>OX122895.1:1250000-2500000 GCA_944738655.2 Andrena hattorfiana
TTTTACTTATTAATTGGGTGACAGTGATTGGTACAAGCGTTTCAAGCATTTTGGTATTACTGTCATAGCAGTAGTTACTCATGTACATGACACGACGTAACCTTAAAATGACAGATAAACAGTATTAGGTTAGCAGCAGTAATTGGGGTGTCAGTAATTCAGTCAAATACATTTGAAGGGTGTCAGTAATAGATCCCGTAATATATTTTTTAAATTGATGAATTTATACATAAAAATCGAAGTTTTAAGATCCGCCAAATTTTTTTCATCAAGTAAACATATTAAACAATAATAAATAACAAGAACAACATATATTTTTAGTCTATAAGTACAAAACTATAAGATAATGTCAGCGTCAACGCTTAATGTGTCAGTAATTGGGTCATTTACCCTACTTACGTGGGAGACGCGGCAGAATTCAAACTAAAGAAGTACATTTTCTTTACATACGCTTTAAGTAGTGCAGGTCAATAGATTCTCAGACAACGTCGGAAAGTAGAATATCCTGTTTCAATTTCTCGCTTCTCAGTCAATTCTCCATTCAGTAGTATTTCTTAAACTCGCAATACTGTTCGCAGAATAATCTCCCTTGCATAAAGGGTTGCAGTTAAAACTTTCAAAAGCACCCACATTTCCCCGTATTAATTCCGACGAAATCGTAACCACTTCAGAAAGCTGCGTCAAGGAAACCGTCTCACTCCCCTCGGTGCTCTCAGAGAAATTTAGTCTCGTCATTTCCGCATTCACTTCACTTGTTCGTGCTGCTACTAGATGTGGGTTTCTTCGACAGCCTGCTAAAATGTCACCGAGTACGCGAAGCAAACTTCGTTATTCGGGCAACGGAGAGTCGAACGTGTACCCATTAACCGGGCACGTAAAAACCACCCTTAGAAACTCGTCGAGTCTCGGTGATGAAATGAACATGATGAACCTGTCTGGAAATACAGTTACGAATTATCATCCGAGCCAGGTGGCACCGATTTGTAGGTTTCAGAGGGGTGAAAAGGAGTGATAATGGTATTCATAGTGTCCCCAAGGACTGGTGAGATACTACGAGAGGAGCGGAGAGACCAAGGTTTCCGGGAGTGACACAGAAGCTTAAAGGGTGGTTCAGGAGGGGTGGAGTTTTTTCTGAAAAATGGGCAGCCACACCGGGAGAGGGTAGAAATTTACTTTCCCTCGGGGAGCACCCTCTGGAAGAAAAGGAACGGCGGAGAAATAAATTGGTTTGTTACGTAAACAAACTGTCTGCGTCCCCCGACCACGCTCCCCGTCCATCAGGCCTCCGTGCGCTTCAAAAATAAATATATTCGCATTAGTCAGCCCCTCCTTTCGTCGTATCTTACCCGGTGCTTTGAATAAGACGCGAAATAAACGTAACATTCCCTCATCCTTCATCCCCCACCCCCTTCAGGGCAGAGAGAAGGAAGATATACTTTTCTTCACGTGCGTGCGTTAAACACTGATGGGGGGTGATTTTGTATACCATTCGGCTCCCTGGAATCTCTTAGGCTCCCTTCATCCGTTCCGCGGAGTATCGCGATCCTTTTAAGGTCTCACTTAGAAAAAACACCGAATCCACGAGAACCATAAGTATTTAGCTCCGAGGAATTGGAGGACTTTAATAAACGTGCAGGGTTGCTACAGTGTCGTGCCCTACAGGGTACGATAAAAGGAGACTACAGACAGGTAAGGAAAAAAAGCACAAAGGTCCAGCGGAGGTTGTAACTTTGAATCAATCTGAATCCTTGATATCGCACGAAAGCAATAACAGGATTCTACGGCCTCGTTTTTCGCTTAACGGAGAATCCAAGGGTCGGCCGTTACTTCTCCTGCTCACTACTATCCCTACGTTACGGTTTCTGTATCGACGTTTCCCTTTTGAAACCGGCCCACCCGCCGCAGGATAAGATATGGGCTTGACCATGTCGTATAAAAATGTCGTAAGGTTCCCCTTTTACGATACCGAAAAAGCTCTCCGCTACGTGTAGAAGCCACGATCTCAGAGGGACGGAATGTAATTCTAGAAACCGGCCAAGACATTGGAACTTGATTTATACAAAGAGGCGGGTCAGGGGTGAGGCTTGCAGACCAAAAAGGCGGACTGGAACCCGCGATCATTCTTATTCAGAAGCTTCCATTGGTAGATGGTAAGGTATATGGATTTCTCCCTCGCTCCTTTATGCTTTCAAAAATCGCACTGTATTCACAAACGCTGTAACTCGCCGGGGCAAATGTCTATCAGCTATTTGTCGCTGTTCGCACCGAACGTAAACGCGTCCGCGTTCTTTCACCCCCCGAGTTTTCACGATTACGGCATGCACTTGTAAGGGATGAGACTGGGTCTCGCCGAGATGAGTTGAACGCGTTACAACGGAAGTGGCGAAAGGTCGTAAGGCCGGAATGATGTCATAACCCGGGGACGTAGCTATTTGCCCTTCCTACCCAATCGGCTCATCGATTATTCCAAAGCGACTGGAAGGTGTTCGAGGGGTGAAAATCGGGGGTGAGTTTCTGTTCAGTTAACGAAACGCAAACGAACGGCTCGGGCCTGATGAACGGCTCATAAATTTAAATCAGATTATCAGGTGGAATTTCTCCTTCGAAGGGAGGCACGTACTCGCTATTTTCTTTAGGGAAATTTTTTGTGGGTAGAAGAAATGTTGTTAGCGCTACTTGCAAGTGGTAAGGTTGCGTTTAATGTGTCGTATAATTTAGGTTTGGTATGAATTTCCCTCATTTAACTTCCGCGAGATAGAGCTTTGAACAGTTACCTTACTTCTAAGTAGTGCAGGTCAATAATTTCCGATGCAATTTTACTTGCGAAGTCACTGCGTTGAAATTACATGCTCTGCGAATGAGATTGCATAGTAGCGATGTGTGTAAACGAGCTGTTTACAGTAATTTCCGTCGTGCAGCTTTCCTTTCAACTACTGCGAGTCAATAATGTCCGTATGCAATTAAGAATTTTTGGTTTGACTGAATAGCAAATATTAACGAGACAAATTTGTATGTTGAAATGTTTATGAATAAACTGTTCATAGAAATGTAATGCAACATTTTGGAATAAACCGGAATATTTCTCGATTTCCTTTTCATCCTATTATAGATCGATCGATAAGAATTCCATACACGGTGCGGTTGTAAAATTTTAGAACTGGGAATATTTACAGGAAGAAATATAGCCACCTATAAACCTTTAAACCTTTTTTATACGGCAGCACTAACAAATAGATCATGCCAGGAGAGAATCCTCGGCATGATTTTAACTCGAACCGTGGATTTTTCAAAAATAATAACAAGGGTATTGTTCAGGAAAAACATATTCCCTAACGGGAATAAAGCTTGTTAAATTTCAAGTGGGGAACTTGAGGTATTCACGAATTCGTATTAAAAATATGTAACGAAGCCCGATTCGGTATCACTCCCTAGTTATTTTTAATAAACATGTTTCGACCAACACACTACATCATTTTATCGTACCCGTATCTGGAATTTAATTGGAATCAACCTGCTGATCCACTGCTGCGGCGAGCATTAATTGATTTAAAAAAAAAAACACGACGACGAAATACTGTTCATTCGAGGCCTCCGATTTTTTACATTTTAGGCTTGCATTCGCTCGTGCCCCGTAATTTTTTCCACCGCCCCCCATAAACGGTTACAGCGTGAATTATTTATCAGGGAGTAATGCGTCAGGAAGCATTGAAAATTTATACTTGTAACTTATGGGGAGAGATTGCGCCTCCGAGGGGCAAAACTTCCGACTCGACTGAGATGTATTCCCCAACTCGGACAATGTGTCTTTTCGCTGCGAACAAATAGGTCTAAACTTTGGAAGACGCATCGCCCTCAACCGTAATGCGATGTAAATCTGATACTGATGTCCCTGTCCTTCCGAACCTTCTTCCCTCTCGCAAACTTTCGCAAAGAATCGTTGATAAACGATATAACTCGTGCGCCACACCATTATGATTCCCCACAACTTCCAGCTTGTTGTACTGCTATTAGCGGCACTTTTGCTGCTCAGGAAGGTCTGAGAGTAATTTGCGAAAACTTGATTCGTCGAATCGGCGATAAACGTCGCATGTGGACATCCAGTTATCTGGCAAACAAGGTCTGAAATCCTAGCAACGTTTGGATATTGTACTGGCAGCAATTGCACTAATGGAACGAGCGAGTAATTAGTCGGATCGGGATACTAGTATTACTCCGGTGGTCGATTGGAGCGATCTAGGCAGCCAGCAATTAGTACATTGGCCAGCCGACTAGTCTTTTATGCGTCAATATTCAACGGAAGAAGATTCATTTATCCATTAGTATGAAACGGGATCGAGCCCCACCGCCGGTGGATATCTGGTTACTTTCATTCGAATATTTTCCCCACATCCCCCCGCTTTACCATCGATCCCACTGCTTTTTGCTTCCGCTGACGAGTCGCAGACTCCCAGGAATACCGTCGTAATTTGATAGATTATATTGCTCCTCTTCCAAGTGAGATTGGTAGCCAAGGATCGTCCATGCTTCGCAGGAAACGTGGCTGGAGAATTTTTAGTGGAAGCCGAATGGTAAAATCCTCTATGTCCACGAGTCTTTCGTAATATCTGCAGAAAGATTGCAACCTCCACGGTCCTTTCGTGCTTCGCTAGTCGATAGTGGAGGGACCATTAGACGCGTTCTCAGAGCCCCGACGCGGCTGATTCTGGTTAGAACGCCAGTCCCTCGTCATCGGACCCATTCTTTGCCAGGAATTTATAAGGTTCGCGACGAGTGACGCTCATCCTCGTTAAACCGAGCCGCCTGTTCCGCGACGACGGTGGCCGACCACCTGGAGAATTTCTCACAGATATAGGGAAATTTATCGCGGCCCGATATTGCCAGCACCGAGCCGGCTCGATAAAGGCCGCCGCGACATGACGCCACCCTTTTGCGCCTCGGCTTTAAAGTGTTTCCACTGGCGGCGTTATTAACCGTAGTATACCTCTCGCTCGCGTTACTGCTGGAAACACCAAACCCTGCCAACGCTCCCACCCACCCGCCCTCCCCATCGTTCTTCACGTGCCATTGTCGTCGCCCACGGTCAGAGGAATGCTTACGGCGCCCCTGTGCCCCCCGATTATTATTTCGACTCCGGTGGAACGTGGCCCGGACAGCTCGCGAGTTGCTTGGCGGTGAAGTTGCAATTTATGCGAGCAATTTTTTCGGGGTCCGCGGGGCGAATCGCAACCCCCGGGGGCGTATCGATTCGCGCGGGATTCCCGCGGAGCGCGTTCCACTGGAGCGCAACACAGTTTTTTTTTTTGGAAAATTATTGGTCG
Organism: Andrena hattorfiana; assembly: GCA_944738655.2. Taxonomy (NCBI): domain Eukaryota; kingdom Metazoa; phylum Arthropoda; class Insecta; order Hymenoptera; family Andrenidae; genus Andrena; species Andrena hattorfiana. The sequence continues at coordinate 1,255,319 of OX122895.1, forward strand.
CCGTGGAAATTGGCTCGGCCTACTCGGCTCGAGCTCTGCCCTCGAGTCTCAGTGTCGGAGGGATTAGAAGCGATTAAACGGCCAGTCGATGCGACTCCGGGCCGCGAGCAACAAAAATTCCCTATGAAAAACAGGCTTTCCGCGGGTGTTGCGAATTTCCGAGCAGCCCATAAATCCTGCGCGGCCGCGGCAACTAACAGGGTAGTTTCAGAAGCTTGTAGTTCGGCGGCGAGGAGCTCTTCGCAAATTCCCGGCCGATAGAGAGCGGAGGCTGGGAAGCTCGGTATGAAAAAAGGGGCACGGGGGAAAAAAAGCTAGCGGTAGTTGGGCGCTCTTTTTTTCCCTCGGGAACCCCGGCAACTAGCCATAACTCAATAGACTTGGGTCTCATCGAAATGCTTGCCAGCGAGATTTTGCCCGTCTTGAAGCATCCTTGTAACGAGTACCAGTTCGTTCCCGGGCAGCCAAAACGAAAGCTTATTGAATTCCTCCATTCTCTTCTACCTGTACCGCTTCTTCCTTTTTTCGATGTCAACAGACGAGCCGCTCGAGGGATTGTCGCTGCGATTTTCATGGGCTTTCAGCGCCTCTTGATGGCGAGTTCCGATGGGTCGCCGAGGATTTTCGTTGTCGATGAAGCTTTCCGAGGACGAAGCACGCGAAAATTGCGTGCGGAGGGGTTGAATGGAGTGCGTGGATGTTGCAATCTATTTCTTTCAACTGTTTTCCAATATCCCTCTTTTGTGGATGATGGTAGACGCCGGTTGTTGACGACAGGGACAGCCGCGGGGGTGGCAAATTGCTGGCGCGGTGTGCAATTACACCGTGACTTTATTTTTCACGCGGAAACTTGCCCAAACACGTCGACAACGTCACCAGGAATCTCAAGAAAGTCGCCAACTTGTTAATGGCCGCGCTAGGAAGTTTCCAACTTGCAGGAATATGTTGAAGAATGTCCGATGGATCGAGGCTATCGACAATCCGGCCGAGCCAATCGCAGGAATTTCGCGTTATTACCGCGGCGAAATTGATGGCCGGTAAGTTTCGTCGAAGTCCACGGCAAATAATCATCCCTGAAGGATGTCCTCCAATTAAAGTTCCGTTGTCTCCCCGGACGGCGTTCAATTAGACACGCCGGAGGAGGCGAAAGGTTCGCGGGGCGTCTAGGAATTTTTCATTTCGCTAAGAAATACGAGGCTTCGGGGTTCCGGGGAACTGATTTGCGGGCAGATTTAGCGGCTCGGTATATCTATTTCCCCGTGCACGTGGGCGAGGGACATTGAATTTTTCAGCAGCTCGTGAGTCGAGGAAGCTAATTCTCCGCAGCCACGTACGAGGACGAACTTCCAGAGATTCTCCGAAATGGAATTCAGCCAGACGCTCGAGTTACGCGAAGGTGCCCTCGATGACGCCTTGTGCATCGAACGTTCGAAGAGAAGTGGGGGCAACTAACCCGACAAAACGTGGCGCACTTTCTTCCCCATCTGTTTTGGGGCGCGGATGCAATTTCCTATGCAAAATGAAGCATCAGGTCCGTCGATCTCGATGGCCTGTAACCCCGGTATCTCGGTCGACTTAGCAAGTAATTTGCAAGATGCAGACACGAGGGAAACGGCGGAGAGGAGCGGAGAGGGTGGAGTAGACGAGGGAGGGGGGGGGGGGGGGGAGCGGGAGGACGAGGAGCGGCCCCCTTCGCCTTTTTCTTCGGCCCCCGGGGCGAAAATAAATTGCATTTGGCCCGGGGTGACCCGAGTAAATGTCAGGAGAGACGCGACGACGAGCTGGGAAGTATTTGTCAAAGACGCCTCCGGCATCGCGAGACCCGATGTACACTTCAGTCCCTAGGTACTCCTCCGTCTTCGCCACCCTCCCTCCGCGCCCTTATAGTTTATTTAAATTTCAAACGCTGCCACCGCCGGCGACGGAGTGGGAACGCTTTAAACGTATCTTGTTTTTTCTTCGAACTGTTGGAAATCGCTCAAGATCCTCCGCGTTTCTTGCGCATCGTTGCTCGACGACCGGGAGCCGAGGAGAAGGGTCGAAGATTTTTATTACGGAAGATGCAAACGAGCCCACTTCTGGGACGTTTTAAGAGATGTCGAAAACTACTTCTTTCCGCCGTGCGTTCCCGACGATAAACAGTCGAAGGAGCGTACAGAAACAATGTTCCCGGGTGACTGAAGTATCAAAGAAAGAGGCTCGGTCGACTGGAACGGTTTGTTTTGCCGGCGTTTTTATTTAGTTTGCGTGCTCGAACTGAAAATGCACGAAAGAGAAAATATCGCTGGATGAGATTCAAGATCAAAGCGAACGGAATTACGGAGGAGAATTTCTATCGTGGCTTTTCAGGTTCTCTTTGAGCACCAGGCCTCCACTTTCCCCCTCGATCCCCCAGCATTTCAACCCTTCAACTGTGTTCCACGCGCGTGTACGCTGGATCGTTGGTTCTCGATGCGACTGCGACTAGCAAGACGATGGGAAAAGGGATACGAATTCGTAGGATTGCGGGGGTAAAGGATTCTTAAAGTCGAGGGATGAAAGAGGAAGAATTACAGGGGTTGGCCGTTGAATATGATTGTGATAGACAGGCGACAGATATCGAAGAGTCGAGCGGGACATTGGGAAAGTTGCGAAATCGACAATGTACGCTGCGACATCCCCATTATTCTCCGCGTCCCTTCACAGACGGGGGCGGGCTTGGCTGGATGGTGAGGCTCCAAATTGCAGATTGGAAATTCTCTCGGGCAACGATCATCCCGTTCCCGGGGAACTCTCTCTGCTCGGGCGAGCGCAGTGCTTCTCACCCTTTAACGGGATTCTCACCCTCTGTCTTGGCTGATAACGCCAGCCACGGAACGAGCCTGCCACCCACCGCCCACCTGGCGCTCATACATACAATCGTAACTTTCCCAATAAATCCCTGTCACTTCGAATAACTTTCGTGATCGACGTCAAACCCTTGCTGTCTAGCCTCTTTGGTTACTTATCTGCACGGCTGTAAAGGGTGGCGAGCGCCCTGGCTAGCTCTTCCAATTTCATTTCCATGAATATCCTCCGGCAATCCCTTCAATCCCTCAAACCCTTAAAGGGATTTATGCTGACACAATAATATTTATCCTATCGTTCGCGACACAAAGTTTACCTATTTTAAGGATGATAACGCGATGCGCGACGAAAGTGCGACTGATGAATCCGTTTCGACGGATAATTATTATTTAGCTCGCGCATTAAACATGCATTATTCGGACGGCACTCTCGGATTCATCGTATCAATGGGAACTTTAATGAAACTTTCGAGAGAAATTGTTCGATATTAATCGTAACACATATTCCAAAGCCGCGGAAGAACTATTGCAGCGTTCCGCTAATACCCAACGGGTAGCTTAATGTTCGTTTAATATTCCCGATTGAGTACTTATGCAAACTGACGCGGGAATTTCTATATTATAACGGAATTTGGACAAAAGTTTATATAATAATGTTCCACGCTAAATTCACCTTTGTCTATAAAAATTGCCAGTGTACTCGAAAGGCGAAAAGAGACGGGAGAATCAACGCGTAGAGCCCCGACTACAGTTTACAGGCCGAGGGTAGATTACAGGGCATTAAAAAGTAGCGAAATCGTGACGAAAATAAAACGGGGCGACCAACTTTTCAGCAAACCCTAATTTCGTGCATCCGCGTCCGTCACGGGCGCGGCGGGGAGGAGGAAAAACGTGATTAGATTCCCTAAACAAGCGGGGGATCGTCTGGTGAGCAGGTAATTTGCTCCATGAATGATTTATCCCGTTGCGCAAATTGGCCCCGTTTTAAATGGACTCGCTGGCCGAGCGTAATGAAAAAGCCAATCCGAGTAACTAACGTAGCCGTGATGGCCGACGACCGTTCAGTAAATTCAGCGCAACTTTTTTCTCGCCGCGAGACGTCCCGCGCCTCGCCGCGCGGAACGAGCAACGGTTTTTCACTTAAGAATTCATGCTCGTCCTGGAAACACGATCTCGCGAGCTGCGCAAACGGTTTCGCGAATTTTAAATCGCCCGCGGGCGTAACTTACCGAGCAGACGTTCTCTCCGCGAATTCACCTGGATGAAGTTCGGCAAATTATCGAGTCTGTCGCGCGAGAATTCGGACGCCCGACCCGATTAATAAATCCACCGTCGTTCGATCCGCCTCTTTCATTGACTTAGAACCGGCCAAGCGCTTTCGGGTTGCATTTTTTTTCCTAGTGACAGGAACGCTCGCGGGGGCTGCAACGACGAACAACCCCGACAGCGGATGTTGCCCGCGTTATCGCAGCAGCCTATCTGGAAAAACGGGACGTCGGGGCGCGTTTTCGATCAGATACGGTATTATTAATGCGAACGAACATTTTAACGGGAACGGTTTATTTAACGGGGCGAACGGTGCCCGACCTAATAAATCCCCTGGAAAAAAAAGAGGCGTTGGCAGTCGCTGCTATGAGGCAGCGGCAGCTTGCCGCGAGTGCTCAATTAATCAACGCGTAGTTACCTGCATCACGCGAGTTTGATCCCCGGATCTGGCACCATCGAACAGCGACAAACCTGGCCCGCGATAAACCTGTCATTCCGTTTCTGTCCTCGTAAGAGTCCAGCAAATTGTGAGTCTGATTACATTAGGGGTTGTACCGAGTGGTGGACGTCGGAGGGTTAAACCGTGGAGGTCGATATAAGAATTTAAAAGTCGCGACGCGAAGCAATTAATATTGCCGACCGCCGTTCGATTTCCGTCACCGTCGGGGCAGATCGTGGACGGAAGAATGGCGGAGTGGAAGTCGCTCGGAAGGAAGCAGATAATAAGACAGAGTGGCGCGGCTTAAAGGAGCGCACCATAAAGCATGCTCTCAAGCACGCTTCGGCTATGTCTGCATCGGGGGGGGGGGGGGGGGGGGCGTCGTCGGAGGGGAATTCACTTATTTCGAGTTTTCCGGGGTACCGGTGTCGCGCGTAAACCGGGGGACGAACTGAAATTTCAAGCCTGACCGTTCTCGGTCTTTTAACTCGGCTAAAGCTTTTTTTATGAGAATCACTCGGCGCTTCTCCTCGGGCCGGTGTCTGCCGGGGAACACTTTCGAAATTCTCTCCCCTCGTTTCCTCGCGTTTTACGATCCTCTCGAACGGCCCGCGAACTTCGCCCGTCCGTTCCTCGAACGATTCGCGGACGAATGAAACGCCCGGGCCCCGAATGTGATCGCTACGAGCTTCCCAGTAGTATATCAAGCATTTTCTGATCCGAGACGGGGTGAATAATTTGGATCTGGAATTTGGTATTTAAATCGCGGGTGGTAAGCGTACGGGCGACGTTGAAATTCAAGCCGCGCTCTCTTCGCGCGGTCGCGAAACAAACGCCAGCAATCGCGGAGTTGAAAGGTCGCATGGAAAATTAAAGTCCCTAGTCTCGTCGCGGCGGTACTTTCTACGCTCGGGCGATTATCTTTATAAACAGATGGCGAAACGAGGGAGGGGGAGAAGTGATTCTGGAATTCTTCGGGCAACAAGCTTGAGCGTCCGCGAGGCGCGGCCCGCGCTTCTAATTTTACGAATAAAAATTCAAACGAGCGGCGAGGATCAGCGAGAAGATTCGTCGAGAGCCTCTCGGGAAATGGGAAGCGTGAATTTGGAGAAATTCGAGGAGGCGGAACAGCGAGATATAGTGTAAATTAAAATGGCAGCGGTGGTCTTGAGCGGACGCGCGAAGTATCTCGTGATTCAGATATACGGATGGACTGACGTTGCCGTGAAATATTTTACATGAAAATCCACTTACGTGAGCGGCATATACATACGTACGGCTCGTTTCACCGCACGGTTAATATTCCTTTTTCACCGTCTGCCTGAAAAACCACCGGCATCTTTCTTTTTCGTAATAACCACGTCTGCGGCGGAGGTAATTTCATGATATCCTGCACAAATATTAACCACCTTAATTTCTTCACTCGACTTTCGCCGCGTCGTCGCATCTATTATTTTCTTAGCCCCGCGAAAAGGAACCTCGGTGGACTTTATTTGTCGGCACTCTCCGGGAATAACCAGCTCGCGACTGATCCAGTTGGTGCCCGTCGATGAAATTTCACGCAGAGCCAGGCAGGCATTTCGAGCATGCAGCCGTGACGATCCATGATGTTCGCGAGCGACAACACGGCGCTGCACTTTATCGATAATTAGCAAGAGCTGTAGTAGCGGATGAAACGTTGATTAGGGGTTGCATAGATTGAACGTGTTTCAGTGTCGCGTGAATGCTGCCTGCCTTTTGTTCGCTGAATTTCATTCCACCTGAATTGGAACCCTTCGCAAGGAAATATAGGGAAATGTAGCAAATTTTTTGCTAAGGAAAATCAAATTACTTTCAAGTGTTTACGTTTGCTACTGCACCCTTGCTACTCCAAACGTTCCCTTTGTTTCCTCTCGCAGGCATCGTTCATTTCTCCAACTATTTTACCGTACAGGTTGAAACGCGTGTCGTTTATTCGAACGCTTTTCATTCGATTCCCGTTGCCTTTTATCTCGGCCACGTATCATGCCCATTTCGTTGAATATTCTATTCTTACTGCTGGCGATATCGCGCTGCCGCCGCCAAATTAAAGCTCGGGGACGCGAATATAAATTATTCGATTGCAACGTGGCATTTGTTAGCAGCAATGCTGGACTCGTGTGATATACAGACTGAGGGACATTTCAAACGAATATATAAGTGTTATACGGTGTGTCTGACTATAGGCGGACCATATTCACTTGCGCTCACTCCTATTGCTGTCCTTTGACTTTCCACCAGCGTATCTACTTTTTGACTTGAAACGGTTTTAATATCCCTTCTCGCGGACCTCTAGAAAGCTTCGTCGGAGCAATTAGTTAACACAGAACGAACTTTTGCCACAGAAATCTGTTCGCAGCTTCATCCAGTGAGTGCCAAAAATTCGTCCCCAAAACGACTGCATGTGGGGAGCGATTAACGTTGTTGCAGTTACGGTCTAGTTACGTTGGCGACATATGAAGGGACACGGCGTACAGGCATCTCTGTCAAAGAGATAATTGCGAGTAAATAATGCTATGCTGTGGCCGGGCAGCATGGTCTCCATTCGGTGTATGGCTGGAATTGCAGTAATAATAGTTACACACACCAGTGCGAGCGGGAAACGTGCTCGAAAAGACGGACGAGGGCATTGCGAGGGGCAATAATAAAATTTCACCGTAGTTCCAGGAAGCTAAACGCAGGAGAGACTGTAATTTTCGAAATTTAAATCCCGAAAAACCGGCGGAGCGACGGGGATCTGGGGCGGTAATATTGAAAGTTAAACAACGCGAAAGTTGATCGGGATAATAAAAGCGTGATTGTAACTTGGGATATGGAGGGGAGATGGGAAAAATACTTCTCTGAATTCGCAGACACACGTTGCCGGTTATCTGCGCTCCCCCTAAAAATACGCGTCCCCCATGGATTGTTTTATGCGCAGTCTAATCTCGTTGGAATTGCATGCAAAATTCAACATGCATTCGTGTGCCATGTGTTCACCGCACATGTACTGTGCGGTGCTGGCGGTTAGATGTTACATGCTCGTATACAAGAGATGACTTTGATCGAACGACCGAGCCAATCAGGAACTCAATTTGTCGAAGCTAATCCAGTTACGCGAGATATGAGCCGGTCTTTTCGTCAGCCATTATTATTGCAAATAATAACCTAATACAGTGTGCAGCGCCGAGCTGGTTTAACAGCAATTCGAGAGGGTGCTTTGTGCGTCAAGTAGACGCGCACCCCTCGCGGAATACTCTATAAATATTGTTATATTAAAAGGACTGAAATAAAGCATGCTGCGACTTATACAAGTATACAGGGGTAGTTTAGAACTTAATATAATAGAAATCGAACTCCTGAAGCTCAACTCTATGACGAGTCCAGTGTGACAAGGACTTGCCGAAAAGGTAATCGGAATGGAAAAGGCAGAAGGGTTGATTGCACGCGAGGAAGGTGTTGCCACACCTGCGGATGTAATCAGGAACTTATCAAAGAGGCTGGCCCGCGTGTGTGCGAGCGCGTAGCCGGTTGCTTTTCATTAGAATTTATTATTCTCCTGCTAACTAAGCAGCGTAAACGCGCGACGTTTAATTTATATTTCTCGTAAGTTACGAGCTGCGGTCTGCGAGCCGCTTCTATCTGGCTGCTAACAATCTTGCCGCGAGGCGATTGCTCGGGCGCCGTGCGCGAAAGTGAAAAATTAAGGGGAAGATATCGCCCGGCTGGCTGATGATAACGAAACGGCGGCGATAATTGCGGAAAGCTTGCGATAAAAAGTAACAAACGGCCGCGATGTAGCGGTTGAAGGTTGCCTGAAAAGGCGTGCTCGTAAATAAACCTACCGTGGCTTCAAACGCGGATCGTAAAAATTGAATGATTCAGCGTGGCTGAAAGTAGCGCAGGTATGTAATTGGTCAGACGTCGACGAGTCCTTTATCGTCGACCAGCACCACTCAACGCCTGTCGTTGCCTGACCAGTCACAGTGCAATACTACTTAGCCAGCGTTGTAGATCGCATTCGAAAGAGTTTCTCGTATGCATTTGTCAATGTTTCGGGTGAAATTCGCGTTTAACTCGCTGCATCGTGAATTCGGGGAAATTCAACGTTTGACAGAGTTGCGACGGACTTCAAGGGCCGGATTTGCATAAATTAATAGACGGTCTCCCCCGTGGCCCGTGCCGCGTTATTCTGACCTTACCCTCTCTATTTGTTCGCCGCCTGGAAATTTATCGGTTCAAACGCATCCACCCCTTAACCGTAGAACAGAGAATCTCGGTCCTAAAAGCTTGTTCCCTCGACCCACTATTGTCGCCGGTATCGTCTACGTGTGTCTGCATTGTGCACTGCAAACGAACCGTGAACAGTTGTTCTTTCGTCACCTCCGCCGGCTCCGCGTCGCTCTTTCGACCGCCGTGTTTTCGCCGCTCGGGTCCTATCGATTCCGCTTCTTCCTCCGCGGAGGCGAGAATTCGAGAGATTGAACGCTCGTCTCTCCTAGAGCGCCACGACACTTGTCGCCGATGATTCGCGAGATTCTCAGCGGGCGCTGCTTGCAACTTCTCCGAGTGGATATTTCATCGGGGGATTGAAAAATACGCGGCCCCAAATGGAATATCGCGGGAAGGGCCGGGATTTCGAGTGACGACTCAACGCTGGAATCGTCGCCAGAGTGAAAAGCGGGCGGCTTTCAATTTGCAATATTTACGCGAAGCGGATTCCAAGCTGATTTAATAACCGCCGCGCGCAGGACGCGGCGCCCTCCCTCGAGGTTCCGACGGTTGAGAAATCTTCCGCGAAACGCGATTAAGTTATCTGACCGCTCGCTCCTGGGACTACGCTGGGGGACACGTTCCGTGCCGCGGGAAAATATCCTCGACCCCGTAACTAGACGAGTTTCTCCACGCAACCCTCGCGCACAGCCCTTAAGACAAACTGGTCGACGAGAGGTGACAACATCTGGCCATTAGTATGAAACACCGCCGCCGCTGACCGTATCTCACTTCTACCCCCTTCCGTGCGACGTCATTTTTATACCTTTATGCCCCATTAAATTCGCCTACCCTTTGCGCGCGGCTTCGAAATTGTACGCTCACCCCTAACAACCCCCGCTGGAACAGAAATCGTCTACAACCCTTAACAATAGGCTTGTTTCAATCCCGATAAGAAAGAGTTCACTGCGCAAGTGGTAGAGGTCAACGATAACTGAAGCACAGGTGTCTGACTTCGATATAAAATCACTAGCACTCGCGATTTCAATTGAAACGACATCCTTTATTCGCCCCCGGCCACGCGAACCGAGGAAAGCAAACTCGCCAAACATTCGAAAGTAGTTTGATGGGGATCGCAGCGAGCGATCGTGCTTTCAAATGAATTTGCCAAAGGAACTCGGCCGGACACGGTGTTTCCCGCTGCCGCAACAAAACAACGCGGTGCTCCGTAACAAATTCTCGCGGACCACGTCACAACTCGACGGAACAACGAATCCATTCGGCGAAATTCGCCGGCTGATTCAGTGGCTCGCGCCAAGAGCCACCCCGCTGTTTACGAGCGCCGGAGTAAAGCTTTATAGACAACGGAAATGTCGTTCGCCGTTTTTCCAGCCGGCCAATTTATCCACCCTCCGACGAATGTTTACCGCTTTTGAAAAGATGTAGAGGTGATCCGAGGGGGCGGGGGGTGGGTCGCAAGAGGTTGATACACGCTTAAGGTTCATAGCCGCGAAAGTTACGGCCGACAGTTTCGCCATACACCCGCGTGATATACAGCGGGTGGTAGTAAATTTGCAATTAAGGGGTAAATGAATATGAACGCCGCTTCGTACGTTTTTATCGCGGCCGGTTTAAGCTGCAGGTTGAGGTACCTGTTTTGATGCCCTTTATTAACCCGTTGCGCTTCAAGCCCGTTCACCCTGATTTACCAGGGTGAGCTTTTTACTCTCCGGGAAGCAGAACAGCGGCGGACTGGTTGAGATCCTCTGAAAGATCCCTCGCGAACCGCGGCGGCAAAGGAATGAAAACACCAGGGGAGGGAGCGACGGAGGCATCTTTTTCACGAGCCAGAAGTCACGAGATCTGGAGAATGGGCAGGAAGCCTTTGAGCACGGACGCATAATATGCACGAGACTCGGCGAGTCGTGAAATGCTAAGAAGTAATTATCCTGTTACCACCAGCTGTTACACCCTCCTCCCTCGAAACGAACAGATTTCTTTCCGCCAAGATCCCTCCCCCTTCTTCCGTTTCCTCCCCAGCGAATGCTCTCGTCCACGGTGTTTACGATCGATAATACCTTATCGACAAAGAGAACGCATCGTCCAAAGTGTCCAGCCCCGATTCCTGAACACCTCCCCGCGGTCACAGTAAACTATTCGAAGGAGGTGGCGCGTCGCACCGCGGTGTCCGCATTTCGCGATCGATCCCGATTAAACTTTCATCTCGGTCAGGGTGGAAGGAGACAGTCTGTGTCTAGGGTCACCCCTTTCCGCTATCGCGCGATTAACAACCGGAAGGCGAGCTTCCGCCGCGAAGAAGCGACTTGACCTCCCGAGAGCCGCATGCTCGGGGGAAGGGCGGAGGCATTCGAGCAAACTCCGGGAGCAGGGGGAACAAGATGATGAGAGGCGGTGGTCGGCGGAGCGTAAAATATGAAGAAGTAATCACCCTGGTAGCAGCTGGCAGGACTTACTTCGAGACGAAGGTTAGAGACGACGGTTCCAGGGTCCCCCGTGTGGCTGAGCGCGGCCTGGAACACCGGAAGGGAGGGGTTGTCGCGGGCGGCGGTTGCGAGCGGAGGGCGGGTGGAAGTCGTCTACCGGGTCGTGGAAGTGGAGGACAGTAAATTCAGTGAAGCATAGATTGCAGCCGAGGGTTTCAGGCCGGGGTCGAGCTTAATTTCGCGACCACCTGGAAATCCTTTGGTACCGTGCCAACTCATTGCCGGATTCATTCATAACGAAAGAGACGTACAGCCCTCAAAGGTATCGTGCGCGCCCTGCCTCTTCGCCTCTGCCATCCCACCGCTCCCGTCTTTGTCTCTCTGGTAATTATAAATGGACAATTTCGACTAAACCAGACGATTAAATCGTCGCGATGCCGTCCGCGGCCTCGTGGCTTCCGGTCCCTTGCTCGGTCGGCGCTGCAGCGTCGATATGGAACAAGCTAGCAAGCTAGGCCACCACTGTGGACCGCCTTATCAGTTAGCCAACGCAACAATGAGCTCTCCCGGTGTATTCTTCGTTTCTTCTCGATCGCTCCGACGAAGTTTTAACGAAGTTGTTCTTCGCGAACTTTCGACGGGGGCCAAGTGTTTATACAGAAAAGGACATCCGGTTGCGCGGCAGGTCTGATTTAAAAGCAGGAATCCCAGCGAGGGTGTTCCGGCCTCTTAGCATACCACAATTCTGTTTCAACTAAAAGACTCGTAAGTAAACTTCGATAAGTCTACAGAAAATCACTCCGCCGAGTGCCCCACTCCCGGAACTTCAATATCCAACTGTTTAACTACTTAAGCGGCCGGGCGGAGCGGTCGGAAAGCGAATAAATCATTATTATCAGAGTTCGCGGATGTTCGGATTGTCAAAAGCCACCCTCTACCGCTGCAACGACACGCCCCCCCAGGCAGCTTCGAGCGCCGGGAGCCTCAACATCTATCCCGGGTTTCAATATCTCGACAGCGTAATTAAGAAGCGTCGCCCCTAACGAGATATCTCGGAGAAGCGATACCATCGTCCCCGACGAGTGTCTTCGTCGGCTGCCGGGTGATAAGCAACGGAAGTTACTTGACCCGGGTTCCGATTACAGCGCGCGGCGTTTCCTTTCTTCGAACGACGCGATCGTGTCGGCAGCGCGACACTCGCTTCTACATTTTTCCAGCGACCGGATCGTGGAAGTGGGGAGCGGGCGAGGGTGACGGAGAGAAAAGTCCCAAGCCGCGAGACGACTGCTGGAGGGGGGGGGGGGGGGTGGCGGATGGGGCGGTGGCAGCCGATGAAAACCGTTCGCGGATGGAAATTGCTTTGGACAAATGGCTCGGTAGAGATGTGCACAACGCCGTAGAATTCGGCCGACACTGGTGGCTGCGCGGGGGCGGGGCTCGGGGAGGAAGAGATCGTTCCCTCGTCTTCCAGAGTCTTTAGAGAAAATTGCAATTCCTCGTAAGTGACGTCCCTCCCTCCACACCCTCGCCCCTGTCGTTTCTTTCTCTTTCTCCTCGACTGCTCCGCGACTCTTAGATGATTAAAATTGGACTGCTGAAGGCTGTCTAGCGAGGAAAGCTACCCAACGAGATTGCAAAGTAGCTGTTTAGCGCCCCCGCCGCGGGGGATGACGACGTGCGTTATTGTACGGCCGCCGTTCGACCCGGGGAGCCACGGCTCTTCTCGCGTGATACCGACGAATCCGTCGTTTCGATGCTAATTCCCGCGAAGACGGTGTCGCGCCAACGGCTGCCGCCTTTTATTAGACCCGGGGAATCGCTGACTGCGCCATCCGAGGATTTACTCGGACGTGCTTTACCTAAATTCAGACCTTGTTTCGGGCTTTTTGGGGTTCGTTAGCAGCGGATTTTACGGCCAGGGATATTCTAACGAGCCCTGCGCCACTTCCGCCTTGCGAACTACCTCGAAATTTCATTGATCTAGGGATTCTAGATTCGTCTGACCATAGAATGGCAATTCTCCTTAGAAAATATTCTTTTAAAATTATTTTTGTATAATATAAGAGTAGCTTAATAAATAACAGAAAGACTTATTTCATTATATGTTGTAGTTATTGACAAAAGAATCTTTAAGAATAACTTAAGCTTTCGGTCGATCAAAAGTAGAATGACTTCTTAACAGATCAATCGGAATTAAAAATAATCAGGGTGACTGTACCTAATATCGCCAGGCAAAAGTTAAATCGCTGTCAATTGAATAATAATTTATATTTTTGTATGCAGTTCGTTTTAAAGCAAAGAGATATTATTTATCTTTCATTTAGCATAAGTTAGAATCGTTGAAACCTACAAATTTTTAATTAGGACTCAAAAACCGTAAGACACGCAAAAATCGGGTTCTGAAAAAAGTGTACCTAATATCGCCAACTCAAGAAATATTGATTGAGTTTTTAAAGTCATTTTCACACGTGCTTTTATTATTTCTTGCACTATAAATGTATTTTTATCCATCTTTAATTTTATTTTTATTAGAAAAATATAGAAAATTAAAAATATAGATTTTTAAAATATTTTATTTTTTACGTTCCGATGTACATATTTTACAAATAAAGTTTATTTTGGTTGCTCGGCACATTTCGTAACCCCGCCTGTAACAAACATTGCATCGAAACCATTGTTCTCGAAAAGAAAAGAAAAACACTATTTTCATCGCGGAAAATATTTGAATCGATTTCATTCCTTAAGTACATCGTTAATTAGGTATTTCTAGTAGATATTCTTGCATTCACGGAATTATTAGACTTGCCTTCTCCGAATGGGATGTAAAATTGTGGCAGTCCAATAAATTTTTACGCTATCAAGATTCCCTAAAATCCTTCCCTTTCTGTAATTGTTGATCACATGACGCTGCAATTACAGTATGTCTTCCTACATATGTTTAGGTACTAATTGAGTGCATAACCGATAAATTTTACTGCTTACTTTGCGAAATATAGCGGGTGGCGATATTAGGAACAGTGGCGATATTAAGTACAGTCACCCTAGGAGAAAAGAATTCCACGATGTTCTTCTAATCACAACGAGAGATCGCAATTTAATAAATTAATAGAAATTCCAATGCACCTAAATCTTTCGTTATCCGTGTATGACGAAAAAATTCCCCGGGAAACATGCTACTTTAATGAAGCCAGGCTTCGACATGTGTAATATTTTATAATGTAGAGTGCAGTTGCACCGGACAATTTAAGCAATTGTGGCCCGGCGAAATATTTTCGGTTTATCATTACTGGCTCTCATTAAAATATTCATTAATATTCTTAAAACGGCGATGGAAAATCCAGAGAGCATAATCCAGCGGGGCGTTACACTCGCTGGCGCTTTTATGAAACGCGTTATTACAAGGCGAAGCGTGACAGAAATTGCCGCCGCTTTGAAGTTTTAATTATAAAAATGTATCGCCGGCCAATTTTTTTCTTCCCCCTCTATTTTTCGTCACACGGTGATGTACCTTTAATCGGGGGTCGTTCGCCCTCCGCGGCAATACATTTAGGTCGCCGGACCATGAATATTTATGCCCTTTACATTGGCGAAGCTTCGTTATCTTCTATGAAATTCTCGAATAACTCAGATATTGCTTCTTTAATGGAAAAGTTCGGCCGGACGTTTAGCCTTCGTTGCTCGTGGCAAAATCTCGGTAGAATCAATTATCCCCGTGATTGCTCCTAAGCGGAACGTAATCGTGTGTTTCTATTTTCGATAAAACTCGCGCGAAAATTAAGCTTGGTGGAACCACCCCCCGTTCCAAGAGGGCAGCATCAGCCCGCGGAAACCATGGAAATGATATGAGGGTGCATAAAGTGCCGCAGTGGTCGAGCGAGCCGACATATTGGAAACCATCCAATAACCCACTTGGCTTGCTGTATCGTTGCCACCGGGAGGGGGTAACGAGTACAAAAAGGAGTGGTGGCGGCGAGACAGGGGGGCGGCGAGTGGAGGGCAGAGGGATACAGGAAATAAAAAAAAAATGGAGCAGAGTAAACAAAGAACAGGCGAGAAAAAACGCGCCAGAGACACAAAACGAGAAAGCGGACAGCGAGGGTGGGGTTGAACGATAGGCTGCGAAAAAATGGTCGAGGAAAGGGGCGACTCGCCATCCCCTTCGCGCCGACGAAATTCACTGGCCACGGGGGCTTCGTTAGCAATTTATCATACACTATATCGGGCTTCAAAGAATCCTGGCGAAAGGAAAAGTAATTCCGGATGCGTGCCTCGTTACCTGAGTGCATACGCGGGCGCGCGCAATTATATTACGCGTTATTGAAATGCCCGCCACCCCTCCGCCCCATCGAGGAGCGTGCGTTCTGAAATTGATGTAATCGAATAAAACGCGCGAGAAGTGTAGGCGTGACTCGAATCCGGATGCTGTGTGCCATCTGCTCGCGACAAGTGGCGCTAGGATTGTATTAAAAAAAATATTGCCCACGAGAGGGCTGACCGATGGAAGAAAATGGGGGACATTTTTGCAACGATATTCGGACGGAGTGTAGCACGCGGCGGATCGTTGAGTACGTGTGTCATGATTCGACGAATTTGTACGCTGCACATTCCGTGCCTTCCAATATGCGATAAAATATATGGAGAAATGTTGGAGCAAACTTCGGCGAACAACGAGAGCATCGGGGACCGACTATCACCGCGAAGGGTCTGCTCGGAAGAAGAGACTTTCCGAGCTCCGAAAGAGGAACATTGAAGCAGCGGGTGATACAGTGAATAAGGTAGACAGAGGATGCGGGGAATACAACACGGGCCGCGGAAGAACGAACGCAAATGGCGGAAGGATCGTCGAGAGCTTATCCACGTATCCTTTGAAACCTAATCCCCCTACTGCGGGCCCGCCTTAGCGCGGCTGCTTGCGGTTTTAATATACACATGTACGCGTACGCTATGCGCGCTCAACCGTTCGCCAAATCCTTCGACTTCAACTGCTTTCTGCATCAAACGCACCCCCGTGCACATTTTCACGTATGATGCTGCCTAATGAAATTGCTGGCCCCTTCTTTCTCTATGATACCTCAAACTTATAGCGCCGAGGATTTATTGAATCGTCCTGTACGCTGCTTAATATCGCCGAGATATTCCGCGGCGAAAGCTAACAGGCCGAGGACTTGGAACCGCGGCGAATCGATTCGCTATCTGCATTTTAATTTCGCCGGTAGTAGATCTTGGCCAAGGAAGAAACGGAATCGTCGAGTGGCCTTTTCACCGTCGACCAACCGGAATCCCCCGTTTTTTTTCCGGAGATTCAGAGCTGCCGCGTGAATTTTGTCGATGCGCGATGATTACGCGGCTGACGGATTCCTGGATTAATGGACGCTCGTTGGATCAGCGACAGGATGATTGCTAATTGTCAGAGGATTAGTAGATTCATAGATAATCGCCTGTCTCTGCGGATCAGCGTTCCTCTGATTAAATTCGAAAAGCATGGTTGCGTGGACAATGAGTGCTAGGAAGAACTCTGGACTCAGCTTGCGAAGATAATTGGTGCGCGATGGTAAAAACTTGCGGATCCTTTTGGTCGGGCGGTATGAGAAATGGTTAATGTAATTCCACGTGGACAACGTTCCACCCGCGCAGTCGTTATTTCTTTTCGCTGTGACGCCGAGAGCTGCACAGTTCTGGAAATTCGTGGATAACGAAGCGCGCTTAACCGCGTTCAAGGCGCGAAGGAGTCAAACGCGATTCTCTTCTCTGTTCCGTAGTAGCTTCTCTCCGAGCGCCATGCGTCGCGTTTTAACGAATTACGGTCGAGCTACTGGCATCTTTGCCCGCTCGCTCGCGACATTCTACTTCTCCCCACTCGGGGAAGTAAAAAATTCAATGCTCGCTCACCCTCGAGTGTGCCGCTGTAGGCGTGCAGCGGATCGAACGTGATTTGCTGGCCATTGGATCCCTCGAAGACGGCGTTCTCGTGAAATAAACTCGTGTCCCTCGTGAGCCTCATCTTGAATACCCTGGAACATAAAGCAGACAACGTCAGCGATGCTGTTAAATAAAAGTGTCAGGCTAACAAAATGTTAGATAGACGGCTCGGAACGTGTAGTTATTGGCGAAGGGATAATCAATTAGCCAATATTGACGGTCGCTAATCTGCACACCTATTAAGACACACACGCACACATATTGGTGCGAACATGTTGATGCCCAATATTGTAGGCACTCACTCCCGGTTGATTAGCTGATTATGTTGAGGTGGGAAAAGCTCTCAACATCCCTGGCTGTTGGAAAATTTGTTCGAACACCTCTCGCGATGGTAAAAGATTCGACGCGCGAGAAATATATTGTACGATTCACGAGTGACAATTTGAATGATGCAATTTGACGTGAAATAAACGTTATAAAAAAGAAACGATTCGAAGCATTTTTCCACAATGTTTTTCATTTAATAATGGCCGCTTTTTTCATACATGACGCTCTGGTGGAAACGCGCATTCCCAACGCAAATGTAATTTTATCCGATTTATTATATTTCGAGCGACGCATCGCGAACGTTGTACTTCCGCCGGCTGTAATATTGATTTCCAAAATAGAACCGGGAGAGTGAAATACGGGGTAACAAAAATAAATTTAACCTTCGATTGTCGAGCTTCGACAGTCCCGATTACGTCCCGAATTTTTGATCGTCCGAAGATTTAAAAACGCCAATCGAGCGAGCCGAATTTGACGGAGCAGCGTGTGACATAATAGCTGCACAATATTGCGTAATGAGGAACACACGTTTTAATTGGTCTCCGGTGTGCTGCACGGGCTCAACGTGCACACAACCTTTTCAAGTATTCATCTCCTCAGTGCCGTCCCACAGAGATTCAACGACTATCGTATTTCTGTACATCCAGCAGACATACCTGCGTTAGGGTATCCTAAGAAATAACGCTGCGAGCCTCGAATTTCCAGCTGATAAGCGGAATGATCCCGCGAGTCCCTGCATGAGAACCACGGTGCAGCTGAAACTGAACTTCACCGCGACAGCGTGTCACATAATAATCGCACAATGTAACGTAACGAGGGTCGCATATTACGTTATAACTGGTCCCTTACGTGTTCCACGGGCTGGTCTGTGGAGTTTACATGGAAACGGCCGTTTCTGCATTCGATAATCCCGCTCGGAGGCGAGTCGACGCTTTTACCTAATTATCAGCACGGCCCGCGATAGGCTATCGATCGAGGACGGATGCGTTCCTTTTGCCGCCGATGCGCGGCTGATTTCAATTATTCATCGCGGAGACAGCGCCGCGGATGTCACCGCGCTAATGTAACTAATGCGACACTGAGAGAGATTAATCCGCGCTGATGAAACGGTTGCCGTCTGTCGAACCTATTCCGCGCGCTGCCCTTTCTCTCGCCCGGCGTCGGAAGATTGATGGGACGCGGCAGCCTTCGACATCTTTCGCCCTTCGTCGGTCGGCATGGATTTAATATCGGTAGGGCGCCAGGCCGAGAACAATCGTTCGTTTAGCAGCCGAGCAACATCCCTTTTACGAATGGCCAACGCGATATCGAGCCAGCGGCGTTACAATGCGCGCCGGCTCGTCGCACTTTTAGCAACTGATGCTGCGATATCGGGAGAGCGGCTAATGCAACGAAATTAGCGATGTTACCGTGCACTACAGGGAGCATTAATTAAATTACTACGCCCGCGTTAATTAGCCTATCGTTGGGCAATAATCATTTTAGGGGATGTGACGTGTGATTTAGATGGGACACCTTGTTGCTGTTTTGTTTGCAGCTGACATAATGCGCGGAAATACCTGGCTCGGTGGGACGAAGTACCCTCGCTTCAATTTTCATGGGAAGAAAGAGCGAGCGTGAAGAGTTCGCTTAATTAAAAAATTTGAAAACAGTGAAATCGACATTCCGCGGTAGTTTTCGCAGGCTTTCGTGTTTATAGTTCGCCCATCTCGCGAGCAAAACTCATTAGCCAACAATTTTGGTTAAAATGAGTTAACTAGTTCGCTGGATTCGCAGAAGTGTCTTGCGTTTCAAACAAATCTCATTAAAATAATTCGTATAAATCATTCACCGGGAGGCAACAGTGATGTTTACTCGACGAAAATTTTACGAGGCTTCAAACTATCCGCGACCCTTTTGCTCGCTGAATTTATTATAACCCCGGGTGAACTCCGGCGCCATTGTGGGCACGTACAAGGGCCAGGATATCGAGGAGCATCGCTCATTTTTCGGACAAAAGCGTCGGATCCTCCGGCGACTCATTACGCGGCTAATTCGCGGTGTCTCGCCTCGTAGTTGCCTTGGAAAGCGACAATCAACAGTTTCGCAACGTTCATCCGCGAGATTTCCAAGTTGCCGCTTGCATTATGTAAGTCGGGACGCGAGATTGCCGACTGAATCTTAAGGGAGCCATGTTCCACAGAGAAGTTTGCTCCCTAGAAACCACGAGGCTCGGCCTCGCTGATGCCAAACAACCGAACGACCACCGACAGACGACATATCGAACGCATAAATCCCTGACTCTTTACATTCCGCGTGTCTGCTACGGTTTCCCAGGGAGTTTCGGAATTGATATACGGGAAGGGGGCAGGAAGGAAAGGCGGTGAAAAGTTTGATGCACGTGTACGCCTATGGTACCGCGAAGCTGCTGACGGATTTGTAACCGAATGATGCTTCGAAGCTGCAAATGTTTTTCTCTGGCTCAGAAAAGGCACTGCAGCGCTGCCATGACAAAGCTGAGCAGATGGAATCATGCTCTAGTAATAGCCTTTTTCCAGAAATGTACATTTTGAAAGTAGATGAAATTTGTAGTTGGAAAAATAGTTATGAAAAATAGCGATTTTTCCCTAAAATTCACAAATATTTCAATTTTAATGTTGCCAAAGAAAAAAAAATTGCCTGGGGTGCGATATACCCCGTGTAACAACGAAGGGTGAATTGCATCGCCTGTCCAACTTCTTCAGATTTCTGTGTTCCCTGAGCGAATCTGAAAGCTGACGAGGCGGATAACTCTTTAGCACATTGGAGCACAAACCCCCTTGTTTTATTCAACAACGCCGCAGCACGTCCGCGCGGGATATTCCTAGCCGGTCAGTAACGTGACGGTGTTATGCACGCGTTGTCCCCAAAGTTTCGAATAGTTGTTCCACGTCTAACGCGAATGTCGTTTGCATACCCGGCGAGTGTTCACGAGTTCCTTTGCGAGCCGCACGCTGCGCCCGTCACGTTGCATTCGATGCCGCGCGGATAATACGAGCGCGTTCGAGTCATCGTGACGTATCGACGGAATCGGACGAGCGTTCCGGGTCACTTGGTGACGGACATTTTTCAGGCTACTCCGCGCTGCCGTGATATCGGGGCTGTACTTTCCGTTGCCCGACGTTTGTCAGATTCTCGCAGCGAGGTTCGAAGAAGCACGGGGCGTCGAGAATTCTGTACCGTTATCGCGACTGACAGTGCCCGGGTCGAGGTGGAATAATACGATCTAATAATAAGTAGCGGCGTTAGGTTTCATTCGCGGACGATTACCGATTCAGATTAACGTTCGCTCGAATTAATTAGAGCGTTTCGCATTTTGTTAGACTTCCGCGCGGGGGGCCAAATTACCTAATAATTTCCACCGGCTATCGATTATCAATTAATTGAACTTTAAATGCTGCCCGGGTAACTAATGCCCACGTCCTTCGATATTTATGCAAAATTGAATTAGAGCCCGGGCGAATGTTATGGGAATATTAATCGATTCATGCGCCCATTGACTCACTAACGAAATTCCACCCTCGTATATCCTAATAATACTAAGCCCAACTTGAAACGAAATATCCGTCTGGAGCGTTCTAAAGAATTTTCACTCTCGCAGAAATTTCCCTCGCAAATTACTTTACATTTAATGTGAAAATACAAGAGGGTGCTTTTTAACTCCTCCGGAGCACGCAACTTCCGCCAAGTTTCCCGCTAAACCGTTCCCGCCTATATTTTCCACTTCCACCCCGGACAAATTTCTAATGCATGCTTCAAAATTCAAAATACGAGAGAAGTTATCCATCCGCGAGGTAAAAATTTAAGCAGAGCAGCGTGAAGCGAGAAATTTGTACGTAATTCTGTTGGGGGTAGCTGAAGAAATCGAAAACGATTCCTTTATTTGCTGCTCGGAGCGAGTTCAGGGGGTTGCGAAGAACGGGAAGCGGTCGCTCCGCAGAAACAGCGACTATTTACGGAAATTCCTAGTCAAGGGGTGGTTGTATGGCTGCGCGAAAATTATCGTCGGACCGTGCATTACCGCGTTATTGCTCAATTTACGCGAGAGCAACACCCGGTCTCCTCGAGAGGACGATTAGTCAGGAGCGGTGAGTGATGCATGTACCATTGAGAAATGGGATTAGTTGCAAGGGGTAATGCGCTTCACCCTCCCGACAGCCTCGTTCGCCCCGGTAATATACACTCGCGTAAGGGACACCTTAACGTGCACCGGGTTTCGCGCAGCCCCGGTAGAAGGGAATGCTTCTTACGCTTCCTCCATCCCCAGTTTATCGTGCTGCGAGCGACGTCTCGTTGCTGATTAATGCTTTCGGACGCGTTCCCTCCCCTACCTCCCCGAGCGTGGTAATTACAATATCACAAATCCCCTCTTCTCGGCTGTAACTCTTTCACCGCCGCTTAATTCGCACCGGAAGCTGATCGCTCGCATTAGAGAATCAAATGCTTGCCTAATCGACTCCGCGGGGGGTTGGCTCGGTAATTGCTACCACCTTGATATCGGGCACGTTCGCCCCTTACTACAGTGGTCAGCGACGGGATGAAGCGAATCGTTATTCCACGATACCGTTGCACACCGGCGCGTGCAACCCGCCCTACGTTTTGAGGGCGGTCACCCCCTGCTCGCTGTACTCGAATCGATTTCTAATTGAATCCTCCGATTCCTCTGCGGTGCCCTTCCGCCGGTCGGCACGTCCGAATTTCTATAATCAGACAGCGCGATTGGCCTGGGCGTAATAAGTGCCGATATCGAGGTTAATTGGAGGCGCGCCGCCTGTTTATTCGCAACAGCCCGCTCGATTATCGCTCAAGGAACTCATTAACGAACAATCCAATTAAATCACGCCCGCCCTTGGCGAAAGAAACCGAGAAGCCCGCGCGCGATCCGAGCGCGAACGTTTCCAATTTTAATTGCGCCGTCGTAGAAAGGGTTCCAGCGCGGCTCTCCGCGAGGGGGGCGAATTAACTCGAAAATAATGCCGACTGGGACCATGTCTATCGACACCATCGCCGGAACGATAATGATCGCTTCTAATTACCCCTTTCAGCACGGATGAACCATAAAGAGGTTTTTCTCGCTGGTTGATTTCCTTTTGTGCCCCTTATTGGCGCAGACAGTTCTCCACTTTTTAATTGCAAGTGTAAAACCAAATGTGTACCGGATAATTGGCGAACAGGGTGAATTCCTTTCACTAGCACTAACAAGGGAACACCGCGAACCCGGACTCACCAATTCGAACGCAACTTTGTGGGTTTTTAGAGAGACTCGAAACAAGAACAACGGTGTGTTTCATTTAGGCCCTATCGCCCTTTAAGGGGATGAAAACTAATCTCAAAGTCAAATTGGCACTTCCACTTTTCCGCATATATCTCTCAAAGTACAACAGATAGAAAATAATGTTTCAAACAAAAGTTTGATGGTGCAATAAGCGCTACAAACTTGCGTTATTTTTTTTTTTAAATAGTTATAAAAAAGAACCTGTAGAAAAATTATATTTTTAAAACTTCGTTAACGCGAGTTGGCAGCGCTTATTGCACCATTAAACTTTTGTTTGAAACATTTTTTTTCTGTCTCTCGTACTTTGAGAGTTATACGCGAAAAAATGGAAGTGCCAATTTGATGTTGAGATTAGTTTTCACTCCCTTAAAGGGCGATAGGGCCTAAATGAAACACACTGATGTTCTTATTTCGAGTCACTCTAAAAACCCACAAAGTTGCGTTCGAATTGGTGAGTCCGGGTTCGCGGTGTTCCCTTGTAAGTCACAGTGGACTGTTTTGAAACGAGGAAAACCGCTGGGAAATTCGAGAGATTAAATCAGAGGAATATGTTTCTGCATGTTGGGTAATAGGAAGGTTAATACGCCAACAGATAAACCTCGCAGGAATCGTGCTAGCCCTGAGTTTGTATTCTACTTAGCTGTATTGAGAGGCTGGAGGAATTCCAGTTGTTTTCCCTGGAGTTTGATACTCCGTCTGTCGTAAAGCTGCCCCACCATCGGCCTCTATAACCGAATCAGACAATAAAAACGAAGTTATATCGTCCGCAGTGGAAAAGGTTCCGCTGAAACTTTCGTATCTCCTTCCCTTCGGCTGGTAAGCATGCCGGAAGTTTGATATCTCAGACGGGGCTGGCTTCAAATAACGTTACGTTCCGTTAAAACACAATTTATCGCACGCTCCGTGGCTACCCAATTTGAAATATTTATTCCACCAACCTTTGCATACATTAAACCTAGCAAATTGATCCTCTAGAGTGTCCCTCCGGCCTGAAATACTGCCCCACTCGCCACAAATCATCCCCTTAAACCTCTCCTTCCGATCGGAAGACGAACGAATGATAAAACTCCGCAAATCGCGAAACGGACTCCATCATAAACCACCAACACCGGCGCGCTGGCCCGCCGTCGGTGCGCAACCCCCGAGCCACTCCTCGGTACCAGCCACCCCTTGCGCCACCCCTGACCGAAGCACGCATTTATAAATTTCACCGCCACCTTCCGCCAGTATTTTTTCCCCTCGCGCCCCGCCGACCGTATTTCAACGAAAATTTAGTGCTCAAAGAGTACGCGCACCCCAAGGGTTGGAACGGGGGTGGCATCCCCCGGCCGCGATAAGTCTCCGCCCGACCTTGCACGCGATTTTCCAGCTTTCCCGGCCGGAAAAGCGAGAGAATCGACTTGCCGCGACCGATCCAATCAGGAACGTGTTCGCACAAAAGGGTAGCGACCCTCTCGAGCGACGCACTCGAGTCAGGTGCTCGCGGCTCGGATCGGGACCGGCTGGTATCGACCAAATGCGCCACTCGCGAAGTTGGAAGAGCGAGGTGGCTGCAGCAAGGGTCGAAGGCGGGAAAACTGGAGCAAAGAGGGAAACTGTCATGTCAAAAAACGGGTGTTGCCGGTGTCGGGGGGTGAGAAGGGGGCAAAAACGTTGGCGGTGCGAAGTTTGATGGAGAACGGGAGAAACAGCGAGGGTGGTAAAAATAGTGGAGCAACGGGTGGAAGGTGGATGAGCGAGTGGACTTTCTTGGAATAAGGGTTGATAAACAAAAGTCTTGGGAATATTTCGTGACACGGGTAAGATATACGGAGTGAAGGGAGCTAAGGGATGGCGAACAGAGGCAGGCAGGCAGGCGAGAACTATCGTAGGATGCGGTTCGCTGACACTGAAACAGAACTGTCTATGCTGCGGAGTGTAACCCGGAGATTTAGGAGGACCGTGTCGATGGCACTGACAACATACTGACGGCATATCACGATGCTCGACGAGGCATATGGGCAGCATGTTGGCCCAATGTCGCATAAGGCTGACGATCCTTGTACACGCCGTGCCTGCATAAGAGAATCGAGCAAACACGCGTATGCCTACTGCGACAAGGCAATGGTTCGGCAATTGTCGCTAAGAAGGGTCACCGATCCGTTGTCTAATTGATTTTCTACGCTATCTAGCTATTGAAGTGCAGCTCGCAGCTGTAATACATCCCTTAGTTGCCCTTCAATTATGAATATTCAAATATATATCAGTGTATTAATCGTCTGCACTATGCACTGCCTTATATTGTCACGCTCCATGTACTTTCAGTGCTTAGAACAGCTTATTACACGCAGCTGCGCCTCGTTTATAATTAGCTACACGTCGCAGTGACTTAAAGCGCGTTGGTAATGCAGCAAACCTTTGTTTTCAATTCTTCAGACACTTTTCAGGATTTAGTAGAGAATGTACTGTGATTTCTGTGTGTCAATACGGCGCCGAATGTCAGAAGCCGATTATGCACGCGACGTCCGACTTATTTCACGTATTTTCACTGAGAGCCAGGTGACGATTAGTGTGCTATGACTGCGACGTTATTCAAGATGTATAGGAAGATAATAATTTCATAATGGAACAATCATACTACCTCCCGAAAGTTTCCTTTCCGAGTGTCCCGATACTGTACGCATTGTCTGACTTATTTCAGGCAATTCTACCGAGTCTTGCCTGAACTACTGGCGCGTTAAATTACATTTAACTTGAAGCGTCAGAAATATAATGAAACGGGGCCGGTTGGCGAGAAGATTCGGCTTCTTTGTGTGAAGTTCGTCCGGAACTTGAGCTTTCGAGAGAAAGCTCTTTCCACCCCCCATAAAATAATTATCTCTTCGCTGCTGCGCGCGGGCAAAGTCACTCGTTGTTTTGCATTATTTCGAGAGAGCGTATAAAATCACCATGACAGTAACACGTTGGAAAGCTTTGGCCCCATGAGGATGTGCGTGACGATGATTAAACTCGGAAAATTTACTAGCTATAACAATTTCCCCGCTAGACTCGGCTAACTGAAATCCAGTCGACGTAAACTCGAAACGAAACAGCCACCTAGCAGAAGATTATTTTGTCTTTGACGAAGCTCCCCTTTCTCCACCCCCTTACATACTCGAACCGGTTCCCACTTTTCTATTTCTCTCCATTTCTACCAAGAATACACGGGCCCACGAACCTGTCGAGAGCGTGAAGGCGTAGATTCAGCGTCGCGTCGCTTGGATGTCCGGAAGCCGAAGTGTCACGACGACTTCTGGTACGATGTTCTCTCAAAGCCGCTGTGTTGTACCAAGCTGCTGTGTAGTGCCTGATGTAGGACCCATGCGTGATCGCTGAAAGCAGAAGAAGTTTCTCCAGATTAGATCAAGTCTTCTCCGTTCACTGCAAAACTATTCGTAGTTTTATATACAGGCAATAAAGGCAGAAACAAGTGGTACGAGTCAATAATGCAGCCGACAACTCAGTTATTTCCGCGTTTCAAAAAGCAGCGCGGTGTTTCAGTGGCACGAAATTAGTAGTTATTCACTTGGGGTGTATTGTTTTAGCCTTTTGTAAACGCAGAGCTTGCACTACGCGAGCTAACAATAGAATTTGAAAAAGAGCCGCGAAAGCCGAAGGAGCGCGCGCTGCCTTCAGCTGCCGCGAGATCTAAATGCAAATTATTTCCGAGGTAATACATTTTCGCGATTCGGTGCGCCCTATCTTCCTTCGCCGTGCCGTTTCATGCACTTCAAGTCGGCATTTATCTATTTACCGCACGCAACACCATAAGGATTCCGGAACCCTCGAGCTTCCAGCCCCGAGATATTATCGTGCTGCCTTCATAATGCCGGTAGGCGGTCCGAGACGAATACCGGTGACTTATTTCCAAGACGCGCGTTGATGAATCGTGCGCGATTCGCTATCTCCTCTTGCATATGGAGCAGCGTTATCAACCAGCGAAGATCTGGCGCGGTCAAGGGACAGCGAAGCTCAAAAGTATTCTGCCAAGTGTCAAGTCTTAATACGAAATATCAATACGAGCGTAGAAAAGGGGTAATTTGCTTTCACCGTTTAGTTTAAGCCCCGCATTAATTTAATATCGGCGTTTAGCAGCTGCTGCGCCGCATAGTTGCCGATAGACGGCAATTTCTAATTTTCTAAAGCTTCGGCGAATCGATATTACACAGCTAGACGGAATGTAGATAATTTGCCGTAGCGCATGGCGGAAGTTTGCGCTTGTTAACTATTGCACGGGCTAGCGTGCACGGTGATACAATGCACGATAATCAGAATCTTGAGGGCTCAAGTGTTGCAAGTATAATGCCGGCAACAATTCCCTGCATCCTGATCGCGAGGGATCACAATTCCATCTCTCCTCGTAAAAATGGATAACAGAAGCTGCGTCTGCTGTTTGATATCAGCATCGCTTAAAGACAAACCGGGAGAAATTGCGTAGCAACGCTCTGGAATGAAGTTCCCGCGAAGCGGCTGGGATACAAAGGGCGGAAAAGTATCCCCATTAGCTGCATATTACAATGTCGCTGCGCGTTACTAAACTATCTGCTACCCGAGGTATGTGACGTCGATAAAAGCGCGCAGTCACTCGCACCGCGACAGTAAATTTCCCCGCGACTTCTAATCTTCAAAACATTTATCAGGGCGCAAGTCTATAAACTCGCTTTTACAGCGCGGTCGTCTGACTGCAATTTTTACGTGGCCAGTTAATCCTCGGTCTCCCATTTGGCGTTCGGACGCGTGAATGGGGCGTAGCAGAACGATATCGTTCGCGTCGCGAACTCGGCAAAAATAGAGCCATCCATGTTTCTCCAGCCGTTATCGTTGCCCATTACCGTAACCGTAACCGTTATTGTCCTCGAATCACACACGCAAGCCCGGCGAAATTCCATTAATGATTCTCGAGCGGCTCCGGAGCGTCGCGATACGATCCGGCCGATCCCCGTCAATCGGCGAACGCAATTATGACAGCCGGCAGGATTGCGAGGGCGGAGAGACCGGGGGGAGGGAAAAAAAATCGCCACGATAGGCACTTCGCGTTCGAGCGTGGAATAGATATGCCGAATTTCGGTGGCGCGTGCACGGGCAGATATCATGCGCCCGCCGATGACTCGCTCACCGACAGATTTATCCGAAATTTCCGGGGGATATCGCGCGTGCCATTGAGTGACGTGTCCACGGGTTATCTGGGCCCCGTTCTTCTGACACTTTTCAAAGAGCAATTGTTGTAGAGAGGGCTTGAAAAGTGGCGCGGTGGAGAGGACATTTATGAGCACGCGTGCGTCGAATTAAAGGTAAAGTGTCATTGGTTGAGAAATCAGGGAAAAGGTTTTCCTTACGTTGCCCAGAGGGGAGGGTGAAGTTTATGCACTCCCTCTACAAGCCACCGGGAACCGTCTGACGACCAGAGACCCAGCCCATTTAACAGCGAATCCTGCGTGTAAACTGCTTTCAACAGAAGCTTTAAACTTGCCTCTTTGTCTTGCAAAGCGAAACTGTCTCCCGAAGTTTCCTCGTCTTTCGCTTCAAACCCAATTACATCGCTCCAAGTTGGCCCCAGGTCCGCGTCGGATGCACCCCGGGATTGCCATTTCCAGAAACTCGCCGGGTGCATCTCGAGCGAGGAAAAAGAGGCGCGCGTATGAGGCCGGGGAACTGACAGCCCGTAGCCCGGCTTGACAGAGAGAAACCGTGTATAGGGAAACCGGGCGGCGGCTTTTATCTCGCTTCATGAATCGTTCGATTTCCAAGACCATCCAGATGAAATCCGAACGACGTCGTAAATTACTTTTCCGGACGGAGTAATATCGAGGCTCGGCGGCAGTCGATTCCGCCGAAGAACCGACGGCGTGCACAGACGTTTGGCAACGAGCTGCCCGCGCAACAAAGCAGCCCCGACATCCGGCACCGGGGGTAAGCGAGGCGGGGAGGGGCGCGCGTGGAAACGCAGCGCGAGGACTAATGTCTCGTCGAAGCAAGCTGACCCCCCCTTGCGAGAATCGATCATTCCCGGACCGGCGAATTCGGAGCGCGGGTTGCGTTCTATCGTCGCGGGACACGAGCACGCGGACGTGTACAAATAAGTAGCGTTACAAGCTCGCTGACAAATGGGGGGAGGAAATTCGCGTATGGAAACTAAGGGCACGTCCGGGGTGCGAAGCTCGGATACGGTGACGATACAGGAAAGGCGGATTTGCTAAACGTCGCCTGCCACGGTCCATTTCCCGGACCGTCCAGTCAGAGATGTCGCTGCGCGACGCTGGAACATCAACAACACAGAAAATGACAAACTACCCTATTCCGGGGAACATTTTTTCAATTGTCTCGCGACGGATTTACTCGCCTCTCCTCTCCAGATAGGTTCCGCGTCGCGCGGAGCACCCAGTGCGAGCGAAAACCAGGGTATCCTGACAGGTGCGGGCAGGGTTGGCGGGGGTGGAACGAGGGAGGCGCAGCGGGACCAAGAGACTGGTAGAACCGGCTAACGGGGAACAGAAGGGAAATGGAATCCTGATCTCTCCGTCACGTGTTTCATGAATTCTAAATTAACGTCGTGCTAAATGGATAGCGGCGGGGGTGTTGGGGGTAGGCGAGGGGGTAAAAATCGCCCGAGGGTTATTCTTTTTTCGCTTCGGAGGGCAAAGCGCTCCGCGCGAACGGTTGACCAGAACTTCGGAGACCGATCAAATATTTAAGGGTGGTTCGAGCGTGCACGTGGCTGAGCCAGCTGCCTAGAACAGGCTGATCATTTATTTGCAAAGGGAATAGATTGCGCTCTCCGAGGGTAAATCGTTCGTCCGGGTGTATTATCGAATGGAGATTCACAGCGGTGGACGATAACTGTTGTCTCGGTTGTTACTCAATATTTCACGACCACCAATCCAGAATAATTTTTGCATAAGGGTTTGTCGAGGATCAGTGAACATGTCCGGGGTCAATGTCCAGACGCTCGTGAATTTCTTTCAGTATCCCGAAGGTCTGTTACAGAAATACGTGAGATAGCTACTTTATAAAGGGATGGAAAAAGTGCATAAATCCTTACAAAATCTCTGTCCATAATTGGGGGAAGCGGAATCGAGAGAATAACCACCCGCTGCGAGCAAGAATTCCTTCGAGTCTCAATATTTGACGAGCGAGTTCCGTGCGAGTCACGCGCAAGAACGACAGGCTCGTCTATCCGGGGGTTAAAAAAGCCGCACAAAGAGGGTGCCGCGTGACGAAATAAGTTCCCCCCCCCCCCAACGAAACCCAGCTCGCTCGGCGTCTCGTAATCCCCGAATTAAATCAGACGAACATAGAATTCCCACTCACGTGGCGGTCTCGCTTACTCCCACCCCCGCTCGTAAGATACTCGAGTATTATAGATCCACTTTCGCAGTGATACTTGCGTCTGGCGCGGCGAAATCTGCCTGCCTCGGTGTCTCGTTGGAACAATGCGCGAAATCCAACGCCCGAACGGCGGCGACGAATTAAATCTGGTGCAAGAGGATCCGACGCGGAGGGGGCGGGGGAGAGAGAAAACGAAGCGTTGGAAACGCGTAATGAACTTGCCGTGTGCTCGCGCGGTGAGCTGGTAACACCGCGGCAGAATTTCTAGCAATTAGTTTCCATTTTGCCCCCGCTGAAAGGCGCCTAACGTCTTCGTCGTCTTTTCTTCTGGCAGCTGGAAACCACCCTCGCGCTTCGAAATTCCGCTACGCGTTCGCCAGCACCCTCTCCCCTCCCTGTTATGAAAATTACGCCGGAGGCGGCGCCACGTCGATCAAATTCTCGCGGGGGTGCACGTGTTTCTATCAGCTCTATCGCTCGCGAAGTATAACGGCGATGGTCGACCCTGTTCCTGACTCTGTGAGAACGAACGAATTATGGAAGCACGTAGGTGAACGTCGACGCGCTCCCATTTCAGCCGCTTCTGTTTTTAACGGGCATTTCTGTTGGCAAATATCGTATAGAGTTACAGGGAACAAGACTGCTTTAGGATAGGTCACTCTAATTCCAGTGGAAAACGTAGTTTGCACCACTGCGAGTAGAAGAGCCGCTGTATGGTCAGACAGTGCTCCTAAAAGTTACATTCGTAGCGCAACTGAAAGCAAGGCGATACCAACAGTTGAAATGTGATTCAGGTCGCAGTATTTTATCGATGTTTCGCATGTTAATTATTAGCCATTTGTAATTTGATGTCGCCATAAATCTTGCCACGTACTAGTGCCAGCCATTTGTTTCCTTTATTGCTCCTTTATTGCTGAAGTAATTAAGACGAGTTTATTCGATCGTCGAGCCTTTATTGTTGTGTGTGTGTTATATTTATTTTAAAAGCACGGTTAATCCTGTCTGATTCGCATATCTTCGAGTTTACGGCGCAGTAAAGTACACAACAAATTTCCAGGTGAGATACGCGGCTGCATTTCCGCGGAACCGCTTTGTGCGTGACTGCGGGCAATCTACTTTCGCACTTCTATTCACTTGTACCGGGCTCGCGGCTGCGCTAAGCGCGTCTGAATTCAATTAACTGCTTTCGTGCGTCGTGCGATGGAAAAGTGAAAAGAAAGACTCATCGAAGTGTCGATTAGCATGAATGTTGGGGAAACAAATGGAAGCAATTTGTACAGATCAGTTTCGTCGATAAGTTGGACACTCGGCTGAAAGCTATTAGCGCGATGTGATTGAAAATTTTTCTATCCCAGAAATGTAAACTAAAATGCATCAATTTACCTTGCTATCGACAAATTGATTGTTTCAATTCTATATAATCTCAACTGTCAGATTGCATTGTAGCCGGTCGCTGTTGGCCAAACGCGACTCGAATCACGCGCAGTGGAATAACTCGTTACAGGTCAGCCACAGGGAGGTTCGGCTCTGTGTACATTGGAAGTATGCCTTTTACACAATGGCAACGGATATCCGTGTTTCGTACGGCTTGTTTTTCTCCCCCTGTATCACGCGTGCCCATTACAATCGACCTAATTTTAATGGATAATATAATTAAAGCCCTCGCTCGCCCCTGGCTGTTTTTGAAACATCATTAATCAATGAAACCGAGCTATCCAGCTTTCTGTTCCGGAACGAGCGTTACGTGGGCACACCGTATAACGTGTCGGGCCACGGAAAATTGTTTATAATTAACGGCAAGTCTGACGACAGCTTTTTCCATCTCTATGCAGAGTGAGCTTTCAGGAGTTCGACAGTTCACCGTGACAGCCCGTATGAAAGCAGCATTTTACGTGGCATTAAACGAAACAGCTGCAATAAACGAAGTGAGAGATCGTAAAAGCGCTATTTATCACCGCGAACGGAAGTGATACAGCGAGAAATATCGCAGTCGTTGTGGCCCACTTTTGATAATGCGAGACAATTACAGTTTAATCAGAGTTTCGGATCGTCTGACGTTGTGAGTTGAAATTATCACGCTGATGTCGCGGGATAAATTGCGGGATATCGCGACATTGATTAATTCGATCCCCTAGACGTTTCGGAGCGTTCCCCCGAGCGGGGAAACGATTTCTGAAGAAAAGAGAACGCGGTGTGTGCCGAAGCAAACGAGCGCCAGTCATATTTGCCCTGCAATCGAAATCCTAACATTTTGTTAATAAAGTGAAGCGATGATCCCACTCTGGATACCAGCTGTTATTACCGGAGGGTTCGTTTCAATCGTTGAACCTTGGGGCTGTTAAAATTCCGCGGCAATTCGGGGAGAAGGATCGCTGAAATAATTTTAACAAATTATACTGAAAGCAGTTCTTTACCGTTTCACCCGACTCCTTTATCAGCCGAGGAAGGAAAGAGTCTGAATTATTGAGCGCAATTTTTAAAAGTGTTTCTCGTGGAACCACGGGGCCACGAATAAACCCGGGAGAAGATTTATTATTCCCCTATAGGGAAATTCAGCTTGCTATCCCCTAATGGGAAAGTTAGAGTCTTAGACTTGTCAATAAAGTACACCGATTCGCCTCGATCAAAGGGCAGCAACTTCTCATAATTACCAGCCTTGAGCAAGCGCCCGATGGCCCCGCCAGTGTTCGTGAGCACTTAACAATAATCAGTGCACACAGGCGCGAAGGAAGCGGGCAAACGTTCCTCCAGGATTACCGCCTCGGAGCTTTTTCTTCGGCGGAGCATTAACGAATTGCAGGGAATCTTGCGATGCCAGGTATCGGAGTTGAATTACCGTGCGGTGGATTCGCATTGGAACCCGGAGCATCGGTTCTCAACCACCCCCTGCCTCAGTCCCCCGTAACTACGTCGCTAGGGGAGGGGGAGGAGCAAGGAAGGATTATAATAGAATTGCAAATTTTCCGAGCAACTTAACGCCGTTACGAGAAGCAAAAGGAGCAACTTGTCCCCTAAAAAATTGAAGCGCCGTCTAATGAATTTCCATGTTGAAAGCACCATAATTTCAGGAAATTTTATTCCACCAGGGTGCGGGGGCAATTACTGCCAGGGTCGGTACCTCGAACGAGCATTGTAGAATGCTTCTTCTCAACTCTGAAGTTGGATGTATCACGGGCAATGGGACAAGGACGAGTGGGAATTATCAATTGCCAGTGGTGCACTTGCCCGTGACGCGAGGTGTCGCTCGCAGGATGTACGATCGAGGGTCGCAGATGGGACGCGAAATATTTCGAAAAATAATGTCCCGCCGCGTCAGCAATGATATACATTAACAGCAGCATTTTTCCCCGGGCCGTTACAACGCAATCGGCGTGCTATTTCGTCGTCGCTCATCCCCCCCGCCCCTGCCCGTCCTCGGACACGTACACATCGTTGCTGGCAATTTTATCCGACCCTGCCGCTCGCCGCCCAGCCCCCTAACCGAGGGGTTGTTACCGCCAATTCGCATTATCCAATTTTTCGTGTGTCACGTACCGCGTCCCCGATTTGGTGGGTCACTTTCTCGCTGCAATTACACACGGGCCCAGACCGCCGCTGCGCTCTTTTCGGCGTGGGTGTTTGCAGAACGCGTCGATTTTCTCTCATTGCCGCCACCCCCTCGAGGCCGTTCTCGCTCTCTTTTCATTACTTTCCGCCTCGCCTCGCCGCCCCGCTCCGCCGCACACCTTTCCTTTTTCCCTGCCTCCGCTCTTCCCCTTTTATTTTCTCCCTTTACTCGCTTCCTAATTTCCTTTCCCTCCGTGGCGTCCGGCGCCACCCCCTCCCCCGCGCTCCCTTTCTAACGTTCCCTTTACGCCTTGTTTCTTGCCTTTTTTTCGGCAACTTGTTCCCTCCAAATTTTCTCCCCAAGTGGCGCCGCCACGCCTCTTTCCCATAAGTTTCTTTCGCTTCCTCCCCCCCCTCCTCCCTCCTCTCTTCCGCTCTTCGCGCTTTCCTTTCTTCGCGTGGATTTCCCGCTGCACGCTTCATATTTTCTACCTCATGACCTTCTGCTCCCCTTTCTATCCGCCACTCCAACGGTTTCTCTCGCACTTCATTCCTCTCCGAGCTCCACTCGACAAGGGATCGTTGGTCCACCAACAACGAATCGCTGCTAATTTACAGCGTGAGCTTTTTCACTTCACCCTTTTCGATGTTACAATGCCTCCTTCCTCTCCGTTCCTTTTTTTTCCCCCGCCCCTTTTCTTCTGCCCCCGTTTCGCCCGCCCTTCTCCCCACCCGGCCCTTTGTCCGCTCTCCTCGGCGAGCCACGGATAAGGGTGGAAAGGGATGGAAATGAGAGGCAAGGGGGCGCGGAGCTGGAGAGCTCTTGACGACGGAAAAAACGCGAGATAACGACAGCGTTGCGCCACAATCGTTCTGTCTATCGGGCTTCTTTTTCCGCCGGCTGTTCGTTAATCACGTATTTACCCCCTTGGTGAACCGGTGAAAAGCGAAGTGTCCTTTCTCCCTTTGCCGGGTGGAAAACGGGCAGACCTCTGGCCGAAGAAAGAAGCGGGATTGTTTAATCGAAAGTCCAAACGGTGACATTTGTCTTAATTCAAGGCGCCACAGCACTGCGCAAATATTTACCGGGGATGAAAAGTTTGAACAAGCCATCCCTTGAATGGCACGAAATGTAGGTACGTTCAAGAACGACAGCGCCGGATCAGGCCACTACTTAATTCCTGCCCAAACTCGCACGCATAGTGACGTGGACGGCAGTAAATTAGATAAATCCTGCACAGTGTCCACTGCATCCTGACCGCGCACTTTGTTAGTACGTTCAAGTTTGCAGAAAAAGTTGGCGGTGCGAGCCTCGAGAGGTTTGCACAAGTTGGTCACTAACGTATTTGCGCAGATAAAACCGTGAAGTATGCCGGGAATGTGAAGCCGGCTTAAGGCTACCGGCGACTGAGGCCGAAACTGTACAAACTTCATCGCGAAATCCGAAATCAATAATTGTTGGAAGTAATCTGTTCTGTTACGACCCCTGCCACACGAATCTGACCGCCATTAATAACTCGTAGAACAATCGCCACTCGAATAGAATGTCGGATCGCTCTCGGACAACCGCGATACCCATATTCCAGATCGAGCCACATGCTGACAAAGGCTCCGAGCTCTCGCAGCGTCCGCTCGGTCCACCGTGGATCGTATCTGACCACCTCTCTCCCCCCCCCCCCCCTTGCCGCGGAAGTCACCCCCCGGGTTGAAAATCCGCCGCAGTAGCGTATCGACTTTTTGCCGGTCTGCCTGAGAGAAGCAAGAATAACCCCCACCGTTTCCCAGGCACCGTGACCGAGGGAGGACGAGGAGGGATCTTCAAGACTTTTTCCATTTCCGTAAAGTTTTCTACTCTGACTGCGACGTCTGAAAATCCGGACGGTCCACGCGCGCAACCTGCTACGCCGCTCGAGCGTAACAAAAAACGATCGCTCGTTCAGGACTAATGGGGGCGAGAAAGGGGGGGGGGGGGGTGGCGGGATTAGATTCATTCCGGGAGCGAAAGAGTATCCGACCCTAGGGTTGAATTAGCCGACTTCGACTCGGGGAACGGGGGTAAGTATCGATGCGAGGAACGCAAACGTGCTGGCGGGGATCGCTTTTCTTTGTAACTGGATACGGCGAGGCAATTATCGCTCGCATGCTGGCTCACTGCTCTGCAACGCGGATCCCCTTTCAGTGTTTTTAAGAAACATCGCCGGGCGGAGGAGAACTGTGAATCGTTTGGTGATGGGGAGCCGGAGAAACATTCCACGGTCTGACATATCACCGACTTGCACCACTGGCAGAGAGCAGTTGGTAGGCAGTGCTTCTCGTTAGAAGGCTATTTCGTTCGAGCGTTAATGTGCACGTAACGGAATGAATGTTTAAGGCCCGAGGACGATTAAAAGCTTCGAGATTACACGCTTCCCAAGTTGCCTCACAATACTTTAGTGCCGCCGGGTATTAGAGCCTTCAAAGGGGCTTTGAATTGACAGACAAATGCCTCTTACATCCATTAAGCGACGTTACACCGTCCTCTACATTGATCGAGGATGCTGAATGGGTCGGGCTTCGCCGCGGCTGATCCATCATCGACCCATATCACTTACGCCAAAGGAATGAAAGCGCGGAAGAGGCTGTCCCTCTGGAAATACGTAGCACACAGCGTGGATTGCTGCTTACACAGACGTACAAACAAAAATGGAGGATGCGCTTCATTCTTTTCATCTGCTCTGTGAATGCCCGCGGCAACGCGACCCTCCTCGGTAAGTGAAAAATGGTCCAGCAGGGATCAGGGTTAATGTATATTTATGATCGACGTGGAGTGACTGGTATCGGTAAATTTTCCGCCTGACGGGAACACGGGACACCATCAATCTCGCGCCAATTTTCCCGGCATTACACCGGGTAATAAAATAATGCAGCAATGAATTCGCCGGGGCGCGACTGTCCAATTCCTGCGGCCCATCAAACGCGGGCTTTCGCGCGGTGCCTTGGTTAACGACCAACCACGCGACAAACCGATAACAATGTACAAATTTCAATTACCATTCGATGGCGCGGGTGTATTTAATTGTTGCTCCAGCCACCGCCGTTTGTGACTCGACTGCGGTCTGGTGCGTCTGATAGGGCGCCGCCAGATTTACAATATCGATTGCAAAACGGGGTGCAAGGGCGAAGCGTCAGTCATCGGCTGCAAAATTGTTCCGCGGGATTAAAGGAAATCGTTCTGCACCTTCGAAGGCTGCTTCGCCCCTCCGCGAGTCGCCGATCGAACGTGATGCATATCCGTTAGATCGTAAAAATTCATGGACGAAATTTACGAGAGCGAGGGCTTGGAAATTTCCGGCTAACGGCCCGCCTCGAGGGGTGGCAGGGGCGGGAAGCGACGTGAGAGCTTCCCAGTTTTATTGGAGGCTCGTTTATGAGTCGTTTGCCGGCCGCTCTTTTACGAGCTATCGATAAATAAGCGGGCCCGCTCATGCGATAAAAGCGAAACGCTTGCGCTCGGCCTACGCCGGCGTGTCGGGAGGAATTAGAGAAAGGTAATTGAGAATTCTCGCTGCTACTGTCCGGCCCCCTCTCCGCAATCTCCACCCGCGACGCGCCGATTAAATCGGTCTGCTGGCCCGAAAAATGCTCCGCGAGCTCAAGTTGAGAACTGCAGTCGCGGGTGTTTTCGATTTTTGTAAAGAGCTCGGGGTGAAGCTGTGTGCCGAAGTGAAATTTATGTGGAAGCTTCCCGGAGGATTGATTACTTAAGGAATTAAACGCGGAGCAAAAGGAAGAAAGTCGGACGCTACAGGAACGCCGGCCGTAATCAGCCGCTTTGGTCTGAACAGTGTTGGTCGGGATCTACTTAGGAAATTCGATCGACCTGGGTAATTAGAAAATCGCATTTGCGATCTATCGGGAATATATTGAATCACGATGACACATAGAATTAGCCAGATAAATTCAACGATCATTTATCTTTTTCTCGAATTCAAGCACGAATAGCTTATTGTATTAAAAATTTCGAATATAATATGTAACTTGGTTAATTTGTATCGCAATGACGTCGATTTTTTCAACGGTTCTTCTTCTTCTTCTACGTAGCTTTCCGCAATAGGTCTGGGTAGTCATGTACTCTTTTCGATGTATTCCTTTCTTTTGTTATTAAATGGGTTTTACCCGTACAGATGAAATAAATAAATAAATAAATAATTGGATGTACAATGATTCCTAAATTAACGAGCCCCTTGAATAATGCTAACAGCTCATACCACGATTTTCTGACGATATTATCCATAACATCCTATCACTAAAATCAGGAAATTCCAGACTGATTAGTATCATCGCTCATAATAGCATAATTTTTAATGCGTATTATTATTATTTCGACTTTATTACTCGTTAAACAAAAAATACCCAGTTCGACTGATCATTAAACTGTAGCAACGCGTTATGTATTATTCGTAGGCATTTAAAAAATCTTTGGCTACATATTTGAACGAAAGTGTTAGAAATAATCAAGTAGAGCAGATCAACGAGCATGGAAATAAATGAAATCAAGTAGAACAGGTCGACGGAAGTGCAGACAAGCCTCAGGAAACTGAAAGCTGTCGACGAATGGACGCCTAAAATAATTTTCCGATTACAGGGGATATTTAACAGACTATATACGAGAATATAAATCGTATTCCTATTTTTAATCACGACACAGAAGTTGGAATATTGAGAGGATTCGGTACTCGGATTAATTTATCACAAATGAGTGGGTCTGTACGTTATGAATCAAGCCATATAATTTTCTACAGCACGGAGGAACAATACCGTTAAAATACATTGCTGACAGGGTGGATGATGTATCTGCAATTTATTTAATAATTTTGATCGAGCACCACGCAACCCATCCTTCGCTTAATCGGGGCTCTGCGCCCGCCGCGCGGCAGCCCTCCGCAATTCTGCCAACTTTTCCCCCAGCTCTTATGCAAAACGCCGGAATTGGGTCTGGAAACCTGAAGAAGTTGCCCACAACATCCCTGATCCCCGCGAGCATCAAGATCTGTCACGATAATCCGCAATCTCTTTTGCGTTCGCATAGGAGAAGCTCCAACAAGGCATTCGCCGTTTCGTTCCGCTAAAAGTAAGCCGCAATCATTTCCACCGATGGTCGAACAATATCGGCGTTTGACGATCCATCACTGCGACAATTATACCGCGATACATCGCGTCCACGCGCGATCATACAATACTGTCGAACCGCGTTCAGCAGCAGCAGCAATTTCGCGTCACTTTTAATTCACCGCGGCGAACTAAAGGCGACATTAATTAAATTCCCAGCAACAATTTCGACGACCACCGGCCGTGAATAATCCTGGATCACCGAGACGAGTCTCCCTCGCAGCGAAAAAGCAAATTACGCGAGCGGAGCTCGGCGGAAGCCTTAGAAACACAGAAACAATGCTGACCCGGTATTAAAATACATCCGAGGGTCTAGCTGTTAAGAGGCTTACCGCGGAAACGTCCACGCACGCGTTCCCCCGCGGGGGGATATCAGAAAGAGGTCCGCGCGCGCCAATTACGGTGGCATAATGAGATCGGAAGTGGCCTCCCGCCAATTATTAAGCCCATTTCCCACGTCAGCGCCCCCGCGCCACGTCCCCCAGGCTTCTCGGGACGTCTTGGTTCACGGGAGCATTCCCTTAGACGTCGCCCCCGTCCTCGTCTACACGTTGATTAAATTAAATCATGCTCATAGCCCGGCGTGCATCCACCGGGCGTCCTTTAATCGAATCCAGCGGCGTTTACACGCCGACGAAACTTCGTAACGAATTAAGAAACTGGCACCACCTCCGCGCCCTGATAGGCTGGCGCCTCGCGCGACCCGGGAGGGGGGAAGTTCGCCCCCTTCAGGGATGCTGGTGTAACTAGTTGAATTATGGTCGTAATACAAGCTAATCGATTTAGCATCGATTTCTTTGTCGCGGCGATGAATTTCGCGGTTGCGGTTGTTTTAAGAGACACGAGGGTAGGGTGGGAGCTGGCTTCTCATCCGACCCGAGAAAACTACAACAGCATTAAAGGCGCTCGGGGAGAAAAGAACGCGAAACTATTCCGGACATTTAATTCCTCAGTCGCCGGGGCGGTATTCATCCTGCATGTTGCTCGCCGCGTTCGTAACAATTCACCGCTTCGCAGTTTCCTCTCCTCCATATGCGCGCGGCGAGAAGGGCGAGGGAAGCGGAGTCGCGGGTATAATAAACGTAAAAAAAGTGCCGGCACGTACGAGGGGAAGAAATGAGACCGCCCAAGGATTTAAAACAAAATGCACCGTCATCAGGCGACCGCCTTTGGTCGTGATGTCCGCCCGCAAAGGGGATGAAACTTCTTTCGAGACGTCGCCGTTGTGCCGCGTCTTCTTTTCTTCAATCTTAAAAATGAACCGTAACCGATGCCTACCGATGTTCCTCCTTCGCTTTCCTTCGCGAGAAATCCCCTTTGCAAATGAACGCGGATAACCGAATGCCAGGCATTAGTGTGATGAGAGGATATTAAAAATTCTCGACCCTGGTTTCCCCGGATCAATTATTTTGCTGGATAAGGGCTGGCCTGCGGGGGCATCGTTATCCCTCAGCAGTTTACGCTCGCCTCCTCGAAACCGAAAGGAAGCATCCGGCGATGATCGGGAATCCCGTCTGCTCGTTACGATCAATGATCACTGCAATATTCGAGCGACTACTCCAAGTCGAAGACGAGGGACTTCCATTCGAAACTCGTTAAGAGTCCTCTCGAAATCTTCGAGCGGGCTCTTCGATCCCCGTCGAAGGGGGAGGCTGTTTTTCTCGCCGCGACGAATATATCTTCCAGGCGAGATCCGTAAAAAAGTGCAGAGGGCTGGATCGAAAATATAGGGAGCACCGCGATCTTCATCCGCCGTGAGTTATGCACTCGATCCTCGTTTCACATGCTGGCCACCGGCGGTGATAAATAATTTATTCGAGGGACGTAACGCGCTGCCTCGCCAGGCGCTGGAGAAGAATTGAATTCGAAGCGCTCGTGACGGCCTCGATAGTCCTCGGAATCCATCGAGACATTAATGATTCGTCTGGTGATTCATTAAGATTTAGAAGCCTCGGGAATTGTTTGACGAGGTAGCGCCCGCAATTCTTTGCCACGAGCACCGTTGCGATGCACAATCAGGGAAATTAAAGAGCAGGCTGTGACAATAACCGCGCTTGGCCTTTTCACCTTTCCAATGGCTCTTCGGCGCTCACAGCTGCTACCACGCGATAAGAGGATTCCACAATATCGAGTTACGAGCGTGTGCAAAGTCGTTACATCGGGGTCGAGTGCCCTTCGAGGGCCCTTTATTCCGCATGAGCACTGCCAGGAGCAGCCACCTTTCGAGACGTCCCCCCCACCCCTCCTCTATCTCCGCCCTCCTTGTGATTCGGTTCTTCGAAAAACCAAGGGCTCTCCAGGCGAACCGGTTCGCGATAACGCTGCCCGTTTTGTTTCTTCTGGATCCGTCGCTCGAGCGCAGCTCGGAGGGTCGAACCACTGCTCGCGGGTAACGACAGCTTCGACTTAACATGAAATTACAGAACAGTCTCCACTTCTCCCAGCGGAAAGTAGCCACGTACTTGCACGTGCAGACACTTCGTAACGTAGACAGCTCTACGCAAGACTACCTTAGCCCCCTAACGCTTCCGTGAAAGATGCGCCTCGCGAATAAACCTGCCACTCCCCTAAATCAGCAAAAACTCATGAGAAAAGTAACCCAACCCTCCAGCAACGCGCCAACCCAGATCCAGTCACCTCTCCCCGTATCTGGAATGTGCTTTTCGCTGTGGCCGCGCCGTAAACGACTTTCTATACGCGCAGGTTCGTTTCAACGCACCCCATTAGTCGCATGCCCGTTATCGCCCCGTCGGTCGCCACCCGCGGCTCGATCTCTCGCTCGTGCGCGAACGACTCGATAACGGAGCCCGTCGGCATATTCAGACAGGGCGTCAAGTATGTATCCATGCCTCGCCTCGGGATAAGTGCTCGCTCCAACACCTTCCCCCGACCGTATGAATATGCAATTTTATATTCCACGGCCTCGTCCTTGTTATTCCCCCCCTCCCGCGCCCCGTCGCGCTTGCAACCTTTCCCTCCGAGGGGCTATCAGCGTCGCGACTCAGGCACGAACCAACACCGCTATCTTCAGCTCGTATAATCCTCCCGCTACCAGCATCGGAGCCACCTTGATTTTTCGCATGAATTACAAGCGACCCCTGCCTCGTCCCCGCGCCCACCTTATTTAGCTGGCTCTCGGCTCTCAAAGTGTCGGATACGCTCGGGGCTACGACCTAGCTTTGTCTCGCAGCTCCGGCCGAGGCATTGTCCGTTCGAGTAGTGATCTAATAATTCGTTTCTTCTCAAGGGGTCGACGGCTCCTCGAGCGGAGCCCTTGCGTATCCCTTGGTATCGTAAATGGAGCTTAAAAGGATCCGCGAGTGACTTTTGCGTCGGGGTCGAAACGAGTCTGGAGAATCCTGATTGCCGGGGCATTCGGTGGTTCTAATTGTGCGAATCCACGAGATTTTACACGAGACTTTTCTA
This sequence comes from Andrena hattorfiana, assembly GCA_944738655.2. Lineage (NCBI taxonomy): Eukaryota > Metazoa > Arthropoda > Insecta > Hymenoptera > Andrenidae > Andrena > Andrena hattorfiana. The sequence continues at coordinate 1,297,505 of OX122895.1, forward strand.
TCGTGAGACAAAAATCGAGAGATGAGATTTTTGAAAAAGATGTCACGAAACATCTCATCGAAATGGGTGATTTCAATATGTTCCCTTCTAACAAGGAGAGTATTTTAGGTGTCCGCCTCCGATCATTTTGATTTTTGGATATGTTATAGAGGACCGAAAAATAAGAAATACGTGTTCTTTTATTTTTCCCCGTTTTCATATTTGGGGGGTGAAAACTGCGTTCAAAGTTAGGGTTGAAAAATCATTTTTGTGGAATATCTCGAGAACTGTTAGAGATAGGGGAAAATCTGGTGAGTCAGTCATATTTCGCATTCAAAGACACAAAATTCGTCCATTGACACTATTCCCCTATCTCTAATAGTTCTCGAGATATTCCACAAAAATGATTTTTCAACCCTAACTTTGAACGCGGTTTTCACCCCCCAAATATGAAAACGGGGAAAATAAAAAAACACGTATTTCTTATTTTTCGGTCCTCTATAACATATCCAAAAATCAAAATGATCGGAGGCGGATACCTAAAATACTCTCCTTGTAAGTAGTACAGGTCAGCCATTAGTAAATACTGCTTTACAGGAACTGATGTACAGGAACTGAAGTGACTTTCTCCTTGTTGTTTCGTGCTGGAATTAGTCCGGAATTCGCCTATCCCGCGGGCGCGAACAATTTCGAAGGCTGGATGTAATGAAGCCTGCTATCGATCCGCTGTTTTTCGAGCTGCGGGGACGGTCGACAGTCATTAGTCGAATTTGTAAAACATTTGCATCAGCGCGGACGAGCAGGGAGCGTAACGAATGGCGCTGCGAGTGCTTGGAGTACATTAGCTGCCACAAAAATATGCAATTTTATGGCGGCCAGCCTCGCGATATTCCCGGCGTATGATTCATTACGCCGCGCCGCGGCGTTTGTCTTGCACTCGGCAACGTGTCGCTTGTAATGCAAAGCAGACACGTTAGCGGAGATAATTCATCGGCGCGGAGTCGCTCTGCAATATTGACGAGAATTCCCCCGAATAATCCGCTGCTCGTTACGAGTGGAAAAAAAAAGAGAAAAAGCGAGAGCTCCTGATGACCGGCATTACAGCCCATTCGGGTGGCTTGTACACCCGCGAATTTGTAAAAAATGGATACACGAATTCGAGAGATCGCTGGCAAAGCTCTCTGTGAAAGGATCACCCCGTTTTCCAGTTTTTTTTTCCATAATAGGGATCGTTTCTGCGTACGACATTTTGCTACTTGTTTTCGGCCCCCCTTTGGCCTTTCCAGCCGTCGACATGACAACGTTCCAATTATCTGCCGTTCCCCAATGCGAGCTCGGAGAAGTTAGGATACCCAGGGCTGTCTAAATAAAAGCGCGGTGAAAAATTAATACGAGCCCCAAATACGCTTCAATTTTCACGTTTAAAACGGCAGCTGGCGTGACTACTGACAGCGGTGCCGGGAGTTTCTAGAGTGTTTCTTGTTAATTGAATGCCTAATGGTGAAAATACTATTTCGCTGTGTTGCTTCAGCGAATGAATTTCACTCGCGCGAATGTGTGAATACACTAGAGAGTACCGTCCAGCCCCAGATTTCCGTGGAAAAACCCAGGGGAATTTTTTAATCACCCGTCCACCTTAACGTGTTGCACAGTGGGCTCGCGTTTCTCGTTTCATTCGAGACGAATTGGCATCGTTTGAATCTACCGGCGATATCCAAAAATAATTCATCAGAAACGCGAATGGAGGGGGCGGGGCTCCACAGCACCGGTAGCGGAGCGAAGCTTAATTTAGCCCTTTGTTTTCCCCGCTCGGGTGCCGCGCGAGTTGCTCTTTTGAGGCGGGCTTGTCCAAATTAGAACCGGCAGGACACATTGCTCGCTAGAAGCGATGAAAGTGTTCCGTTTGCTGCTCTAATTCCCCCGGAATTTTTCGCATAATGCGAAGGCACACCGTGACGGGCGCGCCGATATTAAATTTCTCTTTCTCCTTGCGAAAGGTTCCGCCTCGGGAAACGGTTAAATATTTATCGCTGCTTATCTCTCGACTTTGTGCGTGTTCGAATGGCGGTGCTTCGGGGAAGCTGGGTGGGAGCTAATTAAAAATCGGCTCCGTTTAAACGAAATCTGAGACGAACGAGGACGAGCGAAGTTTCATCGCTCAAGGGAGGGAAACCCGAGAGACTAACGAGCGGTATAAATTACTTATCCATTCGACAAATTAATTTTCATTTAGCTGGATGAAAGTTTCAATAGGAAGATTGAAATCCCTCCGGCGCGAATGAACGTATTTATCAGCTTGGTTCTGGAGATGATTACTTGGAAGACTCTGTGGGAAAACGGTTGATTCCTGATGTGTTGAAGCGGAGGATACTGCCGCGTTGATGGACAAGCCTGGACAGGCCGGCAGAGGGAAGATTTTGCCCCTAGGCATGGGACGAACTACAACAATGGCGATCACGGCTGCGTTGCCCTCACGCGACGTTGAATCCTGATGGACTAATTCCCGAAATGGGGAGCGCGATTACGCGAGCAAAGCCGCGTAATAGCGCGAGTCGAAGCGTTTGCGAAATCGAGCGCACCTTTCCACTCGGTACGCCGCTCGATTTACCGCCGGTTCGTGTCTTCATTTCCATCCGCGAGGATGGAAGGGTGAGACGGCGCAATAAGGGAAAGGGGGTTATCGGTGCAGACACTCGGGAAAACTGTGCTTCTCCTTGTATCCCGCGAAGCGGAATGCTTCTCAGCGCGGGACTGTTTCCATGGCACTTCAGGATCGTTGCAATAATGTGCATCAGCTCTCTTCCGCTTCAATGTCTTTTAAAGTGGAAGGCTTCTTATGTAAAGTAATGTGACTGGACAGCAATGCCTGACCAATGACGGGCGTGTACTACTTGTGTAGGCGACTCGAGGATTCGTGTTTACTGGATTTTGACTGTCGTTAAGTATGCAACAAGTGGTGATTACATAAAGAGTTTTGAACAATGGGGGATGCAAATAGTGGCATTGCGAATGCAGGCGGAAGTCGAGGGAAAGAAGTAAAATTTCTATCGCCGTCACTCACGGGGGAAGTGAAACGCCGCACGAAGAATCCGAGAAAAACGTCGGGCAACTTCTCCACATCGGATTACCAACGTTGCGAAATGGAATAACTTTTTTCCCCTCGTTGTTAAGCCGTTATCGTTCGTCTCTTTTATCGCGAGGTATTTTAAATTACGGCCTTCGCATCGGCCGTAAAACTACAGTCTGCCAACAGAGTCGTGGGGGGGTTCGCGTGGTGGCAGGGGGGTTGCAGCCCTCTCGTCGGCGGCTCTTGTAATTTGGATGGGAAAAAAGGACTGCCCGGGGAGAAAAATTGCAACAAACTTCCGGCTTTTCATTAAACCGCATCGCTGGGACGAACATACGATCAGGGCATAAAAGAGTAAAGAAGAACTCGAGAGCGAACGGTGAGGAGGGGAAGAAGATGCTAAGTAGGTGGATCGCTTTTCATCTCCCAAGTATAACTGGGCTGATAAAGTTCAAGTCTATGATAGTAAGCACAAGGCTCAAGAAAATTCTTCAAAAATAATCAATTTCAAAGAGCTACGTCTAAAAAACTATCCAAGTCTGACGAACTATTGACTCGCACTACTCAATAATCATAGAAAGTCTCCAAAACAACTTCGAATCGTCATTAATGTCTCTGCACATGTAATTTAGCTATTACTCAATAAAAGCTAACATCCTCCATCCCTAAAACTGATTCTATTCAATCGACACAACCCTTCCCTTTACCGAGTTGCACGGTCAACTTCAAAAATCACGTTCGCGCAGCTGCATAATCATCCTCTGCGGTCTAATCCCGGTAAAAACTGGCAGTAAGAAATTACAAGTAGATCGAGGCACTTACCTTTGTGTGGTATTAGCGGCCAGGGATGTAACGGGGAGCCGGCAACCAGCCAGACACATGCCAGCAACACTCCGAACATTTTCACCCCCATCCACTCCGGACAGACGGAAACTTCCCTGCTTGTCCTCTCTCCTTCTCCTTTTCAGCTTCCTCGTTCACGTTGCAGTCCGTTGTTCCTTCTTCCTCCCATGAATCCCTCGCTCCTTCCTCCCCCTCTCACACCCCCTCTTCCTCCCCCACTTACAATGTACCTTCGCCCCCTCTGTCCTCCTTTTTCTTCCGCTCCTCTTTCGCGTCTTTTTCGTTAGCGATCGTGACTCCCCTCTTTCCCGTTCGATCAAACTCTCGCATAACCAACCCCTTCCGGGAGGGGAGGGATGAGCGCCGCTGACCGGGCCAGACACGGGCGTAGCAGCTCACGACCGTGGTTCGTGTCTCTGACCTCGCGTTATCAAACTGGAATCATAGTCCCCGGCAACTCGAGCCTCCCTCTGTCGGTTACTTTCCGGGGGTGAGTTTATGCCAGGGACGCGTGCCGGCCTTTCTGCTAAAAGCTTTCAAACTGCACAGACGAATCAGGCGGAGCTCGAGCGTATTAGGCCATTATTATCCTCGGAATGGTGGACAGACATTTGGCCGATGATCTGCCGAACCGAACGACGACTCGTACTACTTCCCTCGACGATATTCCTTTCCGGTGAGGCTTCACCTTCCGCTGAGACTTTGAGTGATTCTTTTCCTGTTCGTCTTGGTCTCTATGGGCCGTTCATTTTGGGGGACACGTAACTGGTACCGCGGCCTCGTTTGTGCGGACGCTGTCGGATTGGAAATAAATTCCACTTCGAGGCAGCAGAGAATCGGTAGAGTAGGGTGTGCGCGGCAACTTCAGGGAGACACTCCCCGCGGTCTGATCTTTCAGGCATCACGACCAGGTCTTTGGATACTCGGTTAGGTACCACTTGGGATGAACTAGGGTTAGAGGACAGCGCTTAGGCTACTTCGTGTGTGCCTCATTTCCAGCGGGAAAGGTGGATAGGTGTTCATCCCTTTATCAAGAAGTGCGATCGTGAAGATTCACAGTTTTTTGCTAGCACTGCTTGACGGTGTCTGGTCCTCGCTTCTTTAGAATCGTCAACACCCCATTTCTTGACTGATTCATCCCTGGACCAGCTCCGCTTACAAAGCAGCTGTCAAAGCTTTCTTCATCATTGGCTTCGTCTATCCCTCGTTAAAAACTCTGCCTACAGCTTGGAGGTGTCGAAGGCGAGCTGCACTGTTGCCAGCGTAGCGAGGAAGGAACACGTGTAAGAACTTGTTGCAGGTCCAGGACACTTATTAAACTTCCCGTAGCCCCTGGCCACCGCGGAATTGTGCGAGATCGTGCTTCCTTTCGCGTCCGAACAACGGAGATACTCTGCTGGCGGGCCAGGCAAGGTAGAAGCGTCAAAGGGAAGCCTCCGGTTCTCCTACCCTTGCAGATTCGCATCACGCGACGCCGGCAAACTCATCCTTCTCCGTCTTTTCCACCCTTCCACCGAGGATCTCAGGCTCTAATGAAATACTTGGCGTCGTTGACTGGTTATTAAAGCGACGTCCACCGTTCAAAGGAGCCGCCGATGATCAACGCTCGGACCTCCAGGCGACGAGGAATTTTTACGGCCATTTCCCGAGCCGCATGCCTAGAAAATGATCGGAAAACTCGTTTTACTTTCGTCGAGGGGCAACTGGGAACGCTTGGGAGATAACTTAGAGAGATTCAACGCGCCATCGGTTCGCTCTTTTTTTCGCAAGGCCGCTGTGAATGTGTCCCCGCGCGCGCTTTACCCCCAGCTGCAAGATATTTGCAAGTTCATAGAGCTGCTCGCGGTCGCAGAAGTATTGGAAATGTTTAGTGAAGTTGCATTTCAATTGGATGCAAACAAAACACGAGTCGCTAACGAGCGACGAGGTTCGCTTTGAAAAATACTTCCGGGAGGGTGGGAGCGGTCGCGTTTCGCTTCATTGTCGGGCGGATTGCGGTGGCATATGATTCCATTTAGGGGAAATTCGACTGCTACTGGAAATATTGAACTTAATGGGTTTTCGAGATGGAAACCTCATAAACGGTAAGTGCAGTATCAGAGGAGGCGGAATGACTTTATCGATCAAGTAACAAAGCTCCCTTGTTATTAATTTCGTACGATTGTTCCTTGTTTATTACAGTGTAAATCTGTTCCATTAATTAGCCGTTCCGCTCTCGTTAAATATTTCATCGCTCACACCGCTCGGCGCCTCTGCATTGTTAGAGGAATCCAATTAAACGAACGATTCTTCATTGTCCAACGGGACAACGGACACCTCTTCGGCCGTATTGTTTAATTTACCTTAAAGATAATGCTACCCGCCCACCCCGACGAGCGCAATTAATTAGCGATGCTCCGGCAATTCCTCAAGCATCCGTTTGCTGAGAAAATTTGCATTCTTTTTTTTTCCCCTCTCCCCTACGGTACACCAGTCACGTTCCCAGCAAAATCCTCCGCCGGAACGAACGCTAATTTCGGAGGAGGATAGAGCCGAGAAGATACACGTAACCGCGCGCACGAAAAATTTACATAGACGTCGGCGGAAGCAGCGATAACAGCATTGTTTTCGGTGCAATGGAGCCGTGTTTGTCTCCGGGCAGATAAGAAAACAGAAGAACGTTGTTACCAGTGATAATAGGAAACAACCCCTTCGTTGCTCGAAACAGCAAACAATGGGGAAGCTGTTTTGTTGCGAAACGAGAATAAAGACGGCGCATCTGCCGTGTCAGTAACGAACCGCGTCGATGATCGTGAATGGAGCGCTCGATACAGAATCATTAATTTCGATTTCAGAGAACGAAGTGGTCTGTTGCTTCGTCGGAAAGTGATTTGTGCAGGGTCTGAAGCGAGACTGTGGCTTTATTGCATTCAGCAGTGGAACTATAATCGGTGGACGCAGTTCGGTGAGCGAGTTACTGAATTTTAATTGCAAAGCTTCCGCCGCTTGTTTTCGTCGCCCCTTATCGTGTTTCCGTTATTTATCACCTGCCCTCGCGAAATTCCAGGTTTCATCTGCGCCCGCCCTTAGTCGCGGGCGGGACTCCGTTGCTTCCCGATTTACATACCGATCCCCTCTCCCCTAACGAAAAGCAATTAACAAGTTAATTAGCCGTTTTCGATACTTCTTGCACCCCACACAACCCCCTCGTCCCGTCACCGGCTATTCTTCCCCCACCCTTGTTTCGTCGCGTTGCATTTAATTATCGTTAGAAAGCGGTAGACACGTTGCTGAATTTATCGCTGCAAGCGGACCAGAAAAATACCCTTCTCCCTTTTGCGCCCTGATGCAAAAGTAACGACTCGCGTTCTTGTAATTACCGCCGCTGCGAGGCGGCGACAAAAAGGCGAACTGAAAAAGAAAACTGTTAATCTCTTTTGTTTCCGGGGCATTCTTGCACGGTGCGCGAATTTTTTCACGAATTCGGTGTCCCCCATTACGGGGCGGCCCTCTTTAATTTCACTCCCGAGGCTTATGGTTATCCAAGAAAGGGCCGGGGAGCGGTTCGCCGCGGTGGAAAAGACGAAGCGCGGGGGTTTTAAGGGCAGCGGGACCTTCGATCAGGTTTCTTTGAAAGCACGAAGCTTCTTTGGATAACTTTATCCCTTAGGCAAGACTTATTCTGCCAAGGTAAAGGAAGCCTGAGTTCTTCGACTCCACCCCGTATATTTCAATCCTTCCTGGATAACTCCGGTCGGTTAAAAGCACTCAGAATCACGTGGCGTAGATGCGACGGGACGGTTGTTCCGTAGTGACCAGCGTCTAGCTCGCGGTGTCGATCGCGATAGGAAGTGGCAAAAGGGTTCGTTGGAGCCGGTGGCGCAGCCAAAAGACCGGAGCGCGACAATAAGACGCCTTTCACGCGCGGTCCACTTTGGTGGCCGCCACTTGGCGGTCCCAGGCTTTCTTGCGATCCTTTATACGGACCATTCACTGCCGCCGCTGAATGCGAACCGTTCGCTCGTAAAACGCGCACGCCGAACAAATAGCGTTCATTTTATTGCCACACGTCCGCGAGATACGTGTACCGGGAAGCGCGAGCGAGTCAACCACGCGACCCACTTTTTGCGCCGCAAAAGAAAATGGACTTCAGTTGTCCAGCTTCTCGGGACATAAACGAGTCCGTGGCTGGGCCTGGTCATTGGGACGGGGCGGTAGAAATGCTTGACCTGTTCTACTGTCGTCCAGATATAACACTTGTGACGAGTCGTTGAAATAGAATTTAATTACCTATTCTCGTTTCTATCGATCTAGAGGATCGTTTTGGATTTCCTCGATTTGGAAGTATCGTGTCTCCAAAGGGGTGAACCGTCGAAACGCGCTGCTGGCTGTGACAGCCGTGAAGATTTGAAGTTTGACGGGAAATCAGAGTCTCTCCGGTGGGTCACGTCGCTAGACAGGGGAGAAATTGTGAAGTTGGAGTTAGCCATCGCACAGTACAGCCCCAGGCAACCAAGGGCTGCATTCCAATAACGTTCAACCGCGCTGCAAAGTCAACTGATCCGCTCGGTGGCGGTTGCCAATTATTTGCAGACGTACGTATATCAAGGCAATTTGCTGCGATTCTGGGTTACGAGCCACCGTGGCTCGAAAGTGGATGTTCCTCTTTGATTAAGACGCTTCTTTCTGCGGTATTTAACCATCAGAGGAACGCGGAGGACTGCTCATTCCCCTTGCATTTTGTGGAGTCAAAGCAATTATACTCCGCGCATTGTGTGCCCCCAAGAACAATGAACGATTCGAAAGTTATCCCCGTTGAGAAATTGAAATTTAACTTTCGACAGGGCGGAGACGAGGGAGGACAGAATTGCGGTTTCGTTTACTGGAACTCGTTGCAAGTTGAATAAGTGAAAATTCAAGCATAAATTAAGTAAGCATGGAACTACTTACAGCGGACGAGTTGGTGAAATGTTTTCGGTAATTTTGTAATGGGCAGCAGTTAAAGTTTAATTTCAAACATAATTGCGTTTCAACTTGGTTAAACTATAATCATCTTACATTCTTCGCCACATCAATTTGAATCACTTTGACCGAACTTCGACGTGGAACTTTTAGCTTCCAGCATTAACCAGCTCCCCATTTTTGCTCGCGAGAAATTTTGAAGCGCTTCAAAATATTCGATACCCTTGGGGAAAGCTAAATTTACCAAAACACTGCTCTCGCGCGCCCCTTCATAGACACGACACGTGTACCTGCGTTTACGTAATTAAAGCACGTTCCTTCCAGGCGCGAACACGTTTTCTCATTACGCCTGATAGAGGATTTTCTAAATTCCAGGATGATTAACTTCTTCACTGGCAAGTTTCTAATTCGTTAAGAAATAGTCGATGCAGCTTACACAAATTTTGTGAGAATTCCCGCCGTTACACGCGTGCCGTAAATTCAACGGGACAGAGAACTTCGGAAATTCGAGCTGCCGTCAATGGAATTCGATCCACTGGAAACTTTCCAACGCGTTGCCCTGCTCGAAAGCGCCCGCTTATCTGTGAAACGCGAGCCTGTGCCGAGCAGAGGACAGGGAATTGTGCGTGAAGGCGAACCGCGGGTAACAGGGAAACGAAGGCCTCTCGCGAAAAATTGCGGCTCTCCAAGACCGTCGCGTCGACGGTTCGCGCCCGAGGAATTTTTCGACGACGCCCGCGAGGAGCTCGTGACACACATACCGAGGACGCGCGGGAGGCAACATCAAAGCGGGGGCTCGAGTGAAATTATTACATACGCATTACGAATCACGGAGCGTAAAAATGTAAAACAGTTCGCATCACCGTCGGAACGCGGCGACGGGGGAGCGTCTGCACACACGTCATGATTTCAAACGAGAAACGCCTCGCGCAACCGTATTCCCGCGTCATTCCCTTTGGTTTCTCAAAACGATAATAACCACTTGCGGGAAAACTAAGCTAGAGGGGGATCAAAGTAGATAAGCAAGGAAAAGTAGAGGAAATATGAGAGTGAGATAAATTACCAGCAATTGCAAGGGAGATTCTTATTTAAACTGAAGTTCAGATCAAAGTGTTCTGAATATTTTGACTGTTTTCCTGGTGAATTTCCCTTTGAAAGTTTTCCTGTTATATTCTGAAGAGCTTGAATGTCGCATTGGCTGACTAATAAGTGCTCGTTCTACTGCGCTGTCACTGATTAGATAATTTTCTGCGACTTGTGTAATCCAGCATTTTTAAAATTTCTATTAATACACTGCGCGTAATTGCAACAATTAGTGCTACAGGGTATTTAGTTTCAGAGGTACACAATTACGCGAAATGCTGGAGAGATCACGAAGCAGTGATCACCTACCATACAGTTCGATCAATTACGATTGAAATACAATACATCGTGAGCTGTGGGAATATTTAATTTATTTTAAATATAGACTGAGCATTAAATTCTCTTTACGTGACGTAATATTTACTCGACGTTTTCACTCTGAATTATCGGAGTTCCCAGATAAAATTACAGGCAACTTTTCGTGGGCAATGTAGCTGGCAGTAGCTCGCTTTCATAAATATCGTATTGTTACGCACTGAAACATACGTTCAATTAAAATCGATCGTCCATCGATCGGTGCTATACTTTAATTCACAAATATCTACATCTCCCTGTATCGCAAGCGTCCACCTACCGGCTTAATGAAACTGCCAAGCGGTTTTCGAGGCGACTCGGCAATATTTATATTTTGTATCGATGGAAAGTAAAACAATAACCTCGAGAGGACCTGCGCCAGAACTTTATTAAATCAGAATCGAAGCCTACAGCACAAAAAGCTTCTTTGTGCTTGGAATAGTGTTTTGTCAAGAACCGCGGAGCGACCAGAATAACGTAGCGCGGTGAAACAAGCTTGAACATCGAGTTATCGCGATTACGCTTTTATTTATCGAGGCAACGAATGCAAGCGAACTAATGAATATCTCTGATACGCGGAAGCTGCGGCGACTCGTTTAAACAGAAACGACCGCTGCACTTTCCCTAAACATTCGCCCGAAATATGTGCGTGGCTGCTTGTGTGAAACAAGGGGAGTCTGGGTGTTTGGTCGGTGGTTCCGTCGCCAGAAATGGAGGGTTCGCGATGGCACTTGAGAGCGGGCCATCTTCCAGAGTTTTTGGCCCGCGCGTCGCTGGCCGTTCGTTGTGACGCGTGCGGAAGCGAAGCCTGAGGTGGTGGGACGAGCACGAGTAGCCGCGAATGAGAGGTGCATACATATATTTGGCCACCTGTAGCAAGATATTGCCTCTGTCTTATCGTAAAGCAAGGCGGATGGAAAATAAACCGCAAGCACCCGTGTGTTCCGTGTCGGTCGGCTGAATGGGACACGAGAGTGGCTGCCGAGGGAAGAGGGATGGGGCTACCCGGGGGGTGGCCGCGCACCCGGGGATTCAATTACCCCGGAAGAAGACCAGAATTTTGTATCATCCCCGGCTACGGCTACAGATTTTCAATGAATCTTGTCTGATTCTACGTGACCGGTAGGCCGAGTTAGTTACACGACCGAGTCGACCAATTGCCTTCATTTCTATCCGACCCTCCACCCCCTCCGACCCCCTTTTTCATCGTTTCTACCCGTTTCCTTCCTGCTTCCGTGACTTCTGCCTCTACCTTCCCCGCCCATCCCTCGCCCCCTCCGCGGGTAATTTGACAGGTATTGATAAGGTCCCCGAGGCTGTTCCGATCATTAATTCTTGGCGAACGATAATGGGATTGCTCGCGATCACTTCGGGACAAGGAACCGCGGTATTGTTTGCGGTGAATTTGTCGGATTGCTCTTATTGCTCGCGGATAAACAATCCAGCGTTAAATAATGCATTCGCTCTTTTAAATTGAAAACAGTTGAGGACGAGGAAGCGTCACTTCCGGCGGCAGAGGGCCATGCAATTTGCCATGTAATTTCTATGAGCACACGAGCACGGATCACGTAACCAGCGGTGTGAAATTAAAATTGCATTTACTTAGCGGCCGAGCGACGTCGAAATTAAGCGGGGCGTTTAATTTGCACGCGTAGATTATTTCTTAAACAGCGGGAACAGAGAATTAGGTTAATCCCGCGTGGAGTAATTTATGGAAACGGCACCGTTGAAATTAAGGAACGCGTTTCACCTGATTACGGTTACAGTTTTTCATTTCTTATGGAATAAACACGTCGCAGGCGCGGCCCGGGCTATTCCTGGCAGCGAACTTTTATCGCCCCGGGTTCCAGGGTAACCTTATGTTTCACTCTACAGCTTAGAAGAGAGGATTTACGAAATACGTATCCCTTATTAAGAGTATTCGTTAAAGTAATATTCACGGGGAAAAAATTAAATTAGGCAAAATCTTACTAGCACAAATCCTGGAGCAACTGCAGGGGGTTAATTCGCTCGGACCTACCCTAACGGCAACGCTACCGTGACACCAAGCAGGCATCCTCCGATTATGGAGCCATGTATCTTTCAAACTTTTCCCGTAACGGGAGGGAAAAAACGTCTCCAACGGAACGAGTCATCGGAAGAAAAAGGGACAACGCGAAGATCGCTAGAAGAATCCCGCGATGATCTTCGGGACCTAACGATCGGAGTTGCGCCAAGTACGATTACAGCCAACTTCCCCTCTAATTTCTCTTGCAACTCCTCTGGCTGCAATTTTTCTTCGACGTCGCGGGATGTAGGTACAGTTAACAATCTCGCTGTGAGCCGAACATTTGCTCGGTCTCTGGGCCAACAAGAATTTCGAAATCACGTTGACCCAGAAAGTGGTTCGTTTCATCGCCCTCGTCACCAAACCCCGCCCCCTCGCGCGAGCGAACATTTTTTCCCGCGCTGTTTGCTCCGATCGCGACGAATGGCGACCGAAATATTAATGCTTCGGTTTATTAGTCACCGCTCAAACGGTGTTTGCCCGCAGCTAGTTAAATGGACGCGTTTGCTTTTCGAACATTTCGCCTCCCCCCCTGCGTCTACTTTCATCTACCCAGACTTCCACTGTGACCAATATGGTAGTTCATTACTTTCTGCCAGTGGCGGATTTAAGAAGGTCATGGAGGGCATTTCCCAAAAAATTTATAATTTTATCCAAACACTAGGTATATATTTTTTTCTGTACTACTAAACTTAGCTCGTATTTAGTAAACTACCTCTTCATTTTCCTGAAAAAAAATGGGCCCCTCAGAGCGTTTTCCACCTGGTCCTTTTTCCTTGAATCTACCACTGCTTTCAACAGGCATATTTTACAAGGTTCTGAGTCTATCTGAAGGCAATAAAAAATTGCAATAAAACTGGGATAATGAGAGATACTTTTCATTGAATTCGTATCGTGTTTAGTGGAGTATGTAGCTGTGTACAGAGATAATCGATCTATCATCTGGGCCAACGTGAAATTAATCACCTTCGCCGCTACTCAATTTCCCCTGGAAAATGTGCCCCGATAGTCCTGGAATTGAACTGTCTTGCGGCCCTTCCGCTAAATCAATTCGTTATCGCGATAGCAAATTGTTACACAGTTGACAAAATTAATCTCCAATCCACGCTGGCCCGCTATATCGAACAAATAAATTTCACTATTGAAATTATACCGGGCCGATTGTTCGCGAAGCTACTGGATATTGGCAATCGAGGCCGCGCACGTGATTGGACAAACATGAAGCCCTTAAGGCGGGGTGCCGTCTCCATTGCCTGTGTTATAGTTTGAAAATTGGTCTACACATTTTAAATATTTGCTACAAAACAACGTGTCCACTTTTTCGGATCCTCTGCTTTCCATTACAACGCAGGCAAAGTTAAAAAGGGTGCAGCGCGGCTTGAAATGTTGACAGACGTTTTAAAGTTATACTTCACGCTGACGAACGAGTGCTACACTGTTGCGTATGCTACGGGCTAATGTTTAATACAAGTGAGCAGAGAATTTCGTTTTAAACCGGGTAGCTTTGGGTTCAGTAAAATGAACCTATTAAGTGCGTCCCCGTTTCGACGTAAATGAAAGTCAAAATGTGGTGAAAATTTATGGGGGTATGCGGACCAGCCAATATAATGGAAAATGTAATTTAGAAATGTAGGAACGATGTCTATGTGGACATAAAAATGGTTAAAAGTTCCGAAACATTTTTGATATTAATTAAATACATTTTATATTAGTAGAAATTTAATTTTGAATTTGTTACAGTAACTTTTATACCAGCGAATTAGTACTGTTCGAATAATTATCTTCGTTGAGCAGTAGTGAGATTCAAGTTGCAAGAGCTCTGCTTCGAGGGAACCCAAACAAACTCTATTATTCCATCGATATTTCCGGTATTCTGTGTTCCTCTTCGACGAAGCAGCCCTTTTCGTACCGCGTCTCGACGCGTTTAATTCGGCAATTTAGCAACGACGGCGTCGATCGCTGCGCCGTTACAGCGTCGTTCCGTTTTAATGGCCCTCCACCTGTTGGCGGCTACGCCGCTTCGAAACTCACGTCATTCGCAATTCAACCCCTCACTTTTTCAGCCTAAACATCCTAGACCGGATTTACATCGTGTCTATCGAATCCACGCCCGAAATTTTTGGGGAGAATAAATTGAACTTCAAAACGAGACCAATCACTTATCGATCGACGTACATTCCTCGGTTATCGGGAATTGGAATTAATTAATAACTCACGAAACATGTGTTCTTCCCCTTCTTCTCTGGTAATTTCTGACGATAAAAAAAAATAGACCAGGGTAATTTGGTATTTTGCTTGAAAGATATTTGCTAGGAGCTAACAGAATCACGTTTGTCTATCAGCACCGTTACTCGGAAATATATCCCTCTATGTTATACTCGAAGCACCACAAACAATTGGACGTGAAAAAAATTTGCAAATCTCATCATCGACGATGGCGAGAAAGTGCAAAAAGATGCCGCGATAGGGGCGGGAAAAAAAGGGGGTAATAAAGCGTCCCTGTAATGGTTTCGCTTTCGGGTTTCGCGGCTTTTTCCGCGGCGAGATAGCATCCCCCTTCTTGGGGAGTTGATTGGGGAGTTGTCGCGGAACTTTGAGGATGATCGACGAGAGAGCGGAAAATTCGCGACAACGTGGTATTTCTCAGAATGAGACGTCAAGTCGGAATTGGATGGCGACCTCGCGTGCAGCGTGTTTGAGGTTGCCGAGGGATTATTGCGTAAATTGCTGATCAATAAGTTTGATCTCAACGAGGGCTCGTGATAGCGTGATGCATTAGAAAAATTGCACGTTGCCGACTTCGTAACTCGCCAGATTAAACACTTATTACCGTTATCGGCACAATTACAGTTAACAGCGTGATTATCAGAAAAGCCAGAGACTGTATAACGATCAAAACTGTCGCTCTAAGCAATATAATACCGCGTCAGTAGAACAAGTCAATAATACAACCGCCATCTCAAAGATAATCGTTTCACAGTTAAGTACATAAAATATATCATTCTACGCACCGGAAGTCTAGCCACCCACGTCCACTGACAAACAGATCACGCGTTTCCAGAACACCCGAGAGAAGCGCAGCATAAAAAAAAATGTACTCACCATTAGAGGGTTGCTCCTCGTTGGACAAAGTGGAGCGAGGGTCCCCGAAGACGTCCAGGGCTCGCAGCCTCGGGAAAGCCGGCGTCGGAGTGTCGTCTAGCTGCAGACTCTGCCCTCTTGCCCAGCACGATCACGTACACTGCGACGAACCGAGATTTCGCGCGAAAAATTGCCCCCAAAGGGACGAGGCTCGGGGCTCCGTTGCGGTGGCAGCGCGTCGCGGCGTTCCGTGCGAACGACTGCTGTCACGTGCAACTGGCACCGTCCAGGGCGAACGTGGGGAAACGCGAGCACACGTGTGCCAGCCCGTCGCGCTCTCCCGACGTACTGCTGCGCGGAAATCTCCCGAACGACTGCCGGGCTGCCGGCGATGCCGTGCAACGGACCCCACTCCGCGCCGCTGCCGCCCCTACCAGCTCGGCGGCGGGCGACGGAAAAATGGGATGGGTGGGGAAAGTTGTAGGGTGTATGATCGGCCGATTATTGGGGCTACCGGCGAACAGTGGAGGGGGATTGAAAGGGACGTTTCTGATTCTGTTTACACTTGTCGACGCTTTTCACGAGGGCCGTGGTGTGAGGGTTCGGGAGTGAAGTTTCAGCTTGGGGATGATTGCGGCGAACGATGGGGAAGAGGGGTGTGAGTTGGCGGTTATTGCGAGTGATAGTTGTGTAAATTTCTCAAGATTCTCTATTTGAAATTGAGACGAATGGTTTGGATTGTTGATCGCGTGCTAGGGAATTCTTTTGGGGTGTAGTTTCTCATGGTTGCTTCAGGGAAATGGAGCGATTACAGTTGTTTCGATTGTTTGGCTATGGATCGTGGAATGCGAGCCCGTTCTATTAATTGAACAGCTGAATGAATAATGGGAACCCGCCGCCAGCAAGTAGCACCGTTAACACTCGATAGCTTGATGGACGGATACACGCGTTACAGGCATGTAAATTTGCAATTTGATATCCAGCGTGCAGCCACGCGAATTTTAACGATCCGTTAATAAAACTAGAACGCCCTGTACAGCCGGAAACAGCTGCAACAGGAGAAAAACGTTCCGCGGGCAGAAGCGGCAAGGAGCGCGTCCGTCGGATCTCTATTAATTTCAATTTTTATGGAACGCCTGCGTGGGGCTTTGGCAACGCAGCGAGGCGAAACTTCGCCCCTGGGATTCCCGGGAAAATGAAAATATATCAAGTATTTAAAAGCGTCTTCCGATTAAACGGTATAAAGTTGCGAAATGAATTTTCAGCTGGTCCGCAGCCGAGGTTCTCCAGTCTCGCACCGATGCGATTTCAACGGCGAGTGCTGGGGATTGGGAGGGAGCAGGGGGTGGAAAAATAATTAAAAAACACACGAGCAGTCTCGGGCGATGTAAATGGTATGTTGCTCCCTCGGAAATGGATTTGTAATTTCGTTGAACCAGCATCCGCGGATCTTGACGAGGAGCGTTAAAAGAATGCGATGCCGCGCCTTTGCGCTTTTCGTGACGTCAGCGTGCGGGCGATCTAATTATTTTTCATGGCATTCATGCGGAGTCATGGAATCCGGCGCCGGCGATAGCGCGGCCGGAACGTCAACGACATCTATCTTATGAATCACAGGCAGGAATTATATCCGGATTTACATAGAGATGGTTATTCTCGATTTGCACCCCTCCATGGTCGATTTCCCCCGGCCAATAATTCACTAACGCGCTTAAGGCTCTCTAAGCCTCCGTAAACGTATTTTCCTGGCCGATATGTCGCGGAATAATTCTCTTGTC
Source organism: Andrena hattorfiana (assembly GCA_944738655.2). Classification (NCBI taxonomy): domain Eukaryota; kingdom Metazoa; phylum Arthropoda; class Insecta; order Hymenoptera; family Andrenidae; genus Andrena; species Andrena hattorfiana. The sequence goes on from OX122895.1 coordinate 1,314,678, forward strand.
GTTTCAGCCGGGGGACGGTGAATATTCGCCCCTTGCCCCTCCCCCCTTATCGTGGTTTAACCAGAGGGTTCACGGTTGTCATGCGGGCTTGCCCTAACGAGAAAAATAACGAAGGAGCTTATCTCGGTGCGCGATCTCCTGGAAAATTATACCTTCGGGCACGAATGCGTTACTGCCCGTCGAGATCTAATGCTCGCCAATGAGAAGCGTAAAGAAGCTTGCAGAGAGATTTTATCTGCTCCCTAACAGCGAGGTTGCAGCCCCGTAGAGACTTAAATATACGTGTGACGGTGAATAGTATTTTTATCGATGGGGAGCACCCACGATACTCGAGGATTCTGATTTCCCAGCCAATTGTTTCAGCATCGCTCAGTACCCTTACGCGGAAAATTCTTCAAATACTTGAAACGCTCTCCCAACATTTTCTTCACTCGTCGCGAGCCCGGCTCTCGAGCTTCTGTAATAGTCCACCATGTAGAAGGAAGCGCACTCATCGTTTGCTCTTCAAATCCTGCTAATGGTTCGAGCAACCACATTCTTCACTGTTTAAAAAAGACCCTGCGTCTCGAGGAAAATGTAAAAAGACTGGAAAGAGAAATTGTTCGCTTCCTGTTCGCGTGTGTTACGGCGCTCGAATTCAAAGAAGACTTAATGGTTTCGTTCATGAAGAGAAATTACTTGCGCGAAGTATTTTCCGAGCAAATGTTTGGGAAACGTTATGAAAGATAGAACGAAGAAAAGCAGGAAGTGTTTCCCGGTGTGGAATGTAGAATAGGGATCGTAATGACTAGCTTACGTACTGTAGATGGTGCAGGAAAATATGGCCGTCACTAGTGGTGGGTCAGGCGAGTAGTATACGTTAGCGATTGGTCAGACGAGTAGTATACGTTAGCGATTGGTCAGACACATATCGTTCGCTTGCTACAGAACCGACATTTTTGTAACCCCGGGATTTCAATGCTTTCCCTGAACATACCACAACCCCCACCGTCCATCAAACCTCCCCCGCAACAAATAACAGCGCCTTGGTAAACCGAGCAAAAAGAAGTCAAGGGCTTTTAAAACGGTGAGCAGGGAGGGTTGGGGATCGGCGACCCCGGGGGAAGGTCGACGCGGACTTGAGAATATTCCGTAACCCTCGAACGGCCAGGTCTGGGTTGAATAATTCAAGCGGGGCCGGAGGTCCGGCATTGATTAAAAGGCATCCTCTCGTCCCGCGCCGGCACGATTCTTGTCAAGAGCACGGAAAACGCTGCAAGGACGTCCTCCAGACTCCTTGATTAAGGACCATGCCGCCTGGCCAAAAGGACTCCGCCGTTAAGGAGTTGCATCTGGTAGGATTCGCCGATTACTGGCCGCGATAAGACGACAATTCCGGGACCGTGCCCGCATCCCCTGCGCCCCCCCCCCCCCCGGCAGATAACTGGCTGGCCAAGCTACTCGCCCCGTGAAAACTACGATATCCAAGCGAGCCCCGCGGAGAATTAATTGAGGGGATTAGGGGTTGTACAGGGTCGGGGGATATTAGAGGGGCGTACAGAAAGGAGTTTTGTATTTGAAGCGAAACAACAGCGCTCGCCAAACGCTCGCTCTCCACTGGGACTGCGGGGGTGGTTGTTTGTCGAACAACGTGTGTTTGCAGACAGCTGGAAATTTTACGAATCGCGGAAGGCTTGCATGCTGGCGGGCGATCGATTGATACGCACCCCGTTTGTTGTTTCGCCTTCGAGGTATTTGACGGAAGGTTGGCCCTCCGAATTTTCGAAAAGCTTCATTTCGATACAGTGGAACACTGTGATATCGGCTTTATCGAACACTGTGTTTTATCAGACTTTTCTACGTTTTACAATTTTTTCATAACCGTGATTGGAAGCAAGGAATATCTAAAAACGCAGATGGCAATAAAGTGCCCCAGAATTTTTCATCGCGAATTAATATTCAGTGGAGGGATGACTGGGAGTATCCGAGGGAAAATTACGGTGTACAATTTGCAGTGGAAAACGTCGGGTGTTGTGGGACGGGAATAAAAGGCAAGACTTTCTGCGCGATATAGCGCGGAGGGTGCACGATTATCTTCGTTCTTGAAGAATGAGGTCGCGAAGATTCGACACTGCTCGGCCAGGCGAGCTGCAATTTTTTTTTCCGAGCCACAGACGGCAGAATGTTCTCCGACGAGATGGGGAGATCGTGATCTGGCCGGGCTTTTAATTTTATCTTCGTCGAATCCGACGAAACACGAAGCAGCGTTACGAGGAATGCGATCTCCCAAGGAGAATCAAGGAGAAAGAACGCCGAGATTTGCCAGGGGACCGCGTAAAGCTCGATTTCGCTCTACATTGCGAAACGATCGCTGCAAATGGACGGGAAGAAAAGAGACGTACGGTATGTACGGCTTAAACGAGATCTCAATTGGCGTTTAAATTCGAAATTCGACCGGCTTGTTCTAGAGCGAAGATGCACGGGGGTGTGAACGACTGCGACAGCTCCCTTCCTTTGAAATGTCCTTCAATTTTCTCCATCACCCCGCGTGACTCCCAGTGGCAATATTCTTCAAATATTTGCACGCGAGATACGCGAAGTGACGGTTCGTTCGCGGGGAGGCGAGTCGCCGGAAAGGAGAAACAAATGCATTCGTTGATAACGAGCACGATGAATTGTTGAATTTCCATAGTATTTATTTTCAATCAGCAGTCCAATCAGCTCGTTGCGAAATGGTGATTGCAGGTTCTTTCCCTGGCGCGCTGCTCCGGGACTGCGATAAATCAGTTGGAAGTGAATTAAGTCCCCTTGGCAGCGACGTAAAATTTTCTTGACACTTGTCTCGCTCGTCTCCCCAGCGAAAATGCAATTTGAATCGGGGAGGGGCTGGACAATATCGAGGCCACGGCTGGAATAACGAAAAAGTTCATCGAACGAGGGGGTGAGCGGCGAGGGCTGAGGGAAAAATGATCGCGAAGGTAAGAAGATAAGGAGCTTTCGCGACGCTGAAAGGAAGCTCCGCGCCGTGATGAAAAACTTCTACTTTGAGCACAGCTTACGCTCCATACACGTAGTTGTGTGCCTCCCCCCCCCCCCCCTTGTAATTGCATTATCCCACGCAAGCTGTAATTTTCGGATCGCTCGTGTGACAGGCTCGAGTCGACACCGCTCGATAGCTCGAAGTCGTTCAATTAATCCCAGCGGAATTTAATATCACGCGATGGCTGGTATTCATTGATGGCCCGTTAAATCAGCCAGTTTTAATAACTCTGCATAAACATTTGACGCGGAGGGAGCGCGTAGTATCCATTAATGGCCGGGGTAGCCGCGTTTATGGTGATCTTGAATTACAGTTCGCGTCTTAATTGAACGGGAACTTTAATTACGATTTACGTTCTCGCCAAGTTTCCGTCGGCGGTAGTTTCTCTTGTCGAATAAAGTCGTAAGCAAATTATGCTGCGATTTACAGCCCAACTTTTCGACCTAACCCGCAGAATCGTTCGGCGAAGTCGTCAAACAAGATATTCCTCTGTTAAGAGCTTACGGTATAACATATTCCCGCGGGTAATGGGGTGGAACGCTTGAAAATTGGGCTCGCCTCATCTTAGAATATATCTTCATGGCACGCCCAGATGTGTCGCGGAATCGTTAAAGAAAATAAAAGGTATATGGCAAGTAGTATTGGTCAACCATAAGTCAGGCACTCCCAGGCGACTGATCTGTCAAGGGAAGTTAGAGGATCTGTGATTAAACGACTACAGAATCGTCATCGATAGCTATAACGAGCCGGAAAGTGGAGTAGGTCTATCACTGGTCAGACGTCGAGTCGACTACATTTCTGAAATCTTAGATTACATTTTAAATCCTCGCGACAAATAGTCCCACGCTATTACGTGAATGACTTAATGTTAAGTCTTTTAAGTGGAAGGAACGATGAAATTCACTGGAAGGTTCTGTCAGGAATTAAAGTGTACGCTGCTAGCCACCCTTTTTCCTGCAGTCGATTGAAACCGAGGCGAGCAAATACGGAGCATTACTGCGGCAAAGAAAGGCGGGTCGCATACTGGTTCCGCGACCTCCATTTCCATCCGGTGTTGTATCGCGTTACCCGTGAAACTCGTTTGGCATCGGCCGTAACATCATTCGCGAAAGCATCCAGCCCCATGTGCACAAAGAAAATCGTCGCCGGCGAATCGAACCGACGAAGTGGGCCACGTTCGGCATCGATCCGCCCCCGAGTTATCGTTACAGGCACCGGTACACGGAGCGTCTTCCTCGGACTGCGAGGAATCAATTATTTGGGGAGAGGCTGGCGACAGGCCGTCGCGAAATTAGAGAAGAAACTGGAATTTTCCAGACCGCGAGAGATCCATTGTCAGAGGGACATGGCGAGCCATTGTTCTCAGAGAGCGACGACGTACGTAAAGGTACTCGGTCGCATTTCATTGAGAACGTGCTTCATCGCGGCGCTTCCAGCACGTAAGGAGAAGAAGAACCTGAAGTCAGGAGGAACGTTCGAGGACGCTGGGGAACCCTCAATGGAAAGGATACTTGAAAATACAAAGAGATTCTTCGGCGAAGTGGACAACGACAGAAATTAGAACTCGGTGAACGGCTTCACCCGCTCCACTCCGCAGACGTGGACACCCGCCCCTCCCAATTGTTCGTCTATCCGTTTGCAATAACTTCAACATTCGTAATTCTCGATCCTTGGATACCTGTTTCATAAGACGCGACGGAATTTGCATAGCGACGATTTAACGCGAAATTGTAATAATACCCGTGGGGAGTCGGAAGTCGATTCGCGGGCCAAGTCTTCCCCAGACAAATAAAGCCCTTCTTCTTCGAAGGCGGCTCTTTTGGAGTCGCTTTATTTCCAATTCAAAATTTTCTACGGTCCTCGATTGCACCGGAGCCCGTGAAACATGCATTTATGAATAAATCGATATCTAAACGTTGCTCGGCGCAAGGGGCGCGCCGTTTTGTATTTCTCTGTCCCTAAAATTTTCTTCGATTCCTCGCATTGCCGGGCGCCGTTGCCGGGGGCAGAGGGGAGGGAGTAAAAGTTGTACGTGTCACGTCGACTTCGCTGCACTCGCTAAACCATTTCCGGTATATGAAAGGACAGTGAGATCAAAAAGCACGGCTGAGAGCACAAAGAAGTGCTTCGACGGGAGAGCGTTCACCGAAATGAAGGGGAACTTCGAATAGAAACTCGTTTTCGAAGGGGAAAAGCTTTTGCTTATTTCGCCTTCCCAAGCTGCGCTTCGGTCACTGAAAAATTACTATCGCGGAAACGCTTGCAGCTTCGAACCTTGCCGAGGAAAGTAGAATTATCGGCCACTAGTCAGACGGGGGGAACAGGATACTTACTCGCCAAATTAGTGGAACAGGACAGGCGCTGGTCCGACGAGTCGAGATCGACCACTGTACGACTGCCAAGTGGAATTGGCCGGCCATGAGTCGGACAAGTACGGGCGAACGTTCGGAAAAGTGGAACTGAACACGCGTCGATGCAGGTAGGACGTGATACCGTCGGTTTTTCAATTTTGAAAAGTTCCTTTTAAATATTTAGAGAATGTTTACGTCCTATACACGTCAGGCAAGCAATTTCCGTTTCAATTCGATATCTTTCCGTTTTCAGGACAGCGCGAAATACAATGAAACTTCACGTCGTAGGCACCATGGCCAGGCGCGAGCGTGGCGAAGGGAAAATAAAGGAACTAGCGAGGGAAACTGAAAAATAAGAAACCCGACGCGTTCGAGGGATCCCAGCGGCAGATTGTATTATCCTGCGAAATTTCATCGTCTTCCTTTCTCGCCGTCTAATTTATCGGCCGGCGATACGACGGCCAGGAAATGGTCAACGTCGCCCAAGGTTTTTCCGGCGCAGCCTTTGGAAAACTTCCCCGACAAATCGAAGATACGTGTCGACCGAATCCAGGCAATTTCTTGTTGCTCGTTCCAGCTGGAATCGTTCCGCAATACCGGGGGATCCTGGAATGAACCCCGGCGACGTTTAAAGTTCACCGGAGCGAGGCCTGCCCTTCTCATGAATATTTTATACCATTAAACACGTTACACGTAAAATGTGACTAAAGAGCCGACGCATCGTTTAATATTATATCGCAAAGTGGAGGGAGCCCGGGCCGACCCGAGACTCTCAAGCGAGCGGTCTATATTCTAGAGCCGCAGAGCAAACAAAAAAGTCTTGGCGAACATAATCCGCAAACTTCCTGTCCCCGAGATGCAGCCACTTTCCGTTTTAACATTAATGCCCCCACTATCGAGTAACCAGCACGGTACACAGACTTGAAAGTATTAAGGAACTCCCATAGAGCGTGTTTTAAATGATACCATCCACTTTCAGCGCTTACTTGGACCTTTCGTACCTAGCAAAATGCAGTACAAAGCGAAACACGAGCAGGAGAATTGTCGCGGAAAGGTGTTCGATATTCCAACGCAAAGAAGTGACAGGTAGTGGCAGGGAATTATACAGTGACAGCTTTCTTTCGACAGACCTGCATACGCTAATTGACAACGCGAAGTAACGGTGATCCGCGGAAATGAGAAATAATTGGGAGGACATTGTTCCGTGACACAGTTCCCTTTTAAATGCCGGATGGCTTGACGTACCAAGGAAAGAAGCAAACGCAGAGCGTCCCAAGGGAGCTTCCCAAGTAACAACAGTCTCCCGGAGCGAGGCCTCATCTACATTCCACGGGGATCGTCTTACATAGTAAACGCCAGTTGACAGTTCCGCGAATTAGTCTGCGGAACGAACGTGACTAGAGGTCCACGCAGACTGGGCTCTATGGTCTTTGATTGGCGCGGGATGAAACACGTGACGCAATTTACGAAGCTCCCCGCCGCGCCGTAATTTTCCGCGATACGGGATTGGGTCTCCCCCGCAACGGCAACTCTCAATTCAACTTCATTTAACCAATTATATCCGAAACGCTCCTCCCGGGCGGCCACGTAACCGACGGCTGACCGAGCTCGTCCGGGTTCTATGACTATCCCCATCGAGCGTACAGGGGAATTTCAATAGCGGCGTCGAAATTACTTGGGTCTCGATGATTCTCCGAAAGAACGTGACAGAAATGTGGGGAACGGGGAGCGGGGTGCTCGACGAAACAGCGCGATAAAGCTCGTACACCTGCAGCTTCCACCCTTGTGCAAGCGTATCAAGGATTCAGTGGGGGCGGGAGGGGGTGGCTCTCCGTGGAATATATGCATGAGTCCCAGCTCGTCGCCCGAGAAAGTAAGAATACCAATTAGGTGCGCAAACAACGCCTCCCGGTTCCTCGGGGGTGCACGGGGCGCGGGGTGGAGGAAAGGTAACCAGCGCCAAGAGCGCGATAAGGGTTCACGGGGCACTGCTTAACGATTTCCGTGTTTACAGGGAAGAGATTAGGCCTAAGATATAACAGAGGCCAGAATTCAATCGGTCCTCCCCCTCTCGGCGAGTTCTCAGGAAAATTTAACCTTTTCAGGGTGGAAGCGACGGGGCGTGTTGGTTCCGGAGGGGTTGGAATTAATTGGACGCGTTGCTTGGATAATCGATGGCGCGAGCTTGATCGAGACCTCGATTGCACGAACGAAGAATATTAATTGTCAATCGGGGCCGGTGATTCCAAACGGCATGCTGCGGGTGGTAACCGTTTGTGTTCCCCATAAATTGGAAAAACGTATTCCCAGAAAGTTTCCGACGGGCGGCAATTTCGTTCCGCCTGCGCTGTTTTTTTTTTCCTGGTTTGCTTTTGAAACGGTGGACTCGAATGCGCCAAGCATGCAGTCACTTTGAAGTCACTATTTGCTAAACATGAAAAACAGTGACGCTCCCTAAACGAAAGCAACAGCAAAACGATAAACAAAAGCAATAGCAAATCGCTGTTTATACGAAGCATCGCATGGTCGCTACGTTTATTCTCTCTGTTATTAAAAGTGTATCAGAGCTTTCAGTCCCGTCCCTCGCTTCAATCTCGCTGAGAGGGAACGACAGGTATCGCTGCACGTAGGCTCGCTCGCGCATGCATTATCTAAACAGCGCACACGACAATTTTAATTATCCGCGATCTTGGCGATATCAAAGCGCACGCAACAAAGGGAATCGTGCCGGGAGACTGGCGAACGCTGAACGACGTCTGAGTGTCCGCGACAGATTAATGTCCCTCGGCTTCGAAATTCTGCTGAACGAGTACGCTAGCCAGGAAATTAACGCGTATGTTTAGATAGCGAGGAGAGACAAGATAGCACATCAGACGAAACTATCTCGCGGTCGGAACGCGATAAGGGTTGATTAGCGGAGTTTTGCAGTTGCTAATAGGCGACGATGACGTTGCATATTACGTGGCTGTTCTTGCTAACACTAACAGTGCGAGTGTGTGCACGAAATGGGGGGGTAGTAAGCGTGCCAATCGACGTTAAAATTAATGACGGTCGCGTAGATCGTCCGAGGGGGTTGGAATTATCACAACAGATGGTGTGACTAATGCGGAGCTCTCTTGCAGGCGAGAAGGCGACACTGGGTCCAATTAACTAGCTGAAATGTCGCAAGTATTCAAGAAAGAAGGATAAATGGAGGTGTCGCGCGATTTGCTTGATGAAACGTGACTACAGCTGCATGATTAATAGGGAGGTTTCTATTGATACAAATGAGTGTTGCGCGGGGGGTAATGATAAATGTTCGTGGCATTCTGCGGTTCTCGCTCCACTTTCAAGTAGCCGTTGCAGCGTAGCGACGAAATCGCTTGAAAGTTAATAAAAATGTGACAAAACGATTGTTGGGACGATAGATGTTCCCGAAGTCGCGGGCCACCATCGATCTTAGTTACACGCCGGGGCATAATATATAATGGCCAATAATGTCGGCGCAATGAATCAAACTATTGGGGATATTCTATCGACAAGCTGTCGCTGCCATTATACCTTACATCCAACATAAATATATTATGAATGACTGACGGTGCGCATATAGGCGGAAGAAAAGAAAGGGGGCGGGGTGGATGGATCCATCATGGCACGTATTTACCCAAGCTCATCTTCCTTTATGGCCAGTCAATGGCGTGAAGCCCCGAAGCGAGAAAACCGCGAAATTTATACTACCTTTGGTCCTGCAGCATGGACATTTATCATGGGACGAATCAGAATTCCGCCGTAATAAAACTAACGACAATTATCGAGGGAGGACAAGGTAGATTGGCACTGTCACCAAGCAGCTAGTAGGGGAAGGTTGCCTATGTTGGAACACTTTTTTATTTTTCTCTCCTACACGGACATAACACATCGAAGAAAGCAAACAGAAACGGGAAAAAGATCTACATTTTATGTAGATTTTATCATGCATTTAGTGTGTTGATAAAATGTGTGATTAAAATAATATCTTAAAAAAACTAAACTAATGACTCCGGTCCATTCTAGACAACCGGTTTCGTAATTTGGACCACCGGTTTCCTACTTTGGACCGCCCCTAAAAATCAATGAATTTAAATATACAATCTAAAAAACACTGATCAGGGCATTGAAAAAAAAATAGAAACAGGAAGCAACAAATATCTTTCGGTGCACGTAGTGCAATAGTACGTTGTTTTGATGTTTTTTTTGTATATTTGTCCCCGCATAACTCCCCAGAATATGGGCCGATTTTGATGATCCTTTTTTTATTCGAAAGAGGGTGATACCCCGGTGGTCTCATCCTACACTGCATCAACATTGGCGCGATATTTTGCCAGTTCTGGTTAATAATAAAGACTATTGTCACCTAATTATTATTATTTTTATACACATATATATAAAACTAAAAAGTTGAAAATAAAAAATTAAAACCGACGTCAGAAAAATAAAATTGCACTAAAAAGTAGAAAATAATTTTTTCCCTTATTTAATCTACGGTACTCTCATATTTTTGAAGTCGGTGCCTCGTCATTTACACTGTGTAAATCTGGCGCAGACTTAAAATATATGAGAGTCGTAGATTAAATGAAGGAAAAAATTATTTCTTACTTTTTAGTGCAATTTTATTTTTTTGAAGTCGGTTTTAATTGATTTTTAAATTTTTTTAGTATGATTTTAACTATTCGCTACCATAACATAGATTGTATCCTAAAATGGACCGGTCCAATTCAAGCAACTAGTGATGGTCCGATATTAGGCAACTTGTTGGTTACATCAAAAAGATGTGTTTTCATTGTTATACTTATACGAATATGGGAAACTGAGGACATGAAGTTGTAGCTAAGACAGCACACTTTACACTAGTATCGATTAAAATTTTAGTACTTACAAGTTGTAGAAAGAAATTCACTTGAAATAGCACTAAAAATAATGATAACTAAATAAAAAATAATGACAAACTAACGAATAACCGTATCTCTGTCCTCGCAAGTTCCATCTCCACTTCCTAAACCAATATAGCCAAAAAACCGCTGCAAATCTATTTGTTTATCGAGATATACAAATGGTCCAATCTAGGAGCCGGTCCAATATAGGCAACTCTCCCCTACTATGTAACATTGATTTAAAAGTAAAATATGATCGTCACGAGTCAGACAGCCGGCAGCTCGGCTGTCACTCATCCTAGAAGTGGAACACCTCCGTCCCTAGTCAGACGAGCACGTAGACAGCGACCGTCTCTGATCAGACGATCGAAACGAAGTGTTGCAAATCGGGGTGCATGAGACGAGGGAATATTTAAAGGGTCCTGCTCTCACACATCCTGACACATCCCAGCGGAGAGAATCAATACTTAGCAGTTCACCAAGCTCCGGCGTGAATTTCTGTCCCCGCGAACTTTGCCAGATGTTGCATTAACAGCGGCGAGGTGTGACTGCAATGTATTATTTTGCAGCGGCAAAATGCAGGCGACTAACACACCGAGGAAAACTTTCACCGTTGCAAGTGTTTGAGCGCCGTCTGCAGCTGCGATTAAGGCGACTGCAACATCAACGACCTAGAGCGCCGGGCTCGTCCGTTAACACCGAATGTGAAATTATAGCGACAGTTCGCGCCCATTCCCGCCCCCCCCCCCCCGGGCACATTCGCGCGACGCCGTTAACCACCCCCTGTCACCCATCATTTATCCGCGACTTCACGGTGCGGATTTTTGAAGAATCCCGGTAAAAAGGTTCGACGTGCGCGAGAATTATTGCTCCCCGGAGACGGCAGCGCACCTGGTTACGCGGATATAACGGAATTTAGAGGGCGAGCGGGGGTGGCCTTTGGGAATAGCGGTGAATCGTTTGGAAAAATATCCGAGGATCTCCAAGGCTGGGTCACTTGTGTGCTTTACGTTTTTACAAGACAAGAGAATATTTCTCCGGTGAATCGGCTCTGGTTGAAATTAATTTCGCGCTCAACCCGCGATAGCATTGTGCATCGGGCGCTCCGTTTTTACATCCCCCCGCGCAGATACCAATCGAGGTTTTCGGCGGTAAATCGCGGCAATTAATTTACCCCAGTTGCGGGACGCAAAGAGGTAAAGATGTTAATTGGACAGCCGGCACGACCTAATTACACTTGAACGAGTCAACAGGGGTCCGCGCGTTTCAATGCTGAATACCTTCCACTTATACTCGGTACACGTTCCGAGAGATCTTTGAACTTCGATCCGCGATTCACTGGTGTGATTAATGACGCACTTGCCCGTTCTCGCTTGTGTAATTCCATTTTATTTGTTCTTCGCAAGCAATCTGGCGAGCATGTGCGGCAAATATTTATAATCGTAATATCATTTAATTACCTCCGACGGAATACACGTCGCCCTCAATATCAATTGATATTAATCCCTCTGCTATCCACATTTCAACAATTACCCAGGAAAATTATCCTGCATTATTTATTTTCATTTCAATAGCGATAATTGTTTCGAGATCACGCGTGAAGTGAATTCGATATTGAGTATCGAAAATGTTTAACGAGCCGTTTGTTTAAAACGACGCGAAGTTTTCGACTCTGGTAGACTGCCATTAATTTTCGTTCCTCTCGGCTAGTAAATTACTCTTTGAATTGAATCTCATCTCACCGGCTACCCCGGTTATACACTCCAGCGACCCCTCCCATGTCGTCCCACCCCCGCCTTCTAGCTTTTACTTTGCTGCATAGTTCTCGCTGGACTGATATGCAGTCCAGACTTGCAGGGCATCTCCTGGGATCCTCCGCCAGGACCTCGAGTCTGCCAGAAATTCATCTTCACCCGGCCTGCAGTCGTGCTGTTCCCCGACAAGTAATTAAAGGAATCTCTTTGCCCTGACAATTTTTAAAGCTCAACTTTCTATGCAATGATCCTTCGGAGACTCACGGACTGGCGAATAAATAGAAAATTATTCTGACGTAGAAGCTTCTTATTTGCTCTGCTTATTGTATCTCCAATGTGTCAGGAAAGCTACTTTATATTGCGAAAATAATCGTGGACTGATACCATCAGCACTTCGGTCGAAATTAATAATTACAGACTTGACCATTCGACTGTGGCCCAAAATTACTTCGTTCGCTGACGAAACTTATCGATTTGACATTTAACATCGTCAACTGATCCTCGATTGCCCCCAATACGTTCATTTACCACGCATCTATACATATCCCACAAAAGTCTGGGAGGCAAAGAAATGTAGTACCAACAATTTTTTAAGCGAGTCGTTTTCTAATATTGGATCAGACATTCAGATATCCTACGAGCATTTTCCATTTAAGCAGCGGCGTATACGTGTGCCCCTGTGTGCGAGCAGCCATGAAGTGTCAGCCAACTAATCAACCGTGACTGATCCCTGAGCCAATAGGGGTAGCCATTCGAGTATCACCGCACCGTCGGTCAACCGATGGTCCTTCGATTTAGGGTGAAACGAGAAACGTTCGGGATCGTTGAACTCGAGCCTTATAGCCCCGCGCAAGGGGCAAATAAAGCTTAATTAATCACGTGGAACCGTGGCCAGCTTTTATCCACTCTCCTCTCGACGACAAAAAATCGCAGTCTCCGGAATCCCACCCGGGGGATCATTGAATTGTTTCCGCGAATTCTTCGGACCCGGCGGAGAGCAGAAGTTGTAGTAAAACAGTTTGCCCGCAGTTCCCAGCGGCACGTCCAATTTTGGGCGGGAAAGAAGAGGGCGCCGAAGTGAGTGGAGAAAAGGAGATTCCCTCGCCTCGGCGGAAGCGTTTAGCGCCACGAACCTGCAGCGACTTCAAATCTTCCTCGGCGAAAAGGAGGAATTTTCAGAATCACCGTCCAAAGAGATTTGTAGCTGAAAATCTACCGTATCCAGGGCAACAACGCGCGGCAGAGAGGTCGCGCACGTATGTGTGCCACAAAGTAGTCGGAATCGTGTTGAACCGTGTTGAAGCGGGACTTGGCGGTTGCATAATGTGCCAGTTTATCGTCGCCATGGGAACAAAAATTCGGGACAAAACGCTCGGATGCCCCGCTCCGTATTCCCTACCACGACGAGAAATATTTCGCTCGTCTGGCACTTTGAGAAGAACTGCCAGGTTGCAATTAAAGGCAGCGTCGCGGTTTGCCGCGAAGTAAATGAAGCTTTCGCCAGCGCGAACGTTTCGCTTCGTATCTGCAGATCGCCCCGCTAAAAGCTTTGATTACCATCGCGATAAATCCATCGCGGAGTATTTATATTCCGCTACGTCGAAGATTTTTTTTTTGTCGGTCGTTCTCTCCAATCCATTTGAATTCCCCGGTACCGTTCATCAATCGCGGGCAATTTACGGTCCACGTAACATCGCGATGTTTGAACGACAAACTGTCCGATCAAATATTTAACTTCTAGGAGAAAATTATTATGGCCGCCAATTTCATTTGCAATGTTTGACGAATATTACGAGACCCAGCCTGTTGAAATTCACAAATGCGGAGGGAGTTGGTTACCAGGGATACTTTGGCCACTTTGCTGCGCCGTTAAGTGACTCTAAAGTGTGGCATTTCGCGAAGTCAATTTCATATTTCGCGAACTGTCTATAGCGATGGTTCGTTGCAGGATAATTCTGGCATCACGCCGAGGCAACAAAAGCCACATCCGACTTTCCTGCTCCCGTCGCAACAACTATTCAACTCGCGCGGAGAATTCCTGGTCCTTTGAAATCCCCGACCGGCTAGAGAAGCCTGTATCGGTCTGTGGTTCAAAACTGCCTTCGCCATGGACATCCTGGCTGTAGAATGCATTCACCATCGACGCTCGAACGTCCAGCGGAGTCTATAAAGCATTCGTGGGTGTCCTTTGATCCAGATGCACGCAGCAGAGGAAGGCTGACTCGAGGAACGTTGATAAAACCGGGCAGAAGATATTACATTCGCACCTTTGCGCTTTATTCTACGGATTCGTATTAAGTTTTGCCAGATCCCAGACGAAAATCGTTCACAGAGTTTTTAAAGGTCAAAGACGAGCTATTGTACGGGCATTGAATTCGTAGCTTTCGAGGGAACAATGCGCAGGATATTACGAAAGGATGCAAGTCAATATCCCAAGCTGGAGCGAAGCCCAGCGAAGGTCCTTTATGCCGTTTAATCAAAGTCCTCTTCCTTTCCCTACAGCTGAAACTAGCGCAGACAGTCGTGACGCTCGAATGTGATACCCAGGCCACAATAATTTCGTTCTCCTTCCCCCCCGTTTATCATTATGGAAAAGGTTCTGCTTTAAAAAAAAGGGAGGAGAGCTTTAATCGTCCTGCGAAACGGATGGCGGGGACGAATTTTTACGGCGCGTCGCTGGAACCGTGCGCCGCTTAATGGACAATCGAACGACAAGTGTATAAGTTACGCAACAATGAGCTGGTCGATTTACAAAAATAGAAAATAAATCGTCGAGGATTTACATAGCCGGATGCGCCGGGCGCACGGATGCAATAGCGTCGCATTGTGCATACGGCCGCGTCATTGCGCATTGGCAGTAAATTTTTGGTCGGCCGATCATCGGGCCGGGAACGATATTTAATCGAACGATCGGCATATTTCCGCGAGCGTAACGGCCGCCGGTGCTTTTTACTCGCCAGCCCTGGCCGGCGTAATAATCCTGTTTTTCTGCCTCGGCTGAGCCGTAAAGCAGTCGGCTGGAGAATCGAATTTCGCCGGCAACTAATTGACAGAGAATTTCAATAAACAGGGATTACATGGATTCGTCGAAACGACGCCGGACAATAGTCGGCTAATTATAAAATCAGATTGCGCGCTGCCCGTCGATAACGGTCGTAACGTGCCTGCGACTCCGCCCCCACCTTTTTTTCCCCCCATTCACGTTTAAACGCGAGCCTGCAGCCGGGTAATGGCCGAATGCGAAATATTGCCCGTGTGTGCGTGACGTGTTCGAGCAGGGGCGGTTGTCTGCATAAAAATTCCCGCGGAACGCGAGGCTGTCACGGAAGCGTTGAATAAAAATTACGCATCACGCGCGGCCGCATTCGTAATGCGAATTACCAACGCTTTGACGGCGCGGCGCAGCTTTGTCGGCTGACCAGCCACCGTCTGATACCACTTACGGCTATTTGAGTAACAAACGCGCCTGATGTCCGACTAGTCAGTGACCCGTTTCACTGCCGCAGATCCTATCGCGGCTTCTAAGTGCCCGGATCTCTGCTGGTCCGGCCAGTGACATGCTTATTTCACTTTTTCACTTATCCGATCGGCGATTCTACCCCCGATTGCCCGGCCAATCGCTGACCCGGTCCACTCGTTGCGACACTATCTACTGTTCTATAACTGCGTTACATCGTGGGCGGAACTACGTACGAGTCTACTTTGCTTGTGGGGCCATGCACTGACCTATTCTACTTGCCTCGCACGTACCGCACCGCTGCGAACGGATACAGCCCCCTACTAATTGCGCGCTCAAGTACTGTGCCATTTCGCTTATCACAATAGAGATTGTTCCAATATATTTGCCTGACCAATAACCTATGAACGCTCTTATTCCACTCGTAGAGAAAGCTACGTGTACTTCCGCCCCGCGGCTGTGATCGAGTGAACCGATCGCCACGGCCGTCTGCGAAACGATCATCTGGGAAGTGAATGTGTCGGAAGCACAGAGTTTGACTTTGGCGCTTAAAACTTCTGTGTCGTTTTAAACTGGGAGATCCAGAGTTACGTGTTACGCGGGTAATCCCGCGCTTATAAGGGTGCTTCATCGAACGCAGGGTGAAACAGATCGATCGACTCCCAGAGTGCTTTTTAACGAACGAACACGTTACAGAATCTACCGCTTTCCGAGCTAAATTTCCGCGGAATTCTGCAAATAATTTCCCGATCTCATTACCGCAGCCGTGTATCATTAAAACGTAATCCTAATTTCAACATCGCGAGCTGGTAATAAAGTGGAACGATAAACTGATTGGATTTTAAACAGCTCGTTTAACGTGGAATTCTTTAATGCCCTGTGTCTGAAGATTGAATGCGACCGGAGGAAAGAATTTCTCTATGTTAGAGCGACGGGAATCGTGCGAGCTGTAATTGCCAGGAGGAAAGCGTCAACTGAAAATTCGTCGCGATGCATTAGAGCTCATTGCTCGCACGGCCGGTGCTCGCGAAACTTTCCTGATTTCTACAGCAATGTTTCATTGCATTTTCATTCGCAGTTGCCGCTCCGAACTGCGGGCACTAATTACCTGGTTAAACAAACTGCGCATCGCTGGCGACCATAGCCAGCATTGTACCTGTTGGGTACTTGCCGCTACACGGTCGCGCTTTTAATAACATCGAATCGATGCAAGTTCCCGACGAAACGGAGCCGCCATTTACTCCGGCACACACATTGTATTCATCGCTCGGGCGCTGATTGGCACGCGAATGTTATCGCAAAAACTTTCGAGTGAAAATCTCGTCGAAGTACCCGAGCAAAGTAGGGGCTTGAAAATCTGTACTTTCGAGTGCAGACACCGCGAGCGTGAACGGTATGCAAAACGTATGCCATTATAGCAAACAAATTGTTGGAGGGGGGAGAGCGATAAACAGATTAAACCGAAATGCAGTTTGCATGGAAAGTGGAATTCGCGGGAATTTCTTCTCGCACTGGTAGACGCCGAGTCAGGTAGCAGCGCTGCGTTTGCGCCGCGAGAATGTGCTTTCTTCCGCTTTGTCCCTTGAAATTTTCAACGCCAATTAGTGGGGAACGGTGGCGGGGAGAACTCGCGTCATCGGGATTACGAAATTTTTCAACGCGGAAGCTTCGGCGGAATCGTAAGCGAGGGAAGAAATACGAGGTCGGCGGCGATAAAGTAGAATAGCCGCGCGATAAATGCGGCGGGGCAATAAAAGCAGTGGAAAGTCGAGCAAGAATTGTATCGAACATTGTCGCGGCAATAATCGTAGCTAGTATCGCGGCAATAAAGGTAACTGTTCGTGCCTATTATCGGAACGCGATCATAGAAATGTGCGCACTCGTTATCGCGCGCGGGATCGCTCGGCGTTTAAGCAATTATCTTTAATCCTATCGAAGCTGGGATAAATCTTGGGCTTCGTTTAAACTGGACCCTCCGTCCCGTCGAAATCACGACGATATTATTATAACGAGATAACGAGCCTGTGTGTTCATTTACTGAAAGTGTTGCTATAAAACTGTCCCAAGCTCCGAGCGGAAATCGACAATTCTATATCGTCGTGGATCTGCTGACTGGATTGTTCCAGGCGTCGATGAATTAAGCGGATATTCGCAGCTCTTATCGCCGAAGGGACGTGGTCTTACTGCGACGAGTTCGTCGCGTCAACCATTGTTGATCTTAAATCTTATCTCGCGCCAACCCCAAGCTACATAGTTGCGCTGTGCACACAATGTTGATTACGAGCCGCTATGTTAATTGATCGCCAGAGAAGTTGCCGAGTTAGTTTCTATTGATCGAAGAAATTGATACGCCACGGCCACCGCCAAAGCTCCGGGCCATCCTCAGTGCAAGCAAGCTGTAGTGCACTCGAAGTAATTGGGGAGGCTCCCGGAAAGACGTCGGCGGTGGAAATTAAAGACTATCCAGTTTCATAGGAAGCGAGGCGTCCGAAATATCCGCCCGAAGGGTAGCTTACTGAAACCCTCGGGGCGTAGTAAGTTGAACCTCCGGTTCATTAGGATCTAGAAGCCTCGAATAAAAGGTAAAGCAACTATCCACCCTGACAATGCCCTTGAACTGGCGAAAACTACACGCGGAGTCACCGCCCCTATTTCCCAAAAGGGAGCACCCCGGTGGGGCGGTAATAACGATCGTTCACCGGTGGGTCGTTAAGGAACAATGAAATCTCTCGACTCTGCCGAAAGATAGAAGGAGCGAGGACATTAGCCAGTTATCGACGACGCCAGAGGCGAAAGCTGCGACGGCCATTCAACCACCGCGATCAGATAGACCCACTTTTTGCAAGCGCGCGTCTTTGATTCCCGCGACTCTTGAGAACGGGGTGGTGGGTCGAAGGAGGGTTAAGCCTAATTAAACGCGCGAAACGACGCTCGACAGTCAGCCGCGGTCGGATTTTCACGGGTAATTAATCGAGCATAATATCAGCGCGTCGCTTCGCGGTGGAGGACGCGGAGCGTTGGGGTTGCGCTGACGCGTCAGAACGAAGGAAGCTGCTCGCTAAACCGCGCCAGATTATCCTCGTTCGTCGCTCCTTCAAGCCCCGTATTTTTCGCGGTCGAGCGACGAGCGACGTAGCTGGGTGCGGCGGAGCTGCAAAATCGGGGGGGATTAATTGACGGGGGTTGAAAGCACGCAGTCACGACTGGCAGGTGAAACGTCTACTTCGTACCTAGGGACTAGACGTGGGTCGTGTTTCAATTATGCCTAGGACCGAATCCTCCCCGACTCCCGAAAAAATTCTTGCCCGCAACTCGACGCGCCACAAATCCGTTACGAAATCAATCCCGCTGACGCAAATAGGCGCAAGTGGGGGGTATCGCTGTGGGCGCTACGTGATTTATTTGTCCGTTTCAGCGCGAGCGTGAAATGCGATGTACATACGGCCCCGATGGACGCCGAGCGTTGCGCATCGAGTATTTATAAAATGTACAGTGGAGGCTAAAAGTAAGCCGGTCGAAGTGACGCGATACGTTTGCCCGCAAATAAAAGCGCTCGCCCACAGGCCGTTCATCGTGAAATATGAGTGGTATTATACGGACACCCCGGACGCTTGTGCCGGCCCGACGATATTAAGATTAATCGCGCGATTCATCGACTTGGTGCGGGATGAATAACAGCGGCGACTGAAGTGAAACAAGTCCTCGGTCAGGCACAGCCGCGCGTCAAACAGTTAGCGAGATAACCGTTGTTTCGCCACAGCGTTACTCCTGTTTCTGTATGCCATTAACCGCGGTATAAAGCGTCGGGAAAGCTCGCGCAAACACTCGGCCCGGCAGGAAGCGTCTCGTCCCTTTTCACCGCAAAGACAGGACAAAAAAGAAGGTACACACCCCCCGGGCCCGTGGATCGCCGGCGCGCGCCTCGTCCCCGCGGGTGCAGGAAGACAGTTGCTGGCAGCATACTTTTGGGGCGGCTTTATTAATTATTAAAGCAGGCTATAAAATTATTTGATACGGCGGTAGCGGGCAGAAGTGCGCGAGCGCGGCACGTATGAATTTCGCGCGCTGCATTATTCAACGGGCAGTTTGCATAACAATTATGGCGGAGATTTTAGCATAGCGGGCAGAGAGAATGGTCGTGGCGGCGGAGGTTCGCGAACAAAAGTACACGGCCGGGCGATACAAGCGCGTCTGGGGGCCGGAAGGACGAAAGGATCCCGAAGCCTGCTCCTTCGTTTGCAATTCCATTTTTCATTCGACCCCCTCCGGCCTTCCACCCCGCCGGTAACCTCGGCGGATCGCGGCTAAGGATGGCGGGACTCGAAGGTCCCGTTACCGGGCAACAGTCGCCGTCACGCGGAGCGAGGAGCCTCCTTTTCAAGGCTACCGATGCAAATGAGATTGAATTGCGCGGCGCAGAGAGCGGGGATGCATTGTCGCGAACTCGGTCCCCGCTGTTGCGTTTCGTTCGCCGTTCTAACTGGATTTACGGGGGGCGAGGGGGATGGAATTAATGTTTACGGGCGTCCCCGTGACGGTAATACCGCGCCAATAGCGCTACCCGTCGTGTTTCCTCGGGAAAACGCAAGCGTTTATTCGTTACGAGTGTCCGCATTTGGTCGAATGTTTCGACGCTGCACCGCGAGGGTGATAATTCCCTTTCCCCGTCAGACCAGCATCTACATCCTTCCATTCTCCCGCACCGCCTCGCCACGCGTTGACCTGTATCACTCACTCGATCGCAAGCTCTTCCCTCAGTTGTCTGGTGCCTAAGGATCCTGTTCCACTTGACTGATCGCGGGGGTTCCAGTATTGTTAGATTCTTTTTACTCCCGCCGATAGTTTTCAAACCCATTTACAACCACCCAAAACGGTCACCCTCTTCCTTCCTTTCCGTAGCGTCCTTTGTACTAAACGACTTCATCCTCGAAACTACACAGGATCGCCGCCTACCCAGTAAAATATCGTTCTCCGATAAAACGAGAATGTTTTCCCGGTGTAGAGGACTGCTGGCTATCCACCTTTATGCAAATCTCTAAAGAATTGATCCCGCCGCCCGGTACGGGCGCCAGTATTTCACGGTTAAAACGAACGCTTTATATCTTGTAGATCGTTGGGTGTAGTCGCGGTGCAAGCCGTATAACGTTCTCCGCACGGTGGCAATAATTTCAATCCAGCCTCGAGGCGTTGATCCTCGAAACGTCTTGACAGGGTGCAGCGGGATGGGGGGGGGGGGAGGTTTCGAGTAGGGGATTGCGAAGCCACCCCTCGGTCGGCGGAGAAAATGCCGGGCCGGACCATTACGGGGTATCCGCGGTCGAGTCTGCGCAGCCACGGTGGAACCAATTAATTTCCCTGGTGGCTGGGATCGCGGGATGATCCGAGTGCCAGCTGTACACCGTTCGGAAACTTTCCGCGAGCTATAAGTTTTAATTGCGACCGGTCAAAGGTGCGGAGGCGTGTCAGAAAATTTAATTAACTGGCGGGAAACGTGTCGCCCGCGACTCTCTGTCTTTATTCGCTTGCCGCTCGACGCCCGGCGACCGGAGAAAGACGAGCAATAGGAGTGCGCGTTTCACCGCAATAGCGCCAAACCGCCGCCCGCGGCCACGTTGTATCAGATTTAGCCGGTTTTATGGAAAACAATTGTCCCGGCGGGCGCATTGTCCTGGGGCGGATTCCGCTCGAGATATTCGTTAGAAATTTAATGGCCAAGCAGATTTGGCGCGTGGCGAGAAATTAACGAGCTCATTAAACGGTGCCCGCCCAGAAAACTGGCTGCGCGCCGCTGTGTACGTAACCGTGGACAAAGGTACTTTTCTATCGCCAACGACGCTGGAGATCCGTGAACGCGTAGATCGCGCCAGCCAACTTCCAAGATTCGTATGGAAATTCCCGCTACACCCTCGCGGAAGTTTAATTCGAAAATTGCCAGTCGTTTCCGGTCGCGAGGGGCGGCGGGGGAGCGCGGTAAGAATTCCCTTAAAGGTAACGCGGCTTTCGAGCGGGAAAACAACGGCAACGATTTTCACTTGTGAGGTTTATTACTTAGAAAGTGGCCCGCATATATGAAACTCGGTGGAAAAGCCGCTCCGCGCATTTCCATTCGGAGCATCGCGCGGCTATAGCGCGGATATATTACGCGCTACAACCACCAACACTCCTGGAATCCGATGATACGGCGGATCTGGAGCTCGCTGGATTGTTTGAAAAGGGATCCCGGCGAGGCTTTCAGCGAGATCATATCCGTGGAGGTCTTGCCGGGGCAGCGAAGAATATTTGCAAGGTCCGGCGAACGATGGATGTCCTCGATCCACTTCCCCTTCGCTCGACGATGGATTCCCGAAACGAAGTGGCCCTTCTGTTTTCGATATATTCTGGAGAAGAAACTGAGCGGATGTGGAGGGCTTCCACAAGGCCAATCTTTACGTTACGTAAAACGGCAGGTGATACGTGCTGGTCGAGCGAGACACGTAGCTACATGCTGTACCTGACGCCAGTATTTACGATGGCTGAGTGATATTAATAGTCACGGAACGACAGTTTGCGTCACACAGGGACTGTATCTGTCCGACCAGTGATAAGCTTATTGTGCTTGCTAAACGATTACGATCCTGATTGCGCGATCGATGTTTTCTTCCGCGTGTCTGACGTATTATGCACTATACTACTTGTCCGATATATCACGTACTATTCTACTTGTTTGACATATTACGTATTATTCTACTTATCGCGGTATACTGCACTTGCTCGCAGTGGAATTATAATTACGATGGGTCACTCGAGCGCACTGTGTCTTCTTTGACAAAAAGTGAACGGAAGCTACGCTTTCGTTATGAACTGCGAGCAATATGCACGTTGTAAATTCACGTAGCGTCTGGGAAACATCTCGTAAATCGATCGTGTTGCTTTTAAATCGTCGACGGAAGGAGGGTCACTGACAGACGGCACGGATGGACTACCGGTATCTCATTTTCGCTGTCCCCTGAATAAACTTGCGTCGCCGCCATAAAATAGGGCCCCTGTACCTGCGCTATTGTCCCGCTTCCTCGTAGATATGCGTGCTTGCATGGCGTATTTGTCCGTGCACGTACAGGGTGTCCGTGAAATGTCTGGTTGTTCCACTGAGACAATGCTGAAGCGGCCAAGGCGAGACAAGGAGAATTCCTCGTAGCCGTGATCCAATCTTAATTCCGTTAAACGGAAAGTTTTCGCGAAGCTTAATTTTTGTGTCCACATCGTCTCGAGTATTTCGATCCCCGGGCACGTAGACACCAACATCGAACGATCGTATCTTCTCGGTTCATCATCAAAATGGTGACGGTCCACTCAACACACCCCTGTTTCCCGGCTGTTTGAATTTTCCGCTGTACGTACATGTCCCACACAATACCCCTGAATTTCCCCCATGTCTGTCCTTCCTCCCCCGTCTCTTCCATTCCCTTCGTCGCCGGTCTCCCTCTCCCAAGTTGTAATACAGCTTGGGAATCGCTCGTCGGACGGAAAATAAAAAAGAACGAGCCCGGAGAAAGGGGAGGGACGGGACGAGGCGCCAGAGAATTCCGGTCTACCGACTCCGTTCGTCCGTATGTAATTCAGAAAGCACCCTTCAGCCTGCTTCTTCTCGATCCGGTAACACTGGGCGCTCCATTTCATCCTGACCCCTCTCGCAGCCGCCTTCATATTGCGAACGTGGAAGTTATGAGTTATCCGTACCTAGTAGCTCCTATCTCGTGCTCGGCCAACCCCTTTTCCGTCCGACTCTTTACACGTGGCATCTACTTGTTTATTTCCTCCATCGCCACTGTCTTATCGCCGGCAAGTGACGTAGTAAATCGATCGGACAGTGGAACTCAGGGACCAGCGTCCAAAGCCCTGATCACCTTTGGTTCTAATCGCCACACTGCCCCTCGAAGCACGTTACCTTCAAAGTTCCCTGGGCGTCTCGTCGGACGCGACGGAAAAGTGGCAAACCGAGGGAAACTTTTGCAGATAGCCGTGGCGTGGCCGCGGGCATCAGCGATACGGAGGGGGAACGACTCCCAGAAGACGCTGGCCGAGGTACCCGGCAATTCGAATCTGCTCCGGATAACGTGGACGTACGGACGTGGACCGCAGGCAGGCGCGTCTGAATGGCCGAGGGAGCTGAGAAAACGCCGCGACTCGAGAGGCCGGAAGGAAAGTGCAAAATTGCGGAGACGCCGTTCACGGCCATTGACGTTCGCGGATGTCTGCCGACAGACGCTTTTGTACGTGTTAGGACTTCGACGCCGAATGGACCGCGACGCGTAGACGGGATAAGAGGGACGAGATCAAAAGGTAGGCGCGTGTACCGCTCGAGTAGTAAGGGGGCGGTTGGGGCAGACGCAATCGCGCCGAGGCACGGGATTCCTGCCCGCTTTTCATATTTTCCGCGGATGGAAACGCCACTCGGTGATGAAAAATGTATGTAACGCTCGTTCTTGCGCGATTGGCAATGCAGCGAGACGGGCAAGACTCCTCTCGCCGCAAGCGGTTTAAACTCTTTAAACAAAGCGGGAAGATGGAACGTCAATTGTTTGTTTCCCTGATTGGCGTCAAAGGGAAAAGGGCTTTGATCTACCTAAGAATTCAAAAGTTCAAACTGAATAGACGTTTCTGGGGCATCAAATTTTCCCCGAGGCAGAAACCTTATTCTGCGCCGGGAATAAAATCCCCGCATTCGCGGATCGTGGTTTTCCCGAGAAAAGGGGGCGTCGCGATCTCGAAACGTAAGACCGCCAGCCTCGCGTCAGTGATTTGCTTATCGCGAGGCTGCCGCGATTTTCGGGGTGGAGAGTCGTCGCCTCAGAATCGGGGAGAGAACAGGAATTCGGTGTGTCGCGGTGGTTCTACCTCGAAGCAGGGGCTGTTGGAACTTCGTGTCGGAATTTCGCCCCTCCGCGAGGGGCTGCTGTTTCTGGTGCGAGGAGCGAAGCCGCGGGAAGTGGGGCGGCCAAAAATCCTCGGGACAGGTCGACAGATTCGAGCGGAATAATTTGTTCCCTTGCAAACTGCCCCAGGAGCGAGCCGAGCGGTCGCTGGGCATGGCAGGACAAACATTGAAACCGCACTTCGAAACTAATCAGATGATGCCCGACTATTTTCAAGCAACAGTTCTCGCGGCATCCGTAGTCGGTCCTAGTAACGAGAAATTGCGGTCACTATCCTGTCAGCGGGCCGAAATTCCGAGTTAATTAAACGCGATGCTGGCTCAAGCAACGAAATCATTACGAACTCGTCGCGGTCAATTAATCACGACGTCGTTACGTCAGAGCGAGGACGCAAAAAAAAAAAATTGAAAGACAAACAGGACGACGCGAAACAACGTGAAATCTAGCATCCGCCGGCTGAAGCAAGAGTACATTTCTCATATCCCGGGAGTATATTGTCACCGTTCCTGTCAACCATTATCAGACGACGACTCTCCCCTTTGTCTGACCCGACTGAAATTTCATTTCGCGTGACCCTTTCGCATAGGCGGCTGACTGACTCGCAAAAACTACGGGATTTCTTATTGCCACCCTCCGTCGCCCTTCGCCCCTCCGGCACTGTGTTCTGAGGTATTGTGAGAGAAAACTTCCCTTGCGAAGGGGTCGATGTGAGTTATGCGGGAGCCGAGAGTTTGCCGTCTCCGCTGGAAGGGAAACAAGGCTGTTCAAAAATGACGCTGACTTGCTGGAATAAAAATGGCCATTCCGCGTGACCGAGTTCCATAAATGTAAAAAAAATGGAGGTGGACGGGTGGAGATGAAGGGAACGGGAGCAAGGACCGAAATATATAATATCATTGATTCTTGATCCCCCAGGTGATGCTGAGCTTGCAGCTTCATGACCGCGCGCATCGCGCGAGCTTCCAAGAGCACTGGAGCCTGCCGAGCGATGTTTATCTTGGATCATGACCTGTTTAAAAATTCACGTACGCGCGGACACGCCGCGCCGGTCCCGCGCGTTGACTGTCCGAGCCGGCGGCGCCCTGTTGCCGATATTTCACCGAGCACGAGTGACACTTTAATCGAAAGAGCGGACGGTGTGCCAAATTTATCGACGAGCCTGAGAGAAGTCGAGCGAGCGGCACGTACTCGGGTGTCCGCGAGGGCTCGCGGGCCCGAGCGAGCGTCGATCGTATTCGGAGGCTGTCGAGAGATGTTAAAAATGTAGAGTGGCTCTCTGGTAAGAAGCGCGGGAGCGTGAAAACGCGGGGCGTCCGCCCGACAGTCGATAAATCGTCGCCCCGCTGTCTCGCCGCGCGGGGATTCAATCGAAATATGAAGCCGTTGGGCGGGAACGAGCGCGAAACACTGCAAGAAATCACCGGGGGCGAGAGAGAGAGAGAGAGAGAGAGAGAGAGAGAGAGAGAGAGAAAGATGGAGGGAGAAAAAGCAGAGAGGAAGGCGTGCAGGGGGTTAGGATTTTTTTGTTCCATCGCCAGCAACGACGGGGAGCACGCTTCGTCGAGTGGAAAATAATTTAACTCGCAGCCGCGAGATCCGCGGCGGCCGGGGGAAAGCGTGCCCCGGCATTGTTGCTTTTCCATCAGATCCCCGCGACGTCTTACCATGGAAACTGATGGCCGATCGAACCTGCCGCGCTCAACGGAACTGTAACCGTGGAATCCCGTCGCGGCAATTTCACGGATTACTACTTGCGCGCTAAGCATCCGGCCATTCAGCGGCGCAGTTTTATTCCGACGAGACCGTGCCGCGGAATTTTTAGCGGCTTACGGTAATCTGCTCGCGGGTATCGCCTTCCTGGTGATCTGGGATTATGAATTTAAGTGGAGGGCGGAGAATTATTCGCGGATCGAGAAGCCGCAGTTCTCTAACAATAAGTAAATCATACGAGCGAGATCGCAGGCGCTTGGAGTATTCAGAGCTTACGTTCCGTGCCCCCGCGTGCATCTTCGATCGCCGAGACATTTTCCTGGCAACGCAACGGTACAGGTGCCATTTAAGTAGCGGGAATTAGCACGCGCGAGGCGACGCTCGGCAGCTCGATGTCCGAAGCGTGAGGGACGCATAAATTATGAAGGGGACAAGTTCGGAACGTGGGTTCTGGCACCGACGGGTACCTGGGAACCAGGAGGGACGCAAAGTTCCGTAGGTAGTGAGCTCGAAAAGGCTCTATTAAGAGGCAGTTGCGCCGCTTTGGCTGAAGTTTGCTTAAAGTTTGAACGCGGCATCCAGGAGCCACCATGGCTGATCGGCAGATTAAACCATCCTTCGAAACACGCTTACACGATGAAAGCTGCCGGCGAAGGAAGTAGACATAATAGGCCCCAACTTTTGCCCACGCTAAACCGACGTGGTGATCAAAGATTTGCCGGCGCGTTCATCCCTGGGAATTATGCCTTATAACGAGAGGAACCGACCGGCTTAACTTTCTCGGTTCACGAACCGTTCACTACCTAGCCGGAAGTGGAGCTTCGCCGCGGAAGGTCGTTTAATTTCATTTATCACGGCGATACGTTTCGAGACGCTCGCCTTCGACAACGGGGCAATAATTACGGTTAAAAGGAAGCAGATTTCTCTTTTTAGGAAATAACGCTGAGTCGATAAAGATACAAGGCCCCTTCCCCGCGAAATTCTCCCTCGGAGAGCGGTTCTACCCGCCGCCATCAATAATCCCATCGACGCCCGTAAATTCCAGCCGCGGCGATCGCCTCCCGAGCTGACTATTATCTGCTCGCGGCCCTGAGAAACGCGATACGTGAGTAAAAATTAATACCGCCCCGGGTACCGGTGGCTGCTACCGATAATTCCTTTCGACCGGCGATGATATCGCCCCGCCGAGAAATGGGAGCACGTATGATGGCATAATTTCTTTTAATCCACGTCGAATTACATTTTCCACTGGTTGTAGAGCTTGATGACCGTCATAAATTCGTTGCCCGTGGCCGATATTTCCCGGGAATCATGGTATCGAGCTTTCGGGGGAAGAGCGCGGGATCGCGGCGCGGTGTGAATCATTAAGGGCTGTGTGTATCTGATGAAAAAAAAAAAAGACGAAGCGGAAAAGGACGTGAGGAAAAATAGACACCGCCGAGCGGTGACCCCGATTCCACGATCGCGCCACTTCCGCTCGCACTTACTAATTAAGCCGCGCTGTTAAAGGGCCCCTGGTGAACGCAGCACGGACGGTTTAACGTAAAACGCGCACGCGGCGGCCACGCGCATTGTCCCGATGAATGCTTATTGTAACCAAAAAGTCCCGGGGACTCGGCGCATAATTTCCCGGGCACAAAGGCGGCCGCGGATCCGCCAGTAACAATGAAAACCGCGCACGTTTACAAAGCGGCCGGAAAATGGCGTTTCGAGTTGCTAGGGGTGGAGGCAAAAAAAGAAAACGCCCTGGCGAGCGGCGTGTGTACGCGGCGGAATTTCTGGCCAGCGAATAACGAATTAGCGGTCGCTGGTGAGCGTGCATTTTTCAGAGGATCGTGGCAATAACGGTTGAACGATTAAAGACACCCTCCTTCTTTTATCGGGACCCAAACTGCGCGTCACATTTTCACGTAACGTGCGTTCGAGGAAAGGGAAGCTGCATTTACACCACGGTCTGAGAGAGGTTGCTCCCGCAGGTCCACAGGGGAAGCACCCCCGACGTGCTTGCAATCTGAGAGCTGTAAAAACAGTGGGCGCACGAAGCCGGAGAGCTTAAACCGACAGACGAGACAGTTGTTGGTATAAACGACGCGACTCCTCCCCAAATAGAGGCAACGTTCGTAACGGGCAATAGGAATGCCGCCGGGGGACCAAAATGAAGCCCCCTTTACGCGAATATGAATAAGAAACGAGGCGGCCCCCGCTATTCTCATTTTCATCCTGCGGAACTTACCGCGCGAAGCAAACTCGAGCCTGTTATACGAAGTTTATACGCAGCCGGTAACCGTCTCTGTAGAAGCTCCAGTTACAAGCAGCCCCTTAACCATCTGCCAGGCCCTCCTCCTTTAACTTCGCCCTTAAGCTGTCTATCTCCCACGCAGCGCTTTATTGACTCTCCCCGGCTGAAATCGTCGGACGGTTGCCTTTCCCCCCGCGCTTCCGCGTCCGCAAATGCGGCGGTCGCAGAAGCTTAAGCTACGGCCCGCGTTAATAGCCGAACGAGATTGCACTTCACGCAACTCAAAGTGTCGTTCATGCGGCACGCATGCACAATGAGCGGTCATAAATCCCCGCGGCACGTAGCTGTGAAATAGGTGTGATAGTCGCAGATATAACGAGCCGATAACGGGGCGCGCTGTCGCGACGACGGCTAAACGAAAAAAGAATCGCGCCGGGTATCGCGTGCGAATTGTCGCGCGTTCAAACTTCGCTACCCGCTGCGAGTGCAAATTTCCGTGAATCTCCCGTTTCACCCCTTTCGCGTTACTTACGGTCACCACAACTCGGCTTGTTACTTGTACCGTAAATATTTCACCATCCGGTGTTATTACATTCATCGTATCAAGCATCCTCGATGAACGGTACCGAAGGTCTGAAGAGGCCTGCACAAAGGATCATTGTTGGATTCCGCAGGAAAACCCAGTTATAACTCTTTTTGCGTGCAAAGGCACTGGGGCCTTAAAATAATCAAAGTACGAGGACCCTTGGTGGAAGGTATTCTAACGATCGTCCTAATTGAGCCTCTGGTACTCGCCGATTCTTTGTGAGAGCGTATTGTACTTTACAAAAATTTTGTGGGCACCGAGGAATATAGACTCTGTCGAAGTTGAACAATTCGTATTCTCCGGTATTCCTAAATTATTAAATAGAGACTTCAACACACTAACCCTGCTAAACTCACTAAAGGGATACGAAGGTGGAAGGAAAATTTCTTAAATTTCTTAAATTTCTGAAATTTCTTAAATTTCTGAAATTTCTTAAATTTCTGAAATTTCTTAAATTGATCAAATTTCCTAAATTTCTTAAATTTCCTAAATTTCTTAAATTTCCTAAATTTCTTAAATTTCCTAAATTTCTTGAATTCCCTAAATTTCTTAAATTTCCTAAATTTCTTAAATTTCCTAAATTTCTTAAATTTCTTAAATTTCCAAAATTTCTTAAATTTCCTAAATTTCCTAAATTTCTTAAATTTCTTAAATTTCCTAAATTTCTTAAATTTCCTAAATTTCTAAAATACCTTAAATTTCTGAAATTCCTTAAATTCCTTAATTTCTTAAATTTCTTAAATTTCTTAAATTTCTTAAATTTCTTAAATTTCTTAAATTTCTTAAATTTCTGTCCCGCTGAATATTCTTAGGCTCGAAGTTCGAATAACGATCGAGGGAGAGAAAGAGCGAGGTGGAGTGCAAAGTGGCGTCGTTTAACCGGGTAAAGGCTCTCGTAAAAAAGCAGACGGCAGCCATGGTAATCGGCGCGATAGTGATTCTCAGGACGACAACACGGGGGTGGCAGTTAGCGGGTCATTGTTCGGGCTGAGGACGTTCTTCCCTTCGGGAGGATCCCGCCGAGCATTTAGCGGTTCTGTCTGATTAACATTGCGACATTAAGCACGGCAATTGCCCTGGAAATAAAGAGGCAGATTAAGACGGCGAAGGAGGGACCTCGGGCGGAGATCGAAGCCTGGGATGACAGGAAATACTTTCGACTTCAGCAATAATCGCTACGGAGTTAATAAACTTTGAAGTTCCCGTGGAAACTTCCAGGTCGGAGGACGTAGAAGACTTCGCTGGAAGTGCAACATCCGGTATCTACAAGAATCCTAAGACGTAGTTCCGAGGGGGGGAATTAAAGGGCGAAGAAATATCGTCGCCGAAGAGCGGGAGGGTCCAAACAACGTGGACCCCGATGCGGAAAACTCAAGCTCGAGCGGAATTTTCCGAAGGAGCCTTAACTTCTGCCAAATCGAATCGTTAGCTGGCTGGGAACTTCTCTCCTCCATCGGCTGCAGCGAGTCGCTGTCAAATCATTACAAGCTCACGGCGAGCAAACTTCATGTAACACATCTGTTGCCGTCCGCGCGGAACGAGTTGCTCCTCCGTCTTGAAATATCTCGTTTCCCTCCTGCCGTGGCTGCAATGAAGTCTGGACCGTCGCTACCCGAACGTTACCTTCGCGGAAGATTACACGACCTTTTACGGGGAGAAAATCTGAGGTTCGTCACATATTTAAAAATGTCACTGTCACTCCGGAGATCCCCTGGATCGGACAGAGTAATTAATCCACTACGATGAGTTGGAAGGTTGCTGACACGGTGGCGTCTAGTGATGGCGCGTGAAATTAAACATTCCGTTTAAAACAAGCCGTAGAGTCGGCGAACAGAAATTCAATCAACTGCGAGGCAGACAGGGACGCCAGCAGGCACTGTCAAATCGACATGCCTGAATTTTCCGGAGGCACTGCAGAAGGGCGATAAAACTCGACGGAATCGCGGGGCCCTGAATGGTGGTGGGATCTCGGGGAGAAGGACGCGCGAGTTTACCGCAAATTTGGTGTCCGATGACATATTGTTAGTACGCGTTCTTGGCAGCTAATACCGAGATTGTTAATTACCCTATTAGCATTCGGAACGGGGAGACCCGGAGTTCCGGTTGCGCCGCTATGTACACCCCGTCCGCCCCGCGTCGATAGGAGAGGGTATCTAGTTGCCCATTTACCCCCTAACAGCTATCTTGCCCCTCTCCGTCCCGCCCTCCGCGGCGTCCTCTTCTAGGCACCCCCTAATGTACTCGTAGCCACGGAGCGGCGCTCCTGTTGACGGTACGAGTGGCGTCCTTAATTGAACTGGAGGATTCGTGGCGATTCAATAAGCCAATCCTCGGCGAGGTCCGTGCTTTACGAGGGCGTAAGGGATTTCTTCGACGCTGCCCGACTGTGAATGACTTACGTGTACGGCGGGATCGAGGACGACCGCGCGCGGACAGATACGCTCGATTTGTTGACGCTTCCGGCCGGGCAAATGGGGCGGAAGAGAAGAGGGCTATGTCGCCGAGTTATGGCAGCCCGGTCGGTTTTATTGAGTGTTACGATTGTAGCATTGATACGTGACCGGTATACGGGGTGGCGGCGAAGTGGAGCCGGAAAATTTGCGGCGTTACCCGGAGCGCCACGCCACGGTTATGATGCAATAAGTACGTAATGCGGCTGAATATTCATACACCCCCAATCCAGTGGCCGCGCGTGGGCTGTTATCGATGCCGAACCATTGCGAACTCGGCTCAAGTTTCGGTTAGTTATTAGAACGGCCGGATTATAATTATATTGCGAAACAGTCTTGAGGCGGAGACGCGGGAGTTGGGTCTGAGCCTCGGGATACCTGGGTTGGCACAAACAACGTTCTGTCAAAAATCCGCGTCAGAGTAGAGCGGCGTTCGGAGACGTCTAATCTCTGAGAATCAGACTGTTGGAACTCGACTTGAGGGATCAGCGAATAATATCGTGGCTGAAGTGGAGAGAGCAGGTATATTTCGCGGTCGATGCGAGAGGAAAGTACTTGAGAACGTCGTTCCCTTGCACCCCGGGTCTTTGTTGCGTGGGCGTCTGCTGGAGAGACCCGAATCGTGACGGTGGAGTGGCCGGATAAGTGGGAGTAGCTGGTGGGTAGGGTATTTCGGGGTACAGGAGAGAAGGAAGATACGTCATATTCCTTAAACGAGGGTGGGACGTCAAGGCAAGCTGGCGCCACTCATACCTACCATCTAGAGAATAACAATATCCGAGTGTCTATCTATATGTCGTTTCGTAGACACTTGGGGTGGATGCCTGCGTCGACGTACGGGCTGCTTGTAACAAGCAGAAAATTCTGAACACTCAACTATTGAAGGTACTTCCACGTCTACAAGCTAATAGGTATACAGGTGTCTCTCGCTATCGCTTCGCGTCCAATACCCCCATAGATAGTAAAGTGCCTTTCTCATTAGGGGTGGAGTGCAAAATCACTAACAGTGATTTATCACAGTGATCGCAGAATCACGATCACGATCGTGATTGAAGTTAAATCACATTCGTGATTGAAGTTAAATCACGACCGTGATTGAAGTTAAATCACGACCGTGATTGAAGTTAAATCACGACCGTGATTGAAGTTAAATCACGACCGTGATTGAAGTTAAATCACGACCGTGATTGTGATTTTTTTAACTTGAGTGAATTGTTTACTGTGATCGTAATTCTTGATCTTGATTGAATTATTTTTTATAAAATAATTCAGCTAATTCAGCGAATCTATAGAATATACATTCATAAATAGTCAATGCATGCACGCACTGATTTGATTGACTAAAGTATTCACATATACATTATACTTTTTAACTAAAGTGAAGAAATATTCGTTAATTTAAATAGATCAAGAACGATTACATTGATTTAAAATATACAATTGAGATTCTATAAGAACAGCGAGGACTTGAATGTTTCAAGAGAAAGTAGAAATTGGGGTTATGTGGCGCGTGCAAAGATCAGTTACGCTCTCCACCAATCAGAAGCGATCACAAAAATCGCGAATCACTGTTCTGCCTGCACCAATCAGAAGCGATCACGGATCACTGTTCTGTCTGCACCAATCAGAAGCGATCACGAAAATCACGGATCATTGTGAAAAATCACCGTGATTGGGAACGAATGTGATCGGATCACTCGTGATTCACAAATCACGGTTCTAGCCAACACTATTTCTCATGGCTCGTGGAAGGAGAAAGGATGCCAACCCTTGGGAGACCACGAATCATCGCCTATTCTTAGTTCCTAACTTCACGCCTGTTCGCGCCTATTCTTAGTTCCGAAGCGGGCAAAAAACGACGGCGTAAAATTATATTCTTTCGTCACTGCGCGAAACGTTGATCTCGAGAGCAGCGCCAAAGTCTCCAGTCAATCGAACGCAGTGCCAATATTGAACTCATCGCGATGCAATGGAGCTAAGTTTGTCCGAATCGGAGGCCGAAACTTTGGCGCGAATAATTTCTCTCGAATGCAAGTTTAATGTTAATGGAGTGCAAATGAAGATTGATTTGATTAGGTAAGAGCTATATCGGCGGGGATTCCTTATTAAACGCGCTATAACGTTCCTGTGACATTTCCAACTGACATCTCCACGTAATCTCCGGAAAAACGTTCCGAGCAAATCGCGACGCGTTGTGCCTGACTCGCAGAGGGAGACGGCTGCGAGAAGTGAAGCCAAGTTGGCGGGAACTTGGGCGAACTGCTCCAAGTTGATACATTTTACATTGCGCCGGGGAATCGTAGCCCCTCGACTTGAACGTGGTCGGCTCGCGCTGGAACAGAGTGGAGCACACGCTCCGAACGGCCTGGACGCGAGCTTCCGGCCACGATCAATTTTCCCTGAATGGCCCAGGCGCGTGAACCCCTCCAATATGGATTTCCCTGGGATTAACAGGAAGCGTGTCCATGGTTTTAAGCGTCGATGTATGCTCGCGCCCGGGCCGGAAACAGCCGCGCGGACCGGAAACCGACGGCCGCCAGGCTAACTGCTTTATGAAATACCGATGGCGCGGCAGGAAGTGAGCCGTTTCCGCGGGCAGTGTTCGCAGAAGACCGATAAGGGGCGAGAGATTCACGCGCGGAAAAGTTGCCCGATTAAATCTCGCGGGGTCCCGGCTGACTTCCCTGCCAAGTTTCTCAGCCGCGGTCCGCGCGGTTGCCTGGAGAATGTTACCCCCGGCGAGAGGAAAGAAATGCCAGTCGAGCGATCGTCCCAATTCGGTGCCATCCCTCGTTCGATCTTCCCTGTTGCTGGCTCGGGACATCGATCTCGGCGGCGCGGCGAGGCCAGCCGTGAAATCGAGTCACGTTCTAATCGCGTTTATTTTAATTTGCTCGCCGGGGCCCGAAGAAGAAGCGGCGTTTTAACTCTGCCGAATGAACGCATCCGTCCCCTTTCAAGTTCCGTTCAGGCTGGAGGAGCGGTTCTTTTTGAGTAATGAAGTCGCGGTAATCAAGACGTAAGGCTCGAGTCCGGGCTGAAAAGAAACGAGAAGGTATCATTAACCGACGTGACCCTCGACTGGCGCTGGAACCGGGCACGTTCGCCGGCGCGTAATTGGACTCGGCCCTCGCAAAAAAATAATTGATGATATCCCGACGGGCCGAAATCCCCCGCGATTAATCTTATAATTTGTCAAACGCTCCTTCACGGAGCCGTGTCGGCTCGATTTGCCCCACGTGTCGGCTAATCGATCGGCAAATGGATTCGCCGCGGCCTTTGAAAAACACCTCGGGAGGACCCGTGAAGTTCCGGGGAGGGGATCCGCGCGTTCTTCATCTTCTCCAACGATTTACCGAAGAATTCGTAGATTGTCCTCGTAGCTGGCCGACAATCTGCCGGAAAGTTTCGCAAGCCAAAATGTGTCCGTGTAAGATTTCCAACCGGGGGTGGGGTGAGAGCGTCAGGGGGAGCAAGTACTTTCCATGGAAGTATTCCAACCACCCCTTCGCGACCCCCTTAACCTCCGCAACCCCCTGGGCCACGGGTATTCATCTTCAAAGGTACAGCCGTGCGATCCATTCGGAACGAGGAAACTTCGACGACGTTCCCCGAGCGTATACCAGCCTGTCCACGAGATTTACGAAGGCATTATGCCGGCGGGAACATGTGTCCGCGGGAATTCGATCGTTTCTTTCTGTGCCTGGCCCCCGCAACGATAACATTATCTGCGATTTTAACGCTCGAGCGGGGATCGCGCGGTTTCCACTTCACTGGCCCGTAAAGTTCCGCCATTGCGAACAGTACGCGCGGCCGTTTCGACGGCTGGACGTTTTTCGGGATTTTCGCCCGCCGTTGAATAATTGACGTTCATTATACCGGGCATTAAACGCTGCCACTTGTACGAATAACTTTAAGCCTGAAGTGAAAGTGATCGTTGGCGAGGCGAGCGGGGAAGGTTTGTCGATGTTTTGATCGCTGCGGAGAGGCGATGATCTCCTGCTTGGAGAACTGACGGCGGGAAATTCCAATATGCTATAAAAGCAAAGCTGATAGTCGATCTCACTCGAACAAAGATACGATTTCCACGAAACACGCGGGGAATACGCGTTTCGGGGACACGATATTTCTCCGCCCGGCAATTCTACGACACGCCACTTACAACCCTAATAAAAAAATACCTTCCACCCTCGGCACAGCCCCATCAAGGCGAACACCCGTTTATTCCTCTCTAACAGACGTCCGCCGAAGGGTGAAGGCGCCGTTCGCCCCCCCGGTGCCATTCCCAGCGGGCAGGAAAGTAAAACCGAAGGGTCCCTTTATGAAACATTAATATCGGTGAGCGACGTAATCGCAAATACGACACGAGCGGTGACAAAAAGGGTGAATTTTTGCGCCGTTGAAAGTTATACGGCGACGGTGAAGTACGGTCTGGAAAGTTTCCGAATATCTCGTGCCTGACCCCCTTTAAGGAGATCCCCCGAAGAAACGGCGGGCCGTGCCCTCGCCCGCCGATACAATCCGGCCAGCTCAATAAGAAATATTTACGACTGGAACACACGCGGCCCGTTATTACGGTTCGGACTTCCGTGCTGCGCTCGGCGTTCCCACTAACGTTTTCTCTTTATTTTTCCAGCTGGCCCACGGGTCTCGAGACACCTCCAAGGCCGAGCCTACACCGCCGCCGGAAATTGCGAGCGGCTGGGAGAATTTGATTCGCCCCCGGAAATGACGGTCGAAATCGAGAAGTACGTGCCGCGGTGCCGCAATGGATACAGCAGGCTGCGATTAATGTCCTTATTGGCTTTAAGTTCCCCTCTTCTCGGAGCCCGCAGCGATAAACGAGTTTGCGGACGTGCGAAGTTGCGGTGAATCCTCGGGTCTACCTTTTTAAGGAGATTATCGTGTATCGCGATGTTTCGCTCCAGTGCCAGCGGCTCGCGAGGATGTCGTGGCCGTACAGTTTTCTGATACGCCCTCCGGCTAGCCCTTTTCTTTCGGCCAAGCTTTCCCGTTTGTTACTCGCGATCTCCCAAGCTATTTTTCAATGTCCTTCCACTTGCCGGCAGAATGGCCTCGTTAATATTCCGCATGGCGACAGAGCGTGACTTCCGAGATGGAATTAGACCAAGGAAAGCCGTTGGACGTTGTCCCGAGCTAACCGCGGTAAGTTAACGCGCGTTAAACGTGACAGAGGCCGCAGAGGATTGCAGTATGTTTCAATTACGAGATTTTGCACTATCTTCATCGCTGAATTCATCACCGGGGACGGTGACTGGCCGCCGGTGATCGATGGCTAATCCGAGAGCGGCCGTCGTTTATCGAATCGGCGATCGAACCGCTGCAATTCATGTCGCAGTGGCCCGATATTCCCCGTCGACGATAGGATCGTGAGCGTTTGCGGCTGACGCCTGGCCACTTCCTATTCCACCGGTCCGCGTATATCGTTAATTACCTGACCGTAGAACCGATAGCTCTCGAATACCTTAGGAAACGATTCCGCCGATTCCCTGTTATATTTGCATGTAAATTGGGATCCATCTTGCAGCCGGACACTTTAACGGGCGAGCTTCTACTAATTTCAACGACGCGACGGCACTCCGACAATGGGGCCCTCGGCGGTCAAGCCGAGTCCTCAGGCTCCGGTGTCTCGCAAACCGAGCCTGGGAAAACGCCCGACCCTCCGGAGTAGGATTCTAAACGTCCACAGTCGGTGCTCAGGTATCGCCTCGTGGATATCAAACGGACGCGAATCGATCTCCGCAACGTCACCTGACGTGGTGCTTTGAGGTTGAAATTACCCGGCGTCCCGAGCGTTCAAGTGGCGCCGTTTGCTCCGACGCTCCTAGCGGCAAACGACGAGCTTCCTTTTGACGTGCAACCGGCGTAGAACCGTCAGTTTATGTCAAATGCCTCTTACGATGTCAGTCCCGCCAGTCAGGTCAATATCGCCCACGAAATGGCTCGTGGCGTGCGCGTACCGAAAGTCACTGGCCCTCAAAGAGCCCCGCTGGCTTTGACATTGAAAACTCATCAGGGCAGTCTTTCCGCGGAGGTACTTCGTTTCCTGGCGCCTGTTTAAAAATTGCCACAGCTTCTCGGTAGATTCCCAGGCAGGCGAGGCAAGGCGAGCCTAGGCTAATTAGTCGAATCGCGGATGCTCGCTGTTTATTCGGGGACATGTTCGCCGCGGGAATGAATAATCCGCGCCGCTGCGAGACTTGACGCTTACGCGTATAACAGCGCCGCATGACGGATGGCAGAGATTTCGGTGAACGTCGCCAGCATTCCGCGCGGAGACGTGTTGCCCCGTGCTTCGACTCGGATACTAATGTTCCTTGAGTTTGTTAAACGTAACAGCATTGCCTGACGCCGCCCACCAGAATTGCGTTGCACGCCTCGTTATGCATCGTAAGCGCATAAATCAACATTATAATGCACCGTTACCTTCAGGCTCGCCTGTGCAAACTTCTGTTGCCGCTCGCGGCCCCGCGTGCCGCGCGTGTACGCGCGCATGTAAATCAGCAAAACAGCGTGCACACTGCAGCCCCGGGTGCCTGAAAAGCGGCTCTCTGCGGTGGCATACTTGGCGTAAAAGACGAAATGGTTCGGCTCGAGTGACGAAGTCCCCAAGGTGTCACTGGCATCGAGATTAGGGCTCGCAGCTTCCATTGCTTCAAGCGATACGATAGCATTTCCTACGCGACGGGAAAATAAGTCCAACGGCGACAGATAATTTCATGGTTCTTGCTCCGATGACACGGGGATACAAGGGCTCCTGAAGATATCCCACGACGTCGGGTGAGTAATACAATCCTGTTTCTTGGAAGCAAATCGCGCTGCATGAAATATAATCATCTCGGTGTGGAAGTCTGTTGCAGCTGATAGGTTCTTGTTGTTATGCAAAGGGAACATTTGTTTCCGCTCGATAACGTAAAATAGACTCGCCTCCTCCTACGAAACACGTAACGATCCCCTTTGGTGAAGAGGAAAAGATGCGAAGGGATATCGTGTAGTAGCGCGTCGCTGGTACTCCCTTTTAGCTTTGCCAAGACAAACATCTTCGCAGCTCACCCTCATCCCTGTTACGATATTCCCTCCGCTTATTTATCCTCTCTTGCATTATATTTTATCCACTCTTTCCCGTGGAATCGCCCCTCCAGAAGGCTTATCCGCGATCATCCATTGCACTGTGCTCCGAAGCGTCTTTGAGAGAATCTCCGGTAGCTGGGAACGATTCCCGCGCATGGTGAATTTACTGGAGTGCGGAGGGATATCGACTCGCGAAATGAGACCTCGTTCGGACGAAGCATAGGCCTCGCTCGATCATTTTTCAAGCTGCCTAGCCTCCTTACCGAGCAAACATATCGCGAGCAAACAGTTGCAGGACTTTGCAAGTAGATTCGCTCGACGTAATCGCCTGACGCGAACTAATAACCCTTCGCTAACCCAGCGTTTTATCAAAACAGCT
This sequence comes from Andrena hattorfiana, assembly GCA_944738655.2. Classification (NCBI taxonomy): domain Eukaryota; kingdom Metazoa; phylum Arthropoda; class Insecta; order Hymenoptera; family Andrenidae; genus Andrena; species Andrena hattorfiana. The sequence continues at coordinate 1,353,516 of OX122895.1, forward strand.
GATCTGAGGGAACCCCGCAGTTCGTCGTCCGAGGAAACGTATGTTTTTCCTATTCCACCCTAGCGCAGGGGGCGGTGCCTGTTCTTTTTTTATTTCTCGAGTAATCAGCTGCTCGATAATTCTCGCAGACTGTTTCCCGTTGGAGGAAAACGCGACGAGGGTAGGCGTGGACTGTTAAACAGAGGGGACAGGTGACACAGAGGGGAAAGTTGGCCGGCAGTGGTCGACTGCGTTTGAGGTTATCAGCCAGTATTACGCTTGTGGCCGAAAGTGCATGCCACTTTCGCAGTGGCCAGTCGCGGTATCAGCGTAAACCGGTGGACGCGTGCGGTTTCGACGTGTGTGTGCGCGCGCCCGCGTTGTTGGCTACAAGGGTCGGAGGCGCGCCGCGCAATTTACCGTCGACATAATTATCTCTCGTGGGCTCGTGCTTTTAATTATTCCCCACGGCCGGGGAATTACAAGAGCGCCGCTAACGCGCAATCAGGGACACAAGATACTTCCCGCTGGCCGAACGACTTCCGTTTCGATCGTTACAACTACCACCGCCGGCTTGATCGAGGGTGGAAAAGGCTCTACATCCGTCTCGCAGCGATTCTTCACCGGGAAGATAGCTGGGGAGGTCTCGCCGAGGGGCTTTGCGCTTCGGAATTAGCTCGAAACAGCATCAAATCGATATCATAAGCTTCCCTCTTGCAAACGGCCCTCTTAAGTGTTCTATACGTCCACTCCGGCCGTGCTTCGAACCTAATACAGCTAATAGGATTATCTACAATAATTCGAGGAACTTCGATTTCAGACTGTGAGTTATCCATAGGTTCCCGGTCGAACGGATTCAGTTGGCTTAATTCCTGGTCCCGGTTATGGCACGCCCGCGTGTATGCAAGTCGTGCTCCCGCGCCGCTACATCAATGGGTATTACACTTCCGGAATCCCGAATACCGACAGCGGCGATAGTGAAGCGAGGTCAGCGCAGCTACGATCTCCTGGAGGATCTTTCAGGATAGCGGCTGTTCGTTATTGGGAAATATGCGTCCGGATAAGTCAGCGAGGCAAACTGTTTCTGGATGTAAATCAACGCGTAAAATCTTCCCGACGGTATCCGCGGCTCAGGCGATTTATTTCCAAGTGCATCGATGCGCGAGTTCGCTGCCGGGCACTGATAGCCCTGCCAGCAAATAGAGCCGAGAGCATCTGGGATAGGAGCGCGGTCCTGTTGTCAAAAGCGAGTCGAAGAGGAATTCGTGGAGCCAAGTTTTCAGGCTTGCGAGGAAGAGGCGAAGGTGGACTCCCCGAAGAGATATAAGATGACGATTTATGTTCGCAGTTCGCGATCGAGGAACCTTATTTACGGAGGGGTCTGAAATTTTTAGCTTCGAGAACAAATAAAAACTCTATCCCATCCGTGGCTGCCGAAACACTCATCTGTAAGCGGATAACTTTCGCGAAATTGCAGCGGAACGATTGCGCTGAATAATGAAAATCCAATAAAAGCAATCTTAACGAGCAATCGCCCTGAAAATAATTTACCGGGCTCGTGAAGGAATAGGTGACTAGCCATCGCTTAATCTTAAGCGTGACATTACGGGTGATATTTTCGCTTTGACGTTGGAAGTAACCTACATTGAAATATCACTCTGATTAATCAATTCAATTACAGCCCGATTTAAGAAAACGCTGAACATAGCTCGAGCAGATAAAATAATCATGGGCGAGGAGCATTTATGGCGCTCGTGAAGATTCGACGAGCGCAAGGCCCGGCAGGCATCGGCGATATGGCTGCGCTGTGGTCAGCCACTGGCACGTAACGTTTAGGCGTACACGGGGGCCTTAATTAATTGGCGAGCACGGCAAACACCGGTCGCGTGTCATCCCCTGTATAATCCGCGGCGCACGTAAGTGCAAATGCATCTACGATTGCAATCTCGCCAGGCCAGGTGGCCGGTGTCCCTGTTCTCTTGGACGTAACTTCTGCCAGCAGCCGCGACCGCATGCATAAATTCACACATGCCCGGAAACACGTGCATTTGCATAGGCAAACGCACGCGCCCGCGGACCGCGCCGCGTCGCCCGCGTAATCGTATACGTGACGCAGCGCAGACACGTAGACGCGGGGGATGATACAGTCGCCAAGCATGCTTGATCAATCGCGCCGCTAAAATTGATACCCGGGTGCCAATGAATTTATGGGGCGGGCTCGGGACCATTAACTGTTCTCGGTTTGTGGACTTTCCCCGTTCGCGGCTTGAGTAACTCCGGCGGAATAATTGCCGTAACGTGGCGGGGACTGGAGAATCGAAGGGAAAGCTGAGTTTTCACGCGTATACTGTGAAGTCGCTAGTTGGGAACAGCCCGAAGGGGCTTATCGCAACTACTTGCCGCGTAATGCGGAACGCTCGTTTGGAGACGGACTAACGAAGACCCCGGCTCCCTCCCGAAACTTCGTTCGTTACCGATTGCACGATTGGCTGCGGGGCTTACGCTCCGAGAAGAAAGACAGATAGGGGAAAAAGGCGCGCGGAGGAAGGAGCATCGCCGCCGCGGCAAGATACGAAACTATGAAGGGTCTAAACTATGAAGTCGTGTTAGCCTTCCTGCACGCCGAGATATTGGAAAAGTCATTAGGACTCGCCGCTTTATCGCGTCAGGGAGCTTTAAAAGCCAACGCCACGCCGGCGAGGATCTTTATTTCGAAAGTTCGCGTATGGGAGCGCTTCGAATTCGGGGAAACGGTGCATCTTTAATCTTTCAATATCGCTGTAACGCCGTTCGAGGATTACCAATGGGAACGACCGCCATTATGTCAGAGATAATGACCAGTCTTTTGCTCTTATATCAAGGAGCACTTAACTTAATCGCCGGTGTTCGTCTTAAACGCTCCGGTACTTATTCATAGCCTCGCCTGACAAATGGTTGACTCGAACTACTTGCTGGACGTGCCAGGCCATTTTCACACCCTCGAATATGATCACTCGCTGATCAAATGGGGCGAATGATTGGGTCTTTAATAGTGCCGTATTTACCACATTTTAGAAAAATATAAACCAAGGTGATTCGCGACAGAATCGCCTTAGAGTTGAATGTGTCAAGGTTGCGCAGACTTACAGGCAATAATGCAGTAAGAAAATAAGTTCCTTTGTTCTCGCAGCAGACGAATGGCCCGTGGACGTGTAACGAATGCGAGAGGGTGGTCAACTACAAAGGGTTAAGCCCCAGTAACGTTAAGCCTCGACGCTTAAACCACACGTCCGTTCCCTGGATTCCCTTTCTTTCTCTCCTTTATAAATTCCCACCCATTATTGCCTGCGCAGTATCACGCTTAAGAAAAATTTCCGCCCTTTTTCTTCGGGACGAATACAAAGCCGTGCCCCGGCACAAAGGACTAAAGCGCGAAATTAAAGCTTGACGATTTAACCATGCGTTTATTCGCCATACTACGCCCTCCCTCGCGCGGAAGTCGGGCTCCCTGAAATATCGCGGTCAAAGGAACTTTTTCGTCGGATTTTCGGGCGAGAACTTGACTCCGAGTGCGGAGGAACGTCACTCGCGAGCAATCATTCCATGACACTGGCGGCCATGCTGCTGCGCGGAAAAATATTCAGCTCGAAGTACGCGCCAATGACAAAGAAGCAATTTTCTCGTTACCGCGGTAAAGCGGCAAGCCCGCACAATAGTTGCCAACGGTTCCTGGCGGAGTGTTAATCTCGCCGGCAGTCTCCAAATAACTTTTTGACACGGGCCGGAGCCACATTTAAGTGGAAAGAGTTCATTCGAAAGTACCGGGAGGTTGCAAAGATTAAAGCACCTCTTGAGCGTCAAAGGCCGGCCTCAAAATGAAATCCGAAAAGAGAATGCGCGGGCTTGCTCCCTTATTAAATTCAACGCCCCGCTCCACGGCTGTAACAGAGTAGCACGGCGAATTTAATTTTCCGACTGCGCATGGAAATCCAATTTTCCACGCAACCGCCATTATTTAACGAGCTATTCTTTAATTCTCCGTCCCGCTCCTTGGTCCCCGTAAAAATTTCACCCCCTCCGCCGTCGCCGAGGACCAATCCCCGCGGGCTGGAATCGTTGAACAATTAACTGTATCCGCTTTATACACCGTTTACGCTCGCCCCCGTTTTAATTCGCGCACTCCCGCCGGGAAACTTTGTTCGAATGCAAATAACCGTAATCTTTTAGCGGCGCCGACGATTGTTGAAGTTTCTAAGTAACCGTTAAACCCGCACCGCTTAATCGAAAAGATAATTACGCACCCCCCGAGTGCGTGAACAAAATACTGGAATCAGGGCATGCTATAAATCTCTTCTGAGCCGTTTCCAATTGAGGGGCTCAGTGGAAAATAGGCATCGATAAATTTTCCTTTCTTTGTACCATTAATTCGTTCCTGCAATGTAGTGTAGTTCCGCCATCTCCTAATATTTATAATAGCATTTACGTTTCACCGAGAAGAAATTAAATTTTCTTCACGCTGAGCAAAAACTAATCCGTAGTGGAAAAGGGGTCGATGCTACTCGGCTCCTTGGGAAAACGTGACAGATTGTTGCATTGTTTTCAGGATGGAGATAACAGATATGTAGAGAAATTAATTTATACGAAGCAAACACCAAAATGAGTGGTAAAAAACGTTCTCGTAATGAGAATAAATGGAAATATAAGGAAAGGAAAATATTAAGAAATAATGGTAAAATTTAAAAAGAGGAACTAATTAATTTTCCAGCTAAAATTTGATAATAGTTGTTATTTACCATCAAATTCAAGTACCGTTTAAAATAATTACAATTTCGTGCCGCATTTCCTGTGAAAATAATTGTTCCTTCAGCTTGCTTTCCTCTAAAATCATAAAACGGTGGCAAGCGCTTGTTTCCCACTGGGGCCCCTCAATTAAAGCAGTGAAATGAAGATGGAAGGACTTAGTACCGTGCAAAGGGTCACGATCATTCGGTACACAGGTTTCTCGGTTGGCTATGGGGCAGTTGGCAAGAATACGCGAGACCATCCGAAGAAGAAAAAGGAACGGAGAGACGGGCGGAAAGTTTGCTGGAGAGGGGGTTGAAAAGTTAATCCCCTATCGGAGGGGCTGTCAAAGGATCGGACAGGAGTGCTGGGAGGCGGAAGTTTACGGAATGATTCAAACGTACCGGCAGTGGAATCGTAAAGTTCCCGTGGCCCTCGAAGAACCATTGACCTCCGTGCTTATCGTTTCTCCAGGAGGCAGGGGGAGAGCCCTCCGGGCGAGTTATAAAATCGAATGGGTCCTGTTCCCGCTCGTCCCGATGCACAACACCGTATCGTGCCGGCGCACCGTATCCGGGGGGAGCCAGTATGGCAAATGGAAATTAAAGTTTAAGCTGCTCGAGATACCGCTGCTCTGATAACACCTCCACTATCCCCGCAAACTTTGCGAACCAAAGACAATTCGAACGGGGGAGCATGGATCTTCCAACGACAAGAGGCGCCTCCAGCTTTTAGTCCGGGTGTCGTTCCGTTCGTTCAGTTCGGTCCAGGGAACCGAACCCTAACCCGTACCCGGTTCGGTACGCCGTATCGTCGACTAACCCGCCTAACCCGGTAACAGAGTTCATCTGTAACCAGAGTAACCCGGTTAACCGGGTTAATGTGGTTACAGTAATACGGTGAAAACCATAGTTGTAACCATGTATCTATATTCTTAACAACTTGTTTCATACGATTAACAAATAATCACTTTTCAAATATACATCATCTATATTTCGAAACAGCATCATGATACTGACATTTTGTTGACATTATTTGACTATTCCTTTACATTACAATTTATTGATGAAATTATTAAAAATAAACAATATATATATATATATATATAGTATAATTCAATTACATTTAACTTCCAATTAAAAAATTTTAATAAAATATATATAATTATAAATTTTATAATTAAATCATAAAATGCATAATTGTAATTTAATATTCACTATAAAATAAAAAATTTATGTTTTAAATAAAGTGTATAGCTGATTTAAATCTTATATTTTTAAATTATATTATAAAATTAGTTACCACAAAATATTCGATCCTAACAACTCCGAATTACCATTATTAGAAAATTATTTTTAAATTTATATATTAAAAATAAATATAAAACGAATCAAATTGAAATATAATTTAAAAATATAAGATTTAAATAAGATTTAAATTTTGTAAATGTAAAGTAAACTTTTTATTTTACAGCTAATATTAAATTTACAAAAAATTAATTTTTAGTATCCTTAATCCGCATAATTTATGGTTTTATGTTATGTTATGCTTAATAGTGTTTTCTTATAGATTATACCAACAGATATGGTTTTTATTGCAGTGCTCCGTTATTGTTGAGTCCTTTACGAATATTTAAAAAAAAAATTATTGAATTCGGTCACGATTTGCGCTGTCGGCCGATTTTTGTTCAAAATATTACACCGTCGCGACGGTGCCGCTTCAAGACCTGGTTGTTCGGTGCTTGGGTAGTACATGCCGCACAGACGAGACCGACTATCGACCAGATGACAGGAAATATTCGAATGCTAGAAAATATTAAACAGTGGAAGCTATAAGGCGAAACGCGTACACGTCTGTAAAAAATATTAATGCTAAAAGATATTGGTGCTGAGTAATTCTTGAAGTTTAACAAATAAAGTATAAATTCCGTTTCTAACAACCCTTTAAAATTAATCAATCCTGCATAGATTATATACTCGTATATTTTAAACATTATGTTTTCATTTGATCTGAATATGTTTTGCCCTTATCAGATTCACATATCACTGACTTGCCTTAAGTGACTGCCTAGTCTCATTTCACTAGTAACCGGCTCTTAGCGGGTTAACCGGGTTGCTTTGGTTTCTTCTAGAATTTAAGAACCGTTCCCTAGCGGTTAGTATGGGTTACAGAAACCTTCCTTGGTTAATCGAGTAAGGGTTAGGGTTACTAGGCGGTTCGGATCCCTGGTTCAGTCTGTATCCCTATCCATGAGAGCTGGGACACTTCAAGTAGGTATCGATAACTGCGTCCCAGTATAATTTTCGCATGAATCAACCGCACAATTTGCGCGATATTTTTTGACGGGAGGAGGCAGACTAGGAAAGTGATGGGCGTAATTACGGGCCCCGTGTTCGTGATTAAAAAGACTCAACTTAATAACAACGCTAGCAGGTCTCATTCTTCTCTTTCCCCGGCCTGTCTGCCTGTCAGCCTCGCCCCAGCGGGAGCCTCCACTCCTGGTGGATCACCGTGACTTTGATTTATTACAAAAATGACCCGGCTCATCGACGAACGTGCTCCCTCGGACTTACATAAAGACGTTTTAAAGGGGAGAATGGATGGACCTTGTACCTGCGTGACAATCAATCTTGAACACAATCTTGCGGTCATACTAAGCCCAGCACCTTCCGGAGCACCTTGCACTCGAAAGACAGAGAAGGATGCTTCGCGTGGCGAGAGCTTGTGCGAGCGGAATTTTGGCACTGCGACGCGGACTGGTCAGCGCGCGCAAAAAAAAAAATACAAAAGCTTTCTCATAAATCCCAATTTGGTTGTCGACGGCAGGGATGGATGTTCTACGTCAGCGGCGCAGGAGGGATTTGACAGTGGGGAGGGGGGCTGAAGCGCGGCGAAGAGCGAAACTTCGTAATACCGCGGGGATGTCGGCGCAGTTCGATCCGTGGCGGGTGAAAAAATCCGACAAAAGAATCACTGCCCGGCCGAATACGGGCCCGTTTGTTGATAAACAATGGACTGATGATTTATAGCTGGTTTATCAGTAAATCGAATCCATTTGTCATTTATCGGTGGCTGGCGGACTGACACCCCTGTTTGCGCGCTCGGACAACGGGCAAACCGTGGGCAACGGACATTCTGATCGTACGTACGCCAGCACGTGACGTTTAAGAAAATGGAGTTTTTATCTAGTTTGCTCTGGGAAATTTATCTGTCCGCGGTATTTCACGATGCTGTCGCGTGCGACAGCGAGGCGGGGGGGTTGACTCGCCGAGCGGGGGCAGATTTTTAATTGAACGCGCGCCCCACGGGGGAACAAAGAAGATCAAAGTCAAGAGGTTAATATGATTTAAAGGTAGACGCGCAGCTGGTTCGGTATTCAGAAGCGAATTTAAACTTAAAGCTCCAGAGAATGAGACAAAGGCGAGCGGGGGGATGAAACGATCCGAGCTTCGGCGTCCGCAGTGTCCATATTGTTCGAGGAACCGCGATGCGTCTGATAAGTTTATATTAAGTTGTACTGTTTGCGTTATGCCGACGTTTACTTAGCAAGCGAAGCTCTCCACGCGCGTTCGATAAACGCGGACAAACATTCGCGCGAATTCCTCGGAGTAATTTCGGGGGGCGTTTTGGGATGTATAGGACGGCCGGACGACGAGGGCCGTTCGTTACGCGAGCGGACGCCGCAAGCAGCGGTCATGCGGGGAGAATAGCGCGCATTTATTTCCGAGGGAAAAGCAATTTAGGAAGGGAGAAGATCGTCGCGAGATATCACGGGAAAAGCTCGAGATTTCTGTCGCTGATCTTCACCGGTCGCACCGAAATGGGGCGAGCATGGCTCACTTTCGAACTTCCTACCCACCACAATGCGGGACAGAGTCATTCAAGCCGCTCTTTCAATCGTCGCAATCTCGCTGGAAGCGCGGCGGAATTTCGCGGGGGTGCCGTCGTTCGCGCGATTCTCTCGCGAAGCGAAGCGGGGGAGAGGGTGGCTCGATGGCCGCGGTTAGAATAAACGAACTTTTTGTCCGTCGCCTGCGACTTCATCGCCCAGGAAAATATTACTTCAGAAATTACGGCGCGCACGAGCGCGGAACCTCGGCGCCGCTTTTACGAGGGCGAGAAGTGCGACGATGAAAAAAATAATGGCACCGCGGTGTTGGCCACAGATGAAACGCGACACGGCGCGGCCGAGGAACAAGGGCAGCAGAGCTTTCAGGGCGAATCGCGGCTCGAGTTACAACGACGCGCTCGTAAAAAGCGAAACGGTCACCGTTTCTTATTCGTCGGCCTCGGAGCGCGCGGATATAGAAATACAAGGCGGATTAACGGCCTCCCTTCTCAGATTTAACGCGCGTCGCTCTATCCCTGCCCCTCCTTTTACGTCTTCACCCCCTTCTTTACGCACGCCGAGGCTTTTCCCTTTGTCACGGCGTCAGCCTTATTTGCAATTTTCCCTTCCCCCGCGCGAACGTGTACATTTGGGAGCGACCCATGGATCACCACTAACCGAGAAGTAGAAAAAAAAATTTAAAAAACACGACTGATTAAAAAGCGAACTGAAATGACAAAAATAATAATAAGATGACAATTTCAATTAAATCTTTGGTGCTCTTCTATCCCAAGCATGTACCGTAATGACTAAAGAAAGTGCTTCGAGTTGGTACCAAAAAGAGGTGGACAACATCAATGCAAATTCAAGCTTATATAGTGACATTTCGACTTCAGCGTATTTTCTAACTTATATGTTTCTCTCTTTGTCCGTGTGGGAAATACTGTTAGTGTTGTTAATAGCCCATCAAATATAATTAGGGCGAACAGCCATACACAATATTTATTAAGAAAACATGTAATTTTCTATTTCGAAATAAATGTTCCAATGTAATTACATCGAATCACTTGCATCAAAAGATTCAAGGCCTCCGACTGCATGCAATTGAGTTAATTTAAATTGTCATCTTATTATTACTTTTGTCATTTGAGTTCGCTTTTTAAGCAGTCATGCTTTTTAAATTTTTTAATTTTTTTATTTTTTACTTTTTTGAATATTATATATCCTATGACATTCGGAAGTTCAAGGCAATTCTAAAGACACCTCATTTGTCCAAATCGGTGTATCCATACAGGCTCTAGAGCGTAACATGGACATACAAACATAGCCTGATAATCACAATACCCTCCTTTGCGTGCCGCAGTCGGGTAAATATAGAGGATCTCACTCTGACGATTTCGCGACCTCCGGAGCGATCGTACGAATTCATGCGTGAAAGAAATGGCCCCATGGATCGCGAGCACTAAGCTCGTGTAGCCGAGTAGCCCACTGGCTGAAAAGAAGCGACGCAAATTGGGGCCCCGAGTGCTTCCCCCTCGGCAGGAAATCCCGCCTGGAAATGCAAATTCCTCGGACTCTGAACAGCATTGAGGCGAGCGTTTTCTTTTTTTTAGATTCGTTAGACGTGAAAGCGACCACACGAGCCTCAACAGCCACGTTCTTCGGGCTAGGATTCAAATGTAACGTAACGAGCATGTTAACGCGAGAGTTACATCGCCTTTGAGCGCTCGCTCACCCTCATCAACATCTTTCTTCGGCAAAGAGCGACAACTGTGAAATAGATTTCAGCAGAGCGACATCGAAAGGGGACCGCGAATCTGCGGCAATGGGTTTTGTTGACGATTAGGATTCCGAATATGACGAGGTGAATGGATACGACGGTTACTCAAAGGCCATCACTTTAGGTACATCATTAACACCGAAGAGCTGAATGTTCGTGCAAAACGGGGGTGCGTAATGGACACGAGGGTTGGCGAAAGATGGGGGAACACGAAAAAATACTTTGATGCCTTTGAAATGAGTTGCGTTCCGCTGCCAGGAAACATCGGGATGGTTTTGGAACGTGATATTCATGAAAACACGCCGCAGCATCGACCAGCCGACGACGACGTCGCAAACATCAAACTAATAAAATGTGTTGGCACGGATCCTTTTTCGCCTACGCTCCGCATAACTGCAAACTATGCCCCGACCTCTGCGTTGCTTTTTTTTTTTTAATAGTTGTAGGCGAGATTAGAAACGGGCGGGAAAAAAAGGGGCCGTTTTGCACGTAGACGAAAAACACGGGGCATCTGATGGCGCCTGCTTTAATTAATCGGGATGCGTCCGTGTTCTCGAGAAATTCACTGGGAACAGGTATGATAGCGCGGCGAAAATACGCCTCGACTGTGAAGCGTACGCAACCCCCGGTCTTGTAAAAGGAAATTGACCAAACCCACGCGTTTGTTCGCCCGAAAACATTTCATAAAGTAATTTCGAGTGGTACAAAGCGAACGTCAACTATTAACGAAGCATGCGATACATGTACACGATTACACTTTCAGGTATTCTGAATATTTTTCCAACCGTGAAATGCTCGAGCTTTCGTTAAATAATGCCGGGGATTGAAAACAGCAAGCGAGAGAGGGGGGGGGGGCAACAAACGAATATTTTCCCTCGCAATTATGCGCGATGAAAAAATTCGAGGCACGCGAGGCACGCAAAATTTCCCCAGATGCTGGGCGGCCATTGTAATGCGTAATCGACGTTCGAAAATTGAGCAATAAATTCTGAAACGATTCACAAAAGAGCCGGCGTAATCGCGATTGCGAGGGCCGTGACACGCTTTTTGATTTACTAGCATTCGTGGTGAGCTGCAACGGCGAAATATTGGAGCTGCGCATACCGATCGCAGACATGCCCGCAGCTTCGAGTTTGCACACGAATTTATCGCACACTAACGACAGCAACGATGTCCCCGATTTCTCGGAAGTCGCTCGAAAGCGATCGAAGATCGTTCGAATGCCTAATAAAGCTTTCATTTCAGAAATTTCAAAACTGAGACAGGTTTAAACCAAAGCGACGGGCCACTTGAAGTTTCCCGTGCGAAACCCGAGGAAGTAAAGGAGGAAATGGTCTGGCGGTAGTTAGAATTCGAAGCGAGGCTAACTCATATTTTCACGGCGGAGTGCTGTCTCGATTATGCGAAATACAAGGGAACCATTCGACTGGAAGCGAGAGAGAAGAAAAAAAAAACGAAGGGATTCCGAAGGAACTTCTGCCGCGAAACTTTCACATCGGCAACTCTTATTTTAACGGCGGGGGTGAATTTTTCACCGAGAGCCACCGCGTGTGCACGCCCGAGGAAGAATTTTCGTGCACGCTCACGTCCGTGTAACTTCCTTCGGTTCGCGAATTGTCGAAGGGGTCCGGGGGAAAAACGTGAAGCTGAAAATAGAGGCGGAACATCCTTGAGGGGGTGGAAAATCGGCTACGAGCTTCCCCGAGCGGTGCGTTAGAATAATTGGAAACGAAATTTCGTGTAGTGGATCTCGCGAGGGCTGCATTTGATTATTCTCGCAGCGAGATCCGCAGAAGCGTTTCCCTTGTTGTGCAAACGTTTGCCCGGGGAATAAATTCGCTTCTTTACTCCATGAAATTGTTTAATCTTCCCCTGGACCGTTGCTCTAACGGCAAAGGAGAGCAAACTGACGCCTCCGATCTCTAACTGTTCCCGGTAGAAATATTTTCTCGAGGAGCAGAAATCAGAATTGGAGCAGCATGGCGACAAGCGCTTCCCCGCGGATTCTGTATCACGAACGGGTATTTTCCAAAGGTCCGGGAACGGCGGTAGCCCGGCCTTTGAAAGATACGATCCACGGTCAAAGATTTATGAAAGACGGGCGAAGTTATAACGGAGGTCAGGAAGTGGCTTCTTTCGCGGCCACGGTGGAACGGCACCGGTACATAAACTACCCCTCTGTTCACGTGTTCATGGGAGTTATTATGATTAAAAAATATTTCATACGAGCCCGGCGCTGTGCTAAAAATGACGCGATTCCGAGGCAGACGCCTGAAAATCGTTGAGCGAAAGTTTTTGTAGCGGAACCGTTAACACTGCGCCGATACTTTTCTATTTGCGATAAAAAAAATTCTATTTTGCTCGGCTTAGCGCTACATCTATGGACTCGAATTTTACAGCGGCAATTCGTTGCCACGTTTACGATACTTTCGCTTTATCGGCGCCGCTTGCAGCCAAATAATGTCGATACCGATTATTCTTTTGAATGAATTTGGAATTGTGCGAATCAATGTCCAAGGAAAATGCTAGATCGTAACCGATATTCGAACAAACCGAGGCTAGATGTTACGGGAGCGGAGTAACGCGATACACACTGTGGGTATCCTGGACGGGATTGTACGGTATCGATTGCACAAGAGACTGGTGTAAATGGGGTCATGGGGATCGTGACACAGGAGGGGATCCAGGATGAATTTTGGATAACGCCAAGGACACCCGTAGCCATGGAGGAACTATGGCGGGACGATAAACGAAGGCGAAAGCGTCGATGAACACTAGCGAGTCCGTTTCCATTTCGTCTTCGCCTTTTATTACCTCGCAGACGGTCATTGTCGCGTCGGTACGCTCGTTAACTTTAATTAAATTGTTTATTTAACGGCCGACGGATACCCTAGCGCGAATGCAAACGGCGAGTCGAGCGAGAACGAGGCACGCCGGCGATAATGAAAGTACCTTCGGAGACGTGCTTTTAAAACATCCCTTCCGGCTCGATCTCGCCTGGAAATCGGCAAAAACGACGGCGATGCTCAAAGAGGGTTGGCGCCCCATGAAAGCAGGATGTTTCGATCTACTTAATCTGCTCCCTAGTTACTCATTTCCTTGCCTTTCCTGGCGAGATAGCGCGGTAAACAACATTTAATTTACGCTCCTTAATGAAGAGGCGTTTCTTCGAACCAAATAATTCTTTTTCAGAATTCATTACGAATCCATTAGTAAGCAACGCTTTTAAAAAAATATCGCGGGAAGCTAACTCAAATGTAATATTTTTCAGGGAATATTCTCTGTAATGAAAGGCGAGCGATGAACATTTGCCATGCGGCGAAAAATTAATTACGAAATAATTACGCCAATGCGTTGCATAATATAATGGAGGGAAATTATTGAGCTCGCGCGGGATAGGAAAAATGCTCTGCGGCGAGGCGGGCGAAAGAAATGAATGGAAACGCCAGCACTCGTTACATTTATTTGTCAATCCCGACGGTTCGCCCGCGCCACGATTTATTCCCGTAATCCCATGGAAAAATAACACTAAGAGGACCAACAACGGCGAAAAAATGAAAGAGCGAGGGGGCAGCGTGCAAGCTCATATGAAACATTTTATTTGCGACGCGCATTCCCCAATTCGAACGTTTTATTTGCAAACACATCGGGTCCACCCGGGAAAACAACGTCGAAATATTATTACACTGCACGGAATATTGCATTCGAAGCGTCGCGCATTTTTTTTTCTTATCTCTATCACCGCGTCCACTACGCTCTCGAACCGCCAAAACAAATAATTTTTATCAGCGCACAGAATGCACGCGGCACGGAAATTCTCTGCGCTTTTTTCTGCCTACGAAATATGGCAGAAGGAAAATGCGGTGTTCCCGAATTTTTTTTGGCCCAGTTTCAGCCATTCCAAAGGACCGTGGAAAAAAAAATCATTTTCAATTCCGCCACTCGCGCGACGCCGAAATTGTCTTCGCGTTTACACTGGCCGAGAAATATATATAAATTTTTCTATAACTTACCTGCTCCCTGGATCCTGAAGTCGAAAGAACGGCAGCCCTCTGAAAAACTTGGTGAGGAATTTCGGGAAAACAGCGTTTGAAATTTCAGCAGTGCCCAGCATTCGTCGGATAACTCCAAGGTAGACGCTATTACGAGGTAACGCGTTACGCGCGAGCAAGAGAAGTGGTATCACGAGCATCGAGTCGGAGTGACTGGTGTGAAATTACTCGGAAAGGCTCATCCCCCCCGCGGGACATTTGTGTTTACTTCGCGGACGCTCGGTTAAGAGTCGCTACGTAACCGGCGAGAAGGTCACTGCCTACCATTTCTAGGAACTCGAGCACAATGTTTTGTGTTATTCCTAATCGTTGAAAGGATTCCTGGACACCGCCGTGGAATTAAAATTAAAATTTCACTGGTATTTTTAAACCTCTTGGCAAGATGTGTCTCAATCCAACTCTGGCGCATATAATTGGTAATGAGATTTCTGGAACAGAGCTCCTTCTTATTTTTATCGCGCCAGGAGCGTAGCCGGGGATATCGAATCAAAGGCCACGATAACCGTAGAATTCTACAACCGGAGCCCGAACTAAAGACCCTCTTAAATAACAATTAAATCCTGTTTTTCTAGCTGGCGTTCGGCGCTGAATGCTCGTGCAGGGGCCATTTATGAAATTCGCCGCGTTAACAACGGCGATTACATACGTTAAGGCGGCCACTAGTGTTGGGCGATAATCGTAGATCCTTTGTTACTAGCAAGATGATCGCCCCTTTTATGAGGTCTCGTCGAAAATAATGTCATCTCCAACGCGGCGCAGCCTGAAAATGGCTGAGATACGAGGGTCGTGAAGACGACACGGTAGTAGTAAACGATCAAACGGACCACCCCCATGGGTGCAGCCCCGAGAACAAGCTCGCCAATATGGCACTCGAATGAATTTCATGAGTCTCGCATTTCGAGGGAAATTCTAGAATCATTAATGCAACGATTGTGAACTTGTCCTACAGCTCGCGTTAATAGTTCAGTGACGAATACGTGGCCCACTAATCCGATTTAGGGCAGGACATTGAAATTCACGGTAGCTGATAAGTGATCTCGCTTAAGTTCCTCTTCTTGGACTTTCTGGCGATATCTCTGGAATTGAAAAACTTCGCAGTGATGCCCGATGTCCCGTGAGAGATCTTTAAGAGCCGTATCAGCATCGTATCTCGCGCGATTAATCTCGAAGAGACACTCTTCGGAATCCGCGCCACTTAGCCTGGACCGCTACGGAGGTGAGCCGAAATTTTAAATATTCCGGACACCGTGGTTCTTAAATTTCGGAAACAGAGTCTGAAAGAATCTCCGTGTTCTAAGTCCATGCAGCTCCGTGCCAACGAGAGAACCGTACGTGGATTATTTTATTACCCAACTTTAATGAAGCCACGGAGAGATTCCCTCGCGTTCTCCAATTCAACTGGATCGCCAAGGAAACGCCCACTCTCGGAGCGGGATAAAAAAAGAAGGGAAGTCAACGATCGTGGCGTTTTAATCTAAAGAGGTGGGGCAAAAAAGAAGGACGGGAAGTTCGCAGAAATTCAAGATCTCCCGCGTAATCCTCGGGGCCGTTTTCGGAAGCTGCACAAACGGACAAGCCCAGGCGGTCTGGCTTCCTTCCACCCCGCTCCCTGTAAACGGGCCAACAGGAGCAAAAACGCGGAAACAAAGGGAAGCGGAAAAGAAGGAGAAGCGGGGGGAGGCGAGCAGCGGGCCGTGGTAATTGGCCGAACAGTCGGTAAGTAATTTCAGGAACGTGACCGGACGATGGAAAGGCGGTCGCCAGGATGGAAATCGATGCCAGGGAGAACACCGGGTAGTTTACCGCGGAAGCCTAATTTCCTGGAGACGATCCGCAATCAACCCCCACCCGCTCCATCCACCAGGGGACAATCCAGTGAACCGTGCGTCGCGATACTGGCACTGCAGAGGGCTGCTCGAAGAGGACTGTCGCGAAACGGGGAGGCCAAAGGTCCAGAGCCTAATCGCAGGCAGAGAAATTGTGAGAATTCCGAATGAAAGTGCAAAGAGGGACGTTGAGAATCGAAAGGGATGCTTATAGCACACTAGAGCAACGTGGAAGAATGTGGGTCATTAAAGTTTCGTTGCCTGGAATTTTCCGCTGAGTTTCAGGCTCGCGGATGCGGCTTTCAGAAGAATTCCTTTTTGCTTCGGTGTGTTGATTAACTCTTCATAATCATTTCTGCACACGCTGTGCTTCGGATTAGGAAATGAGCATCGGATGAGCGTGGAAGAATTATGCAGAGTGCGAGTGAAGCGGTTGATACGTGCCTTCTTGACGTACGATCAACCCCTATCGATTCGACGGGGAAACGCGAGTTCAATTTTCGCAAGCATTCGAGCACGTTAAAAGAGGAATCCCAGCGATCTTCAACGTCCTGTGCCATCTACGGGCGGGTTCGCATTTTTATTCTTCATTTTCATAAGATCTTGGCTAAAGATTTTTTTTATAGAATAGAGCTTCATACTTTTGCGGGAAGGTTGGAAAATTTCATTGAAAAATTATACTTCTGGGGACTTTACTAGTCTCGCTAAGCATCCCTTATCTCGCTTGCACTTTCACGTAACATCTCCTCCATGCACCACCCCGTAGATCGCAATACCAGCGAGTATTAGATCCCGAATGTGACCCGGTATCGCAAAGAATCCGATTAAGAGAAGCGTTATTTCCACGTGGGCCTGGAATTCCTGCAGGCCTGATCGATTCGCCACGGAAAATTCGTCTTCAATTTCCCAGAGCGTTTGAGCGTGGCGGGCGTCGAATTCCGCGTCTCTGATCGGGGCTGGTGAAAGCACAGAGACGGGGACACACGGCACTTTGAGGTAAAAGAGAATCCGGCATACGGGGACATTCTGATGCCGAGATCGATGATCGCGATCGGTCGAGCAACGGTGACGCCGACCGGCCGGGTTGTTATTTCGAGAATTCCAATTTTGACAGAGAAACCAGCCACAGATTGCACGAATGCCGTTCTGGCTGATATGCTCCAACGAAGTTTGTTTCTGGCCATATGTTTTTCAGGGCATGCATTCGCAACTTGGCGCGGCTACTGCGACGAGTCTCATTACACCGTGATTGAGGTTCCCAACACGAAATAGTAAAAATACTTGGAGAGGGAATCCTTTGCCAGGTCACTTAAAAAGTAACTGCTTCCTCAAGGGAGGCAGGTGTACTTCATCGAAACGAGGTTTCCTTGATTAAAATGAATAAGTACGGCTGAAGAGTCCGGGCAGAAATTAGGAAGATCCGCGGAATTCTTCAGCCACACCTGGCGCCTGGGTTCCGACGCATTTCCGTGAGAATTTCCTCGGAACTGTTGCACTGTGCGAAGAAAGGCAGCTTCAGTGTTCTATGAAAAATTCGTGACCGGAGGTTGCCTTTTGACTAAAGTTCGCGAGGATCAGACCCGGAACTACGATTTAACCAGAGTTTGCCGTGCTTAAGCACATTCGCCGCTGGTAAAGATTCTCCGGATTACCCCTGAGAGTCATTATAGCAGCGAGACATTAACCCCTAATGGCAGGGCGATCAGGAATTTCTGGAGGAAGGCAATCACCTGGCTTCCATTGGGCGGCTTCCAGCGGGTGCGTGAACGATGGTAAAAGTTGGAGGCGAGCGTTGTGTAAGTTGATCATTCATAGGTCCTCCACTGTCTATTCACAGCCACTGAGGATGGTTTTAAAGTTAGCTCGGCCCCGCAATTATTCCCATCTCTTGTACGTTTCCAATCTTCCACGTTGAATGACCATCTTCTACTTTAGGCCTGCTTCTCAGCCGCAATCCCCGCGATCAAACGGAAAGAAAGGACATAGCCGACAGCGCAGAAGCTACCCCCTTCATCGCTTGCTCGCGGCCTCCCGATTGTCTGATCAGCATTCATCCAGAAGCCAGGGAAGACCGAATAGAAATCCCTCGGCCCGTTCGGTTCTGTCTTTGGGTCCAAAGACTTATAGTCCTTTCAATCAATCTGCTCCGCGACGTCCCCTTTATGCGGATTCTGGGTAGTCGGCAGATCCCAGATTAATGTCGCCGTGGCTGTACCGGACATACCACTAGAGGCGGTTGGACAGCGAGCGGGAGTTGCGGGGCCGCAGGGTCAAGGGACCAGGGGGGATGCGGCGATTGTTATGGGGCAGGGGTTGGAAAGAGAGCGGCCGAAGGAGCGGGAGGACGAGCGACGGCCTTTATGCTCCGATCGGCTCAAGGACTCGGAAGAAACGAAGGCTGGCGGAGTGTTCGGGACAGCTTAACGCCGCTACAAACGATACGGTTTACTTATTTGTATCCGAGGATCGATCAATGCTCAGCCGCTTTTTACGAGCGCTCTCGCGGAAAACGATGTTTTTGCAGGTGTGTCACGCGTTCAGCGAACGGAACGTGTGGCGGGTCGGATGTCGAATCGATTTCCCATTAGGAGAAAAGGCTAAAGTGTCGCGCGAGCTTGTAAAAACGGTCCCCGCAACTGAGTCGCCTCCCCCAGCCATTATTCCACGCGAAGAGCAAAGGAAAAACAGGGATCCAGAAGATATGAAAGATGATTTCATCGGGAGCGCCAGATTCGAGACAAACACTCGCCAGGACTCCCTTATTTTCGCTTTCGGGGGACGAGAATGGAGATCGTTGCCGACGTGCTTCTCTCGAAACACGCCTCCCAGAGGTAATATCGCAATGAAATCTGGTTTAGTCCTCTGGTCCTGCAGAGGACCACGGTGCCCCCGATGGTTTATCCCTGAACCCGCCGTAATTCCCTTCCCCTCCGACCACTCGTAACACGCTAACACGGTGTGCGTAACGCGAATTCATGTCGTCGGGGTGTTCTCCGTCAAATTAGGACAGACCATAACGCATATATTATGGAAAGCAACGTCGGTCCCACTTGGACCATCTTGTCCTTTCACGATGCGCAGGCGAAATTGCATTGCCGCGGCAAAATGTACTCGTTTTACTTTGTTCGAGGCTCGTCGGGGAATAAGTGGCTCGTTCAGTTTCCGTTTTATACGGAATTCGCCCGGTGACTAAGCGCGGAGTATGAATACGGAATCGCATTCCGACGGGAGAAGGTAGTTAAAAATCTTGCGCGCTTCGAAACGACGACACGGAATTTTGGATCGCCCTGTCTACTAAACGACTTCCAGCAAAGAAACTGGAAGAGATAAACAGAGCCTATAATGCAATTATAATAGCAATCCGCGGAGGAGATGGGAGTATCGATTCGACGTTCGTCGATTATCAGGCTTGAAGGGATTACGCTGCGCGGCGTATGCGCGCGCTAATTTCAAGCCGTCTTCCCTGTGCACCGTAAATCTCGTTAGTCTTCAATTATGGTCAAAGTTTCGCGATATGAGACTGGAATTAGGAGAAGGAGCTAGCTAGGTCCCGTCAAGTGGATGATAGATACCACCCACTTCATAAACAAACTAATTGCAAGATTGATCAATGGACTCTAACGTCATGATCGCGATTTATGAGAAAATAACGTACAGGTAAAAAGTAGAAATCGTGATCCAGCCGAACATTTATCAACGATCCAAATTGCCAAAGTCGTTAAGTACAATTCGAATCCACTGTTAAGAAGCCTCGTCCCAGATCGCAAGCCGGTCCTGCCTGCTCTGCAGAAACTCCAAGAAACGCGATGACAGTGCCACGGCTCGCACTCAGCCTGCGATTCTTAAGGTCCTGTGCAGTTGGAGGAACATCTGGGGCCGCCGAGAAGTTGAACTAACAATAAGACTGATGACGGAGCAAGAGAGAAACTCCGGCCGTGGTGGTGGTGAACCGCGCGGATCCTGTTCAGCCTTTCGACGGACCTATCCTCGGGAAACACCGTCTGCCAGGCGCACTTCCTCTTCAGAAACGGATCGACAAGTTGAAGCTCGGGGCAGGCCAGAAGCCACGGCGAATATTAATCTGGTTTCCCTCGCCGAGACTGGGCCAGGTCTCCTCTGATGTACCCCGTATAAATCCTCCGTCTCT
Organism: Andrena hattorfiana; assembly: GCA_944738655.2. Taxonomy (NCBI): domain Eukaryota; kingdom Metazoa; phylum Arthropoda; class Insecta; order Hymenoptera; family Andrenidae; genus Andrena; species Andrena hattorfiana. The sequence goes on from OX122895.1 coordinate 1,373,890, forward strand.
CCGTCGCGTCGGCCTCCGGTGTTATTGCAGTCACGTTACGAAGGGAGGGTACCAATAAAAAGCGCCGACGCTCCGGGCAACGGGCATAAAATCTAGGACTTTGTGGATAAAGGGGAGGCGCGTTTGACGATCTCCCTTTCCAACTGTCTCGCCTGTTACCCAGTCAATATTAAATTCTAGGGGCTGCCCCCTGCGAGGACATCTGCGGCTGTTCAGAAATCGGGATATCATTCTCTCGCTGGGACGTGAATAGAAATGTTTCCTTGTTCCAGGGAGCATTGGAGTTATTGGCGTTGATGAACGCTCCAGGTGCGAGGGAGCTCGTTCTCCACTTTGCGAGGGGGTGTTTAAAGACTGCTTTCCAATTCCTCGGATCGAATTCCCGTTGAAAACAGCGGAGGCCCCGTCTGCTTACTTCCGAGTAACTTTCTCGAAAGCAAATTAACAAGTGAATCGCTATCGATTAGCGAAGTCCCGCTTCTCCGCGAAAGCGACGGGAGTGCGCCTCCGAGGGAAGAATGGGAGAGGTCCATTATTCGTTAGCACAAAGGAAGTTCGCGGTGAATTCAGGCGGCGATTGAGGTAAAGGTGTGGCGAATATTTCACGATTCGACGGAAGGACGAACAAGATGACAGGCGGGCGTAGAAAGGGATATCGGAGGCTGGGAAGTTGGTCGCGGCTAGCCGGGAAGGCGGTATTAATCAAATGAAGCGGTTTCTGTTACAGGCGGAGTGAGGATGGGTCTGAGCTGGCTGCCGGTACCCGAGGGATAATCAATCTGGAGAATTAGATCAGATAGCTGGCTGCTACGTGCGCCAACTCCGTCTCCTTAGATATATCCACTCGCCAGGAAGCCTGATAAAGTGCCGCACGCTTCCTCGATACCGAATAAATTCTCCGCTTTTGCTTATCAGACAGACGGGCACGATCGTTCGCGGGTCGCTCCGAATTTATCGATGAACGGCTGCCGCCGAAGTGCTCGTGCCGTCGACGCTTTCTCGGCATTTAAATCCAGGCGAGAGCTTCGACTTCTGCGCGAATTCCGAATGTGGGTGTCACTTTAAACACTTCGCAGTCGTCGAATCGAACTGCACGCGCGTGAACGAGGGGTTCCCTTTTAAATTGAAAAATTTCACACTGCCGATTTCGCGGCGGCGAAAACAGGAGGGTGGAATCCCTCCACCGCGATGCATTACGAGAGCGAATAATAATAAAAAATAACGTTCCTTCGCTCCCTTTAGTAATGTCTTATTTTCCCATGACCTCTTTTAAACGCGACGTTCACCGGCGCCTCTCTCGAAGCTACGCCCCGGTTTTCATCTTACACCAGAGAAATGGAAAAAATCCACGATCATCCCAGGTATACGAGACGCGTTCCCGCAAAAAGGTCCCTTTCTCCCGGCGAGCAGGAGAATGAATCTTTCGCAGCGAGAATTTGCGTAGTTAACGGTACAAAACTGGATCCCGGGGGTGTCATTACTGGATTTAAAAGAGGGACGTTTGTAGTTGGTCCCCGCGCAATGCTTCTTGCACGTACATACAAGCAGGAAAGTCTGCGCGGTGTGCGTCGGGAAATAATTTCACCGAGCATTGAATCGGGCTACAGAAAAATCTCGCACGAGGAAAAGCGTTTTGGAACGCTTCTGAAGAGGATCGTTAAATTTTGGAGAGGAAATAGGTGAGTTTCAACTGGACGTGTTAAAAGCGAGTTGTAGAGATACTTGGACTTGAACAAATCATACGGACCATTTTGCTCCAGATCGATTCCATGAAACCACCGCGAGAAATGCATGCGAACCAAAAACACGAACGGCACGAAGATGACAAAAGCATTCCAATTTCGTGACCGGACTCGTTCGAAGTTGATTTCCCCCAATTTAGGATAAACGAGAGTTGGTTAATTTCAACGGGGAATCGCGGGTTCGCGTTTCACGTGAGTCACGATTTTGCGTGCAGTCGCAAATTAGAAACAAAATGCGTCTCCTGTTTCACTGATTACCATGTCACCCCCCTGCTAGTTATTTCTAGGGGAAACAATTGGATTGTTAGCGGTACCATAAATCCTGACCATGCTGGAGCCAATTGGGAAATTTATCAGGGACATTATGATAAATGGGGATTGCACCAAATTGTATTACAATCGTTTTTATTCAACCATAAATACAATCCGATTCGTACATTCGCTTATGCCCTCTATTAGTAAATAAACACACTCCATTCAAAATCTGACCTCCCAATTGTTCCATTCGCCTTCCTTTTATTCACAAATCCGGCAATTTCGTAGTACGTACGCACACCTCGCGGGAAACGAGACTTTTATTGTCTATACAAGCATTTCAGAGCGTATAAAGGGAAATTTAAAGTGCATCAAGGGGGAAATGGAGACACAACTGCGCGCATTAGCTGGCCAATTACACGGTACTTATATCTGCCCTTAATAGCGCACTAATGACTTAATTAGTACCGCACAACGTGCGAATATTAAGCGAACTGTTCCCTTAGCTCTGCGCGACCAAGCGCCGCAAAATCTAGTCGAATGAAATCATTGCAGTCCTAAATGATAGACGCGTCAATTGACCGTGTTGCGAGTACACTACCAGCCGGTGTCGAGAAGAATGGTGAGATAATCTTTTCATTAGAAGAACTAGCTATCCGACTACCTTATCCCGTGAGAAATAACCTCGTACTAAACTCATTACCCTGCACATCTCGAACAGAACGCGAATGTAAGGCGCTAAAATCCTCGTAACGCGATAATAGGACGTTTGGTATTTTGATTACTCATTAGCCTATCCCTAAAGTTACGGCTAAGATACACTCGTACGATTACCTGCTAATGTATTGCATATTTAGAATAATAATTAAATGTTTATATATAAATACCGATCCATCGAGAGCCGAGGTAAAATAACATTCACCCAAGGAAATACTGTTTACCGAAAAATACACTTTCTTATGCCAATATAAAGATTGGTTAGTTTGATTTTTCTTTTAGAAAACTCGCGTGATATTTGAGGTTTTTAGGAAGAGTCTGTAATTGGTTTTACTGTGTCGTGTACCGTATTGTGTCGCACCGCTCCGTACCGTTCTATCGATCTACCTTAATGCTACTTATCGATGCTAAATAAGATATTAAAATCGGTGATTCAGGTGCGCCCCGTAAATTTACAGTCTTTTTTTTTTTATATACGTGAACGCAGTATCGGGGAGCTTGTTAGACGCAAGGTTCCACGTAGTTCCCAGGGAACAGACCCGTTATACTGTCCATGACTCCCTCCCACCACCCATCGTCATTCTTTTTCAACACATAAATTACAGAACTCTCCTGGAAACTCAATTCATCCTCCTTGTCAGCGTAATAATCGTAAATTGCGACCACTACAAGAGTAATACTCCGTTATCTTATGGCCCCGCCTAGGAAAACCTCTGCTACTTAGAAAATAAATGTTGCGACATACCCTTCTCGATGTAATTCTTCGGCACCCATCCGGGCAAGTCCTCCTCGTCCGGCACGATAGGCATAATAGCCCCACTGGACGGTGTGGGCCTACCGAATTGCGGGTGTTCATCCTGTTCCGGCGGCGGCGGCGGCGGCAACGGCGGGCTGCTTGCGCCGCTACTTCGGCTAATCTGATGCGAGAGTCTGTGCGGCAAAGTGTGGTGGCCAGTGTAATCTGCCATGTCGCCCGTGATACCAACCAGTGGAGAAGGTGGTGCTGGAAGTAGGAATTGTACAGTCATCTCTCGCTTGGACAGAAAATTAGAAATTAACACTCACGGGGCATGCTGTTAAGTTGCTCTTGAGCGTATCCTGCCGTGACACTGGGCGGCGCAGGTGGCGGTGTTTGAGGATGACTTTGCAACGGGTGAACCGTTCCTATTTGAGGTGGCGAAGTATGCTGCGACATGGTGTTCGAGTGGGTGTTGTGATTCGCATTGTGACCCGCGTGCGTGGTATGCGCGTGCAGAGGCAGGGTACTGTAGCCAGGGCCGCGCTCCCTTCGTGGGTGCCCCAGTGGATAATTCGGAGCGTAGTGACTAGGAACTTGAGGTGGAGCAACTGCGGGTGGTGTTCTGTACTCTCGTGATCCTTTGCTCAATGTTCCTGCACGAAACAGATTAACGTTAGATTATGCCGTCGTGATCGCAACAAACGTGATTTTCAGGAATTTTTTGTGGAAAATCCAATGTATATTTTTTACAACTATTTGCTTGTTTTAAGAGTACATATATTCAGCAACTCTCGGTAATTTTGTTATAGGAAAATATTAAAAAGTGAACGAATAACAGCCACTCTCCCGGAAACTACCTTTTTTTGGGGTGAGCACGATTTCTCCGAGCCCGATCATCTGAAATCGAAAAGTGAAGAAGATTCTGTTAGTATATGAGTTTATCTAGCTTGTGAACGAAGGATTTTTGTTTCTGATGCAAACTCTATTTTTAATTTAAGAAAGTCGAACAATTCAGACATCGATTTTTTTTTTTTTTTTTTTTTTTTTTTTTTTTTTTTTTTTTTTTTATATAATCCTTCGTTCGCGACCGAGATAAGCTCATATATTAACAGAATTATCTTCACTTTCTGATTTCAGATGATCCGGCTCGGCGAAATTGTGCTCACCGCGCAGCGCCATCATAAAAACAGCTTCCGCGAGAATGGCTGTTATTACTTAACATTTTCCTATAACAAAATTCCCGAGGATTCCTGAATATATGTGCTCCTAAAATAAGGAAATAATTATAAGAAAAATACATCACATTTTTCACAAAAAAATTCCCAAAAATCACGTTTTTTTTCATTTACCAACTAAACACAACCCCTTAAGTATATACAAAGCAGAAATATACATTCGCTTCCGTACGCACCGGTTCTCACTGACTGAGGAGGAGTAGGTGGCTTGGTCGTCGGAGCCGGGCCTACCATAGCGGCGCCCAAACCCGAGCCAGTGGATGCGGCGCCTAAACTTTGAACGCTACCCTGGCTACCTCCGCGTTGCTTGCTCCTGGGAGTGCCGCTGCTACGCACTCCGTGCCCAATATCGTCCAGCATCGTATAATCGATGCTTTTCCTCACGTATTTAATCGGCTTCTCAGGGTTCGCCGGCGCGATGATTTTGTACTGACGTACGGTAATCTTGTTTGCTGTTAGAACGCCGATTTCTCTCCTGGCTACTTTCTCTTTGTGTATCATGATTGTCTGAGCAATATGATTCATTTGGCTTTCCATCTCGGCCAGCTGGGATGTTTGCAAGTCCAGCAGTTGTAAGAAATTATAGGCGAGAGTGTTTATTTGATAAGCGACGCTGGCCAGCGACTGGGTCGTAAAGTTCTTTGTCTCTTCCAAGGCTATCCTTTTGTTCTCCGCTTGGAAGTAGTTCGCCTCGCAATAGTCGGCGACCCGTTCGAGGTTTATATGATTGTCGGCCAGGTTGTTTCTCCCCTCGGGAATTTCCTGGCCGAGAAACGCAGCTAATTCTGCCATGACTTCAGAATCGCTGCCTACTCCTAACGTGGCACAAGAACAAGATCCTTAAGAGAACCGGGGTTAAAAGGACCGAGATTCATGGGAACGTGACGGGGCTGTGATTTAGAAGAACGGAGTTAATCACTAATTTAGACGACTTTTCCGTAGAAATTACACGATCGTTACGCTCGTGGCAACGTCATTATCTGCAGCGTATTTAACGACTTCTATCGTGACCCGTAAAATTCGATGGATTCCGAGGAATGAGGTTATGTAACTCGAGGAAGAGGCTCGGCAAAAAACGCTCCGAACAAGTGCGAAAGTTTTTTAAACGCCTTTTTGTAACCGAGTCAATTCACTGGGACGATGAAATAAGAAGCTTATGAATGTAATAACCGTTGGAAGGGCGGTGTCTTACATGTAGGAAGCAAGATGGTGGCGAGGCTAAAACGACCGATTCTGTGTCGTCGAGAATGGAACGTCGAGTGACGCGATGAAATAATACGGAAGAATAGAAAATGAACTAACGGTACTCAGCCATATCGTAACTATATACCAGCTACACCTTCGTTAATTCATAATTACCAAGGCTCTGGAAAAGTGACGGAAAGCAACGGGCGACTTACGGTCACGCGACACGACGCTCGATATCGGCGGGCGATATGCAAAGAAATACGGTGCTGGACGGTGCCCATCGAAATTTCACGCGTAAACGCTCGCGAGCTTCGTAATAGCATTGCGACACGGCCGCGACAGTTGTACAGCCGCGCGAACGGCGGACGAAGGAGGCATGTTGAACGAAAGAAAGAAAAGGCGCACGTAAATAGGAGGAACTAACTCGCGGACGACAATGCGCCGCAGAGAAGGGAAGAATGACAGATACTTCGAGGCCCCGTGAGGATCGTATCGATCACGGTTTCGAGGCACCGAGTAACATTGCAAAATACAGCGATTATATCCTGCGAATTTACACGGAGGCGAACGGAGTGGAAGAATTCTCGATTCTGCGTCGCTACACCGAATGTTAACGTATTCTACGATAGAACAAGTCCGAGAGCTTTCGTCCAAACGTGTCACATGTTCGAGCGCGTAGTAGAGCGTTCGATCTATTCCGTTGTTGTTGGAAGCTCGCAAGGTTCGTTAAACGGAGGCCAGAATTGTTGCTTCGACCGGGAGTAGGCTCGACCGAGGTGTGTTCTTCCGGACGATTGAGAAAAATGACAGTTTCGGTGTGCACGCGCGAATGTAACGAGTCGTTTCGGAGTTGATTCGCAGGAGAGGCGATCGTTATCTCTGGCTGGACTTATTTAGCAGCGCGCATTCGAACATGAACGATCTGTTGAAAGAGCTCGAAGCTCTGAAAATCACGGCCGACTTCTCGCAGGAGGGCTTGTGGCCGGCGTGCGTCGATCTCGTTCAGAAGAGCTGCACTCCCGAGAAAACGATCGGCGCCAATCGGCCGTGCGAGGAGAAGGATTTCAGGGAGTACAGGCAAGTCGTGGACAGAAATCTGCGAAGCGTCAGGTCCATGCTCGAGCATATCGTCCGCACCCGTAACGCCGCAGAGGCGCAGATAGATTTCGGCGCCTCCGTAGTCAGAAGCTTCGCCGTTAACTTGTTGTCGCTCGTCGGCGAGCACCACGAGAAGAATGTCTGGAACACGACGGAGTCTGTGTCCGTTGCCAAAGAATTACTCAGCGGAGTCTTAGAGTTGTACAGATGCCAGAGCGTCTCGCAGTTTCTAACGGAGCAGGATAACTTCACCGCAGTATTGTTAACGTTAAGACCCAAACTATTGAAAGACACTTGGAAATCTTATCCAGCAGCTGTGGCGAGCTACAAGTGGATACTATATCAAATCGAGGTCGGTAGAATTTTTGTAAAATTATAACTACTCCGCGTACTAAAATCCGGCTCTTTCCAGAAACCAGCTTTGTACCATCACATCGGGGACGTGCTTCCAACAGCTTTGATAATTGTCGACGACTATGTGCCGGATAACGTTGTGATAGGTCTTGAATGTTTGCATCAAATCGTCCAACATTCGCACTTGGTAAACGTCAAAACTGTATAGACTATGCGGCGTTCAAGCTGACGGTAACCCATGAACTTGCGTTGCAGAAAAAGGGACTAATCGATACCGGATACGCCAAAGTAATCTTTCACACCTTAGAGCGTCTGACTCGTCAGAGAGAAGCCAAATACGTGACGCTGGTATATTCGTGTATAACGAGTCTGTTAGCTACCGTCGAACACTGGGATAAAACGTTAAACGTGTTCGAAGTAAGTTCCCTTAGAGTTAGCGAAGATATCGAGATATAAATCTTGTAACGGTGCGTATTATTGCAGTGGACGCACCGCGACGATGTTCTGATAGTTCTGTTAGACAACATGGAATTCGAGCAGAACGTGGAGCTGCGATGCGTTTACATGCTAAGCTTGCCCCAACTTTTAACTAACATCGGCTGCGCCAAGTGGTGCGAGAGGCTAACGAGAATACTGTCCGAGTATTGCGAGCATCATACGGACCTGAGGACCTTAAAGGCAACGTTAGAGGTAAATAATCCCTTTGCGCGTGATTTTTTATCGTGTCTCTTGAGTCCTCTGTGCATTAAATGTAATTTTCTAGACCGCCAAAACCTTCCTTCTGATGTTTCATCTGCGGGTGGCAGCGCACTGTATACCCCTGTACACTGCATTCTTGAAATTACACTTTGACTTATCAGAGACACCCGTGTTTGACAAGGAGATAATACAGAATCTGGAGGACTGCATTTGTTTGCTATATAAACTGTCCCCGAATGTGGGCTGTGCAGTTTTAAACGACGATCGGATGCGGTCGGTGATTAAAAATAGTCTGCAAGTAGTATGCTTAGGCGATACCAAATACTTTGAGTGAACAAACTACGTAAGTCTGTTCTAGAGGCGAACCTAACGAATTACGGGCCGCATTATTTAAAAAGAAAAGAAGGAAACATTATTTTTCGTAGTTTCTTAGGATATGATACGACAGAATGAAATTGAATAGTACTTAGATATCTTATTTGTGATTTAAAAAAAAATGAATGTATAGTAATTTGTATTGTAAAATAAACGGTTTTGTTAGAATGCTCCTTTGTGATATTATCAACACCCCAAATGAGATAGGGACAGAGAAGGAGGGACATAGTACAGCGAAGTTTGGAACGATAAGATTTTTTGCGCTCGTAGTTTACGCGCCCAGAGATTCGACTTTGTACAGGAAGATAAAGGGGACTATTTATCTGCGCAAGAACTCCCGGCGCTTATTTTTTTCCCGTTATGATTTCAACGAAATATTTGCAGGGTCGGCGGAACAAATCTTCCCTGAGTGGGCAGTTGGGAGAGGAGAGCGAATTAAAAGATCAAATCTCAGCAGCCCCCCAAAAAACAGTAGTAAGCAAAGAAGGAATAAAAACTGGTAAAATGCTTCCGAAATTTCTGAACGTGGAATTCCGCGCACAGCGAAATCTCAAATGTAGATTACTCCGTATATTTTACAGAAGTCACGACGGCCCTGAGCACGCGTTGTAAGGCAGCAAGAAGTTAGTATGTAGTGCGAAAGGCCAGTATGTGTCCAGAGCTGGTGGCAGAATGTCACCCCTTCTAATTGCAATAATACTTGTAATTATAGGATACAAGATTTACGAATTTATCACTTCGGTACCGCCAAACATCCCGCCTTGTAAGTCTTCTGTTATTTATTTAATTACGCATCGTTGACGAACTGTAAATTGTTTTTACTCCCAAGAAATTGCGCACGAAGTATTCCATTTCTCTAGCAATTTTTACCGCCGTGTTCTCTTGAACTTCTATCATTTATTGACAACAGGTCTTCCGCGACTACCGATAGTTGGATCTTACTTGCACTTGCTTTGGGGCAATTACCAATTTCCCCATGAAACCGTCCGATACTATGTCGAGAAATTGAAATCGAAACTCGTTACTTGCTACCTTGGCGGTGTCTTTTGTATCATTGCAAATGACTATTCAACTATTAAAGAAGTGCTCCTGAGGGAGGATTTTGACGGCAGGCCGATCGAGGTCGACGTTGTGAAGGCGAGAGCTTTGGGGAAGAAATTAGGTACTTCTTCGCGACTAAAATATGATATTTTTACGAGAATGTGATAAGGTAGCTAATATTAGATGCGATGCTTCAGGTATTTTCTTCACCGAGAACACATTCTGGCACGAGCAAAGAAATTTTGCCCTCCGACATATGCGGGACTTTGGCTTCGGCAGGCGACAAGATAAATACGAGGGTCACATGATGGAGGAAATTACGTTGCTTATCGATATGTTGAAGGAGGGTCCCATTAACGACAACGAAAAAGTATTTCTGAATCCAACAGAATTGACACTGAATTAAACAGATCCGAAATTATTACCGCGAACTTGTTGAACGAAACTTTAGACTAGAAATAGCGCCAGAGCTTTCACAAATACTTTATACACACTTTCCAGACATTCTTGAAGAAGGGATACGCGTTATTCCCGGACATCCTGTTCCCGTATTCTGCGAACAGTATATGGGACATAATGTTCGGCAGCAGGTTCGATCGATCGGAGCACGAAAAGTTGAGGAACTTTTGCGGGGCTGCTATGTTGTTCCAAAGATCGAACGACACCACCGGTGGGGCCATTTTCCAAAGGGCGTTCTTGAAGTATTTCGGAAATATGTTTAGCTACGCAGAGATTATAAAAGCAAATAACCGCATGAGGGCCTTCCTCGGGGTACGCTCTGAATTTAAAAAGCCGTGCTCTGCGAATCGAAGAGAATAGGCGATGGAACTGTATTAAATCTGTTGCAGGAGCATTTACTAAAACAGAAGGACACGCATAGCGACGGTAGCGATAGAGGACTGACCGACAGATACTTCGAGCAGATGAAGAAGCAGAGCGGAATGAGTACTTTTTCGGACGAGCAGCTGCTTATGATACTACTCGATGTTATGTTCCCGGCTTTATCAGCGATGCCGAGTGTTATCGCGCATGCTATCAAACTGGTCATGCACCACCCGGATGTCTTGGAAAAGGTGCAAGGGGAAATAGACACGGTGATTGGAACAGGTAGACACGTTACGTGGGATGACAGGAAAAAGTATGTCACATTTTTACGATAGTTTCTTTCTTCAATTTGGCGTTTAATCCTAATGGACACTGAAGATGGGAATACGAACGATAACGCAATTCGACCATTATTTTTCCAGTTTACCGTACACCGAAGCAACGATTCGCGAGGTACTGAGATACCAAACCTTGACACCATTTGGCGTGTTTCATAAAGCGTTGAAAGACACTACTCTCTGTGGCTATACCATTCCTAAAAACACATTCATCATCACGAACTTAGCGGGAATGAACGGGGATCCAGAATTCTGGGGTGATCCAGAGAAATTCCGGCCGGAAAGGTTCCTTCAAGAGAACGGGCAACTGGGCAAAGACATGACGATCCCCTTTGGTCTGGGTAAGTACACAACTATTTCGTAGGACAAATTATGTCGAGTCCAGACAGTAATCGGTAATTGCCCGAGATACGGTGAAAGTTGATAAACTTCGGGAACGAAGGTTGAAAGTAACGCCGCTTTTTTTTTATAATCAGGTCATCGTGTCTGCATGGGTGAAACTTTTGCGAGATATAATATATTCTCGCTGTTCGCTGGATTGGTGCAGAACTTTAATCCTTCGTTCGTGGAGGGTGAACCGACGAGGCTCGAAGACAAGTTACCTGGCTTGATCGTCACGCCGAAGGAAACCTGGATTCGAATGGATCCACGCCATTAGTAAGGGCGCACAGACTATCCTCTTACTTACGTTTTAGTGCCTGTTATTCATGGCTATAAGGATTCTTTGACATGATTCATAAATGTCTGCAAAACATAAATATTTTTCTCCTCGAGTGAATCCAGGTCACTTGGGCGTTCTCTTATGCGTGGCGTACATTAAAAATACTTGAAACGCTGCGAAACGATAACTCGCGAATGTGTCTTATGTAGATATCGTACGTAAAAAGAAATAATTAAAAAAATCGCGATAGTGTATAGCTGGAAGCTGCAAATCCAAATAAAATCGACCAGTTTTATCAAACATAGAATTATTTGCCAACAAGCTTATCTTTTCGGTGATAATACATAAACAGTGATGGACCGTTGAGTCACACGAAGTTTTCCTTCTTTTTATTAAGATAGTATTGCTCGACAAATGAAAGGAATCTGCAGAGAAGCTACAACAAACTTCTAGGGATAAAGATGATACATTATACGCAATTTATATATTATACATTTATTGTATAATTCGAGACAGTCAGAGACAAGAATTACATTGCGCTGGACTAAACATAGTCAGTATGGAAAGGTTTTTGTAAGGGCCGCCTAGAAGTATCGTTACTTATACAATATTGTACTCTAAACCGTTTAGAATATTCTGTGTTCTGGTGAAGAAAAACATTATGTACAGATATTGCCACAGTGGAGAATATAGGAAAGATACGTTTACTCTTATGTGCATTCAAAATTAAAACCTTACTCAAGTATATACACTTTACTGTTAATCTTCCCAAAATTTCCCTTGTTCTTATTTTTTTTTTGCTTTATACAGAGAGTTTATAGATTTCTATCAAATACTCAATACCTTTGAAAATAATTGAGACTAAAAGCTCAGTCTCAATTACAATCCATCCACAATTGTGATAATATACTCGAAAAATGAAAATCTTAATAATAACGAAAATATTAAAGCAAGTTTCGTGAAAGTTTCAGTTAGATTAGCTCTATGTGTTAGAGCTGTTCGAGTACCCGAAAAAAGCGAGCCGAGCCTGCCTCGGCTCGAAGAACCGAGTACTCGTAAAAGCGGCTCCAAAAAATCGAGTACTCGAATTTTTTCGAGCGGCTCGAAGAGAACCGACTAGTCGATTTTTCTTTTTTTTTTTTTCTCTTCGAGTACTCGGCTCGATCCGAATTTCAAGCTACTCGAATATTCCAGTACTCGAACAGCCCTACTATGTGTGTGGTAATGTATACTAAAAATAATTTACCCAGCAACGAAGGAAATTCAAAATCGTCGTCTATATCATTGTTGTGCTGACAAAAGTCATTAACTAGTAGCCGCGATGAATGTAAACTTTCAAACGTGATTTAATTACGTCGTTTCGTTACGATCTATTACAAAGTTCATATAAAAATAATTTACAAATTTCATCAGTTGTGCATCGTAGTAGCATTCTCATACGAATGTGATACTAACTATGCGTAAACTACTTTTACGTGGAACAGACACTGATCAAGGAATATTCGTGTAACCCGTCGCATTCTAAATAGGAATATAAAGAACCGAGTTAATGAATTTTGGCAAAACAACAACAATATTATCCCAGGAATCGAGTTGTTCGTACGTTTAACGTTACCAGTGACGACAGGGCATTGTCGCGCAATAGAATATAAAAACTACCGGAGCTTTGCATGCACGCCCCGATATTTTCTTATCGCTATCGTAAGTACACGGATACATTGTTCGCGAAACTGTTACATCGTTTGTGTCTTGCGTACAGAAGGTTCCTCGAGTGGTATGAAATCAACGAGACATAAAATCACATCGTACATAGCTCCACACGTGTATTTGAATTATCAATCAGCATTTAATTTTACAATGCGCTCTTTTTTGTAGATGATCGATGATCTATTTCATATAATATCCTATATGAAATACGTTTAGTCCCTGTGCACCAAAACGTATAGTCCCAAGTATATTAATACGGCATATTTGAATTTCGGATATTCGTTCATGAATATAGTGATCATCCCGACGTACGGTAAGAAACCCCTTGCTCTACCGACGACGTCTTTATGCGTTAACCACAACTGACCCGGAGCGTACAAGCCTCTATCGTCGACGGAATTATTATCGCCCTTTGTAAGAAACTTAACAGTATTGTTTTGGTCGCCCCTAAAATGGATTAATATGCGTTCAGTAATTTGGCTTATATCTACGCCTGTCGCAAGGCCAGTCCCGCCTTTCCGTCGAATACTTACTTTTCGTGCAGTTTAAGTACTCTGTGTACGATTGGAATATCCCTTCCCTCGACTTTAAAAACAACAATCTCTCCTACCCTGACTTGCTCGTCTTGGTACTTGGTTAAAAATAATAAATCCCCCCTATGAAATGCTGGTTCCATACTACCGCTATAACATGGACGAACAGACCCGTAAAATATCGTAAATACGCAGATTTGTGATTTCGTTGCATAAAGTATAAAGGAGTTCGAGCGTCTCGCGAGTGTGAGTGAGAAATAATTATTACTGTATTTATGATTCCCGCGTAATTCGCAACGCGTACAAACAATCTCGATGTATTATAATTTGTTTTCGCGAGCATAGTTAATGATAAACCGAGTGTAGGATGCGCCGAGCAGAAACTCGGCGACGCTACGATTCAAATCGTGCGCTTATTCGCGCGAAAAATGTGCCAGAGGAGAACTGATTAGGTTAAGTATTCAAATACCTGAGGACAACCACGATTGGACTTTCGCTGCCTGTTACAACTATCAAGCCTTTCCAGATCATCAAGGCAGACGAAACGATCATACCGAAATTCAGCACTTGATACAGGAACTGTAAAAACAAGACCGGGAATCGTTGTCAGCGATACTACGTTCGATCGACCATATGCGCCCGCTGCCGAGAGCCTACGTGGATTTCTGTTAAAGGATCCGTTTTTACCTGCCGTTTATTCAATCGCCGCAGATCGTCGAATATAGACTGCAACATGGTCACGATCGTTCGCCACCCAAATTACGGTAGAATTAACTAAACAAAACGGGATCCAGTTCGGTTTCAACTTGAACACAACCGGCAACGAAACCAGTCGGTCTAGTCAGTTGCGTGTGATGTATCTGGTTGTATCTCGCACACGAAGCTTGGACACTCTACCTAAAATTTGCGGCCATTTATAAGCTTCTAACTTTTCCCTCCGAGTGGCGCTGGCATCGTTCTTTCCGCCGCTTATCACAGACTTTTATGTACAGTCTATGTTCTCGCACGTCACGAACTTGACACAACACGCAATGGATAAGGAACGTCGGGACGAATGGAACCAGCGGTTCACGTTTCTTTGGCAGTCATGGAACGAGGAACTTGCGGCGCGGTTTGAACTATACGTTGAACACTTATTTTCACAGAAAAATAGTTTATTTTTAATCGTTCGCGGTCGAATATTGTTTCGAATCGTTCTATTCACCTCGGTGCTACTGTGCAAGTGTTATGGTATGTCGCGAATTTGTATATACGCGTGGAATTTTCCAATATCTCAAGACCTGCACCGGTACACCGTTCAAACAATGGGAATGCGCGGGAAATATTGAAACAACATCGGGCACCGAAATGCTCTGTAAGTTTCTATATTATAAACTTTCCGTGACAGGAAGTCGGTTGTTGGTCGGTTTTAAAAGAAATTCAAAATTCGAATGCGTAATTGATACAAATTTTAATCTTGATCGTCGCAATAAACGGCACGAACAAGTCCGTACTAAATGTATAGCAAAAATTTGATATGCCAATGAATGTTGAAATGGGGAAAGTTAAGATTGCCCGTAAAATCTGTCGTTTTTCACCAGGTCCTCGTTCTTAAATCTGGCAGCATATATTTCCGGCGCCATATTGACTTCCGCGTCAATTTTCTGGAACATGTAACTGTTATGTACGTTGTTCTCGTTGAGGATCGTATGTTTCTGCAAATCGGCACTAAAGTTGCTGCTTTTAATCGAGTCTCCGTGGTTTTCTTCGTCGCTGTACCATTGCGATACCATTTCCTTAAGAGGTTGGAGGTAATTCGCGTTCTGTTGAACCTTCTCCAGCTCCTCGTTGCACAGTCGTTCGACTTCCATTAGCTTCTGCTTGTACGCATTGGCAACCAGCTTCCAGCGAGCGTTGTACCGTTTCTCCGCCTGGGTGAAGGAGAACTCGTCCTGATACTTGGCCAGCCTCTTCTCGTACTCGAGTATCGAGAGCTCCGTGAACGTGTCCTCCGAGTTGATGTCTAAAGCATCCCCTTTATGGTGAACTGAACTATCCCCTGGTCGTCTCCGTAATAGGAATTATTTACGCATAGACATATATACGAGAGAAACTTAGAATTGGAGGGGAAAAGGCAGTGGTTCGGTACAGGCGCATCGGCTAGCTTCGGAAGCATTCGGCCCGTGTCAACTTGTTATAAAAAAATTTAAAAAAAAAATTAAAACCGACTTCAAAAAATAAAAATGCACTAAAAAGTAAAAAATATTTTTTCCTTATTTACTCTCCGACTCTCAACTTTTTTACGTCGGCAGCTGATCATTTGCAGTGTGTAAATCCGTCGTCCGACTTAAAAAAAATGGAGAGTCGTGGAGTAAATAAGGAAAAATATTTTTTACTTTTTAGTGCATTTTTATTTTTTTTAAAAGAACCGTTTGCTAGAAACGGAAGAATCTTAAAATAAGCGACTTGAAAAAGTGAAAATAAGGATGTCTGAAATTCGTTATGTGGAGTCTACAACTCAGCGCGCGGAAATACTCTAAAATGCGAGAATACATAAAGTACAAATTATGTAAAGTACCGAAGTTTCAATTAATTAGTACTGGCAAAGTATTGAGCCACTATTGATGCAGTGCAGGGTGGGGCCACCAGGGCATCGCCCTCTTTCAAATAAAAAAAAAAATCATCAAAATCGGTTCACATGCTGAGGAGTTATCCGGGGGGGGGGGACATACAGGTCGAATCTATAACCTCCTCCTTTTTGAAGTTGATTAATAAACATTGAGTTACCCGATTTACCTGAACTCGCCTATGTCTATGCATTTACGCGCTAAGATCGCGCCGCTAGTATATCAGTTCCGTGCATTCGAACCACGCAGTAAAATTGCACGAACATTCTCGAATTACCCAAATTATTCGACAGCGGCCCTTCCGCTGCGTAGGCCGCTGCAGCTGCACGGGCAGCTGCGGTTGCTTCCTCCAAAGCCATCGCGTCGTCTTTTTCACGCATAAGTTGCAACTCCTCTCTCTCTCTCCTCCACAAAGCTACTTCCGTCCTCAACTCGTCTTTCAGGCTTGTCAGCACCTCGCGGAGCGACTGTATGCGTTCCCTAAGAAAGCAACTGGAAATCATGCAGTTTACTTTGATTTTTTATAATTTGCTGACTAATCTTTTAAATACTTCAATTCTCTGTCCTCTGGGTCGTGCTGTAACGATCGAGGGCCCTCTAAGATCGTGGATGAGTCTTCCGGTTGTTCGAGGACAGCCGAAAGCTTCTCCGAGTCGTCTTGCTCAGACGCAGGGTCGAAGTTTGGAAGTATGCTTCGAAGATCTAACGCTAAGTCAGGATTTGTTTTAGCCTGCTCTCCACTCTCATCATCCGACAGTTGTTTGCACAGATTCTCCATGTTTTGAAAGCTTTCACTGTTGCTCGAGCTGTCCGTCGGAGTGTCCGACCTGAACACACGTTCGGCCTCCATTCATAAAGTGTCCTTTCTTTTTACTGCGTGGGTTTCAATTAACTGTTATTCTTTTGTACCGGTGAAAAGGGGATGAAGAGTTTTGACGTTTCGGGATTGAATTGACTGAAGTTGCTTCGGTTCTGTTTCACTTACAAATTTTATTCAAAAGACTTCGTATTTAAATAAATTCAAGATCTTTATCGGTTTAATATATACCGGGCGTCGCAAAGAAAGGACGCGACTCGGTCGCTTTCAAAACGAATTTTCCCACCAACGAAGGCTAGTAAGGAAAAACGTTATTCCATATTTTTTATCCTTCCTTCCGGGAGAAATGTCCTTTCTTCATATTCCTAATTATTCTGCGTGCACGTCGCAC
The DNA here is from genome assembly GCA_944738655.2 of Andrena hattorfiana. Taxonomy (NCBI): domain Eukaryota; kingdom Metazoa; phylum Arthropoda; class Insecta; order Hymenoptera; family Andrenidae; genus Andrena; species Andrena hattorfiana. The sequence goes on from OX122895.1 coordinate 1,391,211, forward strand.
CAGGTTAACGTGAAATAATCCAATGAATCTGAGCTCGTAAACATTACACCTTTCCAAGGGCAAATGCTCAAGGTGAATGGAAAATTAGCGTAATAATTGTCTTACTCGGAGGATAGAAACATTTGAAATTTCCCATACATTTCATAGCCGTTTATTCCACATTTTTCATGTACGGCCCGGATAGCAAATTGACTAAGTCGACAGTGCAAAGCAGGTACGTGCGGTAGATCGAATGAAATTTGGTACAGGACGATGGTATAGTTGGTGACCTCTTCTGCTCATCTGTAGCGCGTTAGTTTACCGGGTTATTATTGATCTTCACCCTTTGAGAGTAAAGGTTTGAGGAAAACCGACAGTTTTGTTGTTTCCCTTGCCTACGAACTACAGCTCCGTAGACAAAGTCGCTCTTCATTCAACAAAGTCGGAACTTCTATCATGTGTGTTAGTTACAATGGCACAGGTTATGTGCACTGCCTTCCGATCTTAACGGCGTACGACAAGACGGCGCCGTCTTTGTCAGAATATCTATCAAAGTGTCGAGTTTCGCGTTCGAGGATCTGATTGTTTCCGAAAACACCGACGGGGACAACTGCGTTTCGAACGATGATGACAGGAAGAGGTTCATCGTAACTCGGTTATAATAGAGGGATTTACGAGGAATTTCCTTGTACCACGATTCGTAATCGACAGGAAATATGTTTCTGTATCTATGGTCAGTAGTGTGCTGGTATTTCAGACCCATTATAAAATGGTTATTACGCCACACAACGCAAATGTGCCAGCTGCAGAGAATTTGCTACGGGGAGCTGTCCGGAGCGCCGAGGACCCTAGCCGTAGAAGAATCTCTCGATCGGTCGAGAGACGCCAATATTAAAACCCTGGTGACCCACCTGAACGATCTAGCGGATCGGCGTGGGATCACGACTAAGACCGAGCGCAGGATCTTAGAGGAAGCTATTAGAACAGTGTTGGTGACCAAGAAAATAAATCCAACCGCGCATCCCGACTTCGCCAAGTCGTTCGGCAAATGCGTAGAATTAATTTGGGGCTACAGGCAACTCTGCGTCGAGTGCGAGGAGCTCAGGAAAACGCCTTACGACGCCGAGAATCCGCAGCACGAATTACTGTTGCTGCAGCTGTGGAATTCACTGATGCCTTACGAGCCTTTAGACGCTAGAGTTACGAAGCAATGGCAGGAGATAGGCTTTCAGGGGGACGATCCGAAGACGGACTTTCGCGGGATGGGAATCCTGGGACTAGAGAATCTCGTTTATTTCGCTCAAGAGTATCCCAGCGCCGCGACGCACGTACTGTCGCATTCCACGCACCCGCGTTACGGCTACGCGTTCGCCATAGTCGGTATAAACTTAACGAGCATGGCTCTGCGTTTGTTGAAAGACGGAACAGCTAAGACTCATATTTATAATTCCTCTAAAACATTGCCAACGATTCGTGCCTTTCATCACTTCTATTGTTACCTGTTCTACGAGTTCGATGGGTTCTGGATCGACTCGAAGCCGAGTAACATGATGGAGTTCTCGTCCATCCAAGAGAAATTCGAGAACAGTATCAGAATGGCATTGGCTGACCCATCCACGGTCTTTAGGATAAATATATCGGTCGATAATGTTTAACGTAGATGCAGAATTTTCCGTTGATAAGACCAAAAATACCGCACAGGGAATAAATGTAATTTTAAAGCGTTAATGCACAAAGCTGATTTCTGTAATGCGTGTGTCGCACAAAGCGGCTTGTGAGCCAGCATAGTATTATTGCGATTATAAAGGATGTAAGAAATGGAAGATTATCGTCTCGGAATCATTATGTTACGCTGCAAAGAGCTTGATGCATTTCATATTACAGTTTCACTTTATTTTTCTACTGGCTTATCGATAAAAATGATAGAATACGCGTTGTGTATGGTAGCTAATGAATGCGCAAGTATTTATATTCAAACATATTCGTTTCTTTAATATGTGTAAGTTAAAGTACAACTTATGTCCAAGTAAATACATTGCTTTAGGTTCGCTTGTATTTAATTGTCAAATAAATGGGTATAAATGCGGGGGAATTTCAGTTCCGCGCGAATCACGCGCAATGGCCGTGATTAACATTTCGAAATTTACGAAAAATCTGCTGAAATATGGAAGAGAAATCTGTGAAAGACCCATTATCGGAAAATTCAGGATTTTAACTATAAATTGCGAGTCGAAAACAGGAACATATCATTTTATTCAAAAATGGAAATATTCCTACGGTCGCGGGCGATTTGGGCGCAAGTGGAATTCGCCCTGTGAACAGTGGCGGATTTAAGAAAAAAGGCCCAGGTGGCATATGTTCCGAAGGGTCCATTTTTGCAGAAAATGGGTACCTAGTTTACGAAAAACGTTATAAGTGTAGTAGTACAGCAAAAAATATAGTGTTTGGTTAAAATCATATTTTTTTAAGATAGGGCCTTTGGGGGTCTCCTGGACAGGGGCCCATTTTTCGGGAAAATGAAAGGGTAGTTTATTAAAAACAGGCCAAGTGTAGTAGTACGAAAAAATTGTGGTGTTTGAATTCCTATATTTAATTATAATTTTTTTTGTGATGGGGCCCTGCGAAGGCCTTCTGCGCAGGGGCCTAGGCGGTAACTGCTCATCAGCCGCCCTGTTAAATCCGCCACCGCCTGTGAAGCACATAACCCTTCGCGGTCCGCGAGATTCGCGCGTCGGACCACCAGCAGGTACGTTTAAGTACCTGTGAGGCACACGAGCACCGCAATAAGATTAATTTAATTACTCTAAGTAGACATTTCTCGTTAGAAAAAGATATCGACGTGCGTTACGAAAAGTAGCACGTTTCAATTTTCTTACGAAAAGTAGCACGTTTCGGTTTGCCACGAAAAGAAGCACGTTCCATCGTTTCTGACGAATATTAGCACGTTTGGTCTTCCGCCGCGAAGACTAACACATTTGAATGCTTCGCCACGAAGAACAGCATATTTGGGTATTTGCGGCGAAAACTTACATACATATTATCCGGTTTGGCCACGCAGAATAGCACGTTTGGGATTGTACTGCAGACTGCGGAAACTATCACGTTTCAGCGCGTGGTCAGTTTAAAAGAATTCAACTGTTGAAAATATTCTTTAATAAATAATGATTCCATCTAATCTCTAAAAGATAACCCATATGAAAATTTTAATCACGTGGCAAACCGCTCAAACGTGCTCATTTTCGTAGCGAAAACCGAAACGTGATAGTTTTCGTGGCAAACCGCTCAAACGTGCTAATTTTCGCAGCGAAAGACGAAACATGCTATTTTTCGTGGCAAACCGCTCAAACGTGCTAGTTTTCGCAGCGAAAACCGAAACGTGATAATTTTCGTGAGAACGAAGGCAAACGTGCCACTTTTCGTAAGAAAATTGAAACGTGCTACTTTTCGTAACGCACGTCGATATTATGTACGTATGGTAAAAACTGTGACATCGTTTAACAGCAACGCCGGTCCACGAGTTATTTATTTGAAAATGTAGGAAACATTTCTGTTAAAATATTAGCTCTGTCGCGACTATCGTACATATTATTTTATAAGAAATAAAAAAACAATTCCTCGAACTTAATGTACACCCATTCACATCCTCTCCAAGCATGTATATTATGAGCACTGAATGCGTTTGGGGAACGATAGAAGCCTACGTCTACACATCGAGTATTTCGGGCGATAAATGATTCCGTGCAGCGGAATCGAGATCATAATTGAAATGCGGCTCGTCAAATATGGAATGGGGGAGTAATTTTTATTCGAAATGAAATTCATTCGTTTGAATTGTGCTTCTGTACAGTATAATAAACAAATAGATTAGCACCAGTACCCATAACATATTTCTTTGGTGCGCACACAGTTAGTCTTTCTTCTGAGACACCTCAGTCTTACGCCTGAATTTAGAAGCTACAGAAATTATGATAAATACACCGATAGAGATACTGCCGAGCTTCATGATCCACGGATTCTCACGGAGGACGTTTACGATCATTTGTACAAAATCATCGCTGGAAGGAAAAAAGTCAGCTTTAATAACGAAGAGCGTTGCGAGGCAAATAAAAACGTGGACGCACTTACAATGGACTCTGTGGTACAGGAACAGGTTCGGCACGGACGTTTTTGTACCAGTACGTTGCGAACAACACAAAAGAGTTAATATCGTATTTTGGAATCTGGTAGCGATACATTTTCCCGAGTCTGAAGCTAGAAGTGCGATACAAAACATGATGCATCATTCATTTATAAGTACGAACTTACAAGGGAAGATTCCGAAGCCGGAAATTCAAAAAATTCTGAAACTTCGTGAATACATAGGGAATTTCCTGCTGATTAAAACGCAATTTTTATTTGTTGCCCAAATTCACCCTAAGGCGGTGTAATTGATTCCTAAAATTCCGGACATTTTCTGATTTTGTGTTATAATTCGTGAGCTGTAAAATTTTTTTACCAAATGACGGATCTAATTAAAAGAAGTAACTTTTGTCTTGAATTTTTTTTCATGTGGGAAATACTGTTAGTGTTGTTAATAGCCCATCAAATCTAATTAGGGTGAACAGCGATACGCAATATGTAATTTTCTATTTAGAAATGAATGTTCGAATGTAAATTGAGTTAATTTAAATTGTCATCTTATTATTATTTTTGTCATTTAAGTTCGCTTTTTAAGCAGTCGGGTTTTTAAATTTTTTTATTTTTTTATATTTTACTTTTGAAAATTATATATCCTATGATATTCGAAAGGTCAAGACAATTCTAAAGACGTCTCATTTGTCCAAATCGGTGTATCCGTACAGGTTCTAGAGTGTAACATGGACGTACAAACAAAAATTGCGTTGTAATCAGGAGGAAATCCCCCACGTATTCGCAAAGTTCCAGAACTTTTTGAATTTCCAGGTTCTGGATCTTCCTTTGCTAATCCCAATTATTTTAATTCAAGTTATCGGACTTACAATATAAACTCAGGAACTTGGTAGACATTAAATCTCCTGGCTGTGGACGCTCCAGTCGTATATTTATCGATACGAGCCACATTGACCCTTTGCTTGAGCTTCGCACCCACAGCCTCCCATCTTGCAATCATTCTAACACACTCCACGCAGTCCGAACCGTAGCTATATTCGCAGGAATGTGATTGAAAGGTTTGCGAGTTGAGACCCCTCGAAGTTGAAGCGAAAAGATACTTACAACATGACAAACCAGTCTCCCGTTGTGGCCCCACTGCTAGCTTGAGTTAAATGTTCGAACGTATCATCTGTTAATTCTTTCACCGTAGGTTCTCGGTTTTCGGTGAACATAGTCAAGATCTCCTCGTCGTTTACTGGCCCTTTAAAAGGAACAGGGTGTAATTAGCTTAGAGTCTAACGGAAAGAAATTCCGCCGCGATAACTATGCTCGTACCATCGTACAGTAAAGGCATCCCATGCCTGAAGAACACAAGGGCCGGTTCTTTGTCCGTGTGATAAAGCCGGAGTAATTGACTGTCTACAGCTTTGATGACCCAGGAGGACAGGGAGTCCACCAGGTCTTCCCTCAAATGTATCATTACATTTTCGAAATTATCACACGCCTCGCAGTCTTTCCGCGCTGCAAACATTCCATGTACATTGAGATTAGTGAACTATCGACGTGTATATGGTGCGATTTAAACCGACGGGACTTACTGAACAGCACGACCACATGCTTCTCGGTTTTTATGAGATTAATCAGCTCCTCGTCGCTCACCGTCTCGAGGCTGGCAGATCGAACACCGGCGAAGCTACATATAGCCAGGAGGAATATTATTCGTAACATTTCCCGTCGATTGGGACCAACCATATTGCGCTAAATATTTCCTTGGGCAACCGTGGTTACACGTCAAAGAGGTTGACATCCCTGTTTCTACTTCATCTCAGCCAGTCGATCTCATGTTCTGCTGGATCCGGCTGGAATCCCAGCACTCCTGGTGGTTTCTTCCGGCAGTTCACTGTTTTACTATCCGAGGCTTCCCCGCGGTTTTTAAAATTCGAGCAGCTAAAAATGTGAACGGCACCGGGACCTTTTTGTGCAGAAGTAGCTTCGCGGGGTGGACTGTCCCGTGAAGCACGCTATAACTGCGGGAAAGGAGCAGGGATTAGCAAGAAGTGTTTATCATCTTTTTATTCACGAGAAAGAATGGAGAACTTTAGAGTTGGAAGTAGGAGGAAAGTGAACTGAGTTATGAAATTTTGTTTTTGATTTTTGGTCTGACAAGGGAGCACCGCGAGCCCGGACTCACCAATTGGAACGCAACTTTGTGGGTTTTTAGAGCGACTGAAAACAAGAACAACGGTGTGTTTTATTTGGGCCCTATCGCCCTCTAGGAGGTGAAAACTAACCTCAAAGTTAAATTGGTACTCCTACTTTTTCGCGTATAATTCCCAAAGTACAACAGACAGAAAAAAATGTTTCAAACAAAAGTTTAAAGGCGCAATAAGCGCTGCAAACTTGCGTTAACAATATTTGGAAAAAGGTTTTTTCGTTCGGGTATTTTTTTGTAAGTTTTTTCAAAATTTTGTTGACGCAAGTTTGTAGCACTTATTGCGCCATTAAACTTTTATTTGAAACATTTTGTTCTGTCTGTTGTACTTTGAGAGTTATACGCGAAAAAGTGGAAATGCCAATTTGACTTTGAGGTTAGTTTTCATCCCCTTAGAGGGCGATAGGGCCCAAATGAAACACACCGTTGTTCTTGTTTCGAGTCACTTTAGAAACCCACAAAGTTGCGTTCCAATCGATGAATCCGGGTTCGCGGTGTTCCCTTGTAAGTACATAGGTACAATTGAAATACTAGTTCAGGTACAGTTGCGGATTTAACAGGGCGGTTGACGAGCAGTTGCCGCCTGGGCCCCTGCCGAGAAGGCCTTCCCAAGGCCCCATCTCCAAAAAAATTATATTAGATATAGGTATCCAAACACTATATTTTTTCCTGTACTATTACACTTAGCTCGTTTTTAATAAACTACCTCTTCATTTTCCCGAAAAATAGGCCCCTCAGAACTTTTGCCACCTAGGCCTTTTTTCTTAAATCCGCCACTGTCCAGGAAGAGCAGTAGTATCTCTAGTTTATCCTCAAGTCTGAGGGTACTGCACTGTGATATTGCTTTAAGTTTCCGTGTCTCTGAAAAGATTCCTACCTTGCGTTGGAATCATTGGCGCAGTTTATTCCTCAGGCAGTTTGTAGTCTCAAGTATATTCCCCACTCGGTAGTCGTTTACTCGTACCGCCGAGTAGATTTACGCGCGAAAGGTCAGTGGTGTGTGATAACATGCGATGCTAGTTGAAGTTGACATGAACTTTACAGCAGCATGTATACCGCGCACTTGGCCAAATCCAACAAGTCGTACAGCTCCTCGTAGCTAAGAATAAATCGTATGATAATTTCGAATCTAATCGATAAGTGAAGCACGGAGGCCTACCCCCCGTCCTTCTACTTGATTAACCCTGAACGTTCAACTTTTACGAAGGACTTTCCGTTTCTTAACTAAGGATTCCGAGTCCTGGAATCTCCATAAAGAAAAAGTTCCAACTCTTCAGCCGATTAACCGACGAAATCGACTTGCACCCCTTGTCGATCCATCCCCGTAAATACCCCTCATTCCGCGATTAAAATTAATCCCCCAGAGACTGAACACGATTTTATCGTGTTACCCTCTTCTAAGCCTACCGGTTAACCGTAGTTTCCCCTCAAGTTAGGGGTGCTTTCGCGCACCCCGACGTCCCTGGTCACGAGCCAGCAGTCGAAGGTCGAGCGGTATAGCGGTGAACGGCAACGACGACGTAAATCGTGACGCATGTAGCAGCGGGGGTAGGCCGGCGAAGGGGTTGGCTCGTGTGCTGGCATGTGGAGGATCGACGTCGGCTCGCAGCCTGCAAAGGGTGGCTGACTTGCACGGAGCCGGGGATTCACGGGGTGGTTGGCAGTCGCGTGCTCTCATAGTCAGGTGAGTAGCTTTTGTACGGATGTAATCGGTTTACCGAGTATTTTCGCGAGTCGTTGCCGTCCGCATCGAGCCCGGTTCCCATGACACGCGAAACTTCGTTTCTCCACCGTCGTGAGTATTAAATTTAATGGTACCTCCCGCGAAATTAAGCTGCCCCGAGCTTCCACGGCGAAAGAACGCTCTGCCCGCGAGGACAACGCGAACAGTTCTGTCGAATCGATAGACTGCCTTCCGAGGATTCCACGATCCACCGCTAAAAATAAATCGGGGATCGTCTGACAGCAGATCTAGGTATCTATTATTAAATATAGAGCGTTTTGCTTAATTTCGGTTTATTTTATAGAAATTACATTCCTCGGTTATTTCAAGAAGACACAGGCTCACCTTTTTTCTGCTTTCGTATCTGCAGTTGGAGCTCGATGACGCGGCTTAATCGTATGCGGCATGTTTTATTCAAGCCTGTTTAATTTTTTAGCAGTTATCTCGAGTCGAATGTGTTCACGCTGTTTCTATTATAATTCACCTGGAGAGGAGGGCGAGCGGTTTTGTAGCGTATTTGAAAGTAAAATCTTTCGCAAAACGACATACGCGCGATATTAATGGGCCCCTCAGTCTTAAGTAACGCCGCGACTCGTGGCTCCTCCTTCGCAGCAATTACCGCTGAAAAATGTACTAATTTCCGATCCGAGTGGCAAAAGAAATTATCGCCCAGCGACGTTGAATATTTCCGCAGTTTTCGAGACGAGCTGACCAGGGGGGGACGGGACTTTCATTAAATTCGAGGGGCACAGACGCTGCGAGGCTGGTAGTTTTTCATTATTAAAATGAAATTCGCCAAGTATCTCGTAACAATGTCGTTGCTACCAGATAAAAAGATATTGATGATATTATACAAGCGAGCCTCGAAGTCCTTCCATTTTACCTCCAGCCGTTCGCATTCCGTGCATCGCAAAATACCGGGATACCTCGCAAAGATATTTTCACGGATAAGTCGATGAATGAGCTCCCGCGTTTTTTTCATGCCTTTATCGCGCTTTATTATATTTTGATGCTTTGAAATAAACTTGAGCTTCATGGATTCTACGAAAATGTAGATTATACCGCCTCTATAGAAACACACCCTTATCGCTCAGAACCGTGCTGAAGATTCAAAGCTTTTAAGCGATAAGTATTTCCATCCAGAAAACAGGAATTTCATACAGCGAGCTTAACAATAATACGTTGCTAATATTCCAAAAACAGGCAATCCCGTGCGTGTAAATTAATTCTGTCGGCGGAATGCGAGTTGTATGAAATCCAAAACATGCACATTCCCCTCTTCATTTCCCGGTTTTTCGAGGAATTAATCAGAGGTTGTTATCCAACGTATGTTCTCGCACAAGTACCTGCGCAAGCGTGCGCCAAGCCAGTGGTCGAAACAAACTAGAAAACGAGCCCGAGATTCATTTGCGGATAAAGAAGGCCCCGAGGGATGATTGAGCCTCGCGTTTGCCTGCCTCGCGCAAACCAGATGTCCCGTCGTTGCCGCATCGGTACAATTACTTCGCAAACTATGGAGAGCGACGTCGGGTTTCCTCGAGAAAGGATAATATCTTGTTAAATCGATAGCAGATGATAACAGCAGTGATGCTTTGTCATGCGACCTGACGTCGTTATTCTCGAAACCGTTTACCTCGTCCTCCCAACTGATTGATACCTCCAGGGACAGTAGCTTCAACACGCTATAAATTATTACACGTAGCCCTGCAGGTCCGCGGATGCAATCAGAGCGGGAGCTTCACTCGAATTCCCATCGAATCTGGTAGGAACCATATTGCGATCGTTCTGCAGACAGTAGCAACCACTTGACGAAAGCAACCGCTTTCAGTAGCACACCGGAAAGAGTCGAGGAGCCCTGATTCGTTTCCCAGCTACTCGAGAGCAACATCCATTTGATTTACAGACGGGCGCCGCCCGCGTTGCAGGCCACGATGCCGGTGATTTGTTCCTCCTTTTATTAAGAGAGAAGGACACCGAGATGGCGCAGGAAGCCCCGGAGGCGACGTATGTACCGGAAGCGGAGGAGGACGCGCGAAAGGAGCGGGAACGCTGGGCTGTTCAGGAGGGTGCCGCGGTGTGGAGGCAGCGAAAGGAGGAGTTGCAACGTCAGAAGCACAGTGAACAGCGTGAAGTATGACTCGTAAATGGGCTGTTGTGCTTGCTCGAGCATCGCTCGCGTCACTTCTACTTCCTTGACCAGACCCACTCGCCTTTACTTCTTGCATCGTTCCTGTTGATCGGACAGAAATCGGTAGCCGGTAACCCTGTGCTTTCTTTTTTACGGCCTCCTCGAAACTTTGGGCATCGCCGCGTGGATTTACGATCCCGCGATATCTGGCGGAGTCGTAGCCGCTGATCGAATAAAAATGTGCCTCGCGAAAATATCTCGGGCTTGCCTCGCGCCTCGTCAACAGCAAGCTGATGTACAGGCTTATGGGAATAACTTATATCGGGTGGAGGGACGGTGGGATTTATTGAGAGGCGTTAAAATTCCCGGCTTCGCGGCCCCGCCGCCTTCCAGGCCGCCGCAATCGGAATCTCATTTTCATCATTGGAATTTGCGCGGCGACGCGCGAACCTTGAAGCGATTTTGGTCGAGCGCAATTTGTATAAACCGTATCATTAGTAGCCGCGCCGTAATTCCCGCGTATATATTTGCCCAGCCTGTCGAGGGCCGTAAGAAATATTTCAGCTAACGAGCGCAAACGTTTTCAGGTTTTTAATGGTCCCCGCGCGCCGGTTCACTTATTGTTAGTCGGGCTGTGTGTCTAACGACGTTCAACCGGAACGTGCTGCATTTTATTGTCGAACGCGCTGAACTACCTTGGTATCGAGCTACAAAAAAGCACGAATGATTAACCGAAGCGAGAGACAGATGGGAGGAACAATTTTCTCCACTCGTGGCCCTTGGGCTGGTTCGCCGATAAAAAAAAAAAAGAGTTCGCGATCCTCTTAATCAACGCGCCGTTAAATCTTTTAATTTCGGCCCACGTGCGCTTTATAGAGCGTAATTTCGCTTTCAAAGGGATTGTAAATAACCGTTTCAGAGCGGGGAGCGTCGGGATGGGGTATTATCAAGCGCGTCGTCAGACCTTCCTTTTGCCGAGGGAGAACAATTTCTGGTAGAAGATTCGTACACGTTACGCTGGCTCGCGGGCTGCAATAAAAGATTCAAATATTCCGGAGCCGTAAAGTGCATCTGAATTACTTACTGCACCGCCCCGAAGCCAGATTAAGAACATTAGCGTGCCACAAAGGCCATCTTCCCAGCGACAATAAACACGAGCATTTCTACGGATTGTGGGGGTGAATTAACGACAACTCCAGCACACACAGCTTATGGCAATTTCATTCTCCCTTCGCAGGGAGAAGAAATACAGGGAATTGTTATTCGATGGACTTGACGCTCCGGAATATTGATCTCAAGATGAAGTCCCATGAGAGCGAGGGGGGTTGAGATTCGTTTAAATCTATAACTGGTTTTTAAAATCCCGCTGGACCGCGAATGGAGGCGGAGAGGATTGAAAGTGAGTTCTCGACGAGCCTCGGATGTTCGCCCTCTGAAACGGCTCGGACAATAGGGTCTCGATAAGCGCGCAGTAGAACCAATCCGTGCGGTGTCAGACAGGCGAAATCGCGGGAGTAAAGAGCCACCATTGGCGTACGAATTTCGCGTTTCTCTTCTCCCTTAACAGTCTGTGGACAAAAGTCAAAAGGTTTTGGTTGCTCTTTCAATCCCTCGGATATTCCAACGCATTACTTAATTAACTTCTGTCCGCTTCGAATATCTGCTGGGCGAGCAATTACTTTAGAATTTTGCCCCTTCTAAAACGACCGCGCGCAAAGCGGCTAACCGAAAAATCAAGCTTATAAACCCAAATCCTTTTCGCTCTTTTTCCCCAGCTGCAGCAAATCTTGGAGAATTATTCGCCTTGGGGCAAGCCCGGAGGGGGTGCGCCTTGCGCAGCCACCCTCAGAAAGAAAAACGTGCCTCTGGAACCCCCGGAGCCGCCGAGGTGCCAGAATTTCGGTCAGGTAACGTTTCCACCGACTTATAGACAATTTAAATAAGCAAAACACGCCGCGGGTTGCCTCTCCACCCGGTAAAATAATGGAAGCAAAAACGTGCTATAATTGCTGCCCAATTTTTGCGGCACTTGGCCTATTTCTCGCCAGATAGCCGTTAACGCGTTTCGCTCGATAATAGCTCGCCCATTTTTGCGCGAAAGCCACGCTCCTGTTTGCGGCACACACAGCAGTCTCTATTGCCATTTTCACCGTTGTAGCGTTATCAATTTGCAGACTACTCGACTCATTTCAATCAACGAAATGCACTCCACCCGGGAAAAAAGCTTCTCCGTACTGGTGCCGTACACTATTCTTCGACCAATCATTACTCGAGTTCCAATCTCATTATTGAAAACAATACACAGCGTGCAACGGCAAAAGCAGGTGCTTCCGTGTCAATTTACCGCGACTGTGTTTCGTTCAATTTCGGTATTAATAATAATCAAACATTCCATTTACTTTCAAACATTCCACGATTTAACAGTCGATCAAAGAAATCGGGTACTTAAAAAGAATCGTCGTGAGTACCTACGCCATTGTGCGCGTACGTCGAGAAAACCGTGATAAAGCTGAACATTCTTTCGCAAATTGGACGTTATACATTCATTGCACGTGGCCTTAAAATAAAAACGCGCCAATCGATTTTGTCCGTTTACATGGAGCGTCCGTCTTTTTTCGATTAGTCTCACGTACCGCACCTCATTAATTAATTTTGTTCCGCCAGCGTTTTCATTTCCACGTTAACGGAAACAGAGTTCAATCAACGCTTCGTCGCGCAATTTGCATTGGGAATATTTCTACGGTATGGAATTCGATCTTTTAGATAGCGCGTAATGTTTAAACGGGAAAGGTAAATCCGCGAGTAACAGAGATGAGATTACCGATATTCCCGCGTCTCGGGTATTACTTTATTCTACTGTATCCTCTCTTATTTACTTCGGAGAACAGGACGCGCCCGGCAATGCGTTCGCAAAGGCATGCATTACTCATATTCAATCCCACGCATCAATTCCAATTGGTTAGTTAAATATGCACCCTGTTAATAATTACCTTCTTGCTTCCATGCATCATTGGACAGAGCAGCGTTAATGTTTCGCCGTAAATAAACGCTGCATACAAAATTGAGAAGCCCCGTTATACCGTGCTTTTTTGTGTCCCGATGGAGGCTATTTTCGTTCCGCATCCATCGACCAGGCTCTGTTATTTCATGCAACGCGATGCTTCACCAAATAAATCCATAAAATAAAACCTTCGCCCTAACTCAATCTTGAAAGGAGGCCCGTAGATCTCCAGCGATTAGCACCGCATCGAGGACCATTTGAGTAATCAATGCCTTAACGTGCGCGGAATCGAGGACACAAAGATCTACGGCTTAGCGTTCGCGAAATTACGCCGACCTGTTTCGCAGTAACCGACGAGGAAGGTCATCGCACCTATCCTTATTATCCTGTCAATTACGCGAGCCTATCGCGAATAAGGATTCCCCACTGGCCGATAATAACCGTGCAAATGTTTGCCAACGGTCTGCATCCATAGGTAGCGGCGAACGTTCGTGGCCGTGATTCGGGAACTAGTTGCCGAGGACCATTTGCAATTCAAAGTTTAAAAAGATAGTGCGCCGCTGTCGGCCCTGTCCCACATACTTTGCTGTTCCCCGCTTGAAACATGTGATTGCGGTGCAAGTGCCCTTTTCGGCCTCCCCTGGCCATCGAGTTTAGCCTTCTACGGAAATCGAACAGCCCCACCGAAGGAATTCAGCGCGATCTTTTACACGTCCCTATGAATATTTAATGTCTTCAATTGTTGCAGAATAAATTCCGCCGAATGCTTCCTCGCCGCTTGAATAATACCCGCCATTTTTTGACCACCACCGAGATTATACTCAAGCCACGTCTCTCGCGGTTTATTGCACTCGCTGGCAATTTTATATTCTGTAATTTTAGCTTGCCGCGGGCGAATCTTGTGCTTCCCTTCCAGACCACCCACGGAGAACCTTCCCCCGCAAAAGAAACCATTCCGAACTTTCTATTTCTCCATTATTCACGACTTCGTTATCAGGTGTATCAGGTGAACCCATAGCTACGGTGCATTAAGACATACAGACGTCTTGTTTGCACGGTTTATAATACGTACGAGCTTCCCATATGATTCTTAAGGAGCCATTCTACTTCGATCTGCCGAAAAATTAAGCTATTTTTAAAGATCTTTTCTCCAATAAATATATATAATGAAATAAACCTTTTTGGAATTTATTAAGCTACTCTTGTATTATACAAAAAAACATTAAAAAGAATTTTACCATATAAGTGTATAAAGAGTAGCTTAATAAATACCAAAAAGATTTATTTCATTATATGTTGTATTTACAGAGAAAAAATCTTTAAAAATAGCTCAATTTTGGAATCCTCCCTTGGACTAAAGGAGACTCAGTATCGGCGAGATATTTGTCTGCAGATTTTCCCCGATCCTTAGGGATACATTGTATGCACCGGAAGTTGCTTCCGCCGTGCATAATGACACAAAGGCGTTGGGGTGGAAAAGAAGCCAGCACTGTCAGGGGGTTGGGAGCGTAATAGGCAGATCCAATCGCGGCAGAGGTGGTGGAAGGGCTGGGAGGTAGTCACAGTCATCGTTATCGTGTCCCTGCTGATAAAATCCGGCGATATCGTCGTCACCTCGGTGACGTTGGCTTTCATTAACATCTCAAGCGACCTCGCGCACGAAACCCGCTTTCCGCCGCCTCGTTCATGGAATATGTATTACCGGACTATCGATCGGCGCGCGTCGATATTCCTCACGTGCTTAACGATAGCCTGTCAACGGACCTCCCCGCAGATTTTTTCCAAGGATAACACTTAATCATTCCGTTAATTTGCCGGGATAATTTGATGGTTCGCAGCGTAGGACGTGAAAGTTGCGTAAGTTTAGATTAGAATGACCCTGTTGCCTGGCGTTCACGGGGCCCTATCGCCTCCTGGCATCTTCCTCCCCGAGCTCTTTCTAATTGAAATTTTATCCGCCCTTTCTGAAACTCCGCTCACCTGAAACGGTAGCAATTAGCGCCTTCCGCGAAGAGTGGACTGGGTTCGTTCGAGCTGATTTTAATAAAAAGTTCTGCTGGTCACCTAACCAGAGCTCCATCCCATTCGCTGGGCCAGAAATACCTACTGCTTTCCGCGGGACTATGAAATCACATTATAAACGGTGGGAAAATGACTCTACTTTGGTCGCGGGGCCGCCTATAAGAGCCATTTCGTAATGGACTTTCGTTGTACGAGCAAACGTGAAACATCTTTCTGTCGGCAATACCGTCGATAGAGAGAGATAACGCCGACTCAGTTGAGTGTTCAGCTCGTTTCCGGCCGAACCGTAGATGTATCGTTCCCCGATCACGTACGGCTGAAAACGTTTCGTACCGGGCCCGGCTTCTCGTAGCCGAGAAAGTCGATTTCTCTTGGCGACGAGGAGATCTTCGCGCCAACAGAATTCTTCGGGAAAATTCCAATGAAAAATGGGGCGCGACATTGTCTTCCACGTCTCGGGGACCAGGTGTTAGTCATCGGAATTCGATCATCAAAGTTTCTTCAGCGAAATTAGGAAGTGCGAACAAGTTTGCGTCTACAGTTCAACCACCTTACTTGCATCAGCTGATCAAATTACGAATAGTTATTGAGCTGCACTCCGTTTATCGACTCATAGAGAAGCAGATAGTAAGACTAGAAGGGAGGTAATAAATATATTGTAGGAGGTTCAAAGTTGTCGGGTGTATCCTAATATTTGCGACACACTTGATCCTCATATGCCAGAGGATCGTGCCTCTAAATGCTGAACGCATCTCACGCATTAGGATACATCCTGTAGATCAGGTGCAGTGATTTGGAGCACGTGCTGGAGCCGGAGCCAGTCACCTCGCGATGTAGGAAACGAACCTTGGAAACTGCTTAATATGCTATGACGCCGTGTGCTTAGCTGGCGCCTCTCTGGCCCTGGGGTCGTCCTGGTCCTGGTGGAGTTCCTTGGAGGGATCCCAAGTTGCTGGGTGTGCGGTTCCTCGAGTCCCTGGTACGCATACTTCTTCGTGCGTAAAGCACAGTATCCGCTGATAGATAGGCTAGCTTGACAGACAAATTCTGTCCTTTGTGGCTGAGCTTTGCTGATGATTAGGAAACGGTTCATATCGATCACTCTCATCCGCAGAAACCTGTATATAGCTCATGGCTTTGTAGATAGTCGGCGCGAAGTGGAGTTGATCTTTCCGAAGAGGGAATCGGTGTTCGACACTGGAGTATCGACGAGTTGTTGCAGCTCCCAGTGAATACACCGTCTCGTTCTTTTTTCCACGCGCACGCGTCACGAATGGCAGAACGAGTGTGGTGTTTGAAGCCTAGCCCAGATTTAAATTAGACCCAACCGAGCTCGGGTGTACCCATTCACCCAGCTGTTGAGCGATCGTCGCGGACAGACACGCGGAAGGAACAAGCAATTAACGCGTCTCCGTCTCGCGATGCACGGCCCATTAGCAGAGGGACGGGCGCGTTCACCCCGGAAATGAAATTTAATCAGGGCTGCCGGTGTTTCTCTGGCACGACTTCTGCCGTGCCTTGCCCGACGTGACTCGCGTCAAAGTGGAATCGTAGGAACGGGTGCAGCAGCGCGAGGCCGCGTCGACGAGGACAACCGCGGCTTTTTATCCATCGGGCCCTGGATACCGCCGTGCCGGGCTGGCCGGGAGTCGGTAAACATCGTTTGAAGTGGAAATTAGCGCTTCTATTAACGTGCTTCCGGGACAGGGTGGTCGGGTTTCCGTGGAGACGCGGCTTCAATCGCGCACGCCTCTGCCTCCTTCCGGCCTCAGCCGCGGCAGACGATCCCGTCGAGCGAAACTCTTAATTTTTAATTAACCGCCGCAGCATCCTCGAACGGCAACACACATAACCGTGCCGCGTTACTGCGTAATTGAACGATCCTTTCCCCCCCTCAGCTCTCGCGGCCGGAAAGTTTAAACTGAAATTTATTACCACGTTCCACTTCAGCCGAGTTTACTTCTTCCCCCCTGGCGCGCAAGCTCCTTCTCGTTACACCCCCCCCCCTGCTGATTTTCACCCTCCTTTACTATCGCGCCACACCTGTCCCGGCCGCGGCCGTTGTCTCTCTCGCGTGAAACCGGGCATGGATTTATGGCGGATGGATTTATGGACGGTTTTCTGTTTTTCTCCATAATAAGCCGCGCGGCCTTGCTCTAACTAACCGGCTAACGAGACCGACGTTGATGAATTAACGTACTAGCTGCGCGAAGTTTAGCCTGGTCTACCTAAGCGATTACTAATCACGTCGCGGCGAATTCTTCTTCTTCGTTCTGACGGCTGGCTACGTCTCTTACAAACGCTTCTGGTCCGGACTCGCTGCGATAGGGTTTCGACTGATTGGCAGCGATAGTTTCAGGAGGGTCTATATCAACACCCACGTTACTGGTAGTCGACCCGCGATCCTAGCCGCAGCCAGTTACCGCTTGGAATCCTTTCAGGGCTGGACAAGCAACTCGACGGTTGAGAGGTTGCACCGAGGCAGCATCCATCCTCCGGCCGTCACGGATATGAACAAGTTCTTCGATGATAAAACGGAGGCAGGTAAACCGAAGAGCTGGCTGTCGCTGTCGATGGTGCCAAGAGCGGCAGCTTGGTTTTCAGGTCAGCTCGTTTCGCAGGTACCGCCGCGGACACGCAGCTGGTGCGGGGTTCGAGGAATCGTTATAACGAGGAAGTTCAGGTGTACGGGTTGACCGGGGGCGTGGAGTTGGTGCCGCTTTTGACCAGCAGACGTTATTACTCGCAACCGCAGAGCACTCGGCACATCGCCACCGACGCTACACGGCCGGGACGCTCGATAGAATCGTACGTATCGCGTGAAAGCGGAATTCGGCTGTTCGTTTTCATGCCTGTCCAAACAGCAACGCCTCCTTGTTCTCGTCGACGTTTCCACTTGCTCCACCGTTCCTTCCCAGCGATTCCTTTGCGAGGAAACCGCGTATCACCTTCCATCCCCCTTCTGAAATCGTATCGGCCCGGATTCTTGGCGCGTCGGGGACGAGATGGATATGAAAACGCGACGAACCGTGAGCTTACCGCGTGGCTGTCTGGTTAGCGTTGTTACGGTACTCGGGGGATGTAACTACGTTACAGGTAATCAACCCATTGACCTGAACACCCTCGACCTCGACAAGTTGAGCTGTCGGCCCCCTCCGCAGGAAGCCCACCCCCCCCGCTTTCCCCTCGAATGTTTGTCAACGTTACAGTCTGTCGCTCTGTGTACTCGTCAACACGGTTTTCCTCGCAGCAGTCTTCTCCGCGGGGCTTTACTTTGCCTCGTTCGAAGGCGTTCGGGTAATTACGCGCTGAAAAATCGTTCGAGACGGCTGCCTTGTCGAGTGTTGTCTTTCATGCTGCTCAGTTTCCTTTTACTTTCTTACCCCCTCCTCGCCAGCTAACCTACTTTGAAAGATTGCTTTTCTTCGTTGTACCGCCACGATACTGCTACTATGATTCTGAGATAAAAGGAGCTCTAGTATTTTCATTCCGAAAGCGTGGTTAGTTGACGAGAAATTAGCGGTGGAGGGAAGCAAAAAATCTTTGGTCTTCTATTAGAAATTGTAATAGTAAAAGCTTTGTCGCGTGTAAATTAATATATTGTTAGCTTTAAGTAGACTACTTCTTCGCTTGTTTGTAGGGGGTGCGCTGTTTTTCGAAGCAGCGCGAAAGGTGACACGATAAGTCCCCGGGATGCTCGTTCCAATTCCCTTTTTGTCTCCGTTATAATGAAGGGACCCTTTCTTTGGAGAACGTTCTTACGGAAAAGAATGGACACCGGAACAATGCGCTGCTCGTATTTCCACTGACTTGTCGCTTCGTCTCGCTGCCAGCTGGAGAAAATTCGACCTCGCGCCGAGAACGACTTAGACGGAATTATTCACCGAGACTTCTGTCGAATATCTCGCGAGGCTCTTGCAGAATGATGTTGCAAGCCCGGTAACAGCGGCTCTGCAAGCCATCGGAAACCTGTCGCGCGTTTTTCAGCCGCCTTTGACTTCCTTTTACATAATCAGCTTCAGATTCGAAACTCCGTCACCTTTTGTGTAACTGTTCTTTAACCCAGTGAAGTTTCAATTTATTCCGAAAGTTCCGCGATCGCTAGAAGTATATGCTATTATTTCCCCGGGGAGCTACTTTTCACTCAATTCAGAGTTCCTCTCCTTTTCCAACGGCGAGGAGAGTCCTTACTCGCAGTTGGCCAGCACGGAATAAGAAAATCATATTCCCGTCAGAGTTTTTCGCATTTTATCTGCATAAAGCCCGGCGTAAGCACGTTTATTAAAGGGTAAACACCCCCGGTAGACTGTCTAATGTACCTACGTATCTCCAAGCGAGCTCGCGCTTATCCTTACGTGTTCCGGAGGCTTAACTCTTTGGAGTCAATGTGCATGCCCCACGGAATTATCCGCAGCTCGAATCTCCGGATAATCCAGCCGGATTTTTGTAACTGCGCCCTCTCCCTACGATTCTTTAAAACAAACTTTCGCAGAAGCATTAAATTGGAGAATTTCTTCATTGAAGCAACGAAGCCATACCTACTGTTTTATCCCCGCCGTGAACTAGAGCTGATCCATTTATCCGCTCGGCAGGAAACATCGATGAAAGCTCCATCGAACTATACCGGCCAGATAATATTCGCATAAAAAGGCGAGTACAGTTCTGAAACAACGCGGCGGTGCTTCTCCGATGGCAATAGAGGCTCGGGTTACGGGGGAAGTTAGCCCGCGTGATGGAAACGCGGGCAACAAGTATCTTCGAACGTGTTTGCCTCGTATAATACATAAAACCTCCCATAAAAGAGCCGACGTATCGTCTCGGCGATCCCCGTTTCCCAGACGTTCTCCTCGTCCCCCGTGGATCCCTTAACTGTTTCCTACATTTCATTCCGAGCTCGCCCAATTTTTCCAACCGCGGCCGCGTCGATGGAAGTTTTATGGCTCGCGGAGAACGAGGAAGCTCGATGGCCCCTCGCCTCGGGGGTTGGGGGTGAGCGGAATTGTGTCGCGAGTACGTTTTCTCGATCGATAATGGGAAGGAAATTAACTCGCGATGAAACAGTGATCGCGAGCATTTCGCCGCGCCTGCTTTTCCGAGCTTAACGCCGTTATTTAGAGGTCCGTTTTTATGATTGTTAACGCATTCGAAAATAGGAGATGCGTGCTTGCAAAATGATTTTATGATAGGGATTATCGTACGTTTTCATTCGTGTAGCGATGATTGCGGCCACCATTATCCGCGGGCCGATGAAATCAGAAGTTATCGCGGGAATATTTATGCCAACGTCCCCTTTGTACGTCCGGCTGGATGCTGCATGCGCGCTGCAATTTAACCTGCACTTTCAACGAGCGCCGCGCCGCGCCTCGGCAATTATAAACTGCAATTTCGGCCGTTTTTGATCAAGCATTCGACGATGGCCGCCGATGTCTGGGAAAGCCTCCTTTGAGGGCGAAAATCAAAGGCGTAATCCGAAGCGCAACGTCGTTACGGTCAAATTGCAGTTGGCGGGGTCCTGTCGCTACGAAGTTTCATAGGTTGGATTAGCAGTTGCATTGGCGACTTTTAAAACGACCTCCTAGGTGCCAATTTCTTGTTTTCTTTTTCATAAATGTAATTTGTATCGAAGTCCACTGGAACTTAGCACTTTTTGCGCGATGGTAAAAGAGAAGCGTGTGCGTATGACTCGAGCTTATAGAGCACTCAACAATTTTAATTCGAAACGGTTTTCAAAATAAAGCACGCTACAGAATTCATTAGTCTGCGATGACTTTTCAGATAAACAGTATTTTAATAATCCATTTTCTTTCCAATGAAACTTGTGTAGCTTGATAAAAGCTTAAAAAATACTTGATAATTGAACACCAATTCTTAGTTAGTGATCGTTGATCGTTTTTCCCGGCAGGTTACGCACACTGGAGGTTGAGAATCGTGAGTACATCGCTGAGCTCGTCGAGCAGATGCGAAGAAAACGGGAGAACGCATTGGTAAGTGGTGAGTGATGATGGACGACTGGGTGATAAATCGGGATTTCATTCTGAGCAATAAATAGTGAATCAAATTTTGTTATTACATCTTACGTATAAAATTAGATAGACAGAGAAATCCGTACGCAGTGCGGAATTACTTCAAAATTGAATTTCTTTTTATTTTGTAATAAATGAATTTAATTTTCGAACGACGACTAAGTTATTACTTCTTTCTTGCGCCTACTCCTGCTCTTAACTTGTACAGAATTGACTCTCATTTTAGAAGGAGCAACGCATGGAGCAGGAAAGCTGCCACAGGCATTTCGACA
Organism: Andrena hattorfiana; assembly: GCA_944738655.2. Taxonomy (NCBI): domain Eukaryota; kingdom Metazoa; phylum Arthropoda; class Insecta; order Hymenoptera; family Andrenidae; genus Andrena; species Andrena hattorfiana. Next base: position 1,412,681 of record OX122895.1, read on the forward strand.
CCTGGCGAAAGTTCTGGGGTAGGCCAGGTCACGGGGCTCCCATAGATCACGTCTACCGTAACAATCTCTACGATATCCTCTACCGGTCAGCCATCTATTGAGCCCCATCTTGCCAGGCTGCAGTGACTCAGGCCTGCGTCAACTGTCCCGCGGATTCATGGGACGAAAGAACTACTGCAAAATTCGTTTACGCGATAATTGTTGTCTGGGAGAAACTATGTACCTCGCTACAGATCATAATGTGTCTGTTAGTTCACAAGACTCGCGGAGAACAAGCTTCGCCGAGTATCAAAGTAGACAGATGCAAGAAAAATCGATTGTTACGCAATCGTTCAAATCGTTTGCGATCATGCTAATCAGGGGAGTGTTTGAAAAGCAGCGAGCTGGAAGCCTGTCGAGCGACGTAACAGGTGATGCAATTTTTAGAGAGAAGATAGAAACGAGGGGCGTGATACAACGAAGCAGTATGCTCTCTGTGATTAATTGGTAACCACCAATTGCGCGAAGGACTGAGGTAGCAATAAGTTAGGCAGCGAGGGAAGGGTGCAGTGATCAATTTGTAGGCGCCGATGTGTGTTTGATTATCCAGCGGATAGTTTAAACGTTATTAATCGCTTCGTAGATGTAATCGCGATTATGGATGAAATAGAATCATTATTGTATTAGAAATCGAGGGTGGGTAGTCAAGATGAGCCGTAAAAGAATTGTGACAGATAAAGCTAGGAGATTAGGGAAAGAGTGCACAGTAGACACACCTGGGAGAGTTACATTGTAGAATGTATTCAGTGGAAGCAAGAATCTTTCTAAAGTAGGAGTGGAAATTATGTATAGCACTAAATAAAAAAAAATCTGTGTAATGGAGCTACTATTTTATACACCCGTCTCCACCCCTAGATATTCCCTTGAAATACTACGTCATAGAAGAGTTGCAAATTGCACAGAGCGACAAAATTGGTGAATAGGTAATTTCTGAATATTAAATTTTTGTATGAAACAGAAGGCTTTTGCTATTCAACAAATTTCACTCACTCCCGAATATTATATTTTAAAATAATAATTTATAGTTAAATATGAGGGGTGGCAAAAATCAGTTTTGTCCAGAACGGCGGAAGAGCTGAATCGAGCCCTGAAACTACATGTACACATCAGAGGGTTAGAACACACCCCTTGCTGAGACACGTGTACCTAGAATGCGTGGGAAGCATAGCTGCAGTTGCGAAAGGTGCAAATTCTGCAACCAGCATTGCTACGTGAAATTATTCCGGGTGTTGCGAAATTTGAACGATCGTGAGCGTGGGAAACAGTCGAGGTAGACGATAACCTCTATCAATGTGACAACACTGACGAGAGATGTAACTTGTCAGTTTAACTTTACCCGCGACAGTGATCGGATCTCAATGAACGCGTGAGCATATTATTTCGAGATATCTCGATTCCTGGATTAATTTCATCGATTCTCGGACCATGTGGGAAGTTGCTTAACAAGATTCTAACACAATTCACCCAGTATCTAGAAGATTTCTCGAGCAATACTTTTCTCGAAGAGCTGGGAGTCGTTGGAGCGAGACAGAACGTCAACAACCTCTAACAAAGTCGTAACCTGCCAGTTGAACTTTACCTGCCACACTGATCGGACTTCAGTGAACGCGTGAGCATATTATTTCGTGATATCTCGATTCCTGGATTAATTTTATCGTTTACTGGACCATGTGGGATGTCGCTTAACAGGATTCTACTGCAATTCATCCTGTATCTAGAAGACTTCTCGAGCAATACTTTTCTCGAAGAGTTGGGAGTCGTTGGAGCGAGACAGAACGTCAACAACCTCTTCCAAATTCGTACTCTGCCAGTTGAACTTTAGCTGCGACAGTCATCGGATCTCAGTGAACGCATGAGCATATTATTTCGTGATATCTCGATTCCTGGATTAATTTCATCGATTACTGGACCATGTGGGAGGTAGCTTAACAAAATTCAACTGCAATTCACCCAGTATCTAAAAGACTTCTCGAGCAATACATTTCTCGAGGAGCTGGCAGTCGTTGGAGCGAGACAGAACGTCAACAACCTCTAGCAAATTTGTACCCTGCCAGTTGAACTTTACCTGCCACAGTGATCGGACTTCAGTGAACGCGTGAGCATATTATTTCGTGATATCTCGATTCCTGGATTAATTTTATCGATCACTGGACCATGTGCGATGTCACTTAACAAGATTCAACTGCAATTCACCCAGTATCTAGAAGACTTCTCGAGCAATACATTTCTCGAGGAGCTGGGAGTCGTTGGAGCGAGACAGAACGTCAACAACCTTTATGAAAGTCGCACCGTCGCCGAACAATGTACCTGCCAGTTCAACTTTATTCGCGATCGTGATCGGATGTCAGTGAACGCGTGAGCATATTATTTCGCGATATCTCGATTCCTGGATTAATTTCATCGATTACTGGACCATGTGGGAGGTCGCTCAACAAGATTCTATTGCAATTCATCCGGTATTTAGATGTCTTGAGGCAACAATTTTCTCGGGTCTTATCTCGGGTCCTCACTGCTTAGGGAAATTTGTAAACGTACAGTGCTTTCTGTTTAAAAACATGAGATGGCTGTACGTGTTAGTAGTGTCAACGCGAGTGTAGAATCAGTGTTTTTACGCATCCTCAACTATTTAATACTATGCACCGGTGCTCAAATTGCTTTTTGATCGTGATATTATAGTGACAAATTTGTGTGTGTTATACAATCTCTTCGGTACTACCGACCTTAGTCTGTGAACCTGTTGAAGAGGCTGCCTGTCTGCATGGATAGGAGTGAGATTGTGTTCAACGATCGGTGAGTGGTACATTTTAATATTTCAATTTTTTTGCATGCTATTGAACAAATGATTGCTTTAGCGAACACAGTGACCAAGAATACATAGTACTTAGTACTCATGAACAGTAACATTAACGCGCGTGCTTCCAAATGTTTAATACAGACAAATGCAATAAAGAAATTTCAAATTGGAGTTCAAAGTTCTAATAACGCGTTTTAAATATTCCAAACTATTTTTCTTGAATTTTATAATCAAAGCTTGATGCTTTGAATACGAGTTACACTTTTCGAGCTTAATTACATTCGAGTCATTAGATCCTCTTAATAAAACGAGAATGGAAACCATTAATTTCTTAAGGATTTTTAACTATATGACTCGAAGATCTTTCGCATACAAATAATAATAACTGAGAATGACAGTAGATATTGGTACTACTTGGTCACTATGCTAGCTACTTCTACTTTGCTCTCTCTTTACAATATTAAAATCAGCCTATCAATAAGTCTTAGTTAACAACTTTAGTCGTAAGACTTTTTCCAAATTTTCAAAAATGCACATAGCATTGGTCGAACATGGGCCAGAAATATTTCGTAGAAATGGGTCACTTTCGTAGGTACCTCCACGTTGGTGTGCCTGGACTTGGTAACGTTTTCCAAGCATTGCGACTTGCGAAACGGAATGAAGGCTAAAGCCTACGATCTAGGTTAAGGGTCCAGATCGAACCAAACTTACATTCGGTGAGTTTGATTCGGTCTGGACGTCTATTCAAAAATGCACTTCCGTACTTCGAGCGATAAGCTTCTATTCCGTCTCGTTCTTTCTAAATATAAGAGTGCCAAACGCACTCTTCTAGAAATACAATTCGCCTTCGATCACTGATTTCGATTTCGCGCATGGTGTGCTCGCCCTTCATAGGCCGGCTGTGCTGGGTGCAACTTATCACGGCTTTGCACAGAGGACCATTGTTAGACGAAGATGTGCGTCAGTTCATGACCATTCTGATTTTCTAGTTCTCCCGCCGATACCGGGCTTCGGGCTCGTTCTCGGCCACGCTCGCCATGGCTGTGTCAAGTCGTAATATGGAGCATACCATGTAGAAACGAAAATTCGGTGCATCGAGGGTGAATGTTCGCGTCGCGTCGCGTCTTTCGGTCCTTTAGTCGTTCATTCTTTTTTGCAATCTCAATCTGGAAATTCTTAGTTTTCGCATATCCCTCGAAAGTTACTCAAGTGCATATTTGCAGTAGATTATGCCACTAGGGCCCATTGTAAAGAGTGCGATAGGCTAAATTTAAGGGTAGAGGTACGCTTGCTTGTTGAGAGTGACACCTTTTGCTTTTGCTTTCTCTTACGATTAGCTTCACCGTGCACCGTGTCGTTTTTCATTTAGCATATATTTAAACATTTGTCATAGTGACTTTTATATTCCCCAGTTTCAATTCTCTTTTCTTTCTTTTCGGAAATATAATTCGCTCTCGGGAGAGATCTTGAATTAGCACAAGATGCTCGGGCACGATACACTCGCCTGTGCAAATTGTCGGCTTTGTGGTGGGAGCGTGTATTGCAGCTGCATGTGATTTAATTGTGAGGCGGGCTGCTGTGATTCTGACCCTCTCAGGCGCGGCCCCGAGCGGGGAACTCCCGTTAATGGGGGGGGGGGGGGGGCTGGATGAGTGGTGGTCTCGTATTAGCGTTTTGTCTGTGCAACTGCAATGCGTGAGTGTATCGAGCAGCTTGAGATCTTTCGCGACGGCGAATCCGTGTCCGTTTGTCAATTATGTTCTATCTCTGCAATGAGATACTTAGAATCTGTTTGTCACTTGAAAGCAATGCAAGCGTACCTCTAAAATATGCGACATAACTTGTAATCGTGTGTATGCAGAGAGCTCGACGAGAACCTCTCGTCTATTTTTCTCACGCGTGTATGTTAACCCTTTGGACTTTAAAGTAAAGTCTTTTGAAAGAATTTTAGTAGGCATTTACCGTATATTGCACTCACAGTCCGAAGGGTTATTATACCGAAGCATAGTCTGTTATGCTTCCTCTGAGTGGTGTGTGTGTGCGTGCTGCGAAACTTTGAAAAGTTGGGCATGCAAGTCTAGTTTTAAGCGTTTCATCGAAGAATTCTTCAAGAGATTCTTCGAAGGATTCGCCGAGGGATTCGCCGAGGGATTCGCCGAAGGGTTCTCTGGTGAATTCTTTCAGAGATTCACTCAGAATTTCGTTGGCGGGCTCAGGGTAGAATTAGATCTGGGTTAAGGTTTACTAATATTGTAGAGTAGAATTAGACATTTTTTCTGTTCGTTGAACTTACGTTCAGTGAGTTTGGTTCGGCCTAGACATCTAATCAGAATTTTATTCTTTTTCCGGTAGGTATTTCTTCGATGGTTTTGTATGACTTGGTGTCCCTGTCATGCATCTTGTCAATCTGTTTCCATTTCCATCTCTCCTTTATGTATCTCAACGATGGGTTTGCATGGTTTATTCCACTCCATGCTTTCGTCGATGGTTTTGCGTAATTTGTTCTATTTCCTCAGAATCGTCGATGGTTTTGCATGATTTGTTTTATTTCATGGGTTTGTTCGATGGTTTTGTATATCCTGTGTCACTCTGTCATGCATCTCATCGATGGGTTTACATTCTCAGCTCTCTACTTCATGTATCTCTACGATGGTTTTGCATGCTCGTGCGTGCTCGTCTATAGGTCGAAATTATTTCGAACGGCACCAACTCAATGACTTTTTTTTCTTAATTTCCTTCCAGGCTGTTTACGCTATTACTAAGATAACGTAGTTGACTGTTCCAGCTTTTCTGGTTCACCGTTCAAATAATGAAAAGTGATAGTGGAACGTGTTAGTGCAAAGTGACAGTGAATGAAGACATCTAAGGAAGCCTAGGTTAATTTATTATAGCATGAAGTATTTAAGGCCCCATGTAAAATTGCCAAGTAGTCACTGAATCATTAGCTTTGTTGCTCTTTTGTTGGCTCCTCATTTCCGATGAGGAGGTCGCCGCTGCTTCCGTTCACGGAAGCAAGCGACTGAGCATGGAATCGGTACGAGTGGATCAGTTTCATCCCCTGGTGTTCTTGTCGAAAGGGAAAAGTTTCGGGCGTAGGGGGTGTACCTTTTGGTATACTGCCTGCGTAAGTCACCCGGTCCGATTCCCAGTCTCCTGGTTAGTCGACTTGAGTCAGGTCACACCTAGTGTTGCTCCTGACGAGTCGCTGGGTGCAGAGGAATCGTTTGGGTGACGCCGAGCGCTTTTCCCTTTCGACTTGGACAGCAGGGTGGTAGGAACTGCGCCATTCAATACTCCTTTCATGCTCACCTGTAGCCTTTCCTTCTTTGCTGAATTTATTTTAATCGAGTGATTGCTTGGCAGTTCCCTAGATTCGATATCTAAACCGAAAGGATCGATGGAAATTTGTTTCCATCCATCTCTTTGGTTTAGTAGGCTAAGATTTTCATGTAAAATTGCCAAGTAGTCACAGAATTTTATTACCTTTGTTGCTCGTTTGCTGACTCCTTATATCTGATGAGGAGGTCACCGCTGCTTCCATTCGTGGAAGCAAGTGAGTCAGCATGGAAATGGTATGGGTGGATCAGTTTCATCCCCTGTTGTTCTTGTCGAAAGGGAAAAGTTTCGGGCGTAGGGGGTGTACCTTTTGGTATACTGCCTGCGTAAGTCACCCGGTCCGATTCCCAGTCTCCTGGTTAGTCGACTTGAGTCAGGTCACACCTAGTGTTGCTCCTGACGAGTCGCTGGGTGCAGAGGAATCGTTTGGGTGACGCCGAGCGCTTTTCCCTTTCGACTTGGACAGCAGGGTGGTAGGAACTGCGCCATTCAATACTCCTTTCATGCTCACCCGTAGTCTTTCCTTCTTTGCTGAATTTATTTTAATCGAGTGATTGCTTGGCAGTTCCCTAGATTCGATATCTAAACCGAAGGGATCGATGGAACTTTGTTTGCATCCATCTCTTTGGTTTAGTAGGCGAAGAGTTTCATGTACAGGGAGATCGATGGAACTTTGCTTCCATCTATCTCCCTACGGGTCTCCAAGCGCAGCAACCTCCCCGCGGTGAGACCTGGTAATCGGTGAGAACCGAGCCGATAGCTGTGATTGTCAAATATTCTAATTAGATATAAGAATTGCTTTAGTTGTAAGACTTTTCCCAAATTTTTCAAAATACACATAGCATTGGTCAAACATGGACCAGAAATAATTCGTAGAAATGGGTCACTTTCGTAGGTACCTCCACGTTGGTGTGCCTGGACTTGGTAACGTTTTTCAAGCATTGCGACTTGCGAAACGGAATGAAGGCTAAAGCCTACGATCTAGGTTAAGGGTCCAGATCGAGCCAAACTTACATTCGGTGAGTTTGGTTCGGTCTGGACGTCTATTCAAAAATGCACTTCCGTACTTCGAGCGATAAGCTTCTATTCCGTCTCGTTCTTTCTAAATATAAGAGTGCCAAACGCACTCTTCTAGAAATACAATTCGCTTTCGATCACTGATTTCGATTTCGCGCATGGTGTGCTCGCCCTTCATAGGCCGGCTGTGCTGGGTGCAACTTATCACGGCTTTGCACAGAGGACCATTGTTAGACGAAGATGTGCGTCAGTTCATGACCATTCTGATTTTCTAGTTATCCCGCCGATACCGGGCTTCGGTCCACCTCGGCCGGCTCTGTGGTGTTAGATGGCTCGTTCTCGGCCACGCTCGCCATGGCTGTGTCAAGTCGTAATATGGAGCATACCAAGTAGAAACGAAAATTCGGTGCATCGAGGGTAAATGTTCGCGTCGCGTCGGTCCTTTAGTCGTCCAGTCTCTTTTGCAATCTCAATCTGGAGATTCTTAGCTTTCGCATATTCCTCGAAAGTTACGCAAATGCATGTTTGCAATAGATTATGCCACTAGGGCCCATTGTAAAGAGTGCGATAGGCTAAATTTAAGGGTAGAGGTACGCTTGCTTGTTGAGAGTGACACCTTTTGTTTTTGCTTTCTCTTACAATTAGCTTCACCGTGCACCGTGTCGTTTGTCATTTTGCATATATTTAAACACTTGTCATAGTGACTTTTATATTCCCCAGTTTCAATTCTTTTTTCTTTCTTTTCGGAAATATAATTCGCTCTCGGGAGAGATCTTGAATTAGCACAAGATGCTCGGGCACGATACACTCGCCTGTGCAAATTGTCGGCTTTGTGGTGGGAGCGTGTATTGCAGCTGCATGTGATTTAATTGTGAGGCGGGCTGCTGTGATTCTGACCCTCTCAGGCGCGGCCCCGAGCGGGGAACTCCCGTTAATGGGAGGGGGGGGGGGGGGCGGCTGGATGAGTGGTGGTCTCGTATTAGCGTTTTGTCTGTGCAACTGCAATGCGTGAGAGTATCGAGCAGCTCGAGATCTCTCGCGACGGCGAATCCGTGTCCGTTTGTCAATTCTTTTCTATCTCTGCAATGAGATACTTAGAATCTGTTTGTCACTTGAAAGCAATGCAAGCGTACCTCTAAAATATGCGAAATAAATTGTAATCGTGTGTATGCAGAGAGCTCGACGAGAACCTCTCGTCTATTTTTCTCACGCGTTTATGTTAACCCTTTGGACTTTAAAGTAAAGTCTTTTGAAAGAATTTTAGTAGCCATTTGCCGTATATTGCACTCACAGTCCGAAGGGTTATTATACCGAAGCATAGTCTGTTATGCTTCCTCTGAGTGGTGTGTGTGTGTGTGTGTGTGTGCGTGCTGCGAAACTTTGAAAAGTTGGGCATGCAAGTCTAGTTTTAAGCGTTCCATCGAAGAATTCTTCGAGGGATTCTTCGAGGGATTCTTCGAGGGATTCGCCGAGTGATTCGCCGAGGGATTCGCCGAAGGGTTCTCTGGTGAATTCTTTCAGAGATTCACTCAGAATTTCGTTTGCGGGCTCAGGGTGGAATTAGATCTGGGTTAAGGTTTACTAACATTGTAGAGTAGAATTATAAAAATTTTCTGGCATTCCATGCTATTAGCGCCTGACGAGGCTGCTTTTCTCACATTAAAATTCCGAATTATTTTGCGCCCAAAGAGTCTGCTGTTCTTCCGGCTTGTGATTCGGCATCGTTAAGCGTCCATAGAGGCTGCCGTTTCATTTCTCATTAAAATTGAAAAGTATTAGACGCCCAAAGGGGCCACTCCTTTTTTCTATCAATCTTGAAAATCATTAAGCGCCCAATGTGGCTGCTCGAAATTTTTTAGAATGTCTGAATTGCGTGGCGCTCCATGCGGCTGCCTGGAATTTAATGGAATTTTTTTGGAACTTGTTTAAATACAAATTGTCTGTTTCAGTAATAGTATTTGTGATCGCCCGTAATGCGATCGTAGAATCAGTGTTTTTGCGCAAGTAAAACTAGTCGAGAGCTCCGGTGCTCTATTAGTCTTTTCACCGCGAAAGTAGAGTCATGCACGAGTCCAACAGGAGCTGCTGGGCTGAGGGCTAAAGAGGTGCTGAGCTGAGGAGTGCCGAGCTGAAGGGTGCTGAGCTGAGGGTTGCTGAGCTGAAGGTTGCTGTGCTGAGGGTTGCTGAGCAGAAGGTTGCTGAGCTGAGGGTTGCTGAGCTGACGGGTGCTGAGCTGAGGGTTGCTGAGCTGATGGGTGCTGAGCTGCGGGTTGCTGAGCTGAGGGGTGCTGTGCTGAAGGGTGCTGTGCTGAGGGGTGCTGAGCTGAGGGGTGCTGGTCAGAGGGGTGCTGGTCTCAGGGATGCTGGTCAGGGGTTACGAGTTTGCAGAGATGCAGTACTCTCGATGACAGCGAACGGTGAGTCGCTTTATAATTCTTTGAATGTGGGTGCATGCAATAGAACAAAATGGTTTCTGTAGAAAACGTAGCGTAGCCAGCTCTTTCGATTCTGGCCGTTCCAACACAAATGCGTGATATGCTGGGGCCCATTTCACATGGTCGGTATTCGTTTCGGGAATTGTTATGCAATATTTCGCGGACATGGTCTAGGGCGTCTAGGCAGTAGCCTCATGACGTGGTTCTTTTCTAAACCACATTCACGAAATATTGCAGAAATGTTCCTAAAACGAATGCCAATTATATGAAATGGGCCCCTAACCGCTGCGCATATGTGTTGGAAAGAGCAGAATCCAATGATCTGACCATACAAGGTACTCGTAGATAGTGACATGCATGTGTCTGTCTTAAAATCAGAAAATTAAATCAATAAAACATTTGCTCGCGATTTTTACAATTCCGATTAATAATTCATAAAATAATCGAATCGATCGAGTCGAATATAGTCACCGCGAAAAATTTAAAAAGGTTCCAAGTGGAACCAGACTTCCTAGCAATCTTGCAGTCTAGCAAGATCCTTTGTGATCGCGCGTAATGCGATCGTAGAGTCCCCTCTTTTTTCGCGTCCATCTACATATTTTGCAGAGCACCGCGGCTCTTACTTAGAGTAGTATTACCGCGAATTTAGAGTCAAATTTTTGCGTATATAAGACTTGTTCAGAGCGCCGAAGCTCCAGTTGAATTTTCTTCGCGAAAGTAGAGTCAATTTTTTGCGCATATAAAGTTCGTTCAGAGCACCGGTGCTCTAATTGCTTTTTTATCGCGGAAGTAGAGTCAAATTTTCGCTTAGCTTCAATTTTCAGCTTCGACTTGCCAAGGAGATTCTAGGCCCTAGAGAGGGCCTAGCTCGTGGGCCCTGGGGAAGGCCCAACACATGGACCCTATAGAGGGCCTAGCGCGTGGGCCCTAGAGAGGGCCCAAACTGGGACCCTAGAGAGGGCCTACCATAGGCCCTAGAGAGGGCCCAAAGCTTGGAAGCTAGCGAGGATGACAGGATGGACCAAATTCGCTGACCGGCGAATCATATTCTGTACTTGCATGCGATAGTAGACACGAGTACCTTGTATTCCTGGGTAGTAATCTTTCTGCATTCATTTTGGAAGGGTAAGCATCCTACCTAATTGCACGCAGTGCAGTTTGGTAGGATATGCATCCTACAAAATGCATGCAAAAAGACTTTGCCCAACGAATTCATTCCGAGAGCAAGGAATGTGAAATAATTGAAATGGCGCGTTTAAAATACAAGAGGGCTAAAAGTTGCTGCTTCTTTTTCGAATTAGAGCCACCCCTATATACCCCGCGGCGTGTATACACATATTAACCATTTGGACTTTAAATTAAAATCTTTTGAAAGAATGTAGTAGCCTTTTCCCTTTAATATTGCAAGCAAAGTTCAAAGGGTTAATATACTTTCGCGAGATTTTCCGGGAATCATTTGGTAGTCGCCGAGGGATGCGTGCGTTTAGATTTAAGTGAGAGAATTGTAAAGACCTATGTACGTACAGGGATATAGACGATACTCGGAAGTCTATCTCTCTTTCGCGTCCGCGGATTTTTTTTTTTAAATAGTAGAGTGAGATTGTCGCTTCTCTCATTGCTTGAAATGAGAGACGCGATGAGTTGATTGTAATGGAGGGAGGATGGGATTGGAGTTTTTTTTCGGGACGGGCCACTTTCGTAGCTACCTCCTCGTGGTGTGACCTGGTTACTCGGTAACGTTTTGCAAAGCGCACACTTTGCTAAACGGTATCGTGCTAAAAGCTACGATTTAGTTTTAACGTGTTTTGTAATACATTTTTTTATGAATCGCAAGAATTGATTGATCTAATTTTTGTTTGCTTCTTTCATGGTACAATATTGCGGGAAATTATTGTCGCGCGTAACTCGAGCAATCAGAGCGCTTTGAATAATTCATCGCGACCGCATTGACCACGCAATAGCTGAGCCTGTAGATTTTTATGAATATTTGTATAACATTCGACGACAATTTATGTAACGTTCGAACCAATATTCACAAAGTTTCAATCAGCATGGTCAATCACTGGTCTTAGATTCTCTCATTGCAAGCCACAGAGCACCTAAAATTTCATGAGCGCCAAGAAGCATAAATTTAAATAAATGTTTGTAGGGGATTGCCCCGAGTTTAGGAGGCTGGGGCTTTCATGATCGTCCAAAGGAACCGTTCCTCGTTACTTTCGATATCGTTGTCCTGATAAAACTTTATTGGTTACTGCGGATCGCGAGCGTCAAAGGACGGAGGGCAAAGAAAGGGAGGAGAACCAGCCGAGGCTCGTAAAACTGTTTGCAATATTGCATGCCATGCTAAACGAGACGAAGCGTCGGAACGCGACGTTCATACGTTCGTCCTGTTCCCTGATATTCCAGGCAAATGGTCGATGGAAATTTCGTTCGCCGCGCTCTCCCTTCCTCGGTCGTAATAAAAGTGCCTTTGAAGGGCTCAGGCTGCACAAACATTGATCAGAAAACACAGCATAAATCCGTTCCTCTAAGTACAATCCCTACGAACTATACAGTTGAGTTTCAAGTCATGTTGCATACTCGAAGTTGTAATGGCACCCACCATAAAATGGTTATTAAAACTAATACTGAATGAATTTTATTTTAACTTCAGAACTTTATGCTGATTCAGAAAAACTGGTCGATATTTGCTTCAAGACAACATATGCTGAAAATGTGATTGAAAACTAAAGTCATGACTTTTAGCCATTTCTCCTAAGGTGCTAGAAGAGATGGTTCTCAATTTTGGGAGAGATGTCCCACACAATCATTCATAAAAAAAAGCAAAGAAGAAAGCAAAATCATTTACAACTACAGATTTATGTATTGAAATTTTATTTGCTAAACAAGTAAAAGGCACATCAATCAAAAAGTGACCTATCTACTGGCGATTATCAAAGCAAATGAATACCAAAGTGAACTAATAAAATAAATCAAATAAAACTTCATTTTAATATTTGTAACGAATAAACAGGCAAATATCAATTTTTTGACTCACCTATATTTACCTTATTTGACATTGACATTCCGTATCCACTTCGGCGAGTTAACGGTCAGACATCACAGAGATATACATACACTGCATCCCTAAACTCTCGACGTGAAACCGTCAAGCGCGGTACCCGTGTTAGATTCTCATTAGACTTCTTCCGCCCAATATACGTCAAGTGTTCATCATCCCCGGGATCACCAGATCCTATAGAAAGGCGCCAGGAGCCCCTTTCCCGTCGATTGACCAGCATAATGCGCTAATTAGACGTTAATTGGCAGCCAGCGGAGCGACAGGGCCCTGGTGTGACGCACCCCTAATGGACGTCCCAAATTTAATTTGAACCGCGTTTGCCAGCGCCAGACAGTTTGTATTCCTAAACACGTTTGCGGCCCTCGTCGCTGGCCATAGAGAAGCCCAGCCTCGTCCTTTCAAGGAGCGCGCTCCCTTCCACCCCGTCCTATCCCCTGGAAAAGCCATGGCATGCAGCGCATCTCTCGCTGGCTACGATCCGTAGGTCCGATCTACAGCCACCGTCGTCCAAAATCTACGCTTTCTCCCCCATTGTCTGACTATTGTGCTCCGTTACCAGTGTGTGTCCGTTCCGTTTGTGTAAGGGTGATTCATTTCCAGCGAAATATCAGTTCCTGCGCCGCATGAATTGCAAGTCGCACGGCCGCGTAAAACCGCGCCCGCGTCTCCCTTCCTCCCTTCGGCGCGCACGCCCTTTACCCCTCCCTGCGCCCTTCTCTTCCTCCTGCTTCCCGGCCGTCCCGCCGTTTATTCATTTCTGTCTCTTTCGCGGCCGCGCATTGTCGTGAAATTGGGTCGGTCGGTCGGTTGGTAGCTGTTACTCGAAATGAGATACGCGGCCGTTGTTGCGAAAATTGGTCATTGCTATCTCGTCTTCCCTCCTCCTCCTCCTCCCAGTTTTTTTGAATAGTTTGCACGGCTCTGCGTGCGCCCGAGGAACGGCGGATAAATAGAAAAACACAGGTGACGCGTCCGGTTGGTTGTTCGTGAGTGCCTTTTTAATTTCCGGCTTTCCATTCACGGGGAATCGGATCGCGGTGTCGAATCTACTGTCCGAAGTACTTTTCGAATAGTATTATATAGAGTTATTAACAATTCCGTTTTATCTGGAGATGAAGATTAAACGAATCTATTCCTGATAAATTATATGCAATATTATTAATTCATCAAATTCGCATTTGCAATCGTTTGGAAAGGAATGGAAGGAGCAGGTGTAAGCAGAAGGCACAACAGTGCGAGTTTCACCATGCCACTGGAGTGTTACGGAAGCGAGAGGAACGCAAAGACACTGAGAACGTGGCGCAAGTAGCACAGGTCCGCGCATAGTCAGACACGCGGTACACCTTATTACTCTCCACCCGAATATCTTTCTGTAATTCACTCTGCGTGCATCGTGTTAGAGATCTCTTCGAGCAGCACTCCTTCGTTCTCCCAGGCTTCATTGCACGCGCCGAAGCCGAGCGGCCTAACTTTACTAAACGCATCGGTACGTTTCATTCTGTTACTTAAAAGGATCCGCGGTGCGTAAGTGAATTAATATTCAACCACGCAGCTGAATTTCTGCTCCGCGGCCGATCTTTCGCACGAAACGGATACGTGACCGTGCAAGCGGCGGAAAAATTTCAACCCGCCGACGATGAGCCCGATGATTAACAGCTCGGCCATAACGAGCGCTTCGGTCCTACTTAATTAGAGATCGCGTAATTTATGCTGCAAACGTGTTCCACGCGCACCGCCACGCTCCTTTCTTCCTTTGTAGCGACGCCCCCTCCCCCGATCCGCTCTTATTTTGCCGTCCGTTAATTGTTCCGGCGCCCTTAAAGGAGCACGATAAATCCCCGTCTCGCGAGCCTCTCCGCGCTCTCTCGGACAACGCGATTAATTATTTAGCGCTGTTTTATGCGCGCAATGGCCCCCGTTGTCCCGCCGAGACGGCGAAGCTGGTCGCAGTCGCGCCCATATTTTTCGCTTTCTTTCAAAGTTCCTTGGGTCGTTCATCTGGCAATGAAGTATTATCAAGTAATTTTTAATGGCTGAGCACTCGTTCACTACCGTCAAAGAATCTGCGGAGGTGGTTCAGTGGCCAAGCTCGACCCGAGAATTCGCCTTTTATTAGATGCACTCCTTTCATCGCAATTCGACAAGCAATCCCTCAAGAAGCTACTACAACGACTTTGCGTCGGAGGACTGCGTTGTTTGCGCGAGTACGCGATCCGACGGGAACGGTGTTTTTAGAAGCGATGGAGAATTCTGCGTCGACCCATGGATAAGATTTTGAAATTCTTAGTTTAAATAAAAAATTGTTCCATATTTCAAAATTTAAACAATCTGACTGCACAGTTTTATAGGCAATAATAATTTTTTTGTATCTACTATAGTTGTCAAGATATACAGGAAAATAGGATTAACCTTTAGGGGGTGTTTTCACCCTGAAGAACCGAAAATGGTCACAAACGAAAAATCGACTGATACTTAGGTATTTTGAGGTCTTGCTAGTGCGTAAACATTGCATAATTGACAGAATTGTAGCAGCATTACCTTAAGCAGGGAAAGGCAACGATTCTGTGAATCAAGAAAAACCATTTGAAAAAAAGCACGCGGAATTCCAATCGCCTGAGAAGGCGAGCGGAAAATGAGGCGATCGAATCGCAATTCCGCTCGCCTGGCCTCGCTTTTTCGCCCGCGCTGGCATCGAACATCGAATCGATCTTCGTCGTCGTCGCCGATCGGTTCCTTCGCAATCGCTTCCCCCGTGGCTCGCGAGAACGCCGATAATTGATTTTACAAGTTCGAGCGGGCGGCGGCCCCTTTTCTGCCCGCTTGTAAATCGTCGGCCCGGGGCGTGAGCCCTATAGATCGTGAAATCGCGAAACTTCGCCGAGCTTGTGGGATCAATATCGGTTAAGGTACTTCGGATGTAACGCGAGTAGAAGCGCAGTATTTCCTCGAGATTTCATCGCGACTGGCTTTCTTCCCTCTTGACGCCGATCCCCCTGATCCGTTCTGGTCTTCTTCATCTTTTTCCATCTCTCTCGAAATCCCTCAGGGCTTGAGGCTTGTTTAACGGGCGATTATTCCCAGGAAACATGTCCTCGAGGCGGGAACTGGCAATCCCAGTACCTGAGCCTCGTTTTACTGGTTATGCGAGTGTGTTGCGAGCATTCGAGAATCGCGGAGTGAGACCAAACGAGGTTTGCGAGGCTTCAGGTTGCCCTAGTGCCCCAGTTCAGGCCAAAGAGCTTGCACCCCTGTCGCCAAATCGCGCGGTTTCGAGGTATAGGCATCACCCCAGTATTCCTGAGCACTCCTGACAATTCTCGCCCGGCGTAAAGCTAAGCATTTCTCGCGAGAGGGAAGAGAAAGGGAGCAATGGCGGAGCTTTAACGATGTGAAGAAGGTGAAGAGGAAAAATACTAGCTTCGAACCGTGGAGAAGCTCCACTCGAGCGGAGGGAAATCTGAAGAAGCACCTGAAACGATTTGAATACACCGGGCTGCCCCAATTTGACTGACATCTTTCGGACCGCGCTTGGAAACTGCTCTCGGATGAGCAGGTTCCGCGGTTCTTGCCTGTTTTTCTCCCCGATCGCTTTATGCGATGCAACGAAGACACGATAAGCTGCTTCGACGTGAAAAGATGTCCAATCGGACCCACCGTCGATGCATAAAATATCGAGGGGCTGGGAGTAGCGCTGCTTTTATCCGCATATCGGGAATTATTCGATGATCTTCCGTTGAGCCGCATCTTTTCAGCGCTTCCGATGGACGCGTCTTATTCTAGCAATTTTTCATCGATAAGACGTTCCAGCTGCGATGTATACCGAGCCTGTCCACCAGATGTATTAATTATCCTTTACAGGAATCGAAAGACGTTGCAGCAAGAAGGGTGCAGCTTCATCTTTGCCAACTTCGAGTAATTTAGAAACACCTGTTTATAAAATTATTGCTTCGACTAACATTAAAAAGAGAACAGTAATTGAAAAATATATATTTTCACAGAATAAGTAGTGCTTATTGAGTCGAAAACTTTTTATTTCTATTTCTGGCGACGAAGTGTTCTGTAATAAAAATATTAACATGCGATTTATTGCAAATAAATAAAAATAGAAATATTAACATTAATATTAGAAATACTATATTACTTATACTATTATATTAATAATTCTATTTATTTGAATCCCTCTTGCTGCAAGGTTCTCAATTGCATTCTTCAAAGACCTCCTCTCAATTGATTTACGATCCATTAGTGATTAGATTATAGATACCTAAATTCATTAATAACTAGTCCACGGAGCTAGCGAATCGAAGTAAAGCTGATTGAAAGCAATCGAAACGAAACGAGAGGCAAAAAGGCCATCGATAATCGCAGTGGAAAAGAGGTTTAAAGCGGTGCATCATCCGTGTGAATAGCAACAATTTGCAGCTATTAAACGGAGCTAATCGATGCGATTCGATAGGCGAACGACAGTCACCGTTCGCAACGTCGATGTCCGGAAGCTCGGCGAAGCTCGCACCTGCACGCTGGACGCGTGCTTTCCATCGCGCGGAAATTATGATCAGACAGTGGACGGTAACATCGATCGCCCGCCGAGCCAGGCATTTTTATCTCCGTGTTTATTTTTATCGTATCAAATATTCATCCGTCCCAGCAAAATAATTCGTTCTCCCAAAACGAGCAGTATCGACCCGCGAGTCTCGCGGACCGCGAGGCGGAAACGAGTCTCCCTTTGATTAAAAAATTTCTGAAGGTACTCGCGGCGGTGGAGCTAAGTGAAATATTCCGCACAGACTAAAGAAATTAGTCATCGTCGCGGCGGAGGTAATGAAACTCAACTTCGGATTCGTTTTTTATGCCCGCGCGCTCTGCTCGCGGAGAGGATGAGAAAGCGAAGACGGGTCATTCTCTCGCGAAAGATGGCGAAAGTTTCGGATAAGGTAATGGATTTTCGAAAAGCGAGCGGAGGTTATTTCATAACCGGCTCACGATTTTCGTCGCCCCGTTTCCCCCTCCGCCGCCGTATCCGACCGAATAATCCGGGAGGATAGGCGGCGCGGAGGATTTTATTTCGTTTAATTTCCTCCGGGGAACAATATCTTCGGCGATGCGCATAATCAGCGCATCGGCTGTACGCTTCGCGATGGCCAACTAAATATTATCCCCCCAGCGAGATATTTCACGGGAATTGTTTTTAATATAGCATCGCCGACTCTCTGCCATCGTATACAGAGTTTTGCTTCCCCCGTTTTTCCGTCTTCCCCTTCTTTCATTTTACAGAATAATCATGCCGCGCCGAGGCGCACTCGTACAACCCCGCGGGCGAAAAAGCTGATCATTTTCAACGTTTTCAAAGATATTATTTTCGCGCGCAGGCTGCTCTCGCGCTTCATACGTCCATCTGCGTTTCATAAATTACGCGTTCGCTTTAGTTATGCGCGTTTAATTAAGGCATTCTTATTTGATAGGGTGCCGCGCGATGAAATGGACAAATACTTGGACGGAAATTACAAATGCAATCGCGCCGGACGGGCATCCTGCTGATCTTTTAATAAAACGTCCCTCCACCGTAATTCCTGGCATGTCGCGAATGCGAATCGCGCGATGTCGTTCAAACAAATTGAACCCGATCTCTGGCCACGCCCACGAGTTTCGACACGTTCGATATCGCTTTCCGAAGAAGATAGTGTTTCCGCTTTTCAATAATCCTCGCAGCTGTATCCGCATTAACATTTCCAGCGGGTTAAAAAGTGGCATCGCGCATCGCGTGACGTTGAAATTTATTGAGCCCCAACACCTCGAGCTGCTCCTTCAGCTTGGCCACGGTCCGCGTTGCAAATTGAACCCATCTTTTTTGAATTATCTAGCTTCGTGGTAACGCAATTTTATTGAAAATGGAATTGTTGTGCTTTTCTCGGGGACGTCATGCTGCAACGCCCCGCCCGTTGTTATTGGATCTCCCGCGGTCCCCATGGCATATCGGTTATTAGAATCGATATTAAATGCAGCGTCGTTATAGTTATGAGATCGACGACCGCGAAACGTAATACGCAAACGACACCGCGTCGTATTGTTAACCTATTGTCCACTGAACGTCCCTGTTTCATCGCGAAATGCGCGTCGACAAATTTATTGAATACGCAGCGGCTCGTTGCTGCTCGCTTTCCTCTTTGAAACGTAAACTCTCGTTATTACGGCGAACAATGAAACTGTCGTGCAGCATGCGAAAGGATAATGCTCCGAGGATTCGCGAACGAATTCACCTAAAGTTTTCCCAATTCCTTGCGATGCAAAACGGCATACTACGTATCAGTGGTATACTCAGGACTTAATCTTGGGGGGAGCCGAAGTGAAAGGAGAAAAATATTTTTAATGCAAATTCAATGAGGTGAAAATTCATTAGGTGATTATACAAATTTATTTAAAGAATGAAGTTCAGTTTTCTTTTCTTTTTAAAAAGTTTGAGAATCACTTCAGTCGTGGACTGAATTTTTGGGGGAAAAACTTAAAGGCTTTTTTAATTAAATCTTTATGTATTCGAAAGTGTACATGTTAAACTACTTGTAGTAATTTTTGCGATGGAAAATAGGTATAAATAAATAAAAGAAATATCAGCGATCTCCCGGCAGCGATTTTCTTTCAGTAGTTTGAGGTGACCACTCTAATTTTTACCTGGTTCATCTGAAATAAAAAATTCGTGGGAATTTAGTTAGTACATTAGATTATCTATTCCTTAATCTTCATTATCCCGAAAAATTAATTTGCCACAAGGTGGTGGCTTCTCACGGTGAAAGTATCGATTTTCGTCACTACTAAAAAAATTATAAAGTCGCGGATTTTTAGTAGCGAACAAACACAACCTAAAAATCCGCGACTTTTTAATTTTTTTTTACGAAAATCTCGCGTTTTTACGGACCTTATCAGAGATTTGGCGGAAAATAGCACATGTTCTATACATCCTGTAATTTTTTCAAGTCGATCTGAACCTTCGTTCATTCGTAACTAGTCGAAAACCAAGAGAATAAAAGATTCGTGAAAAACGCGTTTAAAGTTTCTGAGCAAACGCAACTCTATAGGTTATCGCTTGACCTATTTAACTGCCAAATCAACAATTTTGCGAATTTCGAAAAAGAAGGTACTTTCGGAAAATACAATAAAAAAATCGATTTTCGACTGCCTAGTCCCCTTAATTTCTTTTTCCCTTCTCTTTAGGGGTGCTAGGCAGAGTTTCCAATGAACTCGAATAAAATGAAATTATTCGAGAATAACGAATAAGTTTTTATGTTAAACTTTAATAAAAATCTATTCTACGTATTTTATTCTCCAAGAAGATGAAGGCCTTAACAACAGCTGTCCGAAGAACTCTGAAGCTAGAACACGTTCGGTCCCTTAGTTACCCCAACCGCCGCCATAGGCAACCAGGATCCTGATTCCCATTCGCAGAACACGACGCCGCGAGACGTGCATGTTACACCGATGTCCGACCAGGAGCCTGCCGTTCCGGTTACGGCCGAATCCGTCTTACAGCGGAAGGGTAATTCCGTCGCCAAGACTTAATCGCGGCAAAGCACGTGCCGTGACCGAGACAACATCTATCCGGGGCTGGGCGGCGGGGAGGAACCCCTCTTCGAGGGGAAACAACGCGGCGGGCCATCGATCAAATTCGATGCTGTAACTTGTCGCTGGGCGGTGTGGAACTTCGGAAGTCGGCACGAAATTCCGGGCCCTAAACCGAACTAATACACTTAACGGAGGCGAAACTGGGGGTGCCGGAGGGGTACAGATTGTCTGGGAGCCTGATGGCAACCTGGGGACTGTAATCGGTCTCCCTTAATGCTGATTTCGCGGTTTCCTGATTTCCGAGCAATCTAGTTGCAGGGATTCTTTGAGCTTGCTCGAGTTCGGGTGTCTGTACACTCGCGAAGAATTAAGAGCCTTGGCGTGACGAATGCGTGGTGGACTATTAAATAAGGAGGAAATGCAGCTTGGTGCTGCGGGGAGTTCCACTCCGAGAGAAAGGACTCCAAGTGTCTCATCTTACCATTACTAAACCAGCGGAAATTGGTACTCTTAGAGTCCACACGACGGCGGAAGTTAGTTACGTGATCTCCGAGACTTTCCAGTTGGAACGTGGGCCGGCGTTCGACTGGGGTGGAAAAGTCTCGGACGTAATCGGAATTGTGAAAGGGCGAATTATGTGGCAGCGCGGAGAACGAACGGCGAGTATCGATCGGCGGCACTCGAAGTGCTAACCGAGTTGGCACAAACATGGCTTGGCGCATTAGTGCTCCTGCCGCGGCTCGGCGATTGTTTCCGAAAGAACTTTCAACTTCGCTATGGAGCTAAGATTCTCGAAAAAAAAAACTTCTCCAGCCTCTTGCTTTGTTTCCGGGAAAGAAAGGGTCCGAGTATCGACTTGAGGGGGAGAGCGCACTCGATCGAAATCACCTATTGTCTCTCGATTGACGCAATCGAGGTGAAGTGGAGAGGAAGAATGAATTTCGGGCTGTATAGCCGAAAATTTTCGTTGGGCTCTAAAACTCTGGACTCGGGTTCGATTTCTTTTCGGGAGAAACGGCCCTGGAGGGTCGCTGGGAAACGGCTCGATTTATTTGCCCCAATATGTTTGATTAATAGTAACGAGAAGTGGGCGGTCGACTTCATCGAAATTTCATCGGCGCCGTCGATAATATGTGAGAACCGAACGCTCGGAGGTACCATTACTTTGGACGTGACGTTGAGATAGGCGTCGCGGCTCCTCCTATCAGAGGACGCTTCTATCAGTTCATTTCTATTCAGCCCAAGCCACAGTGGACCGGCTTATTCATGCTTCAATCACTCGGCCCAAGTAATTAAGAGGGACTTTATAAGCGGGGATGAACGTGTCGTTACTCACATAATCGGCAGTCACCTGAATTTTCAGGAAACACCCTGCAAGCTTGGCATCTATTTAATTGCATATACTCGAGCTCGATAAACCTTGCGTGCAATTACGCCCGACGCGTATACATTACAGGGACTTTAATGGATCCTCCAAGCATCCTCACACTTTTACGCCCGCGGTTTTTTAAATGGTTTCAATTCGCGACGCCTTGGCGAGCTTCCTTAAGAGCTGCTCGCGTTTTCACGCGTTTCTAGGTCTTGTTGTAACAGACACGGCGCTTTTGCTCGCTTTTTCCTCGTTTCTCAGCGTCACGCTTCCAAAGTGTCGAGACTTGGAACGGTTTCTTCCGACACTGTTCCTTGATTCTTCCCCGTCGCGGCTTCTGCTTGTTACGCTTTTCTCGTATGCATTAGCAATAGCCATGCAACTTTACGAGAGTATTCGTCTGTTCAAATGCTCCGCAGCAGAGTCTTACGACGGTGTCTTAACAATTCTGAACGTTTCAAAAAATTTCCAGGCTTCAGGATTTAATTATTCGAAAATGGAAGCTGGTGGTTTTTAATTCCCCAAGCTAGACACCATCAAGACCAAAAACAGAGGCACTTCGGAGCGCAGAAACTGCGACTCCCGATGCGATATTTTGCCCTGGAAGCATTCGCTTGTTTCAACGTGCAGCCGCGATTAATGAGGCTCGTTTGGAACGTGGCGACGATGGCCGGTCAAACGAGATTAAAGAGCGAAATGGGAGACGTTTGGACAGCTCTGTTAGCCGAGAAAAATGCACACACCGCACGCGACTTTTGTCCCCCTTTTTTTCCACGGCCTCGACGAAATTCGCGTTTCGAAATGGACACGGATTTTCGTTCTCGTCATCATTTTTTCACACTCCCATTCAGAGGGAATAGCATCTGGACTTTTGGAATTATAAAAAGGGTAGACGGCGACGTTAATTATTTGCGGAGAAGTGACGAAGGTGGTGTGACCTGGTTAACAGGTTACTTTAGTTTAATGGTCATCTGCAAGTGGCCCCTGTCTATTCGTGGGATGCAATCTCTGGGCTACGATTACTAGGCCCTCTGGGTTCGTCCAAGTGTAGCGTCCTCGCCTATTACCATTGGTCGCCGCCCCTAACTCTCGGATTTTTCGATTCGCCGGGCCAGCGCGGGTCACTGGCCTTCTGATTCCGGAAGAAGGGTGCCAGGAGCGCGGCAGCATTTTCTCCGCGCAAGCGGCGAATGAAATATGCAGGCCGCCTTCCCTTTCTAAGGGAGAAACGGCGCCAGGATGGCCAGGAGGGGTTAATTGCAAGGAAATACGATAAAGCGGACGGGAAGCGTTTCGTCGAGACGTTGTGGAAAATTTATGCGAGCCCGCGGAGAACCAGTCGCCGTTGAGCAAGGATCAGAGGGATGCAAGCCGAAATATCCCGCATCTTAAGCACTCCGATTACCCTCGCTGTCCCAGGAGCCACGGAGACTCTCATTTCTTGGATATTTTCTAGAATTCTGCCAGCATTCCCAGGTCACCTTCCGCCGGGGATTTGTCTGGCCCTCTGTCAGCCCCAGGATTTGTTTTTATTTTTAGCAACTCAGGGCTGTCCCCTTTTAGTGGAGGAAGGTTTACTCGAATTTTAAAAAATTGCAGAATCGCAAGCAAACGTCGAGGAAGCAAATGATTTTGTTACAGGAAAACGCAGCCCCCGTATGTTTGAATCCACTACCCCATTAAAGGGAAACAGGATTGGGAAGTTGTAGGGTGAAAGAAGTGCCAGGTTAAAAAAGAATTTGCATTTTTATTACAGTGACGTACGTATATGTTACAGTACACAGTGTGTGGTACATCTGAGATCCATCGTGACACAATTGAACGTCGACGATGCACAAAAGTCGGGCGATCATTTTCGCTATCGTCCGACGAACACACACAGTTTATCACGACCATACACGCTCTTCCTCTCATTCACACTTCCATTCTCTCTCTTGCGCTCTAACAACGAGATACCAGCATAAACCCAGCCCCCACTTCCCCTGTGTCACTCGAACCGCAATTCTCTGGATATTACGCCAACGCGGAATCTCATTTCCAATGTGCTCCAGATAGCATTCGTGGTCAGCCTACGGCGCGGTCAAAGAGCAGCCGATCGTCCCACGAATACCCCAATTGTTCGGATCGACGAACCGCGAGCTGGGTCGCGATAACAACAGGGACTCTATTAACAATTATCCTGCCGCTAGCTCGAGGAACGACCTACCGGGGGCGGTCCCCCCCCGTTCCGCTTCATTCGCGATGCTGAGAAACGTTTTGGCGAGTACGGTGTCTTTTACGTCGAGACAAGCGGAGCCGATGCGTCGGATCCTAATTGAACTACATTCGCTAAATGGAGAGTCGTCGAAGGTTCGCCTAATAGGGTTACTTCTGTCGCAACAACGAGATCTGGACCGACCGTTTATGTACACACGTCTCGTCGCCTGGGTACGAAACGATCCCTGAACGATACACCGCCGCCCTGCTCGCTCGATCCATCATCGGCTGACAGGGCTCCTGGCCCCTTGGCGCGCTGCGATCGGAAATTCAAGAATGCACCTGCACGATACACCCGTGTCGTATTGTCTACCGCGGCGCGAGCGGTTTGCCAAGCCATTTAGAAAACACAATGGCCTCCTCTGGATAGGCGCTGCTACGGTGCTCGCTCGTAAATTGCTCGGTAAACGCGTCCCGCCGCGCAATAAGGCCCTCGCCGATCATTCGCGTCGTTGGCTGCAGCTCGAATCACTGGCACACGCACTTCCTGCTGTACAGTTGTCCCGTCCCTTCCGCCCTCGATCCACCGTGTAAAGCTACCTCGAGTAAAGATAAGATTCGTAGAAAATCACATACAAAACGCTCGGCTATCTAGATCGTCCACTTCGCCGCGGGACTCACGCGCACATTTAACCGGCTGAAGTTGGTCATTACGGGCCGAGGGATAATTCCGTGAATATTCGACTAGAGTATTGAACATTGGCGAGTGCTTCCTCTGTTCTGGTCAATGGACTCGATCTTCCTGGCTGGTTTGGGGGTGAAAAACTGCCGCGAGTCGGGAGCGTTTCGCGTTTGTCGCCAGGCCCACGGAGGGGCCTCTGCTCAAACGTTCGAAACCTCCACGAGTCGGGAGTTTTTTAGCTTGTCTCATACGTTCAGATTCGTGTTGCCCACGTTGTTGATGAAGTTGGAGTTGTGGCCGTCCTGGCTGGCCTGTCTGGTGGCGTGGCCAGCCTCGCCGCTCTGTATGCTGAAGTGTCTGTAGGAAATGTACTCCGGCGGGATCGGTTGCTCCCGTTTCACGGTCTCCCTTTGCTTCTTCACCTTGAGATAACCGAGGACGGACACCAGGAGCAGGAACACCACGAATCCCATGCAGCAGCCGACTATCAGACCCAGGCGCCTGGTGAGGAAGCTGCTGACGCTGCCAACATCGCCCATCGACGAGCCGTCGCTGCTGATCACCGCCTCCGGCGCCTCCAGTGTCTTCACCTCGGTACAACGGCTCGTCGGCGTGTCCGTCATCTGTATATCAGACGTCGACTCGAACGTCTCGTAGTTGGAGAAGTTGAACTGCTCTACCGTGTCGTCCTCCAGGTGCTGAGACACCCAGTTGCCCAGCCCCAGCACGCAGATCCGATAGCGGGTGTTCGGTGACAGCTTCGACAGCTTCGTGGAACGCGAGTTTGGCTCGAGAATCCTTGCTCGAACCTGGAACTTAGACAAGGCGGGAAATATAGCATGAATTGTAGCGCACGGTTTTGGTTCCGAGGGGTTTTAGGTTGATCATTACCTCGTCGATGTCTTCCAAAGCGTGGTAGGCTACTTGGTAGCCACGGATACCCGAGTGATTTCTGCTCTGCCAGGACACCAGAACGGAAAACGGTTGGATGTCCTGGATCGCCAGTTTGAGGACGAGGGGCGCGGAGCAGAAAGCGTGCGGGTCCAGGTCCAGGAACACCAGCCCTCGTAATTCTGGTGGTTGCTCGCACTTCAGTAATCCACTGTCCATGTCGTTCATTCGCAGCCCTCCTCCACCCCGATTCCGACTTACACCGCCGCCCACCAGTTTCTGATGATCACGCAGCCACTCCCAAAGCTCCTGGGACTCGCAGTCGCAATGCAGTGGATTCTCTGCACAGGGATCAACATTTGCCGGTGAAATCGGTTAATATAAAATTAGGCGTTATAAGAATAGGATTAGAAAAGAGTATACCTTCGGCGCGAAGACTCCGTATCTGCGTCTCCAGTGGTCGAAACGCGTTCAACGGTAGATTCGCCAAATAGTTCCTGCTCAGATCGAGGATTCTCAATTTCTTTAAGGGCTTGAACGCGTCTGGGGAGATGGAGGATATCCAATTTCCGTATAGGTGAAGCTCGGCCAGGTTCTCGAGATGCTGGAACGTGCTTTTACCTATTCCGCTGATCTGATTATACGACAGGTCCAATACCTGGAGAGCCTTCAGGTCAGGGGGAAAGTCTTCGAATTCTTTCAGCCGGTTGTGCGTGAGATTGAGAAGCCTGAGATGCTCCAGCCCCTTCAATCTCTCCTGGGGCAACTGTTCGAGCTCGTTCATGCTCAGATCCAAGGTCAACAGCTCCAGCAAACTTCGGAAAGCGCTCGGGGATACACGCGAGATCATGTTGTTGCCCATAAACAGATGCATCAGGGCTGGAAACGCCTCGAAATCCTGGCTGGTGACTATCGTCAGGTTCGTCCCCGAAATGTGCACCTCCTGAAGAGCCGGGTACTTGGCCTCTGAGCTGATTTCATGTATCCTGACCAGAGGGTTGGCCGTGACGTTGAGCCAGGCCAGGCTAGGGATATTTTGAGCGGAGAGGGCGACCGCTGGTATCTGGTGGAATTTGTTGGCGGCCAGTTCGACCTTGCGGAGCAGGCTGGAGCGGGCAAAGAAGTTCGCTGGTAGGGCAGTTAAGTGATTGTGACTGAGGTCCACAGATATCAGCCGGGACAGGTTCACGCCGGCGAAGCCGGAGAGGGTCATGATGTAATTACCGCGCAGATCGAGTTCCCGCAGACTGGCCAATCCGTTTAACCGTGACATGTCCACGTTGAGGATTACATTGTTAGCCAATGACAGGAACTCAACCGTGGTGGTATTCGCGAATACCTCGTACGGGATCTCCTGGAATCTATTACCGTCCAGTTTCACTTCTTTCAGCGAATCCAGGCCAAGGAGCAGCACGCTGGGTAACACTCGCAGGAGGTTGTTGCTTAGCAAGAGTTTAGCTAGGTTCTTGTTCTTGGAGAATATTTCTGGTGGCATTCTGTACAGTTGGGACGAGTCCATGGCCAGGTGCTGAAGCGATGGCAGTCCGTCCAAAGAATTGCCATTGATTTGGCTGAAATTATTGTAGGATATCCTGAGGACCCTCAGGCCCGGGATATCTAGACGATCCAACGCGGTGGCAGTGAGGTGATTGTGCTCCAGGTTTAGCTCGTAGAGGTTGTTGAGCCCCCTGAAAGCCCCGTTCTCTATCACGCTGACAGTGCAGTTCTTCAGGTTCAGTGTCCTGATAGGTAGGCCCTCCTGGAAGATCTTGTCGTGCAGCACGTTCAAATGATTGTTGGCCAAATCGAGCACGCGAAGCCGCTTAAGGGCGGTCAAAGCGTACGGATCCAGGCGGCGCAGACCATTGTCCTGCAGGTAAAGCTCCTCGAGCTCGTGCAGCTCCGAGAAAGTTCTGACTGTCACATGGCTCAATCGATTCATGCTGAGCTCCAGGAACTTTAGCGCTTGCATCGGTTGAAAGGCGGTGTCCTCTATTCGCGAGATGGAGTTGTTCGTCAGGTATAATCGCTCGACCAGCAACAGGTCCCTGAACAAAGGCGCCTGGAGGCGGGTTAATCTGTTATGTCCAAGCCACATGATCCTGACGGAAGCTTGACCCCTTAAGGAGTCATTGTGCAACACGCCCAGGCCGTTATTGTCCAGCTGAATGGAGACCAACGAGCTACCGCTGTTTCCGTTTTGGCCCACGTCGTTCGACACTTGGAACACATCACCCAGCACCGCCAGCAGGTTGCCCTGCAGGTTCACGTGCTGCAGGCTGTGCAGGGACCTCAAAGCGCCAGTCTCCATGTCTGTTATCGCGTTATTCTGCAGATGCAGCTCCAGGAGCGACGGCAAGGGGGCGAAAACTCCCCTTTTCACCTCGGTGATCTGATTGTCCTGAAGGCGCAGCTCTCTCAGCGACTTCGCCTTGGCGAATGTCCCCACTTCCAGCTCTCGGATACTGTTCCCATCCAGCGACAGAGTGGAGAGGTTCTCGCAGTGTTCGAGAAAGTCGCGCGGCACTTTTTCTATGTAGTTCTCACTGAGGTGTAGCTGCGCCAGTTGGCTCAGCGTCGCCAGGCCTCTGGCATCGATCCTCCTGATCGCGTTCTGCTGGAGGTACACCACCGACAGGCTCGTACTGCCCGCGAAAGTTTCCGCTGGTATCTCCAAGATATTGTTCTCCGCCAGGAACAGCTCCTTCAGCTCGGGTAGCTTCGAGAACACGCCACGGATATAGTGGATGTGGTTGTGGCTCAGATCGATCGACCTGAGCCTCTGGTTCGCCCTGAACGTGGACACGTCTAGAGACACGATCTTGTTGTGGCTAAGGTCGATGGACTCGAGATCGATCAGCGATATAAACGCGTCCTTGTCCACGAGTTCTACCGCGTTGTAATAGAGGGACAGAGTCTTTAGAGACGGACAGCAGCGAAAACAGTTAAGGGGGATTCTCTTGAAGTTGTTGCTGCTGAGATCTAGGAAGTTGAGAGCGTCCAGCCTGGAGTAGCCATCCTCAGGCAGTTCGGACACCTCGTTCCAGGCAAGTCTAAGGGACGTCAGGTGCTCCAGCCTCCTCAGCGACGTCATGGGGAACACTCTGATTTTATTCTCGGCCAGGTCCAGGTCTGTCAGGCTGTCCTCCAGCCCGGCGAAAGCGTACTCCGATATTTTTATTATCTGGTTTCCCTTCAAGTTCAGCTTGATCAGAGACAGCCCGTAGAAGCTGTAACTAGGTAGTTCGTGCACGAGATTAGCTTCCAGGTCCAGAGCCTTCAGCGAGCTCAAGGTCGCCATCGCCTTCTGTGGCACGTGGGGTAGCCGGCCTGACACCAGCGCCAACGACTCTAGACTCTTGCTCAGCCGCCTGAAGGCGTCCTCGCTTATCTCGCGGATCGCCGAGTGTGATATCTGCAGGTGCCTGATTTGCGAGCCCGCTGGAAACGCAGCCGTTCGAAGTTCCTCCACCTTTCTGTCTAACTCGTAAACGCTTAGTGACTGTACTATCGCTCCTGGAACAGCGATCAAAGCCTCGTCTGATTTCGATATTGAAACACCGATGCCTCTAATTGTAAGTTTCCGCCAGAAAGGCAACTGAACTCCCCCGCGAGAACCCTTAATCGAGGCTAAGATCCAAACATATTCAGACGTTTATTCATGCCCTCCACTAGTAGAAGCTGCTTCAACCGGATGTTGCGCAGAGACAATAGGAAACTCCCGCGGGAACGAAATCCCTTACTTTACCCTAATACATTCCCTCGTCAGTGTGTCTGTACGTACCTTCCCCTTCGGCAGCGTGTATTACACTGGACAAAGCGCTCCTGAGGGATTCCTCGGTGGACCCTGCGCATTCCAGGAACAGTCCGTCCTCGAAATTGTAGCAGGGACAGCCGGGTATCGTGTCTGGGGGCGGACATTTGGCGGTTCTCGCCTCCTGCGCCGCCATGCAGGCAGCCAGCACCACCGAATAAATGAAACGGAAGCCGTCGCGGCTACCGCGAGCCTCGCTTCCGCCGCCCGACGAGCCCGAGTCCCGCCACTTGCGTCTCGTCCGCGGCCACGTCGTCCACATGTTATTATTATCGCGCCGCTCCTTGCCCGTCTCGTCCCGATTCGCTCATCGTTTCTCCAAAAGAACACTGGATGCTACCACCGCGGCTCCTGCGAACATGCGGAAGAAAAGGTATTATAAATCGCGGACAGTCTCGCCACGGTGTTAAAGCAAATGCTGTTTCACATCCCATCACCGGAACAGTCTAAATAAACGAACCACCGCGCGGTGGTGAAGTTCCACGGGCTTAGGATGCTAGCAAGCATGTTTTGGTAGTACGCGGGAGGTGTTTTGTTAACTTTTACGCGCAGTTATATCCCCGAGAGTTCAAGGCATTAAACACTGCAGACCCAGGGTAGTTGATGCAGCGCAGGGTAACTTCAAGAGTTCAATATTAACTGCTACACCGCTGGACAAAGGTGCCCCTGGTGTATCTTGCGCTCTGGCAGCTGGCTGTGCTCAGCTAACAGACAAACTTGAGCATGCATTTCTCATGGCGTCAAGTCAAATTCCTCGCGAAAGTTGCAATTTCGGAGGAGCATGTTTGCCCCGCGTAGCTCGCAACTGCCGTTGATTATTCGGTGATATTAGGCTAAGGGCCTAATCGCGTGCCGCGCCACGTCAGATATTCCCTGCCATCTAGCATTTTTTCGCTCAGACTTTATCGCGGCGACGGATGCATGTATTCGCGTGTATCGAAGCTAAACGAAGGTGAATTCCTAATACGTTCGAGCTCGGATGGAAATTGATACGAGCACAAGTCGCGGCTGGAGTTGGGGGAATATATTCCCACATGTTCGTAAACGATTTTCACACGAACACACGCCGGTGCGTCGTTCGTATGCAGTGGAAAAAAGGGCGTTATCGACGCGAATGCAAATGCCGCGTTTCGTGACCACATTAACATAGTTCAGTCGCTGCCCCGTGCTTTCACTTTTATTCGCCATTCGAGACGTGTTTATTCTTCCCGATAGTGTTTCGGTAAGGAAGCGAGTCGTGTGCGTTCACGTGCAGGCGTGTGTGGCCCGGACGGATCGATGGTATGCGTGTATAAATATTTCAAGGAAATGCTAATGCCTGATAAGTTGATAAAAACGCACGCGAAGTTTTTCATGCGTAATCCTGCAACGAGAGAGGGTTTCAGGGATAGGAGTGGCCAGGAAAGCTGGGATATCGCGAATCTTTTATTCCACTTTGTACGCCGTTTGAAATAAACTTTTACCATTTTTGTGAAGTTGCCGGTGGTGTCGCGGGGACGCGCTGGAACTTTCATTCATCGGACACGGCTGCTTGCAACCCCATTTCGTACAAAGGCTCGTGATCCCGAAGATCAGAGGGTCGTAATTTAATGTCGAAGGTAAATCTTCGGACTCGGATGCTGTCGCGCAAGAGGGTGACCTGTTCGGCCCAGAAAAATATGGCCGGATGAATGGTGGACGGAGTTTTGGGGGCATGGTGCTCGCCGGGTGGCGTGGAGAGATCACGTGTAGGAGTGTGTTCGGGAATAGGGGGATAGCTGTTCGCTCCTCGGAAGGTTATGCTCTACATCGAGTTAGGGGCTGCAACTTTGTCGGGGGATCGTGGTTAACACGGCCTGGCGGCAGCTCGCGGCCGGCAGTCAAGTAGAAAAATCAATAATACCTCCGCCCGCTCCGTCCCGCTGTTACGAGCTTTTAATTAATGCACACACGTAATGCAAGTTTTCCATCATTACCGTTCGCGTGCGGCCGCGGCCGACGCTTGATTACGCGTTGTGCAGCTGCGTTTATTAATATGGTTTTTAGAGCAACCCTCGTGACTGTAATGCCTGAGCGGTGCTCGCGGCGCGTACGTTTCATTTGTAATTAAATCTAAGTGCACCTTTACGGCTCCGGTCACACCTACGCGGTGTCGAAGGAGGAGAGAAGTTGAGCGCATTCGAGCATTAAAAAGTCAAGTTGCGCTAGGTGGACGTGGTAACAAATCAGCTGAAACATCCCCAAGTTTGCGGAGCCAGCGTTTAAAGTCCAACCCGAAGTCTCGACTGAGGCAAGCAGTTTCGAGTAAAAATTTCCTCAGCCAAGTAGGTACCTCGAAGCAGACGACTGTTTAACTTTCTGTTTCGGACCAACTATTTTAACTGGATTTCCATAAAGTCAGCCTCGAGGATCCTCGCGCAGATCCCCGGCAGCCGCAGCTCCTCGTAGCGGAGGCACAGGTCAGTGCTATCCTCTGTACCCTCGACCAACATCCGACATCATGGTGCACGTGCGCGCGCTGTACACGCGTGACTATCTTAATGGCCGTGTTGTTATTGCATTCCTCGTCTCGTCGGCTGTTAATGCTCCCAGAAGTGTACAGGTGCCGTGGCGGCTGGGCGATGCGAAGAGGGAACCTTGTCGCGGCTTGTTTCCCGGCGGGAACGTGTCGTATGGGGACGGCCCGAAATATGACACGGTTTAATAAAGGACAGTGCTTACCTACGCGAACGCAGGCACAGCTGCATTGCTAGAGACACACGGTGGCACATTTAATTAAGCGTCGCTGCGACGCTTAATCTCCAAACTGCATTCGCCAGGTCGAAATGCACAGACGAAATTGAATATTTTCCTTGGCTCGCTCCGGAGCCCCAGTGCGCCTGTTTACCCCCGTCGGCTGAGGAAAAAATTCGCGTCTCCGGTAATCGCGGGAGCGGGAAAATGTTAGGATTTCCAGAGGTAAGGAATCGTGTTTTTTTAGTCGGGCTAGTGATACTCGAGTTGGACGAGAGTCGGGTTTGGATTATATCTGGGTTAGTGTTCTACCATGTTGAACGACCCGCTTATTCTTTTAAGGCGGAAAAACCAGTTGGTTCCCCTTTTTATTTTCTGAGGAGATCGTGGGCAAGCTAATACGAAGAAGGGTTGGTAAATATTGGTAGAAAATATTGCGACAACTGTGCATTTCTTAGAGATATTTTTAATACGTAGGTATATTTTAATGTACCTACTTTACTTTAATATGACTGATATTATTTCTGTATCATGGCTATGCATACTGTCCCCGAGGCAAATCTATCGATCCTCGCGACGAACGTAAACAGAATAAGGCTAGCATTCTTACATAAAACATTTTACAGAAGGGAAAATGAAAAAGAAATATTTTGATGTTAATATTAAACATATTTATTGTAGCAATTGTTACATTTTTTTTATATTTCACGAAATTGTGTTCTATTACTCTAGGTCTGTAGTGAAGGTTTAAGCCTCGCCAGCAGCGTCGAGGACACAAATACGAGATCATGGAACGAACAGCAGCTTCTATTTCGGCGGTGAATTCTGAAGTGCACTCCTGCACTTCGGTTTCCATTACCGAAGTTTCCTAAAGCAGAATTGACTTGGCATAGCAGGAACAAGTTCCCAACTGATCAGAATTAGGAAACGGTGAAAGAGCTGCTACTTTCCGGGGACCGACCCCTGCTGTTGAATCTTCACTCGATCGACCTAGACAAGCGTGGTAAGCATTTCTATACTTCCCAACAGATTCTCATAGTACGCACCAGATCTCAGGAAATAGGGATAGCCAGGAATATTTACCGTTTTATCGCGCATCGATCCCGCACGGCTGAATTTTCCAATCTTCCCACAATACACTCCGCTCATCTTCGGCACTTGAGCGTTTCGGCACGCCGAGCACCCTGCAAACTTCTCGGTTACTTCCGAATGCTCGGTGAACTAGTTTCTCCAGCGACAGGTTATTAAAATCCTGCTTCGGAAACCGACTTCGAACGCGTGCATAATCAGGATCATAAACTCGAAATTTTCCTTAGGCAAGCTGGACTAGATGTGTGCTATAAGAATTCCATTATATAAGCATTTGGCGATTGGGAAACGACCTATCGTGAGATATTGGCACATAGGTGGCGCCCCGTTAAGTTTGGGTTATGTAGAGTGCGGAAGAGAGTTCGCTTGGAGAGTCGGCGTTGGGGGAGTCGACTAAGGCGGCTGTCCAGCGCGCAGTGGATCCGAAGATCGTGGGTTCGAGTCCCATCGCCTGAGGGTCATTTTTTCTGCCTGCAATTAACTATAACGTTTCGAAATATAGTTCCCAGTCTTGTAGTCCAACTAGGAAAAACCACCTGGTAATTAAGCACATCGAAAAAAGGACCAGGCTCTCAGCAACAAACAGCTTTATCTAGATCCTAAAGCTCCGAATGTATTGTTCTCGTAAGTATCAAGCTTGTTGAACTGAATCCAGTGGAAACCTTGCAAGTTTCTCAATTACTCTCCGATCAGAACTCGCGAGGGTTCGTGATCTTTACGGAGTCCGTGCGGTTCCACTGTTTCTCTAGGATGATGGCATCACTTGCCATTGCTAGTAGGACGTCCAGAGGTCGTGGAGTCTTGGCCTGGAACGTTTTGGTCCATTAAGGCCGCAGGGAAATTGAATTCCGGCGCGACGCCGGGCGCGCAAGCTCGGATTAAATCGTTGCGGTGCACGGTCGAAACCACGTTCGCTAATGAAGCGCGCTGCGTTGAATTTTAAAGGGCCAAAACTGGCTATCCGTTCGACCTCCGTCCGATACCTTTGATCCTCTCCGTTCTTTCCTGGAGGAGCGCGCAATTAACTTTCACGCCGAGGCGGCTCTTCTCCAGAGTCGAAGGGACGGAATCGCGGATGTAATTGTTGCCCTGTCGGCGGATTATTTGGGAATTCCTTTAGAAGGAACGGGCTGAATTTCCCAATTTCCTCATTCTGTAGCGGCTCTGTGAGATTGCCAGGCATTCACCGAATTGCTCCACCTTCCTCTCAGTCTCGCCAGAAACTCAAACAGCAAAGAGTCCGCCGCTTTAATTACCCCATACATTTGCCACGTTCCTTCTACCGACCCCTTTCTTTCAAGAAGCAAACGAAACTCGCCCTTTAACCTTTCACCAGCTAAACGTACCGTTACTTGTCGTCTTTCAGATGCCCGGCTCCGGGACGAACGAGTCGCCCGAAGTCTGCACCTGTACACGTGTACGCCTAACGAGCCACCGAGCGGCTCGGAGTTGTTCACCTATTTAAATAAGACAGACGATGGTAATGAGAATGCAAATGGCGTAGTACAACCGAGCCAGCTTTCCTGCACACGTCAGGGAATAACAAAAGGCGACGGTTGCGCGGGATTCCTGCTGGTTCGGGTTCTTGGACACAGGGCTCTTAGTGCTTGGGTACTATATTGAGGGACCGACGGAAAAGCAGAGGCAAAGGG
Source organism: Andrena hattorfiana (assembly GCA_944738655.2). Classification (NCBI taxonomy): domain Eukaryota; kingdom Metazoa; phylum Arthropoda; class Insecta; order Hymenoptera; family Andrenidae; genus Andrena; species Andrena hattorfiana. The sequence continues at coordinate 1,447,322 of OX122895.1, forward strand.
GATTGCGTGGGCGTTCGACGCTGATTACAAGCGTTCTTCTACCTCAAATTTACATTTATTTGTAAATTTTGTATATTAAGATTTACTGTAGCTACAAGTATGAATAAAAGTTGGATTTACTTTATACTTTGTTCTTTATTATTCCTGCAACATTGGAATGCAATTCCTATCCTATTCCTATACGACCACATTCCAACAGTACATACATAAAAAAATCACACGCTGCTTAAATTATAAATCACGCCTTTCAATTCGCACTACTCGTCTCTAATCGGCTTACGACGATGTGAAATTTGGTAAGTAGTTAATTCGCTCCCCGCGAAAACGTAACAAAGTTGCAAGGGATATAATTTTTCAACAATGTTGCAAATGGAAATGCGCTGTTCGGAAACAAAAATCCCGCTTTGCAACTTTGTGCATTTTCGCCAGGAGCTTAATTTCGGTTTGCAACTTCATTGCAGCTGCAAGAGAAGCAAAATTTCGCCTGCAGCTTCTCTTGCAGGTGCAGCGCGATATTTTGTTTCTCTTGCAGGTGCAGCAACTCAAAAATGACCTGCTCCGAATTCCATTGCTGGATTCTTGCACCTGCAAGAGAGGCAGCTTTTTGGCCTGCAGCTGCAAGGAATGAAAACTTTCGCCCCGTAACTTCTGCCCCGTATCTTCCTGCATCTCTTTGCATATAATTAAAGCGTATAATCCCAGTTGGCCGGTGTAATTCTTGGAAATCCTCGAAACGCCGTCAGAATGTTATGATGCTAAATTTGTAATGATGTCGGTGAAAATTTGTGTGCCGAGTTTCGACTGTTCCTTCCGGGAACGTCATACTCTTGTTCACCTCCGCACTCCCGCCGAGTTAATTAGTCCTGGAGCCTCGACTCGCGACGATTGCTGGGATCGTTGCATTTGTGACAGGCGTTCTAACAAGTAAACGAGTAAATACCGAATTCGTGAATGGAAAATGGAACCATGTATTTCCGCCTCAAATAACGCGCAGCAGTTTCATGCGCCACTCCGGCTCGCGAATTTCTTCGCTCCGCCTTGCACCCCGTTTTTTTTTTCGAGGAGCGTTACAGGAATCACTATTTCTTCCCTAGCAGATCACTGGCAGAGGAATGTCCCTTAATTAAGGCCACTTGGAGTTTCATGCTCGCACAGTGCGAATTATACGTTCGTATAAATTTTCAAGCCGAACGTGGTTGGGTCGTGGGCGGGGGCGTGAAGAATTCAAAAGATACGTTGACAGGCGGTCTTTGAGGTCACTCGGAGAGATCCCTTTGATACTCTTACGCTAGGCGCCGCGCGTTAGGCGCGGGGAATTCCATCGAGGAAGAGACGCCGCGCGGAATTATGGAAAATATTCCTTTCGTTAGCCATCCGTGCCGGTCGTGGCATTCACGGGAAAGCTGCTTCGGATTCTTCAAAGGATCGTCGACGGCACGAAGCTAATATGCGAATCTTCTTAGCATGCGAGAGAAAGAAATTTGTGTGTTCTGCTCGATAAAAAAGCGAAAACGGGAAGGGAAGCTTGAGAATGCTGGTTGCGCGAAATGCGAGCAAAATAAGAAGTATGAAAAATTTCTTTCATTGTCGAAGAAAAGGAATGATACTACTTACATGGTGTGCTAAATGTTTCCCATCCTTCAGGATGATATTTCAAACGCTTAAACAGTAAAAGAAAAATCAGACATTGCGTGCGATTAATCGCTTGAGCTGTTAGATGTGTTTCCGTGTTATTTCTCATTTCTGGGCGTAAAACGAGGAGCTAAGACTTTGTTTCGTGAACTTTCAAGCTCGTCTATCGAACCACGCCGAACACTGAACGCGCTCCCCGTTGCAGAATAAGCAGCGGGATGTCTTTAAAGAACGTTTAACCGCGCTGATCTTATATAAAGCACCGGTTCCCGACGTTAGTATGCGGGAAGCGAGGGAAAGATCGTGGAAGATCATTACCGATAATTAGCGAATCCTAAAGGCAATTAACGGAGCAAGTCAGCCGCGATCGTGTAACAATATTAGCGTTACGAAAAAGGGTACCTTCGACAGTGATCGGTACGAATCCTAGATTTCTTATTCCGAGAGCGTTTCACTTAAAGTTCAGGTAGAACACGAAGCAAAACTGATTTTACCGTCGAAACTCTGGATGGTTCTGACCCGTGGGGCCATTTAGCAGCGGAAAAACACCCTTCAAACGTAATTTTTCCATTGCAGTTTAACAAGCTTAGTTCCGGCGCTTTCAAAAACCCCGTCGCCCTACATTCGAATATATTTCGCACAAATATTCATTTGAAGACATTTCAACTCCGAGTTTTAAACTCTCCTGGAGAAGCACGCCCCCTGCCTTCAGAAGTCTCGCGAAGTAATATTCATTTAAAGGTCTCCAGGACGCCCTTTAGGTTGTCAGGAAGTATTAGTATCACTTTGAATTCCAGAAACTCCGGGAATACCGGCGGAACAATGATTTTTTCCGTCACTGTCGTGGACGCGAGCGATGCGACTGCAATTGCACTCGTCCTTGTTGCGCGGCAACTCTGGTATGCGATAAACTGTTGTAGACCGGCATTAAAATTTCACTGTGCGTGGGTATAGCAAAGTGAAACCGTTATTATCGCGGCGGGGGGTAGGGAACTTTGTCACAGTTCGTTCGGCGGGCACGGGCGGAACTTCCGCTTACGAATTTTCAACTAGGCGACGGGACGTGGGGAAGTGCTCCCCTCAATTTGCTGCAGGTGAACGGCACACCCGACCTGCATCGATTTTCCGGCGTGTCTTCGGGCGTGCATTAATAATACAAACAGACGGCGAGATACGTTTCTTCTTGAAGTGTTCAGCCCAACTTGGCGCTCGCATTTATTTATGCAACTTTAATGAAACTTCGCTGCTAGCGTGAAACTTTAAGGGGGAAGCAACTCCGTGCGACGTCAGCGACCTCGCGGAAGAATTGGGGAACTTGCTAGCAGCGTAATTGTTAACCTCAAGGCGCTAGATGGGAAATATCGATGGAGAGGGGAATAACGATGCGGTGGAGGTAATTTGTGTTGCCGGCGGGCGATACCTTGATCGTGATACGCGACGCTGATATCACGTATTCCGCGTTTACGGTGAAAACAACCGTCGTCTATGAACCCGCTTTGAATTATAGCTGTCCTCGTGAGCGCTCGACACGGATTCTACGCCATTAGCGAGTAGAATAATGTGGGATCGAGGACACCTGTTACACAAGTGGTGCAACTACGCGAAAGAAGAGTGATCACAGGCCGTATGTCGCTGTGGTGCAGTGGTTAGAATGCACGATTCTCACGATGATAGTAGACAGAAAGTGGTTTTCATCGCTATAGGAGGGGGAAATCCTGATTTTCATATGCCTGCTGCATCCCTGGAATGTTTGAATTGCTGTTGAAACTGATCAGGTAAGATACTGTGTGCGTAGGAAATGAATGGAGTAATGAGTGTGAAATGTAAGATGGAAGGAAAGAAAAGGAAGTTGCGTTTCGTCCCGGGCCTTGCTATAAGTGGACTCATCGGCCAGGCACATCTAGCACGCCCTGTTTTAGACGCTGGGATGTTAGGAGTAGGACGAAACGGGTATATATACGAAGGAGTGGATGAGAGAGAACTTACGAGAGAGCGGAGCGGTCGCGTGGCCCTCTAGCGGCAGTGACGGAGGTATCGCTACAATAAAATCTCCATAGAAAATAATGGCCACCGCAAACAGGATTGCGTACGTTCTGGTCCGTGGCTTTGCTTCCCGAATATAACACATAACTCCTAGGCGTCTTCCAATAGAAAAGCGCGCAAGAAGTACATTGTATAGAGGAAATTCGTTGGATTCTGGGCGTCTGCTCGCTCCCCGTTCCTTGCACAGAATCACTGGCTGCTAGCGAGCGGATCTCTTGAATATCACTGATACGAGAACTGAAAGAAGTTAGCGGAACGCTAGTGGGGTATCTGACTTACGTGGTATCCGATTTCGCGACGCACAAAGGCGGCGGCATTCAGCGCGTCAGCCTTGATAGAACGTATGCCGAATATAGCAGTCGGCTCCCAGCAACCGTGAACCGCATTAGTATTCCCGAAGGCATTAGCCGTGCGTTCGTAATTCATACGGAACCGTGGTCGATGAGAGACCTAAGCGATCTTGCTGAATAGCCGCCAATTTACAGGCCCCCTTCCCGGCGCTGCCTCTAAAGACGCTCGCAAAATAGTTTGCGCGAGATATAATAGATGTTTCGGTTGCGTGTAAAACACCTCCGCAAAGTTGGCCTCTCATTGGAAAATATATCAGTTTCTCTTTTATGCAATCGTTTGTGCATCGTTTGTACATCATTGTTTATTAGTTTATATTATTTGTTCATCGACTAATGATTTATAATAAATGAAACAAATTTCACTGAAATTTTTTTTTGTACATCTGGCCCCACATTTTATTTATTTTTCATTGTTCACCAATAATTTCATATGGAATCGATCGTTAGTCGTTTGTACATCTTTGTTCACTCATTTTTATTACTTATTGGCAAGAAATTGTCTTTTAATTATCGTCATTGATAATTGTCATCATGACACAATAGATATTTATTAAAAATGATAATTAAAAGACAATTCCTTGTACCACTTTATACATCACACTACACATGACACTTCACATACTACACACCACACTTCACACACTACACATCACACTTCGCACACTACACATCACACTTCGCACACTACACATCACACTTCGCACACTTCACATCACACGTCGCACACTACACATCACACTTCACACACTACACAATTACACTTGATACATCATCATGATACACATTACACTTCACGTTTTACAATAGTCATACACTGCTCGTAACTTAGGAACTAAGTAGTCGTCTTACGATATCGGCATAATGTGGTAAGTATTCAGGAAGGTTATTCAGCTTCCCGCGTAAAAAGCAACAAAGTTGCAAAGGACAAATTTTTGCAACAATGTTGCAAATGAAATTGGGGTGTTCGAGACATAAAATCTCGGTTTGCAACTTTGTGCATTTTTCGCTAAACGCGAAATCTCGGTTTGCTACTGTGTTGAGGCTCGCGAAAACGAAACAAAGTTGCAAAGCGGGCCTTTGATTCGCGAACAGCCAAATTTTATTTGCAACAATGTTGCAAAAAATTTGCCCTTGCAACTTTGTTGGGTTTTCGCGGCAAGCTTACTATTACGTATGTTGTGTGTTGTGTGTTGTGTGTGTGTGTGTGTGTGTGTGTTGCTAGAGTGTAAGAATAGTGTTGAAGTAGTGTGTGAGTAGTGTAAGTATTGTATGGTAAGTGTAAAGGATGAAGTGTGAAGTGTCGAAATGGTAAAGGAATTTGCATGTAATGATGCTGCAATGGAGTAAAAATAGTACAGGAATATTGTTAAATTGCTAGAGCGCAAAATCAGAGTGTCCTTCTCTATGTTGTCGACACTTTACGACGTCGTGAGGTAGATCCTCTTTGCTCATTCCCGCGCATGCGCCATTGTGGGTCTAGTGATGACGTAATAGATATTCATTAAAAACGTTAATTAAAAGACAATTGCTTGTGAACAAATAATAAAAATGAGTGAACAAAGATGTACAAACGACGAATGATTGATTCCATATGAAATTATTGGTGAATAATGAAAAAAATATATAAATGAGGGCCTGGGTGAAAAAAGTTCAGTCAAATTTGTTTAATTTATTATAAATTCATCAAATGATGAACAAATAATATAAACTAATGAACAACGATGTACAAACGATGCACAATCGATTGCATAAAAAAGGAACTGATATATACTCCAATGAGGGGCTAACTTTTCGGAAGTGTGTAAAACAGTGCTGCTGCGCGCACGTTCGCGGCTGAATGCGTAAGCTCATCGGGAATTCAGCACTCGCGCGTGGCGCCACGCGCGCAGCAGTTTTAAACGAAATCAGCATGCATTTCGCCTCTAGGTATCGGAGCGCCGCTATACCGAATTTACTGAATAAGATTTATCATAACCGTGCTACCATCTGGGATTCTCTGCCACCTGACACGCGATATAACCTATATTGCATCGGAAGTTTCTCTCACGTCAAAGTTTTCAAGATTTCATGAGTGTTTACCTAAGTGCTCGATATCTTTCGCTCTCGATACGAAGCACCGTTCCGCTCCACGGATCCGATCGTAATCTGAAGGTGGCCTAATCCCTGTAACGCGCGATTGCACGCCCGCATTACGACGCTCGCGACGTAGGCTGAGGGAAACGTCGTGGGACACGATCGATAAATTTGTACAGTCTTAGCGTATCCGGCAGCCAGTTCGATACGACGCGTTTGACGAGGTTTGGCGAACTCATCTCGGCTACGTGTTGAAATTTAATCATCCCGGACTACAGGCGAGGCTTGACGATCCAGGTGTTTGTACGAGAGATTTGCACGAGCGGACTGCTGGGTTATTTGCCCCCTCAATCTGTATCGCAGACGTTACATTAGATTCGAGCATCTAGCCTACATCCGCGGGGGGTATTGATACGCGTTCGAGGCGCCGAGGACAGCAGAATCTTGTTTGCTAAGATGTTACTATCGCAACACTGTGCTCTTATCTCGAGTTCACTGCACCGCGACGTCAAGAACCTTTTGGAGCCATTGCTCGCAGAAAAAGGGAGGGTTTACGGAGTCCCGAGGAGTCGCATCCATTCACCGCGATCAGGGTGTATCTGCGGGGTTTACGAGTGGCGGAAATTTTCTCGACTTTCCTCGGGGAAGGTGATCGTGACCACGGAGGTGTGAGTGAGCCCGGGCTTAGAAAACAGGACTCGCAGCGTCTCGCGATCCCGGCCGGGCGGGCGTGAATCCTGCAAGGACCGGGGGGGATCCAATCTGCTTGTAAAAGCAGAAACGCCACGACGACGCGGCCCGTCGCGCCGCCCGTCGTCTCTCTTCCTCATAAATCCGTGAGGAGCGCGCAATCTCGATGGATTACGTTCACTACGGCGCGATTTTACAGCGCAACAGGGACAAGAGTCCGACGAATATATCCCTTCGGAACTTCCTAAGTCCACCGTCCAGTCCTTGTCCACTAAATATCCAAGGACCCGCGTCACCGATCCCAGAAATCACCTTTTCCACTGTCGTTCAGCAAGGCGCGTGACACGACTGCCAACCGTAAGGAAATTACGGCGCGCTCTCGGTCCCTCGATATAATAACCGCGTCACGCAGTACTATGAGTGGGAAAGCTTCCGCGTAAATTGGGGATGATGATCCTTTTGGCGGAATGCTGATCTTGTATGTACCGCTGGCTGACACATACGATAGTCGCTGTCATTGGTTTCAGACACGAGTTTGTTGAGCCTCTTACGTTCATTCAAATTAATCCAAGTCCAAGCAGCTTATGAATTTTCTTTATGACACAATTCGGGAATAGTTAATCCCAACGTTAATCAGTTTGAAGTCCGCAGCTCCAGTTGCAGTACTTTTTTCACCGCCCATAGCGCATTTCCGAGGATCTCGTGAAAGGCGATCGATCGAGCCCGAGCCCGCGCACGTTCCAATTAATCCGGGCTTGGAGGATCCGATCGCCAGGTCTGCTTCGTTATCCATTCTTTTTAGTGCCGACCCGATTATAATTTCATAATTCCCGTGTTTGCCCGTTCTGTTTTAAGGAACGGTCTCCTCCTAGCCAACGGGAGACTGTTGCAGCGTAATAGCGGGTCTTTGCCCACGCCTCATCCTCCGTAGAGGAGAAATATCCCTCCTTTTCCTGGGGATGAGAGCACCCTGTCGTTAGACATGAACGGGATTGTTTCGCGACGACGGAGCCTCGTGTATCCGGGATTTCTGGGTTAGATTGGAAGGGATTTTCGAAACGGGATGGACACAGCGGAATCCTTTAGCGGCCTCGTGATTCGATTTTCCCCGCTCTCGGATGCGAACATTATCCATTTGAACGGTAATCCCTGCGGAATTATTTACAGCGGAATGCACCAATTGTAGCCATCCATCGGTGTGTGTGACAAACCATGAGGAGCTCAAAGACCAGAACACCATTTTTAACCAATCACGCATATTTCGCTGTAAATGTCTCCCCCATACCATTTTAGAGCGTTCAAAAGGGTAGGAAATATTTGGAGCTATTTGTTTGGTGAATTTCGGAAGAATAATCGTGTGTCGCCCGATACAAAAATATTAAATTCCGTGACAGTGGACAGTACTCGAAGAGTGAAAGATTAATTGTTTCACGGCGGGAGCGGGGAAAGGGATAATTTATAATTCGAGCATCGCTCTGCCAGGTCAAAGCGCGAAAATTCATTTCGCCGGGGCGCGAGCGCGCAATTTAAGCGTGTTTCAATTAAACCTCGTCCGCCCGGCTGACCTGTAATTTAAACTTTTATACATACCTAGATGCGTGGACGGGCAAAAATCTGTCGAGGGATGGCGGAAGAAGAGGGGACGTTAAACGGGACCGGTGCCCGGGAGGTTTTCTTTTGAAAACGTAATTTCTTCTTCGCGTCGAATCGCGCGTCTCCCGATCCCGCGCATGTTAATTGCTCGCTCGCAATTTCTCTGGACTCGTAGCAACGTTCGCGGAGGCACGGTGCCCGTTTTTATTCGCGCTCGTTTACCTCTAATGACGCGTCACTTTGCGTTGTCATCAAAAAAGATTCATGCTCGTTAGAAGTCCACTCGTTTCCGCCCGAGCTGACGTGCTCTCTGTCGGAACCCCCCTAAGACACCATTAGCGAACGTTGCCGCGGTTTGCCATGGTACAAATAAATAGGCGATGTGTATGCGCGAAGCTGCAACATCTTTATCTGAATATTTTAGAATATCAAGTACACACTTTTCTCCACCTTTTTGTTATTATGATCAAATGGCGAAGGTGACATTTACAGTAAACAAGTGGAGGTGGGAATAGATCTCTGAACAGAACACTGCCTTCAAATCCTAATCAAACAAGCATCCCAGGCTGAAAGCATCCAGGAGTGGGCGCGGAATAGTAAACAGCGCAGTCTTTTCTCTATTCTTCGCGTCTAGAGACCTCAGGAACCCTCTTCAAGCCTCCAAACAATCCCGACCAGCGTCCCTAAATGCACAGCCATTCAAGCGTCTCAGCTGCTACCCGGTGGTGGCTGCGGATGGTCCATCATGGCCCGCCACTGTCAGTACTCCCTTCTATCTGCGCAGGGGATCAGTCAGTTTGAACCCGTGCCCCCCAGTCCCCGGTGGTGTTCTCGTTGCTGGTGATATTAACGAAAAAATGGCCGCCACCGTTCGCTAGGATCTGGCTCCATTTCAGATTTAGGTCGCGATAGACGCACGGTGCTCGAACCCCCCCTCAACGGCGGTTGTTTCCTCGACCCTGGTTATCTCCGTGTGGATACGGCCTTCCTCACGTTGGGGTCTTTCAAAACGAAGCTGATGCGAGCGGCCCACGGCGCTACCCTCTCGACGTCGCATGGAAACATCCGACTGGAGCCTTTTATACGTACTGTGGTCCAGCCACTAGGGTAGGGACCGCTCGATTTGCGTCGCGATAACGCACTCTCATCACGGGTGGACGCGGGAGGATCGAAAAGGATGCAGCTGCATCGAGCATCTAACAATTCCCGTTTGCTAAACATGAATCACGACTAAAAAACATTACCTTTGAGGAATCTGTTTCCTGCTCCATTATTCTGGGAGCTATTTTGTTGGCTGACGTCGTGTAAGAAAATTACAGGGCACTGGCAAGTTCGCCTGGCAATAGGCAACCGCCCGCTCCGTACGTCGAGGCTATTTATCCGGCTGACCGTCAGGGGGCAGTGCGAACTACGCGCGCACGACGGATGCTTCCCCCTCAGCGCACGCAACGACTGGTTGCCTATGGTACGGCGAAGGGAAGGAATGTTTATTTCATCGCGTTCTGTAACGTTCGCCCTGTGTAAGTAATCGGACATTGAAGTGTCTGTACACGTCTCGTAGGAATGGATCGCTCTCACAGGGTGAGTTCCAAGAGGGTTCTCTCCGAAATTGCAGTTCTCGAAGCTGCTTTCCACCCTCGGAGCCTTCAATTTCCAATTCTTTCCGCTGGAGGCAGCAAACTGTTTCGGAAAATGCAAATCACGGCTGTGCACGTGCTTGGAGTACAAAATGGTAAACGGAGGATAGAGGTAAGCAGCGTTAACATTGGCGGATTGCGTTAATTAATGGATGAAGGTAAGTGTCAATAGTAATATGAAATAAATTATACAGTTAGTATTTTGTGATAAATTAGACCGCCACTGGAAATGTAATCATACTTTCTCGTTTTATGGTTGGTTTAAAAACACCTTCACTTGGCGCCAATGGTTTCTCATTTCATAAGATTTAATATTGCAATCAAAGGCGCACCGAACTGCTGAGTGACTGACCCTCCAAGAACGTAGTTTGCTCTATTAGACATCCCTTAACTTGAACCACACTTTTTCCAATGAGCCAGTGGAGAGACGGGATATTAATTGCCACCGTGATCGACGCGAACTTGTTACGTACTTATTAATAGGGAAATTGAGGGAAGTTTGTAATCAGGGGATAGTTACAGAGATGGACACAGAGGTGTTACGTCTTCTTAAAGCTACATAAATTATTAGTAACCAGAGAATGAGACTTTGATTTTTTTGAGTACCTACTGAGGGATTAAAGGCGACGAATTTAACTTCCAAAGTGGGTAATTATAATAGCCAGCAATTTCGTCAGAAACGACGAATAAACAGCAGTGGAGCACTCCAAGAAAATCTCGCGAGCCACGAGTTCCTTTTAACGACGCTGGCGCACGGGCCGCTCTTAATTCCCCGATAATTATCTGAAAGTTTCTCCAATTAAGGATGGCAGATTTAACTTCTGCTTAACCCGTCAAGTGGGCAATTAGAGTAGCCGAAAATCGCCAGAAACAGAGACTAAAAACTATTCCAATGTTCCGCGGAGAGTCAGGTTCCTGTCAACAAAGGGCGACCATTCGCTTCGTCGCAATGGTCCAGGGCTATTAAATTACAGTGCGTCGGTTCCACTTTACTAAATCTCATCCCTGCCATGTTGCCCGCAAGCTTCCCGTCTGTGGCAAAATATTAACGCACCGCAAATATCCGCCAATTCTATAAAAGAGTCATGCGGAAGCTAGCATTAATCACGCGCCAAGTTTAAAGACGCGGGAGTATCAATTTTCGAGCAGCCATTCGTTTCCCGCCAGGCTTGAACCAGATCGTTCGATGTCTCGAAGAAGTCGTTCCGCGGAATTACAGGCCCCGTGTATCTGCCGCAGTTTTACGACACCCCCGATCCGTTCGAAGGAAATAAGTCATTGGTGTCGATGTAAGGAGCGCTATCGGTGCAATATGTTTCCGGACGTGACGTGAAAATGCAAATTTCCACGGGGATGACCGCGTTTCCGCGTGATACGCACCGGATATCTTTAATTTATATGGGCACCGCGCTCGAGAGATTTATGAGCGCCAGCGTCGCCCGGCGGCGGCTGGAGGAACTACCGCAAACGTGAAGATTCTTCTCTCGGCTGGACCAATTAATTAGTTAATTTCGCTGAAATCTCTCGGACTGAACGATGAGAGGTCAAGAGACCTTTTTAATTCGATATGAATCGCGAATGGGGCATATTAAAGAGACTCTTCTTTGACAAATCTGTCTTTCACGAGCAATTTACGGCAGTATCTTGGGACCACGATGGTTGACTTTGATGGCTCAAGGGTTCTACCTTCTGCGCCGTCTTGGTCCTAAGGAATGGAAGACGGTAGGGTCTCTAATCGAGGTTTCCAAGTGCAGTTCCGATGTTTGATCAGCACTGGAGCTAGCTGCGCTGGGAATCCTCATCAGGAATTAGGGCAGGGGTATACTAGAACTTCCATATCTCCTCTATCCTTCAATCAGCAACATTGTCCATGAAATTAATAGCCTCAAGACGCCTTGAACTAGCAGCTACGTAGCCGCTGGTAATTTTGATTAATTGCTAAGTCAGGGGAAGAGTTAAGCCAGTCTCTATGTTCATTCAGGTCTCAGCATCAGCTCCTGCGAAATAATCTCGGCACGATATATCGCCCGCTCGTATTAGACTTTGATTACCCAATGGGCGACCCGCTACAAAGGGGTTTATGGAGTGATATAACCCCGTCAGCCCTCTGGGCCGGCACTCTTTCAAAGTTCCCGCCGAATCTGGAGCGCTATAAAATAATGGACGGCAAGCAGGAGGGGTTTACTGCCCGTTTCGCAGCGACGAACGTGGAACTCGAACGACCCGCGCTCGTCTCCCGACAATTGAATCTTATCCGGTGCGCGATTAACAAATCCTCTGGTTTCGCATCGGGTTGTAAGGGCGGAAGAAGAGGGCTTAAAGAGTTACGAGACCGAGCGGGCCGATTGTTCGAGCTGGCAATGAAAGATGAGCCCCGATGAATCTGTGTTCGAGTTCGTTTTAAAACTCTTCCGGGGCTTTCAACTTAATTGTGCGGACAGATTTCATTCAGAGAGCATTTGCCGGGGTAGCGTCTTCCCGTTTAAAACTCCGGATGCTCCTGACACTACAAACAATTGCAGTTTAAGAATTTCGAGACCGTCGGCGAGTAGTCTGGCAGAATTTCATCATACCCTGAAACCCATGCTCGACGATTACGAGATACAGTGGAACTGTTCGCGAGTTGCGAGTCGCGGCTCGGATTAATAAAGGACGTGTAGCATCTTGGTAAGCCCTACAGTCGGAATTAAATTTTCCCTTGTAAACTGTACGTATAGTTTGCATAGCCATTACGAGCCTCCCGAGCCACTTTACTGTTCCGCCTCAGTGTCGTGCCGCCGCGGTTCCACTCTACCGTGCTTGTATTAAATTAGTAGCCATTGCTTTATGGCTTCCGTTGCTCCCCTTGCGGTGCGTGCTCGCAGTTGTTCCCCCTCCCGAAAATATCTCCCCGTTTCGGGATAGTTCCGTACCATGTGGCGAGGGAGGAAACACCGGGGAAAAACAGTTTTCCAAAGTGCTCGTGTAATTGTCAAAGTTTCGCTTCGAGAAGCCACGCGTCTGACTTTCCATACGGCTCGACCACTTAGGCCGCGTGAAGCTGCAGCTCGGAGTTATCGAATTGCTCGCGACTACTTCTAACTCATCGACCCCTGCAGACGGGGTAGTGATTTTGAAAGCGGTGAAATATTAGTTTGCCCGCGCGAGCCGTCCTCCGGCCAGTCTAGCGCAGAGCAACAATTTCATCAAGAAGTTAAGCACAAAACGCGACGGGAACACGGTCAATATTTGCGCGGGGCTCGAAACTGTCAGGGCCACACACGTACACGCGGGGACCGTATTTCGCGCCGTTTCTAGAATTATTTTTGTAACTGTCACCGGTGTGTGCATCTCATAAATCTCGCGGCCGCGCCAACCTTTTGTTCGCCGCGTTTGCGCTCGTGACTTGTACAAAGCCTCGCTCGAGGTCGAATAAAAAAGAGAGAGGGAGAGAGAGAGAGAGAGAGAGAGAAGATAAAAAAATTCTCTGTTACACATTAAACGCGAGAATCGACTTGTTCGAAATATTGTGATCGCGACGATCAATCCGCCGATTTGGGAGGGCGATAAAAACCGGGCGCCGGTGTTCCCTTTTAAAGAATCCATTTACATAAATGTTTGTAAAATTCTGTGCCGAGTTCTATTTTCACCGCGAACCGGCGAGCATCGATGAAATCGTATTATTTTAATATTTCTCCATCGCGCTGCCACCGTCGTCCCGATAGAACCGACGCCATTTGCATAAATGTTTTCCATTAAAGCATGCATTCGAGGAAAGTCCCTTCGTCAGCGTCATTACGTTACAAATTAATTTTTTAATTGTGTGGAGGCGGGGGTGCTAGCGCGGTCCTCTTTAGTTTCAATTGCAAACGATCGTTCTCTCGGTTAATCTTCCAGCGTCGAGCAAACAGCCCCCGAAAGCACCGAAACAGAGATGCGCCAGTTTATTGATGTTAAACGAAACCGAGAACAAGAGAGCGGAACCATTTCGAGTGGGTGTGCTGCATTCGGAAAGCACGGTTCCGGTTAGTCTAGGAGCGCAAAGACTCCAGTTTCGTAGTCGGCTTCCGGTTATGAGACCTCGTTCCCGAATTCAGAGCTCGCGCCCATTGTTCCGCAGTCCCGGTTTGCATATTGGAACGGTATTTAGACGTGTTACTTTTCTAGACTGTTTGTGGAAGCGGCGCTGCATTCAGATCTGCCCTCCCTTCTTAGAATAATAATGCAAACCTTTTTGTTTACTAGTACTTTGCCATTTGACTTCGAATAACAAAATTACGTTGCTCCGGAGCGCCTAGCACCAGGCAACCGCGTCGTACCACGATGCCACTTAGCGCGGTGGTCAGCAGAGGGCAGCGCGGTCGTCGGCCGCACGATGCATCCTTCTTAACGTATGACGCGAGCGGTTGCATATCCTCAGGCGCTCGGAGGCTGAAGCCTCCGTTACATGATGTCAATTGGATTCCAGTTCCGTTTGCAAGAGTCTTGAACAGATCTCTGCGCGCAAATAATTTATATCCCACAGATGTACAGTAGGTTCGAAGTAAAACAAGTTTCGTGCTCGCAATTCGCGCACCGATCTCGAGCACTGTGTTCTACGACCGCGATAACTTTCCACCGTTAATGAAAATATTGTTTCCTAACCCGGTTTACCTTGCAGCGAAGCCAGCAGGTCCTGTTTACGCTCAGCAATTCCTTGAGCAAGCCCCGAGCGAGGAAACAAGAAGGTACGACGCGAGTTCTGCTTGTTTTTAAACTGCTCGCTCACCCCCGGAACTAGTACCGATGGAACTTTTTATTAGCTGCATCTTAGTACGATCGATGTCACGTCGCAGCGACGCCCTTTAACGGAGCCTGCAGGGACCAATAATGTACAGCCGGAAGGGTTAAGTCGATAGTATAAAATTACGGTTCCAATGTAAATTCCGGGAAGTATCGAGAGAGAGAGAGCTTAAAGTCTTAAATTGAAATTGGCTGTCATAGTTGCAGCAAAGTAAAGTTCGCAAGCACGTCGTTCTACTTCACTGACCTTCGCAATATTAATTAAAATTCTTCTCGCCCAGTTTCATTGCGCGATACGAGTTGAAGTTCTGCGCGCAGGAAGTGTTCCGCCGTCGCGGACATAAAAGCGCAAGAATTTCTATAGCGAAGTAGAACTGAAAGAGGATAACGAATCGCAGGGTTGTAATTTTGAGGGTCGAAAGTGCGTTCCTTTCAGCGATAGAGATCTCGGTTATCCGGGAGATCAGAGAAGCCCACAGACGCGGGCCTCAAAGCGTGAAACAGTGATTCTAAAGAAACCAAAGCGGCACTTTGGTCGAGCTGCTGATAGAAAATTCTTCCGCCCCCCGGCTTTCAATGCGATCCCCCGGCAGTCACGGCGAAGAAAACATTCGCGGCTCGGGGCTTCCAATTTGAAAGCGCTTCTAATTGAAAAGATCCTCGTCGGCGATCCGCTCGTGTCCCGCTATTCCTCTGCCGCGTAAATAACGCGCACGAACCGAGACCCCCGTGCTCGGAATATACGCGACTCCCTCCCCTGTAGAACGCAACACGCGCGATCATTAAAAATTCCAACGGCGTGAGAGGAGATTAGGGCCGCGGTGCGCGCCATTTAATATGCAAACTAGAAAAATTTCAACTATAAAAACTGGAGTTTATTGGGGCAAGCCACGCGTCAGCGCCGCCGCGATTCTCCCTACCCTCGTAACTTGCGATCTAAATATTTCTGTCGAAACAGAATCCTTCGCGCCGTGTCGCGGACTTGACCAGAACCTCGTAATTATCGCCCGAACGATTCACCGACGCCGATTGTCGTCGCGCGAAATTGAATCGCGCGTATGGGCGCGACGAAACGAGCGAACGAAACGCTCGCGATTAGTTAAATCGATCGTCGGCGCTCCCGTTTTCGTCCTTTTCGTCCAGCATAATGTCGCCTCGCTTACCAGCCGATCGACTGGTTTGAACGTGGCGCGCGCCACGTGCGAGTGTCACGCGCCATCGGTATCGCTAATTGCGCCGACCATTAAGGATTCTCCAATTTGCACAATAAATGGTCGTTACGAGTGCCAGGTATACGACACGGGGCGTTATTTAAAGCGCACTTCATCATGGGGGAGGCTTCCTCTTTTATCGCAAATTAATTAATCCTAGGCAGTTTCCATTAAATCGCGGCAGAGATGCGGATCTACCACGATCCACCTCGCGAATTTCGGCCGGGGCGTACGTATGTTAATGTTTCCGCGGGATTCGATTAATTTCTTGAGTTCGGAACAGAGAAATATTCAAACGTAACTTGCGATTTTGCGCTTTTTAATTGCTTTTAGAAATCGGAGTTTTAAAAATCGCGATTGCTTGTGAAATAAATGGAAATAAATGGCGTTGATCGGTGGACGTATTAAATTCTCGTTCTACTGTTCTGTACGTACGCTCAGGGAGCAGCATTTCTGAGAATTCCATTTGCAGTTATGCTTCCCGCCCTCTAATCTCTCATCACGGCCACGTAATCACCATCATTTCAGCGGCTCGCATCACGGCTTAAAATACCATCAACTATATCGCCTTATGCATTCGTGAAGTGGGCACTAATTACGAGAAAGCTTCTCCCAAAAATGCAAACCGACAGGCGCGCTCTCGTTACTTGTAACAGCTGGTATGGAAACAGCACGCGGGATCCGCGGTAGGGCGCGTCTTTTTCAATCGCGGCTAGAGTCTTCATTCAGACGGGGATCCGTCGGGAATCCAATTCTTCGGTCTCTCCGACCAAAGCTGTAAAACTGCGAGCACTGTAAACAGCCGTGGCCTCTCGATTACCCAACTTCAATTACCCCGGAGCCCTCTGACTTCTGATCTCAACGGGACCTGGGTTTCAGGGGCTCCTGATCAGGACACGAGATAGCGGAAGAATGAAAATCTCGCGAAAGTTTTTGCCAATGATCCGGTCTGGAAGTTCGCCGTTCCGAGGAGCTGCTGGTCAAACGAAGAGTTAGGAGAATCGAGGAAGGGGACTGCGGAGGAATCGGTGTATCTTGGACGAGTTTCGAAGTCACTCTGCTCCCCGAAGATCACGAGGGAAATGGGAACGTTCCGCGCTCGAGTCCTTTATTTTCCAAATATTTTAATCTCCTTTGGCTGGCTCCGGGAAACTTTCGCTGCGTGACAGAGCGCGGGCAGTGATCGATCGCGCCGGTTTCTGGTACACGCGGGAAGTTGGGCCGCGTCTGAACGTTTATGCAAATCGAGCGCGGCCTTTAAAAGCCCGAAATTAGGTTAGCCTCGCGGCGATCTAACGATTCAGCCGTCACGAAACGCTTGCGCTCTTATTTCTCAACGTCGTAAACCCATTCGGGTTAAACGGAATTTCACGAGAAGCCCTCTGTGCGCGCCGCGGCTCTCTCCCATTATGAAGAGGCTTTTTTGCTCCGCCGTTTTTACGACGATTCTCGGTACCGCTCGCGATTACTCAAAACGACGGGGAACTTCAATTTCCCCCTTTGGTCCTTCGCCGCTTCTCCGCGACGTTCAATGGAATCTATTTTTAAGTTATTATAAAACCCGCGGGACCTTCGCGGCGCGAGTTAAAGCGATTCAAGTGCTCGATTCAGAATGACAGAGACTCGCGCGATTATCTCGCGACGGTCCCAAAGGGGAGCGTGAAACCGAAAGCACGCTCGCGATTTCGCTGTCATTATTACATCGGGAACTGCGGGGTGGATCTTGCAGTAATAACGAGACGTTCCGAGCAGTTAGTGCTTTAACCGGAGGCTGGCTGCGCTCGTTCAGATTGCCACAGGTTGCCAGTAGAGTTTCCGTAACGGTAGTGTCTAATTAAGACACTAACTTCCGAGCGCGCTAATTAGAGTCGATCCAACGATGTAATCGTGGCCAATGATCGCGCGATCTCACGAGGAAATGTGGAGAACCGCAATTGTCGACTGTTCCCGGTAACTAAGTGTTATTTTTGCTTTGACCTTTTACTCCGTGGAAAATTAATTTCCTCGGGAAGATCTCGAAGGAGTTCGAAAATAACTGAAATCGACTGCCAGGAAATCGACGAAAATTCTGAACACACTTCGAGACCGTTGGCTCTACGATAATAACCTGGGAGGAATGGTTTCTTAAACGTCACTGGCGTAGCCCATATATTCGTCGATTTGCCGCGTCCGTAAACAATTCCGTTTGATGTCTAGGAACTACTGCAGGAGTGCAATCCCCAAACCGGGAATCCGGTCATTTCACGCTAGAGCGATAATCGCGGGATCAGGTGTGACATCAGACGATGATCGCGCCTCGCTGGTCACACTTGATCCCAACAGGTTGCGTGAAATGCGGCGCTTCCGGGAAATTTGCTAACGAGATCGCGCGGAGCCGATGCTGGAAAGTTGATTAACTAAGATATGGTTGACCAGGATAAACAGATACAGCTATGTACTTCAGAAACGAAGGAAAGTTTTCGATGATAAATAACGTCTGATGAAAGAATTGGAATAACTGATAAGACCTATCACGTTGCACACGGAAAATTCTTGGCAAATACTGCTTGAGTTTGTTGACAGAAAATCCGCGTAAGAAGCTACTACTCCTATAAAGAAGTCAACCCTAACCCAAGCTGAATCTGTACTTAAAGGGTCTTTCCTCAGGTGAAATAAAAATGCTCGCAGCGTTAGGTACCGCCAGCCTCTAACGAGAACAACGTCCGTACAAGCTAAGCAACGCGGAGAGCTTGCCTCTTCGCTCTCTTCTCGAAGAAAATCCGGCAGCGAAGCTTTTAACCCTTAACGCGTTCAGCGAACGCGAAACGACAGGTTAACTGGCAAATATCCTCGCCCTCTGCGACCCCGCGGAGCAGAGGAGCGTGCGCGGGGGTTGGAAAAGCGTTCAGCCGCGGCGAAGTTCATTCAACGACCGGGAAGTCTTTTTCCGAGGGACGGAGGAGGGAAAAACCGGCATTCATCGAGGGAACCGGTTGCCAGGCAGCGCGTCGAGTGGCAAAAGTGCGTGAACAGGTTGCGCAACGCGGATTCAAGTGTTGCCCTGGCCGTGCGTTTTAATTATAACCAGCTCCCTCTTCTGGCGGCGTTCTAACCCTCGAGCATACCACCGCCGCTATTAGACCCGAGATTATTCGTACTAATTATTTTAATTACGCGTACCTGCGAGCGCGTGCTCGCATATACGATATACCGAAGTCGAGCGGGGAATGCTTAGCGATCCTGGGGCTCCTGTGTAGCCGGGACTGCCTGCGTCTCCAACTGAATGGACAGATGACAACGGGAGCCTGGGATGGAATTTTGAGTAGGTCGGGAGGCATCCTTGGGTGCATCGCGAGATCTTGCGGTAGCCTTTGTCCCATATTAGTGCTAACGAGTAGATTTGTTATTAGTTTTCGGATTCTGGTGGTATTAGAAATTGTAAATGAGAGAAAGAGACAGACAGAGGCAGGTCTACGCGACTGGCTCAGCGGGGGTCCACTGCCCCTGCGCCGTATGCAACCTTGCGAGTGAAAGTAGAATAGGGGATGCTTTGCATGTCCCCCTCGCTTATACTTCTTGTTAACCGCTTGATCAACACGTGTTCCTGTCTCTGGCGCTGCTTAATTTATCACTTCGCTGTGTTTTTACTGTCACAAATAGTGCTTCTGCGACTGCACTGCATTCTAAATTCTGGGAACGTTGACAGGCACTGTTTATAGCTAGCGTACGTACCGTTTCGTAATTGAAAAGTGTTGTTAAGTGACTAATGCCAGTTTGCGGCGACGGGCACTTCGATTTATTTAATATTTCGCTCGCAGCGCGGCGCGCAAAGTGACAGGGGAAAAGTTTTGACGTTCAATTACAAGCTCCTGAGCGCGCGAGCCGTGAAATTTAGTTGCGATATTACTTTTCTTGTATGATATTAGAACGACGCAATGCAAGAAGTTTCTTAATTACGTGCTGCGCGTGATCTATTCTCGGGTTCGAGGATATTTTAAATCAGCTCGTGGGTTATTAAGCCTGTTCCCTGTCACATCAAGATCTCTGCCATTAAGGGGAGACCACTGTAACGGTCCGAAATGTAAGGGTGTCTTTGGGAATTTATTTCAACCAAACAACGCAAGTAAATCAATGTATTGCTTAGCATAGTTAATAGTGTACATATCGAAGGGTAAGAAAAAATTTTTTTCAATCAAATGCATAAATCCGTTTTCTGTACACTCTTCGTCAAAATTTGCGCTGCGGTAAAAACATGCTTGTCGCGTTGACAGTGCTCAGGCCATATGGTTAATCCGAATTAAAAAAAGACAATAATATTTAGAAACTAGAAGCTTACCTCTATTACGTGACGATCAAAAAAAGTCAAAATCGCAAGGAATTACAAAATGGCGGACCACTGAAAAAAATCATGTTTTCGGGGTACAAAGTTAGGGAAATGTTGATAAAAAAATATAAGGAGGTCGTTAATTAAAAAAAACTGATCGTCAGGTAATAGAGACGGGTGTTCCGTGCAATAAATTCCCTTGCTCGTGTCAATTGGACGTATAGTTTTCTCTGTAGACTGTCAACGCGGTTAAAAAATGTCATTCTGAGGAAAACGCGTTCAATGTTCCGCGCGGCTCAGTCGCGCGTTTGACACCGCTTCACGGAAAACACCATATCTCCGTCAATTTTCCGAATTTCTTAATAAAACTTGGAGACAGCGTTCTTGAAACATGCGTCTTTCAGAAAATGTAAAAAAGAAAAAATCGATTTTTCAAATTTTTTTACAGTGGACGTCGAGATATTTTATGAATCGTGACTGCAGTGACTTACGATCGCCGTACCTTCTCTATTCTCCATAAAAATAAAAGGGCACCCAAGTATGTTCCTGCTTCAAGCCTCTCCATCAAAATCCCCCGCGTAACCGAGCATTTACGAACAGTCGCTCGACCCCCTCGCCAACCACGTTTCCCGAAATCCTCCCCCTGAAATCGGTTTATTCCGTCCTCGATCCTCCCCGACGAGGCATCTCGACGCGTTCCAGATCTCACGAACGCGGCTCAATGGTCGGATCGACGCAACAGCGTTTTATCTCGGGGACCGTCTCACCCCGTTCGCGGGGGAACGATCGCGCGACCTATTCAGACGCATTTCCACCCTCTGCCCTCCTGTTTAAACAGCAGCCAGCACTCCAGGGTCCCTCGAGCGTCGCGCAGCATTTTTCGTCGGCGGCTCATAAATATCGAACCTCGTTCCGCGGACCCCACCCTCCGCTTTTCCCTGTTCGGTGACAAATTGACGGGGTGCGAAGAAGCTCGCGACTCGCACCGCGTCGAGCGCTTCTATTTTGCGTGACACCAGTCTCTCCTCCCGGTCTGTAATTAGAAAATGTCCACGTAAACTCGAGAATAACAGCAATTCCACCCCAGCATCGTTTCGACTCCTACGTCTGCCTCGTTTAATTGCATCGCGGCGAAGATTGAACGTCTAGCTCCGGCTCATATTTTGCAAAACATTCTCTGCCTCTTTGAGTCTCCATTACATTTAATTACACCGCGTGTAATTTGCCCGCGGGTAGCGGAGAATGAGCCCGCAGTGTGTTTTCGGCTGCCTTCTCTAAGCACGTTTGGGGAAATTATTATTCGCAAAGTCACCCCCCCGCTTCTCACCGGGCGCAAGCTAGTATTCAGGGTTGGAAAAACGCTGCGCGTACCCGAGCGGCGGTCGGACATGAATACGACAGTTTCTACTTCCCGCTAATGAACAGTTTTAATTGGCGCAGCCACTTTCGCGTGCATCAGTCGCGAAGTGGCTCGCGTGTATAGAAATATTTTAGATAATGGGGTGCGTTGCATCGCGCGCGCACTTCTAAAACTAAAAGCATTTTATAGGAGCCACCGGCGGCTGCGCGGTTGGGACACTAAAAGCCAGAGGGGTGAAGGAGTAGCTGGGGGGCAGCAATTTCGCCGGAGTTCGTTATTACACGGCTCCACGGGCCCGCGCGAACACTTGGCAACTTCCGGTCAATTTCTGGCAGCTCGGTGATTTTTCTATCCCGCGTTCGGCGCGGAATTCTATCGGCCGCGCTGTATTTAGTTTGATATCTTGCTGCCGCGGCTACGTACGGAAAGCCGGCCGCGGCAATTTCCATTCGAGAGGCGGCCTCTGAAGCTGCTTTTTACCTGAAAATATGAATTGCAAAACCTACGAATACGCCGGACCCCGCCCGTGCCCGTTTGCGTTGGGCGACGTGCTCGCATGAAAATTGAAGTTTCCCAGATTGCGGACGGGGGCCTCTTGGCGATGGAAAATCTGACAAAAATCCCGTGGCCCTTCAGGGCTCGTCAGGGAAGTAAATAAATAGACGGGGGAAACTTTTTCGGTATCGGGATATTCAATTTCCGGGGAGAAAAGCAGCATCCAGGGGTAGGAATGATCTCGCGGTTGGCTAGATCCAATTGAATTTTATCTGGTCCTTGGATCCCGCCGTGTCGCGACTTCTCGCCAGTGTTAGGAAAATCCTGATCTATAAAACTGAAGCTTTACCGTTTACTGTTTCCTAAAACCGCGAGTGTTTATCGGGCTTCGCGGGAGTGAATTTCACCCGGCGCTTTTCAATTTCTCCCGCACGGATTGTTTTAATAAATTCCTTCTGGCCGGCGTCGCGGAGAATGCCACGTGTCGCCGAGAACTCCCGCAGCGAGCAGCATTGAAACGTAAGGGGGTGAACGAGGGTCGCGGCGGGTCTGTATAAAGTCTGGCAATCTTCGCGCCCGTACGCCCTCACGGCGACGTGTTGGCCTGGAATTACAGTGGACCCGCGTTATTCGGACCGTAGCCACTTTCGCGGCACAATGTCGCGTCTAAGCTGGCGAGTCTTTTGTGCCCGGGGGAGAATTCTTCGCTCCCAAAGCCGTTCGACCCTGTCCCTCGACCTTCATTTTGCCTGGCACGAAAATTCTCCCGGCTCCCGCGTAACGAGATGCCAGGCGTTTGCTTTAGAGCCACTTAAGAAGGCGACTCTCTGCGAACTATGTCAGGAGAAACAAGCGTGACAGTGGCGATGAGCGCATAGAGGACCGAACGTGGCTGAAACGAAATGGATAGAATACCGTTAAGGAACTAGTTTCTGATCAGTTTAGAGGGCCTCCCGCTTTAATATTTATTTTTAACCTAATAAAACTTTAAACCATAGACTTTTTTTTATACTAAAAGATGAATTAATGTTTACACTTTAATGAAAAATTTTAAAAAGTTGAAAATAAGTATAATTTAATTATTTATAAGGTACGGAATAACAAGATGACTTGGAACTAGTTTTTGTTCATCTAAAAATACATGGGAACTAATTTTTGATCAGGTAAGGAACTATTTCATCAGATACTAATACTAATTAAAAAGGAAGTACCAAATAAACTTAATTTTAGTATTATACCATTTAAATTTAATTGTTTTAAAATTTTACAATGTCCTAACCTAATTTTTATTCAGGTGATCAACAATTCGTTGCACAAGAAAAAAGTGGAACTAAATAATGATCACTGAGTTTTAAAGTGATCTTAAAAGTCAGTGATCATTAATTACTTTCATTTTTTCTTGTGGAACGAATTGTTGATCGCCTGAATAAAAATTAGGTTAGGACATTGTAAAATTATAAAAAAGTTAATTTTGAAATGGTACATATAATACTAAAATTCTTTCGCTACATTGTAAAGTAAACTATCGTAAGCAAAATGTATGATAATAACCTTTAATACCGCAACAACCAGCGAAGAAATCGACTAAGGTAAAGTGGATTAAAAGTCTGTGATCATTATTTAGTTCCACTTTTTTCTTGTGGAAGGAATTGTTGATCACCTGAATAAAAATTAGGTTAAAATTAAAAAATAATAATTTTAAAATGGTACATATAATACTAAAATTCTTTCGCTACATTATAAAGTAACCTATCGTGAGCAAACTGTATGATAATAACCTTTAATACCGCAACAACCAGCAAAGAAATCGACTGTGGCGTCGATGGTGATCTTTTACGCAAAGAATTTCCGGAGATCTCTTGCGGTGATCTCGAACAGTAAGAGATGGCGTTCAACAGAGACTTCCTTCAAGTGAACTACCTTACACATTTATTTTCACAAAAACTAACAATACTAACTGCTTTCCCAGACGACACATATATTTTTGAATCATCAATTTTTATGTTAGTAATTATTTCAAACAATTATTTATTGACATAAACTGAAAAGAACGATTTATTTCCTGAACTGATAAAAAAATCAGTGCCTGATCAAGAACTAGTTCCTTAACGGTACTCGGCGAAATGTTAACAGAGAAGCTGGAAGCGCTGTGGTGTCGAAAACTAACGAGGCCGCCGTGATTTTCGATGGCCGCCGATGGGGCACATTACACAGTCCCGCGTGCACGCGCCGCAATTATTCGAAGAACGTGCTTTCCTTTAATTTCATGATATTCCAGCTATGTTGATTTACTGGGTGGATTCACGCGGACTGAAAATTTAATTAGGATCGCATTTCCGGTGCGTGGTACGGTTCCGATAATAATGCATGCGCCGGTTAATTAATTTGCAGCCCCGGGGAGCGCGCGGCGCTGTTTAACGTTACGCGTGTTACCAGTCGCGACGTTTTCCGGCTGTACACCATGATCTATCGCGCGATAGCCGCGCCGCTAAACACGCTACGCGATCCGAGGATCTTCTGTCCGCCGGGCGCACGAATGCCCCGGGAACACCACCTGTAAATTTTATATAGGATAATAAAACAATTACGGCGTAGTTGTTGGCGCGGAAGGTGGTCGGGAAGCGTCTCGTCAGTGCTCGAACGAGTCTCGAGACGCGACGGGGGTTGGTGCGCAGAGGGATGGTTCGCCGGAAAGAGTGGTGGGACAGGGTCCTGTCGAGTAGCAGGCTACAACCGCGAACGAGGGCTAATAACCTAGGAAGTTAATTACGGCCGTAAACTGCGGAGGGAACGGGGGAGGACGGAGGGTTGTTTGACTACCCCTCGGTGGCGAGGGTGGCTGACAACGTGGCCTCGTTGCAACGGAGTCGGGGCAATCCCTCATCCGCGTTGCCTTTTCGAGGCGATCGCGCGTCGTGAAAAGCCCCCTGCCGCCCTGCGAATCTATGAAAATTAACTTAAAGCCCCGTCTGGACCGGAAACCATCCGGCAACGGCTGGGACCTGTCGCGCTCGCGTTTCACACGCGAGAGATTCGTTTGATGTATCGCGGTTGCACGGGGCTCTCGTGCTTTTCACGCTCGCGCAAGGGAATTCTGTTCTTTTCCCGTTTCGACAGAAACAAAAAAGAGAGAGGAGCGTCTCATGAACCGGAAGCGTGATGGAGGAAGATTGATAACAGCGGGAGGGGAGCGGCACCCGATGCTTATAGCATGAATAATTCATTGTTTCAGCGAAATTGTCCTCGGCGCGGGCGCGAACAATGAATGAATGCAGTTCGCAATAAGCCAAGAAGAAAATTACGCGCATAAATAATGCTCGGGTGGGGGCGAAAACTTTGTTCCCATTCCGCGGCGGCGTTTCTGCGCGGGTATCGTGTTTGGTCCTTGCCGGATCTGTGTGTATCTTTCGGCGTAAATCACGCGCGGCGGTGTTGCTTCGCAAAACACGTCGTTGTGTTTTATTGTCCGCGACTATTATGCCCGGGAATTTATTATGTTTGAGCTGGTATCTGCCTCTGTTATAATGCACCAGCCCGCGTGTTCTTCTTCTGGCAATCAATGCTCCGCCCGAAACCGGCCCCGGGGGAAAGTATCGCGCGGATCGAAGCTTCGAATTTTACTTGCTGCAGAGCGAACCTGCACGGGCAGATATCCGCGTACACGCAGCTGAAAACAATCATCCCCCTGACAGTACCGCCGCGTATTTCCGCTGGCAAAACTGGCCATATTCCATTACGCGGCCGATCGTTTTTCGCTTTTGTAGAAAATAACGCGCGTCAAAGAACGTTTTTGCGTACTTTTCCAGGGAAAAAGCGTTTCCTTTCTCCGCTAGTGGGCCTCCAATCGACCAGCGCGAGCCGAGAGGAATGTGACAATTTTTTTCAGCGCCGCGATATTGACTATTGTTCGAAGTTGACGGGCTTTGGCAGGACGTCGGTATATTTTTGCACGCGGTTTGTTTTAAATCGTTGCCCCCTTCCGCGCGAGAAATCGATTGGAAACTTCGATTGCGTCGCCGTCGCCACTTTGGCGAATCTTTTCAAACGGCCACAAAGGGGGTCAGGACGTCGTAAACTCTTCTCACCCGACCGCTCGAGTCTAATTACCGATTCACCCCGAGCACAGAGACACGGAGGACCGGCGCGACGCCGAAAATTTCTTTATCAGCTCGGATCGCCGCGCGTCACTCGCTGACGGATGGCGAATTTATTCGGCGTGGCGGTTGTTGGCGGCGGCGCGAACCTAAATTGGCCCCGCCGTCCGCGGGGAAAAGTAAGGAGCGGGCCTGATAGACCGTGGTTGGCTGTATAATTAGCCACGGCCGCGATAGCAGTTACGAGGGCAGCACGCATAAACGCGGGGAACACGCGAGATCGTGCGGGCTTAGGTGTTTACCATTTCCCAAGTGGCCGCGCGCCTTCAAGAATCTTATCGCCGAGGAACGCTGCACGCTCCGCGGTGCATTACACTCGCAACGCCGTGCAGGTATCCGGTAGAATTCTTTCGCGGATCGAAGAACGGAGAGCCGAAGCGTTGATAAAGCTGCGAAGGCCGAAAGAATCAGTAGCGTCGATAACTCCACCGATACTTGAGATTTCTTCGAAACACGGCAGGAAAATTCCAGTGAACATCCACTTAACGCGATAAAGTATAAGAGCACGGAGTTACTTATCGCTAGAAGCTCGCTAAAAAATGCTACACTACTGTCAACGTAATCGGAAGATTTGTCGCCAATATTTTTGCAATTTTTATACCGTGATTGCTTTATATAAGAAGCCCACGGTGTCTTCTGTCATCTACAGAACCTCGTCATGTTTCGATTAACAGTGATCGCGTGTTTAGTATTACCCGCCCTGAGCGGCAGCATTCCCCGCCTGAGTGCCAGCACGGAATGGCACAAGAACGCTTTGGTCTATCAGATTTACCCGAGAAGCTTCAAAGACAGTAACGGAGACGGCATCGGTGACCTGAATGGGATCACCAGCAAGCTAGAGCACGTCGCGGACATCGGCGTCACGGCGTTCTGGCTTTCGCCGATCTACAAGAGTCCGCAGGTGGATTTCGGCTACGATATCTCCAACTTCACGGACATTGACCCGGATTACGGCACCCTGCAGGACTTCGACAGGCTGGTGGCCAAGGCCAAGTCCCTCGGGCTCAAGGTGATCCTAGACTTGGTGCCTAATCATAGCTCTCACGAGCATCCGTGGTTCAAGAAGAGCGTGCAGAGAATTAAACCTTACGACGAGTACTACATCTGGCGGGACGCCAGGATCGTCAATGGGACCAGGCAGCCACCAAACAACTGGCTGAGCACCTTCACCGGCTCCGCCTGGCAGTGGAACGACGCTCGAAAGCAATACTACCTGCACCAGTTCGCCGCAGGACAGCCGGATCTGAATTACCGTAGCCAGGCCTTGAACCAGGAGATGAAGGACGTACTGACTTTTTGGTTGAAGCGCGGGATCGACGGCTTCCGCATCGACGCGATTAACTACATGTTCGAGGACCTCAGGCTCCTGGATGATCCGTCGGCGAACAGGACCGACATCCCCGCTGACGATTACGACAGCCTGGTTCACGTTTACACGAGGGATCTGAACGAAACGTATGATGTTCTGAAGAGCTGGAGAAAACTCATAGACGACTACTCTAACCAGACCAAGACCGACGCCAAGATGATCCTCACGGAAGCCTACGCCACCCACGACTCGGTGACTAAGTACTACAACTTCGGCTCCACCGTTCCCTTCAACTTTATGTTTATCACGGACTTAAACACCGCGTCCACCGCGGCAGAGTTTAAGAAACTCATAGACAAGTGGGTGAGCAGCGTCTCTGGACCAGCACACGTGCCGAATTGGGTGGTAGGGAACCACGATAATCACCGCGTGAGGGCGA
Organism: Andrena hattorfiana; assembly: GCA_944738655.2. NCBI lineage: Eukaryota > Metazoa > Arthropoda > Insecta > Hymenoptera > Andrenidae > Andrena > Andrena hattorfiana. The sequence goes on from OX122895.1 coordinate 1,475,372, forward strand.
GGTACGGCGATAAACGCGCTGATCAGATTTCCATGCTGGCGATGATGCTACCCGGGATCGCTGTCGTGTATAACGGCGATGAGATCGGTATGGAGGACAGGAACTTCACGTATTACGAGACTGTGGACCCGGCTGGGTGCAACGCCGGTCCAGAGAGATACTTTGTGAAGTCTAGAGACCCAGAGAGGACACCGTACCAGTGGGACAATACCACCAGCGCTGGGTTTTCAACTAGGGATCTTACTTGGCTGCCCGTTCATAGCAATTACAGGGTTGTGAACTTAGCAGCACAGAAGTTAGCAGCTAATTCACATTACAAGGTGTTCAAAGCTCTGTCGGCGCTGAAAAAGAAACCTGTCGTGGCCCAGGGCTCCCTCCAGGTCACTTTGGTCAACAATTGGGTGCTCGGTGTCGTTCGCAAATTAGGATCGGCTGTTGCGATGCTTTTGATCAACTTTTCGGATAGCCCACTCATTGTCAATGCTACGAGCCAGCTCGACATTCCAGTGAACCTGGCACTTTACACTGCTAGCATTGGATCGAATCTTAATCCCGGTTTGCTAGTTAACACCACCTGGATGTGGCTGCCTGGAGCTGCTTCGATTATGTATACTAGCCCCAACCTACTTTGGCAACGAGAGGATTAATAATTTAAAGCAGAGATCGGCAAAACTTTTATTTAACGGGTCATGCTCAGTGAGGAGGCTGAAAAAAGGGTGGTCTTTGGAAATTTTTTACTCAAAACCTATAACAAATTTCTCATAAAATCTTTTTTCCTTTTCAGGATTGCATCTAGTACCGTGCATCGTAATTTTTTTATTTAAAAATATTTATCAATAACTGAGTTATTGTCCATCAGTTGAAGGTTCTCTAAAAAAAGGCTTCTGCGGTGACCACTGCTGCTCGAAAGTCGATCATCTAAAATAAAAAATTCAAAAGAATTTACTTATTATATTATATTATCTAGTATTTGAACGAAGGATTTTTCGAAATATTGATTTGGGAAAAAATGACTGATGTTGAAAGTAAAAGTTTCAATTTTTATCATAAATCGTGCCTGATTTCCGTCAATTAAAAGAAAGCTAAGCATCGGATAAAAAAATCCTTCGTTCAAATACTAGATTATATAATATAATAAGTCAATTCTTTTGAATTTTTTATTTTAGGTGATCGACTTTCGAACAGCAGTGGTCACCGCAGAAGCCTTTTTTCAGAGAACCTTCGAGTGGTGGACAATAACTTAGTTATTGATAAATATTTTCAAATAAAAAATTACGATGCACGGTACTAGATACAATCCTTAAAAGGAAAAAAGATTTTTGCAGAAATGTGTTATAGCTTTTGAGCCACCCTTTTTTCGGCCTCCTGACTGAGCATGACCCCTTAAATAAACATATCTAACTTTTATTTTATCCGCTATTTAAATAATTTGTTAATACCCAACTCTGATTTAAAGCAGCTAATTTCAATGATTTATGCATGTATCGAGTTGTTATCTGCAAATATTGATGTACGACTGTATCGAATAAACATCGATTATTTTATGGAACTTTCTTTCTTGTGTTGAATATTCAGCGAGTGAGAATGATTTATAACGTCCTTTGAAAGCGATTATCGTCGATGAAAATAATTCATCAGGTCGCGAAAAGTGTCCGGAATCCGTTTCACGGGAAGCTGATACAGAGCGCGAATTAAACACGTAGGTATTTCTGGCAGATCGATGAGTTACACGCGGAATATCATAAATTGCGGTGAAATGAATTGGGAGCGGTTGAAAATTTCACGGCTCTTTAATACAGTAGCAGGGTTCTCGTTCCGTCCAGTCGCGAGTAGACACCTTTTATATTTTTCCACGCTTTCCTCGGCGTCGCTTTTGATCGAAGGGAAAAAACGGGCCGTCCAATCCGCGAGCCGTTAATTAACCGTCCGCATCTGGGTTTAATGTAATTGAATTATTCAGCTGGCCGCGGCTCCGGTGTTTCGTCCGAGTTCCATGAATTTCCGAATATTCGCGGGATAATTATGCGGCCTCCTCGAGCCGCGGCGCCGTCCAGCGAGGAGTTGACGCCCGGCGACGGGATCCTGAATACAGAACGATCGACTTAACCAGCCCCTTGAAATCGCTAATGGCGAGAGTAAAGCAGCTGGCAATGATCCGCGGAACGACTCGAGTGTTTCGCGCCGATGCACGGCTGCGGAACAGCGTTCCTTGAAATCTCCGGGAAAGTCGCGAGTCGAGTGGAAAGCATTGTTTGGCCGTTCTCGCAAGGCTTGGGGGGGGGGGGGGTTTCGCCGCGTGCGCGGGGCCATACGCACGCGAGGGCTCGCGGAAATTCTAGAGTTCTCCATGCAGACAACCGCTCGCTATGCACAGCCAGCGTTGCACCAATCACGTTGAGTGCACATTCTTCAACCTATCCCCCTGTCCCTTGTCTCCGTTATTTCTCTTTCTCTTTCAGACGTCGCTGGAGACACTTGGAAAGGATGCGCGAGCGCAACACCGGCTTCATTTGTGTACACACACGCGGCCCGTGTATGCGGAGCGTGCTCGAGACCCGAGCGGAGAATTCCCGCAGACGTCTCTCTTCACTGTCCCGTCCCTTTCTCTCACCCCGTTCCCAGCCCACCCTTCTCTTTCCCACCGTGGGCTGCTGTGTTTTTTGAATCGCAGGGGCGTGCTTGGCCCAGCGTCTCTCTTCGATAGGATCAATCGCGTCGCATCCACGATCTGTGTCTCTTTCCGCCGCGATATAAAGCACTTCGCCGCTGCGAACGATCGCTCGTAGGTTTCCAATTGCGAATCAATCGCGGCCGGATCGCAATTCGGTGTCGGCGCTGATTAACTCGCGCGGCAAACGAGGTTTAGATTGCCCTATTAATTGAATATTGACCGCGCGATGTAGCGAACGGTACGATTATGATGCGTTAGGATTTCATTAATTATTAGCCGAGCAAACGAATATCGTTAGTGTACCTGTTGTTGGCAGAATATTGAATAACAAGCACAGTATAAATTGCAATAAACCGTCCGCCTACTGCTTTACACATTAGCGTACAGTGTGTTCGGTATTACGTAATTATTTAAGAAACAGGGTAAATCCGGGAGACGCGGTCGACTTAATATAAAATGGCTATTAAAACTAATATAGAAATTACTTATTTTATCAGGACAAACCTAAATATACAGAATTTTATTCTGATTCAGAAAGACTGGTCGATATTTGCTTTAAGACAATATTTACTGTAAATCGGGTTGAAAACTGAAGTCATGACATCTGACCACCTCTCCCGAGGTGCCGGGAGAAATGGTTCTCGTCGTTGGCAGAGACCACTCACATAATTATCCGTGGAAAATTAACAAAGGATAAAACAAAATTATTTATGAGTGAATACAACTACAGATTCATTGATATTTAATTTGTTTACGCTAAATAAGTAAAGAACAGATCAAAGAAAAAGTGAACTACCTGCTGGCGATTAGCAAGGCAAATTAATACAAAAGTGAATAAATAAACTAAATAAACAAAAATAATAATAAAAAATAAAATAATAAACAAAAATAGTACAAAAATCATAACTCGACCATCTCTCCTTTCTGCAACGAGAGATGGTCTTCTCGTTAGCTTTGAGAAAAAGAGTTAACATGGCCAAATACTTCGGCTGCATTGTCCCTCGATATCTCAACTATCTTATTATCCCAAACATTAAATAAAAATCAATTTAGAAATATATTTTAAAATTCGATTCTGCACACCGCTGTGTGACAAAAGAGGTTAAATGTAACCACAATTTTCCTGTTAAAGCCTATAAATCCAGAAAAACACAGAAGGAAGCGAAATGACGCTATTCGTTCAACTGTTTGGCTTCTAGAGAAGTAATTGGTCTGCACTTCAACGCATTTTTACGTAGAGAGTCTGAAATATAGCGACCCGACTAACTCTCCGGCCCGACTGCGTCTCCCGGATTTACCCTAAAGAAACTTGTTCATTTTCATTTATCGAAACGAAGTTCGGGACAAGTTCATTCTCGCGTGACACGCTGATCTTCAGGCGATTTCCGACGTGGAAATTTCACATTGGACTGTCTCAATATTTTCCGCGTTACCGTAGAAAATTGCAGGCCAGGAGGGAAGTCGCATCGCGACGCTGGCATCCAGTAATACGAGCCAAATATTTTGACGACAGAAGTCCCGGAAGTCTCATCTTATTTGCCGCGCGGTAGCTCACAGGCTCTTAATTAATTCGCCACCCCTCCGCGCGGCTTCCGGCGTCGTTCCGCCCCCTCCCCCTTCAACCCCTCCGCTACCAGCTGCTGTCTTCTGGCTTTCGCCCCGCGGACCGTAAATATTCGAGAAGGAGCTCGGCCTTTCAAAGAACCCCGACGCCGCGACCCTCCCTCGTGCCTTTACCCCTTTCTGCCTTTTAATTCCATCGCTCGGAGGTAGAGCGGCGCGGGGGTTGCGTGCGATTCGCCGCTCGCGGGGCGAAGTTTACAAAAGCGGCGCGAAGTCTCGCGGATCGGCAAGCCTTTCGCGCGTACACCAATTAATTCGCACAATAGCGGGCCAGCTCGAGAGGGAATCGATTCTCGACAGGCGGATAACCCTGGCGGGACGGTTATCGGGCGTCGAACGCTGCCTCGTTAGCGAGGGGAGGCGGCATTATCATAAAATCGAAACACGTAACGAGCGTGCGCCGTGGACGGATTAAAAATAGCTGGACTCACCCCCTGTTCGCGGCGCGAGTCCTATTTAAGGCTCGCTATCCTTGACTGCATGAACGGCGCGTCTGGCCGACTGGTACGCGGGCAACGATACCTGCAACATTGGATTAAAGTTAGTTTCCGTGGATATAAATAAGGAAAGATAATCCGCGCGCAGGGATAAATTTTAACTGTAAAATAAGTGACATTTCCGCTCGCGATTTTGACGCCGAGGAAATGACAGTGGACGCTGTCTACTACGGCGCAGTTTATTGTTCCAGGAAACGCTGTTTTTATTACTGTCTGCGTTTATAAATATTTGACTGTGACATCTGTCGATCCGCTTTTTAAATATTGACCATCGCTTCACTTTGGCCCTTGTAAAGGTTCGAAAATCCGGCGCCAGGTCAAACGGCGAGCCGTTGAACTTTATGGCCTGCCACCCGTTGCTTGGCCAGATGTGTACGTAACAGCTAAATCGTTTTACAACATAATTATACACCGCCCCGTTTCTCTATTGAAGTTAGTAAGTGCTTTAACGAAAGAAGTTATTGCTAAACTGGTCGTAATTTAAAATTCAATCTGCCTGCGCCATCGACTGATCGAACACCTCTCGATGCTTCTTTATAGGGTCTAAAATCTAAACTCCATAATATACAGTTTTGGTATTTTTCAGGATTTGGGATAAAAAATTGTTAAGGGGTTATGCCTAGTCAGCTTTCGGAAAAGAACCCGATTTTCGGGAATTTTTTGTGGGATATCCACTGTATATTTTTTTACAACTATTCGCTTGTTTTAAAGGTACATATATGCAACAACTCTCAGTAATATTGTTATAGAAAAATATTAAAAAATGAACGAATAACAGCCATTCTCGCGGAAGCTGTTTTGATACCGCTGAGCAAGATATTTCGGAAACCGCTGTATCGATTGGCTTAAACTTTTGCAGACTTCTTTTATATATCAAAGACTAGTCGATTAACGAAGGATTTTTTATTTTAACAAAAACTCTATTTTTAATTAACGAAAAACGATCAATTCAGACATCGAAGAAGCATTGTTTTGCGTTAAACGGCCGCCATTTTCTCAACAATTAACTTTTTGAAAAAATCTTCGTTCATCTACTTAATTCAACTATATATTAACAGAATGTTTTTGAATTTTTAATTTTAAATGATCCGGCTCAGAGAAAAAATAACAGCTTCCGCGAGAATGGCTGTTATTCATTTCTTTTTTAATGTTTTTCTATAATGAAATTACTGAAAGTTTCTCCATATATATACTTTTAAAAGAAGTGAATAGTTGTGAAAAAATATACAGTAGATATTCCACAAAAAATTCCCGAAAATCGCGTTCTTTTTCGAAAGCTGACAAGGCATAAATCCTTAAATAAACATGAGAATGTTACGCTTTAGGTAAAACAGACTGAAAATATGTTCTCTCAAACCCTTTATCAGTAGCGCTCTCACATTCGCGTTATCACGTGCCACGCGTCATTCGAGGCTCACTGCCCTACTCAACTCATTCGCGAGCTTAATCAGCCTGCTAGGATATCAATGTCAACGGAACATGCCCACGCACGTCCGCTATCATAGGTACGCTGATTAGCGCGTGGCTATAGCAGGAATATATTATCCTGAATTGAGGTAACCTTCTATAATTTTAATTATTTTTAAATTTATCGAATAAAGCAGACTCCGACTATTCGTCACACTTCCTTTAACATTGTTAATGACTTTACGTAAATATAATTTTCTTACTAGGTGGCTACATATACCTATAATTTTTCTCTAAGTTTAAACACCAAAATCATCCCCGCCTGATTCCCACCCCTAAAATTTGTTTCGCGGCGATAGCTTTCGCGCAAGTGACCGATAAGCTATTGTCCTGCCGGTAAATAGCGAGCTGCGATTCCGATTGTTCCCCCCAATTTGTCCGCGTACGAAATATCCCCCCTGAGAGCGTCATCATGCCCCTCCTCATTTCCCCGACTGCACGCAGGAGGCCACCCTCGGACGATTTTGCCCCGCAGATTTTATGCACGACCCGAATCCAATTACCCTGAATAATTTATCGGCGAATCACAGACGTTAATGACATCCGGCCGAATTAGGCGGGCTTTGGAAAAGTGCGACCACGAGTGCAGCCCAGTCGCCAATTAGTATTCATGTCGCGGATAAAGTTCTCATTTTTACGTTGACCGGCAGCGGCCGATTATCTACGCCCTGCGAGCCTCGATGCGGCTTTCCACTCGAGCGGCGTTCGCGCGTTTTTTTATTGCTTTTCGATGAGCCGGTGCTCGCGTTACACCCATTCTTCATCGTTCGCATGTTTGGCCGATTGAATGACTCCTCTTTTTCGATTTCCCATTTTTCCCCGCTGAATATTTCACCGTGGATCGGCTCAAAATACCGCATACGTTCCCTGTTCTGAATCCTGCTTTCCCGCCCGTTCGACCCGCAATTAATTTCTTTATTCTGTAATTTTAGAATTCCCATTAACTATTCTTATATAACCATCAATCGCAATTAAATCTAATTATACCCGATTCTCGGCTGATCTCCTAATACCTTCGAGGTCCCTCCACGTTTCCGATCATCCCAGGAACGATTCAGACAAGTGCGCGAGAAGTTTCGCGGGGACAAGGAAGCGATCGTTCAATGTCGTCGACAGGGGAAGCGCAAAAACCATGGCAGAGATGTATTTCGCGAGTTAAACCGTTTCGATCTCCATCCCGGGGAAACCCGGCTGCATTACCGGGTAGGTCGGTCTAAGTAGGTCCAAAATTGTTGCAGACGCGGATGCTCGGTGAAGCATTAGACGCTATTTATCAGTTCACTTTCCGTTCCGGCGAACGCCATTTCCGCAACACCGCTTACAAGGGAGCAGACTTTAATTAGCCCGCGCTGCCTGGCGGGGAAGATCGATATACACGCGAAACGATCTTTCGCATTTCGGCTGAAAAATGTGTTCCTCAGCGGCGATATATCCTCCTGGCGGAAATTCTTTGCAGGATATACGGGTTGGCATTGAATGAATAAGGAAAAGGAGCGTTGTTTTGCAATGTTCTCCTTTCAAGGAACTACAAATTACAGTCTCCAACTTTCGCTCCTCTTCCCAGGGATTAATCGCAATCGATTAATTGCCGGCGACTCGGCGAGAGGCGAGCAGTTTTTCTGTGGCGAGGCGAATCACTGACAGCTGCGAGAGAGAGGGATGGAAAGAGTGTGAGAATGGGTGACGGAAGTAGGAAAACTGTGGGGAGAGAGTAGGGCTGTAACGAATATTCGAATAATCTAAGTATTCGAATATTCGAATATTCGAATACTACAGAATTCGAATAATTTCTTCGAACATTCGAATACTCGAACCTTCGAACCTTCGAATATTCGAATCTTCGAACCTTCGAACCTTCGAATATTTGAATATTCGAGTATTCGAACCTTCGAACCTTCGAATAAAATTAAATAAAATTCCAAATTTGTCGTTTGAGAAACAAATAATTGTAAAGGCCAATATGAAAAGAATTTCACGATAAACTGTGAACAAATATTTCATGTTCAGATTCCTATTTAGTACAATCAGAAAGTCCATAGATCAGAATATTCGAATATTCGAAGAAATTATTCGTATTCGAAATTATTCGAATATTCGGATACCACAGAATTCGAATAATTTCTTCGAACCTTTGAACCTTCGAATATTCGAACCTTCGAACCTTCGAATATTCGAATCTTCGAACCTTCGAACCTTCGAATATTTGAATATTCGAGTATTCGAACCTTCGAACCTTCGAATATTTGAATATTCGAGTATTCGAACCTTCGAACCTTCGAATATTTGAATATTCGAGTATTCGAACCTTCGAACCTTCGAATATTTGAATATTCGAGTATTCGAACCTTCGAACCTTCGAATAAAATTAAATAAAATTCCAAATTTGTCGTTTGAGAAACAAATAATTGTAAAGGCCAATATGAAAAGAATTTCACGATAAACTGTGAACAAATATTTCATGTTCAGATTCCTATTTAGTACAATCAGAAAGTCCATAGATCAGAATATTCGAATATTCGAAGAAATTATTCGTATTCGAAATTATTCGAATATTCGGATACCACAGAATTCGAATAATTTCTTCGAACCTTTGAACCTTCGAATATTCGAACCTTCGAACCTTCGAATATTCGAATCTTCGAACCTTCGAACCTTCGAATATTTGAATATTCGAGTATTCGAACCTTCGAACCTTCGAATATTTGAATATTCGAGTATTCGAACCTTCGAACCTTCGAATATTTGAATATTCGAGTATTCGAACCTTCGAACCTTCGAATATTTGAATATTCGAGTATTCGAACCTTCGAACCTTCGAATAAAATTAAATAAAATTCCAAATTTGTCGTTTGAGAAACAAATAATTGTAAAGGCCAATATGAAAAGAATTTCACGATAAACTGTGAACAAATATTTCATGTTCAGATTCCTATTTAGTACGATCAGAAATTCCATAGATCAGAATATTCGAATATTCGAAGAAATTATTCGTATTCGAAATTATTCGAATATTCGAATACCACAGAATTCGAATAATTTCTTCGAACCTTCGAACCTTCGAATATTCGAATCTTCGAACCTTCGAACCTTCAAATATTTGAATATTCGAGTATTCGAACCTTCGAACCTTCGAATAAAATTAAATAAAATTCCAAATTTATCGTTTGAAAAACAAATAATTGTAAAGGCCAATATGAAAAAAATTTCACGATAAACTGTGAACAAATATTTCATGTTCAGATTCCTATTTAGTACGATCAGAAATTCCATAGATCAGAATATTCGAATATTCGAAGAAATTATTCGTATTCGAAATTATTCGAATTATTCGAATATTCGAATATTAGCCCTAGGAGAGAGTCAGCATGGGAGAGGGTAAGAAAGAAAGAAAATGCGAGAGAGAGAGAGGGAGAGGGTGAAGAATATACCTCTAGTCTGTACCATTTTTTTATGAAAAATTTTCTTTTTTATGATTCTCCACGACAGCTAAAAGAATATGAGACAAAAGATGTATCTTTCAATTTAAAAAAATAACCCCAAAAATGTCCTCTTCGAAACATACAGCTTTTTTCTTACCAATACTATCGTACCCTCGAAAGCAGCGGAGTTATTTAGGTGTATGTACTGTCTTAAACCCTCTCGCGCCGTATATTGCCTGTTCTATTCTTTAACGGGACAATTTGCCAAAGCAAGACCGACATCTGCAAGGAATGGTGTCTGTCCTATGACATCTGTTCACCAGAAGCAGACACTTTCGCGTGCAGACGTTATTGCAGTTTTAAAAAACAATGCTCGTCCAGGTTTATGGTCCTGGCAGCCCGAAGAAAGCGCCTGTCTTCGCACGCCCACCTTACAAACCTCCCTGAAAAGCATACCGGCCAGCACCTTCGCAATAAAAACGTCAGGACAGGCGACTACCACGTAATGAATTGTTAAACAAACAGAAATTTAAAGAGTCCGCGGGGAAATTAAATTAGGAACAAATTATTGGATGATTATAAATTATAGGAGATTATAACACTAGCTGTAAGTATTTTATATTATTTCACACAATTCGACAATGATGTGTATTGTTTTTGTAAGTAAGAGATTTTTAATTTTATGGATAATATCGTGATACCGTGATATCGTGATAAAAATGCCAGTGTTACACGGATCAGTGTTACAACTCAGCCACACGTCCGACCTGGAAGTGGACTAGAACGTATGTAGCTGCGGACGCAGACGTAGCTAACTGCATTAATTCCCATCCCCAGGACTGAGGGTCCTTTGAGGGTGGCGTAGCGAGCGAATACCAATCAGTTATGTCAATTGGTCTCAACAAAGTAATGAATGGTAATTGCAACCCGCCATCCGTTCGTCCCTTGCCGTGACGTTTCCACCCCTCTTCCCGATTTTACACCCCACTGTCGCGATTCCATCAGTCATAGATTGAGCCTCGCATCGATTTTGAGTCGTCTAATCGTATTCGCAGGCAAATCGAACGAAGGGCTTGGTGGTAAGCGATCAAGTTGCGGAAAATGTAGAACAATATTTCAATCAGTCTAGGAAAATAGCAGGGAAAATTTCTAATGTAAAAATATTAGTTTCCAAATTCTGTGAAATTGTGCAACGTGTCGTTTGGTGTAAGGTACTATTTTTATGAAGGTTTCAGTATTTCTTGCTCTATCTCTAATTATATATTGTATTCTCGTGCGTAATAAAAGCACTGTTAATTTTCATTTTTATTATTGCTTCATGATTCAACAGCGAACAACGCTTCCTTCATCTATTTCCCTCAAACTTCTTACATTTTCTTTCTCTTTATTGCTGGAAACTGGCCGCGTAATTAGACGGGAGAATTCATAGCTTAACCGCGGTAATTAATGGTCCACAGCGTAATGGGCTAATAATTGTTTACCAGCACTCTGTACAAGTTGCTCGCGAGGGCGTCGTTAATTTTAAGCAACAGCTTCATTGCAGCGGCTGCAACAAGGTTTTTCTCTTGGGGCTTTTTTCGTGCGCAGTCACGGTGATTGCGTTTGGGAATCAATGTTGCATCCGCGGAAAACGGAGGGAATTTGAATCTCTTTATTTTCTCAGTATAATTCAATTCAATATCAGAACAACTCTCCTCCAATTTTACATTTTTCCAGCTTACACTGTTATCGGTGTAATAGTTCCCTGCTTCCATACATTTTTAGATCAATTACTATCTCACTTTTTAACTTACCATTTACAATTTTAGTGTTAATTTCAATTACAATTGGAAGTATTCATGGAGACGACTCGAATTCTAAATAACTAGTTTGCAACATGATTCCCATTAACAACAGCCTGCGATCTCAATTAATTCCGACCACGAAAGTTACAGCATCGAATTAAATCGCAGTTTGCGCAGAGCTTTCTTCCATCCAGACGTTGTTTATAATCGAAATCGGCGCGCCGCAGTCATATCGATCACGCGACAAACCTAACCGATCTGTAGGGACACGAGACGTCAGCAAACATTGCTTCCACCGCGGCTGAGATTTAAATTAACCGATACGATTCATTGTTTGCTCGGCCAGCCAGGTCGTTTTCGATCGCATTTCGGAATACCTGCGTCTCTATTTTTCGCAGTTTACAAGGCAACCCTCTATGGAAACCTGATGTCTCGAGCTCGTTTGCTGGCGTCTCGAAAGACGTCGACGCCACGTCCTAAAGCGCCACCTGAGCACCAAGCTCTCGTGATTGCTTGCGAACCCTCGATTTCCCGACAAACACTTGTGTTGTTCCTTAAGTTTCGTTGATGCTTCTACATTGGCCGATGATTTTACACCGGGAATTCTTTATGGTATAATCAGATATTCGAAGCGAGCTGACTGTAAGACTTTCTTAGGTAACTCGATATCAATTTTGTATAATATTTATAATTTTTCCTGTGGCTATATCGAGTTTTTACTTATCTGTGAATATACATAATTCCTGTTTTGTGATTGGAACTTATTTCTTGGGTAATTATTCCCAAGAAACCTGGGGTACCTGAGCTGGATCACTATATAATACCAAGACCGCGCGAGAAACTCAACTAGTAGCGATGGTAAAGATGATGAGTTTGTGAGAATTGTTCCCGCGCAATCTCGAAAAATGCATGGAGAGACAGAGAACCGATATTTAATTTACCGGTTCTGTCCCACCGAGAGAGCTTAAAAATCGAATCTCTCCATTCCAAATGTCGAACCGCGCGGAGCACGAATGAATGGAAGATAGGATCGTAAAATCGGCGGTAGCTCTCTCGGAACGAGCATCGTTCGCGCGCTTGAATATTGCATGCTCCTCGGTGGAGACTTCAATGGATTTCGTCGACTGTGATTTGTTCGGATTTGTCATTTTCTTTTCACGATCGGTATGTATGCGCGTGTTTCGCGCGCGCGTTGCTCTCTGCAGCTGGAATTACTCGTAGCGTGCTGTAACCAGTGAATTTCAACCTGGAATTGAAAAGAAAAGAGGCACATCCGATGTGCTACTGCTTATTATCAAACGGAGCGCGACGCGGCCGTATCAGAATCGAGTTCGATCGTAGGAAAAATGTTTCGCAGAGCATGAACCACCCCGTATACTTGGCCTCGTGTATGTAAGGGGTATGTATACGCGGCACCTGGTACCCGAGACTAAAACCCTCGAAAGAGCGACGGGGCTGGTGGTAAGTGCACCCGTTCGCTGGCAATCCCCTGCCGAGGAACAGGGTTCGTGTAAAGTGCTCGCAAATCAGACCCGATAAAATGGTAATCGCGCCCTTGGAAAGAGGCCCGTGTCGGCCGTGGTGAAGAGAGAGGAAAGAAGAAAGCGGAGGGCGCGAGGTCCTCGCCCGTCGACAATTTCTTCCGACACGCTGCCAATCAATGTTGCGGAGGAAACTTGCTGCTTTCAAGAACACGCCACACATTCCGCACGATCTGCATGGAAAGCCGCGCGAGCTCAACAATCCTCCCTCTCCGCTCGCTTTTCCTATCAGATGGGGGAGGGAGTGGTTATGATGGTTGTTGATGGATCCGTGCTCGTGGATTTCTTTCGACATCGCTTTGCTGCGGGGGAAGAGATCGCCGATAGTCTTGGCTCAGGCTTCAAACTTCGAGGGAATTGTGATACGGAAGATGGGAGGATGAGTGATACTTGAAGAGGTGCAAGTACGGAGAGGACAGTTGTAGGTGCTGTTTTAGTAAAGTGAAACAGTGCGGAAGTGTCGGAGATCTTCGACAGAAGTGTGTGGAAAGTGAAACATACATTTACACGTAGCGAGAGTTACGGTTTGGTGTATTACATCTACTTTAAAACTTTAATTGGGGAACTTGCAGCGAGAGGGGTGCAGCTCCAGCTTTATATCCTTGTCTTTATAAAATTATTGCTTTGACTTAGCATTAAAAATAGAACGCTAATAATTGAGAAATATATATTTTCACATAGTACGTAGTAGTTATTGAGTTGATAAGTTTTCATTCTTACTTTTGGCGAAAAATATTCTATAATAAAATTAAATATTTAATTAATATCAAATATTTACATAACAGTATAATTTCCCGAAAATTTTTGTGATTTTCAAATGGTTGTATATCTGCGAAAAATGGTCGCAGAAAATATTTAAAAAGAGCATTTTAACGCTTGAAGTTTCTAGTTTTTGAACCAAAGACTCCAATTTTTTTTCAGCCATTTATGATACTGTTTTATCAAAGGGAACCGCAGGAAACAAAGTTTAAGACATTTTTCCCTAGTTTGAACGTATGCAGGGGCCAAAAACAAATTTTTCTGGTAAATCCAATGAAGAGCTCTTATAGAGCAAACATTTTTCTTTTAATTTCATTTTTTTGTTTCGTTGTATGATTTTTATTGGCCAAGTTATTCGCGATAAAAGCAAAAATGGTACTTTTCTATTTGAACACCTACAACTTGCGAACTCATGATCGTAGACAAATTTTCATGAGTGTTTTGGAAAGCTAAAAAAGATTCCTTTCAGAACCTTTAGTTGCCAATTTAACAAGATTTTTTTTAATCGTATTAAATCCATTGTAAAATGATCTCAAAAACTGAATATTTACCATTTTTTTAGAAAACATGATGTCACTTCAAGGAAAATCGTGGAATTATTCAAGTGTCCACATTTTTTGCGAGTTAAAACTACCCTTAAGGAGAGGTTCTGGTCTAGAGTCCAAAAAAATAGGTGATATTTAGGAATTAATTAAAGGAAAAATACTATATATAATTTAATGGGACTTTTTGCATTGTATTAAGGATGTCTTAAATTATAGAAATATATTTTTTGTTTTATAATTAATCATTGCAGACAGCCCTGGGGAGTCGTTAAAGTCAAGGCGTCAAAAAATTGATCCAAATCGGTGGGACCTGTATCTCCAAAAGTTATTATCCGATTCGACTGAAACCTTTTTTATTTTGAAGATAATTCTTTTGGCTATGGGGGGAGACTAAAAAAATTACAAAAATGACATTTTTTTTAGAAAATAACGATTCTTCCAGTTTGAAATCACTTCCCTGTATTTTTCGTCCTTTCATCGCCTTTGAAAATTATAAATTTTCAACTTTTTGTAATTTTTTTAGCCCCCCCCCCTAGCCAGAAGTATATTCTTCAAAATAAAAAAGTTTCAGTCGAATCGAATAATAACTTTTGAAGATACAGGTCCCACCGTTTTGAGAACACTGTTTCGAGAAAAACGCATTTAAAGTTTTACGTGAGCGCCGGAGTGCACGGTTGTTGCCCATGCATTTGCCGCTACTCAAATGCCTATAACTTCGGGAATTTTACGAATTTCAACAAATCCTTTTAAACACGTATTCCTAAAAGATTGAACATTCGAAAAATGAAATAAAAAAAAATCGACATTTAGACCAGAACCTCCCCTTAAATACTGTCCAATAGGCCGGATCGAACAGATTTTTTCCGCATGTCCTCGATGGTCAAACATGCGATATGGTCTGAAAAATTGAAGGATCACTTGTTTTACGTTATGTTTGTCTTCAAAACGAACGATTTTTTTTTGAACGATTGTTGCACGCTTTTTTTGTTAGTTCAATGTCATTTTAATAAACAGAAACGATTTAAAAAATTCAAGAAAAATATTTTTATCCAAACACTGTACTTCGATAACTGTCATTAGCACCACCCAAAGCGATAAAAATGTTTTTCTTAAATTTTTAAAATCTTTTCTTTCTCGAATTAATATTAATATTTCTATTTATTTGCAATAAATAACTCATTTTTTATCTTTCCATCAAACATACACCAAAGTAGAATTTTTTTACGTACATTAAACGTCGTAACTAGAAAACTGTTAAAGATGGAGCTGCACCGAGCCGACTGAATTTACATTTATACGTAGATCTTTGATCTGCTCGAATGTTTGCTCCCGAACTTCACTGGATTTAAATCGGAGCGTCAATTTGACCACTGAACATATTGACTGCGCAAATTTACCTTTATTCCGACCACTATAGGATTCGATGCCATCGCAATCTAATTTTCATTGAACCGTAACATCAGAATGATATCCGAATGTAGTATCGTTCATGTACGACATGCAACCGTGTCCCACATTACGCGAAATGTCGCGTAATATCGCGAAATCACCGCCCACTACCGAAGTTCTGAATTTCCACGTTAATCCTCCGTCGTGGATCGACTGGGAACTTCTCGCGTTGCAACCATTCCGCCGAATCTAATGCGAATATTCAAGCAGCCGGTACACGTAAGTAAGGAGCGGGACGCGCAACATCGACGGTGCAAGTTGGACAAGTTCTATCGGCAGTCAGCTTAACGCGTGCATCTATATGCGGGCTGCATGCAACGCGCGCGTCATAGGGCGCGAGCTGCACGCGCGTGTTGCGGCCACGATCGAGCTGCACAGACCGGCTCGGCTATGACAATCACCGTCAAATTGTGCGACGCGACGCGAAACAGGCGTGGCACTCCGCTCGGTTAACTATAACTAATTCCTTGATAATTGGAGGCTTCGATCTGTGCCCCGACAGCCCGTTTCCGGTGCAACGAGATCGCCGTTTAACCACGCGATTTTCTCGCTAATCGAGACGCAATACGCTTTCAAAATTCCCCCTTTGTCCTCTGCACAGAGTTTTTAAAATCGACGCCTTCCCAATCGAGTTCCGCGCAACATAGCTTGAAATTTATAAAAAAATTTTTAGGTCAGGGGAGATATAAAAATTTTCGATGCTGGTAGTTCTGAAGCACGCTATCGTATTTTTCGATGTTTGTGTTTTTCACTGCGCAGAGAAAATTGAACGAGAATATCAATTTCGTCGGAAGCCACTCGCTTCTATCATTAGGGTGGGGAACGGAGGTTCGCCGACATTCTTATCGCTCTCCTTAATTCGATTGAGTTCAATTTTCCCCCGATGGACCTTTGACCTGAATTTCGACGATAAATTCGTTTCTTTGCCTGTGGCTGTAGCAAGTTCGGTTTCATTTGTTCGAAGGTTCCATTCGTGAAAGGTGAAGACGGTGGTACTGGGGAGAGAAAGGGAACGTGTAATCGAAGTTGGGGGGTAATTGAACTCAACCATGATCGAGAAGTGTAGCGAAATTTTTCACTCCATATCGCTTCTTCTAACCATTCGGAAGTCTCGAAATTCTTCGGAGAATATACGATTAATATTAATCTAATTAAATACCTACGGCCCTCTAAAATCCATATAATTCAAGAAACAATTCCGATTGATTTATTCTCCAAAATTTTTGTCACGAAAGTACTACTTGGTGCAAGGTTCACGGGTTCTAACTTCTGGGCTGGCATAACCCGATCAGAGGCAATCGGAAGGGGACGTTTATCAAGGCGAATTGCTTTCGAGTGGGATGGAACAGGCAAGCGGAGAAACAGGCGTCTCCTTATCTAAGCTGGAATTTCCGAATGACTTGATACAAATGGGGTCGTGGCTTCTGTCACAATTTTGTTAAATAGGGGTTGCGAGACAAAGGGGTGGAGCCACGTCCAGGGTGAACGTTCTCGAACATAGTTTTGCTGGATGATTCTCGTGGACCTGTAGGAAGTGTTTACCGACGAAACAAGGTTAATGCTTCTGTCGCACGTGCGCCACGTGTGTGTACAGTTTACGTGTCGTGTATATGTGCAACGTATGCACTTACACCTAACAAGGAGAGTATTTTAGGTGTCCGCCTCCGATCATTTTGATTTTTGGATATGTTATAGAGGACCGAAAAATAAGAAATACGTGTTTTTTTTATTTTTCCCCGTTTTCATATTTGGGGGGTGAAAACCGCGTTCAAAGTTAGGGTTGAAAAATCATTTTTGTGGAATATCTCGAGAACTATTAGAGATAGGGGAATAGTGTCAATGGACGAATTTTGTGTCTTTGAATGCGAAATATGACTGACTCACCAGATTTTCCCCTATCTCTAATAGTTCTCGAGATATTCCACAAAAATGATTTTTCAACCCTAACTTTGAACCCAGTTTTCACCCCCCAAATATGAAAACGGGGAAAAATAAAAAAACACGTATTTCTTATTTTTCGGTCCTCTATAACATATCCAAAAATCAAAATGATCGGAGGCGGACACCTAAAATACTCTCCTTGTAAGTCTCACTGATAACAATATACATTAATTTCCGTCGCGTTGAAACTGCAAATTTTTTCGTTCGCTTCGAATCGAGCTGCTCATCGCGACAGGAGGCGATTAAACGGTTAACTGGCACGGCTTTTTTTACAATTCGTGCCCAAACTGGCAACATCGAAAAATTAAGTGAATCACACCAAATTTGGTATACAGGGGTATGGGCGACCCCAAAAACCTCTATATACAATTTTTCTAAATCCCGATAATATTTTAATATTTTTTACAGCCATTTTAGTTGGGTCGGCCATTTTGAGTCTGCCATATTAAATTTTACAATTCCAATGCCAAATTCAGCGACCCCAAAAACCATTACATACCAAGTTTCATTCAAATCGTTTGAAAATCAAAAAAGTTATTCCATTTGGTCGTATATGATACATAAACAGAATTGGCCAGATTTTTTTTTATCATATATGATAAATTGCCTGTTAACCGGTTAAGTGTATGATATACAAGCATTTCCCGATGCACAGTTCTAAGTACCTACGTGATTCTTCCAATGACATAATGTCAAATTGCGTTAGCATGTAATATTGTCACGTATTGAGTCATTCGGTGATTAAAGTGCTGACTTAATACAGCCGGGACAGCGGACTGTTTCAATATTCAGTCACGCTCCACTTATGTAAACGGCAGCTTGAAATAATCACGAAATTATTTCGCTGATCGATCATCGGATCGCCGCGAGTTACGGCTGTCTGGTGATATTTAGGTCACCTCGGTTGCAATGTTCCTAGCCGTGGCCGTTTTATTCGGTCCGGCGTACTCCATCGGATACACATTCCCAAGTCGATGAAATGTCTGTAATTTCCGGCTACTATTGATCCTTATGTTTCTGACGGAGGTATGTTTACAAGAACGAGCGGAAACCAGCGCCGAGAATCTCGCTGGTTTCCCAACATCGAACCACGAATTTTCGTCGTGGTATTCACCGACAAGAAATCAAACGAACTGGATTGTTTACTTGTCTCTTGCAATATGATTATAATTGCATCGGTTCGCTTCATTTTATGACAGGAGATTTTTTATTGTAAGAAGAAATTCTTTCTGATTTCTTCCGCAGTGGTAACACAGCGTGGCTATGCTTTTTTAAATGAGTTTTAGCTACACTGTGGCCTGTTTAAAAATAATTTTAAGCTCTCGTCGAGGAGAAAAGACTGTCGCGTGAGCAGCCGCCAAGGAGCGGACTAAACAATTGGCAGATTTGAAAAGGCGCGGGATTGCGTGAAAGCAGAGATGGGCGAAAGATCGTTTGAAATACAAATTTGTCTATGAAATTTTTATTCCAAATAATTTTTTGCACATCTCTGCGTGAAAGTGACATCGGATAATTCGGCGTTGAAACGCGAGAACGCGATCACGAGCGTAATATGGCGTAATTTGGTTCGATCCTGCGGACGTGTACTATAATTCAGGATATGGAATCGCCCAGTCAGCCCTAATACAATAACACCGAGAATAATGCTGCCGGCCCGTATTAAATTCCCCTGGCGAAACCCGCGAATGCAGCGTTTATATTTTCCCCGGGCTGGGAATATTCATAATTCCGGGCGGCTTCAATTCCAAGAAATTATTTACCGTTCAAATTGCCACACTGCACCGAGATATTATCTCGCGGCCAAATTGGTCGCCGTGGGAGTACCGTTTAAGGGGGTATATCGAGAACTCGAGGGTTCTCTCGTTCCTCTCTCTGCGTAGAGTCTCCGCTCCAGGAGCGAATTACGTGGCACGTGAACAGGCCATGGAATTGTCAAATGCACCTTAGAAGCGCGTACACTTCCTAGACATCAATTGTGGGGAACTCAAGGGGTTCATTCGGGCACTCACAACGGGCAATTTTGGGTGTGAAGGGCTTTCAAACAGCGTTTAAAATTCAATGATTATTATAATATAAAGGGCAAGGGTAAATATATATATCACTCTACTATTAAGAAGTCTAGAATAGTTCGGAGAAATCACTGCTACTATTTGACTGAACGCGTTTCATTTTCTGCTTGATGGAACTGAAACTAAATTAGTCTGACGCCTATCGATATCGAGGATGTAATTGTGCATATTCAATTACGTGGCTGATATTCCAAGTAATTGGGCGGAAGGAAGACAAAGTCAATCATGTGTTGCATCAGCGATCGAGTAGCTGTCTGATTACGTGTTAAAGTCTATCGATTTCGCGTAAAGCGCAGGATTCATTCGAGTTGCCTATTTTATTCAAACCGACGTTCGCTTTTACGTCCTTCGTGACCAGGTTTCACGACCTGGCTTTTCTGCATCTTCGCGACAAGGTGCATTATTCCTTGCGCTATTATTGCTTCAGATTGACACAATCTGCGAGACTCTTCTTCCTTTTATCGAAATCTGGCAGGTGCCAATTATAAATTAAATTCAATATTATTTAGTCGCACGATTTCCAGAAGGACTTTGCGATCAATGTGGCGTCTCCACGCACGCCGGAGACCTCTTTCATCAAGCCGGACTTGTCTCTGGCAGTCGCTAGTTCCTGTAATGAATAGTCAACAATTGAATTTCCTGCATAAACGGGACACGAAAGAGTGTAATTTATGAGATATGACGTTGCAGTTAAGACAGTAGGAAAAAATTTCACGTTCTCCTGACGCGAGTGATGAATAATGCAGCTGGCGAAACGTAAATTCATGAAATTCAGATGTGTTTATGCCGCAAAATTTCATATTAAATTTCGCTTATATAGTTATTAATACTCCGTGGTGTGCTGGATGGACGAAGCATCGTGGGACGAATAATTTTAGAGCGGCTGTCGATCCCGCATAATTTCCAGAATACTTTCCGATAAAATTTTCGTTGCAGATCAATTTCTTCCATAATGTATTCGGAACACATATGTACACCTTGCCAGGGGTCGAGTGAGACTGTTAAAATTTTCATTTAATTATGAAATAACCGTAACTTTACGACTACTATCCTTTCTGTTCCGCGAAAGCTGTTGTAAAATATAGTATATTAACTGAAACTTTTATTCCATACAGTTTTGTTTAAATAAGGACCTTTTATTTTGTTGAAAGTAGGAGAAAGTTCTAGTTGAACAGGAACATTTATCCTGCTTCGAAAAAGGTAAAGTTGTGACAAGCAGATTTCCTGAAAATGTTGCAGAGTAGATAGATCTGCAGTTGAAACGTTAAACCCTTCGGTGAAAATAATTATATAAAAATCACAATGTGCCCCTTAAATTTCCTCGCCCTAGCGGAGAGGCTTTCCAATAAAGCGTCATTATTTTATCCGTACCAAAACCCCACAATACTAATTAAAAGAAATTCCCAGCTTTTATATTTTATCCTTAAGTATCCTCCAGAACTCTCACTAATCGAACAAAAAATAACTGTTAAAACTGAACTCTGACAACAGAGTTAAAGTGTTAATGCGCAAAGTTAACTTAAAACAGAAAAGGAATGATTTCAAAGTTAAAAGTTCACTAAATAACTTTTACTTATAAAGTCTGAGAGTTTAAAAATTTCGTTCGTTCTTTTACACAGTGATCGACGAGTGACTGCTCATTTTCCCGAAGCAGAGATATTACGGACAAGTTATTCTCAACCATGACAGGTGGTTTGAAGACCCCGAGTCGTTATTAAATTACAGACGGAGCTGGGGAAGTAGTGTCCGATCGTTGCTAACGAGGCATAAACGTCGCCCGAACAACACGGCGCGGAAAACAACGCCAGTCGGCGGCTTGTTGCTTACTTTTCAGCCAATTCAAGCGAATCAGTCCTCCCGCGGGAGCGCGACAACTTTCCGGATAAATCAAATATGTAGCAGCCGCGGGGCAGGGGTTGGGTGTCGCCGCCGCGGAGGGTGGAATCCCCTCGTTGAAGCTTCCGCGCGAACTGTCTACACTTCGCGCCTGTGGACGCGATAATGTCGCGCGTAATTAATTCAACCGAGGCTTGCGCTACGTTCTGCCAATATCGAGGGTGGATCGAGGCGGTTCAAGTCGTTCGCTGGACCCGCGGACTATGGATTCTGAATTTCATGGCGGGGCTAGCTGCGGAGGGACGATCTCCCGATAATGAGGCGTATTAGGGATGATCGGGGCGACAGCGGGGTGCTTTCATCCCCCTACCCCCGCTCCCTTTGAGTGGATTTCTTAAGGTTTACTTCGGGAACGATCTATTCTCTCCGATCATTACGGTAAATCACGCGTTGAGGTACCATTTCCTGTAAATTCTCACCGAGTAAATGTAAATGTCTCTGGCGTCTGCGATCGTTGAACAAGTGGAATTCCAGTGGCACTTCCAGCGACGCGTTCAGAAATACGTTGGGAAATATTCCTTACCTCGGGCTGCGAGTGTTTCTCGAGGCGCATCGCGCGCACACGTTTTTCTTCTTTCACGCGGCACCACGCTGGGGACGACGGTGACTTCGCAGCAAATGATAGAGTCGAGATACCCTGACTCTTTCAGCCAGGCAGACATCGTCATTTGCGATATTACGGTTCGCAAACTGTCCGGTAGCCTGGTCCTCTGAGATGTCATTGTTCCAAAAGCAGTTCAGAATCGCGTGAACAAAAGGGGTCGTGTTCGCACACGCCGTTTGCGATAACACTGTCCGCCTGTACTGTCGCTTCGCGGTCGTCTATTCGAGCACATCGGATCAGTTTGTCGCTGGAAAGAGGAGGGCTTGGTACACCGGAGTAGAAGGCTTATTTGAATATTGGATGTTGATTGCAATTGTGTCTCTTTGGAACGATGATCTGGGCTATTTTCGACGAGTACTCCGTGGGTTAAAAGAATATCAGTTTGCTTATTTGCTAACTTTGCTCTTTTAATTTTATTTCCATTTTTACTCGGTAGATGAATTTGAATTTATCGGTTTCATACTTCTTTCTAACTTTTAAAGAATTGCGGCGTTCGCGTTTCACGAGCCGACATTTTGAACGATCCCGCTTTAAAGCGTATTTTCTCGGGATTGTCTAGGTTCCGGAAAAGTCGTTTCCAGCACCCTGCGTAAAATCGCGAACTCGGTTAAAGCCTCCGGCGATGTCCACTCGCAGAGCAGTTTTTGAAATTCTGTGAATTCTCCGAGCGCAATGACCGCTCACGAAGCTCTTTCAGCCGGTACAGCTTTATCTCAGCGTGTAAGTTATTAAAGTTCTCGCAAAAAGAGAATGAGGTCTGACTAGTTTTTTCTTTCTCTCTTTTTTTTTAGAAAAACACGTCAAGGTCTTTCTTGTGACAAAGAAACCGAAAGTTTGCAGTCGGAGAGAGCCTGGGAATTGTTTCTGCACCAAGTTTTAATGGGGAATAATTGCGCCTTCGCAGCGATACTTCTATTTCGGAGATATTAATCCATTTAGAAGTTACCTTGTTACTTTGTTTTCTCCTGTTGTAGTTATCCCAGGAAGTTCTAAGAGTCATTTTGAATTGAAATTAGCCTTGTATATAATAGCTTTCAGCTTCGATATCCAACAGCAGAGGAACTCGCAGCATCCATTAATATTTTCGTCCATTGAATAATTGTTAATAACCGTTGTGGCTATTTTAGAAATTGTGGACAGCAGATCAATAGTGTGAAAATTTCTATCGCAGATATTCTATGCCTGAAAGCTTGCAGGATGGTGTAGTACGTAGATGGGCAGATAAAAAGGAAGGCTAAACGTTCCGTTAGTGTGTTCCCGGAATATTATGTTACAGTGCCAACCTCTCCCCCATTCTCTTATTATCTATCGCAGAATCGCAATATTTTATAATGGCTGATAAGGCCGGGTAATTCGCTTTAATACTCGCTGCCGCCACCGTGGCCCACGCTAAAAAGATCCTTGTAAAGATACATCCGAATACGCGTATCAGGCACTTAGTTACTTCAAAAAGCTTCTTAGAGGAAGCTTTATCGAAATGAAGTTATTATACAAACACGACGGTGACGGTGTTGCGGGTAACGATCTTACCTGGATAAATGCCTTTTGGCTAATTACATGGTACAGATATATTAATCTGCGTATAATAATCTGCGTAATAATAAGCTAGCGGTTAAACAATTGTTGAGAAATTTGTTGGCTATTTTAATTGCTACGAAATGAAATAATTCAGTTACTTGCCAGTACTCGACGTGCTAAAATAGAGATTAGTACCTGGAGATTAAACAATTCTAATTAGATTTGCACTAATTGGCATACTTCATCTTAATGAATCAATTTAAAGAACTGATTTAATTATTCGCATACCGTAGTGAGCAATTTAATAATTCAGTAAACGTGATGTGCTCATATTCCACGGGCATTGAAGTAGATGGAAGTGGAAGTTAATTATAAGCAAAGAAATATGAAATAAATGAGCGACTTGGTAGCGAGAATTTGGAAGGTGATTACAGAGCAACAGTTAATATTCCCAAATGAAATGCTTCGCCAGAAGGATTCTGAAGGACGTGGCGTCTCGCCTCGAAATCAGCCGACAGGTTGGTAAAAAATTCGCCGGAGAAAGCTCGACTGGCCCGGGCTAATCTAATCAGAAACTAATTTTACGCTCGTCGAGTTGGTTATTATTGACCGCGCTGCGCGTTTCTAGACTTAAACGACTCTCGTTCTGCCGCAAGCTGAACGAGCTGGTCGGCGAAACACTGCTTTAAGAGGCAGGCAAATGAGATTTGACGGATGTCCCAGGCTCCGAGGAGCCACTCCATCGCATTACTACCAGCGGCTTGGGCACTGTAGGGACGGGGCGACGGAGGGGGACGTCGTAATTAGTCGGGAAGAACTTTGACGTCTCGAGACGGATCGCGTTATTGCTAGAAACGGCTCCTTTTTGCTCAGTTTCCAGCTATAGGGGCTCGCGTTTCACGGCGCCGACGAGCCACAAGAGCCCTCCGGTCTGCGCATTCAACGAGTCGTTCAGGGAAAACCGGGAAAACGCGCGACACCCACGTTTTCCGTAGAGAACGCGCTCGCCTCTCTAGCTTCCCAGCTAGTCTCCTGACTAGAGTCGCTGGCAAACTGACTGTTGGATCGGTTAGAGATCCTCAAACGATGTGGTCTCTTTGTTTTACGCTGCTTCGTGGCGATAAATTTTTTGACGCGAAAGGAATCACTCCGTGACGATTGGGGACAAAGGAAAATCGAGTCCACTGATCTGTGGCCTGTATTATATAATAATCCGGTGACGAGCTTCTTCCTAAACCTTACTACGCCGTAGTGCGATATCGGAAGCTTCAGCGGCGTGTAATTTGTCGTACTGAATTATGCATGTAAGCGCAAGGAGAGCAATTTCAATATTTGCCGTAGATCGATGTATAACGCTTCGCGCTGACTTTTACGACGGTTAACCATCGAAGCGGCGCGCGGGGAAAGAATATTTGCATAATGACTATGCGGAGAGCTGCGAAGTTAAATTTGTGCATGGATTCTCGAGCGTAATTTCAACGGACACCTTTTAAGCGGACAGTACACTATTTCGGAATATTATCTATAGGAAATGTCAGGCTCCGTGTAATTCGCATTGATTCCCTGTTTAATCAAAGGGCGTGTTCTTTGAAATATTTTTACTAGAATTAATAGCGTCCGAAAGGAAATATCTCAGGAAAAGGCGTGCTGCGAGTATCGATCGACGGTCCCTGTGAATGTCCAAAGTTTCTTTGAGACAAGAGCGCCACACACTTATCGCGAACGGCATTCACTCTCAAGATCTTTAATATTTCATTCGAGAAACTTTTCTCGTGCAGTCGCCTTTTGGCTGGAAAAACTTGCGCGAGTAGAACTTTACGAGTGGAGACGCGAGGGCACTGTGTGTGTGTGTGTGTGTCGCGCGAGGAACAAACGAAATTGAATCGTTACAGCGCCGCGGTTTGGACGGCACTGTCTAACCAACAGCTTTGTCTATTACAGAATTTCCCTCACGACCGGTACAATTTCTACCGGTCATCGCATGAATATGCAAAATGTACGACCAAACAACTCGATGCGGTGCCAGCACTGGGAATTACAGTCCACGTGTAACATTTTCCAACACCGCACCCGCTCCGACTATTTAAAAGTGCCGCGGGGTGCGTCTTAATTGCAAGTGCATTCGCGATGTCGCGTGATTAGAATGATTCTTCGTGTAAAAAAGACGAAGTCATGAAATAGATGTTCCGTTTGGTTTGGTGTCTTCAAATTATTATAGTAAAATGAGCTTTCTTAATTTATTCTTTAACAATAGAATATATTTACAAATTTTGGTGACGTAATAAACGTGTGTAATGCCACAATGATAATTATGCACATTCACATCTCGAAAAATTCATTCATTTAAAAATTAAAAATGAACTTGTAGAGACTTCCTCGAATTTGTTTTCTTTTCTAATTTAGCTTTTTGAATAAATGAGTCTTAAATGTATTATTTCAACTCCAAATTTTTTCTGCGCGTTTATAACAAGTTTATAAACATACATATACACGCGTTTGAGAAAACATTAATCCTAACATTGTTAAATAATTAATTTTCCACTGGGTACATATTCGGGGTAAAGTGGCCGGGGTAGACTAAGCTTCAAATGGCTGCTAAGAACCAATGCGCAAGTGATGTGCGCAATACCTTCACCTGTCAACTGGCTAGAAAACCACATCGCGTGGTGGAACAGAAACTAACCCCCAAAAAATGAAAAATCAGCCACAGTTTTTGACAACAACGGTGCAGAAAAGCCCATACATGGGGTAAAGTGATATCTCTTGCATCATTTCCTTCAAATTGAATTTTAATATACTCTAAGTTTATTTTAATTATTGCTATTCGTCATTTATCAATAGTAATGTTTTAATTATATTATAAATCTATTTCCAACCATTTTTATTGAAAGGGAAAAATTTTATTCGACTTCAAACTTTATTCGTGTCACTTTGCCCCGGTCTCTCCTATTCCACTAATTACAGTAGCGGACAAAGAATTAACCTGTTTTCGATTAAATAATCGGGCCGCGCTGGGTGCTACTTTTCCTACGGCCTGTATATTTACGGGCAGCCCCTATCGTCCGCTGACCCCTCGTAAAATCAGATCTCGAGGAAACTTTCTTAATTATCGACAGATGCACCACGAAGGGGTTAGAGTTCGAGGTGGGGTGCGGTGGTTCGCCGGACATTCGACCCCCTGGCCAGTGATCGTGCGGGTTACTACCGCGATTTCTCCGCCTTCTCGGAGCGATGAAATTAAAGAGAACCCAAGGGACCGGCGGCAGAAAAAAAGAAAAAGTTGACGGCGGTAAAGCGAAAGGAGCGGGAGGGGGGTGAATCTCACGGCAGTCAGCAACCGTGTGGAATAGATCGCGCTGGTGGGGGTACATTATAATGAAATCGGTTTTCGCTTAGCGCGCTTTCAAGCGGCCTTTATTAAATCTGTGATTTCGCCGTTTTCCTTTCTCTCTTCCCGCTTTTTTCTTTGCTTCTCTCTCCAGCCACCCCCCTGCCGCTGCCTCTTCCTTATTATTTTCGACTCCATTCTCGATAGGCGATGGGGAAGAGGTGAGCAGGTCTTTCGATCTGTCTTTCACCCCTCCTCGCCGCTCGCCTTCTCGAGGATCTCGGGGCGGATTTACAATGGGGACTCGTATTATATTTCCCAGCCTTTCGCCTGTTTCCCCGGCGGATTGTCGCCGGAACGAAGAACCGAACCAGCCGCGAATATACGACTCGCCGAGAGATTTTACCTGACTCGCGATTCCTATGATCTTCCGGCCCGGGAAAATGCGGAAAATGTAAGCACCGCCGGAGAATATTCTGCAGCGGGGGCCGAGTGTAATAAGTTATTAAGAAAGCAGGAAGTTACCGCGAAGAAAGCACGTTCTTCCTTCCATCGACTAAGACAATCCTTTTTTTTCTCTCATGAATCTATTTAATCCCCTGCTGCCACCGTTTAAACCCACGATTTTCCTTGACTTCCCTTTTAATAGGGAACCTTTTATTATACGCAAGAACTTCTAGTACATTACAATTTCGTTCTGTTGGTCGCGGCTAGGTTGCCAGAACGAGATTTCACTCGAGCGTTACGTCAGCTTGTCTCAGGGAAACGCAGACATTTTTATACGACAGCCGAGATCGAGTTGCAGCCGGTCGAAACATTCAAACAAGTCGAAACACCTAAGTGTTTGCGAAACAGTCGGGCGCGCTTATTGAATCCCGGGATGATTTATGTATATCGGGGGACCGTTTGTCGCTTTCCAATTTGCGCGCTAACGCCCCCGCCTGGTGAGTGCAAATCATTTCTGGCGGGGTGGAAAAACGGCGCGGAAATGCCAGCCTGTAACTCCAGAAAACGTAGGCTGATATCGAACGATGGCTCAACAAACTTTTATTAGGTGTACAAATTAATTCTTGGCCCCTACATTCAGCGACTACAGAACCTATTCAAATTGGAAGTTTTCCCAACTTTGAATAGTCATTTTAAAGCTCCATCTGTTAGCTTAAAAATGAGCTGTGACACGTGACCCTACTGTAAACATAACCCGAAAAATTAATTACAGAAGCGATGTCGTTCGATAAGCAACATTTAAGGCACTGCATTCTTTCCGCGTTTCAACTGAAAAAAAAACGCGGCTGAGGCTAAAGAAATGATTTGTTTGGCTTTGGGTGAAAACGCTGTATCGTACAGGACTTGTAAGAAATGGTTTCAACAGTTTCGAGAGGGAAAGTTTAACCTTGACGATCATGAACGCCCCGGTCAACCCAAAAAAAAATGGAAGACGAGGAGTTGGAACAAATTTTAGACGAGAATCCTTGTCGAACTCAATTGGAACTGGCAAATGCACTTGGAGTGACGCAGCAGGACATTTCTTATCGTCTACAGAAGCTGGGGAGGATTCGCAAGGAGTCTTGGTGGGTCCCTTGTGAGCTCACTCCCGAAAACAAAAACAGACGTCGCGATACAGCTCTCTCTTTGCTCTCCAGATTCAAGAAAAAGGATTTTTTGCACAAAATTGTTACGTGCGATGAAAAGTGGATATTATACGATAATCCGAAGAGGCGAAAATCAGGGGTTCGTCCAGGTGAGCCATCAACGTCCACCGCAAAACCGAACGTTCATGCCAAAAAGGTGTTGTTGTGCATTTGGTGGGATCAGAAGGGCATTATACACTATAAGATACTTCAATCTAGTCAGACCGTCACTGCTGAGGTTTACCAACAACAGCTGATCCGTGTGAGTGATGCGTTAGAAAAAAAAGACTCAGCAAAAACAACTCTAGAAACGATCTCAAATTTAGGGTGGGAAATTCTCCCTCATGCGGCGCATTCTCCAGACTCAGCCCCTTCGGATTACCACCTGTTTCGATCCCTTCAACACCACTTAACTGATTCTCAATTCAAGTCAGTTGAAGAGGTCGATAAATGTCTCAATGATTTCTTTAAATCAAAACCAGCATCATTTTTCCGATCTGGAAAATCGACAATTGCCTGAGAGATGGCAGAAACATATAGAAAACGAAGGAGATTACTTTCAATACTGAAACTGTATCAACGTTTTTATAAATAAATGTCAAAGTTAGTCAAAAAAGGCCGAGAATTAATTTGTACACCTAATATAAAAACACAAATGAAATTCCAAATTCTACTCCAACCGAAGATGTTTTCTACACGTTTTACCGGAGACGAATACACGAGATAATAATATTCAAAAGTGGTTCTTCGATACCGTCCGAGTTCGGTGCCAATTGCCCTGCAGGATCTAATCAATCCTTCGTTCAGCAGCAGCTTTTCATTTTCACGCGGAGACTGCACGACGCAGGCATGCTGCGAGCAGGCCTGTGTGGATGCAGACCATTATACGGGCGGTCGCGTGCCCGGCGAACCCAGTAGTATCCCTGGTGCTTGTGATTTAATGGAAAGTGAAGCAGTCTCGACGTTTACCTTTGTCGTTATCGTCACACCGTTCCGGCCCCCGTCTCACGGTGTCTCCGTTGCATAATCTTCCTTTTTCCCCTCGCCTGTATCTACGCCGTTCCAGCGACCTCCTGCTTCACCGTAATTCCTCGAGCCCTTAGCCCAATGCTACGCCAGTTGAGAACTACACCGGCCTACTAGTTCGCTAGATTAGTTCTGAATATAGCCGGACGGGTTTGCTAGACTCTTCAAATTGCCTTGAATATTTGACACTGTGCAACCCCAGAGGTGCACCTTCCAGCTGCAAGGCGGAGAGAGTGTTGGTTATTGCGAGCTCCTGTGTGTTTGTAAAGGGGTGTAACGGGTGTGGCGAAACGATCCCACTTTGGCCCTATTTCGGTCTGCTTCGAGCTAACTTGGTCGATTGTGTGTAGCGTTCTCGCCAGCTCCGCGTGGAATTTACTCTCTCTTGCGACTTCTTACATTCCCTATCAAAAGGTAACGTTCTCAATGCTTGTTGTTGTAGTAGTCTCGCTGGCGGTAGTCTTCTGTTACTTCGTTTAACCCGTTCGAAAGTCGGCTAGGCGACCCACCTGTGCAATTCTGGTGGGTAATCGGCTTCTTTGATACAAAACTTCTTCTCTGTTACACTTCTATCGACGGACTTATTGCCAAGCGTTATGTTCTTCGCGCGATAAAGTTGTTGCAACTAGGGATCACTTGTGCTAATATTTCACTGCACTGTGTTCATTCGGGCTTAATGAACTCGTTAACGAAGGATAGTATTCGCTTTACCCTGCTGTGCACAATGCGGGATACTATCAGCCAGCATCCTACTAAGTACGTAATCGCTTTAATCTTTCTAGTGCATTAAATATTCTGAATCGCCCCGTATTTCTCATTTCATCGCGTTGGAACGCGCAAGTTCAAGCCAACAAGGGAGTATATTCTTCAATGTCCCGCAGGCGAGGATCATTTAAGCGCGCACGGCGCGAACAATGTCCCATCTCGCGCGAATTTAAAGAAAGATTTTAATACCTGATCATGTTAATGTTGCGTGGAATTTATTACGCCCTTTCAGAGTCTTTAAGAACGGATTAAGCAATGAAGCACTTTAAAAGGGAATTTCGGGTCGTTTTACCAAAGCAGTGGTTCCATTTTCATCAGTATTATAATATTAATTTCGTGATAATCCACTGGCAAGATTAATATATTATATATTATCACGTTTGTGTAATTTATAAACTTTGAATTCAATACCGAATTCAAGCGAGCGAGCAATTGGAAAGTAAATTCGAAAGTTGAATCGGCGTTTGAGGACACCGGCTATTAAAAGATCAACTCCGCGATTTCATTGGGTGCATTGACATGAGTTTTCACGGTGCTGCAAATTGTGCGCGGAGTCCGATTAGCGCGTACAAACGCTTTCGTCGCAATTCACTTTTGCTAAAACATCACTGGTGTCGTATACCTTCCTGCGGTGTTTCAATGCTCGTTTCAGTCCTCCATGCACGTAACAAATACGTGACATGAGATAACGATCGATCGTTAGTAACCAGAGGCCCCAGCTTGATGCCGTTACATCGATTTTCAATAATTTCGTGCCACGGGAAAGAAAACATTGACTCGCAACATCGTGTTACCACGCGATTAAAGTATTTCTAAACCTCCACTACACAGATTCAAGTTAATCTGCACTGTCATTTACGTATCGACAGGCTTTCTAAAAAGAGATTCCCATCCTGTATTGAGTCAATATAATATTTAAATAACCTGCGGAAAATAATAAGGTAAATAAAACACACTAAAAATAGGTATTTCTAACTTAATAATATTTTAAAAAAATCCATGACGGCTGCTCAAAAAATATTTCGCGACCCGTAGGTTGGAAACAACTGCCTTAAACTTTTCTCATACAGAGCAACGCATTTGCAGAAAGACACCATAGCTAATAAAGCAGAGACACAGCAGGGAGGATATTAAAAATCCTCTAAAAAGTGCAGCGGCTAAAATCACAGCTTCGAGCAGATAAACCGGAGAGAACGAGCGGCGGTGAGAGAATTAATCAGATACTTAGGAACTCTACCGACATTAAAACTCCATCACGTTCATCTGCGAAGTTACTAGGACAGGTAGTTACCTCCGTTTAATAGCTGCCTCGTCGCGTAGCTTTCGGCATCGCGGTAAAAAGATTCACTAGTAATTTTATTCGCTACTCGCATTCGCCAGTTAAAATTATTTCACCCGAATTTCATGCCGAGATTAGCTTCTTCCTTCCTCGCGACGCGAAGATGCCACGAACGAAACGCATCATTTAACGATCCTCGATTTATCCCGGGTAATTATTTCCCCCCTACCTATTGGCACGCAGACAAGGCGGTACTTGCAAAAAGCTCATGGAAAATGCAAGCCCCTTAAAAGGATAATACCCTCCGCGGGTATTCGCCGTGGCACGTTAATGCCCGTCAAGAAAACCATGCTTAATAACGCAGCCCGTTGGCTGCACGCGGGCGAAAAAAGGAATCGTCTAATGATGTAATTAAGAAACTCCCGGCGAAAACGCGGGGGTTTTAAGGCGCTCGCAAGACAGCAGCGAGGAAGCTATTTACGCGCACTCCGTGCAAGTTTTCACGACCGTGCTTTCCGTCGGTTCGAAAAGTCGCCGGTGTTCTGTAAATAGAGTCAGGGTTACTTAAAGTCGTGCTTTTAAGGGGAGAAAACAGAATGGAGCGACAACTGTTCAGTGGCTGACGGCCGGGGAGAATCCCGGGAAGAGAGAAAATAGTAAATCTATAAGTCACAAAGGGGGAAAAGCTGCGAGCGGTCCGCTCGCTGGTCGATTCTTGTTGTATGAACGAAACCCGTGGCTAGTTGGCGCGTATTTCGGGCTCTCTGGGGCGCCCACGGTAGATTCATGCAAATAGAGCGACGCCGAGCTTTCGTTACGGAGATCGCGTGTATCGAGCATAAAAACTAATTGGCGAAACTTTATATCGGCTCGTTTATCTGCATGGCTTCGTGGTGCTTGATCTATGAAAAAAGCGATGCACCTCAAACATTGATGATGTATCATACGCGAACTTAATTGTAAGTGCATCCCACTGCTTGACTACCACTGGAAAGGTCAAGTCTCATTCTTCGACTGATTGAAATTTCAGGAAGTTTTTCCATTGCCCATCGTATTAAAAGCTCTATTAAAAAACTCGAATGTCGGCCAGGCTCTCGACATTCCCGGTACCATGCGCGGATGCACAGGGCCGCGAGAGAAATTCTCCTTTTCAGAGTTTCAAGGTCGTCTGCCTTTGAGGAACGACCGCACGAGGGTCGCAAAGTTGACCAGAGGGCTGGTTGGTTCAATAGTCCGACACGCATATAACTTGTGGGCTTCTCTAGAGCGTAGAAAACTTTACCCGTCAGGGAAATCCGAGGCCTCTAGTGGTCCTAGAAACGGTAATCGTGGAATCACCGAAACGTTAATGAGTCGTAGAGACGACTCAAGTAGCTGCAGAGGGACGACGAGGTTGCTGAATGCAACATTTCATATCAGATTGAGAAACAACTGTTCCCCGGTCACGTGTGGTATCGGTTCCTTTGATGTCGATCGTACCTCCTCGAGTGTGCAGCGCGCACTGCAGCCTCGATTCTGCTCGGAACAGGGATCAGAAGGAGAGCGGTTTTCCAGGGAGCATTATCATCGAAATCGAGACCAGGCGGTAGGCACGGGAACTTGCTTTCTTTGCGAGATTATCATTTAAATTGGCAATCGATACTACCTTAGGGGTATTCGTATTCGCCCCCTTTCCCTCTTTTTCCTCGCCTTTTTCCCCCCCCGTTTCGTTTTCCACCGGGCACCACGGGCCAGCTGACCGTGTACTTATTCTTCATCTTGTCGGATTAGATGTTGTCTCGGCCTGAATTTATTGTCGCGGCGTTTTCGAAACTGAGAGGATAAATCTCCCCGCGGAGATCGTTAGCAAGTGGAGATCCACGGGTTTGAATAAATTGCTCGCGGGACGGGGCGCGTGCGGTTAATCGGCTCCTGGAGTATCCATTGACTAACGGGACGTAGGTAGCTTTTTCGCGGGCGGGTGGTGCGCTTCGACATGAAACCGATGTTCACTTTCGTGTTCTATTAACAGTCGTTTTGCAGGAATACCGAAGATATATTGTCGTATATGCTATTACCACGGTTTCTTTTTTTTTATTCTTCTTATTTTCATTCGTTATTATCGGCAGGAGGTAGAATTACGCACCATAATCCTTTCGTAGTTGCAAAATGTAGCAGGCATACCACCGATTGTTCTCTTTTCCCCGGGCCTGCGTCTCTGCCCATGTCAAAGGACTGGATTTCCAATTATCCGTGAAAAGGGAGGTCCCATTGCCTCCGGCCATGGTATACACATAACAAAGCCACTGTTTCGCGCTTCTATGCTCACGATACCAGGGCAAATCTCAGCTTGGATGGCTCCATCGGGACTCGTAGCATTTGATCCGGTTGCATATCGGAGCTGCTACATACATTCCTTTCTCGACCCTTGCTCGTAACTCTTCTGCCGATATCAGACTCGTCTATTTAGGTACTTTTGTTAAATGAACATTAATTTTCAAATTCCCCTTGCAACCACTGTGCTTGGAACACACTTCTGCTCCGTTTCAAATAGTTTACAGCGTGTACAGTCGCTGAACATTGTTCGATTTAACGGTCCATGGTCTCAGTAAAATATGTATCCATATGAAGTCCCTTTTTTATGTCGTAAGTTTTATGATCGTCATGGCACATGTTTCCATTCTGGAGTCCCTGCTGTTCGGTAGAATTGAGGTTCTTCGAGTGGAGCGTGTCTTTGTGAGAGTACACGCCGAATACGTTCGGGTTTTGCAGTTGAGCATGAAATTCTAGAGCAGTGAGGAACGGCCGGGGATTCTGAGCGTTCCGAGCAACACAGAAAATTGGAAAACTGTTACAACTGCTCGGGGTAGTCGAAAAGTGGTACGCGCTGTGTTAAGTTCGCTGCGAGATTGCAGAATCCGAGTGTTATGTGCTGTATTCTTACGCGAAGACACGGGAACTCATTAAAGTGGGATATTCTAATAAGTTAGAGGATTTTCTTTTTAGAATTTTTTTTGGAAGGAAGTGCAGTGGTTTAGTTGTAATGGACAAGACACATTTGCTGGGCGAGATATAATAGCTTGCTGAATAAAAATTCACGCGCGTGGGTGTGCAGGTATATGCGGTGCGAAGTAAACAACGCGAGGTTTGAAATTTATTGTTTTAACGGAGGCGATATTGCGAGAAATTCTGCGGGCAGTGAATTTTCACGATATTTTATTGGAAAACGTTCACGTGATTCGCATGAAATTTCCTCGTCTACGCCGCGAAAGGAAGCAGTAAATTTCTGATTGCAGTTTTACAGTCTGCAGCGTTTAATTGATACGAATATTTTTATTGTTTCTAGCCTGCGAAAAAGTTAATCATACGAACATTTTCGGAGCGACATGGTTTCACGTGGTGACAACGTTTTCCCGCTGGGGTTTCTCAATACGAAGTTTAGGGTTACGCGAAAAATAAAATTCCTAATTTCTTGTTTTATTTGTAAATGAGTTATTCCAACGAAAGTATGTTTTATTTTATGTTCTATAAAAGAACTCCGCGATAGCAGTATAAAAGAATCAGGTCAGAATGGGTTTACAGTGTTGCTTTTAACGTTTTGCGAATGTGTCATTGATAGCGCAACGATGCGAATAAATTCATTGCTTGGATGAGGTACAACAAGCAACTCTGTCGTAGTTTGGCACGTCACCAAAAGTTTAATAATTATCAATGTCGTTTAGGAACATTTTTCTGTTGCAACTTCTTCGAGCGAGTGGATTGTATAGGGTTCGAGGAAATCAATAACGTGGCTGCTATGTTTGAGTCATTTAAAATACGAAACTCACCGTGGAAACTGTAGTTCTTCGAATATTTCATTGCAAGTTGTACATTTCTGAACATAAAGGTATTATTTCCGTGGTAGCTGTATTATTAGAAATAATTTAACTTGAAATAATTTAAGCTGTGTTAATCTCACTACGTAATTAAAATGTGCCTTAATACTTGAATAAACTCACGTACTATTTGCAAGAATTACGTGACGTGGAAAATTAGAGGACGTGTTGAGTTCGTTAAAAGGCAAGTGTGGAATTTAAATTTTGATTGACATTCAAATAACAAGATTCATGCTTGATTTTTTACATAAACTAGAAAAAATACAAAGAAAGATCACTCGCATGCTCCAGAATAACTCGAGGAATGTTAGAGTCAGCGATTAGCATACTTCGGATGGCGGACAGCAATTACAAGAAACCACTATAATATATAGAAACTGCGAAAGAACAATTTGAAGCTGAAGCAACTCAAGAAACACGGTCAGTAAAGTATGCCAGTGTTGAAGGTGTAGTGGAGCGAAGGAACGAGGACTGCTTGGAATATTTTTAATCCCCTGCTGCGTATAATAAACCCTAATCACGCGATGTAATTATTTCTTGGCGACGGCCGAGGGACGAAACACCTTGGAATCGCTAACCAGTGACTCAACATTGACTGATCGAAAATGTTGGGGTTACCTGGTTTCGTGATTCTATTTCTAGCTGCCTGGAAATCTCGATTCGAAACGGTGATGAGGGTCGCAGATTTATCGCCATTGCTAAATCTATGCAATATGTCGAGTGGTAGCGTGAGTAGATTGAAAAGGATCAGGATATTCAGGTAGCAAGTAGTACGAGTCAATGATACTCGAGCCTCGAGAGACGTCGCAATGAAAGTGCAGCATGGGCTTAAATATTTTATTCGCATCGTGAACTACCATGGATTTTTAACACAACTGTTTCGGTAGATACACTTTTAAACTAATGATTTTTATTTAATAGAATTGCAGAAATCTCAAGGTTTTTGTTCACTTGCATGGAACTGTCAGCAGTTACATATTTCTGTTCGCTGCAAAATGTGTACACATTGCAGAATATTCTTTAAAGCAATCGGGCTTTTAATGGATCCATTTTCATTGACTTATACTACTTGGATATACGCGGGCCGAGTAGCCGTAAATCTAAATTATTCCGTGACATTCACATTCTCCTTAAATATAGAAGAGGTAATGGAACTGCACTGCTAATACATCCATCACATTTCACACCTTCTATTAAGCAGCCGAATGTCAGCCAAGTGAAGTAGAAGAACGAAAACCGCGACAGCGCTTTGCATTCCCCTTTCGAATCGATATTTCCTAATCAAGCACCGGGAACGAAACCAGGGAATTTCGTTACACATCATATTTTCGGGCGCGTAACCATTCGGTGCACGACTCCGAATGAAATTCCGCGAAAATAGACGGCAAACAATTTTCATCCCACTCTCCCCATTACCCAATCATCCCCATCATCAAAGAATACAACGCAATCTCTGTCTTATTCACCGCGCAGCCCGTGTAAACCATTTATTTTGTCATTTGCATGCCTTTGAAGCGCTGGCAACGCGCTGCGGCTGAAAATCTGTATAGAAATCGCGGTGGTATATTTTGGAAGTAAACCATTACCTCCTGGTATCCCAGATCCTCGGCCATGTGAGTCGGCACACGCTGATTAATCACAAATCACCGGACACCACATTCAGCGTTCGGTAAAACTATTTTCATCGCGATGTTCTCCAGATCGATCGTAATGTAACGGACACCAGGGTTAATCCACGGTCAGATCGGCGATCGCGGTGCACGTGGTGCCGCGACGCGCGCCCACGTTAGACTGCCGCTCGCTCGGCCGCCTGACTCTCCCTACTACGCTGTTGGCCGTCTAGCTGGATGGCGGGGCGGCTGGCTCGCTGCATGGCAGGAGCAACCCTTTCCCTCGTCGCTCGCCGATTGCCGTTCCTCTGTACTTCTATCGCCGGTCTGGATGTAGCAGTCACGCGTTTCGAGTACGCTGGAGAAAGTTTTTCGTTCGATCTGTTGGGGTCGGTCCCTGTGCGGCTGGACTCAAGCCGCGCTGAGAGGATTCCGCGGAGATTTTGTATTCGGCGACGGTCTTCCCGGTTCTCTTTTCTTTTTCCTTTCACAGAGGTGAACAGATAGCTCTCGCAGGTAACAGATAGGGTAGAGCTGGACTTCAACTTGTCAATCTATTTCGTTCTCGCAAAATGCCACGGTTTTACATATTTTCGCGGAATTTCCAGGACGCTGCGGTGATTGGGTGCTGCTTCTATTACCTTAAGGGTGAACTCTAGTGTGACTGCCCATTTTTCAGTGTCATCTTTGAGAATTTATTTAATAAAAATTATAAGGTTATACTGTCTGGCGTTTTACTTGTATATTAAGGTTTGTTTGTGTTGTAAATCTACTTTTCTAGTCTTAATCACGTCTTGGGAGTTTAAATGAATTATACTTAATTTGTCTGAACTTATATTTAATTCAATTAAATGGAATATGAAAGGATGCTTTGGAAAATATCGCGACGGTAGTCGATACTCCGTGTTCAAGCCACGATTGAATTTCGGGCGGTTTCGTTGACGACCATAACAGTCCCGAGCACTTTAATAACAACAAAAAATGAGCTACGCCTTGGCTTGCGTGTCGATCCACGCGTGGCTCTCTAGAAAGGTACATAAATATTCGGAATATACATAGTTTGAATATATTTTTCCAATAGTTTCAAGTGATACTCAGAATTTTTTTATCTTTCTTATCGCACATATATATGGATATAGTTGGTAGCGCAAGCTTCTCCCAAAAAATTCTTTTCCGACAGGCGTTGGTGTGGGAACTGTTCTCGTCCTCCAAAATGGAAAACTAAGGTTTATTTTCTTTATTACGTTTGTCGCTATGGTTGAAACCACAGAGGTCCCCTAACAATAAAAATTTGCAGAATGACAGCAGTTTGAAAAATGCTCGATTTTTGCTGATAAATTTAACTGTTTTCTTTCTGTATAATTAACTTTATACAATATAGAGATTCGTCCGTGATTCCAACCATAGCGACAAACATAATAAAGAAAATAAATCTTCGTTTTTCCATTTTTGAGGACTAGAACAGTTCCCACACCAACGCCCATCAGAAAAGAATTTTTTTTGAAGAAATTTGTGAGTATATCTATGTATATGTGCAACAAACTAGGTCAAAAAAATTCTGAGTTTTACCTCAAACCTACCTTAATATGCAGGCAAAGCACCAGATAGTATAAACTTATAGTTTTTGTTAAATAAATTCCCGAAGATGGCGTTGAAAAACGAGCAATTACACTAGAGTAAAGTTACACGCCCTTAAGTAAAGATTAATTGTAGATATTTTACTAAGTGGACCTCGATCTTTTGAAATGAACGCTGAGGTCAGATCACTTTTAACCTGCGAATAAGATACAAATCATATTAAGCATTACAAACTCGATTACCACCAGACTTTCTTTTCGCTGAGATCTTCATCGAATTAACTTCGCCCGCAAAGGGACACAACATATCGGAGCAGGAAGGCGTGGAATAGAAACTAGCCTGTCTCTTGCACAGTGGTTTCGTTCGAATCGCAATTCCCGTTACCATAGTTCCTCTCGCGAAAGGATATTTGCCTGTCCGCCTCGCGTCACTCAGTCTCTTTGTTATCGCAGCACTCCTTAAAACTTTCCCTCGGTTGGAACGCTGATAAATCCACCCCTTTGCGAGCGACGAATCATATTCGCCCGGCAGCGATCAGCGAACTGGTTTCGGCCAGAATTTTCCCCTTGTCCGATTAAGCGAATTTAGCGAAAACATTTTCCATCGCGCCGGCAATGCCACACGGCAATATAAATCTGGTTAAATTATTGATGATTGACAGGCTTCGCAGGCGGACGTCATGCTGGGGACGCCCGCGTTCGACTCGAATTGCATGCTGGTGGAACGCGCGGCATTTTTACGCGCGCATCTCGCTGTAACGCGATTGGGATCAGACAAATCCCTCTCAGGGAGCGAGCGGAGTTGGGGACCCCGTGCAATTCGACGTCCCGTCAAAACAAACGCCTTCGATACGCGTTATTTTATTATCGAGCGAAAGAATCGTGAAATATTCAGTGGCCAATTATGATGCACGGGCGGGTATCCATGCGCGGTCGTTTTTATTCCATCGATTCCCGTGGCCCAGCGCGTGTACGTTACACCCACGCCTGTCAAAACACCACTCTGTAGTATATCCCTACTGATATTTCAATCTTATCGATTGATATCGGATCCCTTGTTTTGTCAGTGTTCCACAGGCGAAAAGCATTCTCGAATGACGCCTCGTTAGTGGCGCTGATAATTCGAGGCATTTATTCAACATTACCCATGCAGCACACTTCGTTGCAGGTGTATTGCAGGAACGTTGCTGCAATATTGCGTTGTTGCAGGTTGCATTGCAATATTGTAGGAACGTTCCTGCAATATTGCCGTGCATTATTGGAGTGGCAATGATCCTACAATATTACAGCAAAATTGCAAGAACGTTGCCGTGCAATGTTCCATTGGCAACGATCCTACAATATTGCAGCAATATTGTAAGAACGTTGCCGCGCAATGTTCCATTGGCAACGATTCTACAATATTTCTGCAATATTGCGTGCTCATCGACGTGCAATGTTCCAGTGGCAACGATCCTACAATATTTCGGCAATATTGCGCGCACATCGACGTGCAATGTTCCACTGGCAGCGATCCTACAATATTTCGGCAATATTGCCCCCACATCGATGTGCAATGTTTCAGTGGCGACGACCCAGCAAAATTGCCTACATATTGTCATGCAATGCTGTAGTGGAAATATTGTAGAAACAGTACAGCAATATTCTGAAGCAACTATGACTTTGACGAAATTTTAAATATGACGTCGAGTAGATTCTACAGCATGTTTCATTTAACTGGATATGCTAGAATTTCTCGTTGGCCGTTGAAGATATGAAAAAAGTGTTATTGTGAGAGTTTTTTGTACATGAATTTAAATTATAGAAGAGATTTGAAAATGAATTTAATTTGTTTAGGTAGAGTAGATACTATATATTTTAATGTGTGAAATTATTATTATTATTGTTATTATTATTATTAAACGTTTTTATTGTACAAACACGTATATACAATCAAGCAAGAGAAAAGAGAGATGAAAAGACAAATGCAAAGGTTTAGTCTGAAGACTACTTTCCAACCTAACCTAAAATGACACCGAGTTATAGTTAGAGTCCGCACCTACAGTGTTAAAAATCCCTAATAGGTTTGTCAAATGAGTCTTCGTTTTTGAATAATTTGAGTTTAAAGTTTTGCACGGTAGGAGTATAAGTTCGAATACGTAAGCAATCTTATCAATCAGCGGTTGTAGCTGCGGCGGTAAAGTGTTCGTCTACGATGCTACAGGTCCTCGGTTCGACGAATCCCCCTGGGGTAAAAATATTTTCTATGAGAAAAAGACACACGGGCGTTATACTACTATGATTCTGCACACATTCATGTCGTCGCGTCCCTCACTGCCCGAAACGTTGCGGTGGGACCATTGCTGTCAAATTTCCGAAACGTTGCAGGAATATACTCCTGCAATATTGCTAAAGCGGACATAGGAATGAACCTGTAACTTCCCAGCAATGATACGGTGCAACATTGCAATCTCTCACCGCTATATTTCTGAAGAGTTGCAGGATCATTGCCACAATTTTGCCGTTTCGTTGCAGAATCATTGCCGGAACATTGCAACATTGCAAAAATACACATCTGCGATATTACGTAGGCGGACATAGGACTGAACCTGCAACGTCTCTGCAATGTTATGGTGCAACATTGCAATCTTGCACCGCAATGTTGCAGAGACGTTGCTGCAATGTTATGGTGCTGTGTGGGTAATGCTGAGGATGAAAAAGAGCAAAAAGGGCCACGGGCACCGCGGGGGAGTGACAATTTTGAATTAACCAACCTCCCTTCTATCAATCCCCGACTATTCAAACCTCAAAATTCCATTCGTAAAGATTCATTTTCCCGGCGCTTAGCCCCCGCAATTAAGGGGCGGCGGAACGAGTCGAAGGGGATCGGTGCCAGCAGGCAATAAAGCTCGTTCTACCTAAATCAAGGCGTTCGTTCGCTTTAATCCGCGGTATTTCTCGCGGCGCCATTACTGGCAGATTTGAAACAGAAGGGCCCACGGGTAAACAGCAGACAGTGGAATCCTCCTTTCCTCGGATTCCGTGGCCACAAATCACGTGGCCGGCGCGTTGTGTCGCCTCTCGTAGTTGGCTCGCTTGTTGCCGATTCGTATTCGTCCGCGATATATTTTCGACCCCCCCCCCCCCCGGCCCCTGCGCGGTCCGCAAGGATTCCCATTAATTGTTCGGGCGCCGGAGGGTGGGTGTGCGCGTGTCGGGGCCATTTGTCACGCGGCGATCATCGAACCCGTCGAAATCAAGGCGTCAAACCGCGAGCCTTCTTCTGCCACTCGTCGGAAGCCTGGCAAAACGAGCGTGTCCGCTCGCGAATCGCTGGGATTTATGGGCCCGACTGCACTCGTCACCTCGTTGGCTTGCATTTGGAACTTTTTATTCCTCGTGGCTGTAACGATTAACGTCGGGATTAATTAAACGAATTTCTCGAATCCCTCGATGAATCTCTAAGCTCCACAAGTATTTTCCAAAGCAACCGAGACCCAAGAAAATTGCAATAAACACGCGGAAACCCTTGCTGGCATACCCGCAAAGGCGCAGTCAATTTCGCTGAACAAGCAGACGCCTGGCGAACCCGCGGCACGCGTTGTCTCGCCCTTTGAATCGGCAAATCGGGCGTTCAACGAAGTACAATGGAGGATTAAAATCGCCCGAGTCCGGCCGGACGTGCG
The DNA here is from genome assembly GCA_944738655.2 of Andrena hattorfiana. Lineage (NCBI taxonomy): Eukaryota > Metazoa > Arthropoda > Insecta > Hymenoptera > Andrenidae > Andrena > Andrena hattorfiana. Next base: position 1,517,890 of record OX122895.1, read on the forward strand.
CGGAAACGTTCCGTGCGGAAAAACTCGAACAAAGCAGCCGAGTATCACCTGCGAGCGATTTGAACCAGAAGCTGAAGGGTAGTTGTACCTAGTCACTCGTTGGAAATATTCCCCGTGTGTCGCTAGTAGCTTGAAGGCGCCGTTTCACTGTTCCGTGCACCGATAGCATACGTTGGGGGGGAACATTATTGCATCCTTCAAATGCTGGCGGCGTACATAAATTAGTAACAGTATGCCAAGAACCCGCAGAGAGGCGGCGAAACGTTCGATGTTCGAATTAATTACACTCGAAACAGTCGATGCATCTGGCGCTGTGATATTCCAGTGTCGAGCGCGACAGTCGTGAACGCGAGATGGAAGAGATGTGCTCTCTCTCAGCGGAGGCGTTCGTTTGCAGCGACGCGTTTGGTTGCCGATCCTTTGCCGGGCCTGTTTCAAAGCTCGCGCCTCTGAAAGGAACGGGGAAAAACAGGTTGAAAGCGGTAAATACGTCTGCCGCACGGGAATCATTATCAAACAGCTGCTAGTGCCGCTATTCAGGGGCCATGAATACGCTCGGAAAACCTTCTGATAATCCTATGGCTTATATCGATTACCGGTGCCCTGGCTGCCGGTTGTTCCTCCTGGAGCGAGACAACCAGGCTAAGAAGGATTTGTAACCGTGGAGGATTTTAAGGCAATCTTTGGTCTACCCCTCGTTGATTAGATCCCCCCCCGAGGGGGAGTTAAATTGCATGACGCTTGTTTAAATGTTCATTGGGTCGAGCCACCCTTCCCCACCCTGCGCTGTGTCGTCGACGTGAAATGAAAATCTTGTTAACGTCACGCGATATTGGCGTTCCTTTGATTCCCGACTGCAGTCGCGCTGCTGAATACCTTTTCATTAATTTTTGAGCCGTGCAATATTATATGCCGTTTGTCGGAGCTTCGCACGCAAATGTGTGCAACATGGTTTCATTAATTAGGCTGGCGAGCTACGCTGTTTATAAGTGAGCAATTTGGTATTGTTATCGCAGGGAATTGACGCTCTGCAGGGTTTAATCAATATTTTCAGATTATTGGACGCGAAACGATCGATCCCGGGGTTTATTCCGAAACCACGAACGATAAATATTTACAACATTGTTATTTTATCATTACGCCCGCTTCGGCACAGTGAACTTTCGGCTCGCTGGGATCTGCTGGCTCGAATCTGGACTAATTCTATCTGGCTAGTTACTTAGTATCTCGAAAGAGGTACGTAATATCTATGTAGCTTATTCGAACAGAATTGTTGGAATCGTCATTTTTTAATTCGATGTTCAATTGTTCTTACAATAGGAGCGAGAAATTTTAAGTGCTTGTAAATCACTGTTGTGTTGCGTGTAGCGATGGGAATCAGGGTTAATCTTTTACAAACCAGAAAGTCGTTTGCGTTAAGTCTTCTCGCACCCCTGAGGCGAAGATTTAAGTTTGCATGAAGCTTGGTTGCGCACTTCTCGGGCGATTACTTTGCTCCAATTTTTCCCAGCGATTTAGCTACCAGCCAAACTCGTCCTAATTAAGAATCATTTTAGCGTTTTTATTTTATTTTAATTCTTAATAAATTTGTTCAAACACTTGCACTGCTTCAAATTTTAATTATTTATGTCCAATAAATTTTGCAGACATTACAGAAGCATGGATAAATATATGAATCAAATTGTGGCGGGAAAGTTTGCATAGGTGCTTTATAAAAAAAATACCAAAGTTGTCACCCTAAAATATGGAATGATATTTCATTCATTTCATTCTATTCGCTGATTTACGCCTCCATTATCTTTTCAAAGCTTTTCCATGCTCAATAATTGTACAAATAGGTAACTTTTCATTCGCAATGTGGTTTAGAAATTTATCGTTGATTACATTATCGCCTACAAATTGATTCGGGAATATTTCTGGCGTGACGTTCGATAAGTAAATAAATAATTCGGCCTTACCAGTTTTCCGGTGCAAGCGTATTTTCGGCTGCCTTTTAATAGATAAATAACCGAGCGCTCTACAGTCTGGCGACGCGCTTAATTTCCAAATAGCTGCAATTTCAAAATGAATATATTTCGCTGATAAAGTTTTTCTATTTCCATCGAACTGACCCGTTCATGGCGCGTGCCTCGTTCGATAAATCGAGACCGGTAGAGCTCGAAATTTCATTTGCATAATACCTCGGAACGAACGAATTTAGGAAAAAAATTCGGAAGATTACAATTTTTCAGTGCGATTGTTGCAGCTCTCTGCATCACGCTATTTCTGGCCGGAATCAGTTCGAGTTCACCCGGCCGCGGGCAAATATCGTTAAATTCGATTGGGTATTTCGCGGCGTAACTCAGGAGGCTGAATATCCCGCCGGGGAAATCCAATTATTCCATCATTTTGAATAAAGTATCGAAAATAGCGGAACGATTTCAAAACCGTCCGATTCTACCCTGTCTTCTCGTTGATTCGACCGTTCTTCACTGTGCCACGAGTTAATTGCGTCCGGTGGTATCATGCGGAACGGTCTGCCACGCTGACCACGAACGGTGGACAACAGTTTGTCAGTAAACACCTTGATGGGGCTAACTGCAACGTCAAGAGAAGCGATGCCGACTGTCGCGTTGATACCATAAACACGACATTGATTCCTACGCTCCTACCGCGTTATTGGTTTTCCGTTACTTGCCACGTCACCTTACAGTAATATAAATAGAAAAACAACTCTGAGGGTTGGAATAATTTAGAAGAAGAAAATCAGGTCGACCTTTCCAGGGCTGCTAGCAGACGAGGAGCGTGAGGAGCTGTAAATTAGAATTTCGCGGGGCAGATACCTACAAAATCCGATTTGGTGGCGCACGAAACCCCAAAATTTGACTTCCCTACGCAAGAGAGCTCATAGTTTAACCTGGTATCACACGAAATCCCAAAATCTCGCCCGGCTGTGTACGAGATAGCGAGATCCAGTCCTTTAACGCCAGATTCCGGAATCCCTTAATTCCGTGAACCGTAGATTTCATCTTATAACGCGTGAAATCCCGAAAGTTGACGTTACACGTTTACCTTTTTCGTCGAGTCGTGGAATCGCCGGATGAAGTGCCAAAGGCTCTTCGATATCCGCGAGCTATCGGCGTCAAGGATACGCGCCAGCTCTGCGTATACGTCATTGCAACAATCTAACGCGCATTCGGGAACGGGATCATGTATAATGCGTTCCACGGCTCGGATATACAGGACGAGCCCGGTAAACGACCGAAATCTGGACGCCGATAACATACGTACACATGCACGCGCGGCCTGCATACGCATTTGCATCTGGCATCCGACGGAGCCTCGACGCTCGTGGATATGCATGAGGAACAGAGTCGAAATTTTGGCCGAACTTGGACACTCGTGGGTCCTTTACAACGTCAACGGCACGTACGCGCTGCCTTCTTGAGTGGTGGTCCAGCAGTGGACTTGATGTTCCTCTCCACCTACTTTTGTATGTTTATTCTGAACAGCCCATGGCCCCTCCTTTACTGTTTTCATGCCTTTTCCGCGCCGGGACCTTCCTCCGCGCTTGTTTTAAAGCAGCGCTTGGTCTGTGGCTTAAGGGGTCATTCTACTTTGATCGGCGGAAAAAGGAAGCTGTATTTAAAGATTTTTTTCTCAATAAATAGAATATATAATGAAATAAATCTTTTTGGAATTTATTAAGCTAATCTTGTGTTATGGAAAGAAATTTAAAAAGATTTTTTGTAATTTGTTTCATATCATTTTTTATAGCGTTAAAGTGACATCTACGAAAAGAGGCATGTTTGTGGCGTTGGTGATTTCCTGGCTCAGGCTTATCTGAAATACAAAATTCGAAAAGATTCGTAATCTGTATGAGAGTGGCTATAGCCCGTAGCTGAATTAACAATTTTTGACGAAAAGTAAGTGAGATTTTTCTCGGGGAACGTTCGAGGAAACACTCTCTTGGGGATCTTTTTCTTTGAAACCAGTGTTATTTTGTTATTCCTAAAAAAAACACACGAAACAAATTTAAACAATCTTTTTAATTTTTTTTGTATATTATAAGAGTAGCTTAATAAATTCCCGAAAGATTTATTTCATTATATGTTGTATTTGTTGAGAAAAAAGTCTTTAAAAATAGCTTCATTTTTCGACTGATGAAAGTCGAAACTGTTCATTGAATCATATTAGGCAGCCACTTATTTCATAAAAAATTAAACGTAATTTCGGCATTTGCAGCTGCAATTTTTCTCGGAGTCTTGCATTGGTCTAAAAGCCTGTGGCAGAAAGCTGTCGTGCACGCAATCGCAGATAATTTAATATCTTAAAGCTAACAACAAAAATTACCCTCGGCGAAACGATCGGCCAAACGATTATAACTGCGCAGGGAGCAATTACGCGTTACGTGCTAGGCTTCCGAGAAAGCAAGTACTGTATTTATCCCAAATAATACTTCAAATTTCTGACGATAAGCCTGACCCTTTAGATTTCCATGGAAAACGATTTTTCTCCTTAAATTTAATCATCGCGCAAGCTTGTTCTCCGCTGAAACTCGACCATGGCGAGCTGCATTCTCGGAGACGCAACATTTATCGAAGATACGGTTCCAATTCAATTTGCAAAGCTGCTTCTCGATTCTCCGGGATAAAACTTATACCATTACAGGGTTCTTGGAAAGTACTTGCAGAATACACGGTACATTTACTCGCCGCCATGACCATAGCACACCGATACTAGCTATTCTTCTCCCTTACCGAGTCTTCTAGATTCGAAAACTGCGCTGCTCGAGCACGCGCAATCATCACGAGCACCTAACTATGGGATAAAGTCGCTGCAGCTTACCTCCTTCTCCTTTAAGAGGCTACCACTCTCGGAGACGCTCAAAACAGCACCAAAAATTACACAAATATTTTTTTATGATATTATTTAAAAAAAAATAGTTACAATTTATTTTTATATATATCATAAGGCATGTAGAATAAAGCCCTCAAAAAAGTTTTTTCATTTATGTTTTAATTTTGCCCCCAAAAAATTCTGGAAGTTTTATATGGTTTTCAGGCCTCCAAGGTGACCTAACCCTTTAAAGGGTTCGATCCGTCTCGAGTGTAACCTCGCGAGAGGTACACATAATTTTCCACTTATAAACATGATGTGCATTGTCCAGTTTCAATGCCGAAGGTAGTCTTGAATCGACCATGAACGCTCGATTATTACCCCCGAAATTACTTCCAGGGAACGCGGAGAGTGATATCCTCTCGTCCTCGGTCACCATCCCGCCAATAAAGTGGCGAGATCGTAAATGCAGCGGTCGGGCAGGAAGTTGGGGATGGATATCCGCGCGAAATATCGTATTCTTTTTCATCGGCGCGATGCGACGGGGCCGTCGTTCGCGCAGAAAGTTCGGTTGACTCGTTTACGGCCAGCGAAAGTTTTCGCTCGCGTTCGCAAAAGTACACGCCACGGGGTGGACGAAAAGGCTTCGCTACTCCCCCATCTGAGATTTGATTTTCTGGCATGGCCGCGGTCACGGCGAAATCGTGGCCAGCATCTCAAAGAAGTTCCGTAACTTCTTCGGGCGTCGGTCGCTCCTTTTCTCAGCAGCCTCTTCCCCTGGACACAGATTGCTCGTGTGCGAACAGTATGTCACTTCTACCCTCTGCTCCGCTTTTCGGAGTAAATAAAACTCCAAATATCACAGGTAGAAATATCACTACGTACACATCAACTGATACATCCGCATGTAGAAGACTTTATTGTCCCGCATTTCAACCACGTTTCTGGGCCCCTTTCGACGATTGGAGCTGCTGTTTCGTGCCTTTTTTTTTTTTTTGGAAATGCATTATGCCAGATGTTCGTCATGGTGCATTTTTATATCTCTGTATCACTTGTTTGGAAACCAGCGGCCGTAGCCGTGATGGAAAACACCGGTTCTCGTTAGATCACCGAAGTTAAGCATCACGGGGCGGGTACTGGGGAAAGATGGGAGACCACCTTTCTCCCGGTACGCCGCTGCTGCTGGGACCCGAAGGAGAGAGAGGAGAGAAAAGATATGACTATAGTTCGTTGGGCAATATAAGCGGATAAAGCTTGAAACGCCATTCCTGTTTAACAGGAAAAACAATAAATACAATACAAAATACTTGTTTGGAATGGACGCGGCAGAAGTTTGCTGGCTTGCTGTTAGCCCTGGAGCAAACGTCGTTCAGGAGCACATATTAGAAAGCCTGCTGGGAAAGAACCTCCATTACTTGATATCGCGAGACGAACCGTGTCAAATGAAAGTATATGAACTCGGTGGATGCGAGTCCCTTGCTCGTGAAAGGAGACCAGTCGCAAGAGGCGGCTGCTGTATAAAGCGTGGCTTCTTTCACAACGCCGTTGGAAACGTTGCAACAGAGCGGCTGATACCCTATCAGTTGGCTCTGATACCGATGCCTGGCATTTATTCATTGTACGAAACTCAAAGGCTTAGGAAAGACGCAGACTGTTTCTGCTGGTTCCCATTCAATTCGAAGGAATGGAATTATGGCTCGCTCGAACTTGCACGATAGAATTGAAATTTCACTCGGCTGTCGCTGAGGGAAAGGCAAACGATCCTCGTATGAAGCGTCGTCTCATTGTACGTGCCACTCATCGTATCCACCTCTGACTTCGCGTTTCCTAGAGCCGCTGTCGTCGCGCGGCGAGATACGAAATTTTACGAGGGAATGTCCCCGCGCTCTGGTCCCGTTGCGGAAGGGGTTACATTACCGGATGTCGTGGCATGGCTCACAGGCGATAAGGCTACGTGCCGCTCCACCCACACGTTCCGCGCGTGTTTGCCCGGCTAGGTACGAGCTCTGATACCTTCCGCCAGAACGGCGTGGAGTACGGACACTCTGGCTGCAAGATGAATGCGCGGCGGCTTGGATACGAAACTCAGCGATGAGAATTATATCCGAATCACCGATACTCGTTTCCGCGCCTATCGTCGAGATTCTCATCCTGATTATCCGAATTATTCGATCCCCCACTCCTTCCTGATAAACGGAGAAATTTCTTGACGAAGTTGGTTAGGGGCTCTTTGAAAAATTGGGCTTGATCGGAAATCTTTTAATTCATGCGCTGCACTTGCAAGGCACGCGGGCTAGTAGAATGACACGCAATTAGTCAGCCCTTCTGCAAGGACTGTTCGTTCCATTTTCGTACCGTCAGTGATGTATTAAGAATGTATCGGACGTGTAATATTAGACAAAGGATATGAAATTTGAAATACTTGAATACAAATCTTTACAAATTACTTTACAAATCCTTTCTCAAGCATTATTTGATAAACTTTTGGCAGTGAAAATGCTCTGAATTTACAATTTTTTGAAGTTATAATTTATTTCTTTAAAACGGTTTACTGAAAACAATTGAAACTCGGTAGATATTTTCATATATCCATACACTACATGTACAAAAAAATTGAAATCATTGGTACCATTTCTTTAAAATTTTTCCAGTGTAGAATCAATGAAGATTAAAATCGTTATAACTCAGCAACCATTTAATGAATTCGTTTAAAAATTTTGGAGCACATCAGGAAGGTTAAAAAGGAAAATCCCACAAATTTTCATGAACTTGGTACCATTTTGAAGTTAGGTCCGATACATCTTTAAAGGAAATTCTTTCCTTTCAGTAATTCTGGAGAGTTTGTAATATTGTAGAATTAAATTTTGTTAAGTGCTGGCAATAACCAAGATGCACTTTACCGTTTAATGGGGACGTAGTTTTATGAGGGAAAATTGTCGATTAATTACCTACATTGGAGTTGTAATATGACGTAATGAAAGAACACGATGCGCAGAGTAGAATCAAGAAGCTCACAAAAGGTCCTCGGTAAAAATTCTCCGTATTTTTCGAGATGAGACAGAAGCAAGGTTATTCTGCGTGGTCGTATAACGATATCAAATACAGCTTTAAGAGACAGGTCTCTCTAACAAGAGGAAACTCGCGAGCTCGTTCGTGGCGATTAATTGCAATTACGCCACTATTCAAAGAGGCGATCCCAGCGACTGGAGGAACCTTTGACAATTAGATCGTTAATGCGCACAGTTGTCTGCGAGAGCTGCCCTTGTTATTCCACGCGTTCTCCAGCAATATGCGTTAAAAAAATTAATAATAATTAATATATACTCGTTGTGTCTCCACCAACAACATCTCCATCTAACCTGTACTCTGACCGCAGAAATATAAAAGATAACTACGACAGAAAATCCGCGAGTGCTTGAGAGAGTCTCTGCCTTCCCACACAAAATGATCATCAGCCTTACGCAACGTTGCCCATCAAAATAGAGACATGTGCGCCCAGAGCGCACGTCTTACGTCGTCACGCGCGCGAGAACTTGTGTCTGGGTTCTCTGCCTGTACAGCAGAGTCGGCCTCCATATACGCATATATCAAAGACCAGCGTGTGCAGCTCAGTAGACCAACTACGCAGCAATGCATCAAGCCTAGTAATTTATGGCGGAGCGATTAACCCCTTCGTGTCCGTTGGCTCTCCGCCGGAGAAGATCTGAAAGGCAGATCTGCTGGCTGACTCCCTAATATACACGCTTCGAGATATACTTGACGGAATCCACGATAAGTATCCGCCAATACGACTCCTCTCATTCAAGAGTTTTTCAGTGAACATTTCCGCAAAGTTCGGAGCTGCAGTCTACTATGGGTGGGACTTGAGTTTCCACGGCGAAGCCTGGTAATTGTTATCAAAAGCGGGCTTTCATAAAGTTATTCAACTCCAACAAAAGGACGAGAATTGTTCAACAATTGAGTCTTCGAAAACACAGGAGCGAAGCATTTAACGTCGCGCAGCCGAGTCTGCCGGTAGTAAATCCTGCAACTACGCCGAAGCCGCCGCTCCATCAAACGTTTACGAGCGATGGTTAGGACGATAATTGTGCTCTTAAATAAACCCAATAGCCGGGCGGGGTCAATGTTTATAGAATCGGGTATGGGGAGGAGCAGCTTCTACGCCAGGAATCGTAGAAATTATCTCCCCTATTTCGCGACCGAAGGTGGCAGTTTTAATTGAGCGGAAAGAAGAGGCAATAAGGTCCGCCGTTCCGTGCTACATCCTGGCGAGTCGAACGATGGGAATCCTGATAAATTTTTCACGTTTGAAAATTAATGCCACTTTAGGGGCATTTTGATTTTCGAAGAACTCCACCGACACTCGCGCATTGTTTTCTGCGTCCGGGATCTTCTGGACACTGAATCTCGCGGAAGTAAAGTGTGTGGAAGATTAATCGCAGTACTATGTAGAAAATTCGATGCAATCTTCCTGATAGTACTACTCGGTAAGGTTGCATTCTCGGCATTATGTGGCGCGGCGCCATGTGCGTGATGTACGAGGAGCTACGATTGCTTTTACACGGTGACCCGGAAAACTGGATGTCCCACTCGGCGCTTTCAGTGTATTACAGGAAGCAATTATATCTGCACGTTCTTTCCGGTAATAGATAATAGCGGCTCGCTCGCGACTGAACAACGAGCCTACTAAAGGGTGCCTAGATTAAGCGGGGATTGCGCCTTGTTGTGCCGAAAAATAGGTATTTCTTTGTGAATTTTTTATACAAAAACGGCGCGGCAAATTAATTTGGGGTTTAGCAGACTGTTTTATTGTATCTTGAGCTACTATCCTGAATTTTTGTGTGACAGTGAAAGAAAAAGCATGGCAGATACAGAGTGCTGACTGAGAACGCTAAAAAATTGATGTGTTTTTTTTCACTGTCACAAAAAAATTCAGAATAATAGTTCAAGATAAAATAAAACATTCTGCCAAACATAAAAAAATCCCCCTTAATTCCTATCCTTCAATCTCTGCCAATGTATCGACACAATCAACATAACGCACAGAAAATTTCCACTTCGTTGGAAAAACTGATTTTTAAAAAAAGCGATGCGATGCATGGCTCTCGAATCAATGTATAGCGCCGGGGAAAAGCCAGACGTCGTGGAGACACGGCGAAATGTTTAAAGCGCGTGAATCATCATAACGGAGCGTGAAGCTGTCGCGACGAATATGAATTTAAGCGGCTGTTCCTACATTATAGCGTGACACATATGGCGAAAGTGCACGGTGTCACGTCTCGCGCGTCGTCTCGTTCTGCGTGATGAATAAAAAAGCTTCTTTCGCGGGAGGACGAGCTGTCTGCCATGCCGGGAAACTAGCCCAAACCCTCTCGCGCTGGAATTGACGCGCAACCTTCTATTATTCCATCCACCACCATTGACATTATTCACTTCCGTATTATTCTACTCACGGCAATCATCAGTTTTATGTTAAACGGGGTGGTTGCTTAAATTACAGTGGCACGGGGAGGAATTTGCATGGCTCGCTACTGGGTCAGAACAATGAAATGATTGTACGCGAGCCTGGAGCTGGATTATTTCTGCCCTGTTTTTAAAGAGCGTACTGAATTTTCAAGCGCAACCCCTATCGGTTAACGGTGCGGTATTTTCGAGAGTTATTGAGTACGGCGAGCATTACAGCGCATTCCTTCGACTGCGCGAAGTCATTACAGCTTAGTCGACTTCTTTCATATTTTCCATAAGTCTGAAGAGGCATAAATGGTTGCCGCAGCTCTTGCGTATTGATGGAAGCGGGGAATTCATAATTAGCTAATTTAACTCGCCGCGGAATCACGAGCGAGAAACGTGGAATATTTAATATGATAATTTGCCAATTCTCTGGCGCATAAAATGGGGACATTTTATGGAAATTAGCGGCATTCGGTATTCATATCAGTTATGATTAATTGCCTCGCTCTCATAAAACGTTTATTGCCTTTCTGTAAACGAATGCTCGATACTCGAGGAATTCCATTTAATAATATACTTATAGCAGCAGAAATTCGCAGCTTCGCTGATGAATTGGTAGTTCCGCGCGATCGAGTACCCGGTACGGTGAATTATAGCAAAAAAAGCACCAGCCCTCCGAGGATGTAATTCATTCGGATCTCGTTTAAACATCTCTGATTTCTGCCTTTTCTCGTTTACCTTCCTATTCGCTGTACACCCTGGACTTTCCATTTTTTACACTTCCCCCCGGCTCTGTGCGCTATTCGCACATTTTTCACGCTTTGTAAACTTACGCGAGGCTGTATCCAGACAGTCTGGGTGTCAGACCTCGGCGTGCTCTGGGCCCTCTTCAACCTAGACATCGCGTACTCGGGCGAAATGCCTCGCAAATTATTTCCTCGCAGCGAGGAACCCTCGCGGAAAACTGCCGTCGCGATAAAACACGCCCCACGTGACTCTGTTATATTCGTTACAAACAGAGCATCGATGTAAGTTACCCGGAGTTCCAGATTTCAGCGGGCGAGAGTGGAGGAAAAATTTAGAGAGGCGCAAGCTGCCGAATCGAGGAACATTCGAGGGAATAAGACTCGAGCAGATCGTTGTTTCCGAAACGAGTCGAAACTTTCCCAGACCCGTCATCCCTCGGATCCCATTCTCAACGTCCAGCAGCTTTACGATTCGAGTCGTGCGCGCTGGACTTCTATAACTCGCGAGGTGTGCTTGTGTATAGAGCCGGATATAGCAGGTGCGAGCGTAAGGGCTACCCACACCAGCCCGGGGCGTACGAACGAGAATTTCCATCTGGACGATTCAATTTCTCGGCGATAGCGTCGTTGCCTGCCGCCTTCGCTTGCCGGAGTCTTGGGGAAAAGTCGCACGTCCGTGTCGACGCTCCTGTCCGTAGGTTGGTTCCCCTCCCGAGGAATTGTGTGTATCGAACGTCCGGGATAAAGTATGGGCAAAGCGTGAGCTTCGCCGGCAGGAATTATGCCATGTCCGTCGCCACATATTGTCTAGATGTCGATCACGCGGTCACGTCAAATTACACCGCTGCTTCCACTCCCGGGAGAGGCGCTATTAATTAAATTCGGACGCCCTTTGACTGCAGCCATAGTGATTTATAGCTACGGTCGGCTGGCTGTGCGGTGATACATGCGATACGTTTACCAGCAAACTTTTCGCCCGCTGAGAGAAGCGTGACGCGCAGTTAAAGAAGTATGCAGAACTAGGTAGAAAGTTCTCGCTTGGCTTTTATCTCCCTGCGTTTCCCCGAGTAGATCGATTAGCCTGGCCGGCTTCCTCACTCCGAGCAAACGGTGTGTGGATGGGAAACTGATAACCGGAGATTTTGTTCAGTGGTTTTATAAGAAAGAAGAATTGCAGTGACGGTAGAATTTTTTATGGCGTCAAGAACCGAGCCTTTCGAGGAGGATCGCCTTGGGGCGAGAGCAACGTGACGGAAATAGAGTTGCCTTGAAACTTTTCCTTCTTCTTCGCTGGCAACGTAGTTGCGATCAGCCTCTATTAAGAGCTGAACTAAAAACAGTATAGTTATTTCGCGGCATCGCAGATGCTCGGCTTGGACCGACAAGCTTTTCAAGACAGAATTCCAATCAAGCCGCAATCGCGCTGTTCTGCCCTCGGTTAAGCAACGATTCGGCGCGATAGAGAGCGCAGTGGAGCTTGCGATGCTGTAGCGATGAATCACGCGCCACTCGAGCCCCTCTCGAGGAAGATTGTGCCCTGCCCTGTTCAAAGGAGTTTCCCGTGTCATAACCCAGCGATCCTCAAGTGTATAACATTGGAATCCGTACCGCACGTCGAGGCAGGGGAAACACGTAAGAAGTAGTATTTATCGAGCCCTCGGTGAGTTCTAGTGGAAGGGACGCATTCGTTTCAGAGGCTTCTATTTCAAACGGAACGTTGTGGGAGTAAAACTAACGCGACGGCGGGTGTCGAGACGAATTTCTGTAAAGCGGAACGTTGCATGGCACGGCCTAATGCGCGTGGAATGCGGGACGATATCGAGACTCGGGTGAAGTAAAATGGGAACACCAGAAGGGGCTTTCCATTCGCGAGCGTTGGGAAATTTTATTCGAGCATCGTTTATTCTTATAGCGCTAAAAAGATTGTGACATTTTCATCGGGACACGAATTACTTTGGTCCAGTAGCGATTCCATCTGCTCCAGTGATCCCCAGTCGCATATTTAATCGCAGACAGGATTCCCCTAATGTCTGGTAACCGATCTCTATTGAGAGAGCGCAATGGTGCATGGGCCGGAAACGATCCGCGCAAAGACGAGCGCGCTGCACAATTTCCTAAAAGTGAAACGCCCCGGCGTTGTTCTCTTTTGTGCCGGCGATCGACCGTGAATAACATTAACACGGAATTTCGCCGGCACGATGAAACCTACTCTTATTTCCCCGTCTACAACTACCTCTCTCCTTCGCCACTTTAACCCACCCCCTTCTCGCCCCCCCCCTCCGCTGTTTCCTCGGCTTTGTTTCTACCTTTATCAAGTCGCTCCCTTTCGTAGTATCGCGCTGCGGCAATTTCACTGGCCGGTCTCGGGTCGACCAAAGGAATTCCGTGAGTCGGTCTTTTATATCCCTTAAAAAGATTTTCTGTAGTTTAATGAAAAAAGCTTTTCCTTAGGACCGCCGCTACTCGAGACACCATCTTCCTCTTCCCCGACATCCACTATTCCTCCTCAGTTCCCTCGATCCCTTTCCACGGGTCCCCGCGAGGTTCCTTTATTTTCCTCGCCAACGTATTCGCATTCCTCCGACCGTCTGCTCCCACTTTTGTGTCCGTAGATTTCGTTTTAAGCTCGCCCTTGCTTCTATAATTCTCCCGCGCCTTGCCGTGGCCTCCTCGATTTACAACACCCCGGGTTCGCGTCTTAACAGTCCCCGCGGCTAAAGCGAATACTTCGCGAGGGCACAGCATTCATCAGTTGCCCCGGCTTGATTACCGAGTGATCGCGGATGCTTGCCAGAGGTAACAGCATCTCCGCCGATCACTTGCCACGGAACTTCTTCGCGGAAGACTGCTCCTGAATGCGGGGTAGAGCATCGGTTAGAGGAGTGATTCATGAATGGGAAAATCTGTAGGAACGTCCTCCTTGGTACGGATAACCGTTGAGATACCTCCGGAGAGGTAGTAACTCGTGAGGAGGGTACGTTTTGGTTGAAGGAAGACGTACGGTATCGAGTTTCGCGGGCGGTACAAGACTATTACGTCGGATGGTGCCGCTGTATTGACAAATGTGCTTTAACTGCCGTGTAGTGCTCTCTATAGCGCCGTTGCTGCTATCGATTTCAATTAATCGAGACCCAGAACTCTGGGTTATTTAAGAGTTTCAAAGTAATTTACTCGATCAGAAATATTTAACTTTCCCAAATACTGTAATCCCTGGAGAGTTCCAAATCGAGAGTGTAAATCGAATGTACAACTTCCATCTCATCAGTGGATATCAATCAATCCTTCAGGAACACTCTAATCATCGCTGATGGCTCTGCTAACATCAGTAGACCGGCGAGCCAACAGACACACAACGTCGGAGCGGCCGTGAGTCGGTTGTTGCTGATTCATAATTGCCCCGGCTCCTAATTCAAGATCTATTTCAGACGATACTGCAGACACGTAGTTGCGCAATCCCAGCAGATGGACTATCGGTAGGTGGCTGCTAGCAGCAGCGGCACCAGCGTTGCTGGAGATACTGGTTGCATAAGCAGCGTCACGGTAAAGATGAGCATAGGAAGCAGGTTAGCGCAGAGAGAGGGTCGAGGATCTGGCCCGGTTGTCACAAACCATGCCGGGTGATCTATGGCTCTAATTAATGGCAATCTCCGGAGGCCCCTAGCTTTCCACGTGGATTTCAATTATCTCCCATCGGCTCGCCCGACCCGCTCGGTAAACCGATTAAAGTTTTTGCGAGCCGGTTACACGGGCACTTCATTCGCTTCGGGATTTCCTACTCGTTGACTGAGATTCGCCCGTCTGTCTGCCGCAAGAGCACCGCGATCCGACTGGTCGCGTCCGACGGAAAAAGTCTCGCCTCTCTGTCTCGGATATGATGTGCTCGTTCCACCGAAACTCCTGGGATTCAAAGTGCACGCGTGATCCTGGCGCCGAGCGCTTGGTGAAATGAATAATACAGTCGGTGGCGTTAAGTTTTGTGTCACTGAGGAAGTTTCAGCGCGGTAGTTACCCAGAAATACTTTGTTTTATAATTAAGTGTCGCCTAGGCACTTGGTGATCCCGAGGTATCGACTGATTATGTGTGCACGGTAACTTTAGTGGCTCGAATGATAGGTACTGCTTGGACTTAGGGTCTGATAGGGATAGGATGAAATATTCATGAAGCTCCTAGTAACACATCGGCAGGGTGCGTAATAGGAAAATCACAAGTTTGATGTAATCAACATGTAACAGCCTGGCCGTGTCTGTGTGGGCATGGATTAGTGTATCAATATTTCATCAGTAGCTTTGATCACCCGCTGAACCGTATTTCATCATTTAGTCGTTATATGTATACGGACTGCAAACCTGCGCTATCTTGTTCGAGCTCCTGGCGTGCGGTTCTCGCGTCTTTATAGCTGACGCGCCAAAGAGTTTCAATGAAATCCTTTGCTCGATCGCGGTGACTAACTATCTGAAAGATGGCATTCCGCGGAGCAACGGGTTCATTTCACCCCTCTGCTTTCACATTACCAAAGTCACTTGGCTCTCTCGGGGGAGAGCGGAGCACAAAAGCAAGGAAAACTAAACTGCTATTCGGCTTCGTGCGAGGCAACGCTGCCTTCGGCTTGCCGCGTAACTCTTCCACCATACGCGGAACACTGTTCACGGTACACGCTGTGCAAATAGTATTACACGTCCGGGAATCCAAAAGGAAACCGCGGAGTCGCCTATGCTACACGCCATAAAAGTAATTCACTTCTCCGTGTGCATCATCCAATATCGTTCCCAGCATCGAAACGCGGCTAGAATCAAAATGTACGGTTAAGTTATGCTTTCAAGCCGCCTCTCCCTCCTGTTTCTTCGCGCAATGCATCGGCCTCCGAGCTACATGGAGCATGCAATACCGCTTGCTGAAGTAATACGTACCATTACGCGGAACGTGGCATTTTCGATGTGGTTTAATGGGTCTAGGCAGTCGAAAAATCGATTTTTTATACAATACTTTTCGAAAGTACTATCTTTGCTGAATAAAATGACGTTTGGTTTGTATTAAAATTCGCGAAATTGTTGATTTGGCAGCTAAAATGGTCAGGTAACTTATAGTGTCTCCTTTGCCCAGAAACTTTAAACTTTAATCCTTCTTTCTCTTGGTTTTTGCGAATTTGTGAATGAAAGGAGGTTCGGATCGACTTGAAAAAATTACAGGGTGTATAAAACACGTGCCATTTCTCGCGCAAACCTATTATTAGGTCGGTAAAAATTCGAGATTTTCATAAAAAAAATTAACAGTCAAATAAAAATTTACGTGTCGTATTTTGATTAGTTTCGATGAATTCAATTTATTATTTTTTCTGCGCAGATAGTGAACTAAATGTTTCAGCATCTTTGCCGATGCAACTGACACAAGGTTGCCATAGAATGCAACCACTGGGCGTCGAATAGACTAGCTTGGCCGAAGAGATCTTCGGTGCGGAAAGATTTTTGTCGACAGCGAGGCTTTGGCAGGACGCCCAGCTGCCCCAAGGCTCCTGGCCGTGGTCTATTTACCGAGGGAATTTTCGTGATTATCGGCAAAGGATTTACAGGAATCCTTTTGGCCGTCGTGTATGTCCTTGCTGATTAGAAGTTTACGTTCCCGGGCGAGAGGCTTCTCCCAAACGTATCACACAAACCGCGTAAAGAAATAGATTCGGGAAAGGTGACTTTTCTTGTAGCTGCAGTTCAGCTACTGTCCTCTAATTTAAGGTACATAAAACATGGCCCACGTGTGACAAATGTCGTCTGCCTGCAGATTTGTGGGTCAGAGTCAACGGTGACGAGACGGAAAAAAGTGTGATCGATTCGCGGAATGGCCAAGTGGTAAATAGAAATCTTGTCGACCTCGCTGTCTGAAGCGATCGTTGACGCGGCGACGATTCCCTGATTGTAGTGTCACCCGTGAATACCGTGCAGGTGCCGCGGAGGTAGCACGCGCGATAACAGCTAGCAGCGAGGCGATTTGAAAGCTGCTGCTTTTGTGAATGAGTTTCCGCCTGACGCCCCGGGCTCTTTAATACCACTTCCCGCTCCGGTTTTGGCGGCGTTCGATTCCGACGCGTCGTGAACCGCAATGAGAGTGTTCGTGCGAACCACACAGCGAAATTCGTCAAGTGATTCAAGATTTTTTATCGATTTCACAGAGCTCCGCCTTTCTATTCGCAAGTCGCCTATTGGGAATATAGTGTGTTAGAAATTTTGAACTTATAGGAGCTTCGAGGACTCGTCGGTATTCAACGCCGTCAGATTTCAAGTGGAATCGTAATTGCGCCGGGTAATAGAATACGGAATTGCGCTTGAGTCTAGCGAGTGGTAAGCTCAAACAAGATCTAATGTCCAGCGTGACACAATGTTAATATCGTTGGGGTGGAGCACAGTCGGATCAGACGACTCTCTGAAGCCCCTTCACGGTTCAGAGACAGTCCAATCATGAATATTTCCTGGTCACGTGTCTCCACAGAAGTGACCGCCGCATGCATTCCAATAAGAAGCCTAATTCTCGCGTGAAGTCTACTCTGTGGTCGTTTATTAGTCACACACTATGTAGCTAGCTCTGACATTTGATGTAGGTTCTGTGTTTTATGAATCACGATGTTCTTAGAAGTTGGTAAGGCAAGAGGCCATGTTGCGAGACAATAATAATTGGAATAAAATTATATTTATTTATAAATTATATCTACTATCTAAATTTGTATATGTATGAATATAAATATTAACATAAAAGAAATGTTGAAGGGTTCGAATTGAACGGTTTTCGAATTTTCACAAAAAATATATTTAAAACAGAAAATAAATATCTGTACTTATTTTAAAAAATTTCAGTTCTTTTAATATTTGTGGAATTACAAAAGTAGGTATAACAAAATAAAATACACTGCATACAAAACCAAATGGGAAAAAGCTAAAATAACTCAAATCTGTTCAAAATATAAATTATAAAGCTTTATTTTAATTAGTATTTTTCTTCCGAAAATATGAACTCATGAAGATTAGTTTTACAGTAAGGCAAGAGGCCATGTTGTGAGACAATAATAATTGAAATAAAACTATATTTATTTATAAATTATATTTACTATCTAAATTTGTATATGTATGAATATAAATATTAACATAAAAGAAATGTTGAAGGGTCCGAATTGAACGGTTTTCGAATTTTCACAAAAAATATATTTAAAACATAAAATAAATATCTGTACTTATTTTAAAAAATTTCAGTTCTTTTAATATTTATGGGAATTACAAAAGTATAACAAAATAAAATACACTGCATACAAAACCAAATGGGAAAAAGCTAAAATAACTCAAATCTGTTCAAAATATAAATTATAAAGCTTTATTTTAATTAGTATTTTTCTTCCGAAAATATGAACTCATGAAGATTAGTTTTACAGTAAGGCAAGAGGCCATGTTGTGAGACAATAATAATTGAAATAAAACTATATTTATTTATAAATTATATTTACTATCTAAATTTGTATATGTATGAATATAAATATTAACATAAAAGAAATGTTGAAGGGTCCGAATTGAACGGTTTTCGAATTTTCACAAAAAATATATTTAAAACATAAAATAAATATCTGTACTTATTTTAAAAAATTTCAGTTCTTTTAATATTTATGGGAATTACAAAAGTATAACAAAATAAAATACACTGCATACAAAACCAAATGGGAAAAAGCTAAAATAACTCAAATCTGTTCAAAATATAAATTATAAAGCTTTATTTTAATTAGTATTTTTCTTCCGAAAATATGAACTCATGAAGATTAGTTTTACAGTAAGGCAAGAGGCCATGTTGTGAGACAATAATAATTGAAATAAAACTATATTTATTTATAAATTATATTTACTATCTAAATTTGTATATGTATGAATATAAATATTAACATAAAAGAAATGTTGAAGGGTCCGAATTGAACGGTTTTCGAATTTTCACAAAAAATATATTTAAAACATAAAATAAATATCTGTACTTATTTTAAAAAATTTCAGTTCTTTTAATATTTATGGGAATTACAAAAGTATAACAAAATAAAATACACTGCATACAAAACCAAATGGGAAAAAGCTAAAATAACTCAAATCTGTTCAAAATATAAATTATAAAGCTTTATTTTAATTAGTATTTTTCTTCCGAAAATATGAACTCATGAAGATTAGTTTTACAGTAAGGCAAGAGGCCATGTTGTGAGACAATAATAATTGAAATAAAACTATATTTATTTATAAATTATATTTACTATCTAAATTTGTATATGTATGAATATAAATATTAACATAAAAGAAATGTTGAAGGGTCCGAATTGAACGGTTTTCGAATTTTCACAAAAAATATATTTAAAACATAAAATAAATATCTGTACTTATTTTAAAAAATTTCAGTTCTTTTAATAT
Source organism: Andrena hattorfiana (assembly GCA_944738655.2). Taxonomy (NCBI): domain Eukaryota; kingdom Metazoa; phylum Arthropoda; class Insecta; order Hymenoptera; family Andrenidae; genus Andrena; species Andrena hattorfiana. Next base: position 1,537,320 of record OX122895.1, read on the forward strand.
TTATGGGAATTACAAAAGTATAACAAAATAAAATACACTGCATACAAAACCAAATGGGAAAAAGCTAAAATAACTCAAATCTGTTCAAAATATAAATTATAAAGCTTTATTTTAATTAGTATTTTTCTTCCAAAAATATGAACTCATGAAGATTAGTTTTACAGTAAACTGTTGCCTACTACAATATGCTTCTGTCCGAGACAATTTCATGTGAAAATGTTGACGTTTTCCATTAAATAATTAATTCATTCTTGCATATTAATTCTAGTGCATAAAATCGTTTTTTTTTCAATTTTAAAACCTGATTTTATAAACCGTAGTCCCTATCTCTAAGTTCGTATAAAATTAGCTTAAATAATTCCCCTGACATCTTTCATGGATCACTGTCCTGCTTAATCAATTATGGATACCGACGAAGTGTCTCGCTCAACAGAATTCTTCCACGGAAAGCACAACCTTTTGATGTACCGAATCGTTTCGTTATCGACAAAACGATAAAACCTGCAGGAAAATAACTGTTATCATCAGCGCGACCATTTGCGGTGTGGAACACACGCGACCACTGCACAGTTAATTAACCCATTTGCATGATCGATCCCGCGTGTGTAACTGGCAACGATTTTTCGTTGTCAATTTGGAACTATGCTTGCCGATTCTTCCCACGAATTAAATCCCTCCATTCACCCAGAAGAGAGAAAAATATTCTAAGGATTGAAGATTACGAGCAGAATGTGTGATTTAAATTTAATCAAACGGAGGGGAAAAAGTGCGTGACAGGGCGAATTTGCCAGCCAAAGGGGAGTCCCCTGTTTAATCCGTGCGAATCTAAATTAAGGGTCGCGAGCCAAGTCGGATAGATAGCTCCGGAGCGGGTCTAGTTCCGGTGGAACAGTTAGCCGTGGAGCAAATCCGCTGTTCCAGCCTCCGCGGGGAAGCATTCAGAGACTTTGGCCACTTGGAAATTATTCTGGCAGCTACGGCTGATTACTTGACACACCGCTCCGGGAAAAGAACACCCCTGTGCCTTCGCCACGGTGCTCCGTGTACCTCCAATTTATCCCACTTTCCACGGCGCCTTCGAAGTACTCTAACCTTAGCGTACCTGGGGAGCCCTGGGAAATTAAATCGGGGTTATTGTTTAGAGAAAGAAGACAATAGTTTCTACGTAGCATCTAGAAGTTGGTGATTCCTAATCCTTGAAATAGAAAGCACCGCGGAACAAAGGCTTCGTTGTTACGGAGTAATTTCTTTTACGTGATTAATCGCTTCGAATCTGAATAGCAGGATTCCCATTCAGTTGCGTAAGGTCTTCTTCGAAATTCACGATTCTCATTTCACGCTAATGCCCATCGTGCGACGAGTCACAGAGGCCGATATGTTTAATGATGCGTGCGTGGTCCGCTGGATTAAAGGTATTACATCGAACTCTAAGTCGTCTCATTGTTACAGCAGCACCGCTAACACAATTCCGCGAGCCGCGCTCTGGAACGAGCACAGGGGGGAATTATCGACGGTAATGCTCCGAAGCCCGCGGCGATCATATCTGCCTTAAGCCTCTTCCTCCTCCTTACATGCAGAATCATCCGCTGGTAATTCAACTATCAGGCTCTGATTCGGGTTTCGGAAAAGAGGAACAACCAGAAACCATTCATCCAGCCGAAGTGTAATGAATTTCAGTCGACGAAGGGGAAGTGTGACAGTATTCGAATCTTAAGTATTTCCTCCTCGTTTGCCTTGGAAATCCATTCTGAACCGTAAGCCATGCTTCCGCGCTCTCGTGAACGCGTTCCTCCAGAGGGTTGTTCAGCATGGTCCCAATTTCCCAAGACGGCCGTGCACAACGTCATAGTCGCAAAGTGGTTCGCAATAATAATGCGAAGTGGATGCAGGCTGCATCGTCGATAGGGCACTAAGGGAATCGTCATCAATCATACGAGGGCCGATGTTCGTATATAAGTATACACACACACACACAGGTCGCTGGTGCGTTGCACTCGACAAGATGAGCGGCGTCGCTCTTCTGCTGGCGTACCACTCATCGACAGCGACCGGGATCGTCTATTCCCATCAGGGCTCGTAATCGTCATCGATCATTACCGTAGCGGTGCGTGCATGTGTCGCGTATAAAAACTGCTGGTACGTTGTCCAACAGCGCCCATTTGCATTATGTAACTTTATTGAAATAGTGCACCGGCGTCTAGTTGCAATTCCGTTCATTCATTATTCATGCGTGTCGCACAGGAAATGTGCTCGACAAGCTATCGACGAGACTGAGTATTTCCATTTCCTCGGGCGCCAACAGCCGGCTGTCGCATGACTATAAATATGAAATTAATTGCCGAGCAGCATTAAGATCAACAATACCGGGCTTAGCCGTCAATTAAAATCGACAAATTAATCGTGGAAGTATTCGTGAATGAGCGAAATTCGTCGTTAAAGGGAAACTTCTACCATTTCCTATCTCAGTGATAAATTATTCCGCGACGTTCCTCGCATCCATCTTCTGAACCTTAACTAATGCGCAGGACTACGCGGCATCTCCGCAGGATCATTATTCGCTTTCAATCTACAAGTGTGAGATTAAATTATGACGGGGGTGTTGCGATGTCTATCCGGTTCTATACTCTGGTCAATTAATAGATCAACCATATTGAGAACGAGCTGTGGGCGTTGAAACCCAGGATGAAAATTATTCATGTCTCATCCAGAGATATAAACTTAAAGGATCTTCCTACCTTGACGAGGAATGATGCGAAGTTTAGGAATTTTTTAAAACAAAACCATTAAATATATTTACTTCCAGCTTTGTGACTATATTCGACAATCTTTAGAGAATATGGAAAAAAAATTGTGTGCAAAAATAGTGGTTATATCCGGAGTTATAGTGCTTCAAATAAAGCGCCTTACAAAAATCATGTGCGCATGGGTAGCATAAAATCAGCCGTTGTAGTTGTCTGAAATAGAAAATATACAAATTTGTGTAATCTCTATGAGTGTGGATATCATCTGAACTAGATGAAATGATAAATACTGAACAGTAAAAAAAAATTGCAGCGTCTAAAACAGACACTGATTTCTTCAAAAAATTCGCTGGTTTTTTAAGTCTCCAAAAGTCTAATTTTGCAAAAACCGACTTAGTTTTAGTAACAATGAGAATGTGACTCTAAATACTTTTACACCAAAACATAATATAATAACCTGATAAACTCTCCCTCATCTGAATACAAAAACCTTTGCAAAAAAATATGCGTATACATTCTAAAATAAATTCCCAAAGAATCATTCTCTCTCTGACCTTACTGACTGCCCCTTAAAAAAATCCCAAATATCGCGCTCCCCCGTCAAAGTAGGGAGACCCTTAATTTCAAATCAGCCTCTCTATTTCCTTGTTCACCTGGACCAACCCAACGAGGAATTCGTCTATATATACCCCAACCCCCATAGTCGTTTTAATGTACAGACTTATCTACCAGCGGCTTCAAGGTATTCCCCGCATGAGCCGCTAAAGGGTTGGCGAGGCGGCAGTGGCGCGCAAGGATAAGAGGGCCGTCCAGCCAAGTAACGAGGGACACCCAAAGCGTAATTATCCAACCGCGAAATTGTTCCCAATGCCTAAACCTCTTCCCCCTTCATTTCGCTCATCCCTTCCACCCTCGCGTTGATCACCAGACCACCCCGTTCTTTTTCACCCCTTCCAACCATGCACGGTGGTTCGATCCTGTCGCGGGGCTCTGAGACAACAGAGCCGCGTCAACGAGACAATGGCCGAAACGTATTGAAAAGGCAGGCGGGGTGTGGTAAACAAGTACGAGCGGAAGTGCGCGCCGGAGGGAGCAGGTTAAAGGGAAGTGGGCCGCGTCGATGGACACCAGGAGCCACCGCGGAACAGCACAAAGCTTCGCAAACAATGCGCGAAAATTTAGACAATTGGCGCGATGAAAATGGCCCTGTTGGCCCGCTCCCTCCCGGAGTGAAACTCCCGCGTAACATGCTTTCGGTTTTATGGCCGCGAGTGGTCGGAAAAGCGATTTTCTACGGGGAAAACGGTGAAATAAAATAAAATGCACGGAAACACGGAGAAAGAGAAATTGTTCGTGTAGCGGGCGAGGGGGGGGGGGGGCGGTGGGAGTGGATCGAGGCGAGCACCGTCATGGCAGCTGCGCCACATCAGCGCCTGTACTTTCATCCCTCGCGTTTTGATGCCGTAAATCTCGGCACCTGCTCTTTTTTTCCCACCGTCTCGAGATAATGTGTTTTATCATTAAACGGTAAAGTGAATGAAGGGAAATTGGCCATTTGTTGTGCGTTTTAGAGCGACGATGGCTGAAGGGAATTTAGCGGAATTGGAGAAAGAAACCCTGGGTATATTGCCACCCCATGAAAATGAAGCTTTACCGCGAGGTTGGGACACTGTTTCCTCGAGGACGAAGCAAAAACTGCCCAAGTTTCGTTTGCTCCGCGATGCGAGTAACGAGAATTCTCGTCGACGTCGTTGAAGCAACTTTAATTTCGTCATTAGCAGGCCCGACGCCTCCTCTCCGTCCCCCGGCCCCTCGAAATCGCACGAGTTTCAACGGACTCGAACGTAACGAGTTTCATAGAACCCTTTAGAATTGAGTCGAAAGGGGCTGAAGTAAAGTGGTTCGGAGGGGGTTCGATTCATTTCATTACCGGTAATTGAAAAGTATCGTGATTTGCTGTTTCTTGATGATTTTCAGAAGTCAGTAATTGGATGTTTCATAGAGGCAGATTGGAGTGGCGGGATTCCATTCATTCTAGCTGTCCAATCTTTCTCGTATCGAGACACTAGCGAGCATACTTTATTTAGGTGAGGGTTTGTTATCATCAAGGATATTCATAGGCCATTAGCTTTCACTCGGTTCCTTAAAAGACGAGTTACTTCCTCTACACAGCATCAATCCCCTTTACGGATAACGAGTCACGTTCAGAGTTGCTGCAGTCTCAGCCCACATACGACGGTTTTCGAAGGCTGGGATCGGCTTACGTGTCGCAACTTAGAACCAGTTTACCATCGCAAACCACCGGATAGAAGGAGCCATCCTGTGCAGCGAAAAGACGTCGTGGGATGTACAGGAGCACCGGCGCGATCAGTTTCGGCGTGGAAACTTTTGCCGTTTGAATACGGAGTATCCTCGGAAGGTTTGAAACGGGTGAACGTGACTTCCACTGACGTGCTGAGATTTAGCATTGTTAAAAGAATCGTGCTGGTGTTTTTAATACACCAGCGAGAGAATTCTTCCGCTGCGAAGTTGTATTGGTTGTTAAGTAATATTCACAGGGAAAGAGTGACGAAGTATTCTTTCGACGAACGTGATTGCGGCCCGCGATCGTCAAAGAAGGCTGATTTTCTGAAAAATTCACGCTCCAAGGCCGCGTGAAAGTTAATCCCCACGCGCTTCTCTCCCCTTCTTGCCAGCTGTTCCCTTTCGAGGGGATCGAATAATCCAGCGAGAAAAGTTCTCCACGGGAAAAGACAGCGTCCGACATTTCGATGTCCGTCTTCCTGCGGGCAAAGGCTTCAGGATTTAAATTAATTCGGGCAGAAGCTCTTCTCGTTCATGTTTCAGAGTTCCCCACAACGGACCACGCACCTTCCTCGACCGTTTTCTTCCTCGCCGACTATTCTTCCACTCAGCGAAGTAATCACGGAAGTCTGTTTGACGAGGAAAGTGGTTTCAAGTGGTTTCCTGCAGTGCGAGGCAATCCTGAATCGTCGTGGATAGACGTTATGATTAATCTGCGAAATGAATTATACAGGTCGGCTGCGTCATTCAAGTTTGATGCAGCTAGTACTGATTTAGAATCGTTTGAGAAAATAGGTCGAAAGTTGGATGTCTCATATTTTTTAATAAATTAGACGTCTTTCGTATTCAGTGTTTATTTTATGAGGCTGGCTATTTGCAGATTGTGTTCTTCCTGTTGCAATTAGAATCATCGTCGCTCTTGCCACACATGTCTGCCGATGGCATTCGCCGTCATTGCGAACCGTGGTTTCGCTGGTACAACTAGGTTCGACTTTTCCAGATGGCAACCAGCTCCCAGCTGCACCAGTCAAATTGAGTTCATCCTTTTCGAGCGTGCACCGCAAATTGAACGACGCTCTAATGATTTCGCGTTCTCCCGCGCGGGTGTTTACTTCGTATTTATAGCGGTAACGTGCCTTGCGTTGCACCGCTCTTCCCATAAAACACCGGTGCTCCGATTGTTTTCCAACCTATACCAACTTCTTCGGACTATGTATCAGAAAACGAATGTAGGGACGAAGCGAATTTGGCCAAGAGGATGAAGGAAACCGATTGGAACAAAAGGAGCTATTTTCCCTCTTCCGATCTTTATGAAATATTCACTGCACCGTCCAAGAATATTACAAGCAAAGTTCTCTGGGAGAGATCTCGATTTCCGAATCTACTCCAACTGATTTATGTACCGTTAGAGCCTGAAATTATATTTCAGCAATTGTCCGCTGCACATCAGAGAAGTTCAGAATAGGATGAAGTAAATTTGGTAGAGACGTCATTTTCGTTATTCTCAGTTCTGCTTTATTCCGTGTCTTTTATGAGTCTAGTCTTCATCAATATCTAATAAATAGTCCACTTTCGGCTCCGTTAAAGTCATGGAACTAAGGCTATAACCGGCGGCATGAGCCTAGAATACTGCAAATGCACTCTGTAATTTTTATGAAGACGTTAAATGTCGCTACTTTGGAAAACTCTGTATCCGTTGGTTCTATTTAACATGAGAACCAATCCGTCCGTACCCCGCTTCTACAAACTTCAACGAGGGCGAGTAGCACAGCCACCGCCATCAGTCGCGTTGCACCGCGGCGTTCGCTAAACCTTTCAACATCGATCGCCGAATGACAGCGCGGGGATGGCTGCCACTAAATTTTCAAGAACCGGGCGAAACAAAAGCGTCGACGCGCGGCTGCGCGTCGCAAGGACGTTCCGCAGGAGGCAAGTCCGCACGGAAGAGGCTGGCGTTCTACGTGCGGAGAACGATGAGAAGGGCCCAGGCATCTTCTTCCATTCGTCGGAAATTGAATTTTCATAGATACGTCACGCGGAACGCCGCGGCAGTTGACGTCTGCAGTTTTCCTGATCGCTTTTCCGAGGGGGATGAATAAAGTATGGCGCGTCGTCTCTTAGGTTCCGCGGTCGCGTGAATCTTGAAGATTGTGATCAAACAGCGCGGGTATTTTGGCTACTGTAAAGACGTGGCAGACGTTTAATGTAGATATTCCGCCGAGAGCCGAGCGAAAGTGGAACGAGCCCGCGCTAGAAATGTGTACATTGTACTCGCCGCGGTGAAATGACAGAGATACGGACAAGGCAACGGTGACACAAGGGGTCGCTATAATGAGCGGCACGACCTCGACATGTAGGCCAAGCTCTGACGCATACCTGTACCGCATGCACACTACCTGGACTTTCCACAGGTACTGCTAGACTGTCGGTTCGTTAAAGTGCGAACGACTAGGAAGAGAAACTTGACGCGTTCACGTAAGGGCGGCATCACAGTCCATCGGGATTGCACTTTGGACAGGAAACGGCGCTAAAACTGATCCTCTCTGTGTAGAGCTGGTTTCTGGAGGGCTTTACGCAACTATTGTATCGATATATAATCACAGTCGAGTAGCGGCTGTTTTGCTGAATTGGTGATTAAATTGATTAATGGTTGAGGGATTATATACTGAAGGGGTAGTCAAAGAAAGATGTGAATAAGTTGAGAGGCGTACCCAAGGGCGTCCGTGGGGCGAGTGAAGTAGCCTTCATGTTTTTTAAACCCATTTTGTAGTGCCAATTTAATTAAAAATTTAAAAATATTCTTTTTTTTTGTATACACTCAAGGGGTTATACCTAGTCAGGCGGCTGAAAAGAGGCGAATGTTTGAGAATTTTTTTTGAAAAAACGGAAGCATATATTTTAACAGAATTTTTCGCATTTAAAAGAGCAACATTTAAAGAACATTTGGTAATTTTTTGGCGAAAAAATATTTACGTTTATAATAAAATTACAAGCGACATCCAAGAAGACTTTTTAAAAAGTTGGTTTGGGCTGAGCACTGCCATTCAGAGCCAGATTATCTACAATCAAAAAATAAAAAAGATTTCGTTAGTATATTAATGTATCCTCTGATTCACGGAGGGAATTTTCGAAATACGAGTTTAAAAAAAAATGGCGGTTATTTAAAGTTGAAGTCCTGATTTTTTCGCGAAATATTAATCGCAACTTTAAATAGCCGCCATATTGTTTTAAATTAATATTTCGGAAATTCCCTCCGCGAATCAGTGGATACATTAATATATCAACGAAATCTTTCCGGTTTTTTGATTTTTGATAATCTGGTTCCGACTGACAGTGCTCACCGCAAAACCAAATTTTTAAAAAGGCTTCTTGGATGTCGTTTGTTATTTTATTATAAACATAAATATTTTTCTACGAAAAAAATTCCAAATTTTCTTTGAATGTTGCTCTTTTAAGTGTAAAAAGTTCGGTAAAAATATATGCTTCCGCTTTTTAAAAAAAATCACAAACTTCCGCCTCTTTTCAATCACCTGTCTAAGTATAACTCCTGAATAAATATCAGTTACTGAAAATAAGCCATTTTTCTCAAAAGCTAGGGGGTAATTTCAAGCTATACAGACGGATTGTAACGTAGCGAGGCAATGTTACGAGAGAAACTTCACTGAAGGAAGTTTTAAATGTCACATCGTTGTTACAAGTACTGAAGTTCTCTACGGAATTTATATTTGCCGTGTAATCGTTTTAAACTTGAACAGAGACTCTCGAAATGTTACCATTCGTGGTGCAAAGACTATTCATCTATTCCTCGGAATTAGAGAAACAATTGTTTTTTTCATGAAACTTAATGGTGACACGGAAGATCGTGTGTCGGAATTATTCAGGAGGTGAAATGGGACGTTGAATGATATTTTCCCCCGTCCCTGTTCAACGGCTGTGCATAATTTAATAATTGCCAGCTCCAGGAGATCTCTTCGTCTCCGGCCGCGATTTCTTTGCCGAGAAACGGAATACGAGCCTGCAAAGACGGGGTAGAAACGTCATTAATTAAACTTCCAGACGATATGAAGCGCGTTCCATCTAGAAAGGTTAACATTCCGCTCATCTTGTCGTTAATTCGCGTAATGGTTTTGTTCGTTTCCACGGGGAAAACGGTCCCGCTCTACGGTCTGTTAATATAAGCAAAATTTAATTACGATTAAACGCCGAGAATAGAGGGGACGTTTGTTGATAAATGTGCAGGCATTGTTTCGAATATTATGAGCGTGACTGTGCATCAATAAATAATGGTTGCACGGTGAACACAGGGATAAACGAGAACAAAGGTTTGGACATCGATGACACAGGATTTGTGGCTTGATGATACAAGACGGTGATCTTTATTTCAGGATCTAAATTAATAGAATCCGGATATCCTATCTGCTGAATATTCCACTCCCAACTCTGCAATGATTTAATTGTCCAAAGTTTCTGAACCTCAGAATTCTGACAACCATAAGGTAGGAAATCAGAGTCGGGCATTATTCGAATAAATTTTCATCCGAATAATCTTCGAATGAAATGAAATAATTGCAGAATAACGGATAAATTTTTATTCCGAATAAAAGTCACATTATCTTATTGGCCATGTTCTAAAATCGGAATTTTTTTGAAAAGTGGACCTTCAGTCACGTTTGTCCGAACGAAACAGATCGTTAAGTGGATCAGCATGGGCGAGTATACATTTTCAACGAGTTGGTGGCAACGATACTTTCCTCCCTTTTTGAGTCGGAAGAAAGTTTCTAGGTAGAGGACGGTCTTCATTCAGTAGTCTGAGGCATCGAGCAATTAAACGGGGTGTAACTTAGAATCCGGTTCGATGACGAGGATTCCCCAACTTCTGAAAGTCGTAGCGGTAGATTACCGGGAACGAACGATGCATATCGACCGGATTCCCAGGGATGAACGGGCCACGTTCGTCGCGGGCGCGTCAAAGGCTCTTATAATAGGGACACTTCTCCAGAGATAGCAAAAGTAAGCCATTCGATTTGAAGATTGCGCTCCCTATAACTTTGCAGATTCGCCAACTCATAGGTTTGCAGTTCGACTAAGTGTAGAATTGGAAAGTATCTTCGAATGGAACGCGTTTTAAATGGATTCGGGACGTTCCATCTCAGATGACGTTAGATAGGAATGCACGTCATGTATCGCTGGTTTTGCGAAAACGTTTCATTCTGTATAATTGCTGGAGCCTTTGAACGGCGCTCGATGGAAACCTCGGGAGTAGTAATAATACTTTGCGAACTTCAATCTTACCTTGATTAAATCAAACAAATTTTGCAACTCTGTCGGTTCTGTCTGGAATTAATCCGTGTTTACCTGTGCTTGCGTTCGTTTCACTCTGAAGAATGTATGAAATGCACTGCAGTATTCACGGGAACATTCTGGTACTGTGAATATTGTGAACAAATATTTGTTACGATAATTTATTTTATTGCAAAAACTGTTGTCACAGTTTTAGTAGTTTACATAGGATGCGTTGATAGTTTCAGTAGTACGGGTCAATGGTTTCTCAGACAATTACGAAATTTCATTGAGCTTTATCGTAGAATTAATTATGTAGATTCGTTTATCAATCCTTTTACTACTCAATAGTGTTAATTCCCACAGCGTGCTAGACTACTCAGGACGTAGTCAGTAGTATGAGTCAACGTGTCGACGTGTTTGTGGCTGATGCGTACAAATCCATTTCAGGGGAACAAACAGTGACTGAAATATCGAATACTGTATAAATATTATCAAGCAGACAAATATCTTCTCTGCGCTGCTGACCAGTAGGCAGAAAGTCGCTGGACGTCGATTGATAATTGGGAATAATTTTGAAATGTCGTCAAACAGAGGCAATTGTAAAGGGAACGCGTTTGACCGTTAATATGCTTTATTAATTTACGCGGCTCTCGCATGAAACGTTTTTCGCTCGGATAAATATTTCACGAGACGCGTTTTAATACGCCCGATATGTTCCCTCTGTCGTTTTTCCAACTAATTGAATCTCCAGGACAGTTTTTAATAAATGTCCTCGTCATTCGACCGGCAGACGACGAATAAGACAAAGGCTACATTGTTTAAAGTACTTGGACGGCGAGGCTCGATGTCATTAACGAATCTCTGTCATTTAATTATTCACCGCGACAAGGGTATCGGTATTTAAAATCGAACCGATACTCAACGATTCGATCTACTAGGGTTCGAGTTATCTTCCTCTTTGCCTAATTGGGTCTGAAATATATTTTCTGTTGTAATTTATCTATTTCTCTTCATCAATTTAAGGACCGATTCCCGCAATATCGAGCACGGGTCAAGTGTCCCGCTCTCAATTCGTGGGCGATAACAACCGCGCGTCACCGGAGTAGCAGCGTTTAGTTCGCTCAATTACAGCCGATTCGCGCGGTAGTTTTATCGGGCCAGGCCAGCAGGAAAGTTAAACGCAGACGTGCATGCCGGTATAATTATTCCACTATCACCGTGTAAACTGCGAAACTGAGTTTCGCTCGCTAGCTGCACGACTGTCACACATATGCCTGCCAGCGAGTTATTATTCTGGTCATTTGCTTAACAGAGTTATGCAAAATCATGGAACTTTGGGGCCCTTGTCGAACGCGGATAGCGCCACGTGCGAATAGCAACGATTCGTGGTTACAAATATTCGTAAGCACATAAATAGTGGAGGCAAACGCACTCTAATCCCGTTCGCGTTCTCTCAATTCCTTCTAAACGATTTCCAGACACGCTGAATAATCTGCGTCAGGCCCTTTGGGGATTTAAAACAGTTGCGCGGCAAAGAAATACCCAAACTTGGGGCCGTTACAAATTCCATTCCTGTCGCTATCTAGGTTCTGGCGCAGAGCCAGTGGCTGGTTAACCGAAACCTATCCCCGAAAGATCGTTGTTCTATCTCTCGGATGGACATTGCATTACGATGGTATACAACCAGTTAAACGCCGCTGCACGCCGGAGATCAATATGTACATTTGTTACTCTGCTTTCGTAAAACAAAGAGTAGAAGTATCGCGTGCCAGGGGAAGCTAGCTTGGTCCGTTTCTCTCCCTTTTCATCGAAATGTTTTGCTGGGAGTCCCCGGTTTCTACGGAAGTATATATCGACCAAAGGTCACCTGCAATTCTTAACGCAATTTAGCAGTAGTCGCGGAAACTACGTACTCGTTCTACTGCGGGAGAATTCATTCCGTGGATTACCAGAGCCGAAGTCAGCAAGTCGCAGAGTGGAATGTGGAGAATCATTTAGCCGAACGACCCTCAAACGCCACGAATCTTTCGATTAATCTTCATTTCCGAGGACTCTATAATTCGATTACCGAAAATCTGATTAAGTCGTCAAATTACCACCTTATCGGGCGACCCGAGTACTCCATTCATATGGAATAGATTGACTTTCCAGTTACGTGGAGATGAGAATCCTGCTCGACTCCCAATGTAGTCCCGAGATGGAACTAGAAAAGGTCACTGGTTGATGACGTAAAGCTCTTTTCCCCCGATTTATGGAAATTGAAAGACTTATAAGCAATATTTCGCGCCGTGTCTAATCTTCTCTATAAACTTGGGGGTCCTAAGTCGATCGCATCCCCTGTCACGCGGCATTCAACGACGATCCACGATCGTTTCGTACGAGGGGAGCCGCTGTCAGTCACTTGCAGATCATCGATTCTAAGTGCATTACGGCGACGGCAAATAATGGCGATATTCAACTCGGAGTAAAATTGGATGGTAACTCGAGCGTAGACAGGTATCCGATACTCGTGCCGCTGCGCTGCGGCACGGCATCGACATTATGTTTCGCGGCATGGAATCCGGTAAATGATGCGGAACAGGCTATTTGTACGAACCGGAATTCATCCCCTCGTACTGCTGCAGCTTCTGCTCTCTGTTGGCTCCTTTTGTTCTATTGCCCCTTTGGGAGACGAGCCACGGCATCACTTTTGCGATTGAAGCGAGAATGATCATTTGTTTCCCCGCGCGGTACGATCTGTGCGGCGAGAGTGATTTCTTTCATCTATTTCAAGGAGCCCGGGCAAGTGAATAAGCGGCTCGCACAATCCTACGATGTAGCTCCACAAATTCAGGTCGAGATAGACACTTGTCACATCGCAGCTCGTGAATGCAGCTTTGCAATTTTGCAATTCCATTCGCCCAGGGAACGCGAAGGAAAAACAAGAATGGTCCTGGTGTGCGTAATTGGTCGCGGTTAATATCTGCAATTCGAAAGGGGGGGTGAACGTGGCCGCGGAAGCCGGAAGTTCGTTATTGTACTGGAGCAAAGGGAACCGCAATAGAGGAGGCTTCGCGGTCACCTATAGAGAGAAACACCTTTTGACCGGGACTTTCAGTAATTGGCGCGAGTTTGCAGTCGAGTTTCGTGTTCCTTGAGGATGGCTTCCGAAGTTGAGCACCGAGAAGCAACGAGACGGACGACAATTAACACGCATCTGTAACCCAGAAACTTTGAACGTGGCGCTGTTCGCCGCCTGATGGCGGCCAAACTTTTAAGAAGGATTATTATTGGCCCTTTGTTTGGTACTTTCCCGCGAACTAACGGAGGGGACAAAGTTCGCGGACATAAAGCACTACGCTCCTATTGGTGCTTCTCCTGCCGATAAATGAAATTCCCTGGACTATGAATTGCACCTGTTATCTCGTAATTACTGTCATTTTTGGGTTCTGCCAGGGTTCTGGGAATGTAGGGTTCTACGTGGACCCAGCATTCCTGTCGCGTGGATGATTCGACCGTTGGGAATGGAGAACGCGCCTGGGAAATCCTTGATTCGTTCGATTAGGTATCTTCACGGTTGAAGCTTATGTAAAAGAGCCGGGTAATGCATCCCACGTTTTCGTGTGCGATTAATAACTGTGGGGTATTAATGCATTTCATGTTATCGCTTCTGCCGCGGTACGCGTTTATCATAATGCGAGGGAGTGAAAAATATATTCGGTATAGCGACTGACGCACTACTATCCATTTATAATGGAAGATTAAAATCGCAGTCAATTAATTATCGTCTCTTGATGCAAGTACACGCGTGTACGATAATGCAGAGGTACCAAACCGCTTTCGCAATCGCTTTTAATAATAATCCAATGAGTTATATCAACCAGAAAATTAATTAACCACATTTGCGTTCTGCGTGTAATATTAATCCCTGATTAGCTTTCATATCATTTCAGGATGTTTGTAAGATTCGCTTATTTCTCTTCTGTATTATTCGTTCTGTTCGCTGCACGCGCAGCGCCTGATGGGTGATGTACTCTACTGGCTTGGGGCATAAGCTAGGCAATGAGATGGGTAATTCCCTAAAAAAATATTCTTGAAGACTGGAATATTCTGGATTCCATTGTGCCTCGCCTGGCTGACTAGTTTGCGGCCAACACTTTGGACAGTGAGCATACTCTGGTTAATACGTACTTGGTCTGAGTCGGATAGCTTGTCGCTACGAGAGTATTTGCCTTTCGAGCACGGAAGTTAAATAAATCAAGCGCGTACAAGCGGCGCCGTGCGAGACCAACAATCGACGTGTCGAGCATGCACGTTTGGTGTCGCGTCCAACAAATTGCTTGACGTAGTGCGGCCAGTGTACGCTGGTCGAAGACTGCCTTGTTTCTGCGGAAACTTTGTGGCAATGATTATATTCTGTTCTATGTGTTTGGGAAATAGATTCGTGTAATTGGAGCTTCCTAGTCAGATGGAGGGTGGACTTTGAAAACAGGGGTAGAAGTGAAAAAATTCGGAAGGAACGTGTTTTCCTCTTTGCTCGTCGCGTGTCAAAAGGATTGTTTAATGCTGAGGATTGTTTAATGCTGAGAAACCGTCTTCATCATAGGATTCTGCGGTAAAAGCTCAGTTGAAGTGGGAGAAAGCGTATTCCATTCGAGTGAGATGAAAAGGCGATGGATAATGATACTCTTCAAGTGGGCAGGAGGTAAATGGAGACGGAAAAAATTAATTGCTGGTGGCATTATTCCTATTCCACGATCACAGAATGGAGAATATCACGGCCATTATGCGTCTGGAATTGATATCGATTCAAGATGCTGACAATTTTTATTTAAATAAATTTCGAATAACGAATGAACGTTGAAAAAATTATTCATTAGTCGTCGGTTAATTTTTTCATTCGTCGAACGTTTTAGCTTCAACGTCGAATAAATTTTTCAACTTTAACTTTAACTGTAACATTAACTTTAACTTAATCTCCAGCTTTCACTTTATCTCCAACTTTAACTTTAACTTGGACTTTAGCTTTATCCTCAACTGTAACTTTAACTTTATACTAATTTAAATTTGCAACTCGGTATATTATCAAGTCACTGCACCGGTATCTTGTTTTCATTCATCCGTAAAACAGCGCCGGAAGGAAAGCATTCCGCATTGTTCGACGCTAACGTCAATCTATCAGCGATTCTGAAATTTGGTTAGCCGCATCACGCTATCGAAATAACGGACAGCTTACGGTAATAATTTGTTTGTTAAGCGAGTTATTGTCAATGGGGTCTGGATGCGGTAATGCTCGGTAGAATTAATATTAATCACTTTCCATATGTAGTTGCATTAGCCCCAGGCACGGCTGCATTGTGAATCCGTCACGTAGCTTGCTATCCCGAAAACGGCAAAATATGAATGTAATCTATGTGATTACTTCCCAGCCGAAAACAGAAGCTGATTAAAGGCTGCAATTTGGACGAAACGTTGATTCCCTTCGCTTCCGCGTTTAGCTTATTTAACAGTATTTTACAGTTAAATGAAGAGCCTCTTTCACACACACACACATGTTACGCTTCTATTACATGCTGCGCAATTTCCATGTGCCATCGAAGTATGGAATCCAGCCATGCACGAGGCCGAATGCGGTAGAAATTTGAGTGTCGAGTTGTATAATTGGTCTCGTTTGTAAATCACGCGAACCTCGCCCCATTCAACTTGCTCTGCAAAAGACGTGTAAGCTTTTCCGACCCAGTTCAGAGAAGGAAGGCCAACTGTATTCGTGGACGGCAAAGGTCCATCTACTCCCAGATACTGGACGAGTATTGAGTTGCTTAAAATACAATTAAACAGTTATGGACAATATCCGGTAGCAAATTAAACATATCATCATAACGTCATCTTAAAATGGCACAGCATCACTTCTAGCGACCGCGTCGGTCCAGTTGCATAGAAGTTCCAATTTTAGGGCCGGGAGCACTGCAATGCGACACTGGGGTACTACCTTCAAACCGCAGAGACACGCACATACGAGAAATTTGCAATCGAATGCTCTGTTACCTTTATCGCAACTGTTTCTAAAGAATCGCTTTCTGAAATATTCGGGTTGAAATGTTTCCTTTAGCAATTTGCAGTTCATTTTCGTGGTACGATATACCCTAGCTATAAACTGGAAACCCTCGGCTTCTCCTATCTCCAGTTATCGACACACCGGGCACCCTAAGCTTGTCTTTTCCCTAAGAACTCCGTGGAAAGGAGAAAATCCTTGGCTCGTCTGTAACTAGTTTCCCGAACGAGCTGCCAACGGAACAGGAGAAAGCCTAAATCCCTCTTCTGACGAGCGTTCCGGTTAAGCTTGCCGCTCGTTCGCCACCTGAACTAAACGCGCTCGATAGCTCGAAACAACGCTCTGCTCCGAGAGTCCCCATAAAACCGGAGACACGTACAATTCGAGTGGAGCGTAAAACAAAACCGCCGCTGAAGACGCTTCAACGAGCAAAAATCGCGATTCACGGGCGCAGCTGGTGATCGTAAATCGCAATCTCCCGGTAATCACGGGAACGCTATCTTCGTTTAGACCGGGGAGTGCTTCGAACTAAGGAACACGGGAACTCTGTCGTCTCTGGGGTACCCTAACGCGTGACGGGTATTAAATCTGTGGAACACTAACCGCTCCTTTCCAATAATCTCGCCGTAACGGCTGGGAAAGTGAATCTTAGATAAGTTTGTCCTGTAGCGTGGAGGTACCGGTTTCTGAATGCTATTTTGCTTTCAGATGAATACAGTGCGTTGCCAACGGACTGGACATAAGCTCGTGTAACTCCGTTATTTGCCATTCCTTTTCAGTAAAAAAAAATTTTATTTACCTTATTCTGACAATACAATATCCTGAAATTTTCTGAAAGATCGATTAAATACTTCCCGTAAAAAAAATTTTTTTTAAGAGACGGAGGCATATATTTTTATAAAACTTCTTGCATTTAAAAGAGAAACATTTAAAGAATATTTGGTAATTTTTTTGCGAGAAAATATTTACGTTTATAATAAAATTACAAGCGACATCCAAGAAGACTTTTTAAAAAGTTGTTTTGGGATGAGCACTGCCATTCAGAGCCAGATTATCTACAATCAAAAACCAAAAAAGATTTCGTTAGTACATTAATGTATCCTCTGATTCGCGGAGGGAATTTTCGAAATACGAATTTAAAAAAAAATGGCGGTTATTTAAAGTTGAAGTCCTGATTTTTTCGCGAAATATTAATCGCAACGTTAAACAGCCGCCATATTGTTTTAAATTAATATTTCGGAAATTCCCTCCGTGAATCAGAGGATACATTAATATATCAACGAAATCTTTCTTGTTTTTTGATTTTAGATAATCTGGTTCCGAATGGCAGTGCTCACCCCTAAACAACATTATAAAAAGGCTTCTTGGATGTCGCTTGTAATTTTATTATAAACGTAAATATTTTTCTACCAAAAAATTACCAAATCTTCTTTAAATGTTGCTCTTTTAAATGCAAAAAGTTCTGTAACAATATATGTTTCAGCTGTTTAAAAAAAAATTCACAAACATTCTTCTATTTTCGGCCTTCTGACTAGGTGTAAACCCTTAAAGAGTTCCTTTGCTCTTCAGCCTTGAAACCTCCTAACGTATCAAAATTGATAAGACCTATTTTATCAAACAGTATCTCCTACCTCACATTCACCCAAGGTACTTGAGAGGCTGTGGGGGACCTGAATACCCTGTATCGTTGAGAAGCGAACACTGATTCCCAGCGTGGTACACAATGATAAGAAGGATAGGCTATTGTTGCCCGGTATCTCGCTGTAGACGACGCGCAGAAAGTATCTCGACGACGTCGATGACAAGCGGCTGCTAAACCTTATCTGTGCCTCCAAGCCGAAGAAAGCGAGGGAACGGTTCCTGACACCCCCGTTTCGTGGTTTCGGGGGATGTACGAAAAGGACGCTTTTCAGTTTACGATCTCCTCGCGGTATTTAACGGGTCCTAGAGCATCCGCGTGTCTTCTGCCAGTTCGCGTCTGGTGCTCGTAAATGCTCCCAGTTACCATCGTTCCTTTCTGTCGGTGTTTCCAAATGGAGTCTGGATGGTGGAAATTAATTGACACTGGGTTTGAGTGTTTCAGAATTTCCAGGGGGTTGCGTGTAAAACTGCTAGCTGGTAGCTCGCTATTACCTGGGAATTAGATACGAAGGATAGATATTGGTGTATTATGAGAATTACGTGGGTAACGTAGGTTATCATAGAAGAAATGAGTTTCGGAATTAAGGTACACTTAGCGCTATCAAAAATTAGTGGCCATTTTCCCTGCAGCCTCATTATTCATGAAACTTTTGGCGGGATTCATATTCCAGCTGTTCGTCGAGTCTGCTGGAATTTTGGTTCGCGCCAATGGAGTGCATTTTGCCCTAACAATGCAGAAGAGGTGATGGGCCCATAGGAGCGCGCCAAATTAGCGCGCGACGGAATCCATTTTATCGCAAATCAGGTTTAATCGACAGACTTCGGTAATCTTGTTAATCCCCGCGAGAATTCGACTATCAGCGATCGATTCGTTTCACGCGAGCAGCAGCGGGATAGTCGCCCCCGCGATCATTTTCAATATTTCGAAACGTGTTTGCGAACAAGCATTCGCTAAATGCCACCGCGTTACCGTTAGTGCACTATTTGCATGATTGATCAGGATTCATGGGCGCGTTTGGAAAATATATTGCCTAACATCGAGCTAACTCAACCCCGTGGTAATTCAATGAAAATTGCTCATTC
Source organism: Andrena hattorfiana (assembly GCA_944738655.2). Lineage (NCBI taxonomy): Eukaryota > Metazoa > Arthropoda > Insecta > Hymenoptera > Andrenidae > Andrena > Andrena hattorfiana. Next base: position 1,556,403 of record OX122895.1, read on the forward strand.
GCGTCTTGCTCTACCGGAATAGAGCACAGTGACGTCGCTAGAGGTAGCGGTGAAGGTGGAACGATTTTCGATGTGCAGAAAGCTCGCACGACTCGCGAAGTGTCACGGCCTCCGACGTCTATCGATCAGAGAGACTGAGTAACGTGAAAGTAGCACACCCTGCAGTCCGTGCGCGCTGTACAGGTTTATTTTTTCGTGTCCGTGCATACAAACGACGCGGTTGGGCGAGACAAGTCAGGGATGCTGTGTAAACGCGATTCTGGGGGAACATTGGGCCTCGACTAACTGATTAATGGTGCATGCATGATACAGAGGTTCAGAGTTTTACGTTGGCCTATTGTGCACCACGTTCACCGAATTCATGATTTTTTTAGCCAGTTCCTTCCACTGCAGCCCGATAGCTGTGATGTGCGAGGGCTTTGTGACGCTGTCTGTATTTCCACTGTTAACTCTGTTCGTGTAAAGTTTAGTGGTAGCATGGCTGGCTACGCACAAGACGATCTTTATCTGTAACAGATTCGGGACCACCAGTATCGTTAACAGCACCTGCTATATTGGCATGGATGCAGCATTGTGCTGCTCGTCAAACACCTGCTCACGAAGATGTCTATAGCCATAGGCTGGCTGGAGTATGCGAAGATGATACTAGAGACGGGATCTAAGGGTATTCATTACAGACCTGTGATCTTTGAAATTGAAACCGCTCTGCTACGTGTTCCAAAACTGCGCTGGCAAACATGGCAAGAAGGGGATAAACGGGAAGAAAAATCGTCTGTTGCTAGCTTACGCGTCAGCAACGAGTAATTTATGATCTTCAGCGGTTCTAATTTCGTGGATAAGAAAAGCCTCTGGGGCACAGCGAGCTATTGTATTTGTAAGTGATTGATACAGGGGGAAGTGAAATGAAACAGTGAGACTGGCACCGTTTCTCCGAGAAAAATTGATTTATGTTATATCTTCCGTGCTGGGGGGTTATTACTTCTATTACTTCGTGGCCCCGTTCTTCTCGCATCTGAAGAAACCAACCGCCGTTCCCTTGCATCCAGACATCGAAGTACGCTTCTCTGTACGCGCTAGGGGACTGGCAACTGGGAGCAGACTCCCTTTTGGCCAAACTGTCGGCCTGCGAGTTCCGATAGTGGCCCTGCGTCTTCGCTGCGCGAGGGACACGTAGGATAAGTAAAGGATCACCCGGTGGTCTGTCGATTCCGCAACGGATAGCGTCATTCCCCGTGACAAAGTGAACCCGACGGAGAATCCCTCACACTCCCTCCTGTTTTTCCATGGAGCGCATCACTCGCGCGCCTCAGAGTACACGGGGATGGAAATGCAGGGCACTTTGTGCGGGGAGGTAGCAATTGTTACTGGGAAATCGTTGGTGCAGGAAAAGTCTGGCGGTCGATGGGGTCTACTCCGATACGGATGTTGGTGTCGGATTGTATCCAGCATTATGCAAGGCGGGAATCTGCTATTCGTACGCTGTCGGAGCTTCTGTTTGCTTATCTCGTTTCCGCCAGGGTCTCGCGACTTCAGGCGACTGCTGCTGGACTGCAGTGAAATGCTGCGTCCAGGAACCGGCGCATTCGGAGGTGCACGGAGAAACATACTGTTTTCGATTGTCATGTCTAAGCGTGGGACAATGGTAACTTATGTTGCTTTCAGTGGGAACCTCCTGCACCAACACTTATGAAGCTTACAGAGATACAAGTGTAAATGTCTTCGTAACAGAAGCTGGCGATTTTTTCCCACAATTTCTATGTCTGCAAGTTGGATGTCCTAGGAAGCGAGACATCTGGCTCTGACTCTGCTTAGAAGGAGCACTACTGTTTGTACTGTTTGTTTTAATAAAAATACATATAAAATTGTTTTGTCTTTATTGTTTTTTCCCTCACTGTGGTGGGTAACATTTTTGGTGTCTAATAATTTGGTGCCTATATTCCGGAAAAAGAACGGAGCTGCTCTAGTAAAGCCGGAACGATATTTTTTATCCTCATACTTATATGAGCATACCGAGCACTTGCGAGAAAGCAGGAACGGTCCAGAGGCCCTCTGTTGGCGGAGTCGGAGGTACCGCTACAGTCTCTTTCCGATTAAAGTTTCCAAGGCTGTCTGATCCGTTCCGCTGTGTCCTGTGTTACTTCGGAACTTCGGTGTTCGTGGCTCAGTAGTTGTATTCTGCAAACTGCTTCTCTATTACTTACTGACACCTGATCTCTCTAACTTTTATAGTTCTAAAGACTCTGATGTAGTTGATCGACGTCGGGATACGACCTGCATCACTGGTATCTGATGTCGATTGCTGATACTTATTACAGATGTCTGAGCTCAATTAGGGGTATCTCCTAATGACATCAGGTGTCCATTCGCGATATTTATCAGTGATAGAGGACGTCTCTCACTGATCCCCTTTGCTGACATCAGACAACGACATCTAACGCTGATTAATTGTGCCTGCTAGACAGGTATCTGTTCCCCTTAGCGAGATGCGCTTCTCTTTAAAAGCAGACTGCGATGAATCGAAGTGTGTATGTATTGGAGCATGGATATCTAGAAAGCGACTGACTTGGGACGTTGTCACGTGTCTCGCAACAATGAAACAAGTAGCTTAAGAGGTTGAAAGCTCCGTTTCCATTATTGTCGGATAAACCAGAAGCTTCCCCCCGTTGCTAGGGATAGCTTCTTGTCGCTCGGAACCGGCGACAATACGTACTCTAGCTGTTTGTTCGTTTCAAATGTTTATTACTTCTCCCTGTTATTTTCCGCGTGGTCCGTTGGCAGAATAAATCGACGGTCGGGTCTCCGGGCTTTCATCGCGTATTCATCTCCGTGTTTATCCTCCTCATTTATTATTAGACGCTTTATTAACTGCTAATGCAGCCCGTAATTTGGGGAATACACAGAGAGGGACTTGCGATTTACGAAGTACAATTCATCTCGCTGTGATTGCGATCTTAAAAGCGTGATATATGCACATTGGTGAATCATTAGTTTATACAATGACTGGGCTCATTCCCTTCGAGTTTTCCACATCAATTTTTCTTCGGTCATTAATTATTCGTGCCCACATACTCCGGAAAATGTATTGCTTTTTTAGGGAAAATGACCCCAGCACCAATTTTAGTATTTACGTGTATTAAATAATGCTCTTTGCCTAAAAACTACTCAAAGAAATTTCAGATCTCTATGAGGATAATAACCCTAAACTTTACCAATTTTTTTCTCAACAACTACTCAAGATATTTGAATGCTTCAAAATGCAGGTAGTAGGTACTTTTTAGCTCCACTGCGTGTATTTTTGTCGAAATTGCAGATCAATTATTTTCTGGCGAACGATTAGGGAAAGTTAGCGCGGAGACGTGAAAAGGGCATTGCATGAACGAGGGAGGATTGTACGTCGCCAACAACTGAAAAACGATAATTCCGCCGATGTTGAGCATTCATGGCCGACAGAGTCGGAAATACATGGGAGGAGCAATATAAAGCGTGACATTTGTAGAACAATTTAATCTCGATTCAGTGCCGATTGGTGAATGCTGGCTTTTGTTTCCGTTGGGCAACCGATAAACGGTATCGTTCTCATGATCGATAGCACACCGGGATGCCTGACGTTTCGATTAATTCTGGTTTTAATTACGCGCGACCGTTATTCCACTTTTATCCCGTAGCCGGCAAATGCAATTATTGGCACTTCCACGGTACCCTTGAGGCCTGACAAACCGAGGAGAATTTAACCCACTTCCTCCCCGCTGGTCGGCTTTGATTTCGCGATTTTAAACTATTTCAACGATTTTTGGGTAATTATTTATAAAAGGGCAGTCCTCGCCGATTTCGATGACCATGGAATATGTTCTGAACATTTTTTCCTGTACATGTTGCGGTCCCTCGGCTTTAGTTTTCGAGATGTCCGCAAAAAAACTGTGATCGATAGTTGTATTGTGCTAGATGGTTCAGCTCTTACTCCAAATTTTGGAAGAGTCACACATTTTTTATCTTAAATCTCCCAAAAGTTAACGACCTCCCTCCCAAACCAGCTACCGATCACAGTTTTTTGCAAATATCTCGAAAACTAAATCCCAGTGACGGTAACTTGTATAGGAAAAATTTATTCAGAATTTTAATTTTGACAACATATTTCAAGGCCATCGAAATCGGTGAGGTGTCCTTTTATAAATAATTCTCACCAGTGGCAAAAATCGGAGCGTCCATTTCTTCCAAGAGTTCTGGAATATTCGAGCAGACCGTTTGGAAAGAATGCACCATTTAACGATTCAGTAACACTTGTTACTGTCACGCGGTCCTCCCACAGCCCCAGAGGCTCGTATTTTCCTTCTGTGTTCGGCAATCTACTTGCGGAGAACGGGGAAAAGCGAGGACTAGTGGGCGCAGGTATATCCGACCGGGTATACCCTCTAAGTACAGTTTAAACGTAGAATTACAACAAATAACGATCCTTTGAAAGAATCAGCATTTAGATGGAGTATTAAGGGCAGAGCGTCTGGGCCACTCTTTAATGCTTTCGTGATGCGATTTCGCCACTCGCACGGGATCCTGCGAGACTTCTTCCAGCGATAAAACGTTCCCGGGATTTGCGAGAGTCCGCGGAAGAGTTCGAAGACGAAGCGTGCGTTTAATAGCGAGCTCTATAGTTCGGCCAAACTGGATCTGGGTTACACGAAGTTATTAAACTTGTATTTCACCCTTGGAGCCTCGCTTTCTTGAAATGCAAAGTGGCCGGGCAATTTTTCCTCGCTTTGAACACCATTCCCGGTAACTGATGGGAGCAGTGTTGCTGGCTGATGATCGCGCCCGGAGTGTTGGAAACGAAACAAGTGGGCTACGAAGTAGACGAACGGCTCTTCTTCGTGTAATTAACCCGGAGAGAAAACATTCAGCTACTTTCGCTGGCAGCCTCGCCTCTAATCCGGCCACGGTGGCCGCAGCAAAAATGTGCAATCCTAGAAAACAACTGGCCTCGTCCAGCGCGCGGCGGTAAATTTCCAAAATAAACGAAAAATCCCGAGCTGTCAAGTGCACGCGGCCGCTGGTACAAGCCGGGGAAATCAATTGTAGTTTCGTGTCCAGCGAGTCGCCAGAATGGAAACAGCGCTTGTTCTCGCGACCGATGGCTTGTGGGCTAACTGCCCGGCGAAACTGGTGTCCGGTTCTACTTCTAACTGTGGCTAGCTTCGAGTGCTCTAAAACAAATGGGCGAAAACACGGCACCAGAAGCCACAGTTCCTTTCAATCCGCCTCTAATCCCCTGTTCATATTCCCCTGAATTAAATTCACGTCATTCTACCCACCGATGATGTAATCCTACCTACCCGGCTAGAATTACCAACGTTGTATCAAACCTCCCCAGGATTTACGAGCGGTAGATTCTTCCTGAAACGGTTATCAATTCAGGCCAGTTTCGTTCCACGAGAATCTCGCCAGCCAAAGCGTTAAAGTCCACGTCACGCGCTCGCCATGAAAGCCCGTTTAACTCGACACCGTGAAATCCTAGGATTCCGTAAAGCGTACTGGCTGCCGGGGCTTGTAAAAACGTATTATGTGCGGTTTGCTGAAAAGGGGCGTGCGCGGTGTGTCGCGTGTGGCAGCTTCGGCCCGATGGAGACGCGATTATTACCCTGAAAGGAGATCCCGATTCGCGAATTAGGGCGATAAGCCCAGCACACCGCGACCCGGTTTTCACGTGCAACGGCTCTCGCGGCTTCGACTTCTGATTATTGTTTCGGGTTACGCGCCCAATTTACGATCGTCTACTGACCATGCAATTTCGACGGGGGAATAGCTGGGAGCAGTGGCGGTAACCTGAAACGGCGCGGACTAGAGGAATGGTTATTTGTGACCGTGAATAACGAGATTCCTTATCGTCGAGGGGATATCTTGGACGAGGGTTGAATGCTGTTGCGCACGGCCGTGCTACTTTCCTTCCGGAGATATGGAACGTATAAGCGTATGTTACTTTCGCTGCTTTTTACTAACTTCGGCACAGAATTTATTTTTATCGTCGATCGGGTTTATTCAGTTCCTTGTAATTAAACGCAGTGACGGTTCGGTGAAGAACGCCCGTGGAAAGCGGGGCAAATGTTGCCTCGTTACCCGGCCCGAGTTTATATAAGCGTCACGAGTTGGCTGTCCTGTTTCGAAACCAAAGAATTTATCGACAGGGAGAATCTGTGGAGCGTGAAGCAGTTAATTACCAGTTAATGTATTAGAGAATTCAAAGTGAAACAGATAATTAATGCAAACTAGTTAATTTTAGTAAACTAGTTTCGTCAGCTCGCTTGTTCCTTTGGCTGTGGCGTGGCAATTGCACGCAACCAGTCTGTCGCTAATTTCGCACGCTTCGATTGTCCTCGAAAAATCAGTGGAGCCTCGAGTCATCCCGTGTGCGAGTGCAAGTCGGAAATGTGCAATAAATTGAGGACCTTTTAGCAAAAATAGTGCAGCTCCATCTTTACCAACTTCGAGTAAATTGGAAAAAAATGTTTATAAAATTATTGAGAAATATATATTTTCACACAGTGAGTAGTAGTTATTCAGTTGATAAGTTTTTACGTCCATTTTTGGCGAGAAAATATTCTATAATAAAAATATTAATATAACTAATAAAAATTCCAATATTAATATTAATATTTCTATTTTCGTTTATTTGCAACAAATCCGTCATTTGTTACTCAATTGCATGATATCTTATTCTCCTACGGAGGGAAATTAATAAGAAATTTGTTATTTTACTGACTATTTTTCAAGAGTCCTAACATTTACTCAGCCTCGAGTTCGCACCATTCCATGTTCCAGAATTTCCATTGATATTATTGCCCCACCATCATTTCACTCGATCATCCCAGTTACAGCTATTACCTCCGGTCAACACGCAGCTTTCTACTAATAGGTTCGCTCTTCGGCCCGTTCGTCAGATTTTCCCTGATTAAATGGCGTAAGATTATTATCGTTGTAGGCTACAAGTTCCGAGCAAACTTCGGGTCGAATAGGAGCGTGCAGCCCCCGGGAAATCTGCTCGGAATCCGTAGCTTTCTAAATCTGGAATTAATCTCTGATAAGTTCATAGCTCGTCTCTCGGAAACAGAGCGATCGTGCTTCCCGCCGAATGTTAATAATTAACATATCCGAGCCAGTGAAAGGGGAAGGTGAATGGTTACAATAAGACTGAATTTAGTATTCCTCCGCAACTAGGAATAGGATGCACGCTTCCTCCCACCTCGGTAATCCAGCAGAGAGCGCATACAGGTTTAGTAATTGGAGCTTCGAACGCCGTACACACTTCGGAGGATACTTTTCTCTACCCCATTTAGCCGGCGTACCACCGACGGAAGCACGTCGTTCACCTTCGCCGCGTTCTCTTTATTGCGATACAATTTCGCCTTATCTTGATCGATTGCTTCCTTCCATTATGCATGTGTGCGCGCACGTGAGCTATGAAATACGTTTCCCGGAGAGGCACGGTTTGCCGACCAACTTATGATCGCATTCCGGTATCGATCACCCGGGGCAAATTTCATTTGGAATCGGTCCGAAATTCAGCGAGCGCGTACGTGCGAGAACGCAATAAAAATTACGGCCACGGGCGGTGCATCAACCGCGAGCAGTGAAACATTGAAAATTTCTGGCTTTTACTCGCCGCTCGTTACGTTCCGCGTGCTTTTCCTGCAAGCCGCCGGCCTTATCTCGCTCCTTGACTTCCAGCTTCCTGATGGCTTTCCTTAGTTTTATTTGTTCCCGTTCTTTCCCGGCGCAATCCTTCGGCGCGACCCCTTTTTTTTTCGCGGATAAGATCTTGAATTACGAGAAACAGCTCGATGGACCGTTTCGCGGGACGCATGGATTCCGACGTGGCTCGCCGTTCGCCGGGTTGTTAAACAAATTCGCGTGGGATGTGCTACACGGCGGTGAGGGTAATTTAATAGCTGTTGCATGGTCACGTCGACAAAATGTCCTGCCTTATCACCGCGGGTTAAGCTTCACTGCGGCGCGGCAAGCCGTGCTTTATTTAAACGCCTTGGCTGGAAATTCGCGAATAAAAGTTTTACGCATCTTTCACGGGGCGCCGGTAAAATTGGAGAGGCTGTGCGAGGCAGTCGGTAGCGGAGGATTAAACTGGCACGGTATCGATAATCGAAATTGCATTTGAACGCCAGTTATAAACGTCCAAACAATCAACTGGCCATGATACTGTTCTAAGTAGTCAACTTGCATACAGAGTTTGTATTGAGTTAATTAATCTGGATTAATTGGCAACGGTTAAATTAACTACTGACGACTTTAACAGCGATTAGAGACATTGTCGTGCTATATTATTTAACACTTCAGGTTTCAAATGCCTCTATAAAGGGGTTAAGCATCGTTAAGGTTTGTTGTCCCACTCGGCGAGCACGCTTATGTTAAAGCATATCGCTTTATGCATCTTTGCAATTCTGTGGCGTTTATTACTGTAGGTATAGAACGTAAAACCGGCTCGTTAGACCTTCCAATTATCTTGGCAGAACAATCTGACACAAATTTTCTTGCGAGTATTTGAACGTGAGGTTTTCCATAAATCCTAATAAGGTATGTACAGAATATTCAAGACACAAAGATTTCAGTACACCTTTCATTGCTAACAGAAAACGGTGGAAAATGAAACCCAGGGTAAAATTTTAAATAATAAGAATGATAATCAAAACTTTTACGACGATTATTAATGATATCATTCCTTTTCTCATTTAATTTTTTTTCTAAATTATCCAACGCTGGTTTTTGAGATAAAAATTCATAACTACAACCCATTTTCCCGAAAATAGACAAAAATCTAAAAATTCAAGGCCCTGTATTTTTTAAACAAATTCGAAATCGGGAAAATGATGACTTAAACTCACTCTAATTTCGCGAGGATTACAACATATTTAAATTATTAATAAGGGTGGCAATGTTGTTTTTGTTTCTGCACGGCCAACAACCCAGGAATAGTCTTGCTATAATCCAGAGTCTGATAACACCGCGAAATGTGTGACCATCCCTCCTCCCTTTCGCCACTCAGCGGCTCATTAAAGGGATGGGCTCGTAGGACGCGTCATCGCCCACGATATTCCGTGACGAATGAATTATAATATTTGCTCGTCGGCCCTCCTGTTCTTTTCGCCTGGTTTGCCCCCGATCCCCTTTGTCAGCTACGCGTGAGCCACCCCCGTACTCGCTGGATATTTATTCGTCGCTCACCGCGAACTCGCTGGACCGGAAGTCGGTCATCGAGTTTCATTAAAACTGTCATTTCGCTGGCTGGTGTGTTCCGGTCGGCACAGAGAGTGGAACCACTCAGAAAATATTTGCCGGCTACCCCTTTGTTGCCTTTGTCGTCGCCGTTTTATGCCCATAATTTCCCCTTTACGCGCTAATGTGTCACAGTGCATTGCCCGATAATTAATGTCGCGCGACACGTCGCGCGGAAAATGCCTATTACGATTGTCGGTTTGATTCTGTCCATCCGCTACCAGACGAATTAACGCCGCGGACGCTCGGATCGTCTGGTCGCGATTTTTCCCCGCTGGCGATGGCTGTTTCCGTTTCTCGTTAATTTGTATACGATTCGCGGACATCGAGCGTTGAAAACAATTTCTGCACAGATTGCCCTCGGGGTGCAATATTGTTCCAGCTTCTCGTTTTTCATAGCGCAGCCAGTGATTTCCTTTATTGCTACGGGAAAAGTAGGCGGAGTTATAGGGCGAGGGTTTTTGGTCAAACGTGCCCCCATAATTTCGGTGTTTAGGCGAAATTCCGTGTTCCACGTATGCAGCGGTCGCGTTAAACTTGTAATCTTCTAATCTGGTTTAGTAATGGAGTTATATCGGAGAACTATAACTTATTGGCCTATCCTGAAGTTGAACAATTTGTCACGCCCACGCTCTAATTTCCCAAGGCAGTAACGATCGTGCCGATGTTAGCTTCGAAGTTGCCAAAAAGGCGGCTGAAAACCCAACCGAAACTGAAACTGAAAGTTTGAAACTAAAAAGTAAATGCTGTCGGCGCACAGGTTCGGTCTATTTATAAGAGATTAAATAAAAGCTATTGTGCAATCAAATTTCCAACGTTTCGGTCAGTATTGTGACCGTTATCAAGGAAAGAATTAAATCAAGAAAGATACTGCGTTTGCTTTTATAAATTTTGCTCGCAAAACACGCGCGAACTCCGAGTCGGTTGGAGAGTGACTGAGGTAAACATACGACACCAGGCAGGGACAGCCAGAGGTTAAAACGAAAGCGGACTAAACGATGCTAAGAGCGGGAACCGTTAACTGTTATGAAATAGTTCCAAGGGGCAAACTCAAGAAACCTCACAACAATTGCCAAAATAACCACTAGTTATTGCTGTGTGGTAACAATCAACACTCACAGGTGTCCGAGAATGTATTTACACAATATATTTTGTAATAGGTAATAATGGTCAAGTAAAGAAAAGAGAACCAAGAACGAAAATTCTAACAGAGAGGCTCGGAGTTCGCACGTGTTTTGCGAGCAAAATTTATAAAAGCAAACGCAGTATCTTTCTTGATTTAATTCTTTCCTTGATAACGGTCACAATACTGACCGAAGCGTTGGAAATTTGATTGCACAATAGCTTTTATTTAATCTCTTATAAATAGACCGAACCTGTGCGCCGACAGCATTTACTTTTTAGTTTCAAAAGTTCTTTACGGTCGAAATTCTAATTACAGTAATTCGTCGTTATTGTCCTGTTTTTACCATGCGTAATAGTCCCGCTCACTATCCCCACCATTTCTTGGAATCCTTCGGTCGAGAGTGAGAGAACAAAAGAGACGACGGCAACTTCGCGTCAACTGTTTCGTTCCCTCTCGCTCGGCTCTTGGGTTTTCTCACTCGCGGCATCGGCCGCGCGGAATAGTCTTAGAGCATATACTACTCTAAGGGAATAGTATCCGCATCGCGTTATTGTCCCGCCGCCAGCCCCGTTCGTCGGGACTATAACGACGAATTACTGTACTACTCTAAGGGAATAGTGTCCGCATCGCGTTATTGTCCCGCCGCCAGCCCCGTTCGTCGGGACTTTAACGACGAATCGCTGTATTTTATTTGAAACTGAAAGTGTACCGGTATTGGCACCGGCACGCCAACTGAAACTGAATTCGACCAGGAACAGCTACCGATTGTTCCACCAACACAGAAACGGAAATAGAAAAAGTTTCGAAAGCACGAGTTGAACCGAAGCAGCTGCCGAATCGATCCGAACTTAATCGAAGCGTGTACCAAGCCACAAACGAGCCAAAACTGCCACCAACACCCAAATCAAATACACTTTGCACACATTATCGTCGCAATAACTTTCCCCTCCGACCACCGACAAAATAGAAGACCGAGTGCCGTCCATGTAGTCGGCTGTCTCCGAAAGATTTCACCTATTCCCTGGGAAAAATTTCTCAACCGGAGCAATCGAATGGAGCGAGAGGTTTTACGAGGCGCAGCGAGATTTTACACTGCGCTCTTCATCAACCGGCGCGCTTTTATGTAAGCGTAAATCCAGCCGTTGTTCTCCGCCGGTGGGTGTCGCTTTTTACAGAACGCCGAGCGAACGAACCGGAAGCCGCCCGGAGGAATCCCCGAGATCATGAAACGTAATTCACGCCGGTAGCGAGCGCGACGCCGGCGTCGGCTACGTGCTCGCGAAACTTCGGAAGGGTTGCCTTCCGTCGAGAGCCCCTCCGCTGCGCGCCAGCTTTCAGACCGATGGAGTGCGCACTCCAGCGGCTCGGCGATGCATATCTTCTGCTACAAGCATTTTCACTGGGTTATACAATATCCGTGAGCATTCCAATCGCGCACGGCTGCGCGAATTTTCTGCCGTAAGCTTGATACGCCCTCGTTTTTCTCGGCGCTCCCTCATCGCTGTCGCGGCGAAACGCACGCGGCAGTCGAAGGACGCAACAGTTTTAGTTACCGAACCGCGAACACGCTAGGTGCCTCGTATATTTGCCGATGTAAAGGTTTGTCCACGACGTTTCCAATGCTAATGTCTTCCCTGAAACTTCGGGAACAGTGAGCGCGACACAACGTTTGACGGAGTCCCTCCTCCGTCAGAGCGCTTCAGCTGCTCGCCGCAAAGTTAATTGGAATTCTTGCAGTACGGCGCAAGAAGTTTCCGCGTCCATGGTAACCGAGTCGTCCATGAGCGCCCGTGTTCCGCGCCAAGTGTCTCCGGATTCTCTAGCCTCGCCTCTTTGACTGGTCAACAAGCTGCTTAAGCGGCTTCTGGCCAGTTACGTCCAGCTCAAACGCGGAACTAATATCCCCCGGCTGAACGGGAAAGAGGGGAGGGTCCTATTGGAACTCGCTAACAAGTGTGCGAGTGCAATATGCATGGCTAAAGGTTCGATTCGGGCCTTCGCCGAGCTGGCAGTGCCAACTGAATGCCAGCGAAAAGAGTCAGCCGTTTCGATAACAAAACCTGACATGTCAAAAACGGAGAGTATTCCGATAACTCCATCACTGGGTCCCAGAAAACAATGACACAATCAGCGCGCCGAACGATCGCCCCTTTCACAAAGCGCGGTGTATATCTCGGCGAGCATCGGGTTAGCCGGAGGGCCGTTCGTGCCAGACCCTTTCAAAGCTTTGTTCCCGGTCGCGGGAGACTTGATCGAACATTCGTCAACGGGCGCTTGACGCTTCGGGACAGCCCATTATTCGCGGAAAAAGAGCGATATGCGTATCGTTGTCCCATTTAAGGCGGAGATCCGTCATCCGGCCTAGGTATTCCCTCGCTGCTGTATTCGTACACCGTGGACTCCGCTGGTGCGTATACATCACCGGAGCTCCGAAGGAATACCGGAGAATGCCGGACGGGTCGTTGATCATATCCTCGAATTGCGGGATTCGATCGGTCTTTGTAAAGTGACCCACGTCGATGATGATCCTGTCACCAGCTTCTCTTTAAACCCACGCGAGGTATGTACGTGTGAGAGCGGGAGGCGAGAACTGACAGACTCTAAATGACACGCGTGAGCGGTTTCTGATGCTTAGCGTTGGATCGGAATACTAAATTTAGCGCACCTGGATCGTCCTTCGTGTCGGCTGTACAGGGTGATTGTCTCGATAACACAATGGACTACAACGGTGGATATAGTGGAAACAATGGATTTTAATAAGTAGGTACTTAAGGGGTTACGCTCAATCAGGAGGCTGAAAAAGGTGTGATTTTTGGGATTTTTTTTCTCAGAAACTATAAAACTTTATTCGAAAAACTTTTTTTTGTTCGAAAGGTAGTACATTTAGCTATGTCTCTGAATTTTGGCGTTAAAAAATATTTTTTAATGCCGAAGTTATTTACTCCTGTTCGAAAGAGGTGTTTGCGGTGATCACGATTACTGAGACGTGGATTATCTAAAATCGAAAATTCAAAAAAATTTAGTTAATGTATTAAATTATCCAGTCCTTGGATGAAGAGTTTTTTGAAATATTGATTTAGGACAAAATAGCAAATTTTTAAACGTAAAGTGTCGATTTTTGGCCACAATCCTACTTAATTTTCTTTAATTAAAAAAAAGAAACGGAAACAAATATTCTTCGTCCAAGGACTAGATAATTTAATATATTAACTAAATTATTTTGAATTTTCGATTTTAGGTAATCCAGTTCCGAGTCTATAATCGTGGTCACCTCGCAACCCCTCTTTCGAACAGGACATCTATATAGGAGATTGTAAATAACTTTGTTATTAATAAATATTTTTTACCGCCAAAATTCAGAGACATAGCTAAATGTACTAACTTTCAAACAGAAAAAAGTTTCTTGAATAAAATTTTATAGTTCCCGAGAAAAAAATTCCCAAAAATCACAAAAATTCACAAAACACTCCTTAAGTACCTTTTAATTTTGGATTAAGTGTCACAGAATCGTGCGGCCATGCCGGTAAATTTCGTCGTAACTTCTCTGAGGTGAGTGAGCCCCGTGCCCCACGCGTAGCGGTGCACGCGGATTCCCTGCTTTTAGGGATATCTTTAAACGCTTATAACTAACAACCGAAGCCTCAACCGCAATATCGTTATTCTTGATTTTCGTCTCAATATGCTGTCTAGAATCACTCCTTAAATTGGTTCCCACGTGTAGCCGAACACCCTGTATATTCGGAATATGTGTTTCTATACAAACTGTGGAATGTTTGTACTTAGTATCCGCAGGGGTACGTGTAAACTCGTAAAAAGTGTGATTCGCGTAATTCCGTGTAATAAGCACTGTTCGGTATACATTTTATTTGAAGCCACGTAGCCATTGCTGGGACAAGTATGGGCAATTTCGCCGTGCGGAACATCTTACTTAAGCTGCAATCTGGATCGTCGCCAACGATGCAAAGGGAAACGATCTTTAAACGATGAAAAGTTTCCGGCGAAACGGCGTGTTTTACATAATACTGATATACTGAACCAATTTTTCAGGAATTATGCGGCCGCGTATATGTCACACTTTATATCGCACCGCAGTCCTATCTCGGAAGAGATAGAATAGTCGTAAGAGCTGTCTCTCGCCTCCTTAAGGTCATTAATTAAGAAGTGCACGGTCAAAGGAGCATCGCTTGAAGTATGATAGCATATCTCGGAAAAAGGAAATTACATATATACAATATGCTGGTCAGATCGGAGTACCTATTTGATATAATTGCAGTCCAGTTTTACCGCAAATGCTTCTTGAAAATTCTGTTCTATTGCTGCTATATTCTGGCCTGGTGAATTAAATTTCCTCAAGTTTTAACCGCTTGGTATACATATTCATTAAACGAAATCGTGATTTCTAGAATTTATCAGCCACGTAAAGATATCTTGTCCCCGTTCTGTTCTCATTATTCAGAAACTTTGAGTGCTCCGAGATTGCTTTTAAGACAGAAAAGGAGGGAAAACGCTGTAAATTAGGTATTCAATATACAACTAGTGAAGTACAGGATGCATATCTTTACTTCCTGGTTTTTCGCCGCTCGTTTTATCAGCCTCATCAATTGGAAACAAAAAAATAAAAAAGGAATTGTAGAAAGTTTCGAAGGACGTACAGTCTATCATCAATTACAAGTTACTAATTGGTAATTAATGAGTATTAATTTTTTTAATAAAACTGAAGCCTTCGTTGAATAACAAACACTTACAAAAAAAATTCACCCACTGTAAAAAATTATATTCTAAAATAATCTAATTATTTAATTTCGAATTAAATAACCCGTTTCTCATTTTCATTCTTATTTTCATTTTTCATTTCTCATTCTTCACCATTATTTTACAGGTATATTTTAATAAATTATGCATTCACGTAGATTTATTTTCTTACTCAATTTATGCACACACAAAATGTTACGTACTTGTTATGTAACGGGTTTTAAACCGTTCATGAATAATAATAAGAAAAAATAATAACAAATACAACGGAGGGTAAAAATCATTTTCGCCCGAAGCGATGGAAGAGCTAAATTGAGCCCTGACGATAGCAACAATGCACCTAGAGCCCTGCTCTAGACAGGTTTATCCCCTAGAAACAAGTCGAACATGTTCCTCCGTCTGCGTCCGCGTTTTGACAACCTAATCCCGGCAGGCAGAAAAATGAGCGATCGTTTCTGTGTCAGTCAGCGTGCACTCGCGAAAGAGGGTGGCGGCGGATGGCTCCTGACACATAATGGCTTTGTGTCGCGTGCGCATTCGATCCGCACGAAAGCGTCGGATTTCTCCTGTGCCGATGAAGTCGCGGAAACGCGAGTGGCTCGCGGGCCGACCGTGGTGCCATTTCACTGTTAAGTACGAACCATTTTTCCCTCGATGCGGAACAATGCGCCTTGATCGCAAAAAGATGGAGCGCAGGTCAAACGCAGCCCATTGTTAGCTCGCGTTAAAGTGCACGTTGCATCGCAAATGCGTGGAGCCCGACCTGGCCCGTCCCCTGTCAAACTTCCCCCATAATTGCAGAGTGCCGTCGTATCGCTTGCTTCAGCGAGGTGTCCGCATAGTTGACCCTTTCTAGGTAGACGACGAAAGTTTCTGATATTCGAAGGGTGCTGACGCTCGCACCGGCACCCTTTCGCGTGCCTCGGACTCCGTTCAACTCTGCCCCGCTTTCAGCGCGGAACGCGTTTAGCAATAGTAACGGAAAGCTTGCCAGGAACGGTCCCAGCTGGATGCCAAAGGTGGACGCGAGCGATGGAAAAATTGAATCGACGAGGCGCGGAAGAAAATTGTTCCGCGGCCTCCTCGCGCCCCAGAGAAATGCCATTTCTCGTAGACAGTGGGCGCCGCGCGGCGGGCGAAATCGATCGCGATACTTGGCCCTGCTTGGAAAACATGCGCTGTATCATTCGCGAATGTATTTTCATCTCGTCCCGTGCACGCGCCTTTTCACGGAGTAAATATTTACTCGATAGGATGAAACGCCGTTCCTTCCGCGTCCTAGGGCTTTTACCTGTAAGCAATCGTTTTCCTTTTGCCCCTGCCAAGTCGATATCGATGCGCTTATTCCATGTCCTGGCTTCGTTAATATTATATTACGGGCCTGGAGCAGGGTAGAGGACATTACATATTCACCAGCGGGGCGAGGGGTGGCTACGTCAAAGAGAACTATGCAAAAGTCTTCCGCCCTTTCGGACACGGAAACCCTCCGAGCCTCTGGCTTGATGCTAGGAATAATGGCACCCCTTGTGTTCCGGTCTCGGAGAACTTGAAGCAAATATTTAAACCATTCCATCGCTCGCTGGAAAACGGAGCAATACAACGTGGGAAATAGCTGCTCTCGAATATTGCTGATCACGAGTCGGTCGGAATAGTTTTTCGGCGAACTGTGAGAACGATGACGGGATTGCGAGCGACGTTCGATTTAGTTTCAGCTGGCCACCGTCGAACCTATTAACAATTTCACCGGCATTGTTCGGCCCGAGCGAGAAAAAAAGGGGGGTAACAAATTTACGGGAGAAGCGGCGAAATCGAACGCACGGGGAACGAGGGTGAAACAAAACGTTCCTGAAATTCCATCTGTCCGGCCTGCTCCGCTCGCTCACGGCCGACTGGAACTTTCTATTTCCATATCTCTCCCGAATTTCCTTTGAAGTCCAAACTCGCGCGAACTTCAATTCCGCTCGCTAGATTCTCGAAATCCCGGGGATGAAAGGGGGCACGGGTGTATCGAAAAAGTGGGGACGGCAATCGCGTCGATTCCACCGGGGAGCTTTTGGCTGCTGGGAAAAGCTCGGCGGGAGAGAAAAAACGCGGCAGCAAATCACGCGTTACAGGCTTCAGCGAGCCGGCGAGGATCTCTTGGCGGTGTAACAGACAGAATGGGCGGAGGCCAGCCAGCTAGGAGGCAAAAATAAGAGAACAGGGTAGATGAGGAGCTTCAAGTGGGAGCTCTTTGATTCCCTTCTGTGGATGAGTTCAAGCTCGTGTTTTTCAGCGTTTACGCTGGTCGCCCAGAACCCGATGAAAGCCACGCTCGGCCGCGGCCGGGAGCCGCGGCGTTCGTTAAAATGCGTGCGTAATAATATCTGCCCGTGCCAGCTGAAAAGTAATGAAACGGCACTGCCGGTGAAAACTTCTCTACCCTCGTGGACCGCTTGCTTCCCCGAGCCGCCGAACCGATGCTATTACAGAAGACTTTTGCGATAAAATCGTAGAACTTTCGATAGAAACAAGATAGAGGGATGAATCTTCTTGAGGGTTAAAGATAAGATATTACAGAATAAGGGAAAAATATTGAAAACATATGAGAGACAAGTTTTGACCTTGTAAATCTATGTCAAAGTGGACATTTTTTCATTACACATTTCATACACGTCAATTCCTATAGGTACATTTTGACACGCTAAATTCAAATCTCACCGCAGGATTTGTCTTAGCGATTTGGAATATCGAGAGTTGGGAAGTTGAGGACGTAAAAAACGAAGCACCGACTGATATCGCTGCGGAGGAGCATGGAATAACTTCGAGTGCTAATAATTTTAAACGGGATAACGACGAGCTTTCAATTTCCCTGTCAACATATTCTTCCAATTACTGCCTGTTAGCCGGACGCGTGCCCCTATCGCCTCTTCAAACTTTTAATCGAGTTATATATATTTCATTATTCCCGGATTGGAATATGGATCGTCTAGATTCCATTATTCATCCATTGGGAGTTCCACTGGCAAAGAGGTCGCTCTGACTCCTGCTGCCTAAACCATTTGCTTTGCAAAAATTGTACCGACGAAGTTGGCGGAACGTGTGAATGGAATCTGCCGACTAAACACGTGGCGCGACTGGATACAGCGAAATTCAATGGGATCAGTCACGAATGCCGAGCGATTTCTGATAATCAGAGTCGGTGTCCAAGTTCGAGGCTAAGAACGAAATGTTGCGGTGAATGACGCGACGTGCGAACGATTCAGCTCGCCGTCCCATTTAAGTTTCGCGTAGTTTCAGCTTAGTGGGATTATCAATCGAAATGGCAGTTCGTAAGAGCGGGTACACCTGCTACGTAAGCCGCACGGAATTCAGGTAGCACTTTGTGTTTCGCGGCGCCTTAAAAGTTTTCCCATTTCCGTGGTACACTATCGGGCCGGGCCGACAGTTGGACCGGAAATCCAGCCGGTATTCCATCGCTGGGGCCGCCCCGGCAGTCGAGTGCGTTAGCTCTCGCCTCGAATTGCCTCGCGGTTTTTCCGCAGACGATTCATGCACCGTGAATCGAATCGCGCGTCTGAAGAAGTGGAAACGGGCGAGTGCAGAGGGGTGCTAGAAGCGAAGGGCGCACGCACGTACACGCGGAAATTCACCGAGATTTCCCAGACGCCTCATCGAAGGTGTAACGGCTGATTCCCTCGTTCCCCTTTTCTCTTTATTTCCCGGGTCATGTGAGAACGGTCTGCCGGTCTGCTATTCATGGCGTTGCAAAGCCGTGCTCCGTTGACGGTGGTCGTCAACCTCGATGGAAAGTCAAGATATGCGTCGCTATCAATTTTTTATAGTCGCGTGGATGAGGGAGGTACTTCTGGACAACCGTCTCTCGCCAGCTGGGCTTCTATTAAGTGAATAAGGAAAGTTTCCAATAGGAAATATTAATGGATATTGCGAAAAACGTGCTTGATAACTGTGGCTACTGGTCCTGAAAATGTTCTCCGGAGAACAGTATGATTCGGAAATTGGAATAGGAGGAATAAAAGTGCGAGGTTTTTTATCGCAGCGCAAAGTAGTGCAGTTTAGCAAACCGTAAGTCTCCCGATTAAAAACAGTCCGACGACCGTAAATTTGAACGTCCAATTGTCTCTGCCGTTTTCCAGGCCAGCAGTTGTCGCTTCGAATCGAATTCCATTTCCATGTCGCGCTCCCAATTATCGAAACGCGTTCCTCGGCACGTAACATCCGGTCGCGGAACGTTTTTCAGGCTGTTTCGGTATCTGTGCGTATTCCGAATTCCGGATATATTGCGATTTTCGCTTGTTAAGGCTCCTGAATAACGGCAACGGTGATCGGTAACCGTTTTTAGTGAGTGGGTTGTAGTAGCTCATATTCGACGAAAGGTTTTGAATTTTCAGTAGGGAGCAAAGGCTACTAAAACATTAAATTACGCGAGAATACTGCGAAAATGTAATATTAAATATGCAAAAGCGTCTTCGAGCCATTATTACAGCCTCGTGGATCAAATATTAACTCTGCAAAAACTCAACAGTTCATTGAAAATCAGTTGCTGAGCGAAACTGATTCCACGAAGAAAATTAAGCAAAATAATAATCCTAATACGAGTTTAATATTTTTCATGGAAAGCCAAAGCATTGTACATAATATTACATATTTTGTTTTTTTATTTTCGATACTCAAAAGAGTGAATAAAATATTATTTATGTTAAAATTCCATACGTGCGTTCATTTTTATTATTATTATTATTTATTGCGAGACAAACCCAATTTATACAATAAAGACTACAGTAGCATACGTGCAAGAAAAAACAAGACATAATCGTAAAAAAGAAATAAATAAAAAAATTTAAAAATGAAAAAAGAAATTACTTTTGTTCCGTACTGTGTGTATTACTTATTCGAAATAAGTAAAATGATTCAGCACCCCAACGTTTCTGAAATACATTTAAAACCGTGCTCGATTCTCATTGAGCAGTTCAAATAGCGATGTTCGAAGCCCTTAATCGGTACTAGTTCATGGTCCGGAACTCTCAGCCGTCAAATTTCAATTTCAATTGGCGAGCGCGCTCGAATCGTGAGTTAATATTTCATTTCGCCAGGTCCTCAAACAGGGAAATCGATTTCTCAGGCGCAGTTTTCTTGAATGAAATTACACTGGAACCAAAACGGAGTATTTGACACACGACTGGCATCTGAGGCGTTGGTTAGACTATATACAGCAATGTAATTAATTTAATTGAATTTATCTCTCCGCGACAAAGCCACTCAGATACACACTATTTTAATTCGCGAAGGAGACGAATGACTGACGCAAGAAATGCTCAACGACATTACGACTGCAGAATTCTAAAAATCTGGTTTGAAACCACGAAACCGATGTACCAAAAGTTACTCGCCGAATCGCGTCGAATGTCTCTGCGCTCCTCATTATCGAACGAAAAACAATGCATATAATGCGCATTCGCTTTCTGTGAAGAGCAATGCTAACTGCAATGATCGTTTTCAAAATCACTTGCTACTCCATATATACCTTGATCTCGACCAGCCGAGTAAGGACAGAGTGAGCTGGATGAGCAGGTCTAGACAGGGATGGAAAGCTGTTCAAAGTTTCGCAATTTGAAGCCGGAACGGAATATTCCTGTTAGCGGGCATTGTCGGTATTAGAACGAGTCTCCTATCTGTTCATCTCTTTGTCCTTCCCTCTATCGTCTGTCCGCTTACTAACTCGCTCATTTCCTATTTCATTCATGTCACATAAATTGATTTAATGTCCTCCTCATTCGTTCGCCTGGGACCCTTCTATATTCATTTTAAATCTATTCGTTAACTTCTCTCACTAGTCGAATAAATCGCAATGCTATTTCCTACACCGTTCTATTCATTTACTTCATTTGTGGTTTATAAAAATAATTCCTTAATAAAGTCCTGCACCCTCTCGCAGCCACTCTTTTCACGCTGTTCCCCTTCACGGTTCCATGACATGTCTCACTGCCTATTCCGGGAATCCCTAGCGACAGAAGGACGATGTTACACGGGACGCTCTCGAGAGTTTAACACGACCTGACGGTACGGTACCAGTTATGGAGCAGCCTGTGAAACCGTGTCAAAGGCATGCCCGGGAACAGTGGTAGCTCGCGAATTGGTCGAAAGCTGTACCTCTTCCGATCCTCTGTTACACCTCAAACATTTATTTCATCACTAGGAGCCTGTACCTTAAACTAGGATTCCGAGAAACCCAAAGAACGAGCCAGTACAAATTACATTAGAATTCCGAGGTATAACCGACCCCGTAATTCCTCCCCACAATGCGAATTACGCGTGGATGCGTAGCCTAAATGAAGATTAAGATAAACGCGCTGTAGAAAGGAGCGGGTAGTACTCTAGAGGGTCGTCTCCGCGCCCTATAACGCGGCTCTTTTGTTACGCAAATTGAATCTTCTGGTATAACAGCCTCCCATTCTCCCCGAACACAACTTTTCCGCGGATGTGCTTTGTTCAAAAGACAAACCGTACGTCTCGACAAATGTTAGCTATGTACACTGGTTAAATTCGTATAAATTATCGAGCTCTAAATGCTCGGTCCGTGTTGCTGTACTCCAGCACCGTTTATCAAGGATTCGATTGTTTTATCGACGGAAAATGTTTAAGAAATTATTATTCGTTCACCGTTGTGCAGCTGTAGCCCCTCTGGTCTATAAGCAGTCCGTTGTTGGGACACTTGGATCAAACGCGTCGGGATCGATGTCTTGTTTACACTTTGTTCAACGAAGGTCGAGCATCGTAGCTCGCGCGATGCTTTGGGAGAAAGGCACGCAACGAAACTGGGCACCACATGATTATCACATTCTCGACACTGTTTTAGAATCCCGTGGGTGATTTGTGTGCTAGGAAACACGGATCGTTGGAGCGTCCAGGGAGAATCGTATGTTCCGATACGTAGCCGTGGCCGCGACTAACTCTCAAGTTCGACCACGCGACTCCTGGTTGCGCCGCGCAATTGCCTCGCGCAGTCGAAGGCACCTACCAGGGACGCGGGCAGTCAGGCAGCAACGAGACCCCGGGTACCACTTTCCAAAGTTCGTATAAAGAGAAGCATCGCTGGGGTTTTTGTTGTGTCATATTTCAAGCGCCTTCGCGTAATCGTTTCATCTTCGGGCGCTGTGCTCTGCATAGTGTCTCCAATGAGACACTCTAATTGGAGCGGTAGAGAACTCTCAGCGCCTCTTCCTCCTGGACTCCTGGGCGAGGAGAATTTTATTTATGAATGAAAAATAAAATAAATAAAAAATATTAAACATTAAGAAACTTAAGATTTTTTAAGCAAAAAACTTCTTCTGGAATTTTGTTCGTGAATTTATGCTAATGTAATTTTTAGCTAAAAATATTAGAAAGTAAAATATTTAAGATGCTTTAAGCAAAAAACTTCTTCTGGAATTTTGTTTATGAATGTATGCTAATGTAATTTTTAGCTATAAATATTAGAAAGTATTTAAGATTTTTTAAGCAAAATACTTCTTCTGGAACTCTCTTCTTTTCAAAATTTATTTTTAAACATGATGATACTTTAAATGTTCATTTTCAACGATGAAGATTGATTCTACAATGTTCAAACTTTATCCCAGAATTTCTGCGACTTAATTTAACAGATAGATTTAAGAAAGCAGCTGATTGAAAATCAACTTGGGTGGAATCGGCCCAGTGTGACAAGTGCGATCGAAAAAATAGGTGTGGCTTAAACCTCCTCGGTTTAAGAGGAG
Organism: Andrena hattorfiana; assembly: GCA_944738655.2. NCBI lineage: Eukaryota > Metazoa > Arthropoda > Insecta > Hymenoptera > Andrenidae > Andrena > Andrena hattorfiana. The sequence goes on from OX122895.1 coordinate 1,579,305, forward strand.
TAAATGGGATTTCTCTACAAATTGCTGTCGAGATAGCGTCATCAGTCACCGAGGCAGGTTATTCGAATTGAAACCAGCCGCGAATCCGTCGGGTTCATTACAGTACGTAGTCAGTTTAACAGTTCACCGCCTTTCGGGTATTAGAGCCCTTCAGCGTAGAAGGCAGTAAGGGGGGGTTTACATAGGATTTTCTGGGATTCAAACGTCGAGCTGCCGGTGTGGTGGAAAAGTTAGCCGACGTTCTTCGTCGTTTGGCTTCCGTTTCGCGCGACAGAGATTTCCAGTATGTAAATTTAAAGCCGCGCGTCTTCAGCCCCGGTGCAAATTTCACCGCTCTCAGCTTGATTTCGGGCTCCCGCGCGGCGATACTAGAGGCATTCATGCCGAACTAATCTTTCTCGCTGGATTAATTTCTCGGGAGGAAAAAAAGCTGCGGTTTCATTGACGTAGAGTGATTTTAATGGCAACGCGTGGCAATTTATCACGTGTCGCGGGGGCGATTTGCGTCCCTTAGCTTCCCCTCTGTACAGCTCTTTACTTCTGCAATTTGTTCGGCGTTGCCACGGGGATTCTGTGTGTAACGTTCCGGAACACGACCGGTCATGAGAAGTTTCCTTCTTCTCGACTTCCATTCCGAGACTATGATAAATTGTTTTCGCGTAGTTACTCGGTGGTTGCGGCCGTAGTATGTTACAATGGAAATCTTTCCCGCGGTTGCAGCTCCGCTGTCTCTTTACTCTGCTCCCTGACGAACTTAATCCAGTAAATTGCTAAATTTTTCGGATCTCCGGTAATACTCTAAAGCCTGGACTTCGGTGGCGAACTCTCGCAAGTATCCCCGGGCAAAATATTAAAGACTGGAAATTATGAGCTGCGCCTTCATTTTCCCTTGCATCCACTTTATTTAAACTCTATTTAATTTCGCGGAGACTTTTGCTCAACGCGAAATTATACTCTGACACATCTCATCTTACTTTTCGCTTAGCTGCGATTCCTTCCTGGAGAAGACTCGGGCCGCACCTTAATTATGTTGGAAATGGGGAAATATTGTTCGTCTCAATTCTTAATATCACTTTGCAATGTAACTTTAGAACTGGTACTAATTGGGGTGGAGATTATCTTTTAACTGTGAAAATATGATCTTCTTTCCATCTCAATTAAATATGATATTCTTACCATCTCGATGTAAGCACAATAAATTTAACAAATTATCAAATATAAATGTAATATATTTTTATAGAATTTTCATGATTTTCAAAATATTTACTTCTTTTTTTTTAATATTTATGCTCCACCCTAATACTAACTACTGGTCCTCAATCAGTATGATATGTAAACTCAATAAAAAAATTCAGAATCTATTCGTCAAGCCAGGCACAAGGAACGTCAGTTCGCGGTCTCCAATGCGCTGGCTATTAAAACGGCTTGCGTTCCCCCAGTTCCGCAATTCCCAGCCTCCTCCCTTTTTTCGCAATTTGCGACAACTCACACGCGTCATTTCACCGCGGACGAAATTACCGCGCGGCGAGGGGGACGAAAAACATCCCCGTGCACGCGAGCTCGGACGCGATTACAAACGTGCGCCTCTAATTAAAGTGGTAGGGTTGCCCGCGGGTGGATGGCCAGTGGCATGGACGAGAAATGTCTGAGAGGGAGGGAGTGGGGAGGCGGAGGGGTTAATTTACAAAGAACGGAAGCGAAGGAAGCGAGAAACGGAAGGCGAGACTCGCCGGAGAATCGAGGAAGCGGAAAGGGGCGGGAATGGGTGTGCAGGAACTGCGAGATGTCTTCGTTTGCCTGGTTTCACAAGGCGCGAACTGTTGCTCGCGAGCAAGGGATCCCCTGAAAGAAGAGGAAACGTCCCTTTCTCATGAACACCGGCTGCAATTGCTGCGCTGGACCGACAGTTTAATAACGTCATCCCCTTCTGAGCGGCATCGACCATCCGGCTTCCCACAGAGAGTCACGTTTTATGGGACAACAGATTTTCAAACGCAAATTAACACTTCGTAGCGATTGGTGACGAAGTAGGGTAAAGGCAGGTAATATGGAACGTCTGATTTCAAAAGCTTGTCAAAAGTAGGGGAATTGATTTTTTTTAATAAAACTGACATGAGGGGCGAAGGAACTAATGCATAATCATATTTACATAGTCAAATATAAAAAAATCTAATCGTCGGTCAATTATAGTAAAAAAAACTGAAAAGTGTGAAAATCGACCGTTCGAAAAAATGGGTCCTAATATGGAACACCTAGGAAATTTGTAAAGAAAACTCAAAAGTCTTTACTTTCCTTTAATAAAAATGAAGATTTATTATGTAGAACAGGGTTGACTAACTGGCGACTCACGAGCCGTCGGGGGCCCCTCCACCTTGCTGCCACGCTGAACGTCCCCCCTCCATACCGACCAGACTCTGACGATCGCAGTCGATTCCTGCTTCTTTCCTTCTCTTTTCGACTGCGATCGTCAGAATCTGGTAGGTATGGAGGGGGGCCGTTCAGCGTGGCAGCAAGGCGGAGGGGCCCCCGGCGGCTCGTGAGTCGCCAGTTAGTCAACCCTGATGTAGAAGATACAAATAAATAAATATACATCATTTTTGGAATTTATTTCTGCTTTCTGCGTCTCCTACACGTTGGGCACGCGAATAATACGTCGGAAGCCCCACATTCTTCGTGTGCCCACTGAAAGCAGCAAATACATTGGATCTACTTTTCATTGTCATTATTTTTATAATTACCGTCGCAAAATAATCTACGTTACTCTATATGTTCCATATTACGTACACACATGTTCCGACAAGAAATTAAGAATTATACTAAGAATAAAGTAACTTTCTTGGTAAACTATTGTTGAATAATCAAGAACACGCATATTTAATGATAAATTATATCAAAATAATACTTTGTAACATATCTTCGCTACAATATTTAACTATTTGATGCACTTTTCAGAAACTTTTGCACCCCACGAAATATATAAACGTTTCTCTTTCAATGATGGATGCCCGACTAGTGCTCAATTGCCAGTATCATCGTCTATTATATCTAGGGATCTAGTATAGGGTAAATCCGGGTGACTCGGTCGACCTATTATAAACTGGCTATTAAAACTAGTATAGAGATGACTTATTTGATCAGAACAAACTATAAATCCAGAAAAACACAGAAGGAAGCGAAATGACGCTATTCGTTCAACTGTTTGGCTTCTAGAGAAGTAATTGGTCTGCACTTGAACGCATTTTTACGTAAATAGTCTGAAATATCGCGACTCGACTAACTCTCCGGCCCGACCGCGTCTCCCGGATTTACCCTAAACCATTACCTAAAGAGTTCGTTATTTCGTTATCGAAATTTTACGAAGTTCCATATCACGTGCCGTTCCATATCACCTGCCTTTACCCTACTGGGGTACTGCAGAGTGCTGTTCCATTAATGCTTGAATTTAGAGGGTATAAGTTACTGCTTAGTAAAAAGTAAGGGGACACCACCCCTCCCCGGAGCTTTTCTCTGTTTCATCCACATGATACAGCGTACTGTTGTCCGGGGGTAGACTCTGGCAAAGAAACTTGAGTCGCCGGGGTAGGTCCACTTTAAAGGGACATCGAGTTGCTCTTTCAGCGGTTTTCGTCCAAATTGGCGGTTTTTGTTTCCAGCGGTCGCACCGCACTCTAGATTAGATTCCCCGGTGGTGAAAGTTTTCCTGCGGTCTAATTATGCCAGCGCCCCACTTCGCTAACGCACCTGGAGCTTTGTGGGCAATTGCATGTTCAGTTACATATTTCGTCGGTAGCGGTCTCGGGTTACTGAGCAATTTTGTTAACGACAGGGGCGGCGCTCCGAATTAAAAAGTTTCATTAAAATAATACACGTTACCGTCGTTAAATTGCTGATCAGGGAAGCTGGATAGATCCAATTCATCAGAGCTTTGCTTCGAGGGCTACCTTTGATCTAATAATCTAGCTGGAAATTTCAGTAGATCTAAATAGATGCGATTACTCGAGGTAGCATTGAAATGAACTGGTAATGGTGTTTACTGGACGCGGATATGCTGGCTATTGAAAACGAAACGCGCGCATGATGAGATCAGACTTCTGTGCTTTCAATGGACAGAGCTGACCGAGCTGCTCCCCGTGCTAGTTTCCCTGTGATCACTTGGTCGATGACTAAATAGGGGTGTATAAAATTCCTCCTCCCTCCAGAACGACGACTGATAGCACTGGACTGTAGCGGATCCCTGGTTTAGGCTCGTGATCTACTGCATGACATTTGATAATGCTGTCAATTTGAGTCTGGTTAATGTTACCGATCAACGGTGGCGTAGCTCGAACGTGTTGGTGTTCTCCGTGCTCGACGCGGCCACGTAATAATTTTATCGTTGCAATTATCGAGTTCGCCAGTAATGAGGTTGGATTATGCTACTCGTAGCTCAAGTGCAGTCGCGGGATGTCTAGTTATAATATAACCGGATGATCACCGACGGATCTCTCGCGTGTATTAATAATCCCGTTATGGCTCGTCACGTTTGAGCTGATATTTGTCTCGCGGTAACATAGGTTTCAATCGGCAGCGAGTTGAAAATTTATAGGGGCGGATGTATTACCTTGAACCAACAACGCCCCAGCGCTTCCGCCTCAGTTAAGTGGAAGGAACTAAATATAACTCGGCCCCATTCGCACTTAGAGCTTTCCGTTCCATTCGATTGATTCCTTCGCTACTCCCCTTATGGCTCCAGGTAAAAGTCTGCCGTTGATTACATGAAACAAACATTTGTCCCTAGCCGTCGCGCGAGCCCTGGCTTGCCAGTAAAAGCGACAGACTTTCCCGGTGAGACCGGCTCATTCGGCGTCGTGTCAAGAATGAGGAAGGTCGATCACGATCCTTTCATCTAAGTGACTGCCGACGGCGCTCACGGAATTACCCTTCAAATTGAATTGCAAAGGGTAACCTCACTCGCATCCATCGTCGGCCACCGACACGTATGACCGTTTCCAGGTAGCTGCGCGATTGGTATCGAAAAATTACAGGCTCTCCTCCACTCTGCCCCGTCGTAAACGCAATCCTTGATCCTTTATTTTCTCACCATCTCTACCCGTCGACTTCGCTCCCTTTCTATATCCCTCCCGGAGTCCATTACCGGGAATGGTGTCCTGGATTTGATCAGACGGCGCACCTTGCTTTCCTCCCGGCCACTCTTTGCCGGGACACGTCAGAATTCCTACCTGAAAATTTTACAACACGTCGAACGTAATTTTGCTGTGTTTAAAAAATTTCCCAGTGCCGTTAAATACGCCGAGGCTCCTCCGTTCTGTTGAGCCTGGTTCCGTGAAAGGTACATTCGAAAGACCAGCCGCGAATATAGGGAATTGACCGTGAAGATCGATCGACCCCCCCCCCCCCTGTCCCTTAAGTAGAGTAAGCCAATTTCAGCATAATACGGAAATTATCGGAATTTATAGGACTTTAATCTGGCTTCATCAGATTCGTCGCACTTCATTTCTCAAGCATCGAGGAGCCGCCGATGACGGACATTAATCAACGCCGACAGAAGGTCAATTACTGGCGGAGAGGTCGTTAATAACAGCTTTAATCTGGCGGACTTTCTTACAAGCGCCGGTAACACGAAGTTTGATGGGCAAAAAAGATTAAATTAAAAGTACCCTCAGCCTTCGACTACTCTGCAGAACTATTATACTACCGGAGAAACTTTTCATTGCCGCAATAAATCGAGTAACTCCCGCCCTTATTACTGTTTAACTAAGGGCATTATAAGCACCTTTAGAGCCCTGTTTAAATTTCCCACGAATGTCGTCCGTTTATTGATAACGCTGCCGTCGGTAGGCGCTGCTCTAGATTTCTGACATTCCTTTTGATAAAATTTCCCTTTGATTTACTTCAGCCATCGCGTTTCCTTTAATTTATTTATCGTTAAGGCGAGCCCAGATCCTCTAGGAAACCGTAAAAATTGAATCCCTTTTCTTCCTACCTTTCCACCTCCTCCATCTTTCAGTTTCTCCGGGGCTCTACCTTGCATATGTGCAATTTCTCCTTTGCGGATCACCAAACAGGCTGGTGGTACTTCGTCGAGCTGAAAACGCACCTCCTCTCTGTCCAAGCCTGACAAGTCACGCAGCGGTCGCCTTGGGGGTGCTCGATTGAACATCAAAAGGTTGAATTTCGGCCAGTGACGGTATCTGGCAGGCGCGTACATGCAGGCACGCACAGGAATTACGGGAGATTAACGACATGTATTTCCCTCTGTCATAGCCGATGTCCCGGTGGCAGCATAATGTTCCTCGAGACCGCTGAACTCCTGGGAACCTTTGTTTTCAACTGGGATGATCGGTTTTGTGACTGGACAATCGGTTTTGACGCTGCAGTTGATAGATTCTGTGGGGCCAGTGGTACAACGTCGCGATAGGGAGACGGCGAGGGGCGAGCTTTGTCTTAGCTAGTGTAACTGATACAGTATTGTTATATAGGGACGACTACAGATATCTGAGGGATTATAGCGAGGGTCAATACCATTTTTTTGCAGACCATTAAGACAGCTATGTTCTGAAATATCCATAAGAGGCCATTCTTAAATTACGAAAGGGTAATTTTGGCGATTTTATATCGCACCTCTCTTCTTTCTCTATGTAATATTTTTTACACTGCACTTTTTCAGTTAATTAAACGTAAAAAATTCCCACCTGAAAAAGCCTTACGTAATTCTTTGAGAATTTTTTCTAAAAAAATTGATAGACTTTTATTATTAAACAGTAGTCAAAATTATTTCAAGATGTTTGTACTTCAAGAAAATATCTAGGTAGGCCTCCCCCTTTCAAGGACGACCCCCAAACATGCCTGCATTCGGACCGGGACGAGAACAAGCCGCGCGATAATAGGCGATAATTGTGACGAAGTAACAGTTTCGTCACACAGATACGCTGCGCGTAATTAGCATCGTCAATAATGACGATTCGCATCAAGCATTAATTAATCGTGTTATGCTTCCAAAATGGCATCATTTAAATGTGGTTTCATGTCTATAGTTCGATCCCACTTGTAAATTGGATATTCGTGTTCCCCTTATGCACTGGTGCCGCTTTTATTACGGCCGCTGCGCGAATCAGCCCCGTCCTCTTTATAGACTCTCCGCGAATTCAAGTTGGAGGCATGGTTACAGAGCTTTTACGAGGCATTCGTTTCATGCCATCCAGCGCATTTCTGTAGTTGCCGCGTAGGAATGGAGTAACCCGGTTAGCCGTATCGCGACCGGGTTGCTGTTTAAATGCAGTTGAAACTACCCCTTCCCCTGCGCCGCCCCGATAATGTAGCCAATTTAAAATCACGAAAATCGCCACTTGGTCGTCCCTTCATCAATCGAAGCATAACGCAGTCGTAGACTTCGATACGGCCAATCGGTGTACAGTGGAACCCGGTATATCACCGAAGCGCTAATTGCATCGCGTCCCGATAGGTGGAACGCGATGCAAATGCGTTCAGTATTATACTTACACCGACACTGCGGATGCGATTTTCGATCTGCGGGATAGGGATGTGATTAAATTTTGCGGTAATTCGGCCCGCTGCATCTCCATGATCGCGAAGCTTCCGAAATAATCATGGAAATGCTGGGCACACAGTTGCGTTACGTGTATGGAGTTGCCGAGCGCGATTTGCGCGCCGAGTCACGCGTGGAAAGCTGATATCTACTGGGTTTCGTAAAATTCAGAGACTCCGAAAAAATTCGACGCTCTGTGTCATAATTGATGGCTGAGAAATAGAGTTCTTATGAACTTTGAGGGTTGGTTTCAAAATAAAAAGACACCTCTTTCTTATTTTTTTTTCAGTCCTCTAAAATATAACCAAAAACCAAATCAATCGGAGGCGGATATTTAAAATACTCTCCTGGTCTTATCGCTTCAATACTCGTCGCGTAACGGTATCAAATTTCCTCTCGCAGTGCGTGCTGGGTTAGGCGAAGCTCCTAACGCCTAGCGGAACGTCACATTAGCTCGGTTCAGCGAGGTTCCATTCCGGCAGTCTTAGCAGCCGTGTTCAGCAACCTGTTGTAATTTGTTCTGCAGCTGAGTGTCTCTCAGACCATGTCACGCCGTGATCCACAGGTGAGCGATCAAAGGATGAAGTAGGTGGGCAGTATATACCCGCGGCTGGAGTAAGAACCGCGTGCTGGCGCGGAGCGTCATGCGACCCGGCCGAATTCCTCGTTTAGTTGGCAGCGGACTATTGCTTCGGCTCCCTACGTGTCCCGAATGCTTGTACACCGTTTCACCCGTGACTTAGAGGCCGATGTTCCGGCTCTTTGCCGTTTTGCACATTGGTATTCCTACTATTTCCAACTCGCTAACGTACCCGGGCCCTTCTCCGCGCCTCGCTGCAATTCCCAGTGTTTTCCGATCGGAGGAGATGCCTGAGCGAGGACTCGAGCGGCCAGCGTTTTCGTTCCACGTCGCTTCTGGCCGCCTCCTTCTTTCGGGGAGCCGGGCTTGGCTCGGAAAAGCAGCTTCCAGCGAGGAGAACAATCGGGATACCCTTCCGTGGCTCTTTGAACGGCGCCTTTATTCTACCAGCGTTCCATTACGTGACGCGCAGCGCGCTCAGTCGGGTAATTAGGAAAAGGGATAAGGCTTGTCTTAGCGTTCGAGGCGCGTCCAGGGTTCTTTTTTATGTGGGCGGAACTTGCGGTTGGTTTTTCTGGGTAGTAAAAGTCGGTAATTATGCATATTTGCATTTCTGCATTATTAGTATCGCGTATGAATACGTTGCGGTATTTTTCATTCAAACAGCGTGGTTAAATAACGCCGGGTATGAATATTCGGATTCATGTTTGATGATCAGAAAGCAAATTACCACGGAAACCGGCGAACGCAAAAATCAATTCAACGCCGCAGGTTTCTTTGCCGCTTTGTGTATGTTGAATGCAGGACTATGCTCGCGCTTGTTAATTCCGCCATGTAGATATTAATAGAATATAGTATACTTTATTGTTCACGTATTCGGTAATATTCTGTGGAATAATACGCAGGAGATAAACTCTGTGAAGAATTGTAATTAATGGAGAGATTGTTCAGGAAGGATATAGGGTGATTGTACCTAATATCGCCAGGCAAAAGTTAAATCGCTGTCAATTGAATAATAATTGATATTTTTGCATGCTGTTCGTTTCAAAGTAAAGAGAAATTATCCATCTTTCTTGTAGCATAAGTTAGAATCGTTGAAACCTACAAATTTTTAATTAGCACTCAAAAAACGTAAGACATGCAAAAATCGGGTCCTGAAAAAAGTGTACCTAATATCGCCAACTCTAGAAATATTGATTAATTCATGTATATGTGAGTTTTTAAAGTCATTTTCACATGTGCTTTTGTTATTTCTTGCATTATAAATGTATATTTATCCATCTTTGATTTTATTTTTATTAGAAAAATAAAGAAATTTAAAAATATAGATTTTTAAAATATTCTACTAAAAGAAAAACACTATTTTCATCACAGAAAATATTTGAATCCCCTTTCTGTAATTGTTGGTCACATGACGCTGCAATTACAGTATGTCTTCCTACATATGTTTAGGTACTAATTGAGTGCATAACAGATAAATTTTAGTGCTTACTTTGCGAGATATAGTGGGTGGCGATATTAGGTACAATCACCCTAGGATTATTGTCAGGTTAATCAATATAAATAGAGTAAACGCACCAATAACTGAACATTTAAGGCTAATGAATGAACACTATTATAAAATTATGTCTGCAGCACGATTCATTCCGCGTGCTGCAAAAATTATTTGGACATGATGCAAGAAATTAAAAGAAGCCTCTAATTATTAATTGCTTGTTTTAATAACTTATTTTACTCATTTTAATATAAAATGTCCATTCGCTGGTACATTCACCATAAAACGAAAAAACCCCTAATTATCTAAAAATAAATAGAGTCTATATATAAAAAAAAATAAGAATTTCGTTTATTAAATGCAAATAAATATATTTATTTTGCGAAAAGTAACGTTTGGTCTCAGAATATAAAAATAATGACAACAAAAATTATAAAACGTAACTGGTTCCCTACCAATTACAACAACTGAATGTACAAATACTTATATGAATATATTTATTAAAAAAAGGCATAACACAAGTACATTTTTTTCTTTACATTCTTTTGCTTCTCAAAATAAGGCCAGGTCAGCCGACCATCCAGTACCCTTTCCCTCTATTTTCCCAATGATCTTAACTCTGTCCTTATCGACAGAAACCTACTACCAACACCAATATTCTAGTGTGCCCACTATAGCCATCACATTAACCGCAAGTAGCCTCACGTCCACCCGCAATCGGAACAGCTTCCGTCCATCCCCCTCTAGTCACCAAACATCACCAATTCGTCAACTTCCTTAGCTGCCTTGACAATATCGATTTATCGGACACGAGGGAATCAAGATTAGCCGGGCCGGCGTTGGCCGACAGGAGCAGATAACATGGTGTTGGTATCGGGACTGAACGCAGCAAAGTTGCTTCAACTTCGATCCGTCAAAGGCGGCGCGTACAGCGGGCGGAAGTGGGGGCATCCTCGCGGCGCGATCACCGCCGGCCGCAAACCGTACCTTGGCGCGTGTAAGCCGCGGAGATATTTGGTCGTTACAGCGGGCGGAGTCGCCTCATGAATTTTACATGGCCGCGACGAGCCATTATCAAATTCCGATAGACAATTGGGGCTCTCCCTGGCTCCGGCGGGGCTGCTGGAAAACGAGAGGGGTGGCAGTGAACGTTCGGAAACGTGCCGCGTGCAGGGATGCCTCCGTGCGGGGAACCAGGCCAGGCTGGCTTCGCAAGTTTAAGGCTAGACGCTTCCGCCCCACCCGCACGGTGAATCGAGGGGTATAGGGATGCCGGGGTAGACGTGTACTGGGGCCATAATAGATGCAGCCTGCATTCCGCTTGGGTCCGCAAACCAATCGACTCCTGTAAAATTTCTGCTCCCTGCGACGTGCACTCCAACCTATGCGTGCATTTGCGCGGTTATTTGGCTTGCGCTGCGAGGGCGAATTTAAATAACGCCGCACGTAATTGCTTGGTTGAACACGGTGTTCATGCGGTGAGCCGTTCTGACTGTCGGGGAAATATCGATTGGTCTACCTACTTTCGGGTTAGGGGTGCCCGCTCTTCGCTGTGCTGGATACTTTCATCGTACTTGGAACCCGAGGAGGGTTTCTGGATAGAACCTTAGGCTTTCGGTATTATTTAATTCGAACGTCTGGTTGCAGGGAAGGCTGCCTTCAAAGGGGATGTCAGATAAGCCTGCCCCTTCCGAGGAGACCCATCGCGCAACTTACTTCCCCAGCATTTTTGTGTTTACCCCCGCAGTTTTCCGAGCGAGTTTTCCAATCAAACTACATTCCCCGGAAATCAAAGTAACCCGGCGAATTTGCTCGGCCCGTGGCAGACTTCCTCAGAAGCCTTATGAGACTTGCAGGCGTATAATTAAAGAAACTGAATCAACTACCCTCCGCAATCAAATATTGGCTGACAATCACACCTTTGACTGATGGCACACTAAGGTTGACGTAGGATCATCGAAGTTAATTTGAGTTCCGTGTACATTTCATGCTACTGGGGAATATTGAATCGCGAGCACTGAACTCAGTTGAAGCTCCCACCGTTTTGTATTAACAAAATAATCAGGGAGGCATGATTTCGTTAGAAGAAGATCGATAGAAATTCAAATCTTTTAAAACCTCTGCTGAATCATTCTGGAAATGCCTGAAAATTATTTTGTTACCCCGAACGGTGTAACAGTGCGTTCGAAACGGCCGGAAATTTTCGTCCCTGTACCGCGTCTCAATAAATTCCTGGCGAGTGTGCGAGCCGAGTGGTAGGCCGTCCCAACATCGTGACGCCCGGTGCAGGGTGCATCAGTGATACGGTCGCCCTCATCGACGATGCACGATCCTGACAAGCCCGAGCAGCTCGATCGATGGCTCTGCCTCGAGAAAAACGAGCCGAGCGGGACGATTACTCCAGGCATGCCTGTTGCGGAAGCGAACCGCCGCTAACTACCATGAAACACGAGAAAATCGAAGGAAACCAGGCTGTAGTTCCGCGTGGAAAGCCGATGATAGTAGGTTGTTCATTATTGGGCGGCGATATGCTCGAGCAGAGTGAAAAAACGGATGCAAAACACGTGTCTGATGCTAACGTGATGTCCAGATCATTTATGTACACGGGGGAGAAACGGTGGTAATGTTCCAGCGAAGTGCTCAATTTTTTGCCTCTGAAGAATTTAGTCGCTTTCCTATCCCATTCGGGGAAGAACTAATAATCGCCCCAGTTATTCTGGGAAGAACTAGGGGAAGTGGTTTAAATATGGGCTAGCACTTTAATTTCACGATTTAAATATGTTAATACGTTTACTTTATGATGTGGAGTTGAAATAAGCTGAACAAAAATAATGTTGGTCTCAAATTCTGTATTTAAAATAGCAGTACTAAATATGGGCTGCTAATAAAATAATCTAAACGAACAGTGCAAACTGCATATTCTTAAATAGAATCTTTTTGAAATATGTCCAAACTGCTAATAAAAATAAACTCAGATGCTGATGGTCTATTTTCAATAATCCTGTACAAAATGCTAATAAAAATAAACTTAAATGCTGATGGTTTATTTACAATAGTCCTGTCCAAAATGCTAATAAAAATAAACTCAGATGCTGATGGTTTATTTACAATAGTCCTGTCCAAAATGCTAATAAAAATAAACTCAGATGCTGATGGGCTATTTACAATAATCCTGTCTATAATGCTAATAAAAATAAACTCAGATGCTGATGGTTTATTTACAATAGTCCTGTCCAAAATGCTAATAAAAATAAACTCAGATGCTGATGGTTTATTTACAATAGTCCTGTCCAAAATGCTAATAAAAATAAACTTAGATGCTAATGGCCCATTTACAGTAGTCCTTTTTTTCTCTATCGTAATTTTACACCTTTTCCGATGAATTGAAATACCCACTATGTCCCAAGCTAGCCCATATTTAGATCCTAGCCAATATTTGCACCACTTCCTCTAATAAACGCTCACAGAGAAAATGATCGGTTCCCACAATCGAGCTTCTAATACAGCAGTCTTCACATGATCTTGACTCACGACGTGTAAGTCCTCCGTGTTTTCGGATCGATGAAACACCATGGAAAGTAGTGTTCAGCAGGGTAACACGACCGTTCACGAAGAGGTCGGGGAAACAAGTTTTGGCACGGACTTACTGTCACGTCTCCTGCGCACGAGGTCAGTACGTGGACAAATATGTGAACGCGTGCACTATCGTCTATGTGTACAGGTGTATGTGTAGAGTGGTTTCAGCCGGGCACGTAGTAACATACGGGCCAGCCGTACGTTTTCACACATATTGAACCGGAGTATATTTTAACGGTGGTGTGTTCCCTTCCTCCGCGCCCGACTACTGGAAGCCTTCCAACCAGCACGAAAAACTAAAACGGTTCGCAAAGTCGGCAGAAATATGGCAACCGTACAGCCACGGTCGCCCCGTACATCAAATATTACTGGGAGATCGAGCCTGCTGGCCCTGGAACGGGTTCTGCGCTTCCCTCAGGCAGCGGGCTTTAAACTGTCCGCATCCTGCGACTCGAATCTGTGTTTTAATTCCTTTCAAGTTAGCGCAGACATTAGGAAATGTGTTTCTTAAAGATTAGAGACTTGTCAGGAACTGTATAGATTTTTAAAATGAATGTATAGGGACTCTGATGGATTTGGTGGTTTGGCGAGTTTATCGTTGACTCGTACTACTTGCGAGCGTTATAAAGTGTCCTTTCAGCTGAAGTAGTGCTATTTTTTATGCAGTTTCGTGTTGGGGAAGAGGCTTGCTAGGTCCAGGAGCTTTTTCACGTTTATTTTTTATTGTGTATCACTTACATTAATGTAAAATAAAATTGCTATGGAAGTTGTAACAGTTTTAATGAGACTCTGCAGATTTGTAGAATAGGTGGAAAATATTTGACACTTATTTTTTGTTATCCGCAATAGTCCATGTTGAAGGGATGAAAACAGCCCCAAAGTTGGGGTCGAAAAAATATTTTTTGGAATATTTCGAGAACTATTAGTCGTAGGACAAATTTTCTTTCGAAGTGTGAGTTTTTTAGAGACGTATTAAGCGCCCTGTTCAGTTTTTAGAAATTTCCAGACAATATATTTTCGACCCTCAAATTTGGAAGCTCTTTTCACCCCTTTAACATGGATGATCGCCGATAACGAAAAAATACGTGTCAAATATTTATCACTATTCTACAAATCTGCAGTTTCATCAAAATCGACGTGTGCGGGTTCGATATGTTCCCTTCTAAGTAGATGTGGAGAGGTTAGAGACGGTTTACGGAAAAATTACACGGCGAACTTTCCGTTTCCAAGGAGCAGACCGCGCCAGGGCAAGAATTAAGCAAGAGAAAATATCGTCTAGGAGGGGCGGTCCGGAAAACTCTATGGCTCTGCCAGATTTCCCTGGGGTGAGCTTTGATAAGCTTTCCAAAAGTTGAACGTCGCGGCATAAGTCTTGCCTCTTAAGCAAAGCGCGGCGCTAGGATTTCTGACGAATTTAACGGCCAATCGAAGTCAACAATGGCTGACTGCTGCTCCCTCCCTCCCTCTATTTCGATGAAACGTTTCAATCGTTCGTCTCTCGGTTCGCTGAATATTTTCCGCCCATCTTAATCCGATTACCGGAGGTGCGCGCGGAAAATATTCAATCGCCTGCGTTCCCCTGTAAATAATGCAATTCCACGATGCGATCTGTCACGCCGTGAAACCAATAAACCACGGGCTAATTCCCCCGCCGTTAATTACTCTTTGTTCGCGTGCTTCTTTTTACGTGGTCCCCTGTCTTTCCTCTTCACAGAACGATGAATCGGGATTCTGCACGGGAACGATACAGGCTTTGCTAGGGAACGTAGAATATTTTTTTGCTTCGAGAATTTTCAACGCACTCTTGCATTTTTGGGGTATCTATTCGCGAGGGGTGGATGCTTATTGACATCGTGACAGTACCTAGAATTTTATCTAGGGACTGAAACGAGATTACTCCTCCTTAGAGTTCTGGTTTTCGACTAACGAACCAGTGGATCTGCCAGCAAACATTGATGAGTTTAGTAATAACATGAACTTCCCTGCAGATAGCTCGACGCGAAATAGGAACATTGGAATTACTACGTCGATCACTTCCACGTTGCAACTAATTTTCTGCCGCTTTATCAAGCCTTTACCGCCGCAGGAAATAGCACGCCTTTAATCCCTACGGCACGGAGACTTCGAACGTTGAAAGCTTTGAACGTGGAACGTTGATTGCATTCGTCAAACTTGTACACTCGTACGTTTATGGCCCGTGCCGTGCACACACCTCCGGCTGATCGGAAGTATAAGGAACTTCAGAATGGCGAAATATTCACCCAGAAGGGGGTGTTCGCTTTGAAGGGCTGAAGGTTTAATCTCAGCCTTAGATGAAATATTTTGGCATCCTTCGAGTCTTAATTTATCAGGGTGGGCACTAATCTTCCATACTCTGACATAATGCACGTATCTCAAACAGAAGTTTATTTTCTGGGAGGATCTCTATATTTATAACCGGTTACTCGATAAAGAGCGAAATGCTGTGATACGTCATCGCCGAAGACAGATTACTCTCGTCACTGTCAGCAGATTCTTCTGACGGGTTGAGAGAATTTATGGCAACGGTGTCCCTCAGTCAGCACCCTGGAAAACAATGAAATTTATGATCGAGTGAACAGTCCGCCTCTGGCGAAGCTATAGAAAGTAATCGCTTGAAATATAAAAAGTCTAAGTTAAGCTTCCCTCGTGCTTAATGGAGCTGCTTGCTGGAAGATTGAAATTCGACGGCATGGCAGTCGGTAATGAATCCGAAATGAATACAGTTTGACGGGATGGGAGGATTAGGAACGTCTCGAGGAATTATTTCACGGATTAGCAGTGTTACCGATCGGTAGGATCAACAGCAATGCCTGCAGCAGTAAATGCGCTTGATACTGCTCCTCATTCTGAAAGATACGTGTGCTGACTTATCCTCTTGATCCTTGGGAGGCTTCTGGAACGGAGCGTCCTGTTTCTGCGAAACCAGGGATAAGGTTTGCCTTCCGTGTAGAGTTACCGCTTTCGCCAGCCGTTTCCATTCACCAACCAGATCGAAGGTTTACCCTCGTATGTGCTTCTAAAGCTTCTTTTTAAAACCAACACAGCAGCTGCATCCACCTCGCTACCGCACTATTCCACCTGGCAAGATTGGAAACACCGGCAGCATCAACTTCCATGCAGAATCGCGTAACAGGAATTAAACATGACCTAGCGAATTTATCTGCGCCGGTATCGGTGGACGTTGCGAAGGATATTGAAGCAAATTCTGCGAAATAACGATCTCCGCGTCGGCCGAAGAAATATCTCCGCCAATTCGTTCGTTCTGTTTTATTACTTGATTGGAAAAGGTTCGTGGACTCACGGCCGTGTCCTGAATACAAGGAACGGGCTTCGAAAGACACAGAAGCCACCGATATACATGTCAGGCATTAATTTTACTTTCGTCCCTCTTCTTTTTGCCGTACGACGGCCTATCGTACAAGTTTATTGTCCTGCATCGGCTGCTCTCCCCCTCCGCTTCCCGCGCCCCTCTGCCACGCTACACGTGCACCGGCGTTCCACAGATTATTTATGTATCGCCGCCGAGAACGGGGTATCGATTCACGAGCGGTCTCGAATGGGTGGAATGCGGGGACGAAAATTAAGGAGCATCACGAAGATGCGGCATGTACAGTACCCGGCTCACGCGACTTGATTGGAGGGTCATGGTACCAGGATGGTTCGTGGAGATACCGATGACTAGGGCGACTTCGCGGTCTGCTCACAAAGTATCGCGAGATGTGTGCTTGCGCAATTTTAATAGGGTAAATCCGGGAGAGGCGGTCGACCTAATATAAAATGGCTATCAAAACTAATAAATAAAATTACTTATTTTATCAGAACAAACCTAATATGTTCAGAATTTTATGCTGATTCAGAAACACTGGTCGATATTTGCTTTAAGACAGTATTTACTGTAAATCGGGTTGAAAACTGAAGTCATGACATCTGACCACTCTCATAATTATTCATGGAAAAATAACAAAGAAGAAAGCAAAATTATTTATGAGTGAATACAATTACAGATTCATTGATATTTAATTTGTTTACGCTAAACAAGTGAAGAACACATTAAAGATAAAGCGAACTACCTACCGGCGATTAGCAGGGCAAATGTATACAAAAGTGAACAATTAAAATAAATAAACAATAATAATAATAAAAGAATGATAAAAATAAAAATATAAATAAAAATAATAAAAAAATCATAACTCGACCATCTCTCCTTTCTGCAGCGAGAGATGGTCTTCTCGTACTTTGGCTGCATTGTCCCTCAATATCTCTACTATCTTATTATTCCTAAACATTAAACGAAAATAAACTTAGAAGTATATTTTAAATACGATTCTGTACACCTTTGTTTGACAAAAGAGGTTAAATGTAACCTCAATTTACCTTTTATAGCCTGTAAATCTAGAAAAACACAGAAAGAACCGAAGTGATGCTATTCATTCAATTGTTTGGCTTCTAGAGAAGTAATTGGTCTGCACTTTAACGCGTTTTTACGTATAGAGTCTGAAAGATAGCGCCTCGACCAACTCTCCGGTCCGATCGCGTCTCCCAGATTTACCATACAATATTTTTTCGCTAAGAGCTCGGTTTGCCTACACGTTAAGGGACTGTTCCGGTCTAGAGCCCAAAAAAATAGGTGATCTTTACGAATTAATTGAAAGAAAAGTACAACATATAATTTAATGGGACTTTTTGCATTGTATTAAGCATGTCTTAAACTATATTAATAATTTTTTTGTTTTATGATTAATCATTATAGACGGCACTGTATTCCTAAAAGGATGATCATTAGAAAAATGAAATAAAAAAAATCGATTTTTAGACACGAACCTCCCCGTAAGAGCTCGCCGCTATCCCCACCACTTCTGGTTACCAGACTCTTAGCGAATACGAACTGTAGGTTGAATGGCTCCGTTTCTAGGAGATTAATTCGTTGCAAGGATGACCAAGTCCGCCAGATTACGGCGGGAGGATCGAGATCACTGATGCAGCGTGGCCTAGATTCTAACGTGCTTGTGGAAAATTGAATTGTACGCGGGAGAGTGGGTCACATCGGCGCCCACGAGCCCCGCCGGGACGGAAAATAGATAGGCGAGACTAATTTTCCAACTATTTCCCACCAGGGCTGGCGATCGAGTCGCGATCAGCAACCTGTCGCGTTTAGTCCGCAGTCAGCAAATCTCAATGCGATTTCTGGTATATAGGGTCGTGCTCGATAACGCTCCTCCTCCACTCATTTTCTCCCGACCCTCGGATAGAAGGAAATTACAGATAGAAAATCGAACAGTCGGAAATAGCCCACTGTAACAACGCGATCACCTGTTTCTCCTGACGTTTAGTGAGACACATCGCCTATTTTCAGCTCAAGCCCCGCACAAGAAATTGCTTCTTGGTCCGCAAAGCCATCCTGGTCACACGAAACATTATTTCTGCTAACTTATGGAGGAGAATTATCATCCAAATTAAATGCATCTCCTTTTCATTGAAAGTCCAATATCAATTGTCTAAACTGCAGACCCTTCGAATCTTGGTACGTGAGCTGCAATTTCTTCCAACGAACAGTGAGCAAGAATAAGTCATCGAAGCCCAGGAGAGGCAAGCTGTCGAGGATATCTACGGAGCAAAGCTTCCATGAGTAAAGGAAGTGGCACTGTCATTCGCGTTAACGCATTTATCAACTCTTTGCACTCCTGGCGGACGAGTGACAAGGGGATTTATAGCGCTCACCTGTCGTTCTGACGTTTAATAGCTTGAGACGATGTTTCAAGGGAGCAGAAGCAGGGACAGAGCGGCGGATGTGGCGGGTAGAAAAAGTTCCGCCAGAGTTCACGGTCCCGTACGCCGGCGGATATCGGTGCGTCCAAGTTTTTCGCCGGGTCCACGCTCAAGAAATGAATCCAGGCGAGCCCTTCATCTGGAAACCACCGAGGGGCAAAGACTGCGGAAGGAAATGCCATTGTTCGCGGATAACTGACGGCCTCGAAAATAAAAATCCGCGCCTCGCGCTTCAGCAGACAATCTCTTTCCGTGACTGAAAAATGAGAATCATGTAGGGCAGCGAGTCGTCAAAGACCCGATCCCTGGAGCCTCCCGAAGTATTATTAACGACGACGGTGGTGGCTGTCGTGAAAATACCATCTTGGGAGAGGAACGAAGCAACATCTCGGGCAGATAGAAAAAGGATTCAGTGTCCCTGGACACTGTGACAGCACAGTTGTTACAGGTTATCACCACGTAGGAACAGCGACGATTTTACCGTCGTCCGTGGATAAATCTTTGCGGGAACTGAATATGGGACCATTCAGCTTTTTTCGTTCAAGAATTTTATTAGGTATCGTATGCCGCGCGCAATGTGCGTCCCACGGAGAGCTTTTCCCACCACTGGTGGTATTAAATAATTTTGAAAAATTCTCCGGCCTATCCCAGTGTGTTCGAAAGATCCTCTTACTCCATAGTCCAAGGCCCGCGTTATGAGCGCGCCGAATCAACAGGAGCGAACTCCGCGTTCAAGCAAAAGAGCAAACACCGGCGTCGAGCACTGTGCACTCGTACGCACAAAAGAAATTCAAATAAAACGAAACTGAATACTCATGACGCCCTGGAATACCGTTTCCTCCGTTTATTCCGGCGCAGGACAACAATGGCGCTGGTTCCCAGTCGTAATATGATGCCTCATCACCTGAAATTCAAACTGCAATATATTGCCGTTTATTTCGCCCTCGCTTTCCTCCACTTATCTTTCCGGCATTTAAATTCGCGCGGCGAAAAATTCAGAGGGTCGTCAGAGCACAGTGGGAAGGCAGGAAAAGCTCGAATTTCTGGCAACGCAGGATCCGATATTGTTTCCCGTCCCAGGCGTGTGTCGTCATAAATTCAAAATCAGTGGCGGCTGCGGGGAACAGTTTCAGACATTGCGCTCCGCATGCCAGATACACGGTGTTCTACTTCGCGGAAATCCACGATAAGAATTTCACGATGCACCGCGCGTCGCCTGCGCTCGGGCGCCGCTAATACGAAGGATATATGGATACACGTTGGTTCTCGCGGTTTTCGTCACGGTACCTCGGGCATTCCTTATCGCTGAAGATTTCATTTCATTACAGCGCCGTTCCATCATTCCGTGGATACAGCGGGGAGCGGCCCGGAGGGCAGCAGATGGCACAGCGACACGGAAAATCAAAAGGAAAATACGCGGGGAGGAAATGTGGCGCGGGCGCGGAATATCAGGGAAATGGCAGCGTGGTGGAATTAGGTTTCATTGAAAGAAAGCATTTCTCTCAATTTAGCTGACACTCGATGACAAACGTGGAGGAAGTGTATTTATTAGATCCCATTCGGTCCGGGGGAGGGCGAATTATTTTCACGCGCATTGAATTCCCAGCGCAAATACCCCGATCGATCGGCGCCAAATCCCCGAGCCATTATGAACGAATATAGACATGTACAATTGGTATTCCGGGCTTGAAACTTTCATTAACTCCAGATGTGCGAATTCCCTGTTCCAATTAAATCGCGGGGGGGCTCTCCGGCTCGAACCTAACGTGGACTGTTTATTTTATCGAACGCTGAGGCTTTTATTCCGCGCGCTTATAATTGCGCGCGTGATCGTTAAACTCTAAACCGTTCAAGTTCCTCTTGGTTATTAGCGAGCGAAATTTTCTTTAATGAAATAGAACGCCGCCGGTATCGACCCGTGTGCTTGCGAGATGTGCAAGCAGCCTTTAGAATATTAAAGGGGGATTTTGATTCAGACACCCGATGAAGTTCTGTAACAATAACCGATGGCGGTGTAACGATTTCAACCGGATGCACCAAAGTTCTTGATAATAGCACCGCACGGTCTGAACGAGAGTTCTCCTCGAGGAGAAGATACCCCGGTAGTATTGTATCGCGTTTTATGCCAATTACGCTGCCTTCTCCTTTGTCTCGAAACGTTGCTCTTCGGCGACGAAAGTGTACGCTTTGAAAGATCGACCGGGCTGGTCTGCCTCGTGTGATCTTGTCGCGCGAAATTAGCAAGCGGGCGAAAGGGTCTGGTGGGAATCGAATCGATATCACGGCGGATTGCGCAGAGTGACACTAAACGCCGCTGTCAAAGGATGGTTTTGGGGAGATCGTCGCGTAACGTATTTCATCAAAGTGTTTGCGCTGCCTTTTTGCACCACTTGCTGCGCTGCTGGGCCGAGGCCCGTAAATATTCAACTACTTTGCATTCGATATTGCCGCTGATAATGTCGCACGTATGAAAATTCACGTCGACATTAATCAATATTCCGGCATTTATCTTTTTTAATCAGGGACGCAGCGATAAATTATTCACGCAATTTAAATCGGCGCTTGTGTTTCGTGGATTATTAAACTGCTCTATGTGCTCGTGATCTTCAACGGACGATATATCTACCGAAGACCCCGCTGAGAGACGAGCCTTTCGTTTCACATTGAAATTAGTAGTTAAATCAATTCTTCGACTACTTTGGCCTCGACGACATCACAGAAATTGCGTTACTATCAAAGACATCTCCCGTCGCACTTCCTAACTTTCTATGTACCTACCTGGTATATTTAAAACTGTTTTTTTTTTCCGAGGACGAGTAAGTCCTTTAGGCAAAAGTGCCATTTCGCATCCCCGACTTGTTTTCGCGTTACCTGGATGTCCGAAGCTTCTCCTGGCTTCTCGAGTGAACCGCCCGCGCCCCAAAATGTCGCCCCTCGCCCAGCAACTTCCAGGACACTCGCGTTACATCGCATTTTCAGTAATCCACGGCTTTAGTGGGTCGATCAATAAAACTTTCTCAATTAGATCGCGTGTCCGCCGGTGCCGATTTCCTTCCTCGCCTAAGCTGATAAAAGGAAGCATAAAAATTTCCCTGCTTGTCGAGCGAAGCGCATTGTCCCCCCCCCCGAGCCGTGGGAGAGAACCATCGCCGCCAAGAACTTGGAGGAGCGGATCCTGAATTAATCGCCAGTGACGTGAAACTCAGTCGAGTCTTGGACGGCTTTTTTACCCCACAGCCAGGTGCAGTTTTACGGGGAAGTTCGGGAGGACGTCGCACGGAATTCGGACTATTCCTGGAGCATCGATTTCACGTCGGAGAACAGAGGCTGATGTATAAAAGTGGGGGGTAGGAAGGGCGAATTTGATGCCTGGCACGTAGGGAGCCGGTGACAAGCTACAACTATCGAGACGCCTGCGAAGGAAAAAAGAATCGGTGGCGAAGGACAGAGACGTTCCTCCCTCAGGATGTACGTGCTGGGCGAGCCTCGGAACGAGCAATCGAAAGGAAAGAGCCTTATAAACGGCAGATCGGTTTATGAACTGGGCTCCTCCGCGTCGAACGCTTCGCGCGGCGAGTTTTTACCTCTTTGTCGTCGAGGCAGCTCGACGACGCAGGACGCTGAATTTACGAGCTCGCCGGTGTACTCTCGAGCGGACGAGGCAGGAAATGCCAGGTGAACTTTTGAGTTTATTCGGCAAACTGTCCACCGAAAGGAATGCCAGCGTGGAATTAAATGTATATTCGAAAACAGGAAACGCGAGAAATGTGAGGAATATAATCTGTAAAATAAATGAATGAGGAATTTCTATATTAATACGCTGTCTGTTTACACGGCCACTGCCGTGCTGCGAGCTCCAGCGAGTTCCTCTTCTATTTGCAGTACAAAATGCGCGAAATCGCGCGACAAATAAAAAGAAGACAAATATTGATGCTCCCGTTGCTGCCTATTATATTTTCACGACACATTTGGTGCTCGTCGAACGAGCGCTCGAATAAAAGCTCGGGGCACGGTGCATCGCGACGATGATCGAAACCACTTCTACTTGGAAATCAGTTCGATTTTGCTCCCGCGAGCTGTCTCGTGAAACCGGCTTCGCGTAAGATCAATCGACACCATTGTCGAGGAAAAGGCTACAAATTAAGGGGAGCGGCTCGATTCGGTGGGGGACTATATCCCTGTCAACGACTGCAGCAAAATCTGTTTGCCCAATTGAGTGTCGAACGATACAATGAACGCTAGTTTCCCATTCACAGACGGAGTACAAGTGAACGAGACATAGGTAACTGCTTTTTTCGTACAAATCGATCTACGCGGTGCTCGGAGAAGGGTTCTCGTGAACGAACAATTGCTTCGGGCTAGGCTGCCGAATCGACGGACTTAGCGTATTTATTTAACCCTCGGTTGTCACACCTACTTTTTCGAACGTCGTCACACTCGGTCAATTTGACCCTGTCAATTTTCAATCAGTTTTTATTTAAAAACTATTTGTTAAATTAAGTCTCAAAAATTCTGAGATAATGTTTGAACATTGTAGAATATATGCCCATCGTTGAAAGTTGACATTTAAAGTGTCATGCTTAAAAAAAAGTTTGAAGCAATAAGAGTTTCGACAAAAAGGTTTTTTGCTTAAAAAAACGCAGGGTCAATTTGACCCTGTCTATTTTCAATCAGTTGTTATTTAAAAACTATTTGTTAAATTAAGTCTCAAAAATTCTGAGATAATGTTTGAACATTGTAGAATATATGCCCATCGTTGAAAGTTGACATTTAAAGTGTCATCATGCTTAAAAAAAAGTTTGAAGCAATAAGACTTTCGACAAAAAGGTTTTTTGCTTAAAAATCGCAGGGTCAGTTTGACCCAGTGTGACAACCGAGGGTTAAGTCCTACATGAGCGTTGAATAAAAGGTACAAATTATGCGGTAATATACTTTATTCTGTGGTGGCTAGAAGTTCGTATTAAGGAGTAATCGCTGTGTCCTGAGTAGTAGTTGAAATTGGAATTCTTCCAACTGTACAGTAGAGTGGTTCTTAATTTTCAAACCGCCTTCAAAAAAAAAAAGAATAAAAATGCACTAAAAAGTAAAAAATAATTTTTTCCCACATTTATTCTACGGCTATAATATTTTCTAAGTCGGTGCCAGATTTACACAGTGAAAATGATGAAGCGCCGACTTAAAAAATATGAGAGTCGTAGATTAAATAAGGGAAAAATTTATTTTTAACTTTTAGTTTTATATATATTGACCCAACATGCTGGGGAATTATGCGAGGACAAACATAAAAAAACAATACATGTGGGTCGAATCTATAACCTGCTTCTTTTTGAATTCGATTAAAAAGAGAATTCGAATTCCGAATTCTAGATTTTACGACCTGGTTCTTATGCAATGGAACCGTTCTAGGAAGCGAGAGCGAAGCAATACGAAAACGCGTCGTTAATTGTGACCCGAACGCTGAGAAAGATCGACTTCTCTGAAATCACCTCCTAGATGCAATCCAAAGCGAAGTCTGCGCAGTGAATTCGTCTTCAGTGACTCAATAACGCCGCCAAAGTAATCGATCCATTCTCCCAAGCCCTCGACCACTTAGCAAGTTATTAAAGCCTCTCTGGCTGCAGGGTGTTTGGGTGGCGGCTGATCGCTGAAATCCGAATGTCCATGATTTATATTCGAGAGTGAAGTATGGAAACGGCCCGTTCTCTCAAAGGCGAGAACGGCGTCCGATGTTAAAGTGCTTCTGGAAACTTTCCTTGAGATGCAAATCGCGACGCGGACGTGGCCGCTGAAGAAGACTACCGCAGCTGGAAGTCAAATTGCGAGGGGGTGGAAAAAGAAGCCACTAACCCAGCGATTGATACCCCCGCCTAATGAACTGTGATTTTAGCGGGATGGCAATCGATTTTGGACCGGGAAGCGGCTTCCAAGTATCCCTGGACCTGGCACAGGGGTGAAAGGAAGCCTAAAGCGGGATATCTAGAACAGTTTGCGCTAATAGTGGATCGTTTGGATGAACATAATCCGTGCCTCTGAGCGCTGTAGACCATCTCTCGTGCAGTTTTGGCGGGCTTTTCCCAGGGAATTCTGCCACATGACAGTATTTGATAGCTGTGTGCAGGATTGAGGTCTGGTAGGCGGGGTCTGATGATGGAGACTTATGGAGGAGCGTTGATCCTGAGATATGACTTCAGGTTGCCTTCTGTGTACACACATTTTATCAAGCTGCTTCGCGCGGAACTCTGATCCTTCTTCCCCTTTCTTGTTACGAATTCTATAATGCTGTAGAAACCACTGTGGAGCTTCGCTACATCGTCCGGTTAGGGTGTACCGCTACGCTTTTCCTGAAAGAATTCCTTCTTAACCTTGAGTTCGCTCTGTACGGAAGATGCAAACCAGAAGACACAACTCGGGCCACTGCGTGCAAACAGTTACACCGGTTTCCAGGATCGCTATTGCCAGATTGTTCCACGATCGCCGCACCGCAATGGGGACCCCAGGTCGTTGTAATATCAAACGATAATGGCGGAAGCAGCAGCTGCAGGGAAACCCGCATTCGAGACGAAGGGATGTCGGTAGCTTAATTAACATCTAGAGAAACGACTTGAAAACTTGGCGGAAACGGCTGCGGTGACGGGGCACAGTGTATTTCCTTTAGTGCGCCGTAAAGTGGCGCGGCGCCGGGGAAGATTTATGGTAGTTACTCATCTCGTGAAATTCTTGGCGATATTAATGGCGCTTCACGGCGGATTTCACGACGGCGAATCAAATATGATTCTGGTAATTGAGTTTCTTAAGTTGAACCTCTGACAAATACCACGTGTATCTCAATAGAAGTGGCATTCTTTTAAATTCTCCCCGCGCGGCTTAGTTATCCTTCCGCCAATCGAGTCGCTCGAATATTTCACTAACGTTCGGTAGGTATCTGCCTTCGAAAGATTGCACAGTCGGTTTCCAGCAGCATCAAACTCGTTTCCGCGAGTTCCCTGGCGGGCGCAACGCCGAACGTAACTTCTCGCCTTGGTATCCGCTTATTCCCCAGGACGATGCAGGCGCGTGCACGCGGCCCAGCTTTCCTGCCGAGTTTGTAGCGCGCGGAATACTTACTTAAGGCGCGCCGGGTGTCGTATCCTGAGAGATCCTTCAGCGAGATATGATCCGGCGCGGGGCGATGCGAAACGGCGTTATCATCGCGGGAGACTCGTTTCAGCCGAGCCATTAGCGCATCCGCGAACGTCAAACTTTGTATATCCGGCACACGCTCGACTTCCCGGTAAGTAGAAGCACAGATAACCGTGCGAGCATCTCGGGAAAGCTTCCTGGGACCGTGGAAATCCTCGATTCCCTTGATGAACCACCCCGGCAAGTCTAGTCAAACTATCTGGGACATTGGTAATAGAATTTTCTCCGGCTTTCCACGAAACGAGTGCATGGGAGTTTCAGACTCTTGTCCCCAGGCGCGGGGGATGCGATACGGGAGCTGGGATTTTGCGACATGATTGAATCGATACTTCTGAGCTGGGTAACTAGAAAATTCTAGAGCTTTCGAATTCTTGGTAGCGTATAGTTAACCGGAAAAACAACCTGATTTTGAGAATTTTTTATGCGACGGTAGTGAATGGAATACCAAATCTGTTTCAAATTTTATTGTACACACTTTGAAGCATGATCACAATTTTTTTTAAATTTTTTTTCGTACAAAACAGCTGCGCCACAGCTCAACAAAGGAAGCTTCTTCTGATGGATAGTGTCCCGCGGCTGGAAAGATTTCTCCCCAATTTTTGACCTGGAACAAAAAGCAAAAATTCTTTAATTCTATACAAGATCAGCTGCATTCACTATACTCGCATAAAAGATTGTCAAAATCAGGCCAGTTAAATGTTTCCTCTCGTCCGCGGAATATCTAATAAAATTCGAAACACTTCCACGAGATTCGAGCGTAGAAAGGGAAATAAGAGGTGCGTATGAAGTTCCAGGGAGAATCGTGGAAGTAGGAAATCCATAAACTCGCGATTTTCCACTACGCGTGTTAAAGCACTGGGTGTGCCTTTATCATCAAAGGCGCGGAAACGGGGGAACAAAATGTTTGTTCTTTCTTTGCGCACTTAGAGGTAGAAACGACGATGCCATTCCGGTTGGTGCCGTCAAAGAAACGAACATCGAGAGAATAGCCGCTGCAAAACTAATGTAATTGAAAGACTTTCTCTGGTAATTATGTCGAAGTAAATACCGGCTGTGCGGGTAATCGAAAATACGAGGAACAGCTTTTCCTTTGAGCTCCTTTCTCCGGCATAAATATCGGCATTAAAATGCTAATAGCAAACACCAACACGTCAAGAACTCGCTGTCCCTCGAGGTTTTCGAAACACCAAACGTCTTACGGTTTTAGAACCGCCCATGCTGGCGCTATGAAGCGGAAGAATTGTCGTAGAACTTTTCCTTTGCTGTTCAGGCGAGTGACGCAGCCTCAAAGCGTCTCTGAACTTTGCTTTCTCCGCGCTCTTTACATGTGTATATATGGGATAAACACTCGTTATTGCGCCGAGCACTTACTGTCTAAGAGTAATTGCAGAATCCTCTGTGGTGGCGGTGGTAGCGTCGACGGCGGGTGCTTTTCGCCGCTAATGAAAGGCACGAGAGGCAAAGGTGCGTGTACCGCCCGCGGTGCGCGTGAGGAGGCAGAAGCTCCGTTGCCTTGAAAGTGCCGACACCATGAATGAGCGCCCACTAAGGGGAATCGGAGAGTTGGTATCAATTAAATTACTCGGAACAACGAGTAGTCGTATTGGAGCTGGTGGAACTAGCGCCGCATTTGATACAGTGTTCGGCGATTAAGCGACTTTGCTAGGAAGATATATTATCGCATAGACACGCCGGGGTCTTTTTACCTTTTAAACGTTCTCTGTTCTCCGCAGTAGCCTTAAAACTGGAAACGAACTACAATCCGAAATACCACGGCACGTCTGGCAGTTATGAGTTTGGCTTTCAGGACGCTTAAATTTATCCGTTATTTCGGGAACCCTCGAGCAGCTATACCAGACATAGTGACTTGTCTGTCATCTAGACTAAAAAATTAGGTACACAGAGGTCGTTGTAGCGACTGGGGTGGAGAGCAGAAAAACAAACGAGTCAAAGCGTGCGACGAGTAACTAGCAGAGAATTCACGTGTCTGTCATATGCTTGTCTACCTCTACTTAGCGACGCCCCACTTTCTAAAAGCGCCGGAGACTGTTAAGGTAAATTATTGAGCGCCGCTCCCAAAATATTCACCATCTCTACCATTTAACTACCGTATTTCTCATCAAGCCCGACAACGATTCATTATAACAAACAACGTTAACTCGGTCGCCCAATTACCCTCATTCTTCCCTGCGAAATAAACTCGGCCTGGAGCAACGGGCCCGTTGCGCGGACCATATTTCAGGCCGGCATAATTCCTCGCGGAGCGTACAATCGAACAATAATACGCGTAACCCGTACCGACCAATTGATAACGCCGATTGTATAAATCTGCGTGTAAACGGAGGTGAAAAACGGTCACGGAGATTGCTGTAAACTGTCGGCCTGTTTGGCGACACGTAAACTGAATAATTAAATACTCGGAAGTGATTCACGCGATTCATTGTGCGCGCTCATTCTGCCGGGACGATCCTCTCGATCGGCGGGATGCGCGCCGGAAACGCAAATACCAGATATCCCGGCGGGTCGGCCATCGAAATGTCAATAGCTCTTGCGCGAGATTAAATGTCACGCTGACGCACCGTGTAATCGAGAGAATGGCGTCTTCTCCCTACATCCAACCAGCCCCGTGTCTCTGGCTGTTCCTAAGAACATCCCCTCCCTGGAGGTCGGGCTGCGTGACTTATTGCATTTCAGCCGATATTTCAGAGAAATAAAGGCGCCCGCTGATAGAATTCGAGATTTTGCGGATTGAATTTGTTACTGCCATGTCTCAGTTAGAATGGTTCTGTACTCCTTTAGAGGAACGTGGCAGCCCTCCACAGTGCTTTCCAGCTTCATATATCGATTCTCCAATTTTCTCTGCCAGCGCACTCGCGACTTGTAAGCAGGAGAAGTCTCCACGTGGAAAGATGACCACACGGTGGATTTAAGTATTCCACTAAGGAGAGGACCTTTTTCGCCTCCAATCTGTGGTGACTTAATTTGGGAGATGTGTAGAGGCTAAAAGTTCCGTCATGCTGACTTAGTCGCGTATCAGAGTTGATGGGAGTACCGGTTACCAACAAAAGTTCAAGTCTGACGTCAGACTCTCCGGATCCCAGCAAGCTACTTATGAAATAAGTAATAGACATATCGCAGTGACCCAGTTTTCAGGATGCGGTTGGGGAGTAATGTCAATCTCGTGATGGTGATAGACTGTTCGCAAAGATAAATTAGTTGGCTAAAGGATCCTTGGATTTTAATCCTCGGAATCGGCCAACAGGCACATACTATTTCAGGTGGACTCGTATGGTTTCATATGTCAGGTTTGTGTCTGGTGTTATATCGTGGAAACGTGCGATAACAACGATCGGCATTAGATGCGCTTTCCTTCTGTGTGGACTCTTACCATTCCGCGCTCACAGTGGGAACTTTCGTGCCGTGGTGCTGTGATTCAGGCACCTTCGTGTCTGGCAATTTGATACTAGTCACGTTCCGAATACATTCCGAAAGAATGTAAGAGGTTGCAAGTAGAAATACTCGCGCTAGTCAGACCACAGTGGCTGTCTGTTTGCGTGTATCTACATACGGTAGGAGGTATGGATAAATAAGGTTTCGCAGTAGAGGAATTGCAGCAAGTGTGGAGTAGAGAAAGGGTGGCATATGTCAGACATTCTGGAAGTAGTGATAGTCAGGCATATATCAAACAGCATATGACAAAAGCATTCACTATTGCTTAATGTTATTTGCTGCTGCTATTTCTGTCGCATTATCACAGAGTGGTAGTGGGAACTATTTTTAGTTCGTGTCGAAACGGGACTCTGTTCTCACTTAAAGGGGAAACCCTATTCTTTGGGATAAAAACATAGCAAAATTTGGGATTTTTTTTTAAGAAACCAGCGATTCGATTCATCTGAAATTTGGACCATGTTTTGATGCATCTTTGAAGAAGCTTTAGGTTTTTTTTTATTAATTTCTAACCATAAATATAGTAGTTATGCATGATTGACCATCACGTCGCGCAAAATTCTTCGTCCGTTGGTGTGCATGATATTAATCTACCAGGTATTCTGAAAGTGAAAAATGAAACGGCGTTTTATTTTATACACATGTAGCTTGAAATTGATGAACCAGCAAAAGCAAAAAAAAATATTGAGCAGTTATTATTAAAAATGAATAAAAAATTACAACTTCTTCAAGGATGCATAAAAACATGGTCCAAATTTCAGATGAATCGAAATGCTAGTTTCTTAAAAAAAATCCCAAATTTTGCAATGTTTTTAGCCCATAAAGTAGGATTCCCCCCTTAAACCTTGTAGGTAGGTATATCAGCTCAAAAGCAGTTGATCATTTAAAGTGCATAAGTCAAGCAAGTTGCTCACAGGTATCGAATTATTCGGTTCGCAGGTTGCAGAGTTAAATCTCAATTCGTGGCGGAATATAATGGGGTTTTAACTGTTATATATGAAACATCGTTGTGTATACTCTCGCTGTTTCTACCATGAAATTCAGTTGACTGCAATCCCATGCTACTATTTTCCACGAATGTGGCTGGTAACAAGAATCGACATAAACACCGTGTTACTACTCCTTCATCGTATTTACTCGTTCATGGTCCTTCCACGAGAAACATTCATTTCGTTACCGTTTCCCCAAAAACTTCCATTCACTTGGACTCCCTGCAAAAGCGCTATTTCACTCGTCGCCGGATCGTATTTCACCTGAGAGGGCATGAGCTCCGTGGCGTCATCAGTTTTCCCGAAAAACTTGACCCATCAAGCGCCCCTCCGCGGCGACCTCCACCTTTTCGACAAAGACACGAGTGTAATCTCGATACTGCAGAAGAGCAATCTGTCAGGATGTGAACCGAAGACCCCGACATCGGCAATCTTACACAGTAGCCGGGAGCTCTTAGATAAAAGTGACCAACAAGGGATCAAATCTTTCACGTCAGTTATCGAACGCTTCAGGAAACTGATGCCAGTTAGAGTCGTGTTGAAGGACAATCTCCACTGATGAAACGTTTTTCTTCCGCGACGAACGTCTCGTTAGCAAGAGTCCATTGACCCGCGAACCCTTTCTCGTAGCAGTGACGTTCAAGTTTTTTCTCTGTGACGTAATTGGACGACGCTGGAGCCTCATAAAACAGCCGACGAGGCGTGGGCTGCGCGTGCATCGCTGTGTTTGTGTGTGCATCGAGCCGAAGGAGACATAATTGAATTTCATCGGGTAATTTAATAATATCATAATATTATTCATTGGGAACAGCAGAGAGTACTCCTTTCACGTTGCTGCTGACAATGTCGTATCAAATCCTCTCCAGCGTCTGAATTTCATTCTCCTCTTGCTGTTCGAAAGACACGAACAGAGACTCGTGCTCCGTCATCGTATTAAAATATGTTTGTAGTCGAAATAGAACATCACGCTTCATCCTTCCGATAACAACGAAGCAGGACACAAAGTCTATAATTAAATGTGGGAGGTGTAACGTAGTCTACCATGTCTGGTATTTGTTGAACCTGAGCAGAGAAAAGCCCTGAGGTAAAAAGTCAGGTATAATTTTGAAATTGAAAGTTTCCCGGTTGTAGAAGACTAATTTGCATGAGAGGGGGTAAAGCAATTTTCGTGAGCGGACGCATAAGGCCACTTTTTTCATCGCCGCTCCCTGTGCAAATCAAATTATCTCGCGTTCCCACCTCGCGCGCGGTCTGATGCGATCATATTGCATAATATACCATGTGAAACGTAATTATCGCCAGCAGGCAGAAGACAGATAGTTATTTTAATACAATTCGGTTCGGCGTTTTTCATCCGCACCGCTTTCACAATTGAATTAGAAGGGAACCGATGGCGCAGCGCGACTGGATGGAGGTGATTTTAATTTAATTCATTGTAAGATTGAACAGCTGCGGTCGTAAAATTCTGGCATAGTTCATTAATCCCTCTTCGACGGTCTTTATTCAATTAAACGCTTCTTCCCTCCTGCGTGGACTAATGTTCCACCTATAGGTTTCCCTCATAAATGATTTACTGCGCTGATATTAAGTACCATTTTTATATATGTAGGTATGCATCTCAAATTATGCAGATCACTTTAGAAAATGGCACCTTTAAAATAGGCGATGATCACCTTTCCTACTGCTGAATGTTTAAAACTTATATAAAACTTATATAAAAAAATCTAATAAAAATTATATATTTTCCATTGCCTCAATGAAATATATCTGTACACGAAGCTTCCACGAAACCCACATAAGTGAAAAAAGCCATAGAAAGCCAAGAAACGTCCTCCCTTATCGTTCGTTTTGAGGTTAGACTGCCCTTTGGTATCGAGAATACCTATGTCGCCATCTGTGCGCGATATTCCACAAGTTCGCCCAGGAATCTACTTTACCGGTAGCGCTGCGACTGCCCTCTGCCTTGTCGCTGTTGCACATTTACGTTACGCGACGATCGACGTTACTTCACAGCTTGCTTCGAGAGTCTGAAGCTACAGGGCGCTACTGTCTCCTTCCCGTGGGTTTGCAACACGAAATTCAGCCCTTGACTACTTAACCAAGCAGACAAACACACAGCATACCGACCAAGGGATTTACTTGCAAATTTTAAAGCAATATTCACTCTCCAAGTAGAGCCGAATACTTTGCTTTTCATGGAAATACATATCCTGCATAATTTTAATTCCACACACAAGTGGAATACCGATTTTTATCGATTACTCAAATTATCCGCAAGAAATTCGGTGTTACGGGTCGTATTGTCGTCACATATTGTTCGTTGCCTGTATTCCGCGAGTATTCGATTGATTCAGGACCATTCTTCAGCCGGCAAAAGACGACTGTGTACCAAATCAAACCAGTCGATGGACATTTCGCGTGTTTCGGGCGAATATTCGCGCGGTTGAGGGCAGAGGGGCGACTAAAGCCGGCGGCGGTTGTGTATCCGCGTACCGTAGCCTGGGAAATTAAATTTCCCATGGCGCGAGAGCGGCACCAGTGTCGACACACCTACCAGTCCGATGGACGGCTGCATTGCAGTCGGCGGTTTGGCAATCCGGCTGTGGTCGGATCAATGTGTATTTCTCCGCGAGGTTCGTACACACCCTTCGTTTCCGGCATTCCCTTCTTCCGCAATGCACAAATAATGCATCGCCGTCTGGTAGAGCGACGCCCTAGGCGCGACGGTAATCACGTCTCCAGTGATCTTCACTGTGTGTTTACATTAGCGCCCTTTAATAGTAGCTGCAAGTACACCGACGAGGGTTCTTCATTCTCCATGCAGGCAAAACAATAAACCTATATAATGCGTACGGCAATTTAAAATGGAAAAAGTCCAGGCCAGACGAACTCCGAATGCAGCAGTGCTCTCTAAACTCTGTAGCTGGCAAACTGTCAGTTCTTTGTTGACTCATAAATTAACTCTCGACGCGCAGTGATCAATCTCGTAAGTAACGTTGTTACTCAGAAACGTTGTTACGCGAGTGAAGCGAAGATTTAGCTGCCATTCGCGCGTTACGATAATTAATTTATTACGAGTGAGAAGGAGGTTAAGAGAAATCAGATATCTGTGGGCAACTAGAAAAATTACTGTTGAAATTGCACCCACGGTGGTTTGTTTTTTAAAAATGGAAGCTAGTATCGTAACATCTGGAAGTTCCTCAACTTCCACCGGGTAAAAATGGAATTCTGATTACGCGGGAAATCGAATTGGTATTGGTGATCGAATCGAATTCGGCGGATCGTTACCACGAACCCGGGAGGTATTATAACTCGGATCGAGAAACAACTACCTATGGCAACGAATTTTTCAGCGTCGATGGAAGCGAGATCCCGCGAGTGCTATCGCAGCATTTCGTGAATCGTGTATCTGCGCGCCGTGCATTCCGCACTCCTTCACCCTGTACCTACTCCCTAACCCCTGGCCCATTAATGATTAATTACTTTAATAAGGCAATAGCCTGCATCGAAAGTATAAGCGAACGCTGACTTTGTGAATTTTCTCATCATATTGAATTTTCTAGCAAAAAGAGGATTGTTTTAAAATATTCACCATTCCTTCAAAAATCCATATTTTTTATAAATCTTGGGTACTTCTCTAGTATTTAGTGTGTAGATTACAAAACGTTTTGTCTTTTTGTTCTAGGTACAATGGCGTCGACGTGAAAAAATCCACAGTGAAATGACTGAAATAAAAAATACGTTTCAGCTGTACGTTTCACTATTCTGGCGCCACTTTTTGTTAAAAAAAATCTAAAAAAATATTTTTTTGTTCCTCTTTGTACACACCATAAGGACCCTACGTTACATTTTTAATAAAGTTCATAAATTTCTTTGAAATCACCTCCAAAGTCATTTTACCAATTTTGGACTATTATCGTGGCGTTATCCCTTTGAAGCTTCTTCCCTTTCGAACGTCAGCAAACTACTGTTCCGCTCAGATGCAGTTTCCCAGAGCTTTTTTGGCTCGTAAATTCAGCGCCATAGCTCCGACAGATTATTCTAGTTGATCAGGCTAATCCAACGGATCGAATTCTCCGGGACTGCGAAGCAAAGATTCTCATTAAATTTCGTGTTATCCGGAAATGGGCGTGACACGCTGGCCGATTCTCCCCGACACCGTCTTGGCTACGTAGAGCGGCTTTGGAGAAATTTTTTTCCTGGCCAGTTCGCGTTACCGTTCGGAGAATATTTTCTGGCGTAGGCGGTGGCTTGCAGTGCCCACCCCCTCGGCCCCGCTATTTCCCTGCATTGTTCTTGATTTACGAGCCCCCCGGCGATTCTTCTTTCGGTCGCTAATTAACGAGGGGGCCCGACTGAATTCGCGACTGTAACTCAGGAAAATTTAGCGGCCGCGAGATAACGCCACTCTTCCAGCGTGTGTATGAACAAAGGGATCCGCGGAGGCCTGGCATTCTTGCATTCAAATGCAATGATAAAGAAATCTTAATTACGCCGTGCCGCCGTTGGGGCAGGGAAGCATTGTGCGTTGCTGACGCGACGCATTCAGTTCTTTTTTTTTTCTCGGCCTGCATCGAAACACGGACGGTAAAATAATCGTTGAACTTCGGACCAACACCTATGCTTTTCCGCGCTGCGTACCTACGTCCCGCCTGAATTTCTAGTCCAAGCGTACCGTGCGCTCTCTTCGAGCTGTTTAGCCACACCCACGTAACGGGGCAGGGGTGTTCAACCGTGCTCTCTGATATGCATCGCGATGTTTCGAAATTGAAATACTGCAGGACAAGTCTCGCGATATCTACTGTCAAGCGTAGAATGACAAAAACTTGACGAGTCACGCCCCCGTTCCGCGATTACTTTCAGCTAAGCGCATTATCAAAAGCTGCGGGCTTCGATGAAAAGTGCACTACTGTCCCGCGATGATTAAACACTCCGTTGCGAAATGCAATACAATTAAAAGTTCAGCGGGTAATCCTGAATAATCCTGGGAATCTCGCGCCCCCCGCGATGGTGTGCGTACGAAACAGCCGTCAGCTGTATTTTTTCTAACGATTCCTCTCGCCGGAATAATTGACTCCTCTTAAATTTTAAACTCGAGCCTTGGTATCGGCGCTACATTATTCAAGCCTACGTTGCATTAATTACGCGCCTAAGTTAATTGTCGCGGCGCGTCGTAGGCGGCGTTAATTACGTAAGTGCCAAATTGGATCCACGCGCGACGCCGGAAAAGAGCAGCCTTAATTCTCGCAAAAGCCGATTGGATTAGCGGTCAGAGCCATTTTCCGTGTAGCTCGCTCGGTCCTGTTCCATTCCACCCTTCCGCAGTCTGAGCCCGTGTCGAATCGAACGGGGAAAGGGGCTCCGTCTGCATAAAATTAACGGGGTAGAAGTCCCTGCTCTTTCGTCCGAGAAATGGTCCACCTATACCACTGCCATCGCTGTCCCTTCGCTTTTCTATATTTCCCTCTTATTTCCTCCGACCTCTGTCACTTTATCTCCATTCCTGCGGACCGCCTCCTTCCTTTGTGACGCCACCTGACCCCTTCTATAATACGTCCATCCTCTTTTTACGCTTCGATATTTTCTGCCGCCTCTCGCCTCCAGACTCTTCTAAATTTCTGTCATCCGAGGTATTCCTCTCCACGGTGCCTGTCGCGCGCTGTGTATCGCACATTCACCTCTTCTTCCGCCAAACCTCTCCTCCCATGCTCCCAAATTTCACAATCTCTCCGCCGATGTCATGCACTAACCTTATTAAAATTTACGCGAGATGAAAGGCGGCAGGCCGCCAAATCTTACTCGCAGTTTAACTGCCTCCTGTATTTACTCCCACGTTAACGGGCGATCCTCTTGACTATCGGTGCTTATTTATGGTAACTGCGCCGGGTTAAGAAAAGAAACCTCGACGATTGGCGAGAGTGGCTTCCTCACCCACGGGAAGAATATTTCAATGAAACGATCGTTCTCCTTCACCTCCTTACGGTAGCCAGGGCTGCAGGGGGCTGAAGCGCCTAATTGCATTCACCGAGCAAGGCGTTTCTCACCCTGAAACGATTTCCGCTTTACGAAGTAGAAAACTGCCAGCCCTCCTAAATATCCATGAGGCTTTTCTCCACTTTCGCTCGTGCATCTCTTTTACAGTTAATAACATGACAAATAGTTGGAGATGAAAGGCGCGATATTCACCACGGCGAATTTGTTATTCACGCTTCCCCTTGTAGAATAAATATTCCTTGGATATCAGTACATTTCGGAGTAGTCATCAACGGTCACTCGGAAATTAGAGTCAATATTATTTTAAAGGCGTGATTGGACCCTTTGTTCCTTTCGGCACATAGTCGCGTCAACGCACGTCACGCGGCACGTTTAGTCGGGAAAACACGCTGCAGTAGAAACTTGTACGAAAAAAAAAAAACGGTCAACTGACATTAAAACGGCCAACACCACTCGCTCTCCATTGCCTCGGGCGAAAATTGCCATTCGGCTTTTCTGAATGATTAATAACGATTCTCTCGTCCATCGTCGATCAGAAAACGGACACGCTTTTGAAGCACCGTTAAATAGGGATTTGCCATTTGTATTACTCGACGCAATTGCACTTCGGTATGTTGGATGATTGCGAGGTGGATGCTTTTGTATTCCGAGCGGAATTAAAGTCGAGTGGACGAATGGAGCCCGGTCAGAAGCTTGCACTTGAAACGTGACAAAAGGGATGCGCCGCAAAATCGGTTTGATAAAAGTTACTTCAGTTTAACGGGAAATGGAGTTTATGCAGCGCAACAAAGCGGAATGCCCGTGCATTACGGCAGTGGGGTTGAGAGCTGTTACTGCAATTTTATGCCAGCGAAATATTTTAGTCTGTGTTACATCAAGTAGGCGATCTCAGTTGGCAAATAAACAGGACTGTCGTGTAACAGATGTTGGAAATGTCCATGCAATGGCAGCAGTACTAAATGGAGCATGGCGAATACATTTAGGGACAATTGAGTATTGGCCTGTTGCAATTTTGTAACTTCAGTCGCAGCGTCTCTTGTCGTGCGTGAAGAGCTTCCCAGACTGCAGTGACATATTGCGGAGAATTTCGGGCGAAAAGAATGGCAGGCAAAAAAATTCCAACTTCACTCATGCCCGTTTATTACAGTTTCCTTATTAAGGAGCGAAAGGACAATTACTTATTGTCCTTGGCAGACAGCATTTAGCAAGCTTCGGGAGATTCTATAAGCTTGATTAAAGAATGGAACGACCGGTTGGAACTCGGAGACAATAGGATTCATTTAATAGCCTATAAAATGGGAGCACTTCTTAGCCCGGAAGAATAATTTCTGCAGTGTTCCCACAATCAACAGTTAACGAACATTCAAAGCTCCTTTAATGCAGTCGAAAAAAGCAGCTGAGGAGCAATCAAGTAAATTGAAACGCATTGTTACGGGGAAAGCTACTGCTAACGAACGACCAACAGCCAACAACTCTTGAGAGCTTATCTACTTCTCCTACGAACTTCTTTCATCCCTTGTCAACGATAAATCGCACTCTGGCCAATCGATCTGTGCCATCACCGAAATTTCCCGATTGGAGGTTAGGTCTGATTCTTTTTAGCTTAGGTTACACTTAAAATAATAATAATAATACTAAATCTTGCTACAAGAGTATTCTATGCGAAGTAAGATAAGTGCTGCCTGGAAAAATGTCACCCCCATTCGTCTGACTCTTTAAAAGACATGTACCCCGCTTTTGGACGTTGAAAAGTGAATTGCGGGCCGTCCAGTGGCAAGCAAGTTTTCCCGTTGTTTGACATCGGTGGACACGGCGGCCAGTGTTCCTTACCGAGAAGGGGATGCTTTGACACCGTTTAAGGGGAACTCTGTAAACACTGTACGTGGGACCTTGGCGGTGGTGCACTTAGGGGCTTCACAGAGTTATGCGGCGCGGGGGTTAGAGGCAAGGGTCTGGACCAGTCCAGGGGTAAGAGTATCGCCAGTGCAGTTGAACAAGGTAATGGATGGCTCATAACCGAGTTACTTACGTACCGCAACCCTTGCGTCTTGTACCGCCGCGGCTGCTTTCTCCTCGCCACCCTCGGTCTGCGCTGTTCTCTAGTTGTCAGGGGTTGGCAAAAATTCCTGTCAACGTTTACGTTCGTTCCGCGGGATAATGTAGCTGGCTCTGCGTGTGCTTGCAAAGCTGTTTTCACTGCAACTATTACCTCGGCAATATGCTTTGTATCTCGTAATGAAGTTGCGAATGGATTTTCGGGTGGTGGTCAAATATCAGCTTTATAGCTTTCCACTTTATTTCTCGTTCTTACCTTGCTGATATCAAGCGCTCGTTCTCAACATTCCTCTTCTATCAGCCCCATCCGCTCCCCACTTATGGTACTCCGCTGCTTTACTCCTGCTCCTGCGCATAAACAAGCAAGAAAATTTCGCGTGCCATGCGCATTAAAATAGTGCTCAGATAATGTAACTGCTGCTTCATGACAGGAATAAATTACACGTATTTGCTTACATAGTTAACGAATTCTGGCCATGCGCGCATGAAGGGAAGCCTTTAAAATATCCTGCGAAAGCACAGAGGAGGGAGAGATCGTATACGCTGCGAAGATATTAACGCAACGTTCCTAAGCGAGCTCTACGTGACTAGGGGTTGCACAAAATCCAATTCTGCAATCAAGAAATCCCCCAGCAATGAACTCTCCAATAGTTTATTATATGTCTCCAGGAATGACCTGCCACTTGTGCCATAAAGGAAGAAACGAATCACGACCGGAGCGCAAGCTACTGGCCGATCCAATTCGTCAGAGAGCAAGTGCTAGAAGACGGGGCAGAGCAATTCCGAAGTCGAACCGGTTTTCCGAAGGGAACGCGTTTGCTGGTCGAAGCAATTGGAATGAAGCTAGTAGGGATCGCGAGGAGGAAACCGACAACCTGCTACCTCGTCGCGCCGGAGCCCTTTTCACGCGGAATACGTTCTGCAGCCCGTCTGATCTGCTCGTGTTCGCGCGTGGCGCTCACAGGTTGATTCGCCTTGGTGAACACGAGACGGAAAGAAATACAAGTCAAAGGCAGGGAACATCAAAGGTGGCTGTTTCCGGCCGGCTGTTACGCCAAGCATACGACGTTTGCTCGCGCTATGTAATTTCGCGCCGCGCACTGTTATGCGCTAACACATGGATCCTTGGCGTTTCCTTGGGGACCCTGTCGGCGGATCGCTGGAATTTCTGAATCTGGAGCAGCGGGGCGCTGCTCGCGTGGAAAGACCTACTACAATGCGATCTTCTACGTGAATCGATGACGATAAGTCATTCGGTTGGTGATGTCGCAGTTGCGATGTCGCCTGACTACGCACCATTCAAAAGTTTTTCATAAAAACCTAAGTACAATTTAGTAATAATAATCTAGAGATGTAAGGTGTTATTTTTTATAAGCTACAACTGTTATGCATTGCTTTCACAAAGTTATTGTTTAGTAGTGTTATTTTTTGTTGAGTTATATCGCAAAGTGTGTGAGAAATTCAAAATGGAACTTTTGCCTCGGGCAGGTAAAATAAAAAATTAAAATAGACTTAAAAAAATACAAAATGCACTAAAAAGTAAAAAATAATTTTTCCCTTATTTAATCTACGACTCTCAATTTTTTTAAGTCTACGACAGATTTACACAATTCGAATGATGAGGCGTCGACTTAAGAAATATGAGAGTCGTTGATTAAATAAGGGAAAAAATTATTTTTTACTTTCTAGTGCATTTTAGTGACTTTTTTTACCCGCCGGACTTTTAGCCCCTCTACTGTCCGTCACTGGCGGACTTGAATCAGTAGTACAAGTCAACCAGGCTGTCCCAAGCAGACGATGTACTGACCGACACTACTGGGTGTTGCTTCCAAGTAGTATGAATCAACAGCGTGTCAGACTGCCGCCTGATTTTACGATTGACCTTCTTATTAGCATAAATCGCGTGAATTTATTGGGGCGTAATCCCCTCCCCGCCGTTACCCCGTTACAGAAGTGGCGCGTCCCTTTCTGACGTGCGACTGTGTTACGCAAATGGAATCCCATTCCAGTTGTAATCCCCATGTACTAGGACACCGCAGGTATTATATACTATAGGCCAGGAATCGAGACTGACCTAGTCTTCGTGACACATATTCATATGATAACCACGCCATTAGCGCGACTACATTAACATTAATTCCGTGGACCCGTGGCCTATCCGGTATCTCGCGTTAAATACGCCCGTTCAAAGGGGCACGAACGTCGATACCGTTAAAGTACTGTAATTTAACTTACTGCTGTTTAAGTGGATTCGAACACTGCATAACGGCTCCGCGAGTCTCTTAAAGTATCACTGAACCTTCCTGAAATCCAGTTAAGAAATTCAGAGGACTCTGTCAAGGTACGCCTGCGAAGTTTGAAGGTCTAATATTTGCGAAATTTAACAGTTTCATGCCGGATATTGGAGAATTCTACGTTACACTGCTGCCAGGATTAAAACCGGAAGATAAAATCTCTTGGACGTTCCTTTTGCGACTTTTAAGTATCAGTATACGCATTGAGATTTATTGAATAAGATAGGGTAAATCCGGGAGACGCGGTCGGGCCGGATAGTTGGTCGAGTCGCTATATTTCAGACCACCTATACGTAAAAACGCGTTAAAGTGCAGACCAATTACTTCTCTAGAAACCAAACAATTAAGGGGAGGTTCTGGTCTAGAGCCCAAAAAAATAGGTGATATTTAGGAATTAATTAAAGGAAAACTACTACATATAATTTAATGGGACTTTTTGCATTGTATTAAGGATGTCTTAATTTATAGAAATATATTTTTTGTTTTATAATTAATCATTGCAGACAGCCCTGGGGAGTCGTTAAAGTCAAGGCGTCAAAAAATTGATCCAAATCGGTGGGACCTGTATCTCCAAAAGTTATTATCCGATTCGACTGAAACCTTTTTTATTTTGAAGATTATTCTTTTGGCTAGGGGGGGGGGCTAAAAATAATTACAAAAATGACATTTTTTTTTAGAAAATAACGACACTTCCAGTTTGAAATCACTTCCCTGTATTTTTCGTCCTTTCATCGCCTTTGAAAATTATAAATTTTCAACTTTCTGTAATTTTTTCTAGTTCCTCCCCTAGCCAGAAGTATATTCTTCAAAATAAAAAAAGTTTCAGTCGAATCGGATAATAACTTTTGGAGATACAGGTCCCACCGATTTTGAGAACACTATTTCGGGAAAAACGCGTTTAAAGTTTTACATGAGCGCCGAGTGACCGGTTGTGACCCATGCATTTG
The DNA here is from genome assembly GCA_944738655.2 of Andrena hattorfiana. NCBI lineage: Eukaryota > Metazoa > Arthropoda > Insecta > Hymenoptera > Andrenidae > Andrena > Andrena hattorfiana. Next base: position 1,621,194 of record OX122895.1, read on the forward strand.
CCGCTACTCAAATGCCTATAACTTCGAGAATTTTACGAATTTCAACAAATCCTTTTAAACACGTTTTCCTAAAAGGTTGAACATTCGAAAAATGAATTAAAAAAAATCGACATTTAGACCAAAACCTCCCCTTAAATGAATAGCGTCACTTCGGTTCCTTCTGTGTTTTTCTAGATTAAGAGGCTATAAAAGGTAAACTGAGGTTACATTTAACCTCTTTTGTCACACAACGGTGTATTATTTTCGTTTAATGTTTGGGAATAATAAGATAGTAGAGATATTGAGGAACAATGCAGCCAAAGTATTTAGCCATATTAACTCTTCCTCTCAAAACTAACGAGAAGACCATCTCTCGCTGCAGAAAGGAGAGATGGTCGAGTTATGATTTTTTTATTATTTTTATTTATATTTTTATTTTTTATCATTCTTTTATTATTATTATTGTTTACTTATTTTAATTATTCACTTTTGTATACATTTGCCTTGCTAATCGCCGATAGGTAGTTCGCTTTATCTTTGATGTGTTCTTTACTTGTTTAGCGTAAACAAATTAAATATCAATGAATCTGTAGTTGCATTCACTTATAAATAATTTTGCTTTCTTCTTTGTTATTTTTCCATGAATAATTATGAGAGTGGTCTCTGCCAACGACGAAAACCATTTCTCCCGGCACCTCGGGAGAGATGGTCAGATGTCATGACTTCAGTTTTCAACCCGATCTACAGTAAATACTGTCTTAAAGCAAATATTGACCAGTTTTTCCGAATCAACATAAAATTCTGAACATATTAGGTTTGTGCTAATAAAACAAGTAATATCTGTATTAGTTTTAATAGCCATTTTATATTAAGTCGACCGCGTCTCCCGGATTTACCCTAACGTTTCAGATTGCACCGGAGTAACGTGCTGCGTTCCGTATAAATTCGGCGAGCAACTTTCGATTTCGCAAGGTCCCTTGAACGATCAAACAGTGGCTTAACGGTCATAGACGTTGCGAAAGGCCTCGATGGGGCGGGAGCAAGGTAGCAAGGTTAGCACGGCTTATACTAAACGCTAATTTGCATCACATCTGTATGCGCCATCGTGCATATCCCCGGCTTACGCGGAGTACTCTGCTCTTAATACTTCGTTAATCTGCACCTATATCTCGCCGCCTATAACGCTTTGGCTGGCTCCTGGATCGCTTTGTGCCGTGGACGCGTGAAATCCATCGCGGCTGAGTGAACAGGGATTGATTCGCGGCCAAGTAGACTCGTTTCGAAACGGCTTCATCGCTGCTGTTCAACAACATCACTCTGAACCCCGCAGTTTCAGATTAGTTTAGAAGTATCATACTCGGTGCACAAGCGGTTTTATGAGTTGCGAGAGTTACTATACCCTGCAAGAGCTTAAAGAATGACTGGGCTAGTATTTCGCGAGCGGTATGATTGATTAAAGAAAGGAAGTTTATTACAGCACACAATTTTCGGGAATAAAGTTTAAAGAGGATTAGTATTTACGCTTGAAAGCAGGTCTCTACATTAAATAGCAACTTTTCGCTGCTAACAACCAGGCGCATCCGCTTTGAGCCGAGTTCTTCCTGCGTCCAAGGAATACTTTTATAAAAACGTATGCAAATTACAAATTCGCGTCAGAGGATTTCAGAATTACTCAAAGCGTCGCCACGGCTCTGATGAATTTCCTACGAATTCATTTGTGGAATGCAGCAAATCTAAATTGTAGGTCATTGCTTTTTTCGAACCCGTCTAAATTAGTTAATAACCTGCTCTGTACCTTCCTGTGGATGCCGTTTACCCGGTCGAGTAGACGCCAGTTAATCCAATTCGAAACTTCGTCGCGTATCATTCTTCTTTCACGCGGCGTGTACCGTTCCGTCTGGCACTTCCAGCGGAGAAGTTTCTTACTAGGCGCTGAAGACTTCCGCTGCTTATGATAAACTTTAAACGAGATGCTCGTTCCGCGTAGTCGGCTGCACTTTGATTTGAGACTGTTGGAGATTGACAAAAAGAAAGCTTCCGCTTCTGAGGCGAAAACCGGGGGTGGAGGGTTGGGGAGATAAACGCGACACCATGTTCAATTCATCCCCTTATTAGAAGCTTTTAGTCCGACCGTACTGTTCAATGCTACTGAATTCCCAGTAGTATAGGTCAACGGTTTCTCAGACGCTGCTGGCTGCTACCACACTACAAATCTTTAAATACTGTTCATCAATATTACATGAGACTGGCTGGGCTTTTAAGCTATTTTTCAATTATAAATTCCTAGATTCTGCTCGGTTACTCTGGGCACAGCAAGCCCCGTAGGTAAACCGACAAGACCAGATCCTCTCTTCTGTCTCTTGGCTTGAGCATCTGGAATTTCTCAGTGCCATGTGTCAGCAGGGCCCCTTCCCGCTAGTGTCGTCGATCGTTTATTTCCTACTTCCCTGTCCGCCCGAAAAGTGCAGTCAGGCGGAAGCGGGGCGGCGCGCGATATCGATGCTGGTAGATCAAAGCCCGCATTCTACCTCCATGCAGGGTCGGCGAAAGAGCTGTACGGGCAAACAGTTGACTGTGTCGGGACATCCTATCGGATTGCTATGCCACGGGGACTAAGGCGACATCACGTGGAAGAGGCCAACGAACGGATGAACGCGTATCAAGGAGGCGTGATGTTTGACGTGCATATGCACAGCCAACATTAGTGTGGATACACGAAGTGCTTGGGAATATTAAGAAATATTAATTTATGATCGTGTGGCACGTAGGGGAAAGCGGGGCAAAAACCAGTTGTGTATTTTTCCTGCTGGCAAAAAGTCAGATGGTAAAAGAAACTTTAATTGGACCTTGCAGAATCAGAAAATGAGAGTCCTTCTTTGAAAAAACTATTTGACTCACAGAAGATTTCTCTGAAGGGTGCAAGTACCACTTTCCACCATATAATACTAGCTTTACTTCTCGGCTTCGCCCGAAATTTAGATTCTGATTTTATAAAAAAATTTTTTTGTTTTTTTTTGTGAAAATAGTTACATTCATCTGGATTAGTCAGGAATAATGAGCTGAGGCACCTTTTGTGATCACAGAGTTTATCGATAGAAAGTTTTTAGGCTGCAAACACACAAATATAGATATAGAAGCTTTCTGCTTTATATATTAAGATTTCAGGTGTCTGGACACTTAGCGCAACATATCTTCTCTCAGTGTTTTACGGTGTTAGGGCAGTTACACGATCGAGTCACGTAAATGGATGTAGGGAGATGATCGATATCGCACCAGGGCCTCCGCATTATAATTCAATGAACGTAATGGACCGGTCACCTTGTCGCTAATTAATCGTATCCGCTGAAGTTACTCCGTGACTCTGGGAATATGAGGTGTGCAACATTCAGGCTAATAATTGGTGAATTACCTCTCGGCGAGCGGTCTACGTCACCGCGCGTAGTGTTAGTGAATGCAATTGAACGACGTATATCTCTCAGTGTGCCGGAAGGGTCTACCGCCACGTGTCGCATTAATTCATGGAGTTAGACAGACACGTCAAATCGGTGTTAGACTGAATTTTTTGGATACGATGCGTGAGTGGGTGCAGCATACTATCATTCAGCGGTAAGGGATTAACACCCTTCATTTGCAGTACAATTTTCGAAATTCACAGTTCCTATTTTAGCATTAAACATAAACACACCAAAGCCCAGAACAATCTGTCCCTGTGAGCTAACCCGTCCGTTTGCATAGCAGCGCCGGCCGGTTAATTCCATTAAACGAAGTTCCCAGTTGATTAGTGGCACTTTCATAGGATCCATAATATTGGGCGCATCTATCGATGCGCCAGTTCTCTGTATGATCCGGGGCGTTATGATCGATCGACGGGATACAAATCACTGATTCGCCAATACGCATCAGGACAGGGTCGAAGTCAATCTCGACGTATTCATGAATGCATGTGACCATGGTTAGTCCAAATACTGCGCCCAATTAACTGGAATTAACTGAAATATTTTATCCACGCACAATGTAGCACTGCCTCATATTCCTGGGGGTTATTTATACTGTATAATATAGGTAGGTTTAGTAAGCGGCGTTTGACGTGGCCAGTGGAATTGAGCCGCGAATGCAGATGTATAAATTGAAGTACATACACCCTTCTGTGAAATGTTAAGCGGTTAGACCACCTTGGCCAGGTAAAGAAATATCCCATCTTTGGGAATTTATTTCTAAGTGACAGAAACACTTTTATCGATAAAAAATTTTCAATGTAGATAGAGACATCTTTGAAGAATATATACAATTTTTTTTTAAATATCAAAACATTCCGAAAATTTTAAATGCGTTTTTCTAGAAACTCTATGGATTTTTATACAATTTGCACAGATGTTCTTAAATGTATTCTCTATCGTACGACCGTCAATTTTTTCGATCGGTTGAAAAATAACAAAAAAGCTACACTTTGAAGCAAAAAGCTCATATTTGCGTGTAAGAAAATGGACTTCACTTACGCATAAGTCAGGTAAAAATTAAAATATCGAAAAGATCTAAGAACATCTGTGTGAAATTGTAAAAAAAGAGAGTTTTACTGAAATTCGAGAAAAACGCATTTAAAGTTTTCGGAATGTTTTGATATTTGAAAAAAAATTGTATATGTTATTGAAACATGTCTCTATGTCCATTGAAAAATTTTTGTCGATAAAAGTGTTTTTGACACTTAGAAATAAATTATTAAGGACGCGATATTTCTTGATCTGACCAGGGTGGTCTAACCCCTTAAGTGTCTAAAGCTTCTTAAGCTCGTCGATAAAGCTCCCGTGTGTGAGCCGAGGATATTTAGCACTTCATCGCGCTTATATAGCGATCATTAAGAAGGTGGCAGAAACGTCCCCCGGCGACAGTGTCAGATAAATGTGTTCCGCCGTGTCGTTGAGCCAGAAGTTGCAGTTAACCTACTCTATCTGACTCGCCCATTGTTCTTCGCCAATAATGTGCACATGGCGGACAATCATGTCACAATGCAACGTAATGGCTGAAAAGGCCCTAAGTGCACCGCGCCCGGAATGCATCTGAGAGGGCGGGCAGCCGTAAAAGCTCGAAACGCGAGGGACGTAAAGACGATAAGCGTCTTTCGTTAACCTGCCTCGCCACAGTTCCCCTTACTGCCTGGGAAAATCGCCGTTTAATGTGCCACGCGGTTTCGATAAACGCGCGGAGCGCTGCAAAATCCTGGATTGCACAATTCTGAGGCGTTGGAGGCGGAGCACCTCGCGGGCGAGATGCATTATAAACGCTGAGAGCGTTGAACGCCACTAGACGTGGGTGCCTCTGTAATCACCGAGGATTAAGAAATACGAAGTTGTTAGCGAGAACTCCAGCGATAGCGGCTCGTTTTAGGCACGTTGGCGAAAAGGTTTTTTAACTGGAGCTCTGCAAGATGGAATCGCTCGTGGATACTTGAACCTTTCATTTTAGCAATCAACCGGGAACGCTCCAAACTCGAAAACTGGCCGCGGTATTCGATGACAACTAGCTCGTTATTGCCCCTGATAGGACTGGTCTCTCTCTCTCTCTCTAGAGCTCCCTCTCTGTATACGCTGGCGAGAAGCACAGGCTTCGGAGAGAACAGTGATAGGACTCTCTAGACCCGACCATGCTAATGAACTTGGCCTGCCATTATCTAAACTACAGTCAGTACCGCCACTTCGCCCGGCCCTCCATCGAACTAGGAATAACTACCGCTCTCCTGGTCCGGGGACCTCTCGCTCTTCTCACCGAAATCCATTGTCCCTTGAATATAATGCTGATTGCTCGAACCGTCGAATTTTGAGCAATCAACAAACTTCTTCCTCTTAACGAACCACCACTTTTGTCTGACCAGCAGCCTCAACGAGTTTTGAATGTATAATTATTTGATCGCTCCTCGCCAGGCCCTGGAACTTCGCTTGATTTAATTGCTCGCGTTGCTTTGACTCCCTGAGCGCGTCGAACTTTTCGCTTTGCCACGGGCCTGCGAGTGTTACGTATGCAAAATAAACGGGGGTGATGATGGCAAGGTAATGTACTACTGTAGAACCGATTAGGATAGCCCGAATGGACGTATTCGTCGTTTTATCCGAAACCTCACTGGTAGGGGAGGAAATTTCCGGTTTACATTTGCGCTGGCAGTCATGAAAGAGTGTCCGGGAACCGATATCACTTCATCGCCGGGGATTTTCGCGCAACAGGGTTCCTCATTTCGTCAGGAAATTGCAATAACCGCTCGAAAAATCGTCCGAGCAATCCGAAGCGTGCAGGCGATGGGGAGGCACGCTCGTTTCTTTTGCGACGCTTTTACGGCCGTCAGGCGTTCGATTCGCGGAACAGACGTACATCACGTGGAATCACGCTACGTGAAATTTCCGGTGGGCACGGTGGTCTAATTGAAGCTAATTGAAAATCGATCGATCGGCCGTGCGGTTTGCGAGGCACTGGCCTCCCCCGCTATAACTCTACACTTCGGTGACTAACGGATTATCGAAGTATGCAAATGCGGAGTGCAGAATACTTCATGGTCGAACAGGCGGAAATTAATAAACGCGGCGTACCCTGCCTGGACGTTTCTCTTTTTCTGACGCTCCAGTGAAGGCCTGGAAGAAGGCATTCGTTTGAATATCATTTTTAAACTCGGTGCATTATGAGCGCAAAGCATAGCCACAACAACGATGTGAATTTATATTTCCAAGGGATATTTTGGTAGATTATCGATGCGTCTGATTAATTTGCCGCATTACTACTGAATTGATGCGCTGTCTGACCAGTAATAGGTTATTTCACTTGATTGTCTAGTCCTTTTTCAATTGAATACTTAATCTTTTTTTATATTTCGCTGGTTTCGGTGAACTTAGAGTTGCAAGTAGTATGGCGCGTCACTTGTCAGACACATGTGAAAACACGGTAACATGACTTAATGAGCTGGGTTTTAATCAGACGCTGGAGTGTTATTAACATGCAATATGGTAATTTCGCGTCAAAATTAATTCGGCATAAAGTGCCAGTTATTATAACGGCAATTTACAATTAATAATGGATAACCGCTCCCAGCGATGGTAATTCATCGTCAAGTTTTCAGAGTAGGCTTATTGTTTCTCCACTGGACGTAATAAATTCTAGTGAATTAATAATCTGTGAACTCTTAAACACGGAAATCATAAACAAACGTTGCACAGAACAGTCACGTGTACATAAATCGTGTATTATTATTCATATATTATTAGGTGCGTGCTTGACTCGCGTGATTCATTTGCGACATCATTCTTAACGCCCTTGCGACACGAATTAGCGAACTATTAGCAATGCAGGCTTGAGTAGCAGTAGCATTAAACATCCAGTAACTGTTCCACGCTTTGAGTAGTGAAACAGTTTAGAATATTGCTGACCAACGAATGATTTTTCCTCACTTTTAAAAGCACTTCTGTCCGTTTCCAAGCCGCGTTTCTAAATCACTATCCAAAAATTACCGTATTCCCTTATAATGCTGGTACGTGACGTGCAATATTCATGAAACGGAAGTTTTAAAATTAAAAAGAGGGAACGGAACACGTGTCTATTAGCATCGAGTAATGAATCCCTAGGAAGTAATTAAAGTTTTCGCGGAGAAAATTTCCCGTCTAGGACTCAAGGCGAATCCGGGTTGCGTCGCATTTTTCACCGCGCTCGTGTTACTTTCCTCATCCTTCTAAATTCCACGTTTCTGGCTCTCCCAGGAGACCCTGCAGGCCACTCCTACGGAAATCCTCTCATCGGCGGACGGTACAGAAATTTGAGTTGCATAATAGTAATCAGAACCCAGGCTGATGAGCGCATCCTTTCAAGCCACATCTGCGACTGCGAGGCATCGTCCTGTTATTACAAGCTCAGAACTAAATTATACCGTACACGCCCATCCCGTAACTGGCCTCTCATTAAAACCGAGAAAATGGAAGTATTCACCGAGAAGAATGATTTTTCTAATTGCGTCACTTCTGTGAGCCCAAAGACCGTGCCCCTTTGTTGCGTCTTCTTTTCCTCGCAAAGGAATAATGGGAGTTACCTAAATGAGGGTGAGCTAAAACGAAAGACACGACTCGGTACCGTGGAAGCTTATAAAGTAGATATTGCGCTTCGTTATTCTCGCTGTTGCATTGAAATGCACGTCTGAGGATTTGATAGATGTATCTGAACAATGTAGAAGACTCAGCGTTTCCAATACGAATTCACCGAATGCTCGCCTAAAACACGATCGCTAACGTCGAGTGAAAAATGGATACAGCAGACATACAGCGCCGGTGGAAGCATTAAGACGAAAGTGCAGGATTCTAGTGCGAGGAATAGTGAAAAGATGATCGTGATTAGTGCTACCCAGGGAGCAAGCCGGTGCGAGAAGGGCTAATCAACACGCCTCTGGTAATTTGCCAGCACGATAGGCCTGAATTTTCGTGCGAACGCATGTCGCATCCCGTCGGTGGGCTCGTCTCAAGAGCGTCGCGCGAAAAGGGGTAGTATGACATTTTTCTCTCTGGCGAGCGTCGGCAACAGGGCACGAGAACGTTGACGAGAAGAGGAATCCACGGATAATTGAACCCTTAAAAAGCTGAGCACGGGCTATGGAAGGGGCGCACGGCGTCAAAGACCGGTCGCGGAGGGCGGCTGGGGGGTGCGTGGGGGGAGAGAGGAAAGACGACGAAGGAGACGACAGGGCGTAAAGTCCACGGTACACAGCGCAGATAAGAGAGGTTGGGGCGGTAAGTAGGATCCTGAAGGAAGCGTGGGTGGCCCGGGGTGGCAGAAGGGTCGACATTTAATCTAGGAGAGAGCACAAGAGATCGAGATACGTTTTGCTTTTATATCCTATCACGCTTGTCTAAGAGCCAGTGATCCAGAAAACAAGCGTACGCGTGCTTTTACTTTCGCGATCATTTGAGACTTATCGTGCTTGGTGGAGGGCTATCCCTCAGGATGTTCATGTCCCAACGTCCATCAGAATGAAGAGATGGACGATAACCTGCGCGAAATATGGCGCATCTTGCCAGCAGAAACAAAGGCCGCACATCTGGGGGATGAAGCTGATGCAGTCCACCCCTTCGCTGGTATTTATGTGCTTTCCGGGATGGAGGAGCGCGATGCGAAACCCTTTCGTTGGCGTTCAGTAGTACGAGTCAACGATAAGAGCGGAAAGCACAGGAAGGATGATACTGCTTCCGCGGAGCAGCAGTGAAATCTGCTGGCGAAACGAAGGGAGCAGTTCCCATTGATTCTCAGACAGCTTCATCAGGTAAATGTGCTTGATGTTGTTCAAAGTCAGTTTATGGAGTTCCCAGCAATTAAAAATAATCAACGGAGCATTGTTAACAGCCCGATACCTCTTCACTTGTATCAACAACTCCGTTCAGTGTAACAGCATAATACGTGGCTACACTCTCGACTGGGGTATTAATTAAATGCCCAACCTCGGCGCAGTTTGCTCATATTAATTTACGCCGGGGAAACAATATTAATCACGCGAAACACGAGGAACGTTGTCAAAAAAATTGAATTTAAAAGCTTCATGGATGTGACGTCCCAGCTCCGCCACGGGGTCCGCGCCTGGTTGGTTTTCGCCAGCGCCGCTAGATGGCTAATCCTCTCACAAGTGCTACACTCTAATCTCGTTCATATATATACAAGTTCCAAGTTTCCTCCTCTTAGTCCCCGTGTGTCTAGGGCAGGGGCTGCCAGCTATAGCCCTACTGATGAGTCTTGGGTGACGGTCTCAAGACGGAAACGCACATCTTCTTTTCCTCCTCGATCTTTAAATAACCAATCTACCTGCCCCGCACAGTACTCCAAAAAGCGTGACCGACCTTAGGGAATTACGGTTACGCCGGAGGCGACGGGGCAAGATATTCCCTCTTTACGTTGCGAAGTCCAATCATCAATCACAATCTCGATTTCGGACGTAACAATGGAAAATGAGCGAGCCTGTTTAGGGATTGCAATACGTAAACCGGGTTTGCCGGTAAATCGCGAGAAATACCCTCAAATTTTTACCAGTAATTCGCCAAATATTTACCGGTAATTCGATAAATTATGTATAGCAATGTAGCGCATATATGCATTCATTAATTCCGTCGATATCTACTCCGTTATCAATGAAAAAGCTTCAATTAACCCTCTATGGGCCGAATTTTTGTTTTAACTCCAAAAAAATTGTGGGAACGAAAAATCAGAAATTATAAACCTATATATGCAAATGAAAACAAATTTTTGCGTTTAAACAATTTTATTGCGATATATTCACTATGTGACTTTCAAGTCACATCGGCCTATAAAGTTTCCATTTATTTTGTTATTTCAGGTTGATGGGCCTAGCAATGGTCATGAATACTAGTATTGGTTGTGTTGGCAACGTCATAGAGTTAAGATTTGTGCGCCATCTCATGAAAAAAGCTATAATTATTTTGTAAAATGTCGAAAAATTAAAATGTGACCTGAAAGTTACACGAGCCCATAGAGAGTTAATAATAGAGACGAAAACCGAAGTATCTCAGAAAGAACCAACTTTAAACCAAAAGAAAACTAAAAATCTGAATCAAGCCACCAAAGAGTAGACGTATTTTCAAGTAGAAAAAGTAAAAAGAAAATATCTACAAATGGCATATGATTTCTTAATGACTACCCGAACAACAAGTGTAGAATCTAAGAGCGGTTTATCAGGAGACCAAAGTTTGGACAAATTATGTTTTTGCGTGCTTATTTGTTAAAAAGAATTCTTAAATAAAAAATATTTAATTATGTATATAAGTTAAGATTCTTTTCATTGTTTTTACTGTGAAGATGCATATTAATAAGTAATGGCAATAGTTATACAAATATATCTATTTTGTGTTATCTCATTTTATATTTTATGTTTAGAACAATTTTATTTGCATATATTTTTCGTAATGCTCGATTAGAGTTCAAGAAATTTTTTTTTATAATGTTTACTTTCATATTTTCAATACCTTAAATAATTACCGGTAAATTACCGATAAACCGGTTTTGAATGAAAATTTTACCGATTTACCGGTAATTGAAAAAGTCGGTAAATTTGCAATCCCTAGAGCCTGTGGTGATATCAGCGCCTGCAAATGCGAGTCACCGACAGGAAGTTAATTCTCAATTCTTAGCTAACGCTTTCAGTCAAGTTGAACCACCCGACTTCTCAAGAAAATATATAAATACATCAGTGTCTGTACTTCGATCATGCCTCCGGCAGGATGGACGATCACAAAGTACTCTTGCTACTTGTTCATCGGTCGGTGGTTAGCGTGGCGCTAAGTTTAATCCCGATTTACGGCTAAGGATTACAAGGGTCCTCGTATCCTGTCAAACGGGGAAGCGGTGAGGGAGAAAGGCAGACAGAACTAAAGAGGAAAGAAAAACAGAAGCGTTCTCAGATAGCCGTGACGTCAGAACCGAGCTTCGGAGCAACGAGATCGCTATAATTAATGCCGACGTAACGAGAACCCGGCAAACACTCGCGGCCGGACTTTCTAAGTGGGACCCCGACAAGCATCGAGACGTTAAGTAGAAGTAACGGGAACTCAGCCAGCAGCTCTTAATGAAAGTACGAGATTCATTGACCGCCTCCCTTCAATGGCGAACACTTATATGCTTATTGTTCTTGTAATACTTCAAGTCGAGACGAGAATAAGTCAAAGGTCTTTGATCTTCCTGGACCTTGGAGTGATTCACGAATCCGATGAAAAGGTAGCAGTTTCTCCTCGAATAATCACGGCTCAAAATCTGACAAATCTGAGAAAGCTTTTTTAGCAAAGTGGAGACCTGCTTCGCATGAAGAGCCACCTGCCATTGTCGAGAAACGAACCAGGTGTGTAATGGACTATCCGAAACGTGGTGTAAACATTTCCCCTGAATGCCTGGCTTTGTAGAGGAAGCGCGTGCAACGCAATATCGTTAATAAATAGCTTCCATTCCTGTTTTTGGAGCTGCAGCTTTGACAGCGTGCAATTTCGAGTTTAAAACGAGCATTGGGCGTGTATCGTCGTCGTTGCTCGCAAACTTTTAGGAAGCGCGGAGCGAACGCTTGAAAAAGGATTTCGTGGTCCTTCCGCGGTTGACAAGCGCCACAGTTTTGCCGAGCTCCCGCGGCCGCGAATGATCGAATGCAGGCCATGGAAAAACAGTTGCAGCAATTCCGCGCCCCTTTGTGCGTCGGGTATGAAAGGCTGTCAGTGTGGACGTTTCCATGTTTGTCTTTGTATAATATTGAACGGACCCTTCAAGAACTACGCTGCCCTGTGTTTAATCGCTGGCCGCAGCAAAACTGCAAACCGGATGTTCTGTTGCAACTGTTTCGTGTTTGTTGGAAAAAATTGGTTGTTGACTAAAAAGTGGAAATCGCTAGTCCAACGAATGCAGAAGACTAAAACTGATAAATGGAACCTCAAATCGAAGCGTCGATTCGCTGAACACCTGTTAATTTCTTTGCAAATTTACAATGTTCCATATTTATTCTCAAGCAACATTTTGTTTCTCCTATATTTTTTCTTACATAATAAACGAAATTTTTAATTATTTTCGGTGCTTTTTATTTTGAAATAGACCAAGTTAATATTGCAATGCGTTCATACCCTTGCATTTTTTTTAAAATAATGGTATTTTTGCATTTGGTTTCAATCTTTCCACGTGATTTCCTTATTCCAAAAGGGATATTTTTACGGGGGTTAATCCAAGTCGGTCTCCATTTGGCGATTGCAGCGCCACCTGGCGTCTCCTCTTTGATGCACATTCACTAGGACTGTTGGCTGTTGCGACCCGACTGAGCCTGGAGTTCAGAGGGTGGGAATGCCTGTATTTAATTTGGCACCAGGCTTTTAATCAGACAACGCTTCAGACGGTCATTAGACCCTGGAAACCCGGAGGGGCCTACTTACAGGGAGCTTTTTGGCGATTTAAGGCGACGCGGTGTCTCTTTCTCTTATTTACATAAGCACATGCCTCTTTTGAGCTGGAGTCGCTTTATTTTATGCTAAATTACTATATAAGGATCGCGCACAGCATGCCCAACGCGAAAGCAGAGTTAGAACCCGGCACGCATAGAAAAAAACGTCACGCATAAATTTCTGTTGAAGTTCCAAAGATGCTCGCTCTAATAATCAAGAAACTTGCGTTGTGTCTTCTTATTCCGACGCCGTTATTGGGCACCGAACTTTCAACCTACCTGCGAAAGTTTGAGGAAAACGTCTGTAAAATTATAAAATAGCGAAGTATCGGTTTCACGACTCTAGAAAATTCATAATATAAACGTTTCTATACATTTCAACTAGAAACTTGTTTAACTTGCACTTACTACTCACGCGAATGCGCGACAGAGTTGAATTCTAAATTTTTAAATCCCGAATCACGAGGGTCGAATACAGATTTCAGGACACATAACCCGATAGCCTTTGCCGTCCTTTTTAAAGTAGTAGGAGGGTGGTTGGCGTACGAGTAGAGCTTATTAACAAGTGCAACACGAAGTTTCCACCGGTCGAATTAAAGCGGTGATTAAATTGAAAGGGGAAAAAGTCGAGCAAAACAAGAGACGGCCCCCCTTTTTCCGGCCGCACTACAGTAGTTCATTTAAATTAGCGTCTCTTTAACCCGCCCGTAATTCCGCAATGTTTTCCGCGCGCGTGCGGCAGGGAAAAGTTTGCTAGGATATTACGAGGCACATAGATCACATTTAGCATTAATTAGCGCGGTTCCCACGATAACGGGGGACAAACTTCTACGACGCGCCGGAAGATTCTGCCGAATTTACGGCGCTGCGGATGCGGTTCGATAAGCATTCGAATAATTCGAGAAGCTTCAGACGTCGATCAGGAGGGACGGGGTCAGCACAGAAATTTTCTGAATTTTAAAATCTTTTACATGGTAATAATATTGCTAAATTGTTATGTGCGTGTGAAAGAAAGAAAGAAAACAGATCAGAGAGAGCAAGAGAGAGAGAGAGGATGAAAACGAGGGAAAATTGGCGATCGATGAATAATTGAGATTGAAATAAAGAAACGTACATTGCGTTGAAATCTTTTAACAGTGGAGTCTCGTCTAACAGCCCCAAAAGTAACTGATATTTAAGAATTTTTTTCAAAAAAACTGTTTGTCATATTGGATTAAACTCTTTTGGGATAAAAGGAGGCATCTTTAAACTTACAGAAAATATTTTTTATGTCGATTTTTATTATTTATTAATTAACTCCTTTTTATAACTCCTGTTGGCGGGATGTGTAGCACCTATCACAATCATCTGATTGCAAAAAAATAGAAGTTTTTTAAAGTTAGATAGTTTACACTGGGCTTGGTTCACTTTAAAGAATACAAATGAAAAACTGAAAGAGTTATAGGGTTTGAAAGACAAAGTAAGTTTTTTCCTTCGACAAATTTTTCATGATATTCTTTTTATCGACGAAAAAAGTATTATAAATAAAAACTGAAATTAAAATTTCAGGTCCAGTCCCAGCGTAGATTATTTAACTTAAAGAAAATTTTCTTCTTTTTCTCCTGTGACATCGAACATCGTCGAAGAGGTCAACACGATTCCACAATAATTAACAAACAATACGAAGATTCGACATAAAAAAATATCTTCTACAAGTTTAAAGATGCCTCCTTATATCCCCAAAGAGTTTAATGCAATATCAACAATAGTATCTAAAAAAAAATTCATAAATTTCGGGAGCTATTACAGGAAAATCCCCCTTAAGTGCTGAGGGCCTCTAAAGTCCTTAATCCGCCCCTGGGTCGATCAAGTGCATACACGGTCTTCAGAAGCAGGCCACGTTGCCTTCCGCGTTATTCGAGGACGTCTCCCATCATCTTCAATTGACTATAAAATTCGCCAACGATATACGAAGCACGAAGCGCACCGCACCGTGAATTTTTCTCGCAGGGAAATTTCATTTGCACGCGTGCACGGTGGTGGCGCGCGCCTTAAATCACCCAGGAACAGACAGGTTCGGCGCGTAGCGCCGCGCACGCGGCAGATGTTACAGTTAAATCAACCGCCTTCGAATAGCAAGCCGCAGAAACTATCTGTTCCGGTGTCAAAACAGCTGTGCTTAATTAAACGCACACAATGTGGGTGTTGCGGGGCGCGCGGTCCCGCCCTGTCGTCTCAAACCTGCCGGTTAATTGCGAGCGATTAGCGATTTGCGCTGGAGAAAGTGAGAATTCTGATGGGTCAGAGGCGAGTAGTCTTCGGTGCTCTATCACTCATGGCTGGAGGAATTGCTGGGCACTATGGGAAGCCGGGAAAGTAGTTCTTCTGCGCGACGCGTCACGAAGATACGACGGGATCCCACGGGCACGGTAAATCACACCGTAACCACTCGATCTGCTGGCCGGACGGCAATTACCGTCGAGGGACTCGAAAAAAGTGCAGCACATACGTCCGAGTTTAAATCTCCGTGAAGCGTTCTGCTGATCGTTGCTCCTCGGCTTGAGGAGCCGTGAAGAAAGCTGGAAGGAGCTGTTCTTTTTCCATTTGTCATTACACCTTCGACATGTCTGGCGCGAAGGCGTGCATTTCGTACTTCGTCAGCGCGGAATCGAAGATTGGATCTCCGAGGGAAAGGAATTTCGTCGGATTGAAGTCCTCCTTGATTCCGCGTTGCGCGATTCCCCGGACGAATTTTTCTGATTAAGACCTTCTGCTAGACGGTGTCGCATCACGATTCCGTTCACGCTGCGTGGCTGCAGCTCGGAGTAGCTTGATCGACGATCCAAGAACTCAGGGAAGTTATGGTAATCGAATCTGAGAGAGGGATCGTTGAAACAGTTCTGCGCCCCGTCTGTCTCAAAACTGGTGAATGAACGAGGCCGATGTAACCTGATCGGAACCCTCCAGCCACCCGCTAATGGGTACATATTTACCGCAGATTTATATCTGGAATTAATTAAACCGCCTTGTATAATTGGTCGCCGCCGTAACCCGATAATTCGATACACCTCGAACTCGTTTCCCCATTACTTGAGCGCGCCGCGACGACCGCGAACAATTACGCTAATTAGCGAATCGATGGAGCTACCGCGCTCCGCAACTTATCATTTCAATCCATGGCGCGGCGCTCGTCTAGCCCCGCGGCTGCTCTGGGGTGCCGGGCTTTTAATGAATTACAAAACAAAGCCCGGGCGAGATCGAAAAGTTTCCTCTCGCTTCCTCGTCTATCGCTCGTCTGGATTTCCCTTTCGCCAACTGCACGGAAAGTGGTCCCAGCCATTCTTGCCATTCTCGAAGTTCTCCGCCGAAACCGTGCTATTCGAGAAATCCGCCGTAACTGCGCGGGGCCCAGCACGTTTCAAGGAACGTCTTTCAACGAAGAAATAGTCGAGGGTGCCATTCGTGCAAACGGAATGAAATATACGACGATAGTCTGCGCTTTAGCGAATGCTGGGTCAAGAAGGGGTAAAGTACAATTTGTATAAAAGTTACCAAATGCTCTTGCTTGAAGTTGTTAAAATAAAGTGACGGCGATTATCATCGTCTAGTAAAAGGTGTAGGCCTACTAACGGGCGCGTGAATCGAAGCCCGCGATCGTGGCAGGATTATGTGGAATAATATTACCACGGGGATGTTCTGTCGCGAAAATAGGATCTTGACCGTTAGTAGCCCGGGTAATCGGTGGGTAATTAATTAGTGCGTCGGCCGTCGGACCCTCTTCCAATATCCAGCACCCCTCGAGCGCTGCAAACCACTGATAACTGAAGCAACTCGCTGGTCGATTTTCTGTTTGCGGCCACGCCAGAAGTTGATGTACTATCATTAAAGGCAGCTTCCTTGTCGTAAAACACATGCAGCTTCGATGAAGCAAAAGCTTCGTAATTTAACACCAACCAATGGCTACATAGGGTAAATCCGGGAGACGCGGTCGGGTCGGAGAGTTGGTCGAGTCGCTATATTTCAGACTCTATGCGTAAAAACGCGTTAAAGTGCAGACCAATTACTTCTCTAGAAGCCAAACAATTTAATGAATAGCGTCACTTCGGTTCCTTCTGTGTTTTTCTAGATTTACAGGCTATAAAAGGTAAACTGAGGTTACATTTAACCTCTTTTGTCAAACAACGGTGTACAGAATCGTATTTAAAATATACTTCTAAGTTTATTTTCGTTTAATGTTTGGGAATAATAAGATAGTAGAGATATCGAGGGACAATGCAGCCAAAGTATTTAGTCATATTAATTCTTCCTCTCAAAACTAACGAGAAGACCATCTCTCGCTGCAAAAAGGAGAGATGGTCGAGTTATGATTTTTTTATTATTTTTATTTTTTATCATTATTTTATTATTATTATTGTTTATTTATTTTATTTATTCACTTTTGTATTCATTTGCCTTGCTAATCGCCGGTAGGTAGTTCGCTTTATCTTTGATGTGTTCTTTACTTGTTTAGCGTAAACAAATTAAATATCAATGAATCTGTAGTTGTATTCACTCATAAATAATTTTGCTTTCATCTTTGTTATTTTTCCATGAATAATTATGTGAGTGGTCTCTGCCAACGACGAGAACCATTTCTCCCAGCACCTCGGGAGAGGTGGTCAGATGTCATGACTTCAGTTTTCAACCCGATTTACAGTAAATATTGTCTTCAAGCAAATATCGACTGGTTTTTCAGAATCAGCATAAAATTCTGAACATATTACGTTTGTTCTAATAAAATAAGTAATATCTGTATTAGTTTTAATAGCCATTTTATATTAGGTCGACCGCGTCTCCCGGATTTACCCTATATTCTGGCAGTAGTCGAGTAAAATCCCCAGAGAACTGTACTCTCCGCGTGTATTATCGAGATGCTAGTTTCAGCTGCTGCATCCTCTTCCCAACAGTCTCAACCACTTACCGCGTCGCTTCGATGACTCGCCACGGAAAAATCCCGCGATTATGCAACCTTAATAATTCCCCCGAACAAGATTACAGCCTTGCGGACCGCAGCGAAGTCGACTTAATCCGGCGCCGTCGCCAAAAGCTGTCTTTTAGCGGGTTGCTCGAGGGTTTTAGAAAGTTCTCTCCGGGCTGCGGCGGGTACACAATGTAATTCGCGTCTGCGTTCTGTCTTTACGGAACTTTCGGTTCCGCCGTACCCATAAGCAGGGATAATGCAAGTGCACTTGTTATTCGGTTCACGAGCGTCGGCAGAAACGAATCGCTGCCGCGATATATTCATCGGCAAACAAAGGGCGAGTTACTTAAATTTCTGATAATTCATTAAAGCCCGCGCAGCGTGATCGAGCGAGTCGCGCGTGTCCGAGGGAGAAGGCGAGCAGGTTTATCATTCGGAACGGTCGCAAATTAAGTTCCGATCTCGTTTCTACCGGGAGCGATAACATCGATACCGTGCCGGCGAACTAACTCATCCGCGCCGGGGCGTAAATTTCGATATA
This sequence comes from Andrena hattorfiana, assembly GCA_944738655.2. Lineage (NCBI taxonomy): Eukaryota > Metazoa > Arthropoda > Insecta > Hymenoptera > Andrenidae > Andrena > Andrena hattorfiana. The sequence continues at coordinate 1,639,581 of OX122895.1, forward strand.
TCGAGTCGCGGTAAGCTGAAACATCCGATCCTGGATTTATGTCTCGACGATGAGGGACTTTTAACGAAGGCGGGAGATCGATTGGCTCGGGTTCTCGCGTGCGCAGCACGGCTCGCCGACGCGAGAGGGCCGCGCCGAGCGCGCGTCTCTCGCGGAATTTCTCGGCCGCGCCGAAACATCCTGCTTCGTCCGAATGTAATCTGCTGATAGCGAAGTGATTTCTGCCGGCGACAGCTTATAAATTACGTTTGCCCCGTGCCGGAAGTGTCCGCGGGGTGCGAGCGCGCTCGAATTTCGAATGAGAATCACCCATGTATATATCGGTCTTTCGCCCGGGACGACAGCTTATGAATTACCGTTCCTCGCCCCCGTTCCGCTTCAACCCGTTTTAAGTTCCACATTTTACCAGGGACTAGTTCCAATTTCCCTTGTTTCCCGTGGCGCTTTGATAAAGCCGCGGACGTCACTGTATCGAATTTCACGCCGCGCGATGCTTGGCCCTATCGAATTAATTCCGCGCTCCTCTGGGGAGCAACCTCTTCGCCGCGCAGAGCTGATCCTTGACCTTCTCACTTAGCCGCGTGTTCCTCCTGCATAGCTATGCTCCTCCGCACGCCTTCCTACGATAATTGCCGTGCTTGTGACGTTTCCCGGTGGCCCCGAAAATGGCAACGTTCCGGCGAAAGTGTACCGGAGTTGCTCTATAGTCTTTCTCGTGTGCACCGGGTCGTGGACGCATCAGTCTTTCCGCCAGGTCTGCAGGAAGTAGATGGTCGGTTAGCGGGAGGTATAGTCGCACCTCGCAATTTCCTACACAACTTCCACAGTTCGTTCCAACTTCCGGGACACTTATAATTGGTTTCCTGGCACGAACAGTGGGAGACGGACGGCAGTGGGAACGGAGAGAGCATCTCGCACGAAATCATGGAATTAGAGGTGAGGAGAAGGGATAACGTATCTACACGCTTCGGCTCCTGGTTGGCCATGTATTAGGTACTGAAAGAAAATTGACCTCTGAGAAGAGGTTGACCTGTACTACTGAAATCGGGGTTTCATTATGAGTTAGCCAGTTGATTCTGATGGCAATCTAGCACTCCCAGTTAGAAATCACTTCCTGCAGCAAAGAGGAACAAATGCGCTTGCGACTCTGCCCTGCAGTGGCGGGAAAAGGAAAAAAGGAGATTAATGTAACCTGGACTGAAGGAATTCATGAGCTTCAAAGAAAAGACAGCAGGATTTTATTCTTTAAATTTTATATAATCACCTATTGAATTTTATTGAATTTGCTTGAAAAATATTTTTATCCCTTCAACTCGGCTCTCACGAGATTAAATTCTGAGTGCGCCGTTGATACCCTGTAAATGAATAATTTATTGTTGTCGACTGAGAACCATAGCAGTGGATATTGGAAGACACTTTGATGTAGCTGGGCTGCGGCTTTCTTGGTACCCTTTCTGCCAGCGAATTACGTCTGTAACGCTATAAGGGACGTCAAGGGATGCGATTACATCCACGCCCAGGCCATGTAAACCAGGCCGGAACGATTCTCGTAAATCGAACGCGGAGGTGTGCCTCCCGATTTCTACGCGAAACGATTGAAACGGAATGCGTCCCGATCATACTGGCGTAAACTATCAGGTAAGTGAAGTGACGAAACTGGGCCCCGGGGCGGGGATGGCGGCGAGAGCGAAGGGGGTGAAGGGGTGGTTGTTCGCGAAATCCACGGTCGAGTGGATTAATCGTCCCGGAAATTCCTGGGTGTAATCGAATTAAAGGGAGCTGCCCGCTCGGGTAGCAAGAAATAGATTGGAGTTCCGCCGGACGTTCTTCCTTCTCCCCCTTCCGATTCGATTTTCTTCACTAAACACGTCTCGCGGAATTAATTGCAACACTTTGTCGTTGCGAGTTTCGCGCCACTCGGTCGCGTTCGCTTGCTCTGATGAAGTTCAACGATACACTCCGTATTAAACGGCTGGAACTCGCAAACTGCTCTTAATTCCTCGAATTCTTAGCGGGCCCAAGTTTTAAATTGCAGGCAATTGTATACCTTTGTTGCAGAAATGTTTATTTTATGGGAAATTAAGCGACACGGCCGAGTTCGAAAGCGGTCCGGCCGCGCCGAGGCAAATGGGCTGACTGTAAAGTTAATTTTTCAGGGTGGCTGTGCTTTACGACTTATTTCTAATTCGCGACGGCAGCCGCGCAGCCTCGCCCTTTGCTTCGATCTGCTTTAAGGGGTTGTACCTAGTCAGGCTGCCGAAAAGAGGCGAATGTATATGAATTTTTTTTTAAAAAACGGAAGCATATATTTTCACAGAACTTCTTGCACTTAAAAGAGAAACATTTAAAGAACATTTGGTAATTTTTTCGTAGAAAAATATTTAGGTTTATAATAAAGTAAATAAATAAAGTTTTAAACATTTGGTTTTGCGGTGAGTAGGTACTGCCATTCGGAACCAGATTATCTAAAATCAAAAAACGAAAAAGATTACTTTAGTATATTAATATATCCTCTAATTAAGAGAGAGAATTTCCAAAATATTAATTTAAAACAAAATCGCGGTTATTTAAAGTTGAAATCCTGATTTTTTCGTGCAAAAATACTGCTCTTTTAAGAGCAAAAAGTTCTGTAAAAATATATGCTTTCGCTTTTTCAAAAAAAATTCACAAACATTCGCCTCTCTTCGGCCGCCTGACTAGGTATAATTCTTTAATGTATTACTGGTTCCTAAACCAAAGTTTTATAAAAATTAAAATATTTTTGACACACGATTCGTGGTATTGAATCGGATACTTTGAATTTTGAAAATCTAAGTTCAAATTTGTTGTGAGAAGCCAGCAAAAGCGCTGGAAATAATTCCTCAAATTATAGGACTGACATAAAAGTCCGTACATTGAAGAGTATGAGCTGATGCATTAATGAATTTTCACTTCTTTCACCAGCCATGTTTCAGAAACTAATCGTCACCTCAACTAGAAAATTTGTTGTAAATAATGTCCCATCATAAAATTCAGTTCCAAAATCGTGGGACCAAAAACAGATTATTTCTTCGGTCACTCTTTCAATTTTGAGTGTGCAGGTATGGAAAGGAAAGTTTGAGAAAGAAAGATTATGCCTAGCTTGAAGACGAGGGACAATTTAAAATCGTTTAAATGAACCAGTAGTGGCAAATATGGTGCAGCGCTGAAGAACAGCGATAATGGCTGACCTGTTCTACTCAGTGGCGCCACCTACCTAAGCAAACTACCAAGAAGCATATACTGTCAACAAATTATCCCGAATTATAAAATAATTTTGAATACAATCCCTGAACGACTACGATCCGAACCATTTCCTCACCCTTCCATACAGCCCGAACACCCTGCACTGTGAAATAGAAGCCCCTTTCTCTTGCTCACGCTTCGGCGAAGGAAGTTGAAAGTAGAGGTGGGTACTCTCGTTAATTGTTGAAAAACCTATACGTATCCGAGGAGAAGCGTGCTTCCAGCGCTTAGCAACTTTAGTGCCGACGCGATACTTTCCATATAAAATGCATTTTATGCTGGCAAAGTAACTTCACACTTGGCTTTTACGGCCAAAAATAACAGGACACCCGCGTGCTGAGCCGCTTTATATACCAATGAAATTTATGAGCGCGGAACGAGGCGTCCGACGAATTTACGAAACATTAATTCCTGCCTAGTTTTGTCCGTTTTGCCCCGCTGTCAACTCATCGGCCCGTTTAACGCGTTGCCAACGGCACGCGCTCCTTTTCAAGGCCGCCTGTCAAAGTCCGCCTATATCGCTAGAGGCAGATGGAGCCACTTAATGCGCAGGCATTAGGGTGGACTTGAATCGAGCTCGTCTTGAGACAATTTGTAGTCAATCTTGTGTGCGATCTAGCCTCGTGCTATGTAACATGAGCTTAATCGATACCTCGCTACTCCTAATTAACGGCGAATTAATTCCTACGGAATCCATCGATAAGGGACAAGGGACGAATCGCCGTATTAATCTGAGGCACTATGCCAGCATCCATAAAGACGCCAAAACCAGCCGATATGTCAAATAATTGGGAGGATTACCGAGAGCGAGCCGCATTCAAGCATCTTGTATCGTACCCGAGTAGCAGTAAACAGATCTATCTCGGCCGCGTACCGATGGACTTCGCTGACGCACTTAATTAGGCGCTGATTAACGGATGTCCGCGATGGCTGGAGGTCGAACAGGTAGCCGTGTGTGGTCGCAATTGGTCTGGCCGGTGGAGGGAGAAATCGCAGAGATTGCTCGACCGGATTAGTATGTTCGCTATACCGACTGGCCGTATACCTGCGTTATTGATCCAGCAGCGATTAATTTCCGTTTAGGCGACAGTCTCAGGTGAACAGAGGCTGGGTACGTGTTGCAAGCACAACATACCGACCGGTGTCTGTCGATGGACCGTATCATTGCCTGGTGACAAACCGCTCGGAACAACTTGCGCCTTTAAAATAATGAATCCCAGAGTGTCCTCGACAGAGAGCCGCTCGATGGGCCATTCGAGATCCAGATGTGTACGATAATTATCGCTCGCCGCTGAACAGCCGTTTGATTGGCCAACTTGGCCCTTGAGTTCCTCCGTTGTCATTATAGTGGCTTATTTAAGTGGTCGCCGGCATTACGGTAAATTACCGTGCAACTCGGTCGAGTCTGTGGGATATTTGCATTCAAGGGGCGGTCCGATTGGAACAGCCTCCCATCCGCGACTGCACTTGACCCGAATGGACCACAAATTAATACGTACGGTCTTCTACGAATATTCCATTTTCTTGGTCGATAAACAGACCTCCGTAAAATGGCCATCGTCGCGCTCTAATTGCTGCTCCTCGCCAGCGGGATTCGAGTGTCCGAGTTTCAGGATGTTTACGTGTTAGTATAGCCCGAACTTCCAGAGGAGATGGATAATCCCACGGTCTTTCCAATTTCGATAGCAATAACCGCTGCGCCTAGAATTTACACGCCGCTGGTCAGGCGTAATCCCGCGGGAGAGCTAGCTGGCCATGGAGGAGCCGAGATATCGGCGGACGCCGTCTTTTAATTCTCTATTAAGAGCGGTAGACTGACCCAGCATCGCGAAATTGACTGTAAGAGACGAATCGCGTCGGGCTCTGCTGGCTCACTGTTTCCAGCATCTTACCTCCGCGGGAAATGCTAGGTGGGTTCGCTAAACCGGATCGTTGATATGTAGTCCTGCGTAAAGACAGGTAATATGGAACATCTGATTTCAAAAGCTTGTCAAAAGTAGGGGAATTGGTTTTTTTTTAATAAAACTGACATGAGGGGGCGAAGGAACTAATGCACAATCATATTTACATAGTCAAATATAAAAAAATCTAATCGTTGTGAAATTATAGTAAAAAAACTGAAAAGAGTGAAAATCAGCCGTTCGAAAAAATGGGTCCTAATATGGAACACCTAGGAAATTTGTAATCCAAAAAACCAAAGTGATATCAGCGCATTAGTTCGGTCATAGACCCGTTCATTACATTATTCGATATAAATTTTGGGATGACATTGTTAGTTCTGCATTTTAGTAAAAATAATTTCCTATTACTTATCTTAACTAGACTCAATCCGTTACTTGATAGGTCCTTGAGATTCTTTACAGATTCTGGTCCAAACTGTCTTGATATAGTCGTGAAAAAACTTTCCGTTGTTGTTTTTTATTGTGTGCGTTTCGCCATCCATTTTAAATAATGAAATTAAAATTTTTCGACCGTATTTATAGAGAATCCAAAAACCAATGTGATATCAGCGCATTAGTTCGGTCTAAGGTTCTGACCGAACTAATGCGCTGATGTCACTTTGGTTTTTTTGATTCTCTATAAATACGGTCGAAAAATTTTAATTTCATTATCTAGGAAATTTGTAAAGAAAACTCAAAAATCTTTACTTTCCTTTAATAAAAATGAAGATTTATTATGTAGAAGATACAAATAAATAAATATACATCATTTTTGGAATTTATTTCTGCTTTCTGCGTCTCCTACACGTTGGGCACGCGAATAATACGTCGGAAGCCCCACATTCTTCATGTGCCCACTGAAAGCAGCAAATACATTGGATCTACTTTTCATTGTCATTATTTTTATAATTACCACCGCAAAGTAAGCATTCCACATCATCGTCGTCATCATCGTTATCAACTTCATCTACGTTACTCTGTATGTTCCATATTACGTACACACATGTTCCGACAAGAAATTGAGAATTATACTAACAAGGTAAGTATTTTAGGTGTCCGCCTCCGATCATTTTGATTTTTGGATATGTTATAAAGGACCGAAAAATAAGAAATACGTGTTTTTTTATTTTTCCCCGTTTTCATATTTGGGGGGTGAAAACTGCGTTCAAAGTTAGGGTTGAAAAATCATTTTTGTGGAATATCTCGAGAACTATTAGAGATAGGGGAATAGTGTCAATGGGCGAATTTTGTGTCTTTGAATGCGAAATATGACTGACTCACCAGATTTTCCCCTATCTCTAATAGTTCTCGAGATATTCCACAAAAATGATTTTTCAACCCTAACTTTGAACGCAGTTTTCACCCCCCAAATATGAAAACGGGGAAAAATAAAAAAACACGTATTTCTTATTTTTCGGTCCTCTATAACATATCCAAAAATCAAAATGATCGGAGGCGGACACCTAAAATACTCTCCTTGTAAGAAGAAAGTAACTTTATTGGTAAACTATTGTTGAATAATCAAGGCCACACATATTTAATGATAAATTATATCAAAATAATACTTTGTAACATATCTTCGCTACAATATTTAACTGTTTGATGCACTTTTCAGAAACTTTTGCACCCCACGAAATATATAAACGTTTCTCTTTCAATGATGGATGCCCGACTAGTGCTCAATTGCCAGTATCATCGTCTATTGTGTCTAGGGATCTAGTATACACCATTGCCTGAAGAGTTCGTTATTTCGTTATCAAAATTTTACGAAGTTGAATATTACCTGACTTTACCCTACTCTTGGCACAGTTCCGTGTAAACGAACGCATTGGCAGTGGAGCTAACCCGGATTGGTCGATCTTCTGTTGCTGATTATTTGAACAGTTTCCCACCCAAAGAGAAATATCAAAATTCCCGTTATAACAAGGCTAAGGTAGTGGCCCAATTACTTTCGCCAGGATCCCTCTACTTCGGAACAGTAGGGTGCTAATTGCCAGACCTCCTTCGCTCGGTGCACGCCTGGGTGCTAAACGAAATCTCGACACGCGAAATAAACGGATTCGCCGACGAAAAAGATGAAGAAAAGCTTCGTCAGTAGCGAGTTTAGGGGACCCCCCTCTGGGATTTATGATTGCCCTTCCCGGCCGTGAGATGCTTTACGTGATCAGGATGTCCAATGGACCATGTGTAATACCGAGCACCTCTCTCTCTCTCTCCTCCCAACACCTCACCCTCTTTCTGGCTTTTCATCTCGCGCGACACACGCAGCGGGGGAGCATTTTGCGTCCGAGCTAGACCGCACATCCCCAGACATCATGGTTAAGTTAAACCCGTTAAACTGTCCCACGACAGATTCGCTACTGACAGGCTGTCAAACTGGCTGATGATTTACCCACGTTGCTGTAATTTAATCAAGATGCAGCGAAGCTCTTTTTCTAATTCCAAGCACGCAAGTTTAAAATAAAAAGCACGGGGAGGTCAGGCTGCAGCAAGAAATATTGCATAGCGTTCCGAGTCCTTCACCATGCAACTTTTTCAACATGTCGACAGGAAGGGGTGAACCGCCGGCGGTTCTAAACCGCTTTCGAAGACTTATTGCTATTTCTCCGTCGCGATTTCACGGTACATTCACCACCGACTTATTTCCCCCGCTGGCACGCGGCGCCGGAAAAACTGGCGTTAAAATGCGAGCCAAGTGGGAAGGGATGCTTCGATAACGCGGCTGATTATCGTTAAATCCTGATAAAGCTTCATCGCTTCTGGACACTGGCTGGATACACCATCCCTTGTGGAAACACTCGCTCGTGGATCTTACAAGGGTCCTACCTTGAGGATACCCCCCACCCTAGTCATAGGGATTCATATATTCCAACAATTATGCAAGTTCAACGCGAAATGCCTTCTGGCGCTGTTCACCCAGTTGCATTGTCACGTGCTGCCAGTTTCACGATCTCGCGTTGAATAATACAGCAACGCGCGACAGCTGTACGATAAACAGCCCGACGCAATCATCAACATGAGCAAACCAAACTCCAGCTCGGACCTAGCCCTCGTGCGGGTAGAATGCTTGGAAAGGGATTTATATCTAATTAGAAGCTAACGTAAACCCGGATCGCCGCTTTATTTAAAGGGGATGCTACGCGAATTTCTACATCGGGTGTGGAGAGGGGGTTGCAAATAAGAGTGCCGCGGGGATAGGCCGTGGGAATCACTCGCAGCGGTGGCCCCTTTAGACGATGTTGGCAGGTAATAGGGGTAGTTAATAATTCGAGTAATGCCTGCGCTGATAAGTAAACCGGACGGAAATACGAGAGGTGTGCGCGGTTTGGTCGGCCTGCGTCCGTTTGAACCGAGTTGCGCATGGTGCCGACCAGATAGCCGGAAACTATTTCATGGCTAATGGCAGAGTTATGCACTTACGAATCATAAATTCCGCAATGGAGCGCATCTGCGCCGCTCCTGGCCGCCTAACTACCCTACCTGGATGCGATCTGATCAATTCCACCCTTTGCATAGTACCTCAGGGGTGATTGGTCACCGATTTGGCTATGTATGGCGCCCTCTTATGGGGGACACTAGGTGATTTTGCTAATGGGCACGATTGTTTCGATTGCCCAATTCGAATTTGCAGAGTTCACAGCTCGGAGGGGTATCTTTGGTAGGAGGAAGTGTTTAGCAACTTGAAAAATCTGTAAGTCACTTGAAGCTTTTTGAATCCCGGAGGGTTTTGAATCTCGCAGATGTGCAGTAAAAAATTGCTGTACCGTGTTTGATTAAATATTCGATGGAAAACTTTCCGTATCCAACGAGATAAAAATGTTCTTCGGCATCGTATTTCAGGTACAGGTATTCCTCTGCAAACTGAGAGCTGCTAGCTCTCGCTAAAATTGCAGCTTATACAGAGACGAGCTTCCATATTTTTATTCTCTTAATTTAAGGGGAGGACTGAAGCAAGTTTTTTATAGGATATATAAGAATGTCGTTGACGAAAGCAAGCATTGAGAATAGATTTTCTTTCCAAATTTCATTTCCGACAATGTTGTTGATGGAAAAAAAATTCTATTCAACTACCTCTGAGGCTAAAAAGGGGTAGCCGAAAGTTTCTATGCTAATGTTTAACTTTCGAAGTTGTTATTTTATGTGAGAGCCAAGTACGGCTGACATATGGCTGACTTTTACTACTTATTTCAGAGAGATCGTTCTAACGAGGTTTCCCAGAAATATCTAACTCCGATTTTCGCGAAACTTTGCGCGTTTAGAGAGCAAACGACATAAAGGGGTGCGCATTCCTTTTTATTGGCAAAGACTCGAGTTTAAGGGGTGAAACTGCCCCTAAAGTTCCACCCTCCCACTGCTGTGTTGGAAGTTATTGAGAATACACGGAGAAGTTGGTAGGCGAAGGATTTACGATATCTGGCATAAAATGACAAAGTAAGGACTGTAACAGCCCACACGGCTGTAAAAAAAATTACGAAATAGCGGTAAAAAAAAAGACGCAAACTTCCTAAAGAGGCTATGAAGAAGAAGCTATCCACAACTTTGTTTGAATTACACATAATACTCGCGGAATAAAATGAGAATGGACGACCTCGAGTACCATACTTTCGAATAATTCTGGCCATAATTCTGCGAAATTTTGCTGTCGTACAATAGCCGAGTACATAAAGAAAGTATGCGCTATTAATTTCATATGGAAAGAGGAATTAGAACGCGCAGCTGGAGGACATACAATGGTGGTTTACAGCTGTCCTAATTTTTTCCCAACAGAATCCCACTGACGCAAAGGGGAACGTTGAAAAAGAGTATAAAATAACTAACCAAAATGTTGAAATGAAGCTTCAGTTGTAATTCATTCCCTCGCTGCGATGCGATTTAATTAAAATTGCGGCCCGGCTAGGGTAAAAAGAAGAGGAAGGATAGAAACACGTACCGACAGGTACTTGGAACATAAAACACTCGGCTCTCAATGAAGTTGCCCGATGTTTCTCTTCCTTTTTTTTCTCTTTCTTCCTCCTCTCTAGCCACTGTTGAATTGATGAGAAGCTGCAGCGACTTGGTAATGATATTTCTTCCCTAAAAGTCACCCAACTTATTCTATGCGCAGTGTAGCTTTGGCTAGTGCCTAACGCAGACTTGAAAGCTGCGTTAAATTATTCTCGAGTTGATGTTCCTAAACTTGTAGCGTAGGTTTGAACCTGAGTTAGGCTGAGTTCTAATCAGGCCTTAGGAATTAATTTCTGTCCCTACTGCACATTTGACTTTCCGGAAACGAAACAGAGTGGACGAATTATTAGACTCTGCAAACGAAGAAGAAGGATAGGGGTGTCTGGTAGGCAGAATGTTTCGACGATTAGACCACCCTGTCTTTGCAACGGAACAGTAATTCCGCCTGCTTCTTTTCATAGGAGCAGCTCAGCCGTGCTAATTGCTTCCACGCTGTCTTTTCATTTTATTCCTAGCTCGCTTTTGAGCCTCCGACACGCCGCCCCATTCACGCTTTTCTCCCTTTATTCCCGCCATTCACGGCAAATCGGACATACGTAGACTTGATCAAAGGAGTCTCCACAAGTGTCTTTCTCGTGCTCTCTATATCCAGCGGTGTCGATTTTCCAAACTGAGCACTGCCAATTAAATAATCCGCTACGCGTCCAATTGTATCCGCACTCTTTACGTCGCCGGGAGCGTGTTTCACGCGAAAGGGACTTCCTAAAGTGCGGTCCGCGCGGTCCTCAGATAAAAGCCAAAGGCGGGATGAAGCGCCTCGCGTACGTTCCAACCGCATGATTTATTGCGACGAAGGTATTCGAGGAATGAAGCTGACCGTGTGGTGGTTCCCTGAATAGAAGGGACTGCGGCCTTAGCGATATTGGTGGACTAAGGGTTTCGTAATGCCGGACACCTCCAGTCTTACTTCGAACGTGAAAGAACCTCCGGGACAATGGGTTTTGTTCCAGGCGGAGACGCAATTGGTGGGGCGTTCTGGAAATAACGGAGAGCGAGGAAACTCTTCGCGGCGCAACTGAATTGTCAAATTTCGATCCACGCGAACGGGTGGCCCCGCGCGAATCCAGCGTACGTAAGGAAGACAGAAATAACAGAAAGCGCAGTTTCACTGGCAATTCGGCGACGCGGTGGAACGCGTCGCGTCAAAACGTCGATGTCAAAATATGGGTCGCAGCAGAGCAATCAGCAACGAACGAGGCTTTTCGTTTGCAGGGGTGGAGGGTGGACCGACCAGCGACCGAACCGTGGGGGAGTTTGTAACGGTATGACCGGGAGGGGTTTCGCGATGGTAACGGCCACATCGGTGGACAAGTTTTCGTTTTTGCGTCGAGTGCAACGAAACGTTGCCGCTCGACCCAGAAAGCAGTGTCGCCTAGCGATGCACGCTTCGCAACTTTTCATTTTTAACGGTCGATCGTCCGTTACGTTATCTTGATGCAGGGATCCTCCGGGCGACTCCTCTGCCCGCCACGTGCTCCGCGTTATTAAGAAAACGGGAACGTAGGAGAGACGAGTAGGAGCACTTGTCGTGCAGTATAATATCGCGTCTCCTCGACCAACGACCTTGGAACACGGAAATCGAATACGTATCGAAGTGAGCGGACCGGCCAAATTGCGATTTCATAGTCCATCAAAACTCGATCTCGCCCGTGATGGCTGTAAATTCCGAAATTCGAAGCTCGCTGGCATTGTATTCTCTGGACGTACCAACGAACGCGCGCACAACCACGGACGCTGAAGTTGAAGTTATTGCTTTCAGTCCGCGTCGATACGCTTTATTCGTTTCCCTGTGTTTTCATCCTGGTTTACGCTTCCCTTTCTACTCGGCTGATTCCTCCATCTTGATCTCCTAGTGCTTGAAGAGGCGTTAATTATTTCATCTCGAATTCGCTGGCAATCTCTTCGACACCAAATTCACGTTTGTCTTTCTCGAGCCTTACCAGGATCTGACTCAGGAATGATGGAGACTTGGGTCAAGCGTGGTTCTTCCCTCGCCCTCGAACTTGCAGGCCAATTATCGACGGAGCAACTGGGAGCCAGCAGCGAAAGAACAACTTCCTTCCTCTTGCATTTCCAAGAAAGAAAACAGCTGAAGGTTCGTCGGTCCATTCAGGCATAAAATCTTCCTCCACCCCTGTTACCCCGTAATTACCGCTTTCTCGAGACTCCATTATATTAAGCCCTGACGTGTCACGATGCGTCGAGGTTCTCGATCGGCGTCGTAGCATTGCGTTGGCTGCTTGAATCGTGGAGGTGAATCGTGCCCCGGGCTCGCGCGCAAATGTAACTCCTAATGGCTTTGAGCGAGCTAATTGCGAAGAAGGGACGAGCCAGCAGAGACGCGCCTAATCTACCTGGTGGCTGTTTCGAACCTTTGAAGTTTCTCAGGAAAACAGAAACGGTGCGATGACTTTTGCGTATTCGGTATAAACACCCGGGTATCCGAAAAGCGATTGCGCCAGCGTAAAGTGCAGGTTGAAGCGAAGCTCCAATGTTTTTGCCGGACGCGACCCGTGGATTGCAGCAATTCCGCATTACCATGTATATTGAGTTTCACAGTGCCCGACAATTTCAACAATATTTCATCAGATGTCGTTTGATTCTGCAATTCTGACGTGGATGGGCGCGTGATCAATACGTAATCGTATTACGGGAATACTGGGTGAAGTGGAGCGACTACGGTGACACATCTTTATTCTTCTAAGAAGATCAGAGGATGAAATGTTGTTGTTGTTAATTTTTCCAAATCGTTAAGTCTGTAGCTTTCTACCCTGTCTGTTCTGGGAGGTTAAGAACTCGGGAATAATGGCTCGCAAAAGTGGAATGGAAATGTTTTTTGGTGGAGGATACTCCGTCGAAATCTTAGGAATGGAGAATCCGGAGCACGCGACCGATACCTTCGTTCGTGATTTAATGCCACGGTACTAATCCGAAATCGGTGAGATTCCAGCCATGAGGTCTAACGCTCGACGGCGATAAAGCAGGCTACTTAAGCCGCCATGGTACACGAGATATATGAGTCAAGGATCGGTGAAATCGCACGGCTACCCCGGGAATGTCCTCAGGCTTAATCGGAAGCGTGCACTTGCATTTGGGCGGGGACTTCTGTAAGACAGAAACGTAATTTCAATCAAGCTGACTATCGTTTATGTGAGTCGAACTAACTTGCTATCGAATAGAGACAATAGAATGCAGGCTGGAGTGTCAAAATGCATCTCCACCTGAGGAAATGTTGAAAGAATATTAAGAGGGGATATTTTTTGGGCTAAAAACATAAGAAAATTTAGGATTTTTTAAAGAAACTAGCGATTCGATTCATCTGAAATTTGAATTATGTTGTTATGCATCTCTGAAGATGTTGCAGTTTTATTTTATTATTATTCTTTAATAATAACTATGGGAGTTATGTTCAGTTAAAAAAAACTGCAACTTCTTCAAGGATGTATAAAAATATAGTCCAAATTTCAGATAAATCGAATAGCTAGTTTTTTAAAAAAAAATTCTAAATTTAACTATGTTTTAGCCCAAAAAATAGAACTGTTCCAGAAACTACAGAATTCTGTGTCAGCAACGTTACTATTACATGAATAGTTTATGATTGAAGTAAGCGCAAAGCCACTGGAAGAGTATCCTACGATGGAAAGCAAGTTCGTTGCTGAAAGATTCGAGGGAAAATACATTTTCTATCTCGTTTACTTAAAGCCTTCGTCCTCAAGCAATTGCTACGATCGATAACGTCGAAGCCCGTGCTCTCCGCAGAAAATCCTCCAGGCGACACACGTCTGACCGGAAAGGCCACGTCGAAGGAGGACTCTTGGACCACCGACCACTTTTCTTCTGCATTTACGCCAGCTGACAACCGTTTCCTCTCCCGCGGGAGAGCCATCGTGGCCACGGTTACCGTTAAATGTGTGTAACCCGTAGTGTCCGAGGGGGCGACAGCGGTGTCGTCGAGTGATGGATGGACGAAGATGCGCCAAAAGCAGAGCGCTCGGGCTGCGCCTGAAAAGTTCAAGAAGTGCTCCGAATAAGGAGTGCAAGAACGACAGGGGCAGAGCGAAGAAACGCTAAGTAGTTTCTTTAGGCGGAGCGAAGTGACTTTTGCTAGATTATTAAAGGCTGGAAAATAGATAAGGACGAACCGAACTTGAATGCCCGCGCCCACAGACTCCGATGTTTGTACACGCACAACGTGGAAAAAAGTCAGGGAATTCGAGGGGTATATAGTAGGGCATTTTTCATCGAATATGGAGCGAGGAAAAAATACGAGTGTCACAGGAGTCGTAACACACATACTTGTTCAGCTTTGTCTATACGGAGCGTGGTTCCCATTACTTACACGCACTAGGGGTGGGCGATATTGCCACCGTCTATAATGCGTTTACACTAGCTTGAAATACGGGCGAGATTCGGACGAGCGACGCCCACCTTCATTTTTCCAACGTTTGTCTTCCCGAACGTCAACGTTCAGCGCGGTCTTCGAACGGAGCAGCTGGAACGCGGGGATTTCTTAGAAGTCGGCCCTCCCCCGTTTCCCTCTCTTCCGCTTTCTCTATCCGGGAAATGGAGATCTCGCCGGCCGTTTTTCACACGGTGCCTTCCGCTTTAACTTGGATTACCCTTGCACCCGCTTCTAGTTGAATGAACGGCCGTGAATCGTCGGCACGGGCAATTTACCGCGTAAACAGTTGCATTCCCTCCGCTGAAATGGCAGTCGTCTGAGAAACATCGGTGGCCCTTTTGCGGGAGGAGACTTTGAGAAAATGCCCCTTGACGATTCGTTGAGTTGTGCGCGCGCTATTCAGCGAAAAATTGCACGGTAGCAAGATCATGATATTGCGAGGTGCTTCGCTCCCTTTTAATACAATTCGTATTTTTAGGGTACCATTATGGACCGTGTGATTTATGTCAGAATACTCCAAATTGTTCCCTCTCGACACGCTCGATTTTCACTCCCGCTATACGCCCGCGAGCTATAGCAGTTTCTCGTTATAAGCTCATTTCGACTATGCGTTGTATGCCCGGTCGTTATCCCCACCATTTCTTGGAATGGGGACTCTTTCGTCCGCTCTCTCGCTCGCGCAACAGTCTCATTGGCGGCTCGGAATGGTCATCACTATTCGTTGTAAGCTCGCTGTCAGCCCTGAGCGCCGAGCCTTTAACGAGAATCTTGTGTATCGCCATGGATGTTCTTCCCCTCGTTGAACGTCCTATTCAGGTGTTCTAAATAGGCAGCCCACTCTCTCTACATGCCCGATGGCAGCGTCGAATGGTGTACTTATTATCCGAGCCTACAATTTCGTTAAAGGGGCGTAGGGATTTCTTGCGGACGTAACAGAAGCGCCATGAAAATATGTCCCTGTCGCGGCGGGGAAGAATTATGGAATGTGGCAATCCGTGGCGTGAAGATAAGTAATATATTTCGCCCGTTTTAGTCGGGAATAATCAGTTCTTGGAGGCTGCTCGCACAGAAAGGAGAACGTAGAATACGGGCGAACCGTCATCAGTGCGGACGAGAAAGATTAATGAATCGAAAAAATGCTTTTCGCACTGTTGAACTGTAACCAACTAAGGAACATCGCTTGTATGCGTACTGGTAAAAAATTTCCAACCCCTATTTCACCGGGCTGGCAGGAGCAGCAAGGCTTCTCGAAATTTATTCACGAAGTGGAACATGGCGATGAGTTGTAACACAGAGCGGTGAAATTTCTACGCTTGATTCGATTAGGACAATAGCTAATATGAAAGATAAACAAGGAATGTCCATTTTTTTTCGATCTTGGGATTTATATATTTTCGTGGAAACTGGAACTACAGAACTGTCGAATCACAAAAGGTCACAAAGGGGCAAATGTCCACTCTGCACTGGACCAAAACACTTGATTGAGGCATTTGATGGAAAAAGGGCACATACGCCAAAATGCCATTTCAAGAAAATCGATTTCAAAGTTTTCATTATAGTATAACTTAATACAATGTAATGCAGTTACAACCAATTTTTTTAAGGATGTAGCTACCGTGTCCTTCAAACATTCTGTAAACAGAAATAATGATTTGAAAATGATATGTGTCTTTATTTATAAGTTTTAAGCAAGTGGTTTATGTGCCCTTTTTCCGTAAATGTGGTAAATTCGTAACAAAATTGCTTCTTTGTTTATTCGTTTAGTTATTTACATATAATTGTGTTTACTTACTTCGTTACCCATTTTTTATACATCGCTTAAATAAAAAATACAAAATGAAGCGCAAAAATAAACAAAAAATATGTTTTAAGTAAGTATTAATTTCTTCGATTTTTTGCAGCAAGCTGTCTTACAAATACATTTCTTTTTCCTAAATTAGCTTCTTTCCTTGCACATTCGATACTCGCCTCACCCCACATTTTCTCGCTTACAGAAAATCCTCTATGAAACAAAAGTACTTATTGCACGACAGCACGGTAGCGCGATCGCTCAGCGACTATGTAGCTGCGTGTCGATCACGCTACGTAATAAAGCAGCATTTAGCTAATCTGAACTCGAGAGAAGTAATGTCCTTGATATATTATATATATAACATATACCTGAGTCGATTTGAACGATTTAAGGAAAAAGCTTTTTCCATCAAATGCCTCAATTATCTCGATGAAGCTGTTTTGTGACATTCCCTGTTTTTCCCCTTATCCGTCATATGTATTTGTCAAATATTTTTATCTTCCTTCTCCATCTCCAGAAGGTTCAGAGGGCGCAGAATCCTCTTGCACTCTTCTCCAATGAGATCGACCTGATTCTAGGAAAATGAAAACAATCGGATCCACTCGAGATGAATCTATCATCGTGTGCAGAGAGCGGCAATTTTGTGAAATACGAGGAAAGTTGAGAACACAAGAGCCGGAGTGCAAGTTTTAATTCAATCAACGAAAAACGGTCCGCTTTCGCCGGTAGTACAGCGATGCAATTGTCGTCGAGCGTTGTCCTGTTTTATTAAGCGTCTTCTGACCGTGATTCACTGTCGGGCATTACGAGATGAAAATGGAATTCGGTGCACTTAGGAATGTATTGTTAAGAATTCTGCGGCGATTGTCGGGAATTTATGCCGCAAATCCAACAACGCGCTCTGCGATTTTAATCAAACACCATAAGGATTTCAGAGCATTTTCATCTGCGATCAGTGCTTTCGAGTCGGGAACAGTCGTCCAGATTCCTTCCCAGCGAAGATAAGATCAGAACGCTTGAATGGATCTCGTTTTTGTCAATACTGCTGTTTGCAAATTACAAAGGACCAGGAAATGCAATAAAGTTCCATGGCGGACTGAATACATAACAGAAGATAAATGAGATGCAGCTCAGCAGGGTGCGCAACAAAGGCAGCAAAGCTGGATAAGATTTCATATAACCGTGCCATGTCTTCGTGCCATTCGACTTCGACAATTGTAAGCAGCATATTCAATGTTTAACTCTTCGGGCCAGCTTAGCGCAGTATGAGGTCTGCGGGGAGGGTATGACTGTAATCGAGAGAATCTGCTCTTGCGAACAGATTGCAAACATGCCTCAGGTTCATCCGTTTGGAGCTTCAATACCACGAGATTTGAAGCATTCGTGAAGGAGGCTACAGTCGTCTTGGAACCACGAAAGCTGGGGGAGTGTCCAGGGTCCCATATAAGTTAGTGTCGGAACAATTACGAATGTGCCTGGTGTCCTCAGAGCTCTCTGTTAGTAGATGCTTTCCTAGACTTTATGAAATCTCTACGTTTAAAGATTAAAAGTTGATTAGATTGAATTGGAAGAATATTATTCGCAATTCTGTCAGAGGATTAAACCTCTCCGATTTGAAATCGAATTACACTTAGATCCTCTCTCTCTCTCTCTCTCTCTCTCTCTCTCTCTCTCTCTCTCTCGCAGTAGTAAGAGAGCATAGTTTGCAAAATAATACCGTATAGATGAAAGTTACAGAAAGTTTCCTCGCAGCGGTAACGAATGGGCCAGATATAGAATCCCTACTGCAAGTTCGATAGCGGTGCCTTTTATTATAACGTCAGAATTTGTTAGTGCCTGCGGCGATGGTAGTTGATAGTCGAACTCTACCGACTTCCGGTGCGCAGTGATCTGCAGGCTAATCTCGTTTAGAAACTCGGCCCGACATTTTCTACGAGCCTTCTAGCCGGCGAAGTATAACGAGATTACGATATCCAATTACTTCTGCGCAGCAGTAGTTTCAAAATTTCACGTCCACCACCGTGACCGTGCCGCCGAAGGGGCGCGATACAGCTTGCTGAAATTGAAAAATTGCGAAAGTGCTGTCTGCCTTGTGATGCACTTGCGAAAAGAAATTTCTGAAAAGTCGACTGTGTTATTAATTATGCAATTTTCATGATCGATGTGGAGACCGACATGCATGTTTAAGCTACGCAATAGTGTCAAAAGCTGTACCAATCACACAGTCTCTTTTCCCGTATTGGAGCGTAAGAAATATCGGACAGAAGTGCAAATACGATTGGTTGGCAAACGGGGGTCGCCGTTGCAGAGACGTTTCCTTTACAGAGAAGCGGTTGCATGTACCGCTACGCCGTTTTTGTGCGATTTCACCGTAATATACACGTGCGCCTATCATCGATTAATCACTGGATGACACGGGCAGCCGTCGGCGATCGTCCCTCGCCCGATATGGAAGCCTGAATTTACGCGAAGGATCGGGCCGACAGAGGGAACAACTCGGCCAAGAATCCCGTTGGAATGGAGGCCCTAAGAAGGCAAAGAGAAAGTGAAAAAAAAAAGGGTAGACATGGACACGGCGGGCTACCACTGACTGCCTCTATTTGTGCAAACGGGTCGCTTGGTTCAAGGAACAATGCGATGAGTCGCGGGTCCACCGTTGGCAGAAACTGAGGCTCACGATTTAGCCGGGCTGAAGCACCGTGGTTCCAGTCAGCGCCCGATATAGGTCTTCCGTCGCTCTGGGCAAAAATATTTGCCGTCCTTCATATTTAATTATGAACGATTATTTTAAAATATAATTCTTGACAGTGAGTGAATTTTCTTGTAAGAATTTGTAACATATCTATTTTTTAAATTTTAAAAATAAGCATGGAGGAATTCGGAGTATCCCATCGGGAAGACTGGGGACCACCATTACAGCTCCCCCAGCAGCGTGTACAACAAGAGACACAGCAGGTTGAAACATAGGAGGGATAAGGG
This sequence comes from Andrena hattorfiana, assembly GCA_944738655.2. Lineage (NCBI taxonomy): Eukaryota > Metazoa > Arthropoda > Insecta > Hymenoptera > Andrenidae > Andrena > Andrena hattorfiana. The sequence continues at coordinate 1,658,962 of OX122895.1, forward strand.
CTCGTAAGGACAGAAACGTGAAGCGAAATGATCGCGCGACAAAAGAACTTTCCGGCAGAAGTCACGGAGGAGTCAACGAGGTGCGCAGGGTCGCTCTCGAACTAAATTCAAGTTTAAAGTTAACCTGCACTCAGGGAGTAAGATGTCACGTGTGGGGGAAGGTAAGGGACGGGCCAAGTTAAGGGGCAACGCGGAGTTTCCGTGCGAGTTCGACGACGGTAGACCACATTTTTCTAACTTAATTATCGGAACGAGGGCGACGGAAGGGTCGCGGAAGTTCGCCCTATCAACCGGACGGTCGAAAAGTTTTCAGTTGGTCCACCGGTTTACTTGAGAGTCTCACCTCCGCTCGCCCATCTCGGCCACTTTCCATCGCTTCTCTTCCCCATTAGCCGCGGCCGGTTTCGAATGGAACCCTTATCGAATTATAACGAGATACCTTTTCAAGGGAGAACTCGATAATACGCTTCGGTGCGAGTTGTTCTGGCCCGGGAAAACTTTTGCAAATCTGTTGCTCGTTTCGAGAAGCTCCCTCCTCTGCTTATCCGGTGTTTTGAACGAGTCTTCGGTAAATGAATCACGGGGCTTCGCAGCACTGTTTCACTTTCCTGAATTCGTTGCGAGGTTTCCTTTCGGCGTTGGCTTGTAATTCAACTACGTAACTTCGAAGTACGGTTGCATACGCGTTTAGACGGAGTTTCTGCTGCAGGAGAGCTACCCCAGAGCCTGGGGACTTGTCCTCAGCCGGGCTTAGCGAACGCGGAGAGCTGGAGGTGTCTCGCTGGTGCCAGGTCGTTCAGGAACCTCGACTGGAAGCCATTCTGTGATTTGCCAGTACGGGATCACTTGGAATATTAAAACTACTCCAAATGCTTTTGGAATCTTCAACCACCTGTGGTATAAATACCTACACACCCCCATCGATAACTGTTCAATCTACCCTAATCTACAGAGAGGTCATCCTGCTATGCTATCCTTAACACGAAGCCTCACCTTTCACCCACAAACGACACTGTTTGCCTGGTCTACTCCCCAAACTCGTCGTCAAATATGTCCCATCGCAAATTGCCGGGGGGTGTGTCCTGAGCGCGTTCCAACTAATATGCAGCTCTATCTCCCTATTATAAGCGATCGCGAGATGCGTTCTCATGCGAATAGATCCCGCCAGGTTGAGTTTGCCCGCAGGTACAACATGTCACGTCTTCCTGGTGGTTTGTGTGCGCCTAGATTCGAACTTTCAACCCTGCTATCGGATCTCGGATGACGAGGGTTCGTACTTCGGGGGTTCCCTGGTGGAAGATACAGGCGGTATCTAACCAGGGGTGACTCGAAACGAAGGACGGGCGCATAAATTCAGCGAGCGATCGTGGAAGGCCAACGCGCTGACATATTGTATAATCAGAATCGAGATTTTATGCGAGACTCGAGTGCAGCGTCTGTGATGAGGGTGTTGCCGAGCGGCTGGACCGTTGTTCGCGTGGCTTCTTGGGACACACGGTTCTTGATAAACTTGTCACATTGTGCAGAAAAGATTGGATGAGAAAAGCTTAGTGAAGCTCAGTTGGAGGGATTATTTTGTGGAATGATATTCTTGGATAGTTGCGATTCATGATCTCCACTCGTGCTTCATCCGGGTTTGATGCTTGCGGAGAGCTGTTGAGCTTTCGCCCACGTCGAGAGTTCGCCTGCTTTCTGGGCTTCCCATTATTTTGAAAACGATGCAAGAGCACCGAGACTTTAATTGATGGTTCTTTGGTCCGCGTGTTTCTTAGCTCCCCGGTTGTATTGTAAATGGAACTGCTCGAGTATTTTCCGTAAACGAATTCGTGCTCTCCTATGGCTGGGGGTGAAATATGTCAGCAAGAACGGCAGATCGACGTCGGAGTCGACGAAAACGGACGAAATATCGGATTAACTGTCCGATCCTGTGGAAAGATTACAGTTGGGGGAACCTTTACAAGTTTGGACAGCCAGGAAAATCCTGTGGTGGAAAGAGGCCAAGATTCAGCTGGCATTTATAAAGCAAAGACAAAGCAGAAATTGACATTCCCTTTGGGAAATGCGACTTGGATTTTGTGGGGGTGATGCCTTCGAAATTTTCTCGCAAAGCACGAAGAAAATAATTCCTTTCCTCCTTTTCGTCGTTCTTTCTTCTTCTCTGTCTCAGGTAAAATCCACGATGAGACAAAAATATTTAATCTCATGAGACAATTATTTCACTACTTTATTATTTTTTAATTACTTTATCATTAGTTTCGTGAAATTAGACTCATGAAACAAGCTTCCAAGAATATTTCCATTACAGATTTACATTTAGTTGTTGCTGAGATTTTTGTTTGATATTTATATTGTTTTTTCTTTTGCTTTTATTGAAAATGGTGTAATAAAGACGTTTTATTATTGATATCATTAAAATATTTTTATTGACCCGTCAGAATAAATTCAGGACGAGGCAATTGATACAGTTTCGGAAAATATCTATTATGCGAATAATGGCTGATTTTCTCTACTCCCATAGAATACAGGGCAATAAAGTGTATTACGATATATTCTTGCGCCATAAAACACTTCGATCAATGTTCCACATTTCTGATCCACGACGAAACTGGTTGCCGATCGTCCAGTCGCCTTAGTCGCGGCCATATCGCAGCCGGGGACAAGAAGGAGGGAGCGTCCCGTTGAAAATTTATTCCCGGCGAATTCAGGGGTCGTAAAGTTGGACGCGGCTCCGACGCCGCATCGGAGCGCCGGACCATAAATACAAACATGAATAAATGCATCAAACTCGCCCAATCGGCCCAGCATCCCGTCCTGGAGGGTCCAAGACGGAGTTGGCATTAAAATTCAAATATAATCTCGTTGAAAACGAACCGCGCATGCCTGCGATCACGTTTAGTCCAAGTTTAATGCTTTCACTCTCTCGCGAAAGCAATCGCGGAACTCTTCACGTGAACTTTGTCCACGAACGAACCTCGCAGTTTCTATCAGCAACCCTGAAGCAGGCTATCGATTATTGTTTCAAAACTACCGGTTCCCAAGCTGCCCATTGATCTCCCTGATCCAGGCGATTCTCTTTTCCGACAACTATCACTTTGCGGAGGATCACCCGTAGCATTCTACAAGCCTCGTTATCGCCATTTCTTATCTCCAGCTTTTCAACGATCCCTACAGATTTCTGGAATTATCTTAAAAGGGAAGATATCGAACCCCCACGCGCCGATTTTAATGGAGCTTTGGTAAGAAGTACTTCTCAGAAAATTAATTCGAAATGTAAAATATTTGACAGGTATTTTTGTTATCGCCAATCGTTAAAGGGGTGAAAACATCCCCTAAAGCTGGGGTTCGAAAACATATTTTCTGGAATATCTCGAGAACTATTAGAGGCAGGGCAAATTTTTGTTTGAAGTGTAAGTTTTTTACAGACGAATCCAGCCCTCTGCTCAGTTTTTAGAAAATTTCAGAAAATATATTTTCGATCCCGCAATTTTTAAGGCTCTTCGAACCCCAAATATTTTTCACTATTCTAAAATCTGCAGAGCCTCGTAAAAATCGACGTGTGCTGGCTCGACGTATTCCCTTGTTAGCCGAAAACGTTTCCAAGATAAGCGCGGGCTGCGCTGGCTCCCTTTGTGAGCACCGCTTTGAAAATGTGGCGGAAATCGTTTATTAAAAATTGCTACGTAGAGAGGTACGTACGTTCGGGTTGAGTGATAATGCATTGCCACCTCAACGTCGGTACAAAGACGCTTCGAACGCATGCAATAGACTGCATTTCGAAATCCGGAGCAAGGCCTGTCTGAACGGCTTGTCAGAAGTGTCGGGTGCAGAGTGAGGGATGTTCCACCTAGGTACATCGTTTGTTAAAGATACAGTCAGGTGAATCGAGGCGGAACTAGTGGAAATCAGAGCTGAGGGCGGTGAGAGTCCGGGTCCTTCTTGTGAATGCGTTCATTTCCGAGGCCCCTCAATACGTACTTGACAATAACTGGGTTTCGGATATCGCCGCGTTGTGTTCATCTCGTATTTTTCAGGGACGTCCAAGCATTTTCGTGGAACGTATCAACCAATCCCATCTCCGTGGAAACAATCATGGGAAAAAATCGACAGGCAGCTGAATCTCCAGACGGATCTGGGTTAATCCGCATATAATTTAAGCTGTTAGAGAAGAAGAGCGCGCGGCAAGCAGGTCGATCGATGCCTAATCCATCCATCATCGAATCGCTGGAACGATACACGCGTCGGTAGCATTTCCTTGAATTAATTTCGCCGGCTTTCATCAGGCTCGCTGGTGCGCGGTAGATCTGGTTACGCAATATCGACGAAAAAAAGGGAGCGGGCGAAGGTCTAGCTGGTCCTTTTGTTGGATCAACGCGATGGGAAGAGACTGAGTAGAGGGCGCTGATCCCAAGACGGCCCTTGGACTATCAGATATTGGAAAGTCTTTAGGATTACAGCCGATCAGGGTGGCTGTTACCAAGTTGTCGGAGCGACTTAACTTTCGGGCTGGGAGAAGTTCCTTGATGCGTTTTCGATCGTCCGATCGGCGGCCACGTGACGGCGATTCCATAATAATACGTCAGGCCAGGCTAATACCGGCGATGGAACGACTTTTCGATTTTACGGCCCGTCCCTACGGAGGGAAACGATTAATTTTCCGCCATGTATGTCAGTGCTTTATGGCACCGTGACCATCGGGTTCTTCGGGTCCGAGAGATTTCAACGCGTCGAAGCTTGACGTGTGGGTCACGTACTACTTCAGCTGGAGTTCTGTATTGAAATACGCGCCAAGATCATTGGCATCGGACTGCGCCATCTGTCGCGCGAGTGTTTTTTTTTTAGGTTAGGAGAGTCGCGCTGCCACTCTCATTTACGATTTTGGGACAGTGTTTCGACTGCCACCTAGGCAGTTCCAATTTTTTCGAACTAAAACTCAATATGGCCATGCACTAGTGTTTATGCTAAAATATATGGTATCGAACTGGAAACTCCCATTTGCTTCTTATTTGAGGTAGTCAGAGCAACAACGGACCAACCTACATAAAAAAAAAAATTTTCCTATTTTATGTAGTTAGTAGAGCCTATTGCAATACGTTATTGCTAATAATTCAATTTCGAAAAAAATGTAGGTTAGTCCGTTGTTGCTCTGACTGCATTATTTCACAAAATGCAAGACGTCCTGAAATCAGTTGATGCACTGCATCAAAATTGTTGTAAAAGCCATCGAAGAAACGGGACTTATCATCCTCAGTATGGTTTGCGATCAAAATTCAACAAATGTTGCAGCAATTAATACATTATTACTGGATTCGCAGACTATGTTGGACGGCCATATTGAATTTTAGTTCGAAAAGATTGGAACTGCCTAGGTGGCAGTTGAAACACTGTCACAAAATCGCAAATGAGAGTGGCAGCTGAGTTCTACTTGAAGTAAGCCTCCGTCGCTGCACGTACCTTTTAGGTTAACTTTGTATCACCAGCATTATAATTCATTAATAAATAATTGTCAAGTGGGGTTATGTGTCGAGTGTGTAAAATACATAACAGTTGACTTTGAAGAACTGAAGAAGATCTGAACATTCCCTGTTACAAGATTGAGAGAAGTAGGAGAAGCGAGGAAACGGCGTGGTTGAATGTGCCTTTTCCAGCAGCGTGACAGGTCTGACGGCGCACAATGGCGGTCTGCAGAGGTGTGACTCATGGCGATGAAACTTTTTTAACGAGCAGCGCATCCGGAATGCAATAAACAATGGGACACGACGGGCGAGCCGATCCTGCGTCTCGCTGGGGGGACATTTTTGGCCCAGCTTACCGCTGCGAGAGCCGCAGCCGTAACTTTGTTTCTCGTATGCCGTCGTGACCAATGGTGTGCGCTACGAAAACGCTCCCTATGTCAGCCGGCCGCAGTGCTGCGCGGGAATTCTGAAAACATAAAAGTTGGTGGGTCGTGAAAGAATTATGCACCCGGAGCCGCTTTTTCCCGGAGAATTCCGTCAGCCTCCTCCCAATTTTTGACGGTTCTTCGTCGACCTGGCGACGGGAATTCAATTCCCTTTCGTTTATTCTCCACTACGGTGTATACGATCTCCCCTTATTTCATTTCTGTAAGCTCTCGAAGTACCTGTGGACTGTGATTATAGTTGTAGTCGGAAAGCGAGTGCACGCCCTTTATTTGGAACAGCTGCGCGCGAGAAGGGAATCGCGTTTCTGGCGGATAGCGGCGCCCTTTCGAGGGATTTTTCACATTCCAGTCCACCGCGTACCATTACAAAATGACTCGCGAAGAACGTGCGGAACATAATACGGTTGCCTCTCACGACGGCACGTCCATAGAATGAAATTTCTTGCCCGGCAAGAATCACTGTTCGCCCGAAGGAAAATAGAGGAGCGCCGGAGTGCATTGTGACGTCGAACTTGGCAAGCCGTGCGAGATAGGAGATTGCCAACACGCGATTAAGCGAGCTGCGGCTTTTGTCGAGGCTTTAATTTGAAGGTGTAACTCGTATAACTCACAACGTGTCGGCAATAATAATGGTCCATGTGCCTGGTGGCTGTGCGACTGTACAGTTTCGACCCCGCATCTTCCTCGAATCATTTTCGTAGGGGACGATGTGCTAGATTTGACAGCAACACGTGTGTAGCAACAGTATCCAGCGTGTGGGACGTCTTCGGGCTGCAACACAGCTCGGAGGAAACGGAGAATTTAATAAGGAAATAATGGAAAATCCCCCACACTTCTAGTCTACGGACACTGTTTCAAATCGCTCGTCTATAAATCCGCAAAATTACGTGCAGTAATAAAAGTGAATTTATGGCCACTCTGATTGAATCTTTAGCTAACGAGAAATCGAATCGAGCGTAACAAATTTCTGCGAGATTGGAAAGCCAATGTTGCGTCCAGTGAAACGAACTGTACCGTGGTATGAGATCCGGCTGATATGTGTGGTTAAACGGCCGGAGGAAAGGCTGTTTTACGTACACCGTTCTCATTTTTTACATCACTCGTTGCTGAAGTATCGGCCAACAGGAAGCTGTCGAAACTTCAATCTCCCTGGCAGCGCTCGCTGCAGACTGAAAAATGGTACCACCGGCCCATTCTACGGAACGGTAACAACTATTATGAAGGCGAAGGATCTGATTGCCTACCAGCACCCACTAATTCAAACGCAAGTGGCCGCAACCTGATTTCACGTTGCAGCGGAATTCGCGGCGGCCGAAATTGCGAGGAGAAAATGGTCGGGGGTGTGAAGGAGAGAGAATGAGGAGAAGGGAAAGAGAAATATTAAAAGGAAGCCGCAGGAGGCATTGTTCCGGCTGTGACTCGCGGTGAAACGCGAATGTAGAACGCAGTCGAGAGCCAATAGATTTTTATCCGCTGTATGTAGGTCGCATAGGTTTCAGTGATGGAGTTGTTTCTGGGAGAAGAATGGCTGGGTTCTTTTTCCCGGAAAATGCTTCGGGCGATCCAGAGACTTTCTTTAGAGTCTCCCGAAACGGTGAGGCAGCTTCAGATGTAATTAAATTGTTGACACAAGGGGGTCATTTGTTAGACACTAGCCGCTAGCTGGTTTTTCAAGTCAAGTAGCACATTCGGCAATCCTAAGCCAGCATGTATATCACAAAGTTAACAGATATAGGGAGGCTGAGTACAACCTTCTTTTCCACATTAATATCAAATTATCGCTAGTCTTGGGTTTCTGTGAGGTCGAACTTACGGGCTCTGGTTCCGCTGCTGGAAGACATTTCGCAGAAACTTCGCCGATATTCCGAGAACCACGGTTGCGCGAGTGTTCGCCGCTGCTGCTGCTGAGGGAGACCCCGTTTCCTAATGCAGCCGCCAAAGGCACACTCCGTTAATTCGGAATTAATACCGAGGACCCGAGCCTTCCGGGCTTCAATTTCTAATGGAAACTTTTGCACTGAGAATTCCGCGAGCTTATCGAGAGGGGCACCACGACGCGTCACCCAAGATGTTTTTAGGTAGAATATATCGCTTGAGAATTATTCTTTTGTAGCTTTCATTTTAGATGTAGCTTAAAGACAGTTTAGAAATCCCTTACATCATGAATAAGTCAAGGGGTTACATCCATCTAGAGGTCTGGAGAAAGCATACAAGTTCAGGATTTTTTTTTTAAAAAAGTATAAGTGAAAATCATACACAATGCTTTTCTACTAAAAGATACATCGTTTAACTATATTATTCTAAATTTTCAAGAGATATTATTATTAACTAAAGAAGATATCGGCTTGGATATGAGTCATGTATTTTTGTTAAGAAAAAAGTTTGTAAAATAAAAATTTTCCACCGAAATTCGATATCTCAAATTCTAACAGTCGCCCTTTTTTTACCAAAATAGAGTAATTAAATTCGAAGCATCGTACCGTGGACCGCGCATCGTGCACGCCGATTTCGTAGTTTACAAGGGACGCTTCGATCGATTCGGACCATAACAAAAATGAGACGGCTGCTTTATGGAGGCAATATCCACCATGGCTTTATAAGTATTTCATTATTGTATCAGGTTAAATAGAGATTGTACGCGTAGTAATTATAATACGTGCGTTTATGCGCGAGAACTTGGGAACATTCTATGATAATGTGTGGAGAAGATTCTGCATTCACTCCGGTGAATCCTGAGAACGGTAAAAACGCATCAGCGTACCTAACGCGATTTCCCCGAAATCTTGAATTTCAGAAGATAAAATTTACCGGCCGCCCGCGCTCCACGTCACATATAGTTCTCTGAAATGTACGTTCAGATAAAACCAGGCCACCGTAGGTTTAACGCTCAACCCGTAAGAATCACGTACGGAAAATACGTGCGCTGAAATTATACACTGCGAAGCCCAGGCGTTCTTCGGGAAGCCCGTCAGGATAATAAAATATTGAATTTATCCGATTCCAGGGAAATCGGTTTGTTGAATTTAAGATTGCACAAAGTGACCCCAATAGATATAACGCGATGTGCAACATTGTAGAAACTTTGGTACAAATTAGAGTATTCAGAATCGAAGGGCATTCTGTGGACATTTTTTAACGAATATAAAGAATCTTCTTGGCAATATTAAATAGCCGATTTTAATCGGGCCGGAGCCTTTTAGTTTAAAATTTTTAACCCAACTTAAGGATTCCCAGCTTCCTGCACTTTCATTTTACCCACGCGCCACTGCACCGCCGCCGTTATCGCCGATCGAAAAATGATAGTCTCGGTCAAAATCGTCAACGATATTCCCTATTCAGAGACGAGACTAGGTAGCACGAATAAGTAAATTGCATGCGCCTCAATTTGCATAATTGCTGCCGTTTGATTATCGCACGCGGCCGCACGTTAAACCACGCTCTCTCCCCTGTAGATCGCTATCCGACTCGCGTGCGCATTCGATTTAAACCGGAAACCATGCATCGCAATAACTTCGCTCGGCCATTTGCTCGATTTAAAATGGCCGCGCGCAAGTTATTGCCCTTTGTTGGGGGAGGCGCGCTGAAACCGCGTTTCGCGTTATGGAAATCGCCTCTTTAACGATTTTCCGACAGTCCAGCACCGCTTCATTACGATTAATATTTACGGGAATCATATTTTTCCACCAACGAGCGTAACATCGAATTGCAATTTCCTGTTTCGCGTTAGGAGTTACGGTCCGAAACACACAGGGACCAAAAGGTAGCCTGGTGCCTCTCCGACCCTTTCGCCCACGATCGCGAAAAGCGGTACGATTTTTATTGATTCTCGGGCGCTCGTCGAGAAAAGCACGGCAAGGGTGCTAATATTAGACGACCAAGAACGGTGTTCTGGTTTAATCTTTCAGCGCTCGGGAAGCGACGCGATGATCGGTAATTAATTAAGAGCGTCCTCTACTGAAATTAATGCGAGCTAAGAGCAAAAGTTTGCGTATCGCTGGCAACAAGGAACAGTATTTCGTTGGGGAAAACAAACGTTAATTGTAGCGTGGAGTTGTCACGGAGCGGACAGCGGATGCCGCGTAACAAACGTTGATTCGATAAACTCTCAAAGCCTGGATCTCGAGCGTATACGGGGTTTTATACCATCAAATCGAATATCGTGTCGGGAAAACGTAGCTCCGGGCAATTTCCCTTCTCTCCCGCAGTTCACCTGCATGCGAGGACACGATAAATGTTGATGAATACGGACATAGGAATGGAACGGACGCGTTGTCAACCAGCCGCGCTCTTGTTGTTTGCGAAACGATGACGGTGTCCGTGTCCCAGCGATCCTGTTGCACTTTGTAATTTCTCCGCTCCCTTTCGATGCTATTTTAAATGCACCATTGCTCGAAACCTCTCATCCCGTGCTTCGGGAAATATTCATGGAATTTGGCACACTTCTTTATATTCCGGATGGAAATCAGTACAGCTACAGGAATTCTCGAAATGTTTTGTTCAGTGGTTAACCTTTTGAAAATTTCTGCCCGGTTTGAAGGACCTAGTTATCAGAGATATCGACGTTTGTTTTATGCTGCGTGTGGAGGCACACGTTATACAAGCTGTGTTGGAATGTGGGATCAGCTTTGGGAGACCCAGCGTTTCAGTGTCAACTCAGCACGCGGCAGCGAGGAAGTTCAATGTTTACGCATGCAAGAATTTACTGGCGATCAAAAATCAACATCTAATGCACATACGCGAGGTATAAACTTGACCGACTGTGTCGTCAGCGTTGGGAAAATGGTACCGAGGAGGTGAAGGTTGGCAGGAGGACTCGTTAAAATTCTGAACAGTATCGTCGTGAGCTGATGAATTAGGGGAGGGTTGTCTATATCGTACCACTTAAGACATTTTACGTTATATTTCATATTTGGTACTAATTTGAACGGAAATGTCTATTGGATATTGTAGCTTGATCTTTTAGGCACCTACTATTATATGCTTAGCCGTTTGTTTAGAATAAATTAAGTTGTTATTAATCTTTTTGTCACATACTGTAAAAGGTACGATTTAAGCAACCGGTCTCCTAAATCGTACCCGTCGGTTTCCAAAATCGTACCTTCACGAAAAAATAGTATCAATAACAAATAAAGAAGAAAATATTCAACATAAAGTAATCATTATTATATGTACGATTTAGGAAACATGATCAATTTATTTATAGATATCAATTTAAAGTTTATAATCAATGTAATATGTACTTAAAATGAATGTAAAATATTCTACGTTAAACCCGCTTTTAGAAAAATACAAAAATACAGGACAAAATTGCATTGTTTGATTATTATCAGCTAAAATAAACTGGTCAAAAATTACATCGATCGTACCTGATTTTTTTAAATGTTTATAGCACGCACAAAATAGGGTGTAAGCTCAAAAGGTTTTGCTCCTATTTCTTATTTCGCATTTACTTGATATTTTTATTATCAGATGTCGTTTACATTCATTAACCCTTCGTTGACACTCTGGGTGTGAGCCACCCATAAGCTGATTTTGATGCTTCGTTCCTTCTATATGCAAAATAAACACTTTTTTCCAAAGCCAACTTACAAACTATTTTTTCTCTGAAAATATTATATCTGAACAATAACTCTGTAGAATTTTAGCTCCTAATATTGAAATTCGTAAAAGTTACAATTTTTTGAAAATTTTCTTCGTGTTTTCTCGACATATGGTAATCTACATTTTTTCTACAAGGACTGTGATGAAATTTCAGTGAAAAAACTATTGGAATACATTCTACAGACCATGAAATTGACCCATGATTTTTTTCATAACGATTGGATTCTTCATATAAGAATAGCAGTCGTTCAAAAATTATTTTGGGTGTGAGCCACCCAGGTATGTTAAAGTTGATCGAAAAAAGAGATGTGTCAACGAAGGGTTAATTACTGAGAAATTGATGAGGTACGATTTAGGTGACCAGTACGATATTGGCAACTCTCCCCTAATACTTGAAATGAAAATCAAGTAACTTGACTGATGAGAATGAGGCTGTAGCTATTGTTTGTCGGTCAGATTAGACTTCTGCCCTTGGCAGCAAACCTCTAAAGACCTTCTACTGCTGCGTATTTCTGAGCTCGTCGAGCAACCCGTGGCTGTCTTTCTCGCGGATTTGAATTATTTTAGCGCTGAGTAATCCCTTAAGCCCCTCCGTTGTCCAAGACATCCCTCCCGCAGAATTGGATAGACTTCTTCCGTTTAACATACATGAACAAGCGCTACCTCCGGAATTTATGCCCCTGCAGCTGCAGTCCGCAGTCGTTCCCTTCAATTTCATCAGAAATACACCTGGTGCACGTGCCCTCGCGATTCCAACCATGCAAATTGGGTGAAAAGGAACGGCTTCTTTTCTGAGGTTAAATCTAGATGCGTGTGCCTTGCGTTGGGAACGATTCTAGGATTCGAATCTGACGGAAACGCACTACTGAGCATGAAATATATTTCTCGAAGTGTCCTTTTTTATCGCAGAAGCTATTTTCATCGAGTAAAAAATGTTACAAAATCCTGGCATCGCGAGAACGAATCACTCGCCATTATCACTGCGAAAGAGGATTTCCGAGAGGCCGTGGCACTTCTACCGTGGTGCCATTTGCAATGAAACGTCCACTGCTCGGATAAGAGGCGCAGAAATTACGGGAGAATATCCGCGGAGATAGAATTCGTAGGAGTATCTCACCTGTCAGTGCTAATACCTCCTCCGGTGTGCCGTGGTTTGACGAAGATGCATCAGCCCCACGGCGCGTAAGCCAGTGAAACACTGTCGAGGATGAAATCCCGGCTAGCTGGCAAGAAAAATGCACCGAGTGCTCGTGGCCAAATGAAGCGATGATTGATAAGAGTAGCGCGATGAGTGAGCTGCCCCGTGGAAAACCGATGTGACCAGACGTAACCTTCTGGGATGGAAAGAAGGTCGAAGACTGAGTCAGGCTGATGAAGGGACCAACCCGCGATTGGCAGTCGCGACAATGCTCAAATTAACCCAAATGGCCCAACTTAGAAAACGAGGATAGCGTAGTTGAAGTCTCTCTAATGGGGGTCAAGTGCAACGTGTATCCGGAAATTGGGAAACCACAAATTTTATAAAAGGGAAACCACAGAGTTTATAAAATTATTATTGCTTTGGCTGACCATTAACAAGAGAGCACTAATTGAAAGGGGAAGTAGGGGCAAAACTAGTAGGGGAAGGAGGGGCAAAACCGGGACGTTAAGGATAAAAGCTCATAACTTTGACATTATTAATGTAAAAAAGAAATTGAACCTAGGATTCATTAGAATAAACTCTTTATTAAATAATAGTATATATCCATTTTTTTAATACAATAACAAATGCAAAAAAATTACGATTTAAAATATGGTCCATTTTTGCGGTTTTACCCCATGGCCTGAGTAAAACCGAGTACCATACTAAAAAGTGGCCCTAGCTCCTATAACAACGGAATTCGTCCAATTCTTCAGTCCCCCAACCAATGCAGCCTTCGTGAGCCCACTTACAACAAACTGTAAACTGCACCCAACCTTCATTCAATTTGGATGAACCATAGGACTCTTGGACATAAATGCAAACGTCTTCACCATCTTCATCACCACTGTTACCATTATTCTTCCGTATTTTGTATAATTTTGTGGTTTTCTTTCTCTTTAGTTGTAGTCCTTTATTAAGATTTAGTTTAATGTTGATAACTTCCTATTTTTCGGGTACCCGGTTTTACCCCGTACGGTTTTGCCCCAGCATACAATTTTGTAAATATTATGAATTATCAACAATACCAGGCCGAAGTACAAACAAACAGTCTTAGTTATTTGCACTTTAATATGCAACAATTAACATAATTCGCACAAAAAAGTAGTTATCTAAACACTGTAAAAAGTGTTGAAGTTTCTTAACTATCGAAAATTAGATCAGAGCCTTCAAAAGCACACAAGACGATATAAACTTACTATGCACGATTGTAACACGATCATCTTTTGTGGATGAAACAATGCACACCATGACAATATGTCGCTGCAACGACGCGGGAAAATTTAAGGTCGTTTTAAAAATAATAGCACGTTCCGGTTTTACCCAGGTACCCGGTTTTGTCCTAATTTCCCCTAGTTATTGAGTTGATAAGTTTTTATTTCTATTTTTGGCGAATTTTTCAAGTCTGGAGCATTCGTATGGCGCAAAACAGTAATGATTGCAGATTCAAAATTTGCAATAAATCGCTCACTTGTTATCGGATTTGCCTCAAACGTGCACCAAACGATGTAGAATTTTTTTACATATATTACACGTCGTAACTCAAAAACTGTCAAACATGGAGCTGCACCCCTCCTGCTTTGTTATTTCTACAATAAACATGCAGCAGATTTAGAGGTGTTCGCGTTTCAAGTAGGCCTTCCTTTACGCAATTCTTCAGGATTTCGTCACTGCCGCAAGCATCAAACATTCCGTGGCATGCAGATTGATGCAGACAGCCAGATCAGTGAACCGCCATTTCCGCGAGTATCTCCGCGAAATGACCGAGCGAGAACCGGCGATGATATTACTTTCCATGGCGTCCCATTAATCACGCACCTATCTGGCTGGAGTTACGTGATGCAATTCGATGTCAGAAGCGTACACCGGCGAAAAAATTTCAAACGTACGCGGAAATATAGTTGGATGGAAAGGGAGCCTCGACTATATACGTATGTGCACAAAGTCAAAGCGATCGCAATTTGAATGGAAGTGTGAAGATTTACTCTGGCAGTGGCGCATGGGTAATATTTATTTCAATTTTCGCCGGACTTATTTACGCGGAATACTTTGGTATAGTCTTAATCTTCAGTTATTACCGATAATTATGGATTTCTTATTAAAATAAAATATCTTGAATACCAATTAAGTCTTTTATTTTAAAAATATTCAGTAAAGAAGATAGGCATAAAAGTATACTTAGTTACTACATTTATTGTCACAGCGTATGAATTATTGGCACTAAAATAAATTGTTGACTTTTTAATAATTCATTCTTCGTTAATAACTAAAAATAAAAATAAGTAAGAAATCAGACAAAAGGAAAGAAAATTAAGATCTAATTAGAAACAAAGTTTTCGTAGGGACACGTCATTTTAACTTTCTTGAACGGGATTCGTTGCGTCAAGTGAACCTTGTCAATCACTAGATCTTATTAGAATCCCTAGATTTAGACGTGGTGAGCTAGAAGGATGTCTAAACGTTGGAGCGTTGAACCTGGATGAACCCTTGTTTCACGAAAGGATTTAGCAGAGTCGCGGTTCTGCTTCGACTCAACCGTCTTCGTGGGATTGGCGATCCCTTTGTCGTGCAGAAGGTTTCTTTTATTATGTAAATCTATGCTGTCGCCGGTGTATAGTGCTCGCATGAACGGCACATAAGGGGTTTTAATATTAACGGACCACGTGGAGGCAGCTAACCGCCGTGTTCCTCTCCTCTCGTTCGGGGATGCTGGCACCGCTGGTCTACGAGACGAGACGTTGCGGGAACTCGTTGGTATGCCACCCTTTCCCTTCCCACCCGCTTCCTGGCTCCGTGTTGAACATGACGAGACTTCGTAGTGGGTCCTCCGAAGATACACGATTCATACTGATCGCTTTTGCCTGCATCTTTGACGACTCGACTCTGATTCTCCAACCCTGCATCTATTCTGTTCGAAACTACTGAAACGGGAAGTCCTGTGATCAATGCATTCCTGGGTTCTATTAGAATCAATCAAATAGATTCACACGCCCGATAGTATGAATTCAGTTGTAAAATAGTGACGAAGCACTACTTCTTACATACGTATCATATCATACAGTAGCGTTCTCAGGATTTAATCTTGGGGGGAGCCGAGTTGAACAGTTAAAAATATTTTCAATGCAAATTCAATAAGATGAAAATTCATTATGTGATTATAAAAATTTATTTAAAGAATGAAATCCAGTTTTCTTTTCTTTGCGCAAAGCTCTTGAATTATATCAGTCGTGGTAACATTAATCTCCTTTTTCCTTAGGTGCAGGATTTTCCTTTCCCCTTTCCTCTGGATGAGCCATTGATACCATACTTTTTGCTTCACGATTACACGTTGTCCATTGAGGCCCAAATAGGTTCAGCGTTACAGAGCAATCAGTAGAGACTTTCATCAAGTCCTGTGGGGAATGGTGGGGTGGCACTTGTGTCAAAATAGAAAGTTTCCTGGACACGTTTCACGTTTGGCTGTTTTTGAAGTTGGACAGGGAGAAGTAAAAGACCCTTGGCACGGGTTACTCTGGCCAGAAGTTTGAAGAGCTTCGAGCGCGCGTGAGCAAAAGAAATCAATCCTAGAAAGTAAAGTTTCTAACATTGTGAACTGGCCGAGCAGAAAATTACTGGGGTTAGCGAATACTGTATCGTCGATATTCGAATACCGAGTCGCGGGAATAACTTTTGTACTTCCTAAAGAATTTAAGAATTCATTCCGCAAGGGCTTCCCCTTTCGCGGCATCTCAGTCAGCGGTCCGCTGAATCGATATATGATCCGCGTGATAGCGGAGTCATAAATTTCCCGGTTAATCCCAAGGGATTCGCTGATGTGTTTGTCCTGCCGAGTAGCGGCATGCTGGCATCATTGTCTACCTCTTTCCCACTTCTGGCGTCTCTGTAACTTTGTCTCTGGCTGGAGCTGCTGGCCAAAGAGAGGCAGAGATAGACACACGCCCGTACTTTTCCTACACCTACACGCGAGAGTACGCCTCCATGTCACGGCTAGCTGGCCCACAAATCACACTCCATTCCCATGCTAATATCTGATGGAATTGGCATCTAGCCATTCCAGTCTCGTCCCTCTCAGTCGCTCCCTTTTACCCTTCTTACCCGACATCAGACTCCATTCCATCTTCTAATCACTTCTTCTTACTTGTACCAGCGATCTGCTGTCATCAAAGCTTGAAAGTATCGCTCCTTGATCATGTCGAGGCGTTGGACATAGCTACCAAGGCCTGGCTTCTGAATCTTAATATATAAAGCAGAAAGTTTATATGTTTGTCGCCTTAAAACTTTCGAATGGTAAACTCGGGTGTCACGAAATGTGCCTCAGATCTTTATGCTTGGGTAATCCAGATGAATGCGACTATTTTCGCAACAAAAAAAAATTTAAAAAAAGTTCTTTTGTGAAAATAGTTCTTTAGAAAAATTATTTTTTAATAAAAAATGAATCTAAATTCCGGACGGAGCCGGTTAGTAGAGCTAGTATTGGATAATTACAAGTTACTTATTATAATCCTGCCTACCGAGGCGATAAAAGGAGTGTGATTCACCCCTACCCGAGCGAAAATGATTAGAAGTCTCAATATTCGAGTGTACTCGACCGCATGGGCTACAGAAGTAGTTTGACCGACTCTATTTTCGACTTGGTCCAGGGAGGGTGAGTGGGTGTAGGACCGGGGTTGGAGGATGAAACAGGGGAAGCAGAACGATCGGCCCTATTTCGTTTTAGCATCTCTCGATCAGTATTTCCAGGGGATAAGCATATTTCCCTGGAGTTTCAAGATATCGGAGAACTTTTTGCCCCTGGGATTCAATGGGATTCGGCGGTAATGTGTATAGTCCACCCTCGAAATCGTCCGCCATTGTGCGTGAGCCTCGTGTTTGTTCTAGTGGGAGGAGTTGTCTCTCAGGCATTCGTTCATCCTTTTACTGGCAAACATAAGAGAAGAACACGACGAAGAACGCTGCTGGGTGTTGTTCCCTCGCACTCAACAGTGCTAAACAGCGTGTCGCATACTATATACGCAATCGCACGCCAAATTAATTTTGTGCGATTGATTGATAGGCAAACTTTAGCCGTTCAAATATACTTTATTTTAATACAACTGAATATAGTTATGCCACGTGTCGTAGCGACTTCGTTAAATACAATTCTGCCTTGTAGTGGCGACTTTGACTGTAACAAAATTAACAAAGCTTCGCGAGCTCGCCTCGCGCTCGCCTGGCGCTCGCCACGCGCTCGCCCCCCTCCAGTTCTACCGTCGACGGCCGAATCCTGGCGAGGCTGTCCGAGGAACCCAAATATGGCAAGGGTCCGCGCAAACCGAGGACACGCTTAAGGGGACATTCTACTCTGTCGGCCGAAAAATCGGCCACTTTTCGGTGATAGTTTTTATAACGAAATAAACACTCAACGTTTTCGAAATTCTGGGTGTTTATTCTACCAGTTTTGAAATACAAGAAAAAATCTGTGTTGTTTGTTTATTTCATTTGTTTACATAAATATTTCGCAGTGAAGTTAGCGGCTTCAGAATTGCTCGCGGTTGAAATTTCGAACGACTGGATCCTCGGAAATAAAAAAACCAAACATATTTCTAATTAGCAGGAGTATGGTTATCTCGCTTTCCACGAAATAACAACTTTGGACCAAAATTATTATTATGCCAGTCGATCAAAGTTGAAAGTACCGAAAGTGGCACTTCTTTTCTATATTTAATTGATATAAAATGTGGGAAAATATTAAAAATCTTAAGATATTTGTGGTTAGCGAGATAGCCATACTCCTGCAAATTAAAAATATGTTTGTTTTTTTTTATTTCCGATGATCCAGTCGTCCGAAATTTCAACCGCCAACAATTCTGAAGCCGCCAACTTCATTGCGAAATATTTATGTAAACAAATGAAATAAACAAATAACAAAGATTTTTTCATTTATTCCAAGAGTGGTAGAATGTACCCCCAGAAATTCGAAAACGTTAAGTGTTTATTTCATTATAAAAACTATCACTGAAAAGTGGCCGATTTTTCTCCCGACAGAGTAGAATGTCCCCTTAACGCAAATCCAACAAACAAAAAATGCGAGGCTAGAAATAGCCTTGCGACACAGCGAGACCAATCGACGTGCCTTCTAATTACCTTTAACACTGCACCTATTCTTCTTTCAAGTAATCACTCGTGCGCCACGATACCTGTAGGCGACCGACGGTATTGGTGTCCACGTATTTCCCCCGAGTTGCCAGCGATTTTGAAAACGGCGAAACACCGAACGAGTCTGCGGGATTACGTGGCCGTCATGCCGACGCGTCCACGGCGCTGCAACCCTGTATGGCGACGAACCATTCGAAAGCAACGTAACGACGAGGCGGAATTAATTTATGGCCGCGTTACTGTGGTGGTAGCGGCCCATTAGCACGGGGCCAGCGAAACGACTCCTACCAGAATTAATTTAACACCGTAGCTGCCGCGTCGCGGTGACTTTTGACACCGCTACGCGAATTAATGAGCTATGTTAGGCGCGAGAGAGAGAAAAAAAAGAACGTCAAACCGACGACGATGCAGACAGAGGCGCGGGAGGCTCGGTCGTGTGACGAAGCGCGCGGGTGGGGACGAGCGACGCGGTAAGAGGATAAGACAAAGGACGAGCGACAGATGTCGTCTAGTCAATTAGTGTGGCGAGCAGGCCGGAAAAATGCTTGTCGTCGGGCTAAATGCTTAGGGCGTCCAGGCTGATCGAATAAGGATCGTGATTAAAATCGATCGCAACGCTGAAAAGCCGTTTAATTAGTCTGGCTCGGGTTAACGTGGCTGCTAGCACTAGCGGCCGTGGCAGCGACTCTTCTCTGCGGGAAATCAATCGAGACGCGACGCAGACCGGTGTTCCAGACAGCTCGCTTTCGAAATATTTCGAGACTCCGAAGGATTAACAGAACCTGGGGCAATCCCCGAGCTACAGGTAGGATTAACAAAGAGCTCGGGTCGCCTGTGAAATACTACCACTGACGGATTCTCTTGTGTCTCTGAAGCGGATGACTTTTTATTGTCAGCACACATCCCGACTGTGCCCGATAGAAAATATCCATGGGATAGTTGGAACGATATAGGAGGCAGATCTATCTTTACGTCACGCAACGAAGAAGCGAATGGAAGAGATCGTGTTCCGCGTGGAGGACTTTCTTGCACGATCCCTGCATAAATGAAGCTCAGAGGAACCTGATGAGAGCAAGTGTTTTGTTTCCTTTGGCAGCTCTAGCCGCTTTAACAACACCCGGTAGTACTCTCACGCTGGTGAAGTTACCCAGCAATGGGTTCCGAATACTTTTAAGGGGGCTAATAAGGGAAGATCTCGAACCCGGAAATTAAAAAATTCTGAAACTTTCTGAATATGTAGGGGATTTTTTCCTGATTACAACGCAATTTTTGTTTTCTACCAAATTCACTCGAAGGGGGTGAAATTAACCCCTGAAAATTCGGCTATTTTGCGATTTTGTGTTAGAACTCGCGAACTGTAAGAGATAGAAAAAAAGTTTCTAGACAAAAGTTACTTCTTTTAATCATTTGGTAAAAAAAATATTTTTTACCAATCGGAAAATAACCGGATTTTCAGGGGTCAATTACACCCCTTTAGAGTGAATTTGGGCACCAAACAAAAATTGCGTTGTAATCAGGAGGAAATTCCCTACACATTCACAAGGTTTCAGAATTTTCCAAATTTCCAGGTTCGAGATGCTCCCTTGTAAGTCAGATCGCTCAAAAATCAATATTTTTTACTTTTCCTTTCACACAACGTTTATTACTATCACCTAGAAAATGGAGAAATATTGAAGTCGTGAATTGAGAAACAGATCTTCCATTTCCCGTAATAGTAAACCCATCAAACAATTCGCGCCATTCATCGTGAATAATTGTAACAGCGTTAGAAATGTGTGGGACATTCATATAACTGTACAATTTGTACAAACATTCGTGTTGCACGTATGAAGCGTGCAAAAACGACCACGGGATAAACACAGTGCAGCGATGTAATAATGTAGGAGTCAGTTGGAGCACTGTGGGGAGCGATACAGCAAAAAAAATGGTACCCACCATTAACGGAAACAGCAGAATTCAAGTGAATCCAGGACGAGTGGATGGCGCCACTGAAGATCAAGTAGAGGCATGTCGCATCGGATCTCCCTATTCGTCGAAATGGAGGCTGTAAATAATATGCAGGCACACATACCTGTAAACATAATTCTCAGCGACAAGTATCCCTCTTTTATTTCACGCGCTCGTAAAATCCATCTAATTTATTTCCGGCTGGTTTTAAAAGACCCTCTCTCCCTCCCTCATCGACTCGTGGCATACATTTCCCGAGCCGCTCTTCAAAGCTACACTCGCGGACGCACCTTGTCCCTCTTTATCAGGGAAGCCAATATATTTCCTCGGATATTTCGTCGCTAATGGGGGACAATTCATCACGGAATAGCGCATACGTGTCCCGCAAACCCTCTTTACTGTCCTTCGCCTGGTTGGTCGCTCGTAAACCCCTCGAATGTTGTCCGCGCGTTCCGTAGCGATGTATAGTCCCAGCATATGACAAGTTCCAATTAAAAGTTTCGAGTTGCTGGCCCGGCATTCCGGCGAAATTATTGCTACGATTACGGTTGCTCTTGCTGTGTCAACCCGCGCCTGGCCAAGCAATGGATATTCGATGGAACGGCGATGGAACAGGGTACACGGTGTTTTCTTTGGAATTGTCGATTATCATTCGGATGGCAGTTGCTTTGCTGGAAGTCTGAGCATGTTCTCGGAGGTAGTTGGTTTGAAAAGAGGGAAGTGTTCGGTATGGGTACCAGTGGAATTTCCGGAAACTATCGGCTTCCAAAGTTCCAGAAGTTTGGAGTTGAAGATTACCATGAAAACTGTATCGCGTTTGGACAGAGCTCTAAAGGTTTATTAAAGTCTGATGGGTTGCATTGTTTAACCAAGCGAAACGCGTTGACCACACTCGTAGATCGGCCGAGATGGAGCGCACTTTATTGGAAATGGAAATATTATAAATGGCAAAATTGTGCGCAGAGATTTCGCAAGTAGTCAGCCATTCGATAATGCCACTGTACTTCCTCCGCGGATTTAGGGAACGGCGATGCGTATTGAACTGGATCCACCGTCGAAACGTTGCATCAGATAAGCGGTTTGTTGGTAACTTGCAACTTCATAGATCATCGCACGGAAATACGCTGTCGAAGCGCGCCGTTTAAACATTCGGGGTTTGCCGTTTCTGCGTCGGTGCTGCCCGCGCGCCTGTACCACCTCTGCCCTACCCCCGGTCGCGTCAATAATTTTCCCGTTGCACGACTGCAGTCCCCGTAAAGTGGAATTATAGCGATATTAACTTGTCGCCATGGATTGCGCCTTTGTGACGTCGGGAAATTCTGCTGTGTATACAGTGCTGCATCAGAAACCCATACCGAAACACTGTATTTCAGTGAATTCATCCAGGGTCAACAACGTAGCGTCCATGGGCAGGATTACCTACAAAAGTCCGAAGCAAGAGTGCAACCCCTGGCACTAACTTTCGAGCCAAACGCAAACATACGAAACTAACGAGAAATATCAATATTTTTTATCCATAAAATGCAACTTTACACACATGAAACGAATAGTAGTATTAAATTCGTCCAATTTAAAATAAAAACACCAAAAATAATTACGAATTTCGTTTATTATGTAATAAAAAATATAGAAGAAACAAAATGTGATGCTTTCACGCGAGAACGTCACAAAATGCTGGGTAATATAAATATTAAATAAATTATCGTTGATTTCTTTGCAAATTCAGGTTCCAATCTGTTTTTTAAGTAACGTTTTGTTTCTTCCTTATTTTTTATCACATAATAAATAAAATTCGTAATTATTTATGGTGTTTACAATTTTCTATCGCAATTAACGAGTCGAGTGTGACTCGAGGAAGCACACCTGAGGTGCATGCGATTGTTTGAGGTGAAACTATCGTCCCACGATCTTCAGGAACTCGTCATTTCTGAGACACTTCATATCGAGTCCTGCGGACGAAGATCCGAAGGAGAAAAAGAATTTTGCACAGCGTGCTTCTCGCTGAGCGAGTCGCGAATCGAATCCCAGAGATAACCATCGTCGGAATGACGGCATGCAGATTTTTACGGTGGATCGTTTACTCGAAGTGGAGAAGTTTCGTAGAGGGAGCATAGATTTCTCGCCTGTGGAGAGGAAAAAATGGTGCGGTAAAGAAGAGTGCTGCTCGCAGGCCTTGACAACCTAGGGGGCCTTTTCTAGCAACGAGTTGAAACTTTGTCGATTGAACTCCTCGTTGAAAAATAAGGATAATTGAACGAGATTCTATACAAACCGTAATTTGTGGAAGAACGCGATTTTCAATAAAACAAAAATGTTTCCACTAATTGGCTATAGTAGGGGACAGATCAGAGGCATTTTGGAAAACAGTCGAGGCGAAATATTCACCGACGTGGAATCCCAACGCTACATAATCGCGAGCGAAGCCCTGCCGATTCATCTGCCAAAAAACGAGGAGGGAAATAGAGCGAAAGGTATGACAAACGCACGGCTGAAAGTGCAGCAGTAGAACGAGTAACCCGACGGAAGCTGGGAACCATGAATCGTGGCCGCAATGTCAACGTCGCTAGAAGTTTTCTCGCGCTGGCAGTGCGCACGTTTCCCAATGAAGATCCCAGCTGTGCGATAAAGTTCATTCCGCCGGGCCGACCGGCTGGCAACGACAGTATCTTCTCTTCTTTCCAGCGGGCTCCAGAGATAGACCAGACATCCGAGCGAGTGTCGGCGAGCGGCAAGGACGATTATCGCGGCGTCGGCCAGGCGAAAATTGAAATTTGCTCGTCGGGAGTCCGATCGCTTCGGGGACGGCATCCATCGGCTCGAAATAAGTTTCGCTCTCGATAACGAGGAAACGAGAGAATCGCCCCGCAGGGGTAGGAAACCGAGAGCGCCTCGATCGAGAATAGACGGAGTAATGAGTTCTGAAATCAATCGTTGCGAATGTGCATCCGAGGCCTGTCGTTTATTGGAAGCTGGCCGCCGGAAGACGTTTCCGGGGTGGAGGGACGAATTGTTGCCGACTATAAAGGGTGGATTCCGGGAAGTGGGAAGTTTGATACCAGAGGAAACGCGGCATACTTATGCGTTAATGCAGGATCCAGCCTGGAGTTCGAGGAACGGGAAGCTGGCGACCAATTAACTGCGCCTAGGTTGTAAATATGTATATAAGGCTGCGTTGACCTATTTCAAACTAACGTTACGTCGCGTCCGTTTTCCTCCATGCAGATTGCATCACAGACTCTCAGTTTCCCTGGAATTGCAGCTTATCTCCGGCGACAGCCAAGCGACCAGCGTCTCCGTGCTTGCCAGCGTTCGTTAACTACGAAGCCCCCGGAAATTTCCGTGGCTTCATATGTCACGTACCAGCGCCGTAAAAACGTGCAGTTTTCCCGAAGCTGGCTGCTTTCAGTCCCATGCCCGACGTGTGCATGTTTACGGGCGGCGCGTTGAAAAAGTGAAGCGAACCGGTGCTCGACGAGCGGAGAGCCACGATATCACGAGAAAGGGCGGAGCGACATCGCTCATAAAAATCAGCTCGCGTTCCGCAAGAATTCTATCAGCCAACGTCAGATAGAAAAAGCTTTCACGCGAGCCGAATAGTCTAACGCTTCCGCCGTCGCTGGGATCTTATTTATTTCCTTCCGCCCGGGTTAATCGACTTTAGCGGGAATGAAATTTCAGTGGTCAGCCTTTAAAGTCTCTGCTTTCAGTTCGACGCCTCCGCGTCGTAACGAGAGGGAAGACCGGGCCAACTAAACTTCGTCACTTCGAAACGCGCGACTCGTTTGTTCCACGCGAAGACCAAAGACGGGGGCAAGTTCGGGCACGGTTTAACAAATCGATCCTCCGAACGATAATGGGCCGGTTAATTGAACGAGGACGCGTGGAGCCAGGTCGGCGTGACCATTTCGGTAATTAAGCTAGTTAACTCTGGAAATTGGGGACTCTACTTTTGGCATTATGGTTTACCTCATTGTGTTAGCTCTTAATTAGTAGCTGATCAAAAACGCTGCGCTACCGAGTGATGAAATTGATCGCAGTTGTTTGGCAAGATGATGTTTAAATTATGGAGCACTCCGAATTGGGTTATTGGTGCTGGAATTACTGCTTCGACAAACGACTGAATTTACGGAAGAATCTATGAAATTACACTGAAGCTTGTGTAACCAAGGTTTCAGCGCTCGATATTCCCATTTAAGGATCTCTCAGAGCATCTTCCAGTTTCATAAATATTTGTTACCAACGATGGTCCACGAATTAACCAACGAAATGCATAAAACAGTGCCTGTGACGTTTAAATGTCGTAGTCATTGGCTAAAATGCAACTCGAGTTTCATTTACGTCGATGCGAAATCGTATCGCAAGTGAAACTCAGGATTCGCAATTATAATTCGCGAATACACGAGTAGCGACAGCCGCAGCAGAGTTCAGGAAACGCTTAAAATATCCCGGCGCACTGTTAATACGGCAATTAATACGTCCGCGTGGGTGATTTGTGGACGCGGTATTAGTTCCTCAGGGGATTTCTCTGCGAGCGTTTCCAATTCATTGTATAAATTCAATCTCCGTAGATAGTTCGTTGATAGCGCTTATTTCCAATTTAAGCACAGCTCCATATTGAACGCTGGTGACCGAGATCCGCGTTGATTTATCTTGGCCTTTTTTCTCGCTACGGCTCTTGGCACATCTGAGCCTCGAAATGTTAAAAAAAAAAAAAAAAGGAACGTTGTTATTCGTCGAGTAAGCAGACCCGGGAACTCGATGGGCCGTAATAACGTTACCATTTCGCTGGAAGTGCCCAGAAATGCCTGGAACACCTATCGATAACTCGTTGCCTAACCGCTGGCGAATTTTTTCGCGGCGCCGCACGCATCCCGACGCGCGCGCGCCGCGTTACCGCAAAAATAGCTGCGCCTTCTCCTCATCTTTGGCATGAAAGCGAGGGCCAATATCTTCCGGCGCGCGATCGCCGAGTATTCCCCGCTTTACCGATTTCCCTCCGGGGGCCAGATAAGAAGGGAAGCCAACGAGCCGTGAAAATACCAGCCGGGAGGAAGCATAAATTCGCGGGAATATTTCGGCCAGAGGGACGTACACCTGTTTCAGTCCGGGGCGCTCGACACCTTCCCTGGACGCCGCGGCGGGCTCACGTCCGCGCGGACGATTCCAGGCTGGCCGGTTTTTCCATTCCCTGGATCGGTCGTAAAGTAACGCGAAACTTTCGAAATCCCCGGCCAGGCTTCCGCGTCGCCCTGCCAAATCGGGGCTCGTAAATAGAGAGGAACGAACGCCGGGGGAGCCAGTAGCCCGCGGCAGCTCGATAACACTTGTCCGCAATTTTTCTTTCGGGAGGTACGATGAAATTTCCTGCACCGGCGATCACGTTCCTTTGAATATTGACCAGGCCGTCAGTGGTTACGACGTTTCCGTGGAATATTGAGGGCGCCCGTCCCCTCAATCTGATAAGAATAAGAAGTAGTATGGAGGCTGGTGGACCCGTGTTGACCCGAAGTGACCCGAGTGACCCGGTCAGGGTTACGCGAGACAAGTTTAAATTAGTTGGGAACTAATAGTCAGGGGATAAGGAAGCCTGAAGTTGGAGGACGATGAAAACTCAGAAATGCTTTGTCTTGTGGTCTCAGAAGCGGGACTAGACTCGGGATGGAATGTTACTGGGTATGCAGGGCAAGAGTTTCGTTAGTATTGATCAAGAAAACCGACCTGGATATCATTGGGAACCGGCGTCATCTGCGAAACTTAGCGCAAGTGGAATTGAGGGATGCCTAGTCAGGCGCGGAGCCAGTGAAGCGCTGTGCAGCTGCGAGATACGGAGTAGTCAAACAACTAGAAACGAAGCGAAGGATCGGAAGACTATAGGGAAGTAGCCAAGCTGCTGATGAACATGTGAAGGTGGGTTAATTAAACGACATGTAAAGTAGATGTTAGAAACAGAAAACAAGCAGAAGCTGACTTAGCGCACTAGTTTGTTAAGAGACACGATTCAGATTGAATATCCAGAACACTTCTGCAAGACATTTGAGTAGGAACATTCTAATCGCAACAGTGAAAACACGATAATTGGGCAACTCGAAGCGAAATTCTCGGGTAAGCAGAAAGAGAATAATTAACAAATGAGAACAGTGAGTTGACGGAAGTAGAAGTGCAACTACACACGCTCGGCAGCTGAGTAATTGGTCTGCTTAGCTGCGCGAGTGGAAGCAGACTATTCGGACAAGTGAGAGTACGAGAACGAGACGCGAAACAACTCTTCTAAGTAGCTTCTTCCACTGTGTATCGACGCGACGAGGGTAATGGAGTGAAAATATCGAGGCGTGACAGCCAGTACACGTTATTTTCGCAATTGTCAAACAGGGGACCAAGCCAACCCGACAGCGACCCGACCAGAATGGAATCAGAGGCTCCGGAAGGATTAATGCTTACTCCGCGTAAGCTCTTCGTCGCTGGGGCTTCGTTTTAGGAACAAGGAGCGCTGGATTTCCAAAGGTGCTCTGAAGAATCTCACCCCCGAATTCACGGGGTCATTATTTTTCCCTCGGTCCATGAGGCGTAGCCTAAGTCGGGCAGAAAACGCGAGGGTGCCGGACAAAGAAAATGGGGTCTGCTGTGTCGCGCAATCACGGACGCGATAAATTTACAAACCGCGATCGATAGGGGACCCGATAAATCGAGGGGAGGGTACTTTGTAGGACGGCTGGCGCAAATCGGGAACATTAGGCCAGCTACTCTCCGCGGCTTTTTAATAACGCAGATAAATCCTGCGGCTACTGTATTTGTACCGCGCGGACAGAATGGAGAGAAAGAAGAGCCGGCAGGAGGATGAGGTTTTGCGAAATGAGACAGAAAGAGGGATTCAAGCTGGTCGAGGAACTGGTGGGGATGAAAAATGTCATCGGGCCTTACCGACGAGTCTCCCCTGCAAATTTATCTTCTTTCCTTTCCTTCTATTCTTTGCAAATTAGTATCTACCCTGAATTGGGCTGATGGAAACATCTTCCATATGAAAGAAATGCAAGAACTCCGGTGATAAGTGATGCTGTGTAATTTAGATGCATTGAATCTTGGTAACCTGGGCATATTTTCTCGGTGAAGTCTTAATTATTTAATGAGTTGAAGTTGCTTTCCGTTTGTATCGTGAATAACTGCGCCATTCGCCCCAAGGAAACAGGTTTACACAGAAGATTTTACAAGCAGGCACGCGTCTGTCGTAAATCACAATTAAAACCGAGGAAAGGTAGGATTTACAGAGAAAACGAAAGAATGCCGTGGAAAAAAGAAAACAGGGGACGGAGAAGATAGTAGCTTCTGAAGGAGACTGTGTAGGACGGGAGTAAAAATGGGCCTCACACCTCTGACCTCTTATTTACGGTATTACAGCTCGGATTGTCATAATTTCCACTGTAATTATTATTAAGTACCCTCCTATGCTTTCTCTCTACCCCGATGTGATTATAATTCATACGCGGCCTCGGCGTTTAGCCCGCAATAACAGCGAATTAAAGTAAAATGTGAATTAAGTGGCGCGTGAGAAATGTTGAAGCTATTCTGCTTTCTGACTAGGAGGAATATTCATTGAGTTCTGATTCGATGTCGCTACTTTGAGTAGCTGGATACCTGACCACTCGAGCTTAGGTACAAGTAGTTTAGTAGTTTTTCATAATTTTTTTTTCAAGAACTAACGTACGGATTTTAATATTTTTTTTTTTTTGTTAAATGTGTAGTATTCCTTGCTGTATAGAATTGTATTTTTCATATTTCCAGAACATAATTATAAATGTATGAATTTAATTCGCAATGTTTGTGCAAAGTAGAATGGACTCTTAAGCGCCTTCGCACACTGTCTAATTGTCATTTGAGCTTCTGACACTTCTGCCGATTTCTTTAGCCAAATTCACAGTGCCTTAATCAAAGGGGGATTGTTCTATGTCAGCATCTTGCTTTGAAGGCTAAAGCAAGGCGGGCAATGTCGTAAAGTCGACACACGTCCTCTCATAATTATTTTCTCGTTATTTCGACGAGTGGTCCTCTACCCTTAGCGCAAGGCGGTTAGTATGGGCCACTTCGGTAGGCTGCTAACCGTTCTTCCTCCAGTTGCGTTGCAATCCCTCGCCGCAGTCAAAGCAGCAACCCCTGTCACGCCTACATTCACCTTTACCATCGTTGAAATGGTAAAGGTTCACCTTTACCTTCGTACTAGGATGCTGAGAGGTTTTCCACTCCGGGAGGAATAGAGAAAAGTGAGAGATACAAGGATTGCAAAAAAGAACAGTAACCGGTGATTGTTACACACCGTTGGTCAGAAGTCCGAATACTTGTGTTTCAGGGTGCAATATTGAATTTGCACGAAACGTTGAACTATTGCTCAGGTCGGCGTTCCATTCTGTATTCTGTTGCAAAGTTTACCGCTGCAGAATTATTTCTTGGACGCTATCAGTCTTACCTGGCTAACGTAAGGATCAAAGTTTCTTTCTCATTAACGGGCCTACCGAAACTTTTGAGAGGTAGTGTAAACGAGCGACTAACTGAGTGACTGAGGGAAAAGTAAGGACAGGGAGAGTGCGAGCGAGAGGGGCCGGCAAAGGGGTAAGAGAGGGCAACGCTTTATGAAGCATTTCCAGACGTGCTCGGCGTACGAGGCGGCTGGGGCTAACCACTAATGGTACCCGGCAAAAGAGTTATTAGGAAGGGAACCGACGAAAGCCAACTCCTCGATTTTCCGGCGTTCCACTCGGATAATAGGCCGACCCTTACCCTCGTTCCATGCTGGGCTCATCTTACGATCGATTTTAAATTGTTCGCACGCGATCGAGTGGTATCTTTAATTAGGGAGTTATCGTAGAGGAACAGGGTTCCCGGTGTTTGTCGACCGCTCGATCGGAATCCAATTCCTGTAGCTGGAGCACGCGGTCGTCTATCACATCAAAGAATGTTGTACGTCCCATTGGTAGAATCGATCAGAAGTGCGAATAAAGGAATGTACACTTGAGCTACTACGGTGATAGGTTCTCGTGTAACAGCCCCCAAAAGTAACTGATATTTATGAATTTTTTTTTAAAAAACTGTTGTTAATATTGGATTAAACTCTTTTGGAGTATAAGGACACATCTTTAAACTTGCAGAAAATATTTTTTTTTATGGCAATGCTTCTTATTATTCATTAATTATTGTGGAATCTTCTCCACCACTTCGACGATGTAACTCCTGTTGGCAGGATGTGTAGCATCAATCACAGTCATCTGATTGCAAAGAAAAGAAAAGTTACTTAAAGTTAGATAGTTTACGCTGGGAGTGACCCTAATTTAAAGAAAGAAAATGAAAAATTGAAGAAGTTATAGTGTTTGAAAAAAAAGTAACTTTTTCCCTTCGATAAATTTATAATACTTTATATCGAAGAAAAAAGTATTATAAAGAAAAACTAAAATTAAAATTTTATGTTCAATCCCAGCGTAAACTATCTAACTTTAAGAAATTTTTCTTCTTTTTGCAATCAGGTGACTTATACGTCACGCAAACATCGTCGAAGAGGTTAACAAGATTCCACAATTTAAAATATATTTTACAACAGAAAAATATTTTCTGCAAGTTTAAAGTTGCTTCCTTATATCCCAAAAGAGTCGAATCCAATATTAGCAATTTTTTTTTTTCAAAAAATATTCGTAAATATCAATTACTTTTGGGGCTGTTACTCGAGAACGCCCCTTTAACCCTTCAGTTCCCAAATGAGGATGGACTACACAGTTCTCTTCACAATCAATGAAGAATTATATACCACTGTCTAAATATTAAATAGCGTATGTTGAATATCTAAGCCACAGTGGCGGGCTTTTAAAATCTTAGTATTTCCAATCATACTAACCCGCCGACCATTCCAAACAAACGAATGGAGTACGGCGATACCAGCAATTGCACGAAAAAGGGAATACGTACACCTCTAGAATAAAATTGGTCTGACCAAAGCCTGACCGAACTCTATCTATTCCAGGATAGACTCTCTTTCGTTCGTTACGTCGTTACTGTAGCGCAGCGTGTCCAAGCGGATTCGATATCGATTACAATGGAGTCGAACAATGACGCTACGGAATTCCGCGGCTCCGTTTGATTTACTTTCAGCTCCGGCGTCCGCGTTCCTACGTTGCTGGCGGATTCTTTTCCGCGATTAATCCCGACGTGGTTCACAGGAGTAGAGGCTTATTAGTCAGACCCCTGAAACGCGAGATATTCGATACAGATGCTGCGTATACGCCAGGGGCACACCAGCAACAATTAGATCTCATTAAACGTTTAATTTCCATTGCATAACGCGTACAATTGATAGGTGCGCATGCATCTGTTTAGTCTAACGAAGAAATGATTTGATCGGTTAGTTGCGGTTGATGAGGGTCGTCGAGCGGTGCCTCTGATTGCGTGTCAGCTGGGAATTACAAATACACCCCGCATTGTAATTCCGTTTACGCGGGGAAGAGAAAGAGGCACGGACAAACACGCAATTATGGGATATCCCGTGTGAACGGGTATTTTAGCCGCTCTAGAATTTTCTTCCCGAGCTGTGCCCCAAAATGCGCAGCTTTTCACAGAGAAAGAGCCGAACGACAAGAAGAGTTATGGCAATGCGAAGGAGTGAAAAATTTGCTCCATGACGGACGAAAGGTGCACTTTGTCCACGTGGCAGTTCGCGCGCACCGCCAATAAACTTTCATTATAAATCTCTGCGACGGCTAGAGAATCAACAAATTAACGTGAAAATATTGCAACGTAGGATCGAGCAGCTCTCGAGCGCCTTTGTCGGCCGAAATTAGGGATGTGATCTATAACCCGGAAACGTGGACAGTGTGCTTCGAATGGTGTACAGGAATTTTGCTTACGTGTACACAGAATATTCTTTATATATCACGAAGTCTCTAACTAATGCTTCTGTTAATCTCGTGAAAATTGCTTACTACCCGCAGGAAGTAAAAAATACAAATGCGCCCGGCTTTTACGGTCCGCTTTGTGGCCCGCCAGGACTCCGAAATAGATCCTTAGTGGAAAGTGGCGCCGCTTTTAATTTTTGGGATACAGTCTCCCAGCATTTGCTAGCCTAGAAACGGCGTTTCTTTGCATCCCCGCCTGCGGCACGGTGCTCCCTAGTGCACGGCACAGCACGGCGCGTCGATTCCCGGACGCAGCGCGGAACGGAAACGCGTAACCATGGCAGAAGCCACCGGAACCATGTCAACCGACGGTTCTACAGAGCGAAATACAGGTTTACAAAGCGACCGTTTGACCGAGGTCCACATACGATCACGCATGGTCGAACGAAAAGCGGATGGGCGAGCTTGGAGCGTGATTCTGTAACGGCCAGTCGTCGTTTAGGCGTTCTGTCGGCATCAAGCCGATCCGCGCACCGATCAACCGACTATTCTCCGTGCCTTGTAAATCGCAGCGAATTACGTCAATATGGGATTCTGAAAATTCGTCAGACTAAAGATCCGAGGTTCTTGGTTGCCCCGTTTGTCATGATTACTGAAAGTACCTTTTGTAGTGATAATTTGCAGTATAACATGATTTATATTCCCCATTCTTAAGGGGTTATGCCACCTTGGACGGAGCAAAATTGTAGTCATTTTCGGCATTTTTTTTTAGGAAGATAATGAATTAAACAGAAAATTCAAAATGAAGCCTTTTATAGTACAACTCTCGCCGGAAAAAATACTATTTTTTTCCAACAGAATGGCGAGGATAGAGTCGTGATACGCAAGATCTGGAGGAGCGACATTTTCCACGGTGTTCAATCGCACGGCTATACCGTTTGACTTAGAAAATTAAAAAGTTTTATTTTCTACATGCCTAAAACTAGAGAAGTATGTAGCGATTTTGCGATATCTTGAATATATTCTTTGCAATTGACATTTTTATAAAAAAAAATGCACTTTTTCTCCCCATGTCCACCATTTCGAGACAAATTTTTTAGGCATGCAGAAAATAAATCTTTTTCGTTTTGTGTTTTAGGTCAAACGGTATAGCCGTGAGATTGAACACCGTGGAAAACGTCGCTCCTCAAGATCTTGCGTATCACAGCTCTACCGCCGCCTATTTGTATAAAAAAAATACGATTTTTTCTGGCGAGAGTTGTATAATAACAGGCTTTATATTAAATTTTCTGTTTATTTCATTACCTTTCTAAAAAAAATGCCGAAAATGACTGCAATTTTACTGCGTCCAAGGTGGCCTAACACCTTAATATGCGAAGATCTTCGCTGAGATTCAATTTCTGATCATCGTCCAATTATCAATTGAACAACAATAGCTCTCGGTTAAACCGTTAGCAAACCGCTTACCGAAATCCGATAACGTTTCATTGAACCGTTTAAGAATGCACCGTTGGAACAATCGTAACGCAAACGTTGCTTGACAAGATTATACAGCTTGTTTCCTATTCCCATGCTACGCTCATTGTCGACCGTCTCCGTGCTACGAGGCCGCGAAATCGATAATCGAAGTCCATTAACGATTATACACCGTTATCCAAGAGACTGGCTGCGAATAGGGCGCCGCTTAGAAGGGCCGAGCAATGGTAAGGTAATTGGTCTCATTGCTCGAGCATCTTTCGCGCGAATATAATTGCGCCCCAATTTGCGTAAAAAGTGACGATGGTTTGGATTATGCGAACTGGAGAAATATAAGAAATATTCTCTGGGAGCATACATATATTTTCCGTATACACTTTAGTTTGAAATATTTTTAAGTAGATTTAAGTGGTCTGTATTAACAACATTATCAGCTGTACCTCGTTTTTTGCACTCTTCTATTTTTTCATGTACTATATAATTTTTTAACTATTCTTCTCTTTTTTGTTTTCTGATATGGTTTCTTTCGTAACGTCTACTGTGCAATAGATAATTATTATTATTATTATTTCACTCTCGCTATAAGCTCATCTCACCCTCGCTATATGCTCATTTCACCCTCGCTATATGCTCAGCAGTGGATCCGATAATTGGGCCTTTAAACGCTGAAGACTGTTTTTCCATATAATTAGGAAATAGATTGCCAGTGCAACAACAATTAATTATGAGCTCGTTCGTTACTTTCGTGCAACAAAAAACAAAATGCAGCATTCTTGAAGTTGTTCGTCAACAGTTTAGCATAAATTAACTGATTTTAACAATAGGCCATTATACCAGACCGCTTAACCTCGCGTGCGTAGCACCCATCTAGTTCATTGTTTGCGGTCGCGACAACTACCCCGCCGTGGCCGAAACGAAGGGAGACAGACCTCTCCATAGAGGGCTGAAAAGGGAGGACGGCGTTGCATTATGCGTCATTGTCTGCCAGGCATTGTGTCTGATCGGTAACGGGTAATAATGTGGATCTGTCTTTCGCGTGCGAGCTGATAAATGGCGACTCGATGGAGCGTCGAATATGCCTAAATGTATGAGCTTGATTTACGATCGATTTGTTTCATCTGCTACCTCGTCTTCGAAATTAGGAAGAGCTAAGAGATGTTTACTTCTACTTTCTTCTTGAACTTCTTATTCCTGACTGGAATTTGAATATATCCCTAATTTTTCATGGTCAAGTGTTTGCTGCGGGTTCTCCCGAAGCAGTCCTCATATTTTAAACGTATTTCACCGCCGCCACCGCTCGGGCATCGCTTTTGCTCCTGTACAGGTCCACTATTTTCATAGAGAATTTTTATTTTCGATCTCCTGGCCATCCAGCTCAGCACGTTCCCTGAAATACTCGAGAACAAAGCCTTTGCCTCTCATCTGGGTCGACCGCAAGACGTCCACCATCCTCCTACTTTCCTCATCCATTTTTATGCTTCTTAAACTTCCGCGTAGTTTTCCCCGGGAGAAGTCTACTGCCGTATAGTGTTGTGTTCATAGGGGGTCTAATCGACAGTAGAAATTTACGGGAAATAACGTCGGCAGAACTAGGGGAGTTCTCGAATGCCTAGGTACCTACTTCTTGTTTGTAACGGGCCCTCCTGGCAACGACACCACACACACACACTCTCCACCGGAGGGCTCGAGATTTCTTTTTGTTTCTCAAGACACTTGTGAACTCACTATCTCCGCAGGATATGAAACTATAAACCCAGCAACGCAGTGCCGCGGCGTCGCGCAAAATTGTCATAGCGAATTCATTTGATAGTATGGATATTGTAATTCACTAGGTGCGACGAGTTGCTTTGGAACTTCCGCGATATTTGAGCGCCAGGGATAATTAACACTTTAACGGCGGGGCTGCGCACCTATAAACGAGACGCGTGGCGAACGAGGGCAAACCGGGCATGCACACACGTGCAGCTTAGTCTCGTGAATATTTACAGAGGCGCTCTAACTTTATAGCATTATGAGCTTCTGAGATTGCTACACGAACGGAACAACCTGTTTGTCCGAAACGTATTAATATCCTAAAGCGTTTCGCATAAATATTAATAAGCTGTTTGCATGACGGACTGCGAGATACCGCCAGGCGACGCGTTATTTCGATATTATAATGCTGAGATTGGGCCGCGTTTCGTAGCCATTTCCGGTGGAAGCGTCGCCCTGGCGAGTCATTAAACGGAGGTTATGATGAGGCAGAAAATTCTTTGCTTTGATCAAAACGAGGAGTAATTGCGACTCGGAGCATTCGGAGTATGAAGTTTTAATGACAATTCAGATGATTTAGTGGGAATGTGAATTTCGTTGAATAATAATGGCCGGGAAATTACGTTTTAACTATAAGTTCTTCGGAAGCGTTAAGTTTAATTAATGCAGCTAGCCTTTGACATCGTTCGCCGTCTTCGTGGCAAATTTCTCCTATTAATTCCACAGCATGCACACTTTTTACTCAAGCAACGCGAACTATGCTGTGTTTGACAAAGTTACTGCCCTAATTTATGATAATCACGAAGATCCTACTTGAATTGCATTACGTAAGGTTAAGCGGCCGCTCGTTATCGGTTTTATTCATGCACCAAGTAACGAACTTCCGTTTATAAGTTGTACAGATCGTTCCGGGGAAAATTGATGTAAGTTTTAAGTTGTTCGATTAGGTATTGAAAATGATTGCACCGGGACCGCTGATAGAAAGCTATTAATTATGTATTCCCAAGGGGCGTCTTTTAATTGTACTCAGCAGGGAGTAATTTTTTACTGGCGGAGTACTTTATTGATTAATTAAATTACCTGACTATGTGACTTCCATCTTATTCTGAATAGTTTATGTGCAACGTAGAGCTGGCAACTCGCGCGTAATTATTTCTAATGTGGGTTACTGCCTTAGGGCTGGTGGACATTATTCTACACACGCGGTACTCAACATTTTCACCCCCTAAATATTCAAATGGGCTAAAATAAAAAAATACCTATTTCTTATTTTTCGCTCGTCTAAAACATATCCAAAAACCAAAGCAATCGAAGGCGGATCCCTGAAAATCTAATAATTTTGAGGGGAGGTTTAACCCCCTAAATATGAAAACGGGCAAAATAAAAAAACATGTGTTTCTTATTTTTCGGTCTTCTAAAACATATTTAAAAACCAAAACAATCGGAGACGGACATCGCCTCTTCTTATGAACTTTGAGGGGTGGTTGTCCTAAATATAAAAACGCCCCAAAATAAAAAGACACCTATTTTTTTATTTTTCAGTCCTCTAAAACATATCAAGAAACCAAAGCAATCGAAGTCTTATAATTTTTAGGGGTTGTTTAACCCCTGAATATGGAAACGCGCCAAAATAATAAAACACGTATTTCTTATTTTTTCATTCCTCTAAAACATTTCCAAAAACCGAAGCGGAAGGGCGCACCTAAAAACCTCTCTTTGTCAGACGATACCTTACCAACAGGTCGACTGATGAGACTAAACAATAAGCCACGGCGCTTCAACATCCACTTCCTTTCGTTTACCATACTCCATCCCCGTAGGTCTTGAGCCGCCGCACGTCGAGTAACATGTCCTGTATCCAATTCCCCACGAGCTATGGACAGAGAAAGACGTTTGAGTGGTACCGGATCGGAATTAAACCCCAGCGGTATCGTCGTCGCGTGTTTGGGAGAAGCGGGCCGGCACGCCGCCGCTCAATCGCACATCGGCCAAAAGCGAGCTTTGTGCCTGCCACGTTTCCGGCAAACTTCTCCTCGCTTTCCCGCGAATACTGAACTCTCGCGTCGAGTCGTAGGCGTTCCAGGAAATTTCGAACAGCGGTTGTAGTCGGCCACGATAAGCCGCCCTCCGGGCGAGACGACGCGGCTGAGCAAAGGAACTTGCCAGACGGGGAACCAGCGCAGTATCTGCTGCCACGATCCAACGTAATATTACGGCCCAGGCTTTCGCTACTCCGCTGCTTATTATTCGGCCCTCTAGTGTGCACACACAGCGCAGAAGTAGCTTGAAAACGAAAAGGAGCCGCAGCTCCTACCACCGCTATTCGCCTTCGCGGTCGTCTGCTGTGTTCGGGGGATCATCGAACGCACGTGAATCAATCCTCCCTCTTGGCTAGGATTTCCTGCACCTCGCGTAGGGAGTTCAGCTAGCTGGAATAGGCGAGAGACCGATCAATTGTAACGTAGACGAAGACATTCAGACAGTGTACATCCCCAGTGTCTGAACTTGTGCTTCCTAAGTTGACGCCCATCAACTTATACAAACTACGTGTAGCCGTGTGATTGATCGTGTAAGCGTTAACGTATTCAATCAATTATTCCTCGCGCTTCAGGACCGAAAGCGTACGCTCATTTCATAATGGTCCCCGGCGGGTTCTCCTCGAGCACTTGTTTTTCCAATGGGCTCACCTGTGCCGAAGGTACATTGGTCTTCGTCTGAAATTTCAATGCTTACTCGATCTACATGCACGTCTACGAGCATGAATTGCAAAACATTGTCACACCGTCGCTCGCGACTCTCCCCGCGGGCTTTCGCCGCCGTGTGAAACAATGTTACTCCCGATATTCGATGGACTGGGTTTGTTTGCGCTCGCAGCCACACCGGGTGGTATGGTCAGCCGTGGAATATCGACGTCGAAATTCATCCGTGAAGTGGCTGCGGGAAGATATCGTCCCTGGTTCGTATTCTCACAAAGCCGGGTAAACGCGATACGCCCACAAAACAATTCGTATTGTTTTACTGTCTATCGTTCCACTCGTGTGGTTACGTCAGACATTTCGCTGGGATTGTCGGAGTTGTTGCAGTATTTCAAACGATATTATTCACTAATACGGATTTGTAACTGAATTTCTTGCGCACATATAGAAGCGGAACAGCTGATTATCGGGTCGTTGAGTCAGCTGACAACCCTCCCTGTAAGCTCAGCTACAAATGCCATCTTTACGCCTATAGAGTCGGAATACAGTAAATATTTGTTACAGCTTCGCCACTCGGAACTGGGCACGAACATATAACGTGTAGCAGGCCACGAATTTCAGCCCGAGCTGGTTTGTTTATTCAAGCGATACACGCGAGCCTCGGGCTCGCTTGTATGTTTTGCCGACCGCGGCAAGCGACAGTCGAAGAAACGGACAGAGAATGAGAAAGAGAGAGAGCGAATGAGAAAGAATGAACGACAGTCGAATATAAAAATGACTCAATATGATCTAAATCACTCACACCGCGTTTAGTCTTGTTTTCACCAGAAAAACCTCATTAATATGTGAAAAGTATGTTCATAAGAATAAAACTGACAATTTAAACATTTAATTTGTCATTAAGGCTGTGGTCTTTAAATGCCAGGTCGCGCCGGCACGCTGGCTTGTGTCTTATCTCAGGTTTGGCTTCTTTTGACTCGTGTCAGCTTTCACGCTTGGCTGGTTCCGAGGGAGATCTCCCCAGTTGGTAGTGCGAGGCGACGAGCGTATAACGAATTTTTCGGGCGAGCATATAACGAATACATATTGTACAGTATTTTATTATAATTCGCAGAAGACGAATTGATTTGCTCGTACTACGACACGTTTAATAAATCCTCTCTCTACCAACAACATCTACACCCCCTCCGTGAGATCTGTGATGCTGCATCCGGATTTAAAGTCGCCCGTGTGAAGTATATAGTACGCATTCATTGGTATTCATTGGTCGATGTAAATAACATCTAGAAACAGCCATGAGACCTTTTTAAACAATGTGAGAAGGGAATTATGCATCCCCCGGAATATTCATAGGGATGACCTTTGCCTCCTTCTTTCCTAGCTACCCTCTTTTCACCACAGTGCGCTAGCTACGATCTATGAACTTGATCTTCTCATCATTCAGTATAAATCATTAGGAGAACTTGACCAGTATCGTCACGAATTTGTACACTGCCACTATTCCACCCCGTTGCGCCACCGATTTTCTTCGCCCCAACTCATTCCTCCGTGCCCGAGCCACCATACATTCGACGACGTGCAATCGTATTTCACCCGATGTCCGGCACTTCCGGTCTAACGGAGCTGCCGGCTTCGGCGAGCGACTTTTTGTCCGAGCGTCACGTACGTGACGACACCGTCGGGATAAAGTGAACGCGGTTTTATATCGATGGATCGACGTGGACGATGCCTGCATAATCGCTAGCTGTCCTCTGTCTCGATGCTCCCTTCGACGTGCCATGTACGCGTATCGCTGAATCCGGGGATAGGTTTGCATAAAACTTACACGCAGGACCGGATTGTTGCTGAAGTGCTGGGGGTGGAAATTCGCTTGTTCCTCTAAAGGTGGATATCTCATCGTGCTAGTTCCATCTATTTAATGCTAAAATCTTCCTTGGTCTAGAACCTCGAAAATCTGATATTGCCTTGGGCGTCACAGACGCTGCTGTTTGAAAGACTGGCGCGGAAATTGCTGGCTGACCTAATCTTAGCCGAGCTTTTCAGCCAACCCCACGATGGAAAATTCGAAGCTTGCGGTTCACCGTGGCGTCCTTGTCTTTGAAGGGATTTGGTGTGCGTGGCGACGAAACCTCACACAAACATCTTGTGCGTCTGGTTCCACGATACTCCCTAAAAGCTTCTATCCCAATCGACCTAGTGTGGGGTGTCTTCCCGGCGTCGGGCAGAGTTTCAGGGGATCCTAGGGAGAAGAATAGCGCACTTTGGGTGCGCTGGGTCTGTTTGCCTTGGGAAGAGTTATTTCATTAATTCTACGCAAGTGTTAGCGGCACGGTTGTCACACAGCATCGGCGAGTCTTCATCTTTATGCTAGTACAGTCTAGATAAACGCAACGAACACAGAATGGCAAAAGGGCAGAAGGGCACTAAACAGCGAGGAAGGTGGGGGTTGGCGAAGAATAGAACTCAAGTAAGCATCTAAAAATGAGTGCATCTACGATGTCCCTCTATCCGTCCCCAAATTCTGTTTCTCCTCTTCTGGTCCCTGCAGCTTATGTACCACATTCTTCTGTCCCTCTCTTCCCTATATACTCCTGGTTAGGAATGGACTCAAGTCACCAGGAATGTAGGCTTTTCAGAAACTACCACAACTGACAAAACATATACTTACACAAGGAATACTTGTTCAGACATTCTATAGAACCACATGGCCCCAAGTAACTTCACCTGGCGTATCCCATCCATGCCAGAAATAATCCCAGATACATCTAGACGAATCAAGTATTCGGTCACCTTAAATTTGTAGCGACCGGAACGTCTGTGCCACCAAATCGCTCGAAAACTCGCGACACAGGGAATCGAATGCCCATCACTACTCACCCTGTCTCTTTTCCCTCTTTCCCTCTAGCTCACGAGGCCATCAGAGAGGCCCTCTTCATCCAGTACTCCCTTCCCTCTTCCCCCACCTCTTCCTCCCACGCTGCCGCTGCCGCTGCCTTCCCGTCCACGTTCAATCGAGCCTCCTTCCACTCCCTCGTCTATCCCACTCTCACTCTTCCTCCCTTTTGCTGCCTCGCCGCCTCGTGCACCCTCGCCCGTCTCGCGCGCCGGCTCTACCGCTCCCACCTCGTCGCAGGCTCGCAGTCCGCCGGCGACTCTTGAATGAGAAAGGCGGTCGCGTGGATGGCGAGCTTTCTAACCGGGTGTCACGTTTCCGTTGACGGAAATAAACGCGGCGAAGTGCGTACCGCGAGTCTCCTCCGTCTGCTCGTGAGAACCATCATGGTGTGATAGTTTACCCCTGTGCCGGAGCGACCATCAAGGCTCTGCAAGTTGCCAAGGTGCGGCGTGATTCAAAAATCGGAGCCATTCTTTTCGTGCACCGGGAAATAGCACTGTCACGCGTTCATCGGATGCTAGGTGTAGTCTGCCGCCAGAGGTGGACGCAGAACACTGGCTGGTTAAACCAAGAAGGTGATCAAGATTTAACTATCGTTACGCGGCTCTTCGGTGTTTAGACGTGGTGTTTGAAAGCTTGCTAGGAATTCAGGTGGTGGTATTAGGGGTAGCATAGAGAGACGTCGTTTTCTGGTGACAGTTGATGAAAGGATGATGACCGGTGACTGGAGCAACTGGGGGTTTCACTGATGTTGTTGCATTACTGATTTGCATTGTATTATAAAAGATCCCGGTTCTTTGCTTTCATGCCTTTGCCTTCACACGTGTTTCCGGGAGCGTTTACAGATCCGTTACAAGGTTAACTGGGGGATAGTAAAGCATTGTATAACATTCCTCATC
Source organism: Andrena hattorfiana (assembly GCA_944738655.2). Lineage (NCBI taxonomy): Eukaryota > Metazoa > Arthropoda > Insecta > Hymenoptera > Andrenidae > Andrena > Andrena hattorfiana. The sequence continues at coordinate 1,700,308 of OX122895.1, forward strand.
ATTTAGTACCGAAAAGGCGAGCTCAGAGATCGAGGACCTCGAAAATATTCCCGGCGTTCAGAAAGACACCACGAACTGGTAGTTCAATCTAAATTTAAAGTACGCAGAGTCGCGTTTCAAAAACGTTTGAACCTCGTTTATCTCCTGGGGAAACATGGCACAGCGAGCAAGTTTAATAAAGGATCGCAAGCTTGTGGGAGGTAGTAGTTCGCGTTGATTCTAACTTTCTTTCCGGGGACTTTTAATCTCGTGATCCGTCGGCCCGTATCAATCCCGAGGAGAGAGGAACACCGTGACTTTGTATTACGCGAAACTGTGCAACTCCCGCGTTCGTGGGCGAATTTTATGAGTTAAAGCTTCAGCCGCAAAGGGCGGCGTACATGCATGCTAATTAATTCGCATCTCCTGCGTTGAAATTCTGATCGCGAAGTATGTTTACATCAATTTACCGGTTGCAAATTTTTGTTTCTTATGTCGCGAATCTTTCCCGAATTTTGCGACAAATTGAGAAAAATTGAAAAAGAGTAAACAATTCGAAAGAGATCAGTGGGTCGCCCATGATACACATAGTGTGTCCTAAAAAAGAGTAAAAACAGCGCATAGGCCGTAAGCTAGTGATTTGGGGAACATCGATGTTTCTCGGCAACATGAGTGCCAAAGGAATATCAATAGGTAGAACTTTTGCAACGCCCGGGAGGAATGTAAATATTTATACGCACTATTTGCATCGCAAACGTCAGGGCACCGTGACAATCTTTGTCTCTCCCTTGATATACCCGTACGATCGCTGAGAACGCGTTTGAAATTCGATCTGACGTCAGAAGACACGATTTATCGAACGGAGCGATATCTGACTATCGACATTCCAGCGCCTGCTGAATTTTCAGTGCATCTTCCTTTCGCGTTTTTAATAATGTATGCGGTGGCATGCACTGGCGGGCATCAGCCCAGTACGGTGCACCGACGTTAATGCATTCCTGCGGCAGGCCCACTGGTCGCTCTCGGTGACCATTTCTGATAAAATTCAAATTACCCGCTGACCAGCCCAAACTAGTCACTTAGTTAATCAAAGAATCATCCCCCCAGGCTAAACTAACCTCTGGAGTCATTATACTCCAGACAAGTCCGAAGTAGTCAAACATCTAGACCCAGGGGATCATCGAACTTCCCTCGTGTTCAGTGAAGCATACCGAGCCTCTCATTTTCGGCGCGATACCAGCCAACGTATTGCGCCAAGGGCGATCAACGATCAGGACTGTAAAACTACGCTGCCGGAGGAAGGCGGATACGTACTTTCCCGCCGTTTTACGACTTCATTAAGGCGCCGTTATGAGGTGGATACCGGGGGCCGAACAAAGTGAGCGAACGGCGCCACCGCGATAAACCGAGTCGATTTATGATTACCGTGAGAACCTTAACGGCCATTGCTAATCATTTGTAGGTGGATGAGCCCCGGTATCTGCCTGCGATTACCGAGTGAATTCGAAACCCTGGGATAACGAGAGACTGATGGAATTTTAACTCCTGCGCAGGCTCGTTAGCTTGATATCAATAACGGAAGATACCTGAATCGAAGAATTTTCCATTTAGTGTGCGCAAGTGGTTGCAGTTAGTGGAATAGGAACATAACATCCCGATTGGTAGATCTTCCGCTTCCGAAGCTCGCCATTTCCGGTAGATGTTCAGGTTTCAATCGGATAAAATCCCGGCAGGTGTTCGCGCGCACACGAAATACAATTAGCGGTCGCTACCAATTAACTATGTACATGGTACTCGTTCACTTGGTCCGAAAATTCGGAATAGCAGCGGATATGCCGCGAATTAATAATTAAATCGATCGAGCCAGCCTCCCTTGCCTCTGTACTCTACTTCCCCGCGACAGTGCCCTGGTCGCCGGTTTATCTTCTTTTTCTACCCGGGCGAAGGTTTCGCCGATTCCGCAAGTTGAAAAATGGCGGGAATCGTTACACACTACTCTGAATTACGGCCAATATTCTCGCTTCTGCGATCCGGTTGTCGAACGCGCGAGTTCTGCCTGTTTTCCCACGCGAGATTCAGATGTCAATTGGTTTTATAACGAATGATCCCGCGAACAAAGGTGTAGTGAAGAGGGTGGTGGGCAAACATGTGGGTGAGCAGGTCTTCCTCAAGGGCGGATCGGAATATAACGTCACCAGTTTCAAAGCGACATCTCCCTTAATAGCGACCTGATCAGAATTCATGAATTCTTCCCGGGACTTTTAACGAGTTCACACTTTCTCTTCTTCCCGATACCGATATCATTGAATTCTTCATGACACAGTAGGGCCAACACCAACCATAAGATCTTCCCACCATTCATTCCAGAAATTCGATGACTCTTCCGCCTGGGAGCAGAGACGGAGCCAGGAAATACTTCGGTCAAATGCTTATCCAGCAGCAGGGGAGTGAAGAACAATCGATGTATCGGAAATCGACGCGCTCAGTGGCCTTGGAGCACGCGAAAAAGGTACGCAGCGAGCTTTCAGAGGCAAAAACCAATCGACCAGCCTAGGAGCTAGCCAGACTCGATCGCAATTGGCCGCGATCACGTGTCCTGATGAAAATCATGTGCAAAGGCGTGCAGTCGCTTAATCTCCGACGTGGCTGAGCCAAAGTAGACGATGGTTGACGCTTTCCCGTCAAGTGTTTCTACTGCGAGCAGCGGCCAGACTAGCGTTCAACTAGCTTGTTGAATCGATCGGGGTGAAAGGATTATAGGGGACGGTTATCGCTAAACGATCATGCTGATCGAACTGGCGTATCGATGGTAGAGCAGACAGCAATGGCTCATGGAACTCCGGGGCTGGAGACGATTGAGGTCTGTGCTCGTGCGTGCTAGTGACTTGCCAGTGTCAAAGTGGGATCAAGTGTGCACCGCCATGTCGTTGCGCAGCGCCATGCGTTTTCCAGTCAGCACCCTGCCTGCACACATGGGTGAGTGCTGCTCCAACAGTTTTCCTCTGTATAAGTGTACAACTCCCGACTTAGCTGGCTACAGGTGCGGGAGGATTCCGTAGAACTATAGAGCCATATTCTGACTTCAACTCCAGACCTAACATGTCCAAAGCGAGACTTAAGCTAGGACCAAATTCCTAATTAAACCAGGACAGAAGCCACTTAGGTTCTTTCAGCTAGTCTTTTATTAAACTAGTAGTCGCTTATATGATCTGAAATGTCATTTTGGGGACATGCTCCCAATCATCCCACATCACAATATGCCCAACGAGTCTGTCACGCATTTCTTTTCTAAAACTGGACGTATCAAATACCAAAAGGTCACGCGGATTTTTTGATTCTGTCTGGAAACGATAGGACTACCGTGTGTCATGTTCCCTGGTACAGGCTTTTCACACGCCTCTGTCTATGGTTGGACGACTGCGCTCTGTTTTTGCGACGTATTTTGCTTTGATGGAGCTTAATCCGCTTATATCCGCGAGGTCAGGCCCCGGCTACCGAAAGGGTGCCGGCTGGAAATTTTCAATCAACGGATCACGCGTCCATTTGCCGGATAACTTGTTTTTCCTTTGTTTGCGAATCCGGGGTTGCCAGCCACTCCGTCTGGTGGGGTAAGGCTGCAATTCCGACCCTTTTTGTAATAATTTTCCCGCGTATGCGCCGAGCATTCTAGCGAATTAGTAATTCACTGAGATTCACGGAATAATTCATTTCAGAGGATTATATCGTTAAACACCACGTTCGAGCACCAATAACATTCATCACGACAAGTGTATCCGCGAATGCGTGTACACGAAAATTAGCGTGCTCGCATTTTACAGACGATTATTCATTTATTCCGTGCACGAACATCAATACAGGTGTCGCGAACAAATTTGTATTTCGTGTCCGAGATTTTCGATTACAGGAGCAAACTATCTAATTAAATGTTTTTCAAATTTACACGTTTCAACAGATCATCCATAAATAATGGTCCTTCACTCAGCTCACGAGCATAGTGGTCTTTGTCTACCATACGATAAATTGAGAAAACAATCGGGAAATCACCGAGCTCTCTAGTATTTGGCCCTGCAAATCCTCAGCTTTCTACATTGGATATTATTTCTCATAATTGGGTAAACAAGCGCGAGGCTAATAAATTATAGGAAGCTTGGCCCGTACATTGTCCACGAAATAATCGGCTTCTGCTAATTTGTAAACTGCAGAATTTATTTTGTTCCGTCAGTAATTTAAGTCGGAACAATGATAGACCCATTTCCTACTGATATTCAATTACACTAATTGCCGTTACGAGATGAAAAATTCTTCTTCCACGCCTCAGTTTCGGTTCGTACCATGGTGTTTGCTAGCCACTCGAAAGTACAGGACACTTTTGGTAGCGGGCCAAAGGAATTCACAATGCAAGACGTCCACCATTTTGACGCCGTACCGTCTAATTTATCTACGGATGCCGCAGATTTATATACGACTGCCCTCTACATTAGGAAGTATGAGTTTACATTGTGTGCTTCCTGTATTGTTTGACCGGGGTGCCGAAAAACTTCGCATTTTCCTCTGCAGTTGTAAAAATGACGGTTGCGAAAAAGAGAAAATAAAGAAGAAAAAATGAGAACGAAAATTTTTTATTTGATTAAAATTAAGGAAAAATAAATTAAAATCTAGTTTCTAATATAATAATTTAATATTAAAATAATAAAAAAGTCATATATTTAAATATGTTAATGTTTATTTCTTTCATTTTCTATTTTATTCTCTTCATTATTGTTATTATTATCCTTTTTCTCGTGATTTCGTTCTGCGAAAAGATGTTATGCTTTTTTACTGTTGAGAAATTATTTGGGGGCCCAATATTCTAAGGTTACATAACCTATTCAATTTCTGAAACCCTTAGGATTAATATTTTGAATCTTGCAGACATATTAATTCGTCTCGTGAAGTTCGATCGGGAAAATTTCTAAGGTGTTCGTGTAGATCCTAGTGCTGGGACTGCTCTGCAATGCTTTTAATGGCATTCTTCGGTACACGAAACGGTTCGCGGGAATTTTCGAAGTGTAAAGCCCGTCAGGCGGTTGATATCCCTGAGGGAACAGGGCAACGCGATAGTAATTGCGAGTGATCGTTGTAAACTGTGCTCTACGGGTTTCCGTGCGTTCCTCGACGACCGCAAGTATTACCGTCTCGACCGAATCTCAGCTTGAGGAAGCTCGAGGAAAATTTATGTACGTACTGGTGCGCGAATCTCTGTTCCCTAATTTGTAACGAAACGATGACTTATGGTGTATAAATATCGCTTCGAGCTATTCGCAGAGATCTCTCGGAATAACAATTTTCCCAAAGAAGCACCGACAGAATATTCCGTGTAAGTGTCACGGTTTCACGAGCATTGTTCGTCGTTCTGTAACGAAATTAATTACTCACCTCCTAACGAATATAAGTTACACTTTCACAAAGCGACCTTGACAAGCTCGTTAGAACATCACTGGCGAAATTAACGACCGTCCCTGATTGCCTGCAGTTCCGTGCCTCATTGTTCGCTTATCAACGATCTCTGTATTGTTCGCAAACGTTTAGCGAAGCACGAGCATCGAGAAATCTCGGAAGCCGCCAAGCCTCCACTTGCACAGCCGATCACTTAAGTCAGAACCGAACGGAATTGAATTGGAAACACGGCTTCGATTTGGCAGCCTACGTTACATCTCCCGCGAATGGAGACTGATCTACTGCATGCTTCGTGTCCAACCGGTGTTCTCACCTAACCCCAAATAAAGTGCAGCGAACGTGAACTGTCATCGAACAGTGGTACCAATTGGGCCTAGTTACGCAGAAAACTGCCAACCCTCAAAGATCGAAAACTAAATCAATTTAGTGTGAATGCTTTAATTGTTTTTGAAGATTTTAATTATTATAGAAAAGTAGCTCTCTTTCTGTTGGGTATATTATATTTCTTAAAAATTAATATTGTGTTTCACAATTAATATTATTTTAGATTTTCTGTAGCTTTTGTTTTTTAAGCCCAAAATGGAACTATGGCTTGGTAGTTTTAATAATTGTATAACACAAGAGCTGTTCTGTGGGTTGATAATTTTTTACAAAGTAAAGATTACAAAATTATTGCGTTTAACTATTTTTTTGTCATTTTGAGCGTTGGTAGCTTTCTGCAAAGCTAGGCCTAATTGATTGCTATGTCTCCCGGCTATATGCCCAGGAACCTAACCTCCTTGTTCATTTTCCAAGCACTATCTATTCTAATAGTTATCCTTTGAGCAAGGTACCTAACTGAAGTATCCAGCGAGTCGAAGAATTATCTTTCATGCCGAAGGGGTTCGTGAAAGACGGTCGAATAATTCATCTCGGGCGGCTTTGAATCGGGCATATTGAAACGCCAACGCGGATATAGGCCTGCGTCTGACACCTGCAAGGCAAATTAATTTGCGACAGCTGTCTCGGTCGTCAGTCCGATTAAGTGCTGGGTGGAGTTAAATGGTCGTGTAACAAATTAGTTCCAGGCCGGGCCGACTGGTTCGTACATTTCCAATAAACGCGGAACAGTTCGCGGGAATCGTGATCGTGGCTCGTCGAAGCCGCGTTTCAGCGCGAGAAGATAACCTAAACGCTCTTCGATAAGCAAACTCCACGCTCGCCGGTTCATTATTGCGCGACAATGGGGTCAGATCGCCGCGATTCCTGCCTGGACCATCGACATGGTTTTGATAAAGCGGCTTGGGATTTTTCTAATTGCTGGGAACAGGCGTTATCTGGCACTGTTTGATTCCGCTGCGCCGATAATGCGCGCGATGGGGTTCGGGGCCTATCTGGGTATCTAATGGCATATTCAGTCTACAATTTTTCTTCTGTTGTGACGTTTTTGGGAGGCCTTCAGACGGACACATTCTCAGGTGAAGCTGGATACAATATTTTAACCTCAAACAGTCTGAAAATTGCAGTGCTAAAAATGTACAACTCAATGCAATTCACTTTTTATTTCATGCTTCATCGAATAATCGCGCAAACATTGCCGTATCATGGAGCATAAACAAATGAACGCAGGCAATAATATCGGACACGCGCAAAACACAATGGAACCTAACAATATTTATTTTACGAGGGCAAATAACACGAAACGCGGGATTATATTGCGACTCGATTTATTGATCGATAATGAGCAAACAAAAAGCTAACCTAGTTTCACGATGCGTCGATGCATTTTTTTAGTCTGAAGCGCAAAGACAGATGCAATAGTGTCGTCGGGTCTCCGTTATTCGCGTGACAGAAGACTATTTCTCAAAACGTTTGCTCAATATAAATAATGTTTTTACGGATTTATCCCGTTCATATCGCAGGATTATTTCCGGCAAATGGGTCATACCTCGGAGATTGAACGCATTTTAATTGAAAGCCAATATGCGTATAATATTAATTAGGTTATTGCTATACAGCAATGAAAGAGTTCAAGCTCCACGTGCGTTGTTTTTGTGCAAAGAGATCCATTTGTATGTTTGCTCGCGTGGACGCTGCTCGTAGAAAAGTTTGCCCGCGAGGTCGATAGCAAACCCGCGAACGGCCAGAATTTTCCCACCAAAATTGACGCTACAGAATATTTTCATGCTGACTGATCCCTGCCAGAGTTTCGTTCCCGGGGACATGTTTATCTTTCCAGTGAAGTGAAGCATTGGAAATTATATTCCAATAGGAAGAAGTCTGTGGTTCGTCCAAACATACCAGCTGAACATCAGAATCGAAAAATGGAATAATAATTCCTGCGAGTCCAATTTGTCGTGTGCACCGCATGGTGCGTGAACAATTTCAGCGCTGCTTTTTATTTTTCCCAAATAGAGGAAGCTGCTCTAAAGCACGCGCGAACACGTCGGTGTTGAACTGATCAAAGAACTTCAGAACTTTGCAGTTCTTTGACATCACACTTTTCGCTCTAAAATTAGTTTCTGAGAGTAGCTCTATAAAGAATCCCGCGAACAACCTAATTTCCGAAACCGGGAAATAAATTAGCAGCCGTATACGAGCTACTTTGGTGTAATTCTCCACCGGTAGAATGATACGCGCAATTATGCTGCGAAATAACATTGGCCATTAATTTCATTAAAGCATGGGAAGTGAAGGATGGCACTGCGGAAGAAGCAATAAGTTGTACGCCGGGCGTATCTGCGTTTCTTAGGTTACGTAGCGAGAGATGAGTAGAATGATATTTCGAAATTAGAGTCGCCATGAGGAGGGGCACTCCTTTTACGTTTTACAAGGGGTAAGTAATTGTATCCTTCGCTTTATCTCTGTCCCCGTCGCGAGAAGAAACGAGACGTCGTCTCACGTCGCTTTATTTTTTTTGTTGCCCAGAGAACTGTAAAATATCCTGATAAAACGGCTCTCGCGGAGATAAGCGCAGGCTTGTTCCGTGGAAATTTTCTAGAACGTCGCGTTTCACCGTCGATTGGTTGCCTCGCTGATGACGCGCGCGCGCGCTCGTTCATCACGGCGCTTTGAAACTTGTAGTCCTTCCTCTCCCATTTCCTGTTCTCTTTTTCATTTATATATTTTCCTTTTATGAGTACTTGCATCGCGCAACGACTCTTGCTACTGCGTTGCATCAGCTAGGGTGTATTTAAATGCGAGCATTTCGACTGGACAGTCTGACTGAATGCAACTATTCAACGCGCGCCATCGGTAGTGCTGAGAAGATATAGTGTCTGTGCTTAGTTTTTGCGCCTAGAAAGTTTCCATCAGAAAGTGGAAATAGATTAATTACAGATCTCGCAAGTGGTTCGCATTGAAACTTATATCCTACGGATTGAAAGCACTAGTGGCGCCATCTGTATGGTTCTGTACATCAAAGCACCCGAACCTGTTCACCCGCTTTCAAAGAAACACATTAAATGCACTTATTCATTTGACGTTGTGAAATTTCATCAGTCTTTTAATGATTAAAAACAAACTGTGGCTTTTAAAAAAAATCGGCATGATAATGAATATATTGAGGTGGGGAATAATCGTACCAAGTTTCATTCAAATTAGTTCAGTTTTTGAAACATCACTGGCACCAATTTGAAAAACATAGTTTTGAGAAAACAACGTTCAAAGTTTAAGGTATAGATTGAAGTGAGATAATTTTTTTTTGAACTTAAAAAATCGTCGATTCCGGAGTCATAGAATTGAGCTTCCTTTGATATTGTAGCTTCTGCGAATTCTTTATTGGAAAAATCGATTTTTTCGATCATTCTAAGTGTATGTATCCCTCAGAAAGGGGTATTTCGTTTAGGGGATCTTTTATCGCCATAAATCTGTGCGAACGTATTACAGTGTCCACCCCCACTTAATTATTCTTTAATTAGTCAGATACTCTACCGCGGTGAGATCGATTTCCACCGGGAAATACCACTTTACCACCATCTCCGGCATGTAGGATCGATAGCAGGGTTCAAGCGGATCTTTAAACCGCGTGCCATATTGCGCGTAATATCGGAACAGTGCTGCAGAGTGGTCGGGCAACGGGGACTCCATCAATCCGCTTCGCGGTTTGATCGAGTGCCGACGGAGACCTGTCAACGAGGGGCGGACTAGCATAATGTCTCACGTGTGATAATCGAGTCTCGAATTCGGGAAAATGGTGATCGTGGATTACAAATGATCTGCTCTACGGATTACAGGGCTGAGGCCATTCTCGCTTGCCGGGGCTAGACAGTTCTCGTGTAGGGGAATGATTTCCATCGCGTCCCCATGCGTAGTCTGTCTCTTAACGCGTTGATGGACGGCTCTGTTGAAGGAACTACAATATGTCACGTCTACCGAAATTCCTGTCGAGGGGTACACTTTGCGTTCGAAGCATTAATGTCCCCAGGACCTGATCGCGGCGGATTGAATTTGTGGCGGAACCGGGTTTGTTGAGAAATTCGAATACACATCGCGTGGGCATTGTAGAAAAGATAGAGTAGTAGTAGCCTTTGAAGAGTGTGCAGTGCAGCGACGATGATGTCGTCTCTATAATCACAGGTGGCTAACAAGCTTCAGCTGAAGGAATCCCAAATAGTCGCGCGTGTTAAGCAAAGTACCCTTTACACGTGTTCCTTTGCTACACCTGGCTTGCCAGCCAGCCATCCTCCAGCACGGTGACTGCCTTTCCAGCAGGTTACCTCATACGCCGTTTGATTAACACCGCGGAGAGTGTGGACGGCGCGGTTTCGGCATGCTGCACGTGACACTACGGGCCTACCATCCATTATTCTGTCCTCTCTTCGCGCCGCGAGTCTCCCGCATTCTCTTCTCCGGCTTAAACTGATTTTCACCGGCGCACACGACCCTCTTTCTTCCTTTCAACGATCCCAGACTGCCTTTATAATACTAGTACTAATCGAGACTGGCGAACTCGTCGCTTTAACTGTCAGTTCCCACGACGGCTAGACACTCCTGGTTTCATTTGCTAAAACATCACCGCAATTAACAGCCCGGTCTTTGTCGAGGATTTTCAGCCTCGGAAATTCGACAAACGATGTAATTAATATTTGGGAACGTCGTTACCCAAATAGGAGTGTAATAAGATTCTACTCCGTTGTCTTGCGATTGCGAATTGCCTGCAGGCGAGTTGTGACATTTTCAAGCACGGAACAAAGAGTCCTAAGCTTTGCGTCTGGATGAGGTTTTCAATTTAAGGGGTTACATACACCTAGCATGATCGAAACAATCGATTTTTCCAATAAAGAATTCGCAGGATCTACAGCATGTTTTTCAAATCGGTGCCAGTGATATTTCAAAAACTACCGAACCGATTTGAATGAAACTTGGCATGATTATTTTTCATATCAATATCTATTCAATTATCGTCACTTTTTGCGGGGAAATATTCTTTAAATTATAAGCTTTCAAGTACATATTACGAATTTTTTATTAACAAAATTACTTATAGGTAATAAAATTCGTAAAATGTCTCCTCTTTTCACGATCCTAGGTATAACCCCTTGATTATGGGTTCACTATTTCACCCAACTATCATACATATAGTGAATTTGAATCAGTCTACCCGACCACACCCTTAAAACGTCGAGTATGAAAGTTAATTTCACAATGCATTACTCTGTGACCGTTTAAAAAGTACCAGAGATGATGCTTGTCCCTTCAAATAGTTCCGAGGTGCTCTGAGCGAAATAATGAAGCTCTGTATTTGAATTCCTGACGTCCTTTGATGGGTGCCTGACTCTCCGCTGGAAAGAAAATTAACCATGGCAGTGATATTATCAAAAATACAGTCATTCACCGTATTCTACGAAAGCAAGCGTTGAAACCAGAAGCAGCAGTTCTGTATGAAATTTTAATTAAACATGGAATAACTACGCCACCCGAACGAGGTTTTGGGAGGCTGTAATAACTTTCCAACGCGATGCCTTTCTACCTTTCACAAGCATCCTTCAAACTGATAAGAAACAGGAATTTACTTGATAGAGTTGAAACGAAAAGCCGCGAGGTGTTGCCATTATAGTGGTTACGCCAAAGGACCCCGAGGTATGCGGTGCAACGAAACACGGTTTATAGCTAACTATAAACAGAGAATTAACTTGCGGCGATCGAGGATTGAGTTGAAAACTTCCTGCAGTGTCTACATGTTAAACATTGATAATGAAATAAATTAGCATGCGGCGCGTAGGGGACTGACTGCCAATAGAGGTGGCCCTGCAATAGTACTAATAAAATGGTCCGCTAGTTAAGCAGTGGGTCCCCTTAGTAGGTCATATCATATAACTCAGCCGTACCCTCATAATGATAGACCGTAGCATTTATTGTTTGGTGCCATTAAGGTGGCCAAGCACCTCACGTATTGGGACTTTGTGTCTACGAGTATAATCCTCGCTACTTTATTCCAAAGCACCTCTATTTAGCTAAGGCTCAAGGGCGCAACTGCGTAAATAGAATGCACTCAGACTTTTCTAGCAACGGTAACTGCAGACATGGCGAAATCCACCCTCTTTGTACCATTCCCCTTTTTCATTATCTTTATCCCTTCATCCGTTTGTTCGCCGTCTTCCCTCCTCACTCCCGCCCGACAATTTATATATACGAAGCTAATGAAGCAAACCCATCGCCCAGACACGAAAGGAGAAAAAGAAACGGGACGTGGGCTGATCTCGAAAAATAACGAAGTACCTGTGGAGTGCCACGCGAGAGTAAACGCGTCTTGGCCGTGGCGGCGCTTTTTTGATTTTGATGGATCACACTGTACTTGCGACGATCTTTCAAGCTTCCTTCCTCCCTTACTTGCTTTATTTACGGGCCACTGTTAACGTAGAGCAAACGTCTGCCAGGGTGACAATGATGGACGCAAAATCGTTAAGGTACTTGGATTCTGAGCAACCCCGGTTGAGTTACTATGGTAAATCTGTGAGATTGTGAACGCTTAACGCCGCGCGAACTTCTAAATTTGTCATCGAAGACGAATTGGATGTCCGTTTTGACTAATCGGGTCAGAGAGCTATTAAAACGAAAACGTCCAATCCCGATGGTACGAAAATGGGAGCGTGACCGTTCTTGATGAAATCGACAATTTAATTACGGATAAATATAAATCTTCAGTAAACACATTTCAAAGTTTGTAGGTACACGCTCGTTACAATGATTATTTCCTCTTAATTAATTGCAACAAATAAGCCACGGAATTATTTACAATGCTTTTAATGTCGCGGGCTTGCATAAAACAGAAACAACAATTGGAAACACGTTTACGTTGTCATGATTATAAAGCTCGACCAAATAATGTGTACAGACAGTGATTGCAATATTCAGTTAACGGACGAACATAATATGTATTTAGACTGATGAACGATGACGTCGATGACCATCGGCGTTTTATATTTTTAATAAATACCATTGAGTAGGAATGTAAAATTCGTAGATGAATTCGAATTACATAACAAACAAATAAGTATTATTAAATATTAAAAAAATACATATTTATTCAATAACTCTTTTCGACGGATATACCTATACATCTTCAGAAACGGTATAACATTTATGTAAAGGTTTTTTCGATCTCTTTTGTAATTTACGAGTTACAAGCGCATAAGTAAGTACCATTGTCCTTTTCGATGGTCCTTCCATGGTCAGCATACCCTTACAGCTACAGGAAAGTGGAGAGTTGCGTTAGCCTCGCTACTCGTTTCAGACGTCATACAATCATTCAACTTGTCTTATCACATCACACTGATAAGCTACCGCGACCGACGTATTACCCTTTAATAGCGTGGCATTGTGATTCATGCTGCCCCACAACAGCAAACCATCCTGATCTACATTACCGTGTAGCATATCACCATGACCCATGCAGCATTATGACCTCAGCACAGTGACCCACCGTTGAACTGGCTGAACCATGCTAATGAATATGAGGTACAAGGTTCGCGGCTCGCGGATAGAAAAGAGCAACGGTGCGGTATGTGTGTGTTGGAGCAGCTGTCAGACATGCACTAACTGGTCGTACGTCCTGTCGCCATCACCTGGTCCATTGTTCTTTCGACGTCTGCGTGTAATCTCGCCTTGTTCTCTGGACGAGCTTCTTTTCGACGTAAGACGAAAATCAATTTCGGAGAACGAGCTGATGAGGATAGAGAGGAGTGGCTGGCGGTATTGTTTCTGATGCGCTGGTATCACGAAAATCATCCTCCGGAGCGGTAAATACAGGAACGCGAACAATGGAAACGGGCCAACGAGACATATCAGTAACGAGTGAAAAATAGACGGCCCAGGGTTTCCGCGTTGCCCGATGGAGAGGGGACAAAAAGGGGCTCATTGGTACGAACGAAACGGACGAGTTATATCGTTTTGCAGGCCAGGTAGGAGCGGCTTTTCTGAATTGGGTATATATTCCCGTATTACCGGGGAAGCCCACCGGGAATGACCGATACACGTCACAAAGGGTAATATTATAATAAATGCTATATTCTCGGGGGAATCCGCTTTTACGGATCCGGTAGCCGGGTTTTCGCAGTTTTTAAACTGGCTCGAACGTGATCAAAGAACACGTCACACCGGGAGCGCGCTGGGCTCGAGGATAAATCGATGAATCGCAGATGAAGATGGGGAAGTAAGGGGTGCTGGTTTCAGAAGCTTTGTCTTCTGATCTTTTTATGCGTATGGATATGTTTAGCTTTCAATACTTAAGAATTACTTGAACATTAATTTAAACTGAACCATCTAAGTAGCATTTCTTAGCCAGTTAACAGATGTTGGAAATTTGTTAACTCTCGTTTTAGACCGGTGCACTGTGCAGCCATGGTCTGCATCATGGCGGATTAAGATCCTTTCTACCCGTGACAGTGTTCTTGCCCCCGGCTGCGGTCTCAAAGCGCCAAAAAATGCGGGGAACTTTATCACCTCGCTGCATCTCCCCAGCGTTTTCCGACTTAACACGTTCCTCGCGAGTTTTTCATGGTCGCCCGCATTTCTCATCCAATACATTCATGCATTTAAATTGGCCACGGAGCTTTTATAAATCCCAGAAAACCGTAACCGGACGCGCATCACCAAGAAAGAACGTGAGACGTTCCCACGAGGAGGGGCTGAATGTCCGTTATCCCGACCGTTCTCTTCTTCCTGTGGCCTCGATTAAATCGTCCAGAGTGAAATTTTCACGAGCTGCACCCTCCCTCCCTTCCATCGGACCTGGTCCGTGTTGCAGCAGGGCAGATATCGCGAGAACGCCGTGTGTTTTGCAGTCTATCGGGCAGCTCGATTGGCCGAAGAAGCCTTGGAACCCAGCCAACAGTTTCCCGAGGCCGTAAGCTTTGGCTGACCTCGGCTCGTTCCTCCCGAAGAGATGGATTTTTGCCTCTTCGAGACCTTTGTCCCCGCGAGGCGACTCTGTCGCCATGCCACCCTGCATTCTTCGCGGATGTGCGGCGACGTGCACTCTAAAGTGCGTTCCTGCTATGAAGGTTTTGAAGATTTCCTTGGGTACCCTGGGTTCAAATAGGGACGTCCAAATATACTCCATTTGGAATTGCGTTACTCTTCCACTTCCTCGTTCTTTGTAAGCCTGCGGTCAATTGTTCGTAATCAATCATAGTCCTTTACCGTCACTAGCCATCGAACATGGCACCATCGAATGCCACGGAGTTCAGCGTGCAGTTTCTCATAGGAGCATAAAGCCTGAAAAACGACCCAACATGATCCACGAATTATCCGGTATTACGTTTCACGCGCAGTTTCTTCAGCCAGTTGGGATACAGGCGACCCGAAAGTTTGCGGGCTGAACAGGTAATTCAGCTGCATCGGTGACCGCGCGTAAAGTTCGAGCAGTACGTATTTCTCTCTACTTCGGTCGGTCTAAATTAGCGACAGATACTAGCCTCGGAAGTTCTAGGTTTCCATTTAACATCGCGCTAGGAAACTTGCCGAGATGCTGTCCCTGTTATGCGCGTCCTATTAGGGGCTTACAAGCGAGGGTTGATTAAACGACGGCCATATTTTAGCAGAGATACTACGCTATAATCTGCTCCACATTTTTTGGATACAGAGCTTTTTTTAATCTAAATCTTCTTCTAGTATTATTCCGCATTTGGATGCAGAGAGACACTCAATTAGCCCGTGATAAATGACGCTGGCTCATTGTACAATGAATTATTCGAAAGTGGGCTTTATCGGGGTATGACTAGTACGTGAACGGAACGCGAGATCGCGCGGAATTTTCAATTTAATCCGATTTAAAGAGAACGCACTGCGACTGACATCGCACTTGTCAGCTAATTTAACAAACACGTATGTTTTTCGCTGATAATTGATAAGAAGGTTAATGTAATTCCCCGAATAAATAGTGGAATTAATGAAATACAAAAGGGGGTGGGTACTGTGATGGAACTCGGCTAATTCGTTAGCCCCGTTTATGATTATACTACTCAGGAATATCAATTAAACTGATTTACTAAATGAGCATTCGACAGTTATTACAATCTGCAGTAACTCCACGAAGGATGCCGCACCGAATCTCCTATATCCATACCTAATATTTATCCTAAATTTAAACGGTTCTGGAAATGATATCAGTACACTCGTGCCACCTCACATAAATAAAACAGACCCTCCCCGCCTTGATAACTTCTCAAAAGGAACGAGCAGATGAAGAAAAACATTCGAAGTGACAGAACTCGCTTGCGCGGCAGCCATCTTGGTAGCCATCTTGAATATTAAATATGGCGTGATGGAATCTTAAGCTTAAGCAGCTTAATTGCTCTCTGATTATTTTACGCCGTGCTGAGGCGTGCGGAAGACATTTGACTGGATCAGACCTGTGACCGATTTTAAAATCGCCGGCATATTTTCAATTTTAAATTTCCATGGAGCCAAGAACGATTCGAATCGCGGTCCTCCAATCTGGCCAGCCCATTCGTTCGGGATAATTCGTTAAAAAGATCGAGTGCTCGATCCAGGATTCACGCTAGCGATCTCGTGAGCAATTTGGCACGCGTCGAGGCGAGGATAGGTGGATTCCCCGACGACGAAATTTCGGTTAACTGCGCTAGTCGTCGAAAGTACCGCTGGCGGACAAAACGCCGTAATTAGAGTATAATTGCCACGACGAAAGGAAAGAGAAAGAGAGGCAGGGTGGAAGGGAGCAGCGAAGAGAGGGGGGGGGGGGGGAAGAAGCGAAATCAGCCACGGTACCGGGGCAATCATGGTAATTACTCGTGAGCATGTTCATTATAGCGGTGTGCGCTGTACCCTGCTGAAGGAGCGCCTAGGAGCGGCTAGATTTCGTCCCGCCTCACCGCATCCTGTATCCTATTTTGCCTTTGTCTTCGTCTGATAAAACGAAGATCGAGATTTTACGGCGTCTTCATAGCCGAAACACGGCGTAGACACGAACGCAGTTGCTGGTACATGTGTGCGCATACGCGTGATTATGTTTGAATGTAGCAAGGCTAATTACCCAATGTAACAATCCGTTAAACTCGCGCATCCAGAAAGAGAAGGTTGAACAAAATGTGGAGCAGCTACAATGAGGGCCTACAGAATATTCTGCGCCACTGAAAAGTACGCCACGAATTCTAACAAAGCGAATCGATCCGTAGGCACTCCATCTCTAATGCGTGACACGACTCTACTACGTTCCAGGAGTTTATATAAAAACGCATGCAAAATTCAATAATGCCGGCAGGTCATTCCACTTTTAGAACGCACAATGGCGCATGAGCTACACCATCTGAAAGGATGGTTTCTCCCGGTATAGATCGAGGGAGGCACAAAGGAATGCCTCGGTAAACCCTCAAACGTTTCATCGATTTGAGGACCGAGCTATTTCAAGTCGGAATGAAAAGTCTCGAAGAAATACAAAAGATAATTCCCCATTAATAATTTAGAAACATCCACGGCGACCCTCAGGCCATCAGCAGGCTCCTCTTGTGCAAACTCGTTCTGCTGGCAGATATTTCTCGCGGAGTCGAAAGAGAGGCTCACGCATTGCTGAAAGTTCCGTGTCGTCCCGTTATTATCCCGGTGCCGTGTAACGCGCTGCACAGGGGAACAAGGAGATACGTCATAATAGACGATGTTAGTTTTTAATTACACATTAAACATTTGCACAGCCGCGGGCACCCTTGTCGCTCCCACGAACGCTTTCGCCCCTGGTGGTCGGTATGTGCTCTCGAAACTCGCCCCTTCTCCCCACCCGCTTTTCGATTCCTCGTAATTCTCTCCTTTGTTTACACGCCCTAGACAATTATCGTTTCCCCCGTAATTTTTCCCATTGCAAATTCCCCCCGATGGATCCACTACGCCGCTACTGATACAGGCTTCCCCGCCGGCTATTGATTATGGAAAAGCCCACCTCATTTTTCCTCGCTCGATTTTCTGACGGAACGGTGACTAGGAGTGGTTGCTGGTTTCCCAGCTCCTCGCGGGTCATGCAGCTTGACCTACTGAGAACTCCCAGCGGTTTACTAGCGGACAACGGTTTATGAGTGTTGTTGCAGCGGCTACGGTATAGTCACTTAGCCCCTGACGTGCTGTAAACTAATTTAAGTAATCGTCGATGCTTAGCTTGCAGAATTTTGGGGGAATATAGTGCCATTGGTGTTCGTGGTCAGTGGCATGTTAGAGTATCAGACATAACTCCATTTAGAGAACTTCCCAATGCAAATCGAGTCGATTGCCTCCTGCTTTTATTAAATTTTTAACAAGTCTTCAATATCGCATTTGCCGGACAGCTGGGTATCCCCGATGACGGTGACAGGGAGCGGAAAGAAACAGTGGCGTTGGCGGGTCGAATCTGTCACGGTAACTTTTATTAAAAAAGTTTGCGGCATCGCATCAAATTATGCAGACGATGATCCCGTCTTTGACGGGAGCCTCTTGAAACGGGGGATCTGGAATGACCGTTCAATTTCTCCGCTAAGGGGTTAAGTATCGGTACTCTGACGTATGGAAATAGTTCCCCAACTTTGTGGTGCCGTCGTATTGCGGTGCGCGGGGCAGAATCGTGGCGCGATAGGATGGGATACTATTCAGGTTCCCTGGTAAATATTCCAGCAACGTCTACTGTTTGCTTCACCTCTTATATTAGACCCTGCTTGAACTTGTAAAAAATTACCCTTTTTTGGTAACGAATTATGGTATAAATCCTAGCGTCAACAAGGGCATATCTTCGACAATTATTCTAGCACAATCCCCGTCAAAGTCCTAAGCAAATTGTTATCAAACACGCCGCCCATAACAACGCAATTACAGCGGGTCCGAGCTGGGCGAGCGCGATTAAATTTTATACGTCCATCGATTCCCTGTCGCGCAACAAGTTTTCGCCAGGGAATCGATCGAAGCGGGCCCTTCATCGCTGCGTATCGAAGAGAAAATGCATCCTCGGATTTGAAGGGGAGAGCGGGTATAAATCCAAGCTTAAACGACGTTCGCCGCCATTTATAAAGCGGTACCTCTGTCGCCTCGAAGTGCCTGCTCGTCGATTAATGGAATTCCTCGGCGACGTGCTGGGCGTTCGTGCGAATAAATTCACGAAGGGATGCCGGAGATCTCGGGGAAACGCGGGGGAGTCCCTTTCTCCGGTACCATGACCGAGGCTGATCGTTAATGGGTCTTCGACGGAAATTGATTCCGCAGGAAAGGATGAATCTGACGTTTAACGGTGTTCAATCTCTGCACGTGAATTCTCGATACAATATGGCCGCCTGGACTTGACTCCTCATGCTGGGGTCTCTGACAGAGGCTAAGGTTCGAGGAGACAATCAAATCAGGGATGCAAGGCAGGTTTATCTACATTAAATAGCCTTTGTCTTTTGGAGCAGACGCTGATTTATGCCACTCTTCCCACCCTAAAATCAGTATGGGTTCAATTTTCGCGACACCTCAGGATGCGAAACGAAATTTCCCTCCCCAGAGCTCTGCAGCCCCCTCCAAAATTGGCAATTTTAAAATGTCCCCAATTTAAAGGTAGTTAATGGCCAATTTCATGGTGGGACGCGCGCCGACACGGATTTTTTTACGTTTATCGGCCACCCCATACTTATCAACCCCTTTAGCCTGCCCGCATTCCTAAACAGGTTTCTTAGATCCTTAACACTGCCTCGGTTGCCAAACAGATTACCGGAATTGATTCGCGGCGTGGTTCAACCACTGAGAAGTAATCCCTACGCAAAGTTCGAGAGCGTTCCGGGGATTTAAGTTGGGGAAGCAATCTTGAATTCCAGGGGAGAGAAATTGGGTAATCGGCTGATTTGCATCGGTAAGTAGATGAGAACACCGTACAGCATAAAGATATGAGGACGCGTCAGCGTCTATGAAAAAACGTCACTGATATCTGTTAATATTTCTCGGTGTCACTGACCGTTTGTAATAAATCTCTTATAAATGGTGCAGTGCCAAAGAAGTGAAAGACGAGCGGTCCAAGTGACCGCGAGCGATACTAAAGTATCCATCGCGCGACCCCGCTAGGAGGCCAGGGAAAGGAATTAAGCGCGGAGCTAGCAAAAAGAGCAGAGTGCGAAGTCTGGCGAAGCCAAATTTCTTGCGCGGCTCTCGCAAAGTCGGCCGCCGCTGGCAAAGAGAGCGGAATTCCTCTCGCAATTAGCGACGCCCAGAGTGCACCGATAAAGTCAATTAACCAATCGAGTTAATGAAATACGCTGACGATTAGCCCTCGTTTCCTTGCGCAGCGGGCTTCGCGCGCTGGGGGATAAAGGGATATACGTGACTCAAATCCCCCATCGTGTCTCAGCGTTATTTCTTCGTTTCCACGGAATTAAAATGTCGGTAGTGCACGTCCCTGTACACGCTCTCATCAGATTATGATATCTACTCTTATCTGTCTTTCTAATGGTGGCATTGCGTGCTCAACACCGGTAGTTTGAATATCAAAGCTGTTAGGCTATGAGAAATTGGAGACATTATAGCCTGTAATTGTATGACTTTTGTTCCTGTTTCTCAATTCCGATTCATAGCGAAAACTGCGCTATTATTTCTTTACTTCCTCGCTAATGAGACCGCGTTCAGGAAACTGAATATGCCACGCTGCAACTGCATATTTCCTAGCGACGGTTCTGCAGTGGGTTAAGTTACTCAAGTATTTCCCCGCCGAGACGATTAAAAGTTAAGAAAGTATTCAAGTAATTATAGGGTGAAACCGGTATCGAGAATAGCGATGCCGAAGTTAATTGGTTTTGGTGGTTTTGTGGCTATCAGAGCATCCGACAGACAATATACTTTGTGTGCATCGCGTCAGAACTTCGTGTCTGTTCTTACGGTAAGTTTCTCGGAAACGAATTACCCATACACTGCGTGCGTCAATCAGCTTACGCTTTGAGCAACTACCCGCTAATTAATCAGCCATTGATTAACTTTTCTTCGTGATAAAGTCTTGGAGTTCTACTTTGAACTGTGTACTCAAGTGGAAGGAGGCAGGCGATGTGGATTTTAACAGAAAGTTACTTGATTGAAGGAAATTGTGTTATGGACAACATTTTTCAGTTTTGAAAGTAAAGTTTGTTTCTGCTGGAGGGCTCACCCTAAATTCGGGTGAATTTTTAATAGGATTTGTTGGTTTTTTTATAAATTTGTAAAATTTGGAAACCAGTTTTTAAATTTAAAAAAACCTTAATTTAAAGTTTTAGATACTAAAATTAATATGTAAAAATTAACTAATCATTTAATTAACAACGTTAACATTTTTACGTAAAATGGCCTCGGGCACAAGCATATTGTAGTAACAGTTTACTGTAAAACTAATCTTCATGAGTTTATATTTCCTGAAGAAAAATATTAAATGGAATAAATATAATTTATATCTTTTACGGATTTTAGTTATTTTAGTTTTTATTTATTTGGTTTTGTACAGAGAGAGTACACTTGATCTTTTTTACATTTTTGTAGTTCCATGAATATTAAAGGAACCCGAAAAATTGTACGGATTTTAGTAATTTTAATTTTTTTTTATTTATTTGGTTTTGTACCGATAGAGTACATTTTGTTTTATTATATTTTTGTAGTTCCATAAATATTAAAAAAAAACATGAAGAATTTAAAAATAAATATAAATATTTCTTCAAAAAATAAATATTTCTTAACTATATTTTATTTTTTTTTGTACAAATTCGAAAACCTATAAACCATTTGAAAAACCCTGTTTTTGTATAAACTCTAATTTCCAACTCTAACAACACCAGAATCTACATCCAACATAGCCCAGGTTGCCTACATCAGCCACATCCACCAAGATCCTCTTGAACCTTCAGCGAAATCGACTGTCCCGGAGCAGCTGTGCGGCCAAGACAGTCTCCAAGCCGCAACAGCAACAGCCATGGGAGACGGTGGGCTGTGTGAAATGAGGGACGCGCGTAGAAGTCGCGGAAAAGCTGGAGTGTGTCACAATATTGGTCGAAAGACGGTGAGTGCAGTGCCCCCAGGCGCGTCATCGAGTCTGCGACAGGGATGGTGCACTCTCCGCTGGCATCGTGTTGTCTCGCACGAAGAGGTATTCATAGAAGAGAGGGCTTCAGGGAGCTTACGAGCTATTCGTGGTTTACCGTAGAGGTCCGCAGACGGAAGGGAGATCAACGTTGATGGAGGAAGCGTCGCTTTATTTCTGATGTGCGAGAACGCAAGGTTGCCCATAGCAGTAGTCCCGTTTGCACTCCGCCAGTGCCCTTTATTACCAACCGCTGATACCGATGGCATGGAATAAATAGAATTACTCGATACATCTGTCAGAATCGGAGATATACCCGCGCATTCACTGGCCCAGCTCTGCAGAGTGAATCGCCTTAGCATGGATTCGACCTGTTACCCGAGAACAGTGGCGGAACAGTCCGAGTTAGCGTACGTCCGGTGCGTCTACACCTGGCTCTTGACATCGCGTCAGAGGGCTGAAATGCAGACATTTATATAACGAGGCAAGTTTATGAAAAGCTAACTGCAACTCCCGTCGCGAGCTCGTCGCGGAGCGCCCCTTCAGCTTTGTTCACAGGAACGGCTGGAAATGCCACGGCGTCTTCCAGCCTCCTTACTAATCAACTCCTCCAGCTAAATTCTCCTTTTCCTTCGTTTGGACAGAGGCAACGCGACTCGGTCATTGTTCTCCAGGACAATTAAGTGTTCACTTATAGCAGAGCCGTGTTCTCGCTTATAATTATTGAACGTTGTGAGGGTAGAAGCTCGTAGAGGGTTCAGTTCAGTTTACAACGCGGGGGAACTATGAAGGACCCCGAAGGCGAACTCGATTGGACGAATATTATAGTAGTTTCTTAGAGACAATATAGAGGTTTATTTAATGAGAATATTTTTCTTACCATGATTCCACCAAATTTGCTTTAATAGTCGTTATGACTTCAGTTTATTTGCTTGTGCAAGTGGAATGAAATTTCTGCATAATTGGAGCACGCGGCGGGTCGTCGCTGCCGAGAGGGTGAGACGCAATCTCTACCCTCTGAATCGTTCCCGAAATTCCTTGCCAACAGAAATATCACTAGGTCAGGGATTATTCTCATGCGGTATTAAATAGGAAATCTTAAGAACGTGAAATTAAACAGGGGAAATTGAAATCCTCGTGCAGCTTTGGGAAGTGACGTATTTTAAGAGACATGAGTGAAGTTTCAGCTTTAAATTATATGGCTCGCGTTAAGCTGCTCAGGAAAGGCTGAACAATAGAAATTCAGAAATCGCCGGACCTACAGCATCCCCAGACTACCATCATATGCTTCACGATCTCGTGAAGCTACACGAAACGCCACTCAGAAGTCACAGCAGGTCTCGAAAGTGTGAAGAAACTTTTTATCAAAAGAAGGAGTCACAATAAGGCCCGATGAAAAGGCGCCGGCTGGTTGCCGCGGCTTCAGCTTGAAAAAGGAGAGGCCCCTGTCTGAAAGAGCCGGAAGCGAGCTTGCATCCGACTTTTTGTTGCCCGTTCGCGGGAGTAATACTCGTTAATACCTGACCTCGGTGTTTCAGCGTATCAAGTACGATACCCACGATGCTGGGAAACTCGCTTTTGATGTCTCGGCCTTGATGATAAGCATAAAAGGGGACGAATGTGCATGTGTACTGGGTAGCATTTGGGTCGAAGCGCCTGGAGCAACAGCCCAGCGAGAAAAGACTCGTTCCTTGCCCTCCTCGTTAGCGACGCCCTGTTATTAAAGTTTCATTATTCTTATTCGAGCATTGACCGCCTGAATCACGAGGAGTGAGCTGCGTTATTTACAGTGGCAAGTTCAATCTCTTATAAAAACGCCAAAGTCAACGGTTAAAGTAATAACACACTGAGTTAGACTAGCTTTCCTAAAAAAAGTTCATTTTTCTTGGCCATCCTAACCTATTCTAGATATATATTTCCCTTTCCTCTTTGCCCACTTCTGACCCGTCCTGTAGACATATCCCGTGCGTAGTTATAATTAGGGCCGGCTGTGGCGCCACCAACTTCGTCCTCCGGCAGGTGGCGACTACCGTGAATTTTTTTTCCTCCAAAGTTTTCTTATACTCATTAATTCTTTGTCCCGCACCGTTCATATGTATGTCAGCACAGTAACTCAAACAACGCCCAGACTCTCCTTGATTCCATAGAACTTTTATCATACGCAAAGCCTTTGCTTTCACTCGTCGCACGTACAACTCGCAAACCATCTCCAAGAGCCTGTTTCCTTGCGAGATGATGCGGGAGTCGTCAATGAACGGATAAAAGGGGACGAGGGTTCGCCCCAGACAAAGGGAGCCGCGAAGCCAGAGGGGACTTAATGCGACATTACTTTGTTTCATAAGTGTCCCCCATATCTCCTCGTTGGGTTAGGTAACTGTTACTCGTATTTACTCACGGAGTACAGCCAAGCTAGTCTCTCTCCCTCGTATCTTGCTTATACCTCGGCGTACGATCGTCGATAGTACCGTTTGTGGCCACAGGGCATTGTGAAACGGCGTCCTATGTCACACATAACCCCTTTGTTTGGCAGGACTGAAGCTTTGAGCGTATGTGCAGGCTGCTATTCCGTTTGCCTACTCCCTCAATTCGTTTAGTCGACGCTTGACAGGCTGCTCTGGATCTGTTGATTCGTGAAATTCGAATAAAGTATCATTTCTTCTGGAAATACACACTGAACTTCGCGACGTTGAAGAGGAGAGCACGCGAGACTATTACATCGCAACAGTATTGACCAGTAGAATACCTTCTGCGAAGAAAATTGAGCTAATTGCAGCAGCGAAAGAAATTAAGCGAGCAATAGAAATTGGATTAAAAAGCTGAGAAATCATATTGCTTCTCTGGTCGCATTTATCTTACTTCGAGAAAGAGGCAGCAAGGAAAAGTGCTGCCTCTCCTGCTCGCTAGACTAGCTTCCTCTCGAAACTTGGAAACGCTGCGAAGAAGATTCCATTTAGCTGTCGGCAGTTTATTAGAATCAAATTAACCTGAGTTCTTTTAAAGGAAATTCACGACAGAAATGGTGGAAAAATTATTAGGGTCATTAAGGAAAACGCTGCTCCAGTTTTCCACCTACATAGGTATACATATGCAATCACGTGACCAGAAGAGAACATAATTTTTTATTAAAAATTACAATACATTCGAGCTGGATAACATTTATTTCTTCCATAGTGTTTGAAAAACAGTGCCTTAATACATTCGACGTAGCATGAATGCTGAAACCCTCGAATAAGGGGACACCAAAGGTAGAATTTTCGGACATCATCGTTTGTTAGGTCCACGCAGACGTGAAAAGTCCTTCGCAATTATGGTGAGAAGCTTCCCGAAGCGATGTTTGCCGATTCATCGATACGTCGGCTTTGCATGATCAAACACCGTGATGAAGTGGTGAAAGCAGCCAGCATGCGATCTCGAAAACGCAAATCAAAGCGGACGATGTTGTAGGTAGCAAGCGGAATCGCTGGAATCTCGCGTCACCGAAACAGCAGCGTGAACGTATGACATTTCTGCGCGTTCGGTTGGAAGGAACGCCATCGCACCTCAGAGTTTACGTAAACGGGTAATCGAATGATGGAGTTGATGGTGTTGGCGGAGGGAAGCTGAAGATCAGAGAACAGGAGGCGGGGTAGTCGGTTTGTAGATGGAAGCAACAACGCTGGGTCATTACAGAGATGAGGAGTGTTTCCGAAACACTGACGAGAACCGATTTTAGAAATCTATATAATTTTTTCGCGCGCTTGAGGCTTGCAGTAGATTGATTAGCAGCGCGAAGCCCGACAATCTGGCCGCCTGGAGGAGCTAATTATTTCTGATCTGGATTCTACCCTGATTTCCGTGACAGGTTGGCTGGAAGAGTAATTAACAGGGCCCGTTCTCATCAGATATCGCGCGTTCTATTAACGACGTATCGTTACGTATGCCTCGCAAGCTCACAATCCACCATTCACTAGGAGGAGAGCGAAGGAGGTGGCCTGGATAGAAAAAGAGGAGGCTCTTTGTACTTGCAGCGAGGTTCGTGCTGACGCCAATCTCCAGTGATACAAAAACTTAATGCCCCTGAGCTTCCTGCTCTTCAGCCACAGTTTTTCTAACGAGCTGGCCGAACATCTCTCTTCGTCATTTTCCTTCGTCGCCTCTTCGTGAGAGAGAAGAATGATCTGGAATTGATGAGACAGCATCTGCCACAGGCCCTCTGTCGCTTGCGAATGAAGGCAGGTAGTATTTAATTGAAAAATATCGATGGCTCAGTACAGAAATATTGTACGTCCACTTCTAGTGTTTTTGAGACGAACAGTTCAGAGACACACAGCAAAGAAAAATATTATTTTTGACAAATTTATGAAATGGATTTGAATGTGATTTTTATACAGCATAAAGAAACAGTCAAGAATTATTTATTGCATATCAAAATTTAAATTTCACAAAAAGTGGACATACAATATTTGCGCACTAAGCCACCGATATGTTCAGCAGAGCCATCCCGCAGAGATACCTCGCTTAGAGCTCGTAGCAACCCATAAGTGCGACTGAGTCTAGCTCGAGCCAGCCTTTTAATGAAATAATGGAGAGGAATAACCCTCTCGGAGCTCGAAATCAGATTGCACGGATCCTCCAGTGCTAACAGAGAATGCCTGATGGGAGTCGATCGGCTGTGACTATCGCATAAATCTCGATTCTGTCGAGCAGCCGCCAATCCCCGGATATAAATTATCGCCCGCCATTGGATGGGATACATTTTATAGGACGGCGCCTCCGCGTGTTCGCACATGGCGCATGCTAGGGAATTATTTTAATACGAGAAATACGAGGACCCGGAAAGCGCGTGCCAGTGTCATTTCGCAAGTATTAATGTGCTGAAGCTGTCCAATATGGAAAACCAGTGGAGCTTTGAACAGAGTGATACTCAGGCTCTTCCGCGTAGAGGAAAAAATACAGGGAAAAATGAAATGTAAAAGAATGGCCCTTATCGATTTTGATAATATCCCAGACCTAACACAAAGGTAGCTTTGTTTTCGGTATCCAAGAAACACGGCGGAAAACGAATTCCCTTCCTCCACATTTTTCTTTTCATCCAAGAAGAGCAGTGCAAAAATGTTAGTCCTATTTTACCGTAAATGTTTCAGTTTTTACAAAGACAACCTTATTCCCTTGTAAAATCTATCTCCACGGGGCTCGCTGGAAATGCGGACGGGGAATTTCTCCGGAGAGGATGTTCTCGACTCATAAATTTCACACAAAATTGGTTTCTGCCGGTTGTATATATCGGAGAGACAAAACGTCAACGAAATAAAAATTGCATGTATTAGCATACGCATTCATCACACATCTGACGTTCCAGTTAACTGTATCGGGGCCAGCATTTTAGGAAGTGTATCTATAATCCCCAGATTCTTTTAACTTGTAATATCGTGAATATCGCGATAGTGTACACAGAGGAATGGTATAAAATCCCGTCAGAATACGAAGTTGCTAAACTGTTCGGTAAATGAAGGAAATTCTGCAAATTACTATCAGATGTAAGTCGCACGGGTAGCTAAAGTTCAGAAGAAGTTCAGCCCTTAATTACCCGCACTCGCGTTGATTAGGTTTCAATTTAAAGTTTCCCGTAACAGTTCAAATATTTCAAATTTATTTTCTTTTCGCGACGTGGAAGCGACTTCTTTTCCTCGGTAAATAGAAATAATTAAATACCTGCGAAACTTTCTGCCGCTCTTAGAATCGAGTTCTGCGTTTCGTCGTAAATTCACAAGCAATGCAAATAGAAAAAGGGAGCAGAAAGAACGGGGCGATGTTTTCGTAAAAAGTACAATATTCGGTGAACAGAATTATGCGGAAATGGCTTTAACGCGTGAAGCGAGGGAGTCTCTGGAACTCTCGTTGTGGAAACGCGGCAGAACAAACAGAGTAAAGCACAGACATTATTCTCGCACTCGCTAACGTTTCAATTAGCCAGGCATCGGAGAATTTCCTCGTTATAAATTAACAAATTAATCGATGGCACGAGGCGCGCCGGCAGCCTTTCTCCACTGCGGCAGTAATTTAAAACTGCGTTTAATTAAGTTAACAGCGTGATTCACGCTCCCGCGCGGTGATCCGCCTTTAATTTCATCTCTACGCCCAAGATATGAAGGGCGGAGAACAAAATAAGTGTCTCAGCTTTTTTATAATTCGATCATATGTGCTGAAAAATTGAGAGTCTTTTATCTCTCATCGTCATAGAGATTTTCTCGTCGTGATCATTCGAAGTTGTACTGTCTACAGTAACATCAATTTCCTCGTTCCGCGCACGTGATTTAAATCGTTCATTCCATCGGGTATTGAAAGGTTTTACTTGGAAACGATCGATACTATCATTATTATTTCCCAGCCCGACAACGATCGCCGAATGAAAACGCGCCCACTCTCCAAAGTAATACACGAATCCGCGCGTTTCTCGGCTATTATGCTGTTGCGATAAAAGGGACTGTATTCTCGTGGCAACTTTCGATACGCTCGGTGCTGCAATCATACACTGCATTGTGCGTTATTTTATAGAAACCTCGTTGGTGCTACGTGTTCCTCATAACGGCTGTGTGGAATTGTACTTTCTGATGGAACGCGTTAAGCGTACGATAAAGGCATGATGAATTCATTAATCACTGGAAACGATCCTATAGGGAACCAGTTCCGTTACTTCGTTAAAGTGATGTTATTAGAAACTGTTGGAAGGATTATTCTATCTGTCTGGTAGATGTGGAATCGCCTTTGTAAAAACTGTACAAATTTTGTTAAAGTCTACTAAGTAACGTGGGTCAGCAAAGTGGTCGTTACGAATATAGTCTTTGCTACAGTTTGAACAACGTTAACTGGCCGTTCGGGGCCGTCTCTCCCACTACTTACTTCGCCACGCCTCCAGTGACCACACCCCCAGCTGAATACGCCTCCAGTTGGTCACGCCTCCAACCGAACACTCCCGTAGTTGACCACGCGCCCAGTCGATCACGCCCCCAGTTGGCCGCGTTTCAACTCACCACGCCCCCAGTTGGCCACGCCCCCGCTGACCACGCCCCCATCTAACCACTCCGTCCACTTGCCACGTCAGTTTAGAGGACGCTTCAGTGTATAAACAAACGGTAGAAACGTTCCCGATGACTTTTTTCTATATCCGAAATGTTTCGACTAAAAATGCTGCCACGCAGGAATGGGAAAATGCAGAGCACTAAAACGGAACATTTCGTAGGACTTGTTAATTATGGAGTATCGTATAGAATGAGGAACTCAGCTGCAGGAGTTTCCTCGCTGTTTTAACTGTGAAAACCCGTGGCACTGTTTTCTGCACTAATTAATTCACCGACCGTGCCTCTCCCTCCTCTCTCTCTCTCTCGCTTTTATAGCGGAGGAAAATTTAAGAGTGCCGATTTCCTGGACTATTCACTTAAAGCACGAGCAACAATCTAGGTTAGCAAACATGCCCAACGGCACAGCCGAAGAATTTTTAGCCTTTGGGGGCAGAGTAATGGTCAAGTAGAAGTTCCATTATTTATTGTTCCGTTTATTGTGACGAGTGCGCTGCGGTCGGAGAAAACCCTCAATTATGAGGTTTCGGGGATGTTGTTCGTTATAAAAATATTTTCATGCTCTGACGTAGCGTACCAACAGATTAAATTAGTGGATTTAATTAAAACATTGCGCGGGAAAACATTCTTGCCAGCAGTTCATTAGGTGCAAATCATTTGGGAATGTCGTTTCGTCAAGGCGAAAGCCTGTTCAGATGATAATTATAAGCTGGTTGGCTTCAATCGATACACCGGTCCAAGAGTCCACACTGAGGGTGGTCTACTTCCGCCCCATTTCCCACAGATCGTGGTATATAATTAGTCGTACATATTTTGAAGTATACTCCGACAAGTGGAGTATCGCATTGCACTACAACCTTCTTCAACTTGACTTCTAAGAATGAAAGGGTATCATCCTGCGCCTTCTTTTATCTTCAAAAACTATAAAATTGATAATAATGAAAAAACAGTTAAATGGACTACTATACACAGATAACACTGCCTTAACGATAGCCCCAGGGACAGCGAATTTTTCGTCTAGCCATTCAAAGGCGAGGTTCATGGAAAGTATTGAATCGTCTGTCATAACCATTCGCGACTTCTATACCATGAATAGATACGTACGTGCTCCCTGAAAGAGCGCTTTGAGAGAGCTTGGCTAACTTATCGTTCCGAAGAAAGCCGTGCACTGTGAGACAGGGTAGTGACGAGGACGATGGGGGAACGTTCGACTGTAAATATGCGCTACAAACGTTTCTCTTATCATGAAAAGGGAGCCTTTGACGCGATGACGAGGCGTGGGGGAAAAAAATTACAACTAAAATCGAGGAACGTGGCTGATTACGCAAAATGTGATATTTTCCATGCACTGTAATTACTAACTGTTCGCCAATGAACCCAAGCTTTTAATAATTCAATCAAAACTCACAGATTTGTATAGAATATTTATTTATTTATTTTTTAGCCTTGGTCGTTACAAATTAAAATGCTGCAGTTTTTTCTCGAAGTAGATGAAGCCTTTTTCGGCAATTACTTTTATTTTCCACATTTCAACTTTGTGGTTCGGAATGCGGTGGCGTCATAAAAAATGGGCGGAGCAATAGCCTTAGTTTTTACGGCATTCGGTAACTCGCGGAGTTACGTGAGTCCACAGGGGCAGCTGTTGCAGGCAGCTCTTGAGTATTTGTAGTAAGCTCTAGCTCAGATTCTTCGAGTGACTCCATCCGTCGCTGTATGAATTCCCGAAAATTCTACCAGAGTATTTCCAAAACGTTCGAAAAATTCCCATTAAACCGAGACCAACTGCAAATCGGAAGGAAGGGTGCCGATGGTGGAAATACTGCGGATGGGTGAAATATTTCCGTTCAAAAGCATCGGGAAATTTCGTGGACATGTGAGGAGGACTGTCCGCGCTATTTATTCAATTTCTGTTGGCACAGGTGGCGCGGCTTAGCAGTGGCTCGCAAATGTGACGAACGCGTCATACGGTTAGGGCGCTCGAATTAATCCTCTTCCGGCACATTCTATAGTATCACCGGATATCTAAAAAAATTCCGTGTCCGGTGCCGGTAATCTGGGATAATACAGGGGAACTGGAAATTCTGGTGCCCGCTGCCCGCGTTTTCAATCCATCCTTTTTCGAACTTCGTTGATACCACCGCACGGCCGCGGCAAAAAAAAACAGACAATAACACCCCATGAACTCTATCGCGCTCGATGGTACCTCGGCAAAAGTGTCCCTGAAAAAGATAGAGTGGTTTCGGAAACTGGCGGGTGATGATTTGCGATGCTTTTTGGCCATTTCGTTTGAGTTATGTGACAGTTGGCTCTCCTGGTGTTAAGGTACAAAGAGTAGGGATGGAAACTTCCCCTTGGATCCCACAATTAGACAAAGGATAGAACGGATCTTGTTGCTCGAAGAGATAAATGTATAGTGCAGTGGGAAGTCAAGTAAACACAGAGTTTTATTACCGTTTCTCCCAGAGCACCGCCACTCAAAGATCACAATCTTTCACTTTACTACCGCGATCACGCACTCCTCTCCTCACCTATTCCCTATATACAACAATTTCAGAGTCACGCCGTATATTAGAGGAGGTTTACTGCAAAAATTAACGGCAGAGGATTGTCCGCTATGTTTCGGTGGCGAATAACGCGGCGGTTCTTGAAAATTCGATTTTATGAGTACATAGCTCTTGTTTTGCAGCCTCCCTCGCTGAAAAACATCGGAGAGAGGTGGAAGGCGGAGGAGGAGAGCCTGCGCAGAATTGTTCTGACCACGAAGAAACACCGCCAGCAGGCCGGTCTCCTGGGTGCGATAATTTATTTCCTTTACAATTCCGTCAGTACAATGCGCGAGATAAAATATTACCGTACCTTTATAACCGCGCATACCCCGCCGCTTCTTTCAGTCTTTAGCGAGGTAGATGGCGCGCGCGTGTGTGCCCCACCTAAGCCCGTATCTGTGTTGAGCATACAGCGCGGATGAACTCTATGGATTGATCAGATGCTTTTTAATTGAGTTTCATAACATTTAGGAACGCAGCTGATTTTTATAAATTGTTGCTCTACAAAATGGTCCTTCTCGCAGACCCTTACTGAAACTTATCCCAAACAGCACGAATTGTTAAGCAGCAAAAGCGAAGTATCGTGATGCAACACAACTCTAATGTATGTACGTAAAAATCCAGAGATCCAAAGTTGGCAAAGGCTGCACGTTGATGGTAACATGTTTTAAAGCATGCCCATGGGAGTCATACCACGTAACTTTGTACCGCCTTTCAAGGAAAGGCGAGGGTGGTGGGGGAAAAGGGCTCATTGCGGCTCAAAGTTGGCCAAACTTTCCATAAGTCAGTGTGTCTGGCCTATTAATGCGAGAGGAGATGGCACAGTGACGCCACCACTTTGTCCTCACTGCTGAACCAGTCTAGGGGTATTGTTCCATCCCCGCTTCGCTTCGCAGACAGCCGCGGAGGACTGGTGTAATAATTCAGCATCCCACCTCCCTTGTGATACGCGATGGAAAAACAAACGAGCGGAAGAATGACGCGTCCTCGATCAACGCTGCCGAGATTTTTCCTCATCCACCTCTGGACCTTCCCCGTAAGACGCGAGCGCCAGCGATCATTCTCCCAGTGTTCTCAGAATTCCGCGAGAACTTGGCAAAGAAAAATCAGAAGAATTCGCAGTTTGGGTAACGAAAATTCCTCTGCAAATTCAAATAATAATTTGCCTGGCGGACCAACTTGTAATCTGAAAGGGTCCGAGGCGAAAGCATTCTGCCGAACTCGGTTCCTCCTCAATTCCGTTTTACAACCACTTAACGACGGCACGCGCGAACGTAGCACGGAATTCGTTACGCCCGGTAACGAGGGAGACCTTCCCTATCAAAAGGAAAGAGGACTAAATGGAAGAGCGGAATGTCTTCGATCAACGCGGCCGAGATTCTCTTCACCACCATGGATTCTTCCCTGGTAATACACGGCGAGAACGAAAAGGAGATGATCCTCTCGTTCCGCTTTCCCAGGGAAATGATGAATCCCAGGTTCAGGCTGGTGCTGGGAAACGGGAGAAAGAGAGACGACGCCTGTATCCGTTTGCGACGATCACGGTTCGTGACACCAGCGCCGGAATACTAATCAGGGGTGGCTGGAATTAAATTCCTTTTTTAGGGCAGACATTGCTAATGTAGGGGACATGGTGTTCCACTTGCACTCGCAGGGAAATTAGGACCTATTTGGGTCGGGCAAGGTGTCGAGCATCACAGGACACTATTGATTGCGGTTCTAGCAGGATATTAATGGGTTCTGTGGTTCTAGGTGTTCGTGCAAGAATAATATTGTGAAGGGCCGCAGGTCCTTTTTCAGCATTCACTTCTGTTAGCTTAATACCTTAGTGCTATTTTAGCAAATTGAATGCTACATTTGAAGGGTAAGGGGACAACTGGGAGTGTTACAAAATAATCTTATAGAGAAAATTAAGTTTTAACACTTTAGTTTACCAGTAGAGAAGGTTCAATGAATTTAATTTAATTTTCTTTTTAAATAATTTCTTTTTTTTACATTGGCTTCAAGTTTATGCTTAGGCAAAGAGTGGGGACGTTTCGTATTTTGTTCCAGCGCAGAGTGGACATTTCCTTTTTTTAACCAGTACACCCAATCTTTAACGTTATCTTACGAGGGTATTTAAATCTTAAAACCCTTTGTGATTGCCACGAACAAAACATGCCATAAACATGAAAATAACGAAAAATGGGGTCCTCATTTTTTCCCCTTACCCTTCATTCGAGCTAAATTTCAAATCGCCTTATCAACGATTCAGAATAATTCAGAGCTCAACCCCCTGAATACTACCCGCTTAGCATTTGTGCTAAAAATTGCAAAATATATGACGTCGTCCTACTCACTTTGTTATCCAGAGACGGAGGAAAAAGTGGAAACGATCGCGACTGTAATCTCCGCATAGAAGAGCGAGATAAACGTGGAATAATAGTGGAGGCTGTTGTTACGCGATATAATGCGGCTAGGAGGTGCGCGGTATGAGGGAGGGTGCAGTTTCGTTGGCTCTAAATGCAAACGGCGCGGGCCAAGCGTGACGGGTAATCCGATGCGCCCGGGAGAATGTCGTTTTGCACATTATTTTTCTCTGTCTCCGGGAAATTTCGAACCGGCTGCGCGCCGCGGCGAAGAATCTCGTCGCAGCGAAGTAAATTCAGCACGCTTGCTGCTTTGATTTTTTATGAAACTAATTAACATAGATACGTTGTCGACATATATTACATACAATCAGTTTGAACGATATTATTAATATTAAACGCTGCGCAAATAAAAAAAATATTTAAATAATATAAATAAAATAAATAAACAAAAGTTTAGGTGCGGTGATTTGCGTGACTTGACAGTAGTGCTCAGTGCCGAAGTGAATGCCCCTAATTTCTGCAAATATCACATGAACATCACGCCTGCGCAGATAGCCGTATCTCTCGAAGCTGTTAAATTCACAGCTACCCTTTCTCGGCGGCGCTTCATGAATTTTGAATGATATTCACCGACGCAGTAACAATGCGCTCGATAATGATAAGGCGAAGTTATCGCGAGCAACGGCGAGGAGGAGATGAAAACGGAGATGGAAGGCCTTCAAGCGGAGATTGTTTCACCGCGCTAGGCAAAGTATCGCGTGTATAGACGGCGCGGAAAGTTTCTTTGACTCCTCGATGGTCAAAGCACGCTGTTCTATCGTGCTCGACGATTTCATTTTCTAAAGATTTCCCCGGGCTACAAAGTTACAGAACGAGGTCTCGCGAATAGCAATCGTTTTCTTGCAACAGCTGAGGGCTTCTCAAAAGTGAAACAACGCATAAAGGAACTGCAACCAGTGCTTATGGAAATGTTGACCCTGTGGTTTTCTAGTGTTTCGGAGAAACAATTTGTAAACGAAAATGGGAAAATACATAAGTATGATTTGGCTCCTCTCTGGGAAATTCTGTAGCGATGAAACTCGATCGCAGACACTAGGCACTAGTCATTAGTCCTCCGTATTCTTACCGATCACATCGAGAAATTCAAGATCCAGGGATTAATTTCTTTCTGGGTCACATTAATCCAAGAGACGAGAGCCATCGACTCATAATATTCACGGAATATCGGGTTGAGTAATTATTTTTCTAATTCGCTTTCAGAGAGACCGACGACCATCATTAGCGTCGTTAATTTGGCGTGCGCGTTCATTCCGCAAGGGAAGGGGGCGTGTTTTCGTGAGAATCGCGAACGGACACTGCATAAGCAGCCGCGCCTGCTCCAAGGAAAATAGAATGATTCGACGAAGCCACTCGACCTACCCGGTTATTTCGGAGCGGTGGTTGTTCGAGCGGCGGTTTCCACGCAGTTGTTTTGGGGCACGGCATGTCCTGGCCTAACCATTTTATGGCAATTCCGCTGCCGTGGAGATTCCGGCTAAAAGATTAAGGTAGAAATGTGGCGTTTTTCAAACAATTATTTTCAAACATTTTACTGAGTGCTTTTATACTATTGAGAGTTGCCCAAATGGGGAAGCTGACCGCAACTTGTCATCGGTGTTTTAGGTGTATTTAAATTATCTTATTTTACTTCTTAATTTCTATTTCTATAATTATTATTAGCTGTTATTATTTATGTAGATATAAAAAATAAATTTGCATCTTTTGGGTTATAAAAACTTCACACTTGGTAAAAGAAAAAAAGATTTAGAAGTCAACTTTAGCACAAAAAATTTTCCAACATTTTATAATATTTTATAATTTTCTTCTTCTGTTGTCATTTTAATTTTGAAATCAGCAATCAGCTAAGGGCGTTTGTGGCGCCCTCTGCACTAAGCTTTGCGTCAGCTTGCCCATTATCTGAAGTTGCAACTGTACTTGTACTGCTGGATGTTGACGAGGTTGACGTGAAAGTGTTGGGTGTTGAGCAGGCACCACTAGAGTTGAGAAAATGTGTTTTTGTACAGAACACTCCTAGCAATTACACTCTCTTGAGCGCAAGTAAGGTAAAAATTTCATAGCAGGAAAGAACTTGGGAATAATGCAAGAGAAAACTACAATCTGAGATATAATCAGTCTATGAGAGCTACAAAAGGCAAAAAGGAATTTCTGAAATTAAAATTACGATCCCGTTCCCTTTTAATTTTCAGCGGCAATTGACCTCTGGAAAAATTCAAATGAAAAATTTCCTGGGAACGTGATACCGCGGAAGAATAACATTTTGTTATTAAAAGCCATGGCCGCAGGGACAGGAGAGAAAAATTCGGAAATCACAAAGTACGCCGCGAAACGTTTCAATATAAAATGCTGCCGGGGAAAAAATCCGGGCACTTTTATTTATTCCATGCTGCTCCTTCATTGACGGAGCGCGTTCGATTGCAATCCGATGATAAATCGAGGACAGATTTTCCCCGAGATTGCCGAACAGTCGATGCAGGACATTGTGTAATTTATTCCGCTGATTTCACGAGCTTTTGTGAAGAAGCGTATGCGTTTCGCATTGATCTCTGCCGATTCATCACAATTTTCACGTAGAGTACATTTTTCAGCGGGCGCAAAAAATGGATACAAAAACTACAAAAGGTACATTTCAAACTCTCTCTATTGTTTCTCTGAAAATTCAATTCAAATAATAGCATACAGCTTCCGAGGGATTTCTCCTCAAATAGCAGTATCCCTTCGCGAAATGCCCATTTACCGTGGGCGAGAATGGTAACGAAATGATTCTGCTATTGAAAACTTGGCGGTAGATTTTGTAGTGCGTCCTGAGGGTATGAGTGACCTGTGAGAGTGCATGGAAGGTAGGGGAGGGTTTTTTAATCACATGAGGGGGAAATAATGGAGTGGGGACATAGAGGGTAAGGAAAAGATTTGTTAATAGTGCGGAGGGGTGTAGGTACTGAAGTGGGAGCGTAGGGACAGCGGAAGAATTTGTTAATAGTGTCGAGGAGAGAGGGAGAGTTTGTTAGTGGTACGGAGGGGCGGAGTAACTTCTGTGAGGGCATGGAGGATAGGGGTAGTTTGTTAATACTACTGGAGTAGAATTGTAGAAGCACAGAGTGAGTTTGTTAATAGTTCCGAAGGATAGAATGACCTGTGAGGGGAAGTGGGAGGGGTTGTTAATGGTGCGGTAGGATAGACTGACCTGTGGGGGGAAGTGGGTAGATTTGTTAGTAGTGCGTAAGGAGGGAGCGACTGGAGAGGGGCGCGCAGCGTAGGGGAAGTGTTTGTTAGTTGTGTGGAGGGGAGCGATACCAGAGTGGGGACGTGCAGGCTACGGAGTGGGATTGTTAGTGGTACGGAGTGGAGCAGTGACTTGTGAGAAGCGCGGAGGGTACAGGAGGATTTATTAGTGGTGCGGAGGGAGGTATTGAGTACTTTTCTTTTCCAAAATAAACTCGATTCCGCCTCCGACACGATATTAACTTATCTCTCCCCGGGGAAAAGAGGAAGTGGCTACTGCACATAGTGCGGAAATCTGTATAGTGCACTTTAACATCCGCCAGCATTGCACCCACGAATAAACCAATTCTGCAGTTTCAGCCGATGCTTGTTGATGGAATTATGAGCCTTCGCGAGCTTGTTGCTTCGAGTATCATTAATTAGACTGATATCGAACAGTACCTACTGTGTTTCATAGCAGACATTTACCCATTGATCTGTTTCCGTGTTCTCAAGTAATTAGCAGTAGGCGTCGTCACATTATCCACAGAAATAACGAAACCCAAGCAGGCGTGTGTTTTTCTTGCGAAAACAAAGGTATTTAACGTATACGTAAATCGGGTATAAGCTTGCAGACGATACGTATACGGCAGCGTTCGTCTTATATCTAACTCTCGCTGCAGGCTGTTCGCTTACAAGTCCGCATTCTCTATCTGGCAAAGTTTCAGGCGATGTTCACGTAAAGTTTTCACGCATCGAATAACCACAAACTGTACCATGAAACTCCCGTGCAAGTGCGCGATCTTTGGAAACCGCGAAATCAGGTTTCAATATGCAACAACCGGTACCTCCTTTTCCCAGATACGTGCTCGCAATGATTCACGAAGTCGGCCACACCGATTCTCCAAAGTTTCGTGTCGTATAGGTTCAAACTTCCAGAAACACTTTCCCTTTTCTTTTCTCGTCGCTGTTCCGTGGCAGCAGACAGGATATCGCGTAAGTCAAGAACCGTCAAGATATTTAATAACAATAAAACAGTTGAACTTGTGAAACTGAGCAGATCAATTTCACTAAAAATTTTATTACGAACCTATAGTCCCTTCGAAATATATTTCATTTAACGATTTACAACTGGCACTGCGATTCTTTTAGCGTCTCCTAAAAATTATTAGTTAAATTGTTAGTAAAATTTATAGTTCAAAAATATTACAGCAGATGAAATGTTACATTTTCATTTTCGTTTAAGCGAATATCTCGCGTGATCGGTCGTCACACCGACGGGAAGTACGCGGTGCTTACATTCCCGTGAACACGAGCTGCACAGGCAAAGCTGGGAAGCTCGTAAGAGATACCTGCTGGCTTGTAATGAATCGTATGGATCAGCCATAAAAGTCCCCGGGATCCCGGATGTCCTTATTATCTTATGCAGGGATCGTGATACTGAATTTCGCCTTGTTCTCTTGCCGCGCTCAAGCCAGCATTCACGCGCGCGCGCACGCGACACCAGTTTAATTTTCGGAGGGGGGCAAAGATAAATTAATATTCAGTGAAGCATAGGAAATCCGGTGCGCGTACGAAATACTGAAAAGCCCGGGGCTGCACTGGTCGCTTATAAATTTGCGAGGGAATTCGATTTTCGACGCTATTATTTTGTCATACCATAACGTGGAAATCGGTTAATCCATTTCCCTGATTATCGTATTTCGCGGAAAGTACGGAATTGCGGAGGGTTTTTATGCGACGGGATGCGATTGTTGGGAGCTTGTTTCCCCCAGCATAATGGTGTCATGCAGCAACTATTCCCAAGCGATAGGAAGAAGCTACTTTTCTCGGGTTGAGTTAGTCAGAGGGGGATGCCTTTTCCATTCAACTCGTCCATTTCCACGCGCAGCAGCGTATGTATAATATATAGCTCGGAAGCCGTACACCTCGCCGCAGATTGCGGGTCATTCCATTCTTAGCTCTCTGGGCATCTCTCGGTTCTCTGTACGTTTCCCAGCGTCGGAAAAGAACATGGAACTCTTCTAGCCCCGGCATTGTCAACACTTTTCCTATAAAAAACAGACTTGCGCTGAAACTCCGGTTCCTGTATGTTTTGCAAGCACCGCAGTCATTGCACGTCTAGCTACCGCCTCAACGAGCTTGCCAAAAATCTCGGACCAGTTTCCTGGTCGCGAGGTGGCTAGAGACTTCCACGCCGTAACAAGTTCTCAAAGTATCCGGCTGCGTATCGCAAGCAACTTTCACGTGACGCCAGCACGGCACGATTGTTACAGGCTTGAAGTTTCCGCGAGGATATGCCCTGTTGGAGAGAGTTCCCTCGGGACCGATTCGACCGATCTACAATATATTCTCGTTATAAGCTCGGTACTCGAGGCTAGCGGCAAGCTTACAACGCATAGCGGCGAGTATTCCGAGCCACCAATGAGAGTGTTGAGCGAGTGAGAGAACCCGACGGGGAGTCTTCCGACCGAAGGATTCCAAGAAATGGTGGGGATAGCGGCCGAGCATACAACGCACTGTCGAAACGAGCTTATAACGAGACTCCACTGCACTCGTATAGATGGCGCAACGTGGAAGTTGTTTCGAGTTATATCTTGAATTCGCTAAAGGTGTTTCGTGACGGCGCCGTTGGGATGATCTCGGATAGATCACAGCAAACGAATACAATTGTCGCAAAGATATTATCAGTGTCGCCGTGCGTAAGCACGTTTCCAAAATTCTGGCAGTTAATACAGATCTCCGGGCTTGCCGAAACGGCGTAATGCGGAGCTACATCTGCATAACGCGCGGAACACAATGCAATAGGGAGCCACAGAGCGTAAGGTCGGGCGTCGGTAATGAAATCGCGCGTTGCTCGGTCGTAATGACGACCTCGGGCGTCGCGACGCTTACCGTTTTCAACGATAACGATGTAGAGAAACGGAGCGGAGCTGGCGCTGCTTAAAATGTACCGAAAACCGGGCTGTAATGAAATTTTCATTCTTTGGGGCGGCGTAAGAGCGAGGAGCGTCTCGATTGTTGCCGAACCGAATGCAATCATCCAGGCGTTCCTAAACCCATCATCGTTTAAATTCTCGAGCTTGAAAAGACCCAGTAGCGGATTTAAAGAAAAGGCCCAGGTGGCGAACGTTCCGAGGGATCTTTCTTCGGGAAAATGAAGAGGTAGTTTATTAAAAACAGGTTCATAAAAAACCGCTTCACTAAGGTGAAGAATGAAATTGTAATTTACTGTGTCAACAGTAAATGTACATTACGCATGCCGATTTGCTGTTGCCCCGCGGCGCCTTTGAATTTGTTAGACGTCGCGGTGCCTACAGTGGTGTCCGACAACGGCATAAATTCCGGGACTGTTTTCGCGAACAATTTAGCCGCGTCACGGTAACTCTCCGAACTTTGCTACGCTGGTCACGCCGATCGGTGGACTTTCTCATTACGATTCCGCCGGCGTCAGCAATTGCAGTAAGTTGCAGCGGGTGTATATCGCGATACTTTATTGCTATTTGGCCCACGGACGGAGGGGGGCAGCACTGAAATTTTTACTGTCCACTCTCGCACACGTACAGCCCGTCCCCGTTACTAGCGAAGAATTAAATGTTAGTCAGCTCGTTTCAAAGGAGATCGCAGGATTTTTATGTGCAAATGGAGAACTGCTCTTGGAACATCATTTCGATAGTAATTCAATTTAGTGATATTACAGTTGCCTCCGGCAAAACAGTCATTACTGCTCGGGGAATTATTCTGTTTATGGATAAAGTATCGGCGAACTAGTTTTCTATGAAAGCAGGTTGCGCTTTCCGGTTACGGGCAGCTTAACAATTTCCACGTGGAATTTTGCTTAAACCTCGCTCATAGCTTTACCGCCGGGGGAAGCTTAAGTGCCTTTAAATCGAGTTTTACTTACTTGGAACTCCTTTGATTCTCTTTAAATAATAGAGAAGGGCGTAAAGACGGAAAGTCTAGTTTTACTCCAACACTTTTTACTTAAACAGGAACCGTCCATAAAGATAAGCAAATCTTTTGCGTGTGTATATACAAAACGTACGGTTTTTGGTGATATGAGACAGCTTTCTTACTTACTTCTCATTCGATATTCTTTCATCAAACTGTTGATATCATTTATCGTAGTGAATTGGAACCTCGGCGATAAGTGTGGTCATTGTCGGTAGAAAATGTTGGAGCAGTGGGAAATACCTAGCGATGGTAGCGACGCTATCAAACGCGGAATATCAGTTTGTCCCGTGAATCTGTGAAAACGGTGTGGCAAACTTCACGACGCTCATATCACGTACATCTACGACACTCCTCGAGGCATCTGTGGCTCTCTACAGTGGTTCTGTTACAAAGGAAAACTGCGACAAGAGATTCCAGACACGTTCAACGATCGCCCTATAAATGAACAGCATTTGGTTTCTGTCTATAAGTAGCTGTACTTGGATATTGCGTGAAAACTATTCCTAGTTTGTAGTAAGAATTCTACTTTGATCGGCCAAAAAATGAAGCTATTTTTAAAGATTTTTTTCTGAGTAAATACAACATGTAATGATATAAATCTTTTTGGAATTTATTAAGGTACCCTTATATTATACAAAAAGATTTTTTTAGCCCTTTTTAAATGTTTTTTATAGCGTCAATGTGGCACCTCAAAGAAGAGGCTTATCTGAAAGATAAATATCACAGATATTCTGTCAAACTTTTTTCCAATTTTTTCCACTTTGTTATTTTCCAACAAAAATTGTTCGAGGATCACGTTACGCTTTGAAAAGGCTTTTGACTCGGCGATTCAAGCTCTTGTGCCTGGCCTTGACATCAATTACACGATCGTTCGGGCAGATTGCTGCGGAAGAGATCGATTCGGCCACTCGAAACAATTCGTCGTTGGGAGAATAAGCTTCCTGATCTGCCGCCTTCGGGCAGACAGGCGTGGCAACAATTCGTCAATTAGCGAAGCGCGTGTAATACGCATCGGTGGGCGTAATTGCGTTCGTTCCTTTGACGATTGCTTGAGAGACTGGCCAAGAGTGGGTGGAAAAAGTGGATCACCTAAATTGGAATTCAGAGTACAGTGGTCAGCACACTTGCCCTTTGTCTCCACATCTCTACTCCATCTAACCACAAGCTACTCCTCTGACAGAAGAGTGGGCATTATCTTTGTCAACTCTCCTATCCTACTCCAGCCTCCGCGATATCGATCGGTCACGCGCGCTTCATTCTCGGTCTTCATATCCCAAGAACTGGTTGCGATGGTTTCTTCTTAACGGGGTAGCATCAGACTGCGATTGCTCGCGATGTGAACGGGAACAAGGGGGTTTGTCTAATGCCTCCCTTTTCTGCGTTTCATTATGTGTATCAGGAAACGTCTTTCTGCTCGGGGGCATCATTACCAGCTCGTCGAACAATACGCCCTCCAGAGCCGCTTTCGTTAGTGCGTGTAGGACTGGCAGCTCAGGGGCTAATTGCACGGACTGCGATAGCTTGGGAGAAACCACGGAACGATCTAAAATGGCCGGTGTATGGTCCTGCGTTACATTGAACTTAGAGTAGGATTATTAAGATATTGGGAGTCGTGTCTTTCAAGGATTCGCGACAGGAAGGGAGGCGTATAGGAGGAGGGGTCCAATAAATTTTCAACGCTCCTGCTAGGTTCATTGGCTGGCGGATGGAGCTGGTAAACCGAAGAATCGAACGGGCCTTGGCACTGATTACCATCGTATTAGGTTTTCGATGAGACCCCATCTCCACCCCCTGAAAAATATCCTCCATCGGCTCGCCTGTAATGAAACTTCTCCTTCGCCGCCTTAAGACACCACCCGGGCATATTTCGTTCAGCAACAAGCTTCTGCTTTTTTCGTGCTGCGATTGCTAAACGCAGAAGAGCTTCTTAAGCTCGAAAGGTGGGTGGGGATTTTTTTAAAATTTATGCTCGATTGGGTTTAACCATTTGGAAAAACTTGGCGCTAGAGAATCGGTAAGTGATGAGGCTCTCTTGACCACATGGTCCCCGTTACTTGTTCCCCGCGCCCGTGCACGTATAACTATTAAAAACATTTATCACGTTTTGCTCCCTGTTTCGCCGTTACACGGACAACGATCGTGTGTCGCGCAATAGACACGAGCCCGTGTTAACACCGGCACAAGCGCAAATATCCGTTTGTTCGAGCCCGGAACACTAAAATTTTTCTCAAATATCCCTGAAAATCCGTGCTCCGCGGAAAACAACGTACACCTGCTGTCCTCCACTATTTACACGAAACGGGAGCACACTATCTCGAATTGCAAATTTCTGCAACGCATTACGATCCCCTACCCCTTTTTTACTCCGCTGCGAAGTATATGCATAATTCGTGGAATTTAAAAAAATGTTGTTTACGTTATTATGCCCCGGATTCGCCAAAACACTGTTTCCAGCTAAATTTTCTCGAATTCTACTTCTCCGGGGTCCGCTCTTTGTTCGCTCCTGGACAGACGGGCGCACAATGGCAACAGGAAGCAAATTCCCATTGCATACTACAACGTCCAACCATAAAATTTCACCCATTTTCCGGCACATTTTTCGCACGTGACAAAGGCCTTCGAAATTCCAGCAACGTTCTGCAATTGTGTCAAGTAAACTGGCCTGCATACAAAATCATGTCGATTGAGAGCCCGGGAATATGGATCAATTGTACAGAGTTACGTTTCATACGTTCCGAGCTAAAAATACA
Organism: Andrena hattorfiana; assembly: GCA_944738655.2. Lineage (NCBI taxonomy): Eukaryota > Metazoa > Arthropoda > Insecta > Hymenoptera > Andrenidae > Andrena > Andrena hattorfiana. Next base: position 1,744,090 of record OX122895.1, read on the forward strand.
ATACACCTGTCCTGCTAAATGTCCGATTCAGTCTATATATTGTTCATTTTTCTTGTTTAATGGCTCAATTGAGTCCTGAACTGAATGGGCTACTTTATCACTGCCCCCGATCACCGGACATATATATATATAGGAATTGCTATACAGTGGTAATTCGTTAAGAGCTCGGTTTGGCTTAGATACACGTTAAGAGCTCGACGCTATCCTCACCACTTCTGACTCACTTTCGTCCTTCGAAGACGAGATGACCCGAAACACTCACTCCCATTATCAAGTACTTTTTTAAATAACTGGAAATCTAAATTTTTAAAACCTCAACTGTTTCTCTCAACACTAAACGTCAAATTATTTTTTTAAATAAACGTTAGGATACATTTAGGCTTTGAAGTTTATTTTTTTCATTATTATATTAAGAGGTATCGTACCCTCTCGACGTTAAATGCCCATCACCTGTCTCGAGGCGCGAGCTCTTAACGAATAAACACGGTATTTTTCCAAATTTACCCTGTCTAAGTAGCTTCGAGAGTTTCTTTTGAGATCTCGGATTCAATTATATTTGTACGTGAGAGTGCCTAAGTACTCGTTATCGCATTGAAATTCGATTCCGATCCAACTTGATGAACCGACGCAAGCGACTCTGTGGTGCTTCTGGATTAGATATCTCTCGGCGAACGCTTCACTTCCGCTCCGGATCTCGGGTAGCAATAACGTTCCGTGGGAATAGGTGTGCAGTCCGCGGCAGTATTCCGAAACTCGACACGCATGCATCATTCGCTTGCGTGTAAGGGATTCGATTGAAAGCATCGCCGGTGAGCTCTAAAGACGAGGGAATAGACGGATGATGGAGGAAGAATGAACACCCTTTCGCTGATACGTCGACGCGAGTAGCACTAAAACGGATAAGCGGCATGCCGGGTCACGTATCTCGGCAACTACTCGGTTGCACCTCCCGTGTGCACTTCCGGGCGCTCGCGTCAGAAGCCGAAAGACACGTGTGCATCGTTCCTAGATCGCGTTTTCGTCGCTGGTTCCGGAGGGATGAAGAGGCCGATGCCCGTAACTCCCTGAGAAAATGGAGGGTGTGTCGAAATTCTGAGCGCGAAAGGTGTCTTGAATTTCTTTGCCGTTGCAGTATTGAATGTCAGAGATAGTATTCAAGAGCGATCCATGTTACTGGGAATTGCATTGAAGCCATAGCGTCTGTGTAGGGTATCGCAGTGGAAATTGCGTTCGCTTGCTCTGCTAAATGATAATACAGTTTCAGAGATCCATCACTTCGGGACGACTAGCGACCGCTCCTTCCCTAGTTCTTTTACGAAGAAAGTAACCGAGAAGGAGATTCCTTATTACATCCCTTTTTATGCTCACTGCTCTTAATAATTCGTTGCGTTCCTGACGGTGCGGAAATTATTACGCAAGTTTCGGTAGTTTCACGGAACATTTACAGCGCCCTCCTTTCATTCCTTTTCGTTATTCATTATCATCACCGCGGCAAGTTATTCTCTCGAAACTTTGTATGCCTGCTATTCTGCTGATTTAGTACAGAATTACAGAGGAACAATACAATAATGACCATTTCAATAACAAAGAGAAGAATGCCTAAAAATAATTCAGTAGTGAAAGAAGAATAAACAAGTAATAACACTAATGCCACAAAGTAATAGTTGAAAACACAACCAGGAATAATAAGAGGAGAAGCTGTTATCCCCGTTCTGCATTCCCACAGCCGTCATTCCGGGATTTTAAGAAATAGATCCAACCGAACAAAACAGTTCCTCCACCCAGCTCGTTCAGCCCGGGTCTCTCGCGTAACAGCAAACAACCGCCGTTAACAGAAATAGCACCAGGGGAAATTGCTAAGTCCTTGGAAGGTATAACGGGGAATCCTCGGCGTTCCTTGGCGGCAAGTTCGCGATGTGACGCATCATTTACAACGTCCCCTCTAATTTCAGATTGTATTTCAGGCAGGTTAATTTTCCCCCGCGGATAGCGCATGGGATCCAACAGCCGCGTCTGCGTAAGCTCCGCGCCGATCTCGTGGTACCACGGATGCGTCGCGCGTTAACGTCCTTATGCCGAAGAAACTTGTGAATGTAATTTATACGGGTGGTGCGTTTCGCGTCTCGCGTCTCGCGCGATACAGCACTAGGCGGATTAACTTCTCGGTTTATCCCCACCCGGCAAACGGGCCAATAGAGCTTGACAGATGCGACTAATCGCGTCTACCCTGAAAAGACTCGTAGGCAAGGTGCAATCTACCGCTCGGGATGTCGATCATGTTTCTCAGATTGCAATATTTTACCTGGGCCTACGACAATTTCGAAGATTCTTGAATGTGGACTTAAAAGGGAAGATATGTAGAGGATATATAAATTTTTTCGCTGCAGAAATTCACTCTAAGGGGGTGAAATTAGTCTCTAAAAATTTTGCCATTTTTCCATTTTGTGTTATGACTCACGTACCGCTTTTACCAAATGATAATCCTAATTAAAAGAAATAAGTTTTTGTTTGAAAACGTTTTTCTATCTCGTACAGTTTGCGAGTTGTCACCAAAATTGGATAATAGCCGGATTTTCAGGCGCCAATTTCGCAACCTTAGAGTGAATTTGATTGGCAAAAAAATTGCGTAATAATTATATAAACAAGGTTTCATAATTTTTTTAATTTTCGGGTTGGGGATCTTCGCTGGTTAGTGATTACAAAGATAGAAGAGGTTGGGTGTCATTTTTCCAAAGCCATTAGGGGTAGTTTTGTAATAGTACCATGTGTTTTTCCCAATTAATATACAGAATTCAGAGTAATAATCTATGCATCGACTGCGCTGTGTCTCAGGGGCCATAAAACATAATTACTGTATGCAACCCTCCATTTCCTGGGCAAAGCTACCTCTGCCCTACAATTATCCACACCGCTACACTGTGAAAATTATGTTTAGGCCAAGGTACAGGCGAATGCGTGATATCTATACGGACAAAATGCTCTTTAGGGTACGTGCTCTCGTTGTTATCCGCGCTTCAATCTTAATTTGAGCATTATAAGTTGTAGCAAAGTTACCGATATCCAAACCGCGGAAGTTATAGTTGCCGAACTGGTCTACCTAGTTCCGAAGTTCTGGCGTGTGGCAGTAACCGCAACCCGCGACTCCGGAAACTAGATATAATTAATGGAAAAATTTAGCAGGATGATTTGTAGGTCAAAATTACATATCGCGGTGTATGATATTGTCCCGAGATAGCGCGTAACTTGCAACCAATAACGGCGCGCTTCAGACTTTCGATCGCAGCGTTGAAATTTACGATGGAATCGAAGTACCTATCGGAATTTTTCAACTTACGAGGGAAGTTAGGCAACCCGAAAATTCAGAAAATTATGCTACTTCGTGCGCAAGTAGAGTAATTTATTCGTAAGATAACACATTTTTTTTAAATCACCCCTTGGAAAAATGCGGAATTTTTTTTCCGGAGAATATTTCGAGAACAGTGAGGGATATCGTAAAAGGGTTTAAACAAAAGTTGCATCTCTTTTTATATCTACAAAATTGCGTAAAAGTAATTATCAAAAAATCGATACTTCTCAAGTTACCCCACCACAAAACTTCAATTCGACTAAAAATTTTAACAAAATCCAAAAAATCGAAGTTATTTCAACTAAATTTACTCAAATTCATCTCCTCCTACTAAAAATCTTAATAAAATCCAAAAAATTAAAGTAACTTTCAACTGAATTTACTCAAATTCAGGTCCTCCAACTAAAATTTTTAACAAAATCCCAAAAAATTGATGTTAATTTGAACTAAAGTTGATAATTATTTTACACAGTTTTATTGATATAAGAAAAAGAGGGAACTATTGTTTACACTTCTTTTCACTATCTTTCACCCTTCTCGAGATATTCCCCAAAAAAGAAAATTTCATATTTTTTCAAGTGGTGATTTCACCCCCTAAATCTGCATTATGCCACCAACCAAAAATTATAAATTATCTTACGGATGAACTACTCGCAAACAAAGTTGCATTATTTTCTGAATTTCCGGGTCGCCAATCTTCCCTTGATATTATGAAAAGCATACATTCAATTTTTCATGGTAACACAGGGGTTGATGTAGCTTACCCCAGTTCAAGCGAAAAGCTTTCATTGTTACAAATGCGCGGAATATATTCACAACACATTAAGCTACCGAGATTGCTTTAAAGAAAACGAAGGAGGAAGAAAAGTCCCGGTAAAGGTACATCTTGAGAACAACATCGATGCCCGCCCCTTTGTTAACTCGCTCCGTTGCTCGAAGCGCTTATCATTCGATAATCTGGCCGACGGAACGAGCTCTGCAAGAGAATGCGGTGGATGTTAAATATTCAAGCCTCATATGCAGTATCTCTTCGTAGTTAGATATTTCGTGATACTGGATCCGTGAATCGATATTGCACATCGTTTGTGTAGGGCACGCTGCTTGACTTTGTACGCTGGGTCCTTTAGCTACAATGGCATCGAGTAAACGAGTTTCCTTACTCTAAATGTACAATTGCGCATAAAAATGCATGAGGCATGCACGTTTCAATCACAGCTGAGAATAATGACGTTCATGTATTCATGGGAAGTTTCTAGAGGCATACGTCTTGTGACCCAGGCCAATGAATTCGTAAAATTTCTTGCGATAGTATTGGAGCTTCAATCTAATTCTCATTTGACGTCACTTAGTCCCTGGATTATTAAATTTCATCGGAATTATCGAGGTGGACCACCGATCTAACTTGCCAATTGAGCAACTTCATTAAATTTAGGAGGCACATTCGCCTGCCTACTCGCGCAGCTACATTTGCCAAAATTCGCAGTCGGTTCAACAGCTCGTTTCGATGGTCAAATTAAAGCCCAATGTCTAGCTTATCACGAAATCGATCTCGCGCCCCGACGCACACTTTTATTTCATCAAATTCGCGACTTTGACGATTCGATGCAGTAATGGGGCTACCAATTCCAATCCCGAAGCGACGTAATCGATATCAAAGCCAACCACCCTATTCTTTCCCCTCCTTCATTACTGACAATTCCACAAAGGATTCGACGCATCATTAACATCGGAACAAGAGGAGTTCCATGAATAAATTCCGCGGCAACGAGCCGCCTCATCATCCAGCGTCATTCGCTTGATAATTGTATTTTGTGGGAGCGACATTTTTGGCCTATATCTGCATATTATTGGCCTATAAAACTGCAGAATTCCATTTTGCAACACGAGGAAAGGGAACTCAAAGATTTCAAGTGGTTGCCATTATCAGAGTCGCACATTCGTTCCATATACAGCAAGCAACCATCATTAACAACGTTCACTGCAATTGTATCTCTTATTCATAGTTCCACGGCTATCTTAAGGGAAGAAGCGCAAGCAAAGTGCTCGTGCTTCCGCGGAAAGCTAAGGAAAAATATTCTGGATGCAGTGCGATTCACGCAGAAAATTTCGCGGAACGTTTCTTTTGCTGAAAACACATTACCCTTTCGCTCCTGCCTGCACTTAACGGCTCCCCCAACATACCAGTGGAAAAAGCATTCCTGATGTGCTTATGACTTTATGAGGCGCAAAGTTTTCCACCGTAGACGCCACGGTTGGAAAATCCGACAGGTTCCTCAGTACGAGATGGAGCATTGAAGCACCCAAGGACTCGGTTACCCACCTGCCCGGTGTACTTGCATATCAGAGATGGGCAAAAATTATTTGAAATAAGAATTTCTTGTAATTCGTGAAGTTGGGGCTAATTCGGGCATAGCTGGATCTAACCAAAACGAATATCGACGGAAAACAGAAAGAATTTATTTCGTGCAAATGAAAGCATAAAGAGGACAGACTTTGAACGTTTCACGCGCCTGGGTTTGGCAAATTTCATGGGAAATTTGCTCCACGGTCTACAATTTATTGCTAACAGTGGTCTCTGCATTTTCCGGCCGTTCATTCAATTTATCAGATGAGCCACGAATGCATTCAATTTATTTATTAAACTCTTCGTGAGTGACATTCGACAATCGACACATTCAGTGTAAAAGCGGCTGGACATGGTACGGAACACGGGGACTTAAATTTCATCGTGTAATTTCGCTAAGCTTTGTGCAATTAACGCCCCCGCCCTGGTTAATAAAATTTTACAGCGAGTACCTTTGGGAGAAATTGGGAAGATGTGGATGCCCGATAGGAAAACGCACGCTAAACTGTGCGTAGAATTTCAAGCGAGTTATTTCTCACAGAATTCCTCCCTAGTTCGGTCTGCCTTCGCGTTTACCTCCTCCAATGACATTTTAAGCGATTCGCCTGTTCCCAGCACTTCATCGCTGTTAAAGAAACGCGTTTACCCCAAGCAGACGTAATAAGGGTTTCTGAACCCGCCACGCAACGCAGAAACCTTAATTCCCCCGTACAAAGTGACAGAAAGGGTGACGGTGAAAGGGGAAGGGATGGAGGTAAGGGGAGCGTAGTCGAAGGTGAAAGAAATTAAAAAGCCCGCACTGTGACCCCGCTGGAAAAAAACGAAAAGCGTGAGGCAGGAAGGGGAAACGTCTGGCGAGGGACGAAATGAAACCCCTGGTTTTTAATTATAAAAGCGTCGATAATAACATTATGCCCGTCGGATTTCCGATAGCGCTGCATGCTTGGGAATAATGATGCCATAGAAACGAATCCTAGCAGACGTACCAGGGAGAAGGTTAATTGAAAATAATATTCCTTGCCTATTAAGGGACGAAGCGCGACCATTTATATTTTTACAATTAAGACGCAATGATTGGACAAATTCAAAACGCTTTAAAGAGTTACAAATAAAGCTCTGCTACAAAGCGATTAAATTCCAGGGCAACTGGAAATGGTTGGTTAATCCTTTGGAACAACGTTGACGGTACTTCTGTTATTATGTTGTTACTGATACAGCTTTTTCCGTTAAAGAGTAACGGATTTACAAAGAGTAACGTTCGGTCCGCTTCCCTTTCTGATTTTTTGCAACCCATGTCTGCCTGTTCTCGTTGTTCAATCACATTCGCCGTATGTCCATATTCCACGGCTGTAGGGAAGCTTGCTGGCACAAGCCTGGGATTAATGAGCGACATTCAATTAACGATGTCGCCAGCAGAGAATATTGGCCCAAGCATGCATTTTGTTTAGGGCACTCGGCGCCCTATTTTTCACTCAAACATTAATCTGCTAGGCTACAAAAAATTTCAACGAAAACATAGTTACGCTTGCTTCTTTGCCCTGAAAACGAAACCAAGCGTTACCAACACTAAAAACAGGGGAAATGAATGAAAGTATTAGCGATACTAGGAATGCAGAAAGCTACCAAGCCCCGAAAGGACAAAAAATTAATTAAATAAATTATGGATGTCACAATTCTGTGATCTTTATTTTGCAAAACATTAACAACCCATAGAACTCTTACATTATACATTTATTAAAACTACCAAGCCGCAGAAAATTTAAAATAATATTAATTATAATATTCACTATTAAAAAAACATTGTACAAGAATATCAAGAAATAAAACACACCCAATCGAAATAGAGCTACTTTTCTTTAACGATTAAAATCTTTAAACTAAATTTACTTTAGTTTCAGATCATTGAGAGTTTGTAGCTTTCTGCATATGTAAGCCCAATTCGTATTGATCTGTCTCAGAAATCGGCGGATCGTTTCACAGAAAATATTTCGGAATAAGGGCCATGAGAGGCGGCTCCGACAAAGTATACGACTGTTTGATCAGCAATACGTAAGAGATTCGAGCTGAGCGAAATTGTCCGTTTCTCGGGCCATCCACTTTCACCCCCCGGAGAGAGGGGGGACTTGGTGCACAGCAAAAATGCCATAAAAGCCTCGTGGATCGCCGTTATTTGGCGTACGTTCCCAACGATAAATATTTCCCGATTGTTCTAGCGATCGTGGAAAAGGGGGCTGCATCTTGTTTACGGCGAACTCCGACTAATTTATATGGAAACTTTGGCGCGGGACTTTTAAAGCGCCGTCCATTATGATACTGGAGAACTTCCCAAGCAGCAACTAATTTATATGGCTAGTTATGTACACCCTTCCAGCTTGTTTAACACGTATTGCATCATATCCAGGAACCTACCAGCTATCCTCCCCAGGGATTTTCATCTGCAATTGCTTGATATTCTTAGAAAAGAATTTAGAATCGTGGTTAGCCAGTTTTCACGCCCCCTTTGGGAAGCTGTATGCAGATAGAGCCGTGTCAGTCCATCTGCCCCCTCGGCGCATTACGATTCAACAATCACTCGGCGAATTTTAATAAATTTCCGTGTTCGAACTTCACCTGCCCAGTTCGCACTTCCGTCTGATTTAATAAAAACTTTCCATCTCCTCTGTTGCCGCGCCTTCGATTGAGTCGCACCCCTTGGCGGCGCTAGCGGCTGAAAGAGATATCCCGCCGACCTCGGCGTCGGCATTCGAGGCCAGCGCGTCTGGTTCCGGATTTGATTTTCAAAAGACTCTTATTCTTTAAAGCTCTCACCTCCAGGCGCAGTTGAATAATCAATCAATGCTCATTCACCCCGCGTCCAACCTAGCCCTACACGTCGTCACGTGTTCCACAGTTGAAATCGTCGCCCGCCTCGCGGAGATAAACAACGGGGCACCGATTAAAACCGTGGAGAATCGATTAAACTGTCCGCGGAGGATAAACGAGCATTGGAATTGCAGCGGCGCGAGGAACACAGAGGTACCGCGTGCACGTGGGAGACTTAAAACGGGTTAGGCGTGGGTGCGCGCCACTAAATCGATATTCAGTCATTCTTTTATTCGCATCCAGCCACTGATACACGCGTCCCCTATCTCTCTCTGTCGATGTTTCTCCTCCGCCGGGTCTCCCCCCCCACCCGCCACCCCATGGATCTTCAGCTGGCCTCCCTATCTCTTGGACGATATTTCTTTGAAAGTGCTGAGCTGCCCCGGCTCTTTGTACTACTCCATACTTTAACCCGTCCGCGGGGATTCTTCGACCCCCTTTACCTTCCCTGCCCGTGTACAGAGGGCAGGGCGAAGTGGAAGGCGAAGAAAAAAACGACTGCGAGACGGACTCGGCGCTTCAGCATCGACGGACCGCTGGCACGGATGAGTGTCCACCTTTGTAATAAACGCGACTGTCCTTGGTGGTGTTTGAACATTTCGTTTTCCACATTTAATAATCATTTTTTATTATGGGGAGAAGCCCGTACAAACGGCTTATCTTTGTAGGAACTTTTAGGATTTTTTTGCGACGATACCAATGCGCTAATCCTTTCGTAACTTTAAGGGTACTTTATTTAACGTTATAACAAGTAAATGAAATTATAGCAGTAAAATTATAATAAATACAAAAGAAATAGAGCAGTATGTGAAATAGGTTTTTTAGAGATGTAAAAAATAGTATCAAAGCATCTTATAATATCGATACGGAGTTATAACTTTGAGAATATATTTTTGAAACGTTTTAGAAGCGGTTTATGGAACTATTTTTTTTTTTGTATTTTTCGTTCGATTTACGCGGTCTTTCCCCTTAAATTACGCTACCAGGAAGGGACCAGGGTGGAGAAAGCAGCTAATACTAGATAGGGTGGAAAGGTCACCTGGCTGGAGTGACCAATAAAGTTTCTTATCGGACTTAGGCGTCTCTAATCAGGGTGTTCTTACGCGCACAGTTGTTCCGCTTTATGGCTATAAATCGGGCCAATAAATCTGGTCTCTTTTTTCGCCAACAATCGGCTCCCGATGCGAACGGTCCGCCGTTTCGCAAGGCTAGCTTCCAACAGTCTACCGCGGTGCGGATCTCATTTCGTTGGAGAAAGCCAACCGGTCGTCAAAGAGAAGAGCATATCCAAGAGATTGTCGAAAGAGGGACCGAAGTAACTCTGGAATCTGGCAAACTTTAAATCGCCGGGGCCGCCAAGTGTGTTTCCTGCCCCCCCCCCCCCCAACATCCCCCGTCCTTTCCCTTAAGTTACTGCACGTACGACGAGGGCAGTAAATTCTCGAGAGCTATCGTAGGAAAGCAGAGCGAAACTATTCCACGTAAGGAGGCAGCGGGTTAGGCAAGGGACGTTCGATGGAACGCTCGTTCGAAGATCAGCGATTTCCGGAAACGAGACCGAAAGGGGGTTACGTATGTGCCAATACTCGCGGAATTCGGAGGACCGCTCGTTCCCACCCTCGCCTCGGCCATCGCCGAGACTTTCGCTGATCGACCGCTCCCACTTTCAGCCGGAATATCTGGCATTTGTTTCCGGCGGGGCCAACCTGCTCACCCTGGATCTTATTTTCCCGCTTTGACGGACATATTCAATATTCCACCCCCCTTTAGATCCCAGGCTAGAGCTATTTGGGGAAGTCGTACTTCCTGCGGGCTATGTTAGAGGTTGGAAACGCTTGTTTGCTGGATAGAGCGATGAACGATGGCTGATTATGTGGCAAGAGGTGGGGTAGATGTCCCAATTACTGCCACGTGTCCCTATTACTGCCATTTTACTTAATAAAAACGTAACTTCTACAGGATAGTATACAATAATAATAATAATAATAATAATAGTAGTAATAATAATAATAATAATAATAATATCAGTCCCAATTTAATACTAAATATTTTTTACCATTATTCTTTATTCATCGCGTTTTCATTAAGGGAACTAATTAGTTTTAAATGAAAAGCCTATTGAAACGTCAGTAGACATATCCTCTGAATGGGACATGGAATTTAGCAGTATTCTATTACAAAACTCGACACCTCCACCTAGCTACGTTTGCTCCATAACGCACAACGGTACGCGAAGCGAGGACAAAGGGAAACACTGCGCGTTTAAAATATAGGCGCAGGATGTTCGAAGGAACTACAAATAATTCATGGCATGTCGGCTAGGGCGAAAGACTCTCCCGCTCCTGTGCCGATGTCTAAAATATTCAAATCACGTCTGCACTCTTTCTGGGTCTCCTGAATCGAGGAGGTATTCCGAACGAGCGATGCGTTCTGTGGCGGAAGGAGCACATGAAATGCCTTTCGCCTCGGCTAATTTGAGCAACGGAATTCCCCACGGACGATTTACTCCATTCGACGGTGGCTAAGGGAGCTAGAAAGGTGCTTTAATTGAAGCACCGGCGTCTTAAATCAACGGGGTCTGAGGGGATTAACGAGATCAGCACGAAACACCAACATTTCTTTCCTGGGAAATCGCTTTGCTTCACTGGGCAGGATTAAAATTAACAAGATTGTGAAGGTACCATTTCCGACGAAGAGGATGGCAATAGCTGTCGATATATTATGATATATCGATCACCATGGCGGTAGGATAGCTACAAAAATTTTAACAAAATTTTAGAAGCTGGATTTTAAACACCGCCACTTTAACTCTGGATTTTGATGTGTTGCCTCGAATTTTCCTATTAACGATCAAGTTCTCGAAGCAGATCGTTTCGGAGCTCGATAGATGGTACATGTAGATATAGAAAGTTTCTTTCTGGAAGTGCTTCGCGATCCGAAGCAGCGATACCCCTGTAACGCGGAATCCGTCCATAGAAAAACCAGAGCGGTACGACCATAGCCTAGAACCCGGAGCGAATTCCTGTCCCCTGTTAACCAACACGGGCAGCAAAATTGGGAGGTAGTAATCTAAGCTGCTGCACCTCGAATTCACTTAAAACCTCCAGTTTCAGAGATTCTTCGGACTCGCTCTCAAGAAAGATCTCTGAAGTGAAAACGTTTGAAAGGGGATAGGCGGGCGCGGAAATTGGAAGCTTCTTCAGGGTTCCCTAGCTCGGTTTCGTGCTCCTCTTTTCCACGAGAACAAGGTAAACCGGTTAAAAGCTGATGCACCGGGAAGCAATATCCGCGAGGAGGCGATCTCTCTGAGAGTCTAGCCGAGGAATCGAACGTTTTCTCGAAATTTGGTTTGGTCAGATAAGTGAACTGGCGAAACCTCGATCAGATTCGGCAAGTGAAACAGCGTTGCTCTGGATGGCTTCTGGCCCGCGGCTCGAGGCAGTTACTGCCTAATTTATCTTCGCGTCTTAAAAATAAGTGATCGCAACACTGAGAAGAGGAGATAAACAAACTTCTATGAAGGAGCTGGCACATGTAGCAGCCGCGGTTTTACGACACCGCTTTATCTGCATATTGCGTGGTGGAACTGGCTGCGGTAGCGTATTCCACGAATTATGTGCAGTTTACGAGCAGCTCGCGATGCAATAGGTACCACGTGCCGTAAAAAACCTTGTTGAGTTCTTCAATTCCGGCGTGCACTGCTTCTATTTGGAAAATTAATAAACCCCTCTCATAAGCAACCGCGAGATTGCTCAGCCCTGAATGTCGAGATTAATGCTGCCGCATTATTTTATATTAGCACTTTGCACGCACAGGATTTCTCCTCAAGATTAGGTGGCGAATCACTTGAACACCTTGTAGGTACATTTAAAATTTCAAGCGAAAGCTGAGCGATTCAGCGATCAAGCAAATATCGACGAGGTAAAGGCTGTTTCTCCGAAGAAGTTTCCAAGCAGCTGTTAGAGCAACGAGAATTGTTTCTACTCCGGGCGCGGAAAAAAAAATGACACGATTCGTTCGGTCCCGTGAAATTCAGATTCCGTTTCCCTCGTTTTACAGCCAGCCGCGATAAAACCGGCAGAAACTTTCGACGGAAGCCATGAATCTGTAAAAATACGGAAGTTAAATCGCGTTCGGTCGGACAGCCCCACGCAAACAGTGAACTTGGCGGTTACTTTCGCGTATATCCTCCGGAAGTGACGATGCAGGGAAATTCTTTTTTCCCCGGTGAAATACTTTTTCTCATACTTTCTCTGGCGTCTTCGTCCCGCTCGATTCAATATGCTCGTCGGCGTTCGTGTCGTTTTTCTTTCCGATCCATCGGGGACGTTGATTGCGACCAACGGAACGAATATGAGATAAAAGTATTGTTATGTGACGTGGCATTGTTTGAGTAGTCCGGTGGCCCCTCGAAAACGCGTCAGTGAAAATAGTATGAAACGGATTGTTTGCAGCTACGTAGGATTACGAGCGGGCTCTACAAAGGCTTTCGCGACAAAGACGCTTTTTTTTTAGCAATTTTATAGCACAGCTGCAGCAACATATAAGTTAAAGCGATGGCTCCACTGTAAGTGTTTAGGATGTCCTTCTTTATTGTTCACGCAATTTGTAAACCGAAAGATGAGACACGAAATGGGGGAGAAAAATATTGGGACACCATTTAAAACAGAATTACTTTTTTTTTAAATTATCTTCGATTTTTTTGGATTTTGTTAAAATTTTAAGTTGGAGGAGCTATATTTTAATAAATTATGTTGAAATTAACTTTGATTTTTTTGGATTTCTTTTTATAATTTTTAGATGTAGGAGCTGAATTTGAGTAAATTTAGTTAAAATTAACTTCGATTTCTTTGGATTTTGTTAAAATTTTTAGTTGAAGGTGCTAAATTTGAATAAATTTAGTTGAAATTAACTTCGATTTTTATTGATTTTTGTAAAATTTTTAGTTGGTGATAATTTATTTCAAATTATCATCGATTTTTTTGGATTTTGTTGAAATTTTTAGTTGAAGAAAATAAATTTGAGGAAATTTAGTTGAAATTAACTTCGATTTTTATTGTCCAAGGAACTGGAGTTTTTTTTAAAAGCTAGAAAGATTAGTTTACTAGGTTACATGTTTCGTCATTTTGAAAACATTGCATTTGGTCGGAATAGCGAAGAAAATACTGAACCCCCTTTTTCACTTTTTTATTTGAGCCTGTAATAAAAAATTCAAAAATCCCGTTTGTAGATTTTAGTAAGTTTTATCACGCTGAAAATTTCATCATCGCATCATCAAATTTTCTCGTCGTAGGCAGCCTATTTAACACCCCATTATCTCGCAACGCCAACATGTCTCTGGCAACTATCGTACGAACCCAAAGAGTGTTTGATAGCATGTCGAAGGGACACACAGTCACGTCGATTGGAACGCTTAAGGAGCGGTGGATCCAGGGGATAAAGGCGTCATTCGTCAGCCAATCGTACGATGATTAATGTTTAAATTGAAAACGTTCTTGGAATCCCAAGTGAAATCCGATCGTAGTCAGCCGACCTCAACTACCCAGAGGGTTACAGCAGAGAACGTTCGACCAACGGTAAACAGAAAATGATCTAGGCTGGGTTTACCCTGGCTGGCTCCGTCCTTTCCCACCCGCGTACGTCGGTTCGACGCGTGACAGCTTGTGCATCCGGTGACGGGTATTCATCGGGGCTCGGTTGGAAATTTTCAATCGGATCAGAGCATTGTGCAACCCTCGATCTTGCGGAGTAATATTCAGAATTTCGATGAACTGTGGCGAGCGGATTAAACCGCGCCTCGGGGATAAAAACCAGACAACCGAGGGCGTCCAAATGGGCCAAGAAATATTCGCAAATAATGGGAGAAAGTAAAACGGAAGGGGATCGCCTTGTGGCTCACGCAAAATACGCAAAAACGCGGCTGTCTTTTAGCTACGAACGGCTTTCGTATGTTAAATTTTTTTTATGTATGATTTCACAACGTTTATTCGTTATTTTAGGTAAAACAGCTTAGGGTGACAGTAATTGGGTTTTTTAAAAATGAAAACAAATCCAGATGTATCCTTTTAGTCAATGTTTATTACTACCATACAGATTGAAAAATAATTGGTATGAAATATATATGTGCTTTAAAAATGACGCTGCAGACTGGTAAACCTTTTAACGTTTTTCTCTAGTTTTGCCTTAATATCGGTCTTAAAATGTGACGTAATCCGATTTCAAAGGTGGGATTTCCAGTGGAACCTATAGAAACAAAAATTAAATGAAAATTATGCGATTGGTGACTGAAAAACGACGATTTTTTCGAGAAAATTCTTTCTAGTTTATGCTCTACTAAACGCTGCTGACTTTTTAATACTTTTATCAAAATCTCGAATTTTAATAGAATGTATCAGAGGTTCCACGTGGAATGGCACATGTTTTACACATCCTGTAATTTTTTCAAGTCGATTCGAACCTCCATTCGTTCACAATCAGGGAAAAACCAAGAGAAAAAAAGATTCGAGAAAAACACATTTAAAGTTTCTGGGCAAAGGCGACGTTATAAGTTACTGTTCGACCTTTTTAGCTGCCAAATCAACAATTTTGCGAATTTTAATGTAAACCAAACGGCATTTTATTGAGAAAAGATAGTAATTTCGGAAAATACAATAAAAAATCGATTTTTCCACTGCCTAGCCCTCTTAACCCTCGGTTGTCACACTGGGTCAAATTGACCCTGTGTTTTTTTAAGCAAAAAACCTTTTTGTCGAAACTCTTATTGCTTCAAACTTTTTTTTAAACACCATGACACTTTAAATATCAACTTTCAACGATGGGCATATATTCTACAATGTTCAAACATTATCTCAGAATTTTTGAGACTTAATTTAACAAATAGTTTTTAAATAACAACTGATTGAAAATTGGCAGGGTCAAATTGACCCAGTGTGACAACGACGTTCGAAAAAGTAGATGTGACAACCGAGGGTTAATGATATCTTGGATACTCTTCAATGAGAAATTACTAGCATATTTTGTTACACACCAATACATTCCCTTGTCATCTCGAAAATGGTACCCGATGGTTAGAAGATCACCGTACCCTATGGACCCGCTGGTTGCAACAATGATCATGGTGCAGCAGATGTAGCGGAATGAGGCTGGAGTCCGCGGCCTACGCTGACGGCATACATAATTCCGCAATTGTTATTGCAGGAAATCACTGTATTCAGAATGTGTCTCGCACGGAAACCCTTGTATCCCGGCTACGCTCGACGCCGGAAGATGCCTATTTATGTGATGCATTAGCAGCGAGACGATCCATCTATAACGGGCAACTCATTCGTGAAAATCAGAATTTATTTCGCTAGGTTTGCTAAAATAAGAGAATCTTCATATACACAAGACGGCCCCACTGACAAATGAGAAATATAACACCTGGTAATTCTCTCGCGAAGGAAATAAAGACAGCATGTTGTATAAAGAAAAAAAAAACGACCTCTCAAAACAACCATGCCGCGGACCGAATCATGTATTTCCGGTATACCGAAGCCGGACGCCACACAGACGGGAACGTCGTTAGGAATCATCGACAACGTCGCCGCGGGTGACTATTTAACTGATCCTCTTGATAGGATGTTTCCTTGCAAAATTATTAGCAACGGATCGTGCGTGCGTTTGCCGAGCGGAAACGCGCGTTAAGATCAAGCAGTGGCGCTGTCGTTTCCCTTCCGATATCATTGATGCAGCACCCTGCGCTAACTGAGTCGTTCGGTATTGCGGAATTCGTTATTAAATTATTGCTCGCATTCTCTTCAAGCGAGACTAAAATTATTTGGATCCGGAGCTACAGATCTGTGAATTCTAGGACGTCAGGAGACCGGTAGGGTCTGGCGATATCATTAAGCTGACAAGGGAATTATTAAATCGCAGTCGCGTTATACAGACCATCACTTGCATTATAATTAAAAGGCGAGGGACCAAGAAACCGTAGTGACAGTTCCGTGCCCTCCTTAAGATTTTCCACGTCGATGACGGTGACCAAGGCAGATAAGGTGGAACTAAGGGACACCGTGAAAGAAGAAGTAGACAGTACTCTTATTACGAAGAGGTTCATTATCGTCAGAACTGGTGCATCGATCGCAATAATTGAGAGAACAGAGTCCGCTTTCACAACCCTTCTCCTATAGAACTCCATCGCTCCATCCCAGAACTGATTTCACCATTATTCCCGACTTTTCCTACGGCTACCTTTTACTGCGTACCTTTCACTACGATATAAAATGCGTGGCAGTATCAACTGTTAAGGATATATTCATTTTCGAAATATCTGCGACAAGAATAATTGAGGAACTCGCAGCAAGAGGGGTGCAGTGCCATTTTTTACCAATTTCAAGTAAATTAGAAAAAAGCGTTTATAAAATTATTGCTTTGACTTAACATTGAAAAGAGAATACTAATTGAAAAAATATATATTTTCACACAAGAAGTAGTAGTTATTGAGTTGATAAGTTTTTATTTCTATTTTGGGGCGAAAAAATATTCTATAATAAAAATATTAATATTTCTATTTTTATTTATTTACACCAAACGATGTAGATTTTTTTTTACATATATTTGCACGTCATAACTCAAAAAGTGTAAAAAATAGAGTTGCACCCCACTTGCTGCAAGGTCCTGAATTTTTAAAACAAGCAGCTATTCTCACGAAATTTGTTGCACATTCTTGTTTCAGTGGAATCTACCCCCACCGCGAAGCGTTGCAGTGACAAGCGTAGTACCACGATGACGCGAGCGCTAGAAGAGCGGAGAGTACGCTGTAGCGTCGCGACGCGACACACCCTGAGGCTGATCTTACCGATCCTGCTGATACAGAACTTCGCAACCGCCCAGATAGCCGAATGCCCACCCCCCGAGACTATACCCGGCTGCTCCTGTTACAATTTTGACGATGGTCTTTTCCTAGAATGCGCTGGCGCCACGGAAGAGACCCTGAGGACCACTCTCCAAGGAGTTCTAAGTGCAAGCGGTGAGTACACGAGCTTGAGCGTAATGCAAACGCGGTTCTGTCGACATAAGGATAATGTAACTTCCGTCGGGCAAACTTTTTCGATACGTGGCGTCGCGGCGTCCAATTTTCATTTATTAACGAAACGAGCAGGGGAGCTGCGTCGGGGCACGATAACAAGGGGGAGATAGTTGTTGTAATCAGGACGACAATGTCGTGCTTGTTTGAACGCGTAAAGTGGAAAATTAATTAGCATTTAGTGGCACGTATTAAAATAGACGCAGATTAAAGGTTCGCTTTCTTGACGGAGTATGATATAATGGCACGATTTGGGGGAATAATTCTAGTTCCCGGAAGGATTTACATAGTTCCCGGGTCAGCTTTGTAACCATTGAATATGGTAGCAGAATCACCTTCGCAGAATTCATTATCTTTTACGCTGCCAATAAAGTCCACTGCGAACATTCGGTCCACCGACCCTGCCAAATCTAAACTCCGCGTTATCGCGGCATGACGAAATTAATGGCCGTGCCCTTTACGACCATTTCCAGGAGCAGGTACAATGGTGCAGTCGTTGAGCGTTTACGAGCTGGACAAAACCGTTGAGGAATTGAAAGACGGCTGTTTCCCGCCAGGGTCTCAAATCAGGCACCTGCAGATATCCCATTCGTCAATTCGTGAAATTAGCAAGGCAGCGTTCGCAAATTTGAACGACAGCTTGGAATCGTTGGCTCTGGTCTCCAGTCGCTTGCCGCACGTGCCTCAGAAATCATTGGACGACTTGCGGAAGCTCGCTGCGCTGGACCTCGAGGCTAACCTGATACAAGACCTCTCGTCGTACTGCTTTTACGGATTGAAGTTGATAAAACTCACTCTGAAGGGCAATCAGATATCAAAGATCTCGGAGTACGCGTTCGCAGGGTTGGAGGATAGCCTAAGTGACCTGGACCTGGCCGAGAATAAGCTGAAACTGTTCCCCATGCCACCCCTAAGAAGGCTAGAGAGCTTAGCATCCCTCACACTCGCCTGGAATGAGATATCAGAGCTACCGGATGATGGCTACAGTCAGCTCAGCTCGCTGTTGATTCTAGACCTGAGCAGTAACAACTTCGAAAAGCTGGCTGAGGACTGCTTCCGCCCCTGTCCCATTCTACACAGCCTTTCCCTTTATTACAACTCCATAGAGACGATTCATAAGGATGCGTTCGTGTCGCTGAAAGAGTTGGAGTCTATCGATCTCAGCCATAACAAGATAGTGTTCCTGGATATAGCTACGTTCAAGGGGAATGAAAGGCTGCGCACTATCGAACTAAGCCATAATCACATTCATTACATCGGCGGGGTGTTCGCGAGACTGCCGGAGCTGAGGGAGCTGTATCTGACGGAGAACAATATTCTAGAGATCCCCGGGGATGCATTTATCGGCAGTGTCAGTCTCGCGGTCGTCTACCTTCAGCAGAATGCTATCAGAAGAATCGATGGGAAGGGCCTGAGTAGTCTCACGCAATTGGCCCAATTACATCTTAGCAACAACTACATCGAGAAGGTGCCGCGGGAGTTTCTCGAGCACTGCGAGAACCTCTCATCCTTGTCCCTTGATGGCAACAAGATCCGTGAGCTCCAGCCGGGCACTTTCCTCAAATTGCATCAGTTGAGGGAGCTACGACTGCAAGACAATCACATCACCGAGGTGAAGCGCGGGGTTTTTTCACCTCTTCCATCATTACTGGAGCTTCATTTGCAGAACAACGCCATCACCGACATGGAAACGGGAGCACTGAGGACGCTAAACAGCCTTCAGCACGTTAATTTGCAGGGGAATCAACTGACGGTTCTGGGAGACGTGTTCCAGCTATCTGTGTCCGAGTCGTCTTCTGGTGGAAGCTCATTGGTGTCTATCCAGTTGGACAGCAATGGACTTGCGGTGTTGCATAACGATTCCTTGCGTGGACAGGCCTCGGTTAGGATAATGTGGCTCGGTCATAACAAACTGACGCACCTCCAAGCACCTTTGTTCAGAGATCTACTCCTAGTCGAGCGACTCTACCTGACCAACAACTCGATATCCAGGATAGAAGATGGGGCGTTTCAGCCGATGCAGGCTCTGAAATTTTTGGAGCTTAGCATGAACAAGCTTAATCACATTACCGCAAGAACGTTCTCTGAATTGCATGAACTGGAGGAACTCTATCTTCAAGACAATGGTCTGAGGCGATTAGATCCCTACGCTCTAACTGCTCTAAAGAAGCTCAAAGTGCTTGACCTGGCAAACAATCACCTGACCGTTTTGCGGGACGCTATATTTCAAGAGGGTTTGCCAATCAGAACGCTGAACTTGAAGAACTGCTCCATCATGAGTGTCGAGGGCGGTGCTTTCCGCGGCCTCGGCAACTTGTCTGACTTAAACCTGGACGACAATCTCCTCACAGCAACTGCGTTACTGAATCTTCACATCGCGGGGCTTCGCACACTCGCTGCATCCGGCAACAACTTTAGTCAAGTCTCGGACCACAGCCTTAACGGGCTCCCATCTTTGCAGGACTTGTTCCTAGACAAAGCGCAGATTTCCCTGCTGCCAGAGAGCATTTTCGTTCTAAATCGGAACTTGGCTCGCCTACACCTGAACTGGAACTATCTTCGCAGCCTACCACCTGGTATCTTCGACAGGCTGCTGTTGCTCCGGGAGATTCGATTGGACCATAATCGGTTCCAAGACATCCCGTATTCGGCGCTGTCCAGTGCCCAGAATCTGGAAATCCTCACGTTGTCCAACAACGAGATCGCGAACGTGGACGTTGCCAGCTTTGCCAGCCTGAAATACCTGAGGGAGTTAGACCTCAGCCGCAATCGCATCGAGACGATGTCCGGCTTCGCGATGGCCAATCTGTCACGCCTGATCTCGGTGGACCTCAGCCACAATCATCTAAACGCTCTACCAGCCAATTTTTTCGCTCATTCGTCTATGCTGCGTAAAGTAGACCTGTCCGACAATAAGTTCAGACAGATCCCAGCTGTGGCGCTATCCGGCCAGAACCTTGTGGGGTTAATGTGGTTGAACCTGACGAGGAATCCATTAAATAGGATCCATGATCTCCCATCCGAACCCATGTACCCTACTCTTCAAGAGGTCCACATATCCGGCACCAATCTCAGCATAGTCACGTCCCAGGACTTCGAAGCTTTCCCTGCTTTGTTGCACCTGTTCCTGAGCCAAAATTGCATCCTGAGGATATCCCCAGGTGCATTCAGAAGTCTGCCCAACCTTCTGACGCTGCATCTCGGAATGAACAGCCTGGAGATCCTGCCCAAAGAGAGGTTGCAGGGCATGGAACATCTGAGGATCCTGAACCTGACCCACAATCGACTGAAGGAGCTCGAAGAATTTCCTGAAGACCTGAAGTCCCTTCAGATACTCGACCTTTCGTATAACCAGATCGGAATCGTTGGCAAGGTGACATTCAAGAACCTAGTCAGCCTAGTGGAATTGCATTTGTACGGTAATTGGATCAATGCCATCTCGAGCGAAGCATTTAGACCCTTGAAGAAGCTGCGACTGTTGGATCTAAGCAGAAATTACTTAGAGAACTTGCCATTGAACGCCTTCCGACCCCTAGAGACCCAGATACGGAGCTTACGCGCTGAAGGTAACGTAATTAGTGGTGAATAATTGTAAGATGTATACTTCTCATTTGCAATCTCCTTATGCTTTGTAAATGTGTATCAATGCTTCGCTAACACAGCCTTTCAATTCCTACTTAATTTCATTTTACAAAGTAACATTAATACAAAGTAGAAGAATATGTAGAATCGCGGTACCTTAAAAAATCGTAAAAGAAAATTACGCAGGAAAGAGGAAAATCAGTGACTTAATTGGTGCTGTATCAATGTTCCATTTGCGCGAGAGACTTTTATTCAATGGACATCTGAGCGGCAGAGGGAATAACAGTATACGTATCACAGCTATCGATCCAAATGGAGTTATTGCTGCTGGAAATCTAATCATATCACTGGTCACGTACAATCGTCTCGAATCGATACTGAACAACGGGACAATCAAACACGCTCCGCCATTCTGTCTCATCCTATCCTCTCAAATCTGCAAACTAGTGCCTTACGGGAGTATAATGTCCGCCAGCTGGTACCCCTAATCCCGCCTAGAAAAATCCACGATCTATAGGTGACGTTGCGGATGCGCCACGCAAATCGCGTGACATTTCGAATCAATACTTCAATGGCTTCTAGTAGTCCAACCTTGCCTGTCCACATGACACTTAAGAATTTCTCTAATTTCAATTAGTCTCCCTATATCCCGTTAATTAAGCAACCCCAGTGGTACAGCATTCTCGTCAATGCCATCAATTACATTAAGAAGATGCAAATCCAGCTTCTGACTCGGTCATTCCGTCACTGCTCGCAGAGAATCCGTTGCACTGCGGCTGCGAGTCGCAAGAACTCTGGGAATGGTTGAGGGATCATCAAAAGCTAGTTAGCGGAGTGGGCGGTGGCCGCGGTCGTGGTCGTGAAAGAAACGGTGTTGGGGTCGGAGATGTCGAGGTTGGCCTGCTGAGATGCGAGCAGCCGCCAGAGCTACGTGGTCTAGTTTTCCTCGATCTCGATCCTCACGCTTTCTGCTCTGCTCCGCTGGTCCTGAAACTCGCGATTCAAGACATCCAGCCGTTCTCCGTCCTCGTGTCGTGGCAGAGCAGAAACCATTCCGGTCTTCATGGCTACCAAGTAGCGTACCATGCGCTGGACAATGTGGACGAGGTGAGTCTCTTAATAACAGCATACATATGTAGATTACGTCAGCTTTATTGTCGATTCTCAAACTCGTAGCAGAGGAGCTTGCAGTGTAGTTCCTTCAATAAATAAGTCATTCTCGAGGCTCCGTTCATTTTCCAGGTACGAGGCAAGCTACTAGACCCGAAGGCACGTTCAGTGAGATTGACGAAGCTCGCCTCGGACACTCGGTATCTGATTTGCGTCCTCGGGCTGGGCAGTTGGGGTACGCCAATCCCGGAGGACATTGGCTCCTGGCAGTGGAACGCCTCTCACGACGACGTGATCGAGGGCTCTGCCCTCCCCATGATGGTTAACTCGCCCACAAGTCGATGCACAGAGGTCAGAACCCTGGACGCCCCGGATTCGATAGTTGGTGACGGTACTATGAGCGACAGAGGAGGCCTGGCCAACATCCTAACCAGAAGATTAGGTCTGATAGTCGGCAGTTGCATGGGCTTCGTTGTGTTCGTCGTGCTGATATCGGTGCTGGGCTACATGAAGATGAAGAAACAGAGATCTACCGAGAAAAGAGACCAGCCCCTATCCTCAAACCCGCAGGCTTACATGTCGTACAGGCATTTCTCGCTGCAGAGCGGTGACAGGGCTGACAACGCCTGCCCCAGCTTCATCAGCAACATTGGTACCACGCCTCTGAACTCGTAGCACAAATCCAAAGAGTCTCACGCAGAGACTGATCGCCGTGGTATCGAGATGAAGAGCGCTACCAGCTGTACAGGTATCTTTGGTTAACCACGATCGCCCGAACTCGGGGCCCAGTCCAGCGGAAGATGCCAATGAAGAGTGAGCAGATAGTGTCCCGCCGCAAAATGGTACCAATTACCGTTTCGTTGTTCAAGGTACGATACTTTTCGGGTACAAAATGTGAGGTTATGGTTGCTCAGTTTTGGTGAGAGACTGCGGTTAATAGGGGTAGTCACACCGAACAATTTTCAGGGAAATGTCTGACAGCGCGAAGCGGGAGATTCAATTGTGAAAAGTGCCAAAAACTCACGTAGATCTTAATTCTGGGTTGAGTGTGCTAGTTCGATGATACGTCCCAGAGATTTCGACGCGACTGTTGATCTGCTCGAACGAATATTTTAAATGTTACAGTCGAGCGAAACGGGTGGATGTACCAATGAAGAATGAGACCTCTATCCCGTGCCAAAGTTTAAAAATTTAGGGTAGAATTCAAAGTTTCCCGGTTCAGAAGGGAATCTGAAGTTAGGGACTCGAAGGTGTTGCTCAGAAACGAGGTACTAACGTCTTGTCTAATAAGCCGCGATCATTGACTATTGCTGAAACCGATCCTCCGACCATTTGCGAGAACCAAACAACGATATTATCGACCCCATTTTTGAAACGTTGAATCTCTGCTATGAAGACTGATTTTTTAAAGCCATTCCCCCTCATGATTTTGACGCTCATGTTGAATGTATGATACCACGTGACACTTTTTTTGTAAATAATAGCACGTAAACTATTTGCGACTTAAACGATGTTCGTATCGGTGCTCGTATATTTCACGAGGAAACCTCGTCTCTATAGTGCTGCGTAAGCAATATTACACTTACTCGTATCGATAGACCCAAAGATCAGCACTAAATTTAAGTAAGGAACTGTCTTTTAGAAGACGCGACATGTCTCATTTTACCCCCCGCGAGCGACCATGCCAGGAAGATCCGAAAGTTGCACTCCGAACTCACAACCGCGTTGCTGATCACAACCGGGAATTGAAACATCTAAAATCGCGAGAAAAAAAATCAAGCGTAATTCCTGCCAAGAATAAGAGAACAGAAAATTGGGTTGAAGTTGCCAAATGTTATAATGGTAACGTTGTGAAAGATGGATTTATTGTA
This sequence comes from Andrena hattorfiana, assembly GCA_944738655.2. NCBI lineage: Eukaryota > Metazoa > Arthropoda > Insecta > Hymenoptera > Andrenidae > Andrena > Andrena hattorfiana. Next base: position 1,768,272 of record OX122895.1, read on the forward strand.
CATAGGTAGAGGATATGTATACACATAGCATTCTTTATTATAGCCTAGGATTTCGGTTAATAAAAATACACCAAAGCTACGAACTACTGATTCCCTTTATTCGCCTTCGTCTTCTGGTCGCATTTTATTTTGAAGGAACTCGAAGCCGGTGTATCTACCACGATGCTGCTAAGAGGAAATGTCACAATTGGTCTACAAAATTTCGACGAAACGGTAAGAAACCTTAGGTCCATTTTTACAGCAGATTCAACATTATATCCCTTTGAATATAATTTCTCGAGGCGTCGTCGACGATCTGCTAAGTCACATCTCCTACGACTAATTACTTAATCATAATGGAGACTGTTACACACGTCACACATCATTCCTACACTATTCTCACGCTCTAATTATCAATTGTCATCATTCAACTCTGTTTCCATTAATAATAAATGAGTTTCTATCAAATATGAAGTACTGACTGCAACAATTACATTCTAACCTCACTTTTCTACTTACGTTCCCATCTCAAAAATACTACGAACCGATTTTCAGTCTCTATCGCGTTTGCTCGCGATATTTTGATGATACGTATTGTAGGGGATGGCAAGACAAAGATGTCCTGCATTAAATTGCAAAATTTTTATTTAAATAAAATTTCGAATAGCGAATAGAAGTTAAAAAAAATTATTCGGTACTCGTTCGTTAACCCGAGTAAACTTTATTCGACACACGACGAATAAATTTTTTCACTTTGATTCGTTATTCGAAATTTTATTTAAATAAAAATTTTGCGCGTCTTTGGTTTAGCGGACAGGTAAAGTCGGCCAGTGTGAAATGAATTCAAGGCCAGCGTTAATAAACGAAGGAACGTTTTACCTACCGGTGTAATTATTCCTCGCGTGGAACGACGTGTTATAAATAATGGCAACAGCTATTGAACCCCGTCCCGTTCCCGCCGCAGCTCGCAGGCCCATTGTTAACCTTTCACCCAGCAGACCGGCCCAGTGGCGCACAGTTTCCAAGTGCACCTATTAATAAGGAGCGCAGCACACCGTTAGAGCGAGCACTGTAACTGCACTCGTAGCAAGATACCTCCGCTGCTGCTATGAACATCGAGCGAGAGAAAAGGCCGGCTCTATAGCCAGGCACAGTCTATAACACTGTGCTCGAGGAACTTGCTGCAGAAGCAATTGTATTAGACTTCGTATCCACATCTTGCAGCTCGGGGCAGCGTACAATATCCTATCTTCCTTTTTCTCATTTCCCCATACCTCCTTCTACTCTTCCACTCCTGCTTTTTCCCCCGTCTTTCCGTGCCTCCTATTGTTCCCTCAATTTTCTTGCTCGACGAAAAGAGAGACGCTCTATAGCGGTGGGTGTATAGATGCCTCTGGTGTGAATTGAAACAGGTGAGTTTCAGTATAATCATTTAGCTTGCTGCCGATGCTCACTGTATAACAATACAGGCCCGGATTGAGATTTTTGTGGCCCGAGGCTGTCAAACCTTCGAGGGTCCCGGTGGTTGAAAAGAGGGGAGGGTAAACAAATTTTAAAATGCATAAATATTAAAAAAGAAGACGAACATCGGCAAGATATTGTAAAATGAACTTTTACTTGAAATGATTTTTTTTTCTTGACTTTAATTTTGTAAAATCTTGTATCTTTGAGTGAGCTCTGTCATGTGATACGATTTATAATTTCTCATAACTTCGAATTTACACCGAAGTTCTTCCTTGGCAGTAGACAAATTTCTGTTTTGGCAACCAAGACGGAGCAGAATGATGGAAAGCGTTTTAAGTACCCTGACGTACGCCATAATCTGATTTGGAATGAATCCATTTTCTTGACCTAGTCCTCTGGGAACTGGTAAAATAGTCCCGAACCGAGGCTGCACCGGGAACGAAGACATTCGAGGAAAATGCTCGTTCCGCGAGAGCCGACAATCTATTCCGAATACGTCTCAATTTCTCGTTCGCACAGCTCAGTGTAACGGCTTCACTTGTGTACGTCATGCGACGTTCCAGCGTTTAGTAAATTACACCTATTGTCTCATTTCTGCGAATTCTCATTATGCGGCACGGGGAGCGCGAACGGCGAAATAACAGCGGCTATAGATCTTCTTGGAGTTAACGTTAATGGAACTCGAGAATTACTTATACGTCTGTCTTATGCTAAACGGCGATCCATTTTCCGGTCTGAGAATTATTGGGATTCAACGGTTTCCTTGACTGGGACACGTTCCTCTTATTTCCCAGGGATGCGCTATATTTCTGTGAATAATAGAAGCTGGCGTTTTCCCGCTCGAGTGCATTGTGCATTGTGTTCTGTGTTCTATATGATTCTGGGTGTTCTTTGGACGTATTATTATTATTTATTTAACACGTAAACTATAATATTTGAGATACAGAAGATATGGGTAGGTATCGTCGTAAAAGTGTGAAAGAAGTCGGGGACGCGCATATGAGCAATTGCGTGAGAAACTTATCGCATAACCCTTTGGGGTGCTTGGACGTATAAATGCCAGGGCCGACCTCCTCTATAAAGGAGCCCAGGTGCAAGAAATATTTCCGGGCTCCAAAGATTTTTTCAACTGTAAAAAAGCATAACTGTTCACAGAACAAAATCACGAAAAAAGAATAATAAAGAGAATAAAATAAAAAATAAACGAAATAAACATTAACATATTTAAATATATGACTTTTGTATTGCCACATCATTCATAATATTAGATTATTATATTATTATACTAGAAATTATATTCTAATTTCTTTTTTCTTAATTTTATTCAAATAAAAAAATTCGTTCTCATTATTCTTAATTTTTATTCTCTTTCCTTCATTTTTCCTTTTTTCTGGGACCTTGCACCCACTGCACCCCCTCTGACGGGCTCTAATAAAGATTGCGCAAATTAATACGGCCCACATCACTTTCATAAAGCCCTGGAAGCGAGCAAACTATGTATACGTTGTCCTGCCAATAGCAATTAATTAATATTTACTCGCTATCTGCTATAAATAAATACACCACTCAGCTAGATGTGCTCGATGTGGCAAATGTGAAATAAAATACAGCCAAACAGCACGATTTTGGTATCTTCAAAACATTAGTGTTAAAACTGGAATTTTAACAAATACTGTTTGAAACTAGAATGGTCACTATGGCTGGTCGAACTACCCTCGAAATAATTGAAAGAACCCCACAGAGTATTCATGCCCTATGTTAGAATTACAGTCCCTTCTCCCGCAACTGAATATTGTTCGCTAATCGCAATTCGCCGAAGCTCTGAATAGCGTAATGTCCATTGACTATCGTAATCCCCTTTCCTACAATACGTCAAACATCGATAACGTTAATCGGGCTCTTTGAAATGTAATCGCGCTACAACCGATAACTGCAGCAAACGTTTCGATAGTCTAATTTTACGGTCAGCCCGATCTCGTTAGAATAATGACCGGCAGGCAATCCGATAAATCCACCGGCGCGTATTATAATGGATTAATATAATTCAATAAAATGGACCGGGCGCTGGTGTCCCGATTAATGCGGCCCGTTGACATCCCTATGCGTTACGATGGCTGCGTTTCCCTCGGATAACGACGAATAACGCCGTAGCGCGCAGCGACCACTCGTTACAATAACTCCATTATGCGCCACCAATATACAGCGTTGTTCGAGGCTCATTTCGGTGCGTGCGCTGGCAAGGGATGTTTCAGGAACAACCAGCAATGAAGATACATGTTCCGCGCCAATAATACCTCTACGGTCTCTGATAATTCCGCCGCCGATGCTTTTCTCTTGATTTTTATCCGCCGCTCGGCTAGCTCCCCGCAGTGGCGCACCCAGAGGCGGGGCCTTGGGGCCCTGGCACCCCCAAAGAAGAAGGAAAAAGGAGATTAACGTAACCGCGACTGAAGTAATTCAAGATCTCTGTAATTAGAAAAGAAAACTGGATTTTATTCAATAAATAAATTTTTATAATCACGTAATGAATTTTATTGAATTTGCGTTAAAAATATTTTTCACCACTCACTTCGGCTCCTCCCAAAAAAAGAAAGGAAAAAGGAGATTAACGTAACCGCGACTGAAGTAATTCAAGATCTCTGTAAATAGAAAAGAAAACTGGATTTTATTCAATAAATAAATTTTTATAATCACGTAATGAATTTTATTGAATTTGCGTTAAAAATATTTTTCACCATTCACTTCGGCTCCTCCCAAAAAAAGAAAGGAAAAAGGAGATTAACGTAACCGCGACTGAAGTAATTCAAGATCTCTGTAAATAGAAAAGAAAACTGGATTTTATTCAATAAATAAATTTTTATAATCACGTAATGAATTTTATTGAATTTGCGTGAAAAATATTTTTCACCATTCACTTCGGCTCCTCTCAAAATAAAAAAGAAAGGAAAGAGGAGATTAACGTAACCGCGACTGAAGTAGTTCAAGAACTTTGAAAAAAAAAAAGGAAAGTGAATTTTATTATATAAATAAATTTTTCTAATCACCTAATGAATTTCATTGAATTTGCGTTAAAAATATTTTTATCCGATCAACTCAGCTCCCCCAAGATTAAATCCTGAGTGCGCCACTGGCTCCCCGGTTATATGCGCGTCAGCTGATCAACTTCTGATTCATCTCCACCCGTGCGGGCCATTTTTGGTCATCCAAGAGGCATATTGGTATCGCCAAAGGTCACCGTGTACTCGTATTTCTTCCGCTCATTAATCTGCATTTATTGAACGTGCTTCAGCCGTCCAATCCGAGTACACTCTCGCAAACAATTTCGCCCAAAGCGCATTTAATCCATTTTCATAAGCGACACCCCGAAAATACGTTTCCCCGGCGCAATAACAATATCGATGATTTTCATTGAAATGGAAATCCCGGCTAACAGTGGGCGTGATTGCGAAAATACGGCGACGTCGGGTTTCTAGTACATAATCGCGCGTAATCGGGCAGAAAATTTGCGGACCGGTTCCGGGAAACAATAATTCCGAACGGCTGAAAACGAGTAAATACTTGGCCGCGGGAAAATTACGTATACTACGCTCGTTTATTGTATAGAATGCTGAAGCCAAGCAAGAATAGTTTGTCGTATTCATCGAAACGGTACTTTTGGTACTTTTTCTGAACAACAAACACCCTCTCAGACATTCGGTTATATTCAGCATACAGAAGATATCGCGTTCCTGAAGATTCTACTGGGTTCTTGCAAATGAAATGACCATTTCCGAATGTTTAATTAAAACTTTTATTTGACAAACTTAATACGTATGTTATCAATATAAATAAAGATTCTAAACGAAATCCAGATGAGCAATATATTCGGCGAATGCAATTTTTACATTAATTTCTTCTTGGAAAACTTTTCCAATCAAGAAGATATCTGGGTGCTTGCAAAAAATGGTGATCTGTAGCTGAAAGGTCAGGTGAATAAGGAGGGTGAAGGAGAACTTCTATTTAATATATTTTAATAAGGCCGCAAAGCCAACAATAAAAACGAATAGTAATCTTATTGGACCGCGAAGTTCGTTTCGAACGAACGTCCGATTCCGGGAGATCGTTCATCACGCGCCCATTCTTAATATATGCGCGGCCAATATATCGAACAACAGACTTTAACGAGACCAGCCTCCTTTTGTGTTCGAGAACTCTCAGACACCGTTTCCGTGGCCCTCCCATTGTTGTGCCTTCCAAGGAGTTGCTGGATGGGTTGGGGACCAAGCCACGTTCCACGGCAGGCACTGAACATCCCCAACACTGGATGTAGGGACTCGCGACAAAACCCTGAGGAAGTACTTGGGATTCGGGTCACGCGCCAGTTCTCTGGCAAGATGAAAGAGAGAGTATGGCACGTACAATGGCCCCGTAATCCATTGACGAATCTCCCTTTTATAGGACTCGCGCTGTGAGACAGGTTCTAGTCATGTACGAACGATTAGACCCGGGATTCTATAGCTTTCAAGTTCATCAAAGCTTCCCGTTTTGTTACTTTTCACGCCGGCTGGTGGTTCTATGATTCCGCCCAATGTAATGTTGACGCACGACGTTTTATACCAACGTTGCATTTCAAGATTCCACGTATGGTAGATTGGATGCGCAGAAATGTAGCCGGCAAATCTCCCTGGAATCTCGAAATATGATTATATGATCCGCAGAATCTCGACTCCCCCTGCGGTATTCTAAACTGTTCCACGGGAAACGGAAATCGATTCGCATAAAAAGGGAATAGGACGACTCTTGAAGCGCGTGATAAACGCGCAATACCTTTATCTCTTCCGACCTGCCAATCTTCGACACTTTCGCGGCAGGAATCATGGTTCAGACACTTACAGGTGAAATCACAAATTCTGAGGCTATTTGTTTCAATGGCCTGTAACTTGTGAGACTCCACGTTTTTATCATTATCTCCGATTAAACGTAAATAAACTTTCTTAATTTTCATTAAAGTCTCACAATCACCTTCTCCTATCTGCCTTTTTCCATCGATAGTGAAGCTCCGTTGACACGTTACGAACAATCCGGATACTCCGCTTGCGTCCCAGTCGACGTATGCAAAACGCTTAAAACGGGTTTCATTTCACCTCGGCCCGGGTTAGCAAGTTTACGATTGAATAAAGAATTCCCAGGGATGGCAGCGTTTACGTTATTAAACGTAAACACATGGAATAACGAGACACGGAGCTGTTCTCTTGGGAGAGCGTTACAAACTGCTCGGCGAGTTTCTGATATTACGAATTTTGCGAGTGAGGAAAGACGGTGCCTGCATTCTGAGGGAAATGCGACCTAGTCGTGTGCCGCGAATAAGCGAATTCTTTAGTATTATTATGTAGGTGGCTGAGTAAAATAATGCAAATAGCAGTCAACACTGATGCAATTTAGGAGATCCCACTGCAGCGCGAAGATGAATTTGTGTTGAAACTATCATTATTATATTTCAACTGACAAAGTACGAAGGTACCGTTGCCCTGCTGCGGCATTTATAGTCATAGAGTTGCGGAAGAAAATTTGATTAAGGTTTTTAAAATATGTAAGGGTGATTCAAACATTACCGCCAAATTAACCACAAGCCTAACCCTTCGTTCGGCGCGAAAATTCAAATTGCTAATCGACTATTAATACACTTATGAGCGGGTGCAATTTATGTTTCACGCTCTCCACGCGGACAACAAGTAATAACCGTAACCGAAAGAATATTTGCGCGGCATCGAGCCATACCAAGTTCTCGCGTCCTCGGCACACGTAGAGTGAGACCTTTGCTATGCAGGAAATTCAATGAGCCTCAAACAAACATTTCCGGTTCCGTAACGATGCATTCGGGAAAGCAGACGGCGCATGCAAAGTCGAGCATTTCGTGAAATGGGAAGGGTAGAAGGAGGGGGTGGCTTTGTGCCTGGGTACAAAGAGAATCCCAGCGCCGTGAGATTACGTAAAACGACACATGTCTGTCTTGTTTCTCGATCGTAACTGCCTGCCGTTGAACTCTTTCTTGCAAAATATTCCCCGGCTCTTTGCTTCCCCATTTTCACCACGCAGCAGGTAAGGAGTGGCGCACGGGCGAACGTTTTTCTTCGTACAAATACGGATTCAGCCCCTCCCTTTCCCGCGCGACCCCTCTTTATATAGCGAACCGCTCACTGCTCTCGAATGAACGGAAAGAGGTACAAGAATATTGCTTGGGCTTGAACGGGAATATTTTTTTTTTTTTATTAAAAAAATTCGCTCGCTCGCCACTGTAAAACATACTTTGTAATATCGAACGCGCGATGAATAATGAAATTTCGGATTGAAAAATGATTCCTCTGCAATAAACGACAATTTCTCGCAATTCCAGTGTAATTTGACTGAATACAATATCGTGGTTTTTGTGAAAAGTAAATGTAGTCGATAAACGGGGAATGATTTCCCATGGAGCGCGCGACATTTTCGATTCCATAAATTGCGCCAGGAAATAACGCACCGCGAAACGTTATATTACGTAGTCGCTGGTTATAATTTACGTAGACGTTCATCAAAATTACGCACCGGCAACATTTGCGCGTTGCGTTACGAAGATTGAGCGATGGAAATTTATGCATACCGTAACCCTCCAATAAAATGGGATTTATTTTTCCGCCCACCGCTTGTAGGGGCTGAATGACCTCTCCCTCTCTCTCTCTCTCTCTCTCTCTCTTCAATTTTTATGATTCATTCTTTGCAAGTTATTCCAATAATAATTTAAGGCGTAGTGCATCATCGTTACAGTGAATAAAACGGTAACAGCGAGGAGCAAGTTCGTCCAGGTCGGATGGGTTCATAAACCCCTTGATCAAATAGGGGCAACTTTCAATCGGAAGTGCCCTCGACACCAGCGTAGCCCACGGTAAGGGTGAAACACAATCCACCTTAGCGGCAAGTCGTCGAAAGTTGGACGTTTTTATCGTTTCATAGCAAGTTCCCGCGTTGCATCGCGCGGAGATTAAATCCAGGACGGAGGAATTGAAACACAGAGGCCGTGGCGCGGAAACTTCCTAATTGATATTCACCGGTCCTCCGCTGGGCCCCCGCTGTAAAGAGACGAAAAAGGCGCGGGTTCCGTTTCGTTACAGGCCTGGGATTTTCATTGGCCAATTCCGCGGGTCGAATCATTGCCCGGGAAATGGAAAATTACACTTTAATTCGTGGGCACGCTATCGAATGCGCGAGCAGTGCTATGAGAATTCTCATTACCTTAATACCTGCTCCAACATCCCGGACGAAATTAGTACGAGGCTTAACGGTAACACCCCGCTGAAACTACTGGCAAAAGGGACCAGGCGAGTCTCACTCGCTGAGCGTAAGATTGAGTTAAACTGCTGGACGGGTTCGGGTTTACCATCCCCTCCCACGCTGGCTTATCCTGTTGGGATGTTTCTTCCGCCCTCTAACAATATGCCGGCCCCTACTTCCTTCGCGATTTCGTTCACGGGAGACTGAGCCGACGGATCGCGAACGAGGCCCGTTGGAAATTAGTGCTTGCGTCTCGAGGTGAAGACCAGGAACTTTACAGGCAAACTGGATGTCGAAGAAACTTCGGCTACGTACATTGCACGCCTCTTGCGCTGCACAGGGATCTATAAGGTGTTTTGCAAAGGTTACTAGTCTGTGTAGCAGCGGTAGCATGAACTAAGAGGGCTTTGTTTCGTGTTTAAAAGCAGCTGCTTTAGGAGGGGCAACTCAGGAATCTAGGGATCTGTGTCAGTGGCGCCACCTACATCACGGATGTTAGAAGGGTCTAACCGATCCGAAGACATGAAGCTCGCAAGATCTTGAGATACTTCTATCTAACAGAAAACATTTATGATATATCTTCGCGCGCGTGTTACAAGGACTCTCCCGACGATGAGACGAAGGAAACAACTGAAAGGGACATCCTTTCTACGGAAGTTTATTGTTACAATTTCCGGTGACGTTGGGGGGAAGCGAGAGGACCCGATGAGGGACGTTATTCCGTTATTTCAAGGAAAATTCTTCAGATAAATATTTTCGTCCTGCAGCAACCAATTTCCTCCCCCATCACTTCGACAGCGTCCCGTTTCCGGCCCGGATTCGTCGCTCCACACGCGAGCGGGAAGTAGCCGTAGGATTTCACGACCATCTAGGTCATCGGCCAGGCATTGTTGGTCACCGGCCGACGATAACCGACTTTTCTCCAAAGATTTCTGCAAATCGAATAGCGAATCGACCGTGTGCCCAGCCGGCTGGAAATGTGACGGGGCCAAATCTCGCGGCGAATCCGGGACGAGGAGAATCGTCCACGGTGGAACGTTCCAGTCCTTTACTCCCCTTTTCCCCGTGTACTCGACGCAGTCGCCCGTAATGGATACGGAGATAGATGGCCGCGTACACACCGGGGTCGTTGACCGTGCAAGTTTTAAACGTCACCGGAATTGTTGCAGCAGAACGCTGACCCTGGCAAGAATTTCTTCAAGTTTTCTATAGTGGGTTCGCTAGGACCTCGATTTTTCTATCAGTTTTCTTTTCCTCTTCAGACCTAGCACGTCCAAATCTAGTGACGGATTTAACGGGCGACCGATGAGCAGTTGTCGACTAGGGCCCTGCCCAGAAGGCCCACTTCTATCCTTAAAAATAAATTATGATTTTGTCTAAACTATATTTTGTTCTGTACATTAGACTTAGTCTGTTTTCAGTAAACTACCTCTTCATTTTCCCCAAAAATGGGACCCTGCCTAGAAGGCCCTCTAGGGCCCTATCTTAAACAAAAAGAAAATTAGGATTTTATCTAAACACCATTTTTCTCTGCGCTACTACACTTAATCCGTTTTTAGTAAACTACCTCTTCATTTTCCCCAAAAATGGGACCCTGCCTAGAAGGCCCTCTAGGGCCCTATCTTAAACAAAAAGAAAATTAGGATTTTATCTAAACACCATTTTTCTCTGCACTACTACACTTAACCCGTTTTTAGTAAACTACTTCTTCACTTTCCCCAAAAATGGGCCCTTGCCTAATAGGCCCCCAGGGCCCTATACTCAAAAAAAAAAGAAAATTATGTTTTTCTCTAAACACCTTATTTTTTCTGTACTACTACACTTAGCCCGTTTTTAGTAAACTACTTCTTCATTTTCCCCAAAAATGGGCCCTTGGCTAAAAGGCCCCCAGGACCCCATCTTCAAAAAAAGAAAATTATGATTTTATCTAAACACCATATTTTTTTGGCACTATTACAACACTTAGCCCATTTTTAGTAAACTACCTCTTCATTTTCCCAAAAAATGGGCCCCTCAGAACGTTTGCCACCTGGGCCTTTTTCCCTGAAGCTGGCAGTATCCCCTTGACCATTTCCAACAATGTATCATGCTCTCTATGCCACTGCGACAGCTACTATATTCGAAACATTTGCTAATATTATTACGATGGAACCACGGGAGCAAAGGTCGAATTTCTCAATGCCCGCTGGGTTATCGTAGGCAGCCAAGTAAGTTATTCGTGGGCGTTAATTGGTTAAACTTTATTTGCCAAATATAGCCGGTCGATTGGTGTCACCACTGACTATACCGCATCTGCGCCAACTGTTCTATACCCGTTGACTCCTCGTTGTTGCGCTATTTGTTTTCGTTTTTTCATTCATTCCGTTTCCCTCGCAGTTTCGCCGCCCTCCCGCACCCCAGGGCTGGCCAGGAAAGCGGCAATTTTGTTGTAGCGGGTCTCCTACCCGCCCAATACCGTTCGGCCGTCCGGCTGTTTATTTTATTTTTACGCCAGTTGGTGTGGACACACCTCGGAGAAAGGAAAAACCGAGAAAACGGAGGAGCGTCGAGAACTAAATAGCCGGCTGCTTTTCGTTACAGAATTTTCCAAGTAAGAGGTTCCAGGACGGACCGCGAAGCGTACTGAATACAAACTAGCCGAGCCATCGAGTTGTGTCGCGTTTTCGGTACACAAGGCACGTCAATTTGGAAATTAACTTGGGGCCAAGGAATAAAATAAATGTTGGACAAGGCACCGAGGACATGCCGCATTACTGCAAGCATCGGGGAAGGAAAGGCGAGTTCAGATAGATTCATGGGGATATGATAGTTTAACCTTGTAATTAACTTTGCATTAATTTATTCCTGACTCTGTTTATACATTGGGAAATTTATGGCCACATATTGACTGAGCAGAATATGTACAGTTAAGAGCAACGAAGCGCACTAGTAACGCGGTGTTGCTCTTTAATTTATCGAGTCAATAATATGAACTTTGAACTAGGTCGGACGTAGTGCAGTGTGAATGAAGAGGAAGTCTAACTGAATTATCAATTTCACTCAAGTTGAGGGGTATTGGTTGGATCACATTCCATCGAATAATATGTATTCTTTTTACCGAAGCAATCTAGGCAAGGAATATCGTTTTTCGCATCAGGTCTGACTAATCGTTGAGCTCTATCCCTTCCACGAATTCCGTCGTTCACTTGTCCGCCATATCGCTGACTCGAATTACTTACCTACCATCCCTTCTCGAAAGCGAGTAGCAACTTTCATTCGGATCAACTTCATACGTTGCCAAAGTTCAAGGAACTGTCTTCAATCGTCAGAAGTTGATGACAATTACTTAATCGCGAAAATTTTCGATGAACTTGTGGGTGGCAACGTCTGAAGAACTATCGATCTTCCGAATGCTTGCTATTCGAAAGTGCACCTACCTTCTCTTTATCATTTGGTGGTGCAACTTGAGTGTTGGATGTCGATGCGATCTGTTGTTGAGAACTCCAGTGCAACGCTCCGTGTAAAATGTCAACGGTATTGTCAAGAGGAAAACTCTTTTTCGCAAGACGGTATGTGTTAGCGGGCAAACTAAATTTTATTGTAAAGAAAGAAGTTTGGTTGAATGTCAGCCACGGACAAAAATGTAAGTTTGCATGAAAGAAACTTACAAGCGCATCACGGGATGTCGATATGTTGCTTATCTGCCTAGCTCGTCGCCATTCATAGTATGGCGGAACGGATCTCGAGGGAAACTTGCTTTGAAAAATTGTAGAACAGTTTAGAGAGAAGGAAAAAGGGTTTTGTAGTAGGGCTGTAACGAAATTTCGAATAATATAAGTATTCGAATACCATAGAATTCAAAATTTAGATTCCAATATTTGAATAATCAGGAGTATTTAAATATTCGAAGAAATTATTCGTATTCGAAATTATTCGAATTATTCGCATTCGAAATTATTCGAATTAATCATATTTGAAATTATTCGGATTCGAATATTCGAAGTAATTATTTGTATTCGAAATTTTACGAATTATTCGTATTCGAATATTCGAAGAAATTATTCGTATTCGAAATTATTCAAATTAATCATATTTGAAATTATTCGAAAAAATTATTCGTACCTATTCGAATAATTACAGCTCTATTTTGTAATGATCACGAAGTGAGGTCATATACTAGGTAGAAGTTAATAGCAGGGCTGATAAAAAAAGCTCGACCTTTCTAACGGTGGGAAAAAGCAACCCTCATTCGTTCAAAGAATTGATTCACCCTCTCAGAGTGTTTGGTCTTGCAGTTTAGTTTCCCCTGCTCTGTTTCCCAGCTCCTACTTTTATCTCCGACGAACACTATCAGTCGCAGCTGATGAGACCTGGCTTGTATCGTACCATTCATTTCAAACGCTCAGCAATGAGAGAACGATGCCACCACACGGTGGCCCCGTCGATAATAGACACGAATAGTGAATTCTCAAGGAATTTTTTCGTAATCTAGTTTTATCTAGTTTCAGCAGAAAAAGGTAAAATGCTCCATCGGCTTCCGCGTTCCAGATCCGAAATATTCATTTGCAAAATCTCGAATTCAAGTCTCGTGGTACCTGCGCAGCGAAGCGGCATGTGTTTATGCCACGGCGTTACATCGAACGAAGCCGCTAAACTCTAATTAAACAGACAGCGGCGGCACGATGCCCTGGAAAACTTAATGACTCCATCGGAGGGAAACAAGCGTCCAGCTCACTGTAATAATCTTGACACAAAAGCGGTCGCCTGCGCAAACAACGACGGCTGCGATCTTCTGCGAGTGAATTTTAACGGAACCGGTGAAGCTCGTGCTCACAAATTAAGCCATGAATTAGCAACGACAAACGGGCAAACTTACAAGCACAGCGGCGAGAAATTGCTGTATCGTCTACGGCGATGATACTAGCTTAATTTAATCTCCAACCTCACTAATATCAGCAGTCAATTAGTTAAAGTTTAACGTTTATTTATACATACCTTGAATAGACACTGTGCTACGAATTAAAAAAAAATATACAGTGAAAAGAATTCCTGGTAAAGTTTATAGTACACAGAGTTGCGCGTGTCTCAGCAATTCGTTGCACGATTTTCCTGGAAAAACGAAAACATTGGAATTCAACACAGACGAATTTCCAGCAAAAAGTCGAACCGGACTTTGGAATTCAATCGCCGATTAATTGCGTTGAAACGGCTGCTCCTCGTGCAGCAATCGATTTCGGAGTCAGCGCGAACGCATGTAAATCCCAGCCGATGTCGATACTATCGATAATGAGCACAATAACGTGGCAACGCGTAACTCAGTGCGGGACGCAGCAGCTGAAAAACATTTTCCGAGGCTCCCTTTGATCCTCGCCGATTGACAAGCAACGGCACACTCTTGCGTCTGTTTATTTTGTATTTTCAATACAGCAGCCAGTAAAGAGGCACAGCCCGGTCCATCGATAGGCAGAGAGAAGAGGCGGATCAATTTTAAAGAGGAAACAAAACGCTTTTGAAAATTTCAAACGTGATCAGGATTCATAATGTGCATTTATGATTTCCCTATTTTTCCATGTGGGACAGAAACTCCATCAAATTTTCAGTTTGTATGAAATTATATGTAAACAATTCCTGTAATGAATTAAAAGTTTCCACTTCGCAATTATAATTCGCGAGGAAAATTTCGCTGGAAAATACTGACTCGCTTTAATCGTAAGCCGGGTGGCGGATGGCGCAGTAATATTTATTCCTTGGCTGATTGGCGACTGAATCGTTCCCATTACTGATGCAGCCACGTGTTTACGTGCAATTATACCGTCAGAACAGCCTATTTATTTTTCAAAATCAATAAACCTATCGAATTGTTAAGCAGAGTCCAGCAACGACTCGTTATTCAAAACGGGACATGGATACACGGAAACTGATTCCACCTTTCGTAATATTTATGCATCAATTAATGCTACACCTACCACTACTCCCGCTGGAAAGAAAACCTGCGACAGGTGCATTTATTTTTGCTCACTGTATATCGTTCCCCACATGGACAACTGCTGCTGCCACGAGAACTGCAAACTCTATTATGTATTCTACCTTTCGTGTAAAATGGCTCGTCTCATGGCGCTCTAAGGATTATCCCCACTCCGCCAAGCTCAACAGACCCAGCGGACTCTTGGATAGTGGGCCCTCGTCCTGTAGCGTTGTAGCGCTAGCAGCCAGGGGGCAGCACTGGAAGCGCTCACGCTAGAATCTCGCAGCATGGGACTGGGCCAGAGATGTTCAAAATTTTTATCCAAATAAAATTTCGAATAATGAATAAAAGTTAAGAAAATTATTCGTCATGCGTCGAATAAAGTTGACCCAGGTTACCTTTATTCGACGAGTAAAAAAATTAACTTTATTCGTCGAATAATCTAAAGTAAAAGTAACTTTTATTCGATCCGTTATTCAAATAATTTTTTACTTAGTTAATGCCCAACTCTGGGCTGGTCCTACTGGTCCTTAAATAGTGTCACGCACCTTGCGTCGTTCGTAAAATTTTACTTATAAGATTCAAATGGATTCCATTAAATATACAGTCATTGCATTATTAAGAAAAGTGGCGAAAGCATTCGTTCAATCGGTGCTTGATGACGAGAATATCGAAAATTGCGTGGAATAATTTACGTTCTGTTTTGCATATTTTATAACCACCTTCGTCACTCGAGTACCTGTAGCCAGCACGGTTGTAAATACAGTCGTACACAGCAAACACGATCCATGCTTTGATGTTTAATATCAGGCGATCAACAGCGAGCGTTATGGCTGCCTGGTAATACAATACTTGAAATTAGATTTTCATTTAAATCCGTATCTCTGTACCCTGAATTCTGTCGCGTCGGTGGCATCTGCAAATATCGCTAAATTAGGTACAAATCCACGGACCTAATAATTCAGGGCTCTAGAAATCAACGCGATACAATGCTGTGCTGCTTTATTATATCAAAGTGGGAGAAAATTGACATTACCGCGATGGAACAGTAAGCCTTTTTAAGAAGTAATTTGAAGTTCAGCAAACCAGACAGCGCAACCGTTTCCGTAATTCCAATCGCGCTTGCGTCACAGGGTGAAATTAACGAATGGAATTACAAAGGCACAATGAGCTTCGTAATTGCATCGCAGCGACGTGGTCTACGCCGATAACGGGCCACGAATCTCGATAAATCGGAAGTAAATCTACGGCGAACAGTTTTTCAACGCCGGGAAAAGGGTACCCAGAGGCAACAACTTGTATTAATCTTAAAATACCGCCGGTGTTTCGAGTAGCCTTCCATACGGGCTTAACCAAAGACCCGCTCGATCCACCGCCGTAAAAAGCCATCTAATCGTAAAGAGAAGTTAATATCCAACCACGAATAACTTTATAACAGTTGCAAGCTCTAGATTTACAGACTTCCACGAAAAATACCCTCGTCCTGTACATAACCACCTTCAATTCTAAATATCCTGAAAGAATAATTGGCTCGGAATTATCCCTTTAGAGGCAAAAAGCTGGCGCTCAATCCCTTCTAGTGGGGAGCGAGTGTACCTCGTTCTATTTGCAAGCTCGCGCATTCAACGGCCACGCCAGCTCCTTCCGAGACGCCAAGAAGTATCAATATCTTTTACGACGAGACACTAAAGCGTCGAATCGCCGATAACAGACGTTGTCTCCTATTTTATACGGGTACCTACGCGCCATATTTCTCGATGTCCCATATGCCGCCCACGTCTCTCCTCACACCCTGCGTTCCGGACGACTTACGGTCAACCCTGTCCACTTTCCGATCGCCGAATTCTTTTCGTTGCCATTTAAAGTGCCATCCCATATGCCGGGGGAATTTTCGATACGCTGATTTATCTCGCACGTATCGAGCAGCCAACACTGGGAGTCCTACGGACCGGTCCCTTTGATATACTGTCATTATTTCACGATTTAGGAAGCCGAGAGACTCTTGGATCCCGACTGACTGCCTCCCACCGTACTTGTCACGCAAGATATCGAGTTCTGCGTAACTTTGGACACCAGAAAGAGATCAGGGGCGAGAGATTACCAGCAGAAAGCTTCACTTCAATGACTCACGGGCTCCATTGTCTTTATTGTCCACTAATTCTCTTCTGTCTTCAGCATTCCTTATAACTCCTCGCCCGGCTAAGGGACCCAGCCCTTAACAACCAGCGCAATCTATTTTCTACGGCAACATTGGAAAAAGCAACGCTTTAAACTCCGATAAATATTTAACGAGCAGCTTGGACCGGGTCCAAGCTCAAAGGGGAGGCAAACTGCCACTTTCCAGGCTCCATTGATCATCCAGAGTGTGTATCGAGGGCCTGGCAGAAATTCGAGAAGAGGCTAAACTGCCGGGAAAAGGAACCAGACTATCCCCGAGGTAGATTCGGAGCGAATGAAGAGTTCTTTTTACCCCCTCCTTGATGTTTGAGAGTCCACGCGCTCTGGAACAAGAACGCTCTCCCGGCGCCACTTCATTTCTTAACGGCAATACGTCGAAAAGCTTAACGCGATTGCCGAAGCGACCACCCTTGTCACGATCGATCCCATTTACTTAACTGCCTCTTGAAAGGCGGCGCCTCGAGGAAACGGTTTTCTGTAGTCTGCAAACTTCTCCCTGTCGACGGAGAGAAGTAGGGAAATAACACCAATGCT
Organism: Andrena hattorfiana; assembly: GCA_944738655.2. Taxonomy (NCBI): domain Eukaryota; kingdom Metazoa; phylum Arthropoda; class Insecta; order Hymenoptera; family Andrenidae; genus Andrena; species Andrena hattorfiana. The sequence continues at coordinate 1,785,658 of OX122895.1, forward strand.
TACTGGAGTTCTATCCAAGCCGTTCCGTCGCATGTTTGGCGAGGGAATTATGAGCAGCTGACGAAAAAGTAAACGTTTCGATGTATTCCGACAACCTGACAGGACTCACAACGAGGATGGTTCTTGGATATGTTTTAGGGGATCGAAGAATAATTTATTCTAGCCCGTTTGCATGTTTTAAGGGTAAACACCCCTCAATGTTCGTGAAAAGCGCGAAGGTCTCAAACAGAAGCGATTTTTGTGTGGAAGAAGGCACAGGTTTTTGTTATCGGTTGCCTGCTGTTCTCAGGAGAAATGCTTCCCCATCTGTAATACCTCCCCAGCAATCAATTTTCAATAATTTTTCAATCTTTGCCGGTGACTCGGCGGAAACGCGCAGAAATATCTCGAAATAGCTGAATCCATATTTTATGATTCCGTAATGGATGCAGTGAAATTGCTTTCTCCGTTGGTATAGCAGCCCTAGATTATTTTTTCGGGTATTTGCAAACCTTGCGGTCTGAAGGAAACGTGGAAATATCCAACTTCCGTGAATGGGATAAATACGCAACAGAAATAACTTAATGGTTTATTAATAGATAAAATCTCACTATAATCGCATTGGGTCCGACCAATGATGTTCTTATACTACTTAAAAGACAGGGGACAGATCACAGGACCCTCAGTTTTGGAACCTAGTTACAGTACGGAATACGTAAGTCCTCCGCCTACTCTGTAGAAGAAAAAAGAAGGGGCAAGCCCTAGTTTGCCTCAATCATTAGACTATCACGTGCAGGCGAGGGCGCGCACGAAAGGGCCACAGCAGAACGCGTTGCAGACGTTCCGAAAACCTCAAGGGGCATTCTAAAGGTTAAAAGCACCTGAGTGGGCTTAGTTAACATTCAAAACGCGGTGCCATCGTTGCCTTACGACCACAACCGCCAGGCCAGAACGTTCCGTGCCTCACGACCGGCGGTGGGCGGCGCTGGATTATGAAGACGACACAGTGTTTCCGGACCACGCAGGTCACGTGACCCAAGCCCGCCTTTATGTACAGGTCCCGGTACCGCTGGTGGCTGCAATTAACCCCGCTGCATCTCTCGCAGTCATTTCAGCCACAGAGGAACCGGGCTTAATACCACGTCTGATTCAAAATGGCCCTTTAATATGTAGAGCATCTATCCACAGCTATCGAGTTTTTAGGGCACAGCAAGAGTAGAAGTCAATCTCTTATCACCAATCGGTGCGCAGCTGCAAGCTCCGATATAATCTCCCCCGGCATCAACGTGAAAAATTCTGCTGCCTCGAGCCACTGCGTGGTTTTCGCGTCATTGTCCTTGAAACATCAGCAAGCTCGGTGACAAACTGTCTGTCGAATAGTCGTGGCTGCGATAAGGAGTTCTCCCTCAGCCTCGCCTCACTAATCCGAGTTTCGCACGAATTTTCCGGCGTTAAACTTCCCCCAACGGCCAAAGTCAATGACGATTGAAACTCCCCGAGCTAGGGCGAAAGCTTCTTATCGGGGATTTGTCTGATTTTAATGCGCAAGCCAAAAGCAGCTCTCGCGATATTTCAGCGTCCTCTTAGCCCGCGGGGAATCGGAAAACTTTCCAGCATTTTTTCTGCGCCCGCATGCGTTCCAAAATATATAATTCCGCGCGATCCCTCGAGAATTTTTCGGCTCCGCTCTCGCCGACGACGAAGCGCGTTTTTATCTTCCACTCGATGGATGCTGACCCCCCCGAAAGAAACAAAAATGGCAGCAACATGGTTGACCTGTATTCTTCCGAACTGGGGTTTTCAGAGGGGTTTGACAACCACTTTCCACTAATGTTCTTAGAGCGGTGTTTCTCAAGCTTTTTTGAGTCTCGATTCTCTTTTATAATATTCAAATAATCCACCACACCCCTCCCCCATATAAGGTAAGGAAAAGAAAACACATTAAAAATAGGTATTTCAGAATATAATTCTAGCTTAATAATATCTAAAAAAAAAAAAGGAATACAGGAAACCAAGGCTTAAGGCAGAAAAGAAGGATGAGCAACATTCATGGAAGCGCGTGTTCCTTTACGTGCTTTCACGCTAGAAGCTTATATTCCGATGAATGTTATAACTGATTACGGGGCAGGAAACTCGATGATTTTCCGCGTTCGTTCAGCCGAAGAACTAACCACCCGACGTCCGCTGATAGCTGTATAACGGAGTACGAGTGCCCCTGTCGATGTGTAAGTGCGTGTGTGTCCATTTTATCATATCTCGCGGTTTCTAGGTCACACTGTACCGGCACGTTTGCCCGCGGATCCAAACGAAGAACCGAAGAAGTATGTTGATTGTCGAGTTCACACGTGGCGAACTGCGCCGGGATGTGAAGTTAGGCGGAACACACATACGGCGGGATCGAAATCAGCGCTTCGAAACGAAATGCAAATACGGCACGATTCGCGACGACGGAGCACAGAACTCGAATATTTGAAAATGCTATGCGTTTGAGAATCACCCGCGACGTCGATTCGCCGCTCTACGTGCCTCGTTGCGAATACCCACCCCTTATGATTCTGGATTGAATGTTACTGCAGGCAAAAAGCAATGGGCGATTTTCGCTTAATAAAGAATAATAAAGACGATCCTAAAATTTTGTAGAAGGACTCGCTTGAAGTCCCCGACGTTTTTAAAACGATTCCTTAGCGACCATAAAAATGGACATAAAAATTTATTCGTTACTCTCGAATAACATCATTTTATTCGAAATTTTTATTCGAAGATTATTCCAACAAAAATTTATTCGAATAATACTCAACTTTGGATTCACGCGTCATCACTTTCAAAATAGTCCCAAGTAAATAGTGTTTCATGTAACACTTGAATCATTCCTGTAATACTTGAGGCAGGCAATCGAGTACCTTCACGATTTGTAGAAATCCTCGTACCTCCAGTTATGCGTCCTCCAACTGACAAGAATTTAATGTCGTAAAATCGGCACGGCACGGCGCAGAAATCAGCTTTACCACTTCATCCATGCGATCGTAAAACTTATGACGTTGTTCTCACGTATTCCAAGCCCGGCCCCTTAGTCTCGTAATACTAAAGCCTATCACATAGTATTTCAGAGGAACATCTTCTACCCGCGAACGCATAACCGTGAAGCTTCGAGACACCAGCGATAAAACTCGATACCGTAATGGGGCGGGTATAAGGCATTAAAGCGTGGATGCATCTATCGAAAGTTTCGCGTGCTTCTCTCTACTATAAAGTTCTCCTTCGCAGCATAGAATTCGTTCTACACTTCCCGCGCTTCTATTTATGCCTCCGCTTCACCTCTAAAAATCCTGCATTCGTAATTCTTGTCACAAAACCTGGAAGCTTAAATCATCCATTCACGCGCAGCTTAATAGTCAAGAATCTATGCATGTATTCCTCCCACCGTCGCTAAATTCGTTTCACACGACCCCCTTTAATCGATCATAATCCGCCGGCGTTTCATATAATCGGGAACCCGTCGTGTACCACGAAAGGATTCCGCGGGAGATGAATTTATGCAAACTCTTTCAGCCGTCGTTCGTTTCTTTCCGTTTCTCCTCACCCTCCCCAAGCCCGCGCCCGGGGCTTTCTTCGATGTTCCTTGCAAATGACAGGCGGCGATCGAAAGCAAAAAGAGGGGCAACGTCGTTCTTTTTGGACGGCAATTAATTTTAACTGCGCTCGCCGCGGGAATTTAATTTCCCTATCGTGCGTTTGGCTGCGCTCGCTCGCCAAAATTAATCGCTGGACAGGAAATAGCCGCTCGACCAGAGTGGATCAAAAATGGACCCTCGATACAGAAACGAGAAAATAAAAGTACAATCAATAGCAGAGATTTTTGAAGAATTTAATCATCATTGTCAGGGTGAAATGGGGTTGAAATTTTTATGAATTCCGTTGCCTATCACGAAACTTCGGATTTCCCAAAACCTGAGCGTGTCGAAATTAAAAAGCGAATGCGTTAAGCGATATATTTCGTTTCGATGCAAGTTCTCCGGCAAATATTTACTCGTTGAGGATTCGATCATGGTTCCAGGCCACCGTTGCCCCTCCGCGCCGCGTTTGCCACGCTATTGCGCGTCCACGTATTGTCAGGCCACAAACACACGCTCAACCTGCCGCCAACGTAAGAATTCGAGAACACAAAGCCTAACCCGATAGCCGATTCGCACAATGGGATCACCGTCTCGCGCCAGGTCGCATCCGAACCCTCCAAGTAACGCGTTACAGAGGGGTCAGCCTCTTATCTCGAGCGGTTTAAATGACACCGGCATTGTCCGTGTAATCGAACTTTTTCATCGACGCGCGCCCTTGAAACGGCGATAGCAGGCGATCCCCGGCAATAAATTCAATTCGACTCGCCGCGGTGTGTGTTTTCACGAGCAATCAACCTCGGCCTGAAATTTTCATACAATGTAGGAATCCCCCGGGATAGTGACGAGCACCGTCGATCAACTTTTAACGATCGCGACGTGGCGAGACTCGAAGCTTTTTCACGTGATTGCGCCGGGAAGTTCGCAAAGATGTTCCAAGTTTGCTAAGAGATGGCTCCCGTTTCAACGCTCCATCTAGAAATCGCAAATTGAAGTAGCTGCCGAAGAGGATAGACGGAACCAGTTCGCAGTTCCGAAGAGGGTCACAGGACCAAACTGGAGCGAAGGGGGCGAAAAATGGTGCCGTAAGAAAAAGAGGGCTAAGAGGTCGATATGAAGAGTCCGGACGAGCTCTCACTGATTTTAATAACTGAAATTTTCAACGAGTCATTAATGAATTCGTTGAGTATCTCTAGTTAGAAACGCAAGGCAGGGAGAGTGAAGAGGAGGGTAGTGAGAATCTCAGGGGTTGGGAGCGGGCTGAATAAAGTTCGAAGAGCTTGAAAGAATACATTAACTGATTCAGTCCTTCACACGCACAATCCTCTCTAATGAACTACGAAAACAGTTGCATTATTTTGAGTGGAAAAGCTTCGTACCGCCTTTTTCCCTGTTAAAATTATGTAGTTCTCAAAGTTTCTCATTCAATTCGCAATTAGAATAAATATTCCCATCAAATCGTAGCATAAAATACTTCGGGAAACGTTCTACAGCACATCGCGAGTAGTAAAGTCAACGATTAGTCAGCCCGAGTACGGATTCGATGAAAAACCGTTGCTGTAGGTGGCCCCTATTGCGGAGCACCGCATTATGGGCACGTAGAATCCTATCGTTGTGCACCGCAATTAGGTGATACGGCTCATTGAACTCCGATACTGACAAACTCCCAAAACTTCCGACCGTAACAACAGTACGTTTCCCAAAGTTGCACGCAGTAACCATCGCATGGTTGCGTTGCCGGCGCCATTAAGCGCCATAGCGAAAGCTTTCGGTGAGCGGCTGAATTCCAACAGTTCAACGCGACTTTTCGTGTCCTGTATCGATACGCCAGCATATTGGGCTCATCGACGACCATGTTTCCTCACGGATGTTATACGTTTCTACTACTAGCAAATCGGCCCTTGCTGCTTCATGTCCCATATGTGCCGTTTCCGACGAACTTTCATGTGAAAACTATCACGTCATCTTTTCTTTTAATGCACGCTTCCATTCAGCACAAAGTTGCACACATTTATAAGTCGCTTCCTTTATTATACAGTCGTACTACTGAAATCTTAGATTTCAAGAGTTTGCGCCTTCAGAATTTTATTTTACTGGTCCCATTAAATGTTTCTGCTATTTGGAATTAGACTACCCAATTATGAAGACGGTACAGCACGGCATACCATTGCATCCGGTGCGTCGATCATTTCTAACGTTCGTTAATCAACTCTTATTCGATCAAACGTTTCCTATCAGCACGAATGAATCACACGGCCGGTCCCGTTTGTTCGTAAACCGTGTCGACGGATGTGTTTCCTGCTGCCATCGCCGGAAACGAGGGCCGGCGACGTTTTATTGCGTCGACGAGGTTTTTCGTAACGAAACGAGCTTCGACCGCGCACACCGCCCGCTTTCTCCGCGTCAATAATTCACCGACCACTTTATCAAAACCTCTCTGTACCAAAATCGGCCGCGATAACCACCGTTTCGTGGCGCCGATCGGTTCTCAGGGGGTCGAAGCAGGGGGGTGGAGCCGGAGGGGGCTGGCGCCCGGTGAACTTTCAATCGTTGCCAGCTATTCCGCTGGTATCGATTTAATTCATTAACCCTCTCGCGGGAAGCGCAAGCCTCGCTACAGTCGGGCTCTGTTTGCCTACGGGAGAACCGAAAAAGGATACAAATTGTTTGCCGAGTTTGCCTTGGGTGACATTTTCTCGCAAATAGGTGATGGGGTGTGAGCAATTGGTGAAAGCGGCGGGGTTAATACTAGGGAAAGCTGGGATTCATGACGATTTCTGTACTCGGTCATCGCCCAGGTGTGCAAATATCCCGAATATCAGTTAATATTCCAGCATCAAGCTGTGTTGAAATGTTTAAACGTCACAAATATTTAGACGATTCTAATGACAGAATTTTCGACGACACGGTTGCGTCATAGTAGCCCCTGTTGCAATTTCTAGAAAATTCTCGTGACAGTTTCAGATTTCCTGGAAAGTGAACTAATATATTTCACCTGTACGCATACCTTGGTATCTTTAAAAATACCCACCCCAGCATCCCGCTGGTATCGCGACCCCAGTTCCATTCAACGCTTTCAACACACCCCGTCCGTAATTGTACCCCCTAGAACTACGAGCGTACACTCCCGTGATCTGTGCTCGAGTAAATCGCAGATGACGCGTCTGTATATGAAATGTACATATATGTGCGCACAAAGCTAAGGGGGTGCGGGGGCTATAACGCGACGGGGCGAATGTCCGCACAATGGACTGGTCGAGCGTAGGTCTATCCTCGATATATCTAGGCATACGAGAATGGTACTACGGGGGAGAATATATTTCGAATATATATTTGACCCACTGCTATCGACGTCTCGGTAACTGATAGCCGGCGGATTTGGGCGGCTGGCCTTTGTCCCCAGCCTGAATTAAGCCATTAAAATAATAATCACGGCTGGCCCGGCGATCGCGTTTCCACGTTGTCACGCTTTCGCGACGTTTGCTCCACCCCCGATAGGAGAGACTGAGCTAGAGGGAAGATATATCGGGAACACTGAACCCCATCATTATAAGCACCCCGCTAGTGGTGGTAAGGACAGAGGGTGGATAATAATGGGTCACACTACGGGCGAACGAATGTGAAGTCAATGTAGTCGAAGGTATTCGTCGATGGGTTTTAACTGGGTTCGACTGAAAACGATGTTGTTTTTGATGGCTTTTATGCGGACGCTCCCCAGGCTCGTTCGACGGGAGCATCCTTTGTCGGTGTTTTGGAAACTCGATGCCACTTAACGACGTTTGAAGAGCCTTGAGCCTCGGTGGCAACGAGTGCAACGTTTGAACTGTGGCCGGGTCTAAAACCTCACAGAATTCGATTTCTGATAAACTAAGTGCTGGGAAATGGGGAGATGCTCCTATCGTGGAGGAAACAGTTGAAGTATTTCACTGAAAGATATCTGAGCCAAAGGTATGGGGATGCTGGTAATAGCTTTCACGAAATTAGGGAATAATGTCACCCTGAATTGAGCGAGCGTTTGCATTTCCGAAATTCTCCGTAGACCGTAAAATAGCAGTGAACTCGCGATCACGAATGAAGGGTTTAGAGCGGCAGTTTTCAACGTCTCTACCCCTGGCTTGTGTACATACATCGATATAAACCCCTGCGTGGAATGGCACCGCGAGATTTTCCTCCCCCGCAGGTTTTGAAATTGAACCGACAAATGACCTCTTAGGCTTGGTTTACGCTGGCGGCCCAGTTACGACACCGTGTACGTTCAAATGTTATTCAAAGCTCTGAAGCGTGACTGGAGCGCAAACGTTACGTCACGTGATGGCGGTGTGGCTAAATCGTTGCTGTAAATCAAGCTTAAACTACGTTTAAGGTAGAGTAAGATCGTGGCTTATTTAAACATTATGCTAAACGACTCAAAGAAATTACTATACAGAAACTTGCGTAGTGGATTGTGTCAGTAGTATAGGTCAAGCATAAAGGAGCCTGCCAACGCAGCAGCTTTGACTACAATTAATTATCTATTCAGTAACTTTCAAGTGGTACCAAACCAATTTACCAGGTATCATTCGAAATACTGCTAGCGACGTAGTATACATTTCCCAGTAGTACAAGTCAACGTTAAATCAGCCCTAACGCACAAAGGATCACGAGCAATTTCAACAGCTGTTCAGTCTGTTTTAAACGCGTTACAATGCATAAGGGTATGTATTCGTGCCCCAGTCCATTGAAGCATCAAATAGACCTAACCGCGTGTGTACTAGTGGTACGAGTCGAGCGTTATTCGGCCACACAGGAAATATGGCCTGGCCTCGCGTAGTTTCGTGTTACTACTGCCGCGGTTAAATAATGAAAATTGCATTCGACTGAAAAAACTCCTCAAGTGTTTGTTCACATCCCGAGAGACCTGTAAAATAGGTGTCGAGTTACGTAAGCGTCGAAACGCGAGTGTACCTGAACACCAAGAGTGGAGTAGCTGTAAATGTTAATCCCCAACACCGCCCTAGGATTTTCCCAGAGCAGCAGCAGGTAACCCAATATCGTTTGAAAAACACACGCGGAAAGAAATAGAGATAATCCAGCCGGGTTGAAAAATAAAGCGTGGTAACTTCTTTTTTTCTTACGCACGAAACAACACAGGCTCGGAAATATTTTCAGAATTGAAGATATTCCTGCAGGAATGAATGCCGGATGAGTGCAACGCTAACGCTGGAAATTTCAGTCCTCCCATTAAACAATTTCGCTACGCAAGAGCGAGCCGAGTCTCGAGGGTGTACCTTTTAGAATACTTTATGCATATTCTCCTTGCATAACTTTAACATTCATGCAACCCTTCCGTCTTGCCTGCTACTTCGATCCACGAAGATTCCAGAAATTTGCAATATTCATGTGTCACAGAGGAAAACTATTCAGAAGACACGGATCCGTCACTTTATATTGGTACTGCGTTGTTGTTTCATTTGAAAGTATTTTTTGTGTCCGTATAAGAATGGGAAGAGAGAAGTTCTTTGCGTCCGACGAATTCTTAAATTCGCTGGGTGGCACGGTGATAATGTACCGATTTAATTAAGGCTAAATTCAGAAGAAATTGCTCTTTTTCCGCCACCGCACACACCGAAACGATAACAGCAGCTACGCTCGCCTTCCTAAAGCTTTTGTTTCCTCCCTTCGCGATTTATATCCGCCACTTTTCGCGACTACGATCTTCGCTACCGTGTTCATATAAGTGTCAGATAAAAATTCCAAGCTGTAAGTGTCCCGCATAATACCGGCTTAATATTTGTGTTGCTCATTCGCAACTGCTGGCCAATATTAGGTCCGTTCGGCAACATTTTCTAATATTTACACCCTTAACTGTACTTATCAATTTATAAACCAAGCACTAACAAAAGAAACAGCAGTTCCACTTACACCCAAATCGCCCGTGCTTTTCAAAGTCGATTTTCTCGAAAATGAAGCGCAATATCAAAAAATTTTATTCCTTTTGCTCGACACATTTACTTGTTTTGAGTCGAAAAGAATCAGTAACCTTTTTTTATATCGCGCTTCATTTTCAAGAAAATCAACTTTGAAATTCTTGACGTTACTCTATAGGCCCATGATCGAGTCTATACATAGCGAGAGTGCAAATTCGGCCTGTATAGAGGGAATACTGCAGCGAGTTTCCAAAGGTGAAAGAGCACTCAACTAATATAACAAGGCGTTCAAAATCGATACGTTTCATCGTATAGAACCACCGCGCCACAGCTCCCGTCCACGGTCCCATAATTAATGATCGCATATTTATGAATGGGCACGGTTAATGTTTCCGTTCGTCTCCCACCACAGTTTGTCCTCGCGGTGGAAATTTACATGTTGTTTACAAGCAAATATGATTTTGATTGTTAGAATCATTAGTATCGTCGCCGTAGAAACGGTTAAACCGGTTTGTCGTGTAATTTATAATGAAAATGGAAATAAATGAACCACTCCGTAGTCACACACGGAAACGAGTATTTCGCACGAAGCATAGAAACAATGTGGAAGTATCGGAAATTTGAATACCGACGGGAAATCGTCCGAAATTTCATAGTAATTGAATTTCCCCCAAATTCTATCAATAATAAAATGTCCAAGATCCTGCGAGCGACGGAAAGATTCATCCTTGCCTTAATTGCGAATTAAATTACAATTCCAAACGCGAAACAGCCCCCGATCGCTCAAGATTCGTAACGCGAAGTGGAGAAAGAAAAACGAGCGAGGGTTGAAGGGTTAATTGCACCTCCAGCCAAGCCTGGGCAGGAAAGGATATTCCCTCTCGATCCGTTCCGCTCGCCGTCAGCACGAGAACTGCACATTTGTCGGGAAAGGATTTTCCTGCATCCCTCGATCGAGAAGTACGCTCATGAATCGTGCTCACTGAAAACTCTCGTCCCTTCTGGATAGCCGAGATGGCTCGAAGAATTACGAGATCCGCGGAGCCAGGTCGGTAAGTAGTCGCGAATGATATATTCGAAGTTGAGCACGTGGCCCCGAGCGATATTTCACGGAATTCTCCCGCCCTCGCGGAGTCCGCCCTACCCCGCCGAGAGCCTTTGACATTATCGAGATTCCAAAAGCACCTGGAGCGTTGTAATTTCATTCTCCCCTGCCACCTTCGTCGCGGTACACTCCATTCTACTCCACCCTTTCATGTACACACGCGTGTCTTCATAGTGCGAATTGTTCAAGAGGTCGACATAAACATCCCCATTGATCTCCTCTCCTGAGGTGGTGAATCATGCTCCCAGAATATTCAGGAGGTAGCTCGAATTCCCCAATTTTAACAAAAGCTTGGAGCTGCGAAGACCCTTACACCTGCTCCTAGTGAACAATAAAGTAACCACCCTTCAGGTGGTAAAAGATATTCGATCCAACTAGTCCAACTGTTCCCTGCGATACAAGCATATCCCTATATCAAGTCCTCTGAACGTTTCTCCGTCCTTTTCTTTATCCGTCCGCGTAACTATGTCTGTCCTTGGATCCGTTATCCTGTTTCGCGAGAGTTCGGGACGCCGCGATGAGGGAACAGGGACTCGTTCCCGGTCTGGATAATTTAACAGTGGCCAGATGAGATAAGGTATCCTGGTGGTCGTTGGGTCGGCGGTTTTGCGGTATGCCTTACAACTCGGCCGTGGCGCCGAGCGTCCCGATTTCCTCGTGTAAACACGCTCCGCGATGCAACGTTTGCCTGTATTTCGATCCCGAAGGAAATTTCTAGACACTGGTCGGTGCTCCGACCGCTCCGAAGTGGGATATCCCCGGGTAGCCAATAGAAAGACGGAGCAACGGTAACGTTTCACTAGCGGACGTTTCATTTACGGTTATTTCGCATGTGGCTAGTCCATTTGCGGTCGCTTCGTGATCGAAGCTTCTGGCCCGAAGAATGTTTTACGTTTGAAATCTCTTGGTGAGAAGGCACTTCACGATCCGAAAGGTTCAACGCGAAGAAAATCCTCGGGTTAAAGTGTTGTTGAGACCTGCTTCAGTTTCTGGTCAGAACTTGACACAGTTTCGTCATTGTATCGACAACTTTCTTCGCAGTACAGCTTAAAGAACTGACAAAAGGGGGAGAAGACAACAACGGCTGAATAATAAATCTTTTACACCCCCCAGAGAATACGAAATCACCACTCATATATTTCCAGGCTGTGTTGGCAACTTCATTCAGACCCCGCGAATGCCTTATCAACGTTGATTTGGAAGTTTCCCAACGAATACAGATGGTCGGCATCTTAACGAGTACCTCCTAGACCGTGGAGAATTGATCCCAACGTGTACTGACCGATCCAAAAATGTGGATCGCCGTTTTGTTTTAAATTAATATTTCAGACAGAAATATTAAAACATTAATATACTAACGAAATCTTTTTTGTTTTTTGATTTTGGATAATCAGTTTCCGAATGGCAGTACTCACCGCAAAATCAAATTTTTAGAAAGGCTTCTTGGATGTCGGTTGTTACTTTATTATGAATGTAAATATTTTTCTACGAAAAAATTACGAAATGTTCTTTGAATGTTGATCTTTTAAGTGCAAAAAGTTCTGTAAAAATATACGCTTCCGCTTTTTAGAAAAAAATCACAAACATTCGCCCCTTTTCGGCCGCCTGACTATGTATAAGCCCTTAAGGGACACCTCGGAAACTGGTTTCAGGAGAAATTTAATAAATTTCCAGAACTAAAGCTTCAACGTTTCGTGGAGAATGCATGAATTCGTAACGTGAAAACGTTGCGAGACATTCTACCTGACGTCTCCACTCGAAGTCTTCTTTCTCGCCTTCGACGAACCTGCGAGACAGTGACAAATCGAAACGAAATTTACAATCTAGGAAGATGCTTGCTCGTCCATCGATTTCAGAATTCTTCTCACACGACGTTCACATTCTAATGGAAATTGCCATTTCGCCTCTCATCTACAATTCTTCCCGATTTAACATTAGTGTGCTGACGTTGATTAATTTAACATCCAAGATCGCTATCTAAAAATCACGATGTGCCAGAAAATGGTGGAAGAATTAAAACGTTTATGTACATACACGTGGTAATTTTAGCTTTAACCACATCGTGCCGCTAATAAGGCGCGTGTACCTACGTAAATCAATGTTGTATAAAGCGTTGGGGATGAAGCTCACGCAAATTGCAAATTTACAGCTGTTGGTTGGGCAGTGTAACATTTGCCAATCTCTATCACCCACTCAACAAGCGTAGTTAACTGTTGGCTCAAAGCAGAAAACCCACAGCGAAACGTTAAACAACACGTGCATTTTTCGAATTTTACGCCGGATTAAATCCTTTAGCAAGAAGAGGGTGATACTTAATCTCTCTTGCATTACTACACCAAGGTAGAGAAAATTAAAAGCTCCCATGGAAATCGGATATGGTTAAGGGGATTGCGCTTGTGGCTAACAAACTGTCCATTAAGAATTGTCATTCAATGCTCGATCGTTAGTCAGTTGTCTCTCCAAAGGGACGGAAACTAACGTGCACAATTAAGCTAGTCCAGATAAGTGAATTACGCCGTTGGCCAGGTAACGAAACGTGTTTCCAGCGGCGCGAATTCACCGAACGATGTCTCCGAATTGCAAACAATCAAACGAAAAGTTATATCCATGCAGCACAGCTCCTAGTACCATAACGAGGCAACGGCTAGAATTCTGAAGTATTTCAAGTTGTGTGTTTATTTTAGTATTATGATATAAGAATAGGTAAAGACTTCAGTTGTCTAATTAATATCTTAAGATATGTGGATTTTAAAGATAGATAGGACTTGGATATATAAGATGACAACCCTACATAGTATGCAACCCGAATGCTAACTAAAGTTGAAGAATCTCCGTTACTGTAAACTCTAGCATGCGCTTTAAAGTTCCTTCCAATTATTCAACAGCTCCTAAAATATGAAGCACGACATTTTTGGGATTGTATTGGTTTATCAAGCTACAGTATTAACCACTGCAGAAATTACCCAAAGCAAGCACAATTTGACATTAATTCGCCGGTGAATATGGTCCAGCTAGGTGGCGCTGCGAGCGGTGTTCAGTTCTGGCGCGAATCCCGCATATAATTTCCGCGTACCGAATTCGGGAGCGGCTTCAAGAAGAACGATCCTACGCGACTCGCGGAATAAGTAGTATAGGTGAAATATGGTCCCGACGGAAGCGTTTTTGCTAGTGCACTTTATGCGCATCGGAGACTGCCAAAATTTCCCCGTTTCTCCACATGGCTGCGCATCAAGCACGTAACGGAGAACTGAAGATCCAACGAGCTTTCGGTGAAAACGTCATACACATATCAGAAAGATTGTTTCAACCAGTGATGCGTGCCGACATGAGTGATAAAAACCCCAGTTTAACCGTCCGTGGTCACACCTTATAATTACAAATTGTTCACATGCACCCCAGGGTCATTTTTGTTTTCTAACTTTTGAGTTTAACTTCTCCTAAAAATTTAAATTTTGATATGTTAAAATTTGTATTTAAAAAAATAGTTGTAGATAAAAACCATTTTTGGGGGTTAATATTCACCAAATTTTTAAATTTTATTATTAAGGTCTAAAATTTTACATAAATATTGGTAAATATATATATATATATATATATATATATATCTTGGGGTGCGATACACCCCGTGTGACTACGAAGGGTTAAGAAACATTAATAGCACAGAATTATAGTGCACGATTATATTTACGAGCTGAGCCGATGGAGTAAGGTGTAGCCCTTAACGTCGACGCGCTTCCTTACTGAAACAGGCCAAGGCGTAGACCCTCTCCAAAAGCGAGTTAATCATGATCAAAGCTCGCTTACTGTTCTCCCAGGAAACTTTAAATCTGAATGTAACGAGACTTGTAAGTTGTACAATCTGTTGCCGCGGACGTGTACCTAGGACTCGTCCTGGGAACGAGCAGTCCGTTTAATCGATGTTTAACGATTCCACCCGAAGGAATTGAAGGGATGGCGAAGTTGCCCGCGACGCCGCCCTTGGGCTTCTTCTGGGTAGTTAAGATTTCGGATGCGCGCCGACGATTCGTTTCCATGTCTGCTCGCTCCGTGAGTTTGCGAATATCGAGGAATCAAGGGTGGTGCGCGGCCACGCGATTGAATACGATTGTAGGAGAGTGCGGTGATATATGGCGGCACCTGGAAACGTTCTTTCTGTCTTTAAAGCGTCCCGGCTTACGTGCTATGTATGGTAGAAGAAATGGCTGCAAAGAAAACCAAAAGGATTTCAGGACATGGTGCCTCTGTGATTTTTAATTTTTGAAATTCTATTTGCTAGGGTTGCAGCGTAGAGTACAGTTAGTACCCAGAGATCAAATGGGTCCGTTAAAAAGGAGATCCATATTAATGTGAATGCCATTTACAAAGCAAGGGGTCAGCCAATGGCCCCCTGGTCACAAAGGGACACTTGTCCGTCGCGTCGCTAATTTCAGATAAAGCATACTCCTCGCTGAATCGTACGGCATTGTATACACGTACACGTATATCAGATCTGGACCGGGCTGACACAACGGTCCGGGGGTTATTTTCCGTCGGAGAATGCCTGGCTAGACGGTCGAGAAAATTAGGTTCGGATCATAAAGGGGGTAGGGGAGATAAGAAACCGCGATTTCGGACGGAATGAATGGTGCCGTGCGCGCAA
This sequence comes from Andrena hattorfiana, assembly GCA_944738655.2. Lineage (NCBI taxonomy): Eukaryota > Metazoa > Arthropoda > Insecta > Hymenoptera > Andrenidae > Andrena > Andrena hattorfiana. The sequence continues at coordinate 1,800,898 of OX122895.1, forward strand.
ACAATCGATAAGTAATCAATGCCCATCGCTGGGCTTAGTGGCCTGGCTTTTGTTGCTCGCTCCCTTCCGGTTGTGTACTTTCTTCCCCTTAGTTCCGGTGCGATTTTAAGATGGGAAATAGCGGGTCTGCGGTGTTGATAACCAGTTCGTCGCGTAACAAATTGCCCTCTGTTTTGTTAGAAATACTTTGAGCATACACAAAAGAAACCGTGGAAAGAGGAATATGATCTCTGGTGCCGCAAAAATGCCATCGAACAATTGGATTGCTCAGACTTGGTGCGTATTAGTTTTTCGATAAGATGATACTTTTCTTAATTAAATTCAAAGCTTCGATAGTCCAAGACATCGTCCCTTTTCACGTCGAAGGGAACACGACGTTCAAGATTTGCAATTGAAATGTGCTAATTAAGTTACAGAAACGGAGGGCATTCATTGGAGTAAGGTGGACGAGACTTCTTGCTTAATTAAGTCGGAATTTTGCATCTCTGGAACTGTAAAGCGAAATGACGTGAAAAAAGAGGACGACGATGATTGGAAGAAGCCGTCCACTGGTGTAGAAATGTTGAACACTTCCTCCACTTTTTCTGTCTCCTTAAGACGATGGTATCGAGAAAATTAAAACGTACGGAAGTAATTGGTAGTACCACACACATGCAGACTCAGTAAGTCGGCATTAGGAGAAACCTCCAAAAATGTCAGGGCATGTTAACAGAGCGTGCGGCGTTAGTTCTCACCCTGAGAAGGTGATGTTCGAAGCTGACATTTCCGGATTGCGGTTGGCCCTCGACAACTGAAGCTTTTTGCGAGCTTTGTCGAGCGCTTTTAGTAGAGTTCTCATGCGAAATGGACGGGAACAGTTGAATTTGCACTTCGCCCTCACGCAGACACGAGGCGTTTACCGTTTTAACAGCGACGGAAGCGGTGCGAGTAGGAAGCCGAAATTGAAATAGAGACCACCGCAATGTGTCCACTTAGAGATTGACTGTAACGACCGTCTAACGAACTACTTGGCAGTCTCACTTTGCTTACAATATTTTTCATTTCTATGAAATGAAATGTTGATGAATTTGAACAATAAGTAGATTATGAAAACGATGAAAACTTATGTGCATCGTACAATAAAACAATCCCAGTTAGGAGAAATAGGAGTATAAGAAAACGGCTTTATAGAAGAGCGCAATGCAAGACAAAACGACGCGGCTATTCGGGACGCGTCGAATTTGCCCTGAAGAACTTCCAGTAATTCGAACATTCCGCAAAACTCCGGTAGTTCTCCCGAGTTTTAAAGAATTTAAAAGTTCGCTAGAACGTGGGAATCCTAACAGACCTAGGAGCATCAAGTTACTTTGCAAATAGCACAGGAACCAGTTGCAAACGACATAAGATGTAGTTCTTTTTATGAAAGAGATCTTTGACTACTAAGCCACAGCGCTCAGTGAGAAGTAACAGGAATTAAGGTCCAACTCACTCTTAGCTCGAAAATCTACCTCTGCCCCATCATGACCAAGAAGTCGTACAATAAGTTTTGTCGGTGGCAGCCCGGTGGCAAAATTGTGACAAGGCGTGGGATTTCGTAACGGACGAGGTCGCGGCGTTAAGATCCAGCGAAAGAATATGGGATCCGAAATCGAATCGCCGTGCCAGGGGATCCCGGCAACTCGTGCCGGGAGATTTCCATATCCCGCAGCCATCTCCAGCTGAAAATATCTCCGCTCGTGACTTTGGGCGGTCGTGAAGTACCGCGACTGGGCGAGTCGGGAGACGTTTTATTTCGCCATTATAAGCTATTTCACTTTAAAATGGGACAAATGGAATTGCAGTTCCCATCTAACAGCGATCTGGCATGCCGCTGCTGGTTCAGCCGGTGAACCGGCTTGCCAGAACTCATTTCGATCCAACTCGTGAATATGATCCTCCTCGTGAAATTAAAATGTTCGCTTCATCCATCCTCCTCCCCCTGTTTCTTAAAGAGTTATCGAAATCCCAAGCCGTTCGGAACTTTCAGCAGCTGAATGACGTCTTGATCTCGACGAGATAGAACTGCGACCCGAAGCCTCGACATAGATTTTTTACTTTTGTTGCCTTTAGTTCACAAATGTATTTTATGGAACTGGAATAAATATCACCGCTTATTTCATTAGCGTGGTTTCTCATCAGGTTCAGTTATCCCAAAATCAACGGGTAATATTTTCCCTGCAATTCGTCATCTACGAGACAATTGAGGAACGGAGCTCGATACGCATGTACATACATGTCTTCGAAGAGAAGAATTTCCTTCTCCATAGGTTCTACAGCTTGTATGCTTCAGCTCGGTTGATGTTCATTCCCCTCTGTCTCTGGGGACAATGCGATGTACTCGATTGTTTCACCGGAGACTGTGAAACATGAGAAACTAGCTTGGGGAGCGGGAAGCTGATGCCTAGACAGGGAAGGATTCAGCAGGCAAGTTGGAGGAGAGGATGACGCTAAAAGAATTCTCGCCCCTTTCTTCTCGGCCGTTGCTGAAATCCATTTGACCAAGGGTGACACACGAATAGCTCCATTTATATATTCTAAAGGAGATGAGCTTTGTGCGCACCTGACTGTTCCTATTAAGTACTAGGACGTGTCATATATACGTTTGAACCCTGGTGGCTGAAGACCTCATTGATCCAAGCATTATCGTGTAAGAGTTTTCTTAATCAAAATTGAACTATTCCGATCTAATTGCTTCAGAAGCTGTTGATCGATCGATTTCTGACTTAACACTGTCAGCTGAAGCCTAATTGCTCTAGAAGCTGTTGGCTGATAGATTTCTTAATCAATAGTAAGCTATTGCAGCCTAATCACATCAGAAGTTGCTGGCATAATTCTGAACGAAGTTCTATCCAGCTTTATACCTAGAATAATAAATACCCTATCTATGAACTGCACCGAACTGTTGCAATAAACTTTAATCTCAAAGAATGCATCGAGCCAAAGGGCGAGCGTAATGAGGAAAAAGGAGCGAAGATTATTCTTGTCTCGTAGAAACCAATTAAAGATTCCTCGTTTTCATTTGAACCAGGTGGCCAGACCAGGTTTAAGGAGACGAAGAGACCGCGCAGATCTATCTATGGCGGGTAGCCTCTTCCAATTAACGTCACGTTTCTACCGGGATCGTTATCCTTATCGGTGCCTCCTTTCAGACCCGCGAAACGATCTAGAAAAAGTCTCACGATTCACGAACGAAAGAGGGTGCGAGAAACTTGAACCCACCATCGGGCTGTTCGTGAGCTGGCGACTACTTCTTATTCCACTTCCGCTTTGTTTTAGGGTAGTCCGGGGAATCGTAAACGGTGGAACTCGAGAGACTGCTTCCGGATGCGGCTGGCCCTCTCTTTCTTCCGGTAAATCCCTGCCAGGATCCTCGGGACAATGGCGGGTAGGAAAGTTCCAGAAGACTGCTTGCGCTTACAGGTGATACCCGGCCTTCTGTGATCGCGACTCTTCGCGTGAAAAGACGATAAAAAGTGTAATAAAGAGGACGCGGAAGTTGGATCCTGGCGTCGGTGCTCTTCGTAAGCGTCACCGCTGGGAATTCGAATTATGGGTACCCGTGGAAAGTGTTCTGTACAGGTGTGGATAAGCATATCTCTTCTAGTGGTATTTATTATACATGTATTTATTAAAATGTCCCAGCCTTGCTTCATGTTTTTCGTTATGTACATAGAAATAGTTTAGTGTTCGCGAGCTCCGTTCCCTCTATCAGGAAGTACACGCCAAGAAACAGATCGTCTTGACACTATGATGCTGTGAAACTTCCCGCTGGAGTTCTCAAGACTACGACTTCGTAGAAACTTGGCCACACCTTGACTGAGGATGAGAGAACGAGAGGGGACCAGACGGAAATAGGCATATGCAACGAGGCCGGGCTGGAAAGAGTAGTGTCCTCTGTCTGGGGCGATGAAGCACCCACGCTCCGATAAATAGCATCCTTCTGATAGTCCTGGATCGAACGCTTTGAACGGCCCCATCGCTTTGTCTAGCTGCCATCAAATGAACTTGAGGGTCCGCGTAATAATTACTCGACACAGAGGGAGTGCCTAACTGACAGTCTCAAAGTGGTCGTTACCGGCCAGACAAAGCTAGGGAACGCTAATCACTCAATTGTCGACTTTCAAAGGATGCAAACAATGCCTAGATATCGGCTAAACGCTTTAGGATGTTTGTATACTTTTACTATTAATTCAAATACACTTAAGGTTCTGTCTTCCTTTGAACAATTTTGTTGTTCATTTCATAGTAAGTTCACTTCACTTGCGGAACATAGAAATTCTCAACACAGTCATACACTGACACTGTATGAAAGCTCTTCACTGATAAGTCACTTGTACACAAGCGTAATAAATTAACTTTCTCTGTAAATGATACGTTTCGTCTCAGAAAATAGCCCGGCTTAATAGCAAACATACGCGTAAGCATTAACACTGGTGTGTATAAACCACAGGCTAATACGTCCGAGGGGGTGGCCCAAAACTTTAATGGAACTTCCATAAAGGAAGTTTCTTGTGAAAATTTCGAGCGGTCTGCCGCACTTTTCACCCGCTTGGGTTATTGATGAAACCAAGTTTCATCGCCTGATGCTGGAGATATTTTCCAGACCCCACCCCCAGTCCGCCGCTCGATCGGTTTGCATTTGACTTGAATCCCCAACGTGGGGGAAGGGCGGAATAATCGAAACTGCTAAAGGAACACCTGCCGTCTGCAGGTTTGATCCCTACGTAGAAGGGGAAAAATTATTCTTTACGTTTCTGGCTATACATCAGAAAAGTTTACAACCACGCTGAAATACTCGAGTTCCTCTACCCTTCGACTGTGAGGGAATGATGCCCATAGTGTTGTTTAAGAATATTGTATCTGGTTATTTGTAGCAGGTTCTCTATGTTTGAAATAAATTGCGGATATATGACCGGGGATATTCTTTTATAGATGTTACACTACTTTTGTAAGACTTATTTCAGTTTATCATCGATTTTGTCACGATTTTTTTATTTTTTAACACACCAGCACAATATTTCGACACTTTATAATAATAAATTTTGAGCGACGGTCACACATATTTGATTAGACATATTTGAACATTCTTTAGATACCTGTAACTTGTAGGAACCATATAAAAATTGGAAGAATTAACACACAATAGTGAAGGTATTGCCGAGTCCAGACATCTGAATGGCATAACCTATCGTACCAACATCTCTTGGTTCTCCGAAACATGAACACACAGGACACGTATAAAAGGCAGAATAAGTAACATGTAATATTATATAATTTATAACTATAACGATCATATTCGTAATAGATGTATCTATATAACATTTTTCGCAGAGATTTGGTAAGAGTGCACGAACAGTCCTTGCTGTTCAGTTTAGCGACAGTATACAAACAGCTGTAATACGAACGATAAAAGAGTCGCATGCGTCATGCGACACTTTGATTGTATTTTCAGCGTATCACTTACGACTAGATGATAATCTTTGGATAGATACAATAACAGCATAAAAAATACATTAGATATAGTTGAAAATCATCGCAAACCCCGTACCCTGGATTTCCGAAGTCATCGCCGTACCGTATCACAATTTTTGGCAAGGGACGATAGATTGACATATATATGTATATATTGAACACCTTGTGCGAGCGACAGTTAACAAACAGATCGCATTATCGCGACGGATTAAAGACAAAACATATGCGTCGAGAATAGTTCTGTACCAAGGGAAACGGTAATGGAAGACGACAGTACGTGCGTGGATTCGTGAAACACGGGGATCGCTTTCGGAGGACAATGGCGCACGCATGTATAATTTACAAGAGAGGTAAGTCGTTCATACACACTGGCACGCAGTGTACAGTAAAACGTCGATTATCCATGGACACAATGAATGTGAAGAAAAAATTGAGGAACCATGTAGTCGGCACAGAATTTACCTCTGGGAGGTTACATGCCCCATTTGGTTACTCTGATGGCCTTAAACGGTCAAATCACCCTGTTCTTTCCTTCCAATTTTTCGGATAGTCGACGTTCCACCATAAACTTGTAGAAATAGCATCTTAAATATTTCAATATAGATTCAAATACGAGATTCACCAGTCGATATGTTGTTAGCTGAATAGAAGGCTATTTACGCAGTCTCGTCTAAACCTTAGGAGAGGCAGTGTATTCAGCTACGTATAAGGGCAGTGTCAGCAATAACAGGATGTACTAGGGGGTGGCGTTTCACGCCCGTGGCATCGTAAGACTCTCTGATGAGGCAGCAACGATTTGTCCACGGTAGTTTCCATTCGACTCATCACGCGGTCCAGAAGTATTTCCACAGCGCGCATCACGTTCTGTCCGGTAGCTGCACTCGTTTCCAGATACACCAAGCTGAAGCATACAGCTGATTGAAATCTTCAAAGTTTTTATGGTCTCGATCGTTTATACTGTTCAAGACTCTACACATCTTTTTGGAGATGTCCAATCGGGGGAGGAAATAAAAGAACTGGGTCCTTCAAGACTTCCACCCTTGCAGGACACTTTTCCAAAAGGACGTGGGTTTCATTTGAAAGCATCGATCGGTATAAACTGCAGTGTACTTCAGTGGACTGTGATAGGTTTATGTACGGTGTCTTCACTGTTCTTGAATTTGTTTCGTGTTATACACTGCTCAACATCGTTACAGGATCATCCGTTTAAAAGATTTTTACCATCGAATAAAATTACCACATACTATGTGGCAACAATACACAATAGTAATTCTTCTTTCTTCGGAATTGTTCGAAAATGTGATCCTCGAGGTTCTTGAGCGGTGTAACGTGTCAAAGAAAAAAGTGCGTTTCGAAGTTGTTTTTGTATGAATTGTGTCAATGATGGATGTGAACTGTTATTTACCCATGCTTCTCTGCTAATTCCCGAGCCTTATGTTCACTTATAACTCGTTTGTCTTCAAGGTCGGATTTATTTCCGCAGAGAATTATGTCTGGATCCTCGCAATATGCGTGGGTCTACACGTACACAAACATATGTGTCAGCAATAAAAAGAGAAAGGATGTTCAATGAAAATCTTTTTTATACGTCGATCGAACGATAGTTTGAGTTTTTACATACAAACAACATTACAAACAAGACAATGACAGTGACGGAAAACATAATACAGTACCAGCAGTAGTAAAAGATTGAATACTTTTAAAGTTTGGGTACACACATTAATGAAAAAGTTAGTTCTTCATTTTACATTCGCCTTACAGTAGTAGCACGCACCTTTATTTCATAAACATTTATCGACTCATTAAGGTCCGATGATTGCGAAACGGACTTATTACTTGCAGAACTCCCTCCTCTTCTATTTCCCTCATGTACATCTTGAAAATTCGGGTAGTGTCTTGACTCGTTCTCGTATTGCAAAGTGAACTTATTTCCAACAGATCCCAACGGTAATATGTACCTTTTCTTGAAGTACCTTCTACTATTCTTCAGTATTCAAAATTCCGTCGAATTTTATCTTATGTTCGTTGTTTCTTGAAGGGGTATATTTCTTTGTTCCTAGCCTTTACTTGTAATGCGTTTTTATCGCGCCAAACAAGCGGTATCGGGAAAACTTTCACCTTTCAATATATTTTATGGTGTAAACTACGTAAATACTTAACAAATATAACAAGTACATCCAAGAGATGCGGATAGGGTTTGTAAAGGGGCAGAAATGATCACAATTAAGTTTAAACGTCATAACATCTTATTACCTACAACTGGACATTAATTACAGCTGTTCTTATACTGGCGAAATTAATCAATAAATAATATAATACTATTAACTTAAGTAAAAGTTAAGGTACCAACTAGAAACTATATCTTTTATATATCCGCAAAACGAAAACGTGATAGGTGTACCCAAACTTTTGAATGGTAGTGTACATACTTATTATTAATGCTGGAAAAACGCAATGAATTTATATAAAACAACAATATATATTTTTTTTACTGATCATTAGTTTCTGAAACACATGCAAAAGAACTTATATAAGCCATCATGCTGCTAATTTTAAGCCCAATCCTTACACTACTATTCTAATCTACATGGGGCATGCATAAGATTAAAGAAACTTCCATTTCTGTAGATATTAACTCAAATCATCGTTCGTCAAAATATCCCCTTAGTCTTGCACAATATTTAACAATGTTGAAGTTAATAAATGATTAGTACCCTAAGTTGTTCCAGCCAATTTCTTACTTCAAGGAAAGATATCTCATTGGTCAGGTCAAAAATTAGAAGGAAGCCCATGGAATCCCGGTAAAATGCAGTGGTTAGACTTCTGAACCTGAATGTTAATGGCATTAAAGCACTTCTATGAATGGGTAACACTGTACAGTTAATTTTTGTAGTGCATATACTATTGATAAAGACAGTCAAGGATGTAGAATATTGCACATCACATCATCCAATGCTATTAAGGTAATATTAATTTGGAGTTTCTTTCCCTTAAAACTATAATTGTTAAAGAAGTATCTAATATGCATTCTGAATTATTTATTATCTATAGCTAATCGTAGCAATTGTTACCGCTCTTGGCCAGCTGTGTCCCACAGCTGCAAATGCACACGCTGAGTCCTACCATTTGCTGTCTGGTAGATCTGCAATGATTAATGAGCCTCGCTTTCAAGTAGTAACATATGTATCTTAAACGTATTTCGCACGTACAAGTACATATATGGGATTTTTACCAATAGTTACAAGAACACACCCTTATACAATCCCCAATAAGCAACTATTATACCAGTAACTACAAAATACTTCCTATGTAACATAAAGATGCTTCTTACCACTCGTTTTTCCTTGAAGTCGATGCCAACAGTGGACATGAAACGAGAATCAAACATACCGTCGGTATATTGAAACAAAAAACTAGTCTTGCCAACCCCAGAGTTCCCAAGGGCCAGGAACTTGATGAGATAATCGTATTCCATTTTTACGAATCGGTAATTTAAGCCAAACGCGGTTATATCACGATTTTATTGAGAAAGTTTGTTAAAGCAGGCACGTGAGCGTGAAATTTCAATAATACTATTAAACATGATTCAACACGCACTTCATCCCGATAGAAATCCTCGCGGAAGCGTTTAATTATCTACTTTTAAGACGAGACACTATAACGGCTACTGAAGCGAGACATGTGCGTCATTAGACACCTGTTGCCTGCGTGTACGATTTTCAAGCGGTACGAGTGTTCCGAAATAAAATATTCGATTATTAACACTCTTTTGTTGTGATGTAGATTACTGAATCGAAAATACAACGCAATAAGAGTGCAAAAATCAACGAATCGTTTTACATTCACGAACTACGTCTTACCTCCTTGACTGTCACCTGCACAATGCCACAGAGTGCCAACAGAATGCAGCCATGACAGAATGCCACGGATGTTCTGCTGGGGACTCCAGCGCCGCCAGGGGAGCAAACTCTTAATTTTCACGTTCGATATATATTGCACAATATACAAAAGTATTAAAAAATATCTCCGATATTTTTCCTATACATTTTCATTGACTTTGCGATATTCTTTGAACGCGATATGTTCTTATGAAAATATCTATTTAGTAAATTTTTTTGTAAAGAGTTGTACGTTTTCTTAAATCAAAGGCTATAAACAAGAATATTGCGATTTCCGTAAGAATTTTCGGTTAATGGTTAAAGAATTAATGCTGTTTGCCATCTAGAAATAAACTATTGGTGGGGAAGTTGATCACCGTGGCGCAGTACTGCCCGCCTCGACTTGAAATTACATTATGGCTTCTTATGAAAAAATCAATAAAAATGGTATGAATGTCAATTTAAATAGTTTCTATATACATCGTTATATTAATTTGGTATATAAATTCATGATTACGCTTTCACGCGTCTACAGTAAACTAGATGGGCCACATAACCCTTCCATAATTATTCCTTATTATATTATTAGAGCATAATAATGAGAGCACTTGACTGTGTTTTCAATTCAGGAAGTATGAACAGTATCCCCAACGGTAATGAGTTCATTTTCTTTAGTTACTTTCGTTAAATAAATACCGAATCTTAATTTTCCATGGAATTGTTCTGCAAGTGTACGTAGTGGTTCTACCGTCTTCGTGCCAGTAGTTTGATCAATGCATATCATCTGGCATCTAGTACACGGTCCAGTCACCTTAATAGAACAACTTTTTAATTCAAAGAACCATCTAGTTCTTCTTTTCATTTATTAAGCGTACATACCACAAAGTTGTTTCTTCCAATAGTAATATGCTTCCATTCTGTTTCCTGGAAAGCTTCGCAACCACTCAATATCATATTCCCTCTAAATCTATGTATAATTGTATCTTTTTGAACTTCAGCATCAGATACTTTATCACTGAGCCACGATACACTAGCTTTATTAATTAACAAATATTGGGCTTGACTAGAAAATGATAGTTCGGGTTGATTACTCCCTGAGGAAAGAAAATGCGGTTAGATAAGCAAATCAAATGGATAAAACTTTGTGTCTTATACCTTTACGTTTATTGTCACAGTCACTTTGCCTTATGAGTCTCAAATAGGGAAGTCTTAATGCTAAACTTAACCACTCAGAGACATCTGAACCACAGTCAGTCCCTTCTACTTTATGCCCACAAATTCGACTTCGACACACTGTCCCTTTTACTGTGTTTGCAAAGTTATTGTCTAAGGAGACACTTATCGCTGGCATACCTGAGAATATTTTGCAAATATGAAATTCCTTGACTCGTGCAAACATGTGCAGTAAAGAAGTTTTATACCTGGGTAATTTAATTCTATAATTCCTTCTTCCTTTTTTATAACTGGCCTCAGTAAACAAAGATTTATATGTTGCTTTTGTGTTAAACAAGTACCAGAGGATGTAACAATCATCCATTCTCTGTCATACTGCAAACCTTTAGAATTTAGGTTCCAGGAACCTGTTATCTTATAAGCAGCGCACGATTTTATTGGGTATATGTACAATTGTTGTAAAGTGCACTTCTTTTTAATTGCACTGATGTCTATTGTCAGATTGAAGAATTGGTTATCATTGATAAAATGATTAATTGATTCCCTAATATTTTGTAATTTATTGATAATTGTATTACTATTGTTGTTTGTTATGGTACAGGTCTTTAGTGCATCAGTGTCATGCTGATCATATTTTTTGTGTAAAGTTGTTTTATATTCCAGCCACCAGTCTGGAACTTTATTTATTTGTGGCCCATCCACAAAGCACTGTTTAATCATAAGTAATAAAGTCTCAACATCTTTAACTGTAGACATATATCCAAATGAAGCTCTCACAGCCCCCGTTGGTTTGCCATTTATTAAATCTGCACTACCCCCACAGACATAACCTGCATCATAGTTGTGAAGAACTTCTTCATTTGACAAGGCTAAATGCCTCTGGCATGCGCCAGGATTGCAGAAACAACCAGTTCTGAGGTGTATTTTATAGAGAGCTGCCATATTCAAGACTTCCATGTATCCTATGTATTCTCCATTGGAGCGCATGAGATTAAATGCAACAATGCTGCCCTGCAAATCATTGTCATCATAAGCTGTGTCAGAATACAGCCTTGCAACTGGTTTTCCATTACTATGGTGAAGTGTTAGCAAAGAGTTGTATAAAACTTTCGCAAGTGAAAATACATGCTCTGATATTTTCTTCATGGTGATAGAGGACAATATGTCTAAACCATGCCTTAAAGAGATTATGGAGAGGAATGGTACAGTGCCATCTTCAAATCTGCAAGAAAGACATGTTTAGAAGAAATGGATTCTTTTAAAAATTGCTTGAGTTTATGTACCTTTGATGTAGACTCTGACGTTTTACATGAAACATTTCTGAGCTTAGAGAAACATCTACAGTGCCTCCACCATAATAATCCTTTTGCAATACATTTGCACTATCATTCTTTACTAATAGTGCACCAATTCCAGTAGGGTATCCAAACATCTTATAAAAAGATAGACACACAAAATCTGGTTTGTGAACAGACAAGTCCAAATCATTTGTAGCTACAAAAGCAGCAGCATCAAGGAGGACATACCACTTTGTGGATTTATCATGAATTGTATTAGAAAAGACATCATTGTGCACATCTTCAATCCATTTTAGAGGATACTTTAATCCCGAAAAATTGCACTGTGCGGGGTATACAAAGAGCGAGTTGCTACTTGTTTGTGAAGAAGAAGCCAAGGATGGATTCAAAGGAGACTTGAAAGTTTCAAAAGCATTTCTGTGACTTAAGCAAGTTATGTTTGCTCCCTTTTTAGCAACAACTTCCCGCATACCAAGAACAGATGTATGATTATCTTGTGTATAAACAAAGTGCCCTGCTTGGGACAAAGGATTGCTTGTCACCTCTTTGTTGAACAGGAATGTATCAGCTATGATCTTTAAAGAAGCAGTTGCACTGGATGTAAATATAACAGTATAGTCATCAGAAGATACATGAAAGTGATTTAAAATCCTAGAACAGTGAAAAGAATTACTGATATACTTGTGCTCAAACAGTATACATAGCTATTTATCCTGTTGGATGACTTACACGTATCTCATCTGTTCTATGATATCATGAGTCACAGTAGCTGCAGTCCCAATGGAGTGTGGATTAGCATAAAGTGAATGATGCAACTCAGCAGCAGTATTTTTTATTTGTGTGTCTGAATACAAAGTCGCTCCTGCATGATCCAAGTAACATTCCCCTGGAAAATAGGAGATGGTTAGATATAGCTCTGTTGTCTTCTTCAGAAGCTATCATGTTGCAATATGGTTAACATATTACTCACCTTTTATTCTCGAAAATTCATTTTCAAGACTTTTCGTAGTCTTCTTATCGTACACCGGCGTATACGCTACTGACGCATCTATATCTTCCATGTTGTTAAGTCTTATGAAAGGGCTGATGTGACTGTTTTGATGGCTCTTCCCATTGTGCATTAGATGAAGTACTCAGTACTGATGAAGTAGCGTAAACGCTATTACCTAATAGAGATTGTAACTACGTAATGATTCTCTTTTCCTTGGCTTCGGAAAGCCGTGACGAAGGATTTCAATGGGCGTGATTATTTATCCGTCGACGGCTTCAATATGATATTTATACGGTAGTACCATGTAGGGGACATAAAAAATAAAAATGTGTGATAAGATTTTCTGAACCTACAACAGAGGAGTAAGCACTCTAGAAAATGTGTGTAGAGTGAATGCTACTTATGAGGATTAACGTTATTCATAGTATTTCCATAAACATTACACCGGAAAGTCGTAGAATTCAATGAGATATTACGTTATCTACATGATAACAGAGTTTATGCATGGCCTTGTATATACATATACAATGCAGATATATGCATATCTACTCGATCGATTACGTAAGGTATAATACGTAGAACATGTTAAACTCCAAGCTGCAAGTGGAGCAAATACATGAATATCCTCGGTGATCTACAGAAACACGAAATAAAGAGTATACATTTTTTGTGGATGAGCAGAAAGTGAAAGGAATTGTAATGTTAAAATTTGGAAAGTTTGTTAGTCTGATCAACATTTAAACCATACTTTCTCATGTGACGAGGTGGCCGAGTGGTTAAGGCGTTGGACTGCTAATCCAATGTGCTCTGCACGCGTGGGTTCGAATCCCATCCTCGTCGATTCTCTGTTTTTTTTTTATCCTTTGTATGCACTCCTTTTTTAAATGATTATGATGATAGTATGTTTTGATTAATTTATTATAATACTTTTATATAAATGATGTACTCACTTTTATAAGATTAGAACCATTACAGGAAGTGTAAAGTAGGGTTATACAATTATTAAGGAGGAAGGAATTTACCATGTTAAACAAATGAATAAAAAATAAAATTATAGTAACGAAAAATGAAAATATGTAGAAAAATCACGCCTGCAATTATGGAAATTTTCAAGTAAAAATGCGCAATAGTGCTGAAGAGGAGAATCCATCGATACCGGACACAGTGGGGGGTGAAAATGCATCCCCCATGAAGTCCAACGACTTAATAAACGAAAATCAATCCAGTGTCACAAACCACGCAGTTCACGATTCAAATTCTGCAAACCACAACTCCATTTCTAGTATATCAACAAGTAAATTGGAAGCAAAGTCTCAGGAATGTAGCATAGGTGATTCCATTCTATTCCATTGGAATATATACATAAGTAGAAATTCTTTTAAAGACTTGTCGCCAACCGAAGAGTACCTCCAAATGATGAGACATCTTATTGAAAGCAATTCCTTGTCGCCTGACACTACTATGATACTCCAAGATCTTTATGCCCTGTTCAAATCCATTAAGGGTTATGGTCCAACAACTTGGGTTAGGCCTGCCGATTTTGAGACATCAATTACCTCAAGACAATTCGACGAAGGTAAAAAAAAGGGCTTACTAAAGGGAATTAAACTAGCAAAGGAGATCATGTTCAAAAGAACCGTTTCACAAAGGCCGTCATGTAGAAATTGGATACGGTTTTGAAACAGATAAGTCACCATCGCAGGCGGGGACGTATCCGTCGGAAGATGCTACTGCTGATCTCAAGGATTCTCATAGTGGACAAGAAGAAAAGCCATCGACATCTGATGAACGCGAAACTTTACCGATTGATTGGAGAGGATCTGACAAATTGGACGACCAGCAGAAACGTAAAAGCAGAACGACGTCTACCGATGAAGATAGGCAGCATCAGATTAGATTTAAGGCGGAAGAGGACTATCACTTTGGACGCCCATGTAACTCAGACGTTTTCAAAATTGACAATATTTTTTCTAATTTTTCGTTAAGCGAAGTAGGTCATGAGAAAGCATTGAAAAGATACATCAATCTCATGGTAACGAAGAAAAAGAAACGCTTTCCTGAGAATTCTGGGAGTACCCCAAGTGGGAGTAGCCAAAGTGCTGCCCATGTCGAGGAGACGGGCTCTAATCAGAATATTGCGAAAGAAACTGAGATACAGCGAGAATGGCGATTGCTGAAAGTGAATTACAATTGTGGATTTCATTTGTTTACCAGTAAGGAGACGATGTTCATTTTCTCTTCCCTATTTTTAGAAACTGAAGAATAGGAAAGCAGACAAACACGATGCAGCGACAAAGCACTAGAAAGTATCTTTCTCTATGGCGTGTCATTTAAATCAGATTAGGTACGCACACGTTTTGAATTCAGATTGGAAGTTACGACATCGGGAATTGCTCCAGGGTTGGGACAAGATCACGCCTATAAGTTTTTGACCATGCCATTCCTCCGCAGGCTCACACGATTACTTTATCTAATAATATAACCAGATCACCAACACACTGACAAATATTACGTGAAACCGGTGTGCACAACGTATATGGCTTTATATGTCAGTGCCACAATTCGGAGAAAGTGCGTCCTTGACGGGTTTTACAATATCATGGTCTGGCATTGGTATATGTATCATGTTACATAAACGAAGGGAAGGACGCGTTGCAAAGGGAGAAAAAAATCTTCAATGTCTCACGTGACGTAGTAACGTTCCCTTGTACAACCAGAGTACGCTCTTAAATTGTGCAATAAATTGCATTGCATCAAGTAAAAATACCTTCGTTAAGACTGTTTCATCAGAAGTAGGACTGATAGTCTAATTACATGGTTATAAATGGCGATACTTGAATAAACATGTTAAATATAGTTGCTCCTATTATCATTTCCCTTCTTTTGTCGGTAGTGTTCTTGCTTTATAAAATTAATTGTCCCTCGTGTGTACATGTTTTATATCAAGTAAGATACGTTTACACAAATGATAAGCGTGTAAGGACGCTTTGAATAAATGCTGATTTTTTTAGTATTTATTAAATATATTAATAATAATGACACTCGAATGGAAGCGGAGTCTGTTCTTCTACCAAAATTAATGGTAGCGAGTACTGATCTCGGTTACATATTCTTGCCAAACTCTTGATCTTAATTTCGTCGGAACCACGCCTGGAATTCGTCCATGTCCCCTTTTACCAAAGTATCCTACTCCACCTTCACACTTGCTATCCTCCTTTCTTAATGATTTCTCACAAAAAGTCCCGCACGGGTACAGTTTCCCTCTCCCCCGATCTACCATGCCCAATCGCATTGCGAACAGTGGCACCCAAAATTCGATTGATCCCCCTATAATCTTACCTGCATATAAATACCGGGTCAGTTGGCAGGTTTTGTCAGAGCGAAGCAACTCCTTCAACCAAAAACAAAATGGTATTCAAGGTAAGCTTCTACTCGAGCACGTAAGTATACACTCGCAGTTACAGCGACTTCGTCTACAGAACGAAAGACCTCTTGGCACAGTGTAACGTGGAATAAATGGGACTCTGAAGTTTCTACGAAGTATTGAATATCTTTAGTAGAACTTCTGACGATTTTAATTAGTTCCCCTGCGTACTACAATTTAAAGTTTTCCCTTGAGAGTCATATTCAGTTTGTTGGAAGGGGAGGTCTTACCGTTTTTTAACATGGAGAAATACATTTCTTCCGCTTTTATGGATAGTTCTTGAGATATTAAATGAAGTCCGTTGTTCCATGGGTATTTGTACTGTGCTTATAAGATGGCGCAGTCTTTAAAAGATTCATAGAGTTTATTCCATCGTTTCCATTAGCTTGGAATCTTATTTAAACTCTGAATTTGGTGGAATACCGTTCATTAAAGTTCAATTCAAATGAGTTTACTTGTTACCGCATAAAGTTTCCATAAAATAACGTACGATTTTTTTGAAGTTCATAGCCTTCGTAGCCTTCTTGGCAGTAGCCCGTGCCGGTGGTCCAGCGGCTTACGACATTGCTACAGCGTCTGGAGACCACAGCAGCATTGGTATCAGCCAGGAGTCGACCCAAAAGGGCTATGCGGGCCAGAACGTGATCTCCTCTTACTCGAGGGCTGAGGACAGCGCTCACTCCTCCGTCCGCGTGAGCAGCCACAGCGTCAGCAACGATGCCTTGTTGAACTATGACATCAGTCACGCACCGATCGCGGCACCAGCTCCTCTCATCGCCAAGACCTACGCTGCACCTTACAGCTACCCTGCCCCAGCACCTCTTCTGACCAAGGCCTACGCTGCACCTTACAGCTACCCTGCCCCAGCACCTCTTCTGACCAAGGCCTACGCTGCACCTTACAGCTACTCTGCCCCAGCACCTCTTCTGACCAAGGCCTACGCTGCACCTTACAGCTACCCTGCCCCAGCACCTCTCTTGACCAAGGCCTACGCCTCACCTTACAGCTACTCTGCCCCAGCACCTCTCCTGACCAAGGCCTATGCCGCCCCTTACAGCTACTCTGCCCCAGCACCTCTCCTGACCAAGGCTTATGCCGCCCCTTACAGCTACGCTGCCCCGGCTGCTCCCCTTCTAGCTAAGTCCTACATCGCACCTGCCGCTCCTCTTCTGGCTAAAAGCTATGGATACGCTGCCCCTGCCCCGGTCATTGCTAAGAGTGCCCTGATCACGTCTGCTCACGGATACTCTGCCGCCATTGCACCGGCTCCTCTCCTGGCTAAGAGCTACAGTGCTCCTCTTCTTACCAAGGCTGCACCCATTCTTGACTACTCTCCTCAAGCCCATTTCATCTCCAAAACTTTAGAACCTACTGCACCCATCGTACACACTGTTTTCAACGGTCTCGGTACTAGCTACGCCTGGTAAACTAGTTACTTCGACGCGTTAGCCCAATCAGTTTCCTCTGCATCTTACTCGACGCGAATAATTTTTGTTGTCGTTGAAGTTCGTCTGTGATGAACTTCGACGATGAACATCGCTGAAAATAGCAATATCCGCTGCAAATGCGGTTCCACCGGAACGATAGGGTTAACGGAGCAAACCGCATTGACCTGTGTCGATAAAACGTTTAACGATTTCACACCTTTCCCGCTGTCAGGACAATCAAACACCGTTGTACACGTATAAATTATGCGTACAAGTAGATGTAGATATACATGTATGAATGTTTCGTGTGAATAAACATAGGTGATATTATTTGTATTTATGTTACGCGCGCCGACTACTTTCACTGTCCAACGTTTACCGGGAATTTTGCTGAGGAATATGCTTTTTGTAAAGACTATTATGTGCACCCGAGAGATCGACAAATAAATCCTAATTTTTTACCTAACGGTGGCTTTTGCACTTTTTCCTCCCATACAAAATTCTTTTGGTCCGCCTATCTTAATATATAAAGCAGAAAGCTTCTATATGTTTGTGTGTTTGTCTGCCGCCTAAAAACTTTAGAATGATAAACATTGGGAACACGTAATGTGCCTCAGTTCATTATGCCTGACTAATCCAGATGAATGTGACCATTTTTACACAAAAAAAAACTAAAAATTTTTTTTTTAAAATCAGAATTTAAACTTCGGGCGAAGCCGAGTGGTAAAGCTAGTAATAGGTGCATATATTAAAGTGGTGTATGCCCCAAACAATAATAGTCTTTCAATGTGATTGCAATCATTGAATATGACAACAAAAGACCGTATTTAAAGAATCTAGGTTCATGAATAACAATGGAAAGACCGCAACACAATTGTTGACGTGCTTGAACTTCATTATGCTTCGTGAAAGGACTTTTGAGTATGTACTGGTTGTAAGAGATTTCTGTTATAAGGTCAAAAAGATGATTTGCATACAATGAACAATAGACTTGGTCATCGATTCCACTTATTGCAGATAACTGTAGAAAAAAAAACATAAATTCTACACGAAACCATTTCAGTGAAAGTTCCCTATTTCTAAACTTTTACCGTATCGTATTAACTGCGTAATACCTATACTCTGTCTATATCGCCCATTCATAGTTGGCGCGTCTTGCGTTTGCGTGTGCGCAGTTGCGCAAGCACAACACAGTTTGAAAGGCTACGGCGCAGTGTCACGTGGTCAGTCAGTATACGCATGAGCGTTGGGACCGGTAGGTTAACGATTGTTGTTTTCAAACACGTGGTAATTTAGAATCGTCAAAATGACGAAAGTTAGAAAGGTGAAACGCAGGAAGAAGTATCACGTAAACATAAATCGCAAAAGATTGCGAAATAAGTTGCGGAAGTTACCAGCAATAGAATGGTAAACAAAAAGCACTACTGACAAATACATTGCTGACAATGTTTGCGGGTATAGTGTATGAATAAAAGTCTAACAAGGAATCTATTTTGTATACAGTCCTCAAATAAAACAATCGTGGGAGGTAACCACGTCCACGCGCACTAACCTAAAACAAATGGGATTGGTATACGATCCGAATGAAGTTCTGAAGATCCCCAGAGTTAAGAATCAGCTTATTGCAGATGCAAAGCTCAAAGCTATCGATTCTGAAAACATGTCAGAAAGTGAAGAGGAAAATGAGAATGTAATACCTGCGAAGGGTCACATCGCGGAAGAACTCCTTAAAGAGGCGAAAGCCCCAAGAAAGAGAATGTTTAGGCTACCAAATAGTCAGGTGGAGTTCCTTGTTTATTTAATGGACAAACATGGGGAGGATTACAAGGTAATGTTTTTTTCATCGTTAAAGCAATTCATCTTATGTTGACAAATATGTTATTGATAGCCAAATTAATTGAATAGGCTATGGCACGTGATAAAACAAATTATAATCAATTAACATGGAGGCAAATACGTGCTAAAATTAAACTATTTAAAGGTATTCCTGAGCAATATAACGAATACCTTAAAAACAAAAATATCCAATAACAATTAAAGTTTCTTTGTTATTAGTTAAGATATATTCAAGTATTATTGTATATAAAGCATTCAACTATCAAACTAATAAAGTAATGTCTATATACTATATATACTGACAGTCTTCAAAATGTATCTATATTTTCATTTATACTGTGTATGTCCTTTATAAAAACCAGTGTGACCATAATGTGCTTCGTATTGTGTAATTGATTGAAAATGTATGAGAAGAATGTTTACTGTGTTCTAGTAAAATAAATAAATAATTTATTAAATAAATATATGTATTGGAAAAACTGGTATAAAAAGTACAATAAAATTAAACAAGTGTAAATACATTTTACTGAGCAGCGATGGAAAATTGTTTTTATTTGTGTTCTTGCTGAAAAAGTTTCACTTTGCACACATTGTTTATAACCACTTTAACTCATGGAGAAGTTGGGTACAGTATGCGATTCTGGGCATACTGTTTCTCTTTGTTCTCTTGTCCTTACTTCTCTTCCTTTTTTATGTGTGGCGCAGTTTGTAATGAATGAAAGGAGCATTGATGAAATCATCTTCAGTTTATGTTGCCATGGAGAATATTTTTTTCCTAAGTGCATCCATGGATGGATGGTGCCAAGTATATTCAGTTGTATCTGCTGGGTTCTGAGGCAGAGGTCTTGTTTGGCATCCAATTATTTCTACTTTGTGTTTATGGGGGGAAATACTTAATAAATCTAAAGCTGTCTTAATCTCTTCTGGTTTCTGGGCATTAGTGCAATCCTATTTCATAGACAAATACATTAAGATATAGAAATCATCATGCAATGTGCCTTTTGAATAACATTTACCTGCTTGTTGGCAACTACTAAAATTGGTACAACATCCATTCGTACATCACCTACTAACTGTTTAAGAGTAGAGGCAGCTAAAGGTAATTTATTTGGATCCGATGAGTCTACTACAAATAACAGAAGATCTGTGTCTTGCAGAAGAGCACCCCAATATTTTCTAGTAGGATCTCCACCTCCAACTAGCAATAAGATTATATTTATTTTTATGTCTATATCTTGTGATTATCTTTAGTGGGCTATGAATAAAAAGAATGTACATACTATCCCAGATATTATAAGTGTATAACCCATATTTTACCCTATACATAGAGGAACCCTGTGTTGACTTTGGAGGAACAGTATAAGACGTTTCATCACCATTTGCAACACATATTTGATTTATAATAGAAGTCTTTCCAGCTCCATCTAAACCCAACAGGAGCACTCTTTTTTCATGACTATCATCAACCTGTGAAAATAAAGCACCTCACTGATATCAAGCCTGTGTACAATTTCATGCTATCTAGTTCCTTTCCCATATTTAAAGAACAATTAATATTTGTAACACTCGGAAATCGACTATCAGTGAAAGAATCTAAAACGACTGAAATCGCTGAAAATCGTTTCGAACAAAATAGAAGATCTAACCTTGGACACTTCTTCAAAACCCTCATCTATAGCCAGAAGCTCTCGCCTTTTCCAGTATCGATACGCGATGTACGTACCGATACAGGCGCAGCCGATCCAAACAATCTTTTGGCCATTTCGAAATACGTTTCGTACCATTGTTACTCATAAATCGACTGTACTCGTGGAAATGCTAAAGTAGACCGACTTTCTTTGCGTCAATTCCGCGTGTTAGCACGTTGCAGCACGCATAAACACTTCACCGTGTCGCATACACCTGGACATTATTCAATCGGTGTGCTACACATGATTCGTAGAATACATTCACGAAAACATTTGCATTCGCTTGAATTTGCGAACAAATTTACAATAAAACCTTTTTCAAAACACCAACCCGTCTTTCGTTTGCCAATTTGGTACTACTGATAAGAGAAAGGCTGGGAACAATTTCTCTCGCCTGCTCCTTTTATGTTTCTCTAGGATACAGAATGTCTCACAAAGGATGGTCCCGAATGTTCCCCTCGAAAACTTATCAGAAATTACTCAAATATCTTGCATATGTATTGTATTAAGTGTAATTAATAAGAATGCTGTAAATTGTTTATGTCAATCAAATGCATGCCATTAAATAAATAATTCCACATAATTTCGTTGTATTGTGTTATAATGAATCCTCCTCTACTCAATCAATGAAATCACACATGCTTTGGAGATTCCATGGTTGTTGGTCCATTTCAATAGCCTTTACATAGTTTAACAATAATATTTGCAGTATTCTTCCACGACATTCTTGAGATTTATGACTTGGAGGCTTTTACAATCTTCCTTACAACGAGTGTTACGTATTTGTGAATCACGAAGAGTGGTTAAGAATTTATAGGTTAAGTATGATTTTCTTAAAGTGACTGGATTTCTCTAAAATAAATAAAAATGGATAACATTGCGACTGCAGAATGTTTGACCCTCGATTTTGGACCTTTTGAAACTGTCCATCGTTGGCAACGTATGCCGGAATGTGACGAATTTGTTGGGGCCAGGTAATTGACATCAGTTGGTTCTACTACTTAGAACATAAGTTTCTATTTTGACTGAATACTTCGAATCCTCTCTACTTCTTTACAATATTATTTGTGCAAACAATAATTTTGTTGCAGCATTTTGTATTCCAATAATCATGCATCAGTGTTTGAGTTGTGTCCAACATTGTCCAGATCCCTTACTTATTTTGTAACTGTTCAAACACAATTTATTTGTGATTGTTAATTGGAGATTGTAAATAAATGATAATAAGCAACCTGTAGAATTTTTAATTATTACCAGAATGGTTCTCACGTATTAAATTATAATAATTGTTAAATATGACTGATGATCTCTCGTTATCCTCTGTTTATCCTTTTCTTTCCTCGCATTAAATGTGATATTAAAAAATCCTTTATAAATGCATTACCACCAATTTTACCATAAGTTGTATTATACACAGGCGTAGCAAACACACTGTTGTAGCTTACAAAGATGCGATATATGTTTTTGGTGGTGATAATGGTGAAAGAATGTTGAATGATTTGTTGAGATTCGATGTGAAAGAGAAATCTTGGGGACGTGCATTAGCAACAGGAGTACCTCCTGCCCCACGTTACCATCATTCTGCAGTTGTGCATGATTCTTCTATGTTTGTATTTGGTGGTTACACTGGTGACATACATTCCAATTCAAACCTCACCAATAAGAATGATTTGTTTGAATACCGATTCCCAGCCGGCCAGTGGACAGAGTGGAAATTTATTGGGAAGTATGTTCGACTCACATGATTTCTTCAGTTTACCTTTGGTTACTCATACCCATAGTTAACTCTAGGCACAGAATATCAACTTCAAATCTCTTTGTAGAACACCTGTAGCCAGATCTGCACATGGGGCTGCTGTATATGATAATAAGTTATGGATATTTGCAGGCTATGATGGTAATGCCAGATTAAATGATATGTGGACAATATCATTATTGGTAAGTTTGTGCATCGCATTCAGAACGAACAGCAGATTAGTAATTCACTTGCAATAATGCTTAGCCTGGGGAGCCAAGAGTGTGGGAGAAGGTCGTTCAGTCCGGCGACTGTCCACCAACATGTTGTAACTTCCCGGTAGCGGTAGCGCGCGAATCCATGTTCGTGTTTAGCGGTCAAAGTGGTGCCAAGATCACCAACAGTCTCTTCCAGTTTCATTTTCGAGAGAAACGGTTAGTAGATGGCTTTATTGTGTAATGTTACATCGTATTTTGTAACGTATATATCCTTAGGTGGACGCGTATTTCAACGGAGCACATACTTCGCGGTGCTCCACCGCCACCCGCACGTCGATATGGCCATACTATGGTCAGTTTCGATAGACACCTTTATGTATTCGGTGGTGCGGCTGATTCCACGTTGCCTAATGATCTGCACTGCTATGATCTTGATACCCAAACATGGAATATTATTTTAGCATCCGCCGATAGTAAGGTACTGATATTAAATGCGTCATTGGATATATCAAGGTGTGGGTATTAATGTTCCTCTTGCATGTGCATCTTAAGGTCCCATCTGGTCGCTTGTTCCATGCGGCAGCCGTAATTGGAGAAGCAATGTTCATTTTCGGTGGTACAGTTGATAATAATGTTCGTTCAGGCGAGACGTACCGGTTTCAATTTTCCTCTTACCCAAAGTGCACTTTGCACGATGATTTTGGGAGCTTGTTAAGTGGGCGTCTCTTCTGCGACGTAGAGTTCGTAGTTGGGGACATGGAAACCAAAATACCTGCTCATATAGCCATGGTAGCAGCACGTTCGCAGTTTCTCAGAGCTCTTATTAGGCAGGCTAGAGAGAAACGAGAGAAACACTTGGAAGAAGTGTTAGGAACTGCAGATGTGCCGGCCAAAGACCTGCCACTATTAGAAGTGAGACTGAAAGATGCAGTACCGGAAGCTTTCGAAATGGTACTGAATTATATTTATACCGATCGTATCGATCCGACGAAAAGAAACGAAGATGGATCCATTGGCCGCGTCGAAGATCCGCTAAGTAATCGAATCGTGCTTCTCATGATGGACGTCTGTCGTTTGGCCGAGCAGTTCAACATGGTCCGGTTAGAACAACTGTGTGTTCATTATCTGAAAGCGACTATAAACCACGCGAATGTCTTGGAAGCACTGCACAACGCTGCGCACTTGGAGCTGCACATCATAAAGGAGTTTTGTCTGAGTTTCGTTGTGAAAGAGAGCAACTATAATCAGATCGTGATGAGCCAAAAGTTCGAAACGCTGGATCAGCCTCTGATGGTAGAAATCATTAGGAGGCGTCTAATGCCGCCAACGAGGAACTATTCCAAACAAGATGATCCTGGTACAGGTGCGACTCTTGCACAGTCGCTTATAAAAAATCAGTATCTTGTCAATTTTCTGTCTGAATTTGCTTTCCGCTCTAGGAACGACACTCGAGCAAGACATGGAGGCATTTCTGAAGAGTGTCGGCCGAGAATTCTGTGATATAACGTTGATGTTAGATGGTGTGCCGATTCCGGCTCACAAAGCAATCCTTGCGGCACGATGTAGTTATTTTGAGGGCATGTTCCGTTCGTTTATGCCAGAAAATAACACAGTCAATGTAAGAAACTCATTGCTACCCTTTTATCCGCGCATACTTAGCACTTAAATACGCGACAATGGAATGCTCTTGTCCATTACAGATCCAAATAGGTGAAATGATCCCATCTTCTGAATCATTCGACTCTTTGTTAAGGTATATTTATTATGCGGATGTTTCTATGCCACCTGAAGACTCCTTATATTTATTTACCGCGCCAGTTTTCTACGGTTTTACGAACAACCGATTGCAAGCGTTTTGCAAACAGAATCTCGAGATGAATGTCACATTTGAGAACGTTATACAAATCTTGGAAGCTGCAGATAGAATGCAGGCTGTTGATATGAAAAAATATGCGTTGAATCTCATCGTGCATCATTTTACGAAGGTATGTATTACATTGATTCGGGCAACCTTCTTGTTTTAAAATATTCTTGTTGTTAATTGAATTTTATCTTATTATAGGTTGCCAGGCTTCCAAGGCTGAAGCAGTTGAGCCGCGAGCTTCTGTTGGACATTTTAGTAGCTTTGGCTGACGAACGCAGCGAGGCGCGCACGTGCCAGGATATGGCGAATGATTGCTGACGAACCCCGGCCTCGTATCTCCGTCCCTTTAATTGGGACTTACCTTCACCATCCAGTTTCCAGGTAAGTGTGCAATATAGTACATTAACGACATTCAATATCTTTTACCTCCTGGGGTATGGGTACCTGGTGGATGAATGTTTGATACGCCTAAAACATCAGGTACATATGTAAAAAGGTTATATATAACCCCCATTGGATACTAAGTATGTATCCATCTTTACCATCTACTTCGTAACCAAATGTTAAGTTCCCCAAATATGTACGGGCATTAGAGAGTTCTTTTTCAGTTATTTATTAAGTATCAACTACATATTTGAACGTATGTAGAAACTGAGTCAGTCATTAGAATCAGGTTCGAGCATCAGGTGTTAGTTTCTTAACTATTTTTTATTATTTACCATTTTAATGTAAAGCTGTTGTACAGTATACACAAAAACTGCTAGAACTCGTAGGACTACCTGTGTTACATCCATCGTAATCATAAAATAGAATATTTGCTAGATTGTACTGTCATAGAATCATTAATAAAAAATTTGTAATATATAGAAAAATTGTTAACTTGCCTCAGACACAACATTAGACGAATCAAAGATAGAAGAGTAAGGGGTTCATTGGAGAAGTGTAAAGTGGTGCTGGGTACTGAAGAAGACATGTGATTAATAAATTATGTACTATATTTTAACCTCGATCGCAAATGATCGTACATACACGCACAATCGATATTCTTTATAATAGTTAACACTTTAAGCTTAATGCAAGCTGCGCAAATGTTGGTGGGTCGAAAGAAACTTTACACGAGAGGCTCGTATAAAATCATTGCTCTTGTTTTCTTTCTACATACTGTTGTCTCTAGTTAGGTGGTATCCGACCGCCCGATTCCACAATTCAGTCTCTTGAACAAAATATTGCGAAATCGAATTTGTACTTAAAGTAAATGTGTCTCTCCCGCTTTTTAACGCTTCTCCTATACACCCATGCTTAGAATCGTGTCTTTATTGAAGCTTGTTGGACGAGCGATTAGCGCAACTGTTTTCCTTCTACGAGAAAGTGTGATTCCCTACGTGTGTCCTCTCACCTAATGATCTGCTCCTGAATCATCAGGTCACGAACACGTTTTTTAATTTAAAATCTTTGACTAAACGTGTCTTAACTTCAACTATCATAGTCATCTAAACTTAAATCACGATAAATAGTCGTAATGTAATTATTCTAGGTAGGCCTTTTTGTTCTGTTTCGCCGCTTAGAATTCTAAACGAACTTGGATAATATTGAACGTGGCCGTTTCATCTGCCACGTGGTTAATTACAAAATGAGATCTAGAAGTTACACGGCTAGTCGAATAAGTTACGATAATACGGTCATGGTACAAACTTCACGTTGATTTCGAATGGCCCCAGTCTGAAACAAGAATCACACACAGTACAGAATTGATTTCGTCATCGATGATACTATGGTATTCAATGGATCAACATTAGAATCGAATGACTCACCGATTGTAAAATTGCTCGATTCGTATTATAAGCACAGGGAGTACGAGACGTTCACCTATTCACGTTGGTTCTTTTTCGACTGTTTCTGAGCCTGCACGAAAGTGTGTGCAGCACTTGCATACAGACAACAGAAAAACAATACCTTGTTTCTAAACACGTATCACGTACACCCTCATCAAATTCAGTGGTCCGTAGCAATTTACCTTTTCGGCAGGTTACTCTTATACGCCAGCTCTTGTCATTTCTAAAGCATAAAAGACATCTTCAGCATCAACTCAAGTGTGTCAAGAATTTTAGTGTACACAAGGTGCAGTTGGTTTCATGAGAATCATCTAATTTTCTTAGTCAGATCACCTTCTCAGCTTGAATGCAAGAAGTGTGTCAGTGTTCTAAGTATTGATTTTCAGCAGGCTCTGTTTCGTCATGAAAGAGATACTTAGCTAGCTGGCATGTGTAGTTCACATGTACATACAGTCACTTGACTAATCAACAAGCGTACAGGGTATAACGAATCTCACGAAACCCTGTTTTCCCACTCATTAAGAAACGGGATTAACCTTTTCCTCCGCGATGCTGCTCGTTGATGGCATTCTGTGCGAAGGTTCCAGTCTCCTTCGTCTCTCCTCAATAGCTTCCGTGTCCAAGTTCATAGGAGGCTGGATCGTCTGTGTTACAGACGTGCTTATGTGTCTCGTTTTAACGAGAGGTGGGTTTCGTGACTGCGGAATCGCGAACGCTCTTCTGAGAGCCCCTCTCGGGGGTGACGGTGGTGGATACGAGATACCTGATGGTACACGTTACATGAGCACGGCGACGTATCGACACAACAATGTATTTCAATGTCTTTTCACTAACACGAAGCAGTGCAACTTCTAACGACTGCATTTTAATAGGCTTCGACTATCTTGAAGCAGGATTCTTAAACTACTTTTGTGAATAGGTTGAGTGCAGCGACAAAAAGAGAAGGCATTAGGCCTACGTTGCTGGGATGCAAAACCGAATCCCATCTTATCATAAACTGATTTGCGATTGCGGCCTCCTCTGGTGTCCTCATTCCTTTTTTGTAGGGCATATCCTATCCTAATCTTATGTTCCTTGATATTCTGAAGACAACTGGACTTGCCGCGACTCTCAACCTATCTAGCAGCTCTGTCAAGCATGCACAGTGCCATTGTTGTGGATGTTTATTGTCCTAACAAGCTTCTAGAGGGTATCAGTGAAAGAAGTTGTAGTCCCGCGTGGGTAATTGCTACCTCGGTGCCCTGGTGAGAGCAAAGTGTCCTTGCTCTTTGTAATTTGGGGTACGATAAGAAGCGAGTTTGGCGGTGTCGGGGACACG
This sequence comes from Andrena hattorfiana, assembly GCA_944738655.2. Taxonomy (NCBI): domain Eukaryota; kingdom Metazoa; phylum Arthropoda; class Insecta; order Hymenoptera; family Andrenidae; genus Andrena; species Andrena hattorfiana. The sequence goes on from OX122895.1 coordinate 1,829,070, forward strand.
GTTGAAGTTTGCGGTGAGGTAGCCAAGGTCAAGTTTGGCAGCGATTGGCCCAAACTAGAGTACGCAGGTACTTGAACGCTCAGCGTGTTGGGCGTTGGTGACTTACTCAGCAGATACCGTCTATTATCAAATTTGTTAGAACTAAAATAACGTTCAAAAATTGGTCAGATCGCAGTTTAGAAACCAGTTTCTTAATACTCTCTAACTTGCATTTAATTACCTTATTTGTAGGGGGCGGTGGTTGTGCCCGGAAGTCTCGCCACCTTCTTCGGACGAGACGCTCGAAGCGCGCGGTGGCTCGCTGGTCTCTACGCTAATATTTCTACTTGGATTGTAACTGGGCAGGAAGCTACTGCTTCCAGGAGAAACGCCTTCCATTTCTATACTCCCACTGAAAATAGTTTGCAATGGATTAGATTGAAAAGCTCTTGAAATCTAGGTACTAGTACCTGTGACTGTGAGCGAGACTGCTCATCCGTGATGCGCTGGTGCTTCCTCGAGGCGTTTTCAGTATAGTCTCGCATTCTTCTGCTTCGAAATCAACGTCACCCAGAAAAGTACTAGGTTGTCGACTGACTGTACCCAAGTTCATTGTACTGCCTAGTGGTGGTACCTTCATTAAAGCAAATTGTTGCTGGGTCTTCCTTATAGAATCCATCCAGGACTGAAAACGAATTGGCAGCGTCAGAGACGTAAGACTAAGCTGTGATACAGTGTTGTGTATTACATGGAATACGAAACCCACTTTCGCCAACTTCGATTCCCCTGCGCTGAGAACTAGGGCAGCTGACGCAGCTCCGTACTCGTTCAGATAAACCAGTCCCAAGCTGCTTGGTTCCTTTAACTCCTGTATTCGGATGCGATCGATCACATATGGTTGTCGTATAATCTTCAAACCAACCCCAGCAGTTCCAGTCAGCCCACTGGATGAAGCTTTCTTGGTTGATGGTTTGCAGATCAATAGCATGTCTGTTAGCAGCAGTACATGCACTTCCATCTACAGAATCCAACGATTAATGTTAGATGACTTGAGTATCGCTTGAGCTTCGCTGTCCTAGTTGTTAATCAGTCACCTTGCTGCTGGCAGTATCCCTCAGCTTCAAGTCTCCCTCGCGGAGGAGCACTCGTAAGGAATCTTTAGGACAACCTGGCATCAGCGCCGTGGTGATGTCAAATGTGCTGTGAATCTTGATCAGTTTCTCTAATTCTTCGTCCCTGGACTCAACTACATCGTAACTCTCTATACGAGAGGCCGCGCCGGCTAAGCGTGCCGTCTCCTCATTCCTTCTCAAGGCGGCGTTCACAGACGCCACAAAATCGTCTACAGATTTGATCTACAAGGTTTGCCATAATAGTACAGTGTGAAGATAGCTTGTAATTTGATTGCTGAAAGGACTTCCCTTACCATATGTGTCAACTCCACTCGCTGTTCATCGTTTTCTGTGTTCTTGTGAACGGCTTTGAGGAGGAGCGAGTACTTGGTCAGCCTCTGCATAGGCTTCACCAATATGTCAAGCAGTTTCAGTCGGTTGCAGTCCTTTTGAGTCTCGCACCACTAGTGAATAAGACGAATGGATGAAAACGTGGTACAGTTAAGCTTTCTCTTTCATTGGGGATACATTTCGAGCTACTTACCACCAGATAGACTGTGAACAGTTGGTTGTCATTGAGTCGGTCTCTGCAGTACTGCTGACACCTGCTCTGTTCTGCACAGTATCTAGTGTAAGGAGCAAACGTTTGCTCGAAAGTCTCGAAGCCTTGCAGAAGATGACCAGGATCAAGTGGTTGCCCAGTAGTTCTGGACGTATTTACCATCATCAGGACGTACTCAGTCCAGAAGTAGCGATTGGCGACGTAGATCTCAGGGATGTTACTGAATAGCTTACTCCTGTCGACCTCGCTCAGGATATTCGAGGTCTGCAGGTTGCAGAGGCACGCCATAAAGAGCTGCATTGTTAACAAAAGACTTATCTTTCTGCTGATGTGAATTGTGAGCTTGGGACAAATTGTTGTGTGAAGTACTTACGTCTGTGACGACTTTCAGTGTCTTGATATAGGCTACTTCTGTGTGAGCTAACTCCCATAATGCTGTCTGTTGTTGTTGCTGTCTCTCCGAAAGACGGTCCGAATTGTGAACAATCTCTCTCCAATCCTCCTCTAAGTTGTATAAGGCTGTAATGAAGTGGATTTTTTAATCAAATCCTTGTGATTTAACAGATGTTTTTGTTTCAAGTTCCAGCCTGGAACCTCTCAGGACCATGAACCAATGTCGATGCTGTCTGTGCAAAACCACAACTGGGTGTCCAGAAACAGCATGTAGACTCCTAAGTGAAAGCTCTGAAATACTTCAGTGAGACGACCATTTAAGGCCCTAACAGAATGAACACTTTTGTGACTACTTAAGACTTCTACGTTCTAATAGAATTAATTCTATATTAATATAAATTTGTTATACAAAAATTTCTGGTGTTTTGATTCTGTATCCTATACCCTAATTTTGTAAAATATCGTCAGCCATAGTTCATGTGTAAATTAACAAGTCTTGGTGATTAGTGGAAACAGTGTGAACAAGTGACATAATAAGGAATTAGTGCAATAAGTACCAACCATCGTCGTTTAGTGTGAGCTCACAGAGCAGTTTAGCATCCGTAAGCTTGGGTACACCGTGTTTATTGTATTCGTCCAGTTGAGCTGTGAGCAGGTCCAGCTTGTTGCCCTTCGTGTTCGTGAAGAAGCCGCTCCAACGCTGTTTGCTCGCCTTGAGTCCTGCAGCCCCAGCAGAACTCCGGCCAGAAGCAAGCGTCGTGGTGCTGCTAACTTCCGAATCGACGCTCGAGTCTTCCGTCGAAACGCTGAAGAAACGACCACTGCGGCCCCGATAAGTCTGCAGACAGAAAGACCGATATGTGACCAAAATCTTAAAAAGTCACCGGGTCAATATGGCTGGAGACTTAAAAAGTTATCGGACCAATATGACTGGAGACTTAAAAAGTTATCGGATCAATATGCTTGGCCCTCGAACCAATATGACTGGGGAGATAAATTTGACTGATATGTCTTCAATGAGCCTGACAACGAGGAATCTTGTATGCGGGCAAATTAACAGATTAGCGAGGTGGCACTTGGCTGGAAATTGGCGACAGAATCGCGTTTATCGTTCCTGTCGTGTTCCCTGGTAACTCATTAGAATCCGGATGCCAGTGTAATAGGAGTATTACTATCGATCGTCGTTCTCTACGGCATTGTTTGCATCCAACGGATCGTTTCGCAATTTGTCTTCGATGGACGGTCCAAGGTTCGCAAAAGGCCTGATGTCGCCGTATTGTTCGCGGTTATTAAGGCTCGATAGCAGGATCCTCGCGAGACTGAGTTGATCGAAGATTACAAGAGGATGACGGTCACGATATGTGTCAGCTCCCCGTTGCACAATGAGCCACAGAACCGATATCAAGTCTCCCGGAAAATGTGTTCCAGAGCGATTACAGTCGAAGAGTCAGCGAACAATTCGTGTAAGTCGATATCTGGGATATCTGGGAGATATCTGTGCCAATCAAAATACCGGGGGTGGTAATGAATAGCAAAATTTCTTTTAAAACTCGTTCGAGGCTCGATCAATGGAGTTGGCAGTGAGATGACTATATTTCAGGCAATTGTACAGTAATTCATAGACGATGAAATAAAAATTAATAATTACTACTCACAAATGGAAGTTATGAACTTACCCCACTCGGTTTCCTCGATACACTCTGATTGACCCTCTGATTCGTCGATCTTGAGTTCGGTTTGTCACCATCCTTAACTGAAACCGGAAAATCTGCCCTTTAACGAATTTTCACTTGAGTCCATCCATTCTGAAGAGTACAGTTCCTTTTTATTGTTTTTCACATTCATCTTTCCATACTCCGAACGTAACAGAAAACTTCGACGGCCCCGAAATGTTCGGAAAGATTGACAATTGAATAGCAAACGTTGGCATTGATATTTGCGTTTCATAAACCAGCCGGGTTTCTAGGAATTAGATTTTAAGATGGGCAATAACTTTATTTCAGTAGAAACAGACAGCGTTTTATTGATGTTCGTGACAGCTTCGCGTGGTGGTCTGAACACGAACGGACGCATTCCATTCGTGCTTAAGTTTCCTTTTATCCGATCGTCTTTTTTTCGGGGGACTGAAACCGCGAATAGTTTAAATATAACGTAAAGGGGGGCCATTACGGCTGATATCCATCTAAACTGGTGTCGTTAAATTATTGCCTGAGTTTATGTTCACGCATTACAAGTTCTGCGTCACAGACGCCATATTTCTTTCGATATAAATTCAAATATTCCACAAACTGTCCTATATTTAGAATTCCAAGAACTTCCTGGCTTTTATCTAAAATTTATTACGGAATGTGGTATATCTAAACTAAATATTCCACGCGACACGTATTGCAAAAAGTATTGTTTAGAGAAAAGCGAACGGTTGCCTTTGAAACTTGGAAATGTAATCTATCGAGTTGTAACGAGATATATCGTTTGCGGTTTCCGCGAAAGCTATACCGTTAGGATGATACAATGTGGAGCCTCTATTGGAACTATTGAGTTCGAGAAATGGTGGGGAAAGTTATGATTGCGAGGTTTTCATTCAATGACTTTGGGGACATAGGTTGCCAGTTAATTTCGTTTCCTTCGATACTTTCGATCATATTCAGCGTCCAATACAATCAATGAGTGCACAGTCGGCGGAATTGTTACACGGCTTGGCACCAAACAGCACCGAACACTTTTCAATTGTGACAGGCGTCATTATTCTGAAAGCTTGTTTTCCATTCAGAGCTCTCAAACTTCGGGGATGCCGAGAATTTATCCGAATAAGTTTACACCAGAAGTACGTATATTAAATTGATGTGAAACTCCCGTTAATAATTCCATCGATATACGAGCGAGTTTTGTTGTGCACGCACCCTTTGTAGCAGCAGCGTGCAATTAATCAGGTTAAATGTAGCTTGTTGCGCGATGAGCGGGCATCTGCTTACCTTTCAGATATTTAATAACGTTCCTGAACGCACAACACGGAGGTAAGATCGTGTTTGTGACGATCAAGTAAAAGGGTGCACGGGGGCGAGCCACACTCTAACATCACGTCGGTGTGAACTGCTTTCAGTTTGTGCTCATTTTTCCAAGGGCGCCGCTCAAATTAATGAACACCTAGAATTATACCCCTTTGCGACGCTATAGCAGCTTGCGATTCTTTGCACGATGTACGTACACAGTTTTTTCCTATTCTATTGGAGTCCTCTCCGCCCATGGCATATATCACGGTCCACGCTGGGCGTTGATAAAAATCGAGGCTATTTTCGGAATCGATTCCACACGTTGGGGTAGACGGAGGAACTTCACAACACACAAATTTCAAATTGCGTGTTCAAAACTTTATAGTTAGGTTCTCGGCTAGGCGTGTTACGTCTACACCTCCAGAAACAGAGTTTTTTTTTAGACTTACAGGCCTGATTAGGTCGACGTAAATATTCTACAACGATCACAGGCCTAAGTAGTATTGCCATACATAAATCCTGGTCAGCCATCGCGGTGACATGTGTTCCGATCGTATTAACATTTCCTTAGGCAATCCGTTTATTATCTCTACTAGCGATATGTACATTTATCAGTCGAACCCAGTTAGTTTGAATCGCTGACCGTTAGTATTGGCGTACTTATGATTTGCAGTAGCATCGATCAAAATATGTCGGACACAGGTTCACGCGTTCCCGTTGACGTTTGATCAAATTCAATTTCCTTTTGCTGGTGTTAATTTCGGGCCAGCAGCGAGGCGAAGTCCAGCGCTTACGGTGCATTGGTATACTGTAAGTACTCGGTACTGTACATTCTAGGTGACGCGGGGTTGTTTGTATAAATGGGACTCCGTTCGGGTCATTTAACTTATCAATTCCGCGCTGAGAACGTTATTGCGTGCGCTATGGTAGCCGAGTCGCTCGTCGATTAAGCCAGTTTTGCTTTAAGCGACCAGCGCCGATCGTATCCATTATCAGTTTTGCATGAATTACGGGCAGCTTGTACTGTTTTCGCGTGATTGTATGGTTGCTGTCCCCTCCCACGGTAAATGTTAGCTTTAAGTTTCCAAGGTTGCGCGCGGGGGAAGCTCGCAGCTCCAAAGGCGAGAATGCAAATGTTTCTGTAGTTAATGAGGGAAGTTCTACGATATCGGGGTAGCCTTCAAGGTCGCCCGATGTTTTTAACGATCCTAACGTTCTTTGAGGACAGTTGTAATCATACAGTCACCTGTTATTCGTAGATGCTTTCCACCAAGGTTTGACGTGTCCGTCGTCTGAATCGGTAATAGCGTGGAGGAACCATCGTACACTTCGATGCGCGACAGGTCGATACCTCGCCTCTCACAGGCCGCGTTCAGTGCCTCTCTGAAACAAACAATCGAGGCACATTTCTTATTTTTATGAAGTACTCATCGGATCAGTGACACTGGGTATCCTGAGTTAGACCACACGGCAAGAAGCCAAGCTGTTACGCGCCACTACTTCCACAAATTCACTAATGTGAAAGTGCATATGTGTATGCGCCACCTAGTTATTGGGCGAAACGCCGCGTTACGTCGCTCGTAAAATGCAAGCAAGTTTGATAAGATTACATGGGAAACTCTGCGGGAGCCTACGTCGTATTACTCATTATGTACTCGTAATTATTAAGTAACGAGGGCAGCTTTCAAAGGGCCAACTCGGGCGTGCCCTTATCTTAAGGCCGCTCTTAAGTTCGCGCTTTTCATCTACCCAGCGGCGGAATTCCACGGAATTACCGTATGCTGCTACTATTTACAAGCGTGTAAATCCTTCGAAATTTCATTTGCCTGTGACACGCATTGCCGCGGACATGTCAGAGGGGCGTGAGCCGCTTGGCTTCGCCGATACGACCGTCGCCGCGAATATTTAAGCTACTGGTGATTACTAAATACACCATTCTAAAATGGTGTGGAGGAGTGTAGAATTTGACAAACTCACGCCAAACAAGTTCCCTTTGAAGCTGGGAGGAACTCGTCCCGGTCCAGGGTACCAGCGTCGTCAGACAGTTCGAAGCTGACGCTGAAGTACTCGCTGCTGGATACCTGATGTGATTAAAAGCATTAGTCACGGAAAACAGAAGGATAATTCCATAAAAAGTAAAACCTATAATTAACACAAGTTCCTGCACTTTCTACGACGCTTATAAACGTCGGCACAGCGTTCTACGAACTTCGTGGAAACGCCTGGTGCTCGTGCGAACGAGGTTTCTACAGTCACTGACTGTGACAGGCAATAAAATACCAAAGGACCTTTATTTATGAACCAGTCACTTTGCGCTTGGAAAATGGATCACGTCCGCTCGCGACGACCTTTTGACTGTCATTTAGTTTTACAATCGCCCTTCGTTTATTACTGCTCGTATTTTCCCCCCTTCCATTCACTGCTACTTCTCCTTTCTTTCTTCTAATAAAATTGCCGTTCTAAAATTTCATGAAAAGATGCAGCCCGAGGTGCGTAGCTTTTAGTTTCGCTTTTAAATTGAATATATGTGTTTGACTAGTTTGGTATGCAAGTTACGTGAAGCGATTGTAAGGTTTGCTATCTAGATAATGCTATGGTGAGAACAATGCTGACGTAAAACCAACCCCATTTGCCAGTCGAGTCTAATATGCACGGCCCGACAAGTAGAATGAGGCTGTAAGTGGCCGGCCAAGTAGAACGACTCCCCGTAAAGTCAGACTGCAAATGGTACCACTTCTACAGCTAATTTACTGGTACGCGATTTGAAACAATCTAAGGACTCAAACACAAATGCAATGGAGTACAAAATGGCACTATTTTGCTAAATTCATGTTAAAGTCTCGACGGAAGGAGTGAACAATGTGTGCATAGATTAATTCATGTCACTTTACAGATATCCCTTACATTGGCCATTCTGGAAAATCAGCTGATTTCTTTTGTTTTTACTGCTAACAGTCTTGCAATTTCCCTTAACGAAGAACACGTGATGAAGCTTAATCCAATTCTGCTTGGATTCGTTAGATTTCAGCATTAATTAGGAAAAAATCCTTGCGAGGCGGAATTTTAATTGTCGTTTATCGAATTGTGCCCGCGTCAACAGACTTCACACGCCGTGGACTAATTCGGGCACGAGGGACAGCGTGTCCCCGGACACGTCCGAAACTTAAATCTACCAAATCGATAATCGCGAGCCGACAGCCGAGGCCGTTTGCATGATATCGATTCGACGAGAACCAGGAGATGTTTCGCTGATCCCACAGAAAACCCTCAATGCGATTCGACCTCGCCCATGAAAATAAATACCCGTCCGTGATGGAGGTACAGATTCTGCCGTTATTCCCAAATCAAAGTTCCCTCCAGAATTCAACAAATGGTACCTCAATTGATGCCACCGCGATACCGAATATGTAACCCAGAAAAGATAAAGGGACGATTCATAAGAAAGTGCCACTGTTCTCAAATGGCAGAGAGAAGTTTTTTAAAATTTAAAACACTTAAACTGAGTACATTTCACGTGAATTAAACAGAAATCACTCCCGAGTCCTTCGACGTGCAACATTCATGAGTTCGATTTCCCTTCGTGCAAAATTTCAGTGAAAATGTCAAGAGGCACGGTTTCGAACGAGCAGCGACTTAAATGTTTCAATTTCCGTAGACTTAACCGGCTCTTCCGATGGCACTTTTAGAGAAGGTTATAAACGGACAGTGGCGTTAGAGTTTGCATAATGTCTCGACCCTTTGTTCGGTCGAGTGACGACTCCAGGCACTTTCTTTGATAACATTTCGCGATACTTAATAACGAAGGAATGAAAAGACCATCTCTACTCTCGACCGGAGTGAATATAATATCTGTTGAAGAGGATTTTATCGTAGAGCTGTATTCTCAATTTGCTTCAGGAGAGCGTGCTGTATTTAACACCAACGTCGCGCATATTTTTTTAGAAAAAATAAAAATGTAATTTAGCGATGTGGTAAAAAAATGTTCTCATTTTTACAAGAGATAGAAGTATGAGGAAAAGAGTGATAGCATGTGAATTGCTGGCCCGGGTAATTAATTTAGTTGAAATAAAGGGAGACCCGACATGAACGTAAGTGGCTCGTAATTGTTAGCGTTACGTGTGCCATGGCGAATGCGTTCCCAGAAATTTCATTGTCCCATTTACATCACATTTGGGAATGTGAGCGTAACGAGTGGTCCGTTTTACGGACGCATCCCTGGGAACTACGATTTGAATTGCTAAGCGTTCAATCGTTGCCAAACACCTGGCACTTCGTAAGCCTTTCGCGTGACCAGGTTCCCTCGTAATTCCTGCAGGAGCGAGAATTCGTTCGGACAAAGATAAGATCGATACGTCTGGTTTCGATGAACCGGACTTTAGTTCTGGAACCTCAGTGTGAACATCGCTAGCGAGCAGTGGGAGTCAAGTTTCACGTAACAGGGATGCATAATGACTTGGTTCCACTGTGATAGTAGCATAAGTGTTCTTACAGTCAGACAGAACTTATAGTCAGACTTAAGATTAATTTCTTGTCTGGCGTGCACGGGATTGTTTGCTCTTATTGATCGGGCATGGGAACAACACTCGTACAAGGGTTGCATAACCCGAAGGTATCACTAAAATTGGGGTAGCCTGTAATTCTTACACCCTCCTTTAAATTTTTTCAAGACAACGTGTTTCACTTAAATTGTTATAATAAAATTGTTACTTGATTATTCTGTTTGTAGTTTACTAACTTGTGACCGAGATAGCTTATGCCTGGTGCGGTTTTGGTGTGTGCTTTCGACCGACGCTGCGCCAGGCACAAGGAAACGAGGATTACTTTCGACATTTTGGGGGTGGTGCTGTAACTGCTGAGGTTGGTAATGGTGGTGAATGTGATGGGGTTGCTGTTGTGAGGGACCACCCCCCAGATGGTGCTCCCCCGTATCCAACATGCTGCTGCCCAGAGCGTCCAGCTGGGTCAATGACCTTGAACGCACCTGCAAACATACAACATTTCACGTCATTAAAATGTCACCTCATGTCATTTAATCGGGTACAACTGAGAATACATCGGCAGCGTGTAACGGGGGAAGTAGAACGTGACTACACATGATCAGACAAGTAGATGAAACCGTTTCTGATCAGTCAAGTAGATTTGGTAATATATGGTCAGACATACACATGCGACGATGTCAAATATGCGGAGTCCCTTGTGGTCAGCCAAGTAGATAAACGCTTTATAGGCGGACAAGTAGATGTGACAGTATGCGGTCAGACAGGAGAATAGAACAGTATATGGTCAGACCAGTAGAATGTGGCCATATACGGTCAAGCGGGGAATGCGAGGGCGAGAGCAACACTATGAACGTGAAAATTGAAAACTGGGTCAAGTGTGCCTTCTGTTAAATTTGAAAACAACCCAACCGGTGTGGCGCGCATATAAATTCAAGTTGCTTACGAATTGTTTTGTAATTAGAGGTTGCGCGAAATCCCGGCTAATCTTGTTCTGGTTACGGCGAAAAATAAATTTGACGCCGGGAAATTTCGCGGCGGTTAACCAGGTCACCCTCGATCGACCGGTTTCCCAGTATCGATCAATCCTCTCCAGAACCTTCGTTATCTCGATCAACCTAGAACTACTCTCTCTTGTTTTTATCTAAGTCCTTTCTTCATTTATATACTTCCCTTCGACTCCCATAGCCACAGACCACTTTCTGTAAACTAATTTTGTAGTAACAAATAGGGAATACTAGCCAGCGAATGGTTGTTCGCTATAACCGCCGCGTTTCGAGTTCGTTGGAACGGAAACTCGAACAATTATTGCAATGTGTATCGTTTTATATCTCCACATTGATACCACAATGTTGCTGGCCCTTCGTGCGAGCGAATTGCTATGAACACCCCGTTGGGAATCAAGGAATTGCTTACTTTGGGGTGGTTACGTTGATATCGAGTATTGAACAAGGAACTACTTCCCGCTACAGTAGGGAGTGCAAATATTGTATCGCTTGGGCTACAATTTTGCACAAGTGATGAGGTATTAAATCAGTGAGAGAGAAATCGAGGTCAGAATTAAAATATAAGTATAGTAAATGGAATGAAAAGAAAGTTTTCTTCATTAAGAAAATTAAAAGATGATGAGAAAGGAAGGAAAATGAGAACGAAGGATGGTTTACTTGGGTGAAATCGAAGTAACGATTTTTTTCTACTGCTGCTCGAAATAAAGAGAGGGGAATTTATAATACTTGTCGAGATGGAGTGCTGTTGAGTGGCGCAACAATTTTTCAGAATCAAGAAAAATATCCTCGTAGAGGACATCAGATTTGCGATAAATTAATCCAGGTTCACGGAAGCGGCACTGTGTTAGTCACTGTTCGCAGGTGTGCGCTTTCTGATAAATCAAGTCACTCGACCAGCGCAACGTGTTCAGGATGAAAAATTTTTGCTGAGCCATCCTCATATTTTACCACATTTCGTTTACGCTATGTGCGGATCTCCTCGAAACGTGTCTCGGCGTATACAGTATGCTTGGGTTGAAAAAAGAATGAAAACAGACCGGTTTCTCTCAGATTCGCAGTTGTGGGCGCGCAGATATTCCTCGCATAGAGAGTCCAATAAAATATCAAAAAGTTCACTCAAAATACCGCAATCAGGCGTACGTATATAACTAAATAAAAAGTCACTTCTATACTTCGAACCAATGTGCCTGGGAACACAGAGTCGCTGAACCAGTGTGACTGGGGATTTTACTTCGCATGGGGATTTTAAAGTTAAAAATTCTTTCCAAAGTGTTTCCAATTTCAAGCTATTTCCTCTCGAGACAAAATTCCGAATGAATTAAATAAGCAGAAATCATTGCAACTTATACATTATGATTGATTTGTACTACTTAGCAGCGATCAAGTGAAAGCAGACGTTCGGTTGTCAGACACATTGCAGCCAATACCACATTTTATTTCGCAATTTGTGTCGAATAAATTTTATGCAGCTTCACGAGACCTTTAAGTTTATGCTGAAGACTAGCAATTCCTCTTAAGTGTCTTAAGGTACATCCCTCAAGTTCACGCCTTTTATACGGCGCGCGATATCTTCTTTTTTACGTTCTGCATTACCAGACGTACTGAATCACCATGTGTGTGGGCGACTATACATACACTCCGCCAAGTGTTTTATAAGGTCGACGGCAGTTCCACACCGAGGCAGTTCCGAGTGAAAAATAAGGCGGCTTTCGATGCTTCGTGGATACATATTTATGAACGGTGAAATAAATTGGGTCCATTTTTTACGCGCATAAACTCTGAGTACTTTTTTTAGAGCGAGACTGCTGTTTTACCATTTAAAGTGTATCCACCTCCGCGATGTTTCCATATAGTACACCGCTATAATTTCTCCCTGGATAGTTACTGGAGTTGCATCGATATAAAAAATGCCACGGAATTATTGCAATCTGCAGTTCTCTGAACAAATCGATTCATAGTTCTGTTTACACAGCTGTGACTCATATTTCAGAGAAATTTGCAAAACGTCATATTTCAACGCACCCCTTCTGTTGGGGGCCATTGTATATCGCTCGCTGTTAATTTTTATCCACCCCACTACGCGTTCCTTTCACAACCCTCCGCTCTTTTTTTGAAACAGCCTACGTTTGTCATAAACGATTGCGCTCCTGTCGAGGTTAATTCGCATTAGAAGCGAGAGAAACTGGGCCGTAAGCGTAACAAAACGGCCGAACCATTAATCAGAGGCGCGCCGCAACCCCCGTCCGCGAAATTACATCCCTTTCAGAGCATCCAGCAGGAATCATTCATCGCGTGCCATTCTCCACCTGCTCGAAGTGCGATGATACAAATAGCTGTGCCCTTCCCCGCGCAAGCAGGCGAACCGCGGGGTCATTAGCGAGTAATAAATGACATCCCGAAAATGGTCGGAAGAATTCCATTATACAGCTTCCTACTCTGGGTGTGTTCGCCCACACCTCCCACCCGTGGAAATACCAGTAACCCAAATACTACCTGCTACCTGGTGGAAGCGCGGAAATGCGTCAGAAAGAAAAGTGGACGAACGCATGAACGATAAAGGCGAGAGATAAAAAGGCTAGGCGGTGCCCAAGGTGCAAGTGGGAGTGACACCGAGGCGACTTGGGTTCTCGGTTAACGGGTAGTGCTGGAGCGCAGATGGACATCGGGGAACATCGGGCGCGAGCTTCCCCCGGAAAAGTCAATCCTCCGTGGAATCACCGGGGTTATCCGGAACGGTCCTATTTTTTATTTATTTATTTTCATTCGACGCGTTGCCCCGCGGCTGCTGTCCATTTATCACGCGACGCGGACACCAGTTTCATGATGATTCATGGTGGGAACAGGGTGTCCTGAATATATCCTCCGCTGAAACATGATGTATTAGGGTCCGTGTCCCTTTTTTTCAGAGTCGCTCGCTTTTCATAAGGGATGTCGATGATTTTGAATGTGATTTTTTCGAGAGAGTGATAGAATTTATATTTCTTTTGACAGGGGTGGTGATAAAAATTCTCTTTTCATGAATTTTTTTATCAAGGCTGGTAAATTATTATTTTTTTATTTTTTACTTTATTTTTGCGTTTTCTCGTGTTTAACTTAAGGTCGCAAGCTAATATTACTTTAAGTTAAGTTAAGATTAATAAGTTAAAATTACTTTTCTTGATTTTCCGATTAAAGAGCGTGAGTTTTCCTTAAAGACACTTGATATCTATCTTTTTGGAAACGGTATACGCACATAATACTTTCGGACGTAAGTGAATTTGCTGTAAGTTACCCTGGCGCCTAGAATAACCTAAAAGAGTTATCTTAAATTGAAATCCTCCATGGTCTTCTAAACGAGCAGACTGTGCCCCACTCCCATTGATCTCGCTTTAATTGTGATCGCTAATGCGGCCTGCAATCGTGGTGCGCTCGTAATTGGAAAATTACTGGCCACGAATGTTAGGAATCCTGGAGGAGCAGGTCCTCGGGCATCGCCGATCGCGCTTCCTACCAGGCTGCCCCCAAGAGATCGACCGAGGTTCGATTTCGGCAAATAAAATTTTCCCTCGGACCTGAGCACGCTCGCCTCGATCAATCTGCAAATTCAGTTGCTATCGTGCTGCACCAGAAGAAGGGCGTGGAGGAGAGAGAAACTTGTTACGTCGTTGAATGAACGTCCCACCAAACGGTCGAACTGTTGAGAATCGAAATATTACTGGCCACTCAGAGGCACTAAAAGAACTCGAGGGAGAGAGAGAGAGAGAGGTAGAGGTAGTAATGTGCTCGTGAACTGCTTTTGTGATTTCGAATGGAAACGAGGTTTCCCATTTTCTCAAAGGAGAAAAATCGTAGGCATTTGCTTCGATCCCGAAGGAGGACAATTGTCGTAGAATTTTATCAAATGACTTGGAATTGAAAATGCTGACGGCGAATGGCAGCGAGCTATATTTCGATGACGCGAGCTTTAGCTCCTTTAATTAATGAAAATTCAATCCGCAATGGATGCATAGCGGTCTGAAAGATGAGACGTGACTGGGTGGCTTAAAACGTCGCCGGACCAATATGACTGGGTCGTAGAGTGTAGCCAATTGCTCGGGGATCTCGAGAGTAATTGGTTTTTCAACTGTGAGCTCGAAATTTTTCATTAGTGGATAATTAATACGAATAATCAGTCAGGAATAATTGCCTAGAAATTTCAGCGGCTTGTCACACAGCGCTGAATTGAAAAGTTCATTGGGCACTATCCGACTAAACATGAAAGGCTTAATTGTCAATTGTACTGCAAACAGTAACTCGGGTACAATGTAGCCAAATGCTGAATTAACATTTCCGCAATGTTGGGCAATGAAAACTATTGTTTGGGATCGTGCCGCTGTTCCCGACCAACCTCGGACCAGTTCGGTCCTTTATCCGGGTCATCTGCGCTAATTAAATCGCGAAAACTAAGTAGAAACTCGCATCCCATTCGTAACTATAAAATTTCTATCTCGTTCCTCCAACTGTGCTGTGAATTCTCTTACTTTCTCGTCAGTGCCTCCTAAATTGCTTATTTTCTCAGGCTAATTCTCTCAAATTTAAAAAATTAATGTTGACACATACAAAATATTTAATTTTCTCTGTAACATGATTGTAATTTAAGTATCACACATCGTCGCACGACCATCTAGTGCTAAATTCTGCCTGTAATACAGTCACGCAGTCGCTTGTAAATTCACGCTGTCATTAAGTTGATGCCATGCTTTTTTTTAGAACATTTGCATAATGACTAGATTACTATCTGACACGCCGAGTAATTTACGACACGGGCATCCCGCATTAATTACGTACGATTACAGGGACGAAGGACCGTTCTAGTGGAAATTATCCGTCGTCGTGTAACGGTGTTAATAGTATTCAATCCCTGGAAGAAGCTTCTTGTTACTTCAATAGGTGTCGTGTATCAATCGGGTGGCGGAAAATTGGAATAATTTCTAAGAGATCGGTAATAGTTTGTGTACGAGGCGCACGAAGATGCAAAATTTCTTAGCATAGGCAACTCTTGCAGCAAGAGGAGTGGAGCTCCATCTTTACTAACTTCGAGTAAATTAGAAAAATTGTTTATAAAATTATTGCTTTGACTTAGGGGTCGTGCTTAAAATAGGTAAGGCTTTTGGGGATGGAGGGGTCCTGAATTTGTTATGTTTTCTTACTGGGGGAGGAGAGGGAGTGAGGTAGCGTCTTACGTAATATTCTTATCCTAATTTTCAATATGAAAGACTTTAAAAAACTTTTAATAATTAAAAATGCAGTGAGAAAAAATTACCTAAGGGAGAGGAGTTGGAATATAAAATCTTACGAATTCTTATAC
Organism: Andrena hattorfiana; assembly: GCA_944738655.2. NCBI lineage: Eukaryota > Metazoa > Arthropoda > Insecta > Hymenoptera > Andrenidae > Andrena > Andrena hattorfiana. Next base: position 1,844,935 of record OX122895.1, read on the forward strand.
CCCTTACGTAATTCAAGAACGGTCCCTTAACATTAAAAAGAGAATACTAATTGAAAAATATATTTTTTCACACAATAAGTAGTAGTTATTGAGTTGATAAATTTTTATTTCTGTTTTTGACGAAAAATATGAATATTTCTATTTTTATTTATTTGCAATAAATTGCTCATTTGTTATCGTATTTGCACCAAACGATGTAGAATTATTTTTTACGTATATTACACGTCATAACTCAAAAACTGTCAAAACTGGAGTTGCACCCCCCTTGCCGCAAGGTCCTCAATTATTATTTGCCACCGTGGGTCTGTACTGAACCGAGGTAGAGATACGCGCAACAAAGAATTAAGCCGTCACAGGATAATATGGGTCACCTTACAAGTCTGTCATAAGGCGACGTGGGTCACCTCGCTGAACTGTCGCAGGGTGATATGGATTATGGAACTAAGCCTCTGTAGAGGGACGCGAATCATGCCATTGGACACGTGCGCGCCGGACAGTAGAATAAGCATGTGCGTTGTCAGACTGTCTCGGCAAAGGAGTTGTTGAGCCCCCTACCGAAAAGTGTATAAATTAAAAGACCATGGACTAACAGTGACGAGCGTTGTCCCCTCTATGTACCAAATAACGTCACAACGGTAGTGGAGCAGATGGGGGATAGGTCAGACCGATACACGAGCACTTGAGCAATCTTTATTGCGACACAATTTGGCGAAGCAACGGCCAGTGAAGCGGCGCTTGCGCTAATGATCGGCAATGAAGTAAATGCTTCGGAGCCCAGGGACGATAGCGGCCATTACTGATCTCGCCGTTTCGGCTGTGAGAAGTTTGTTCCGCGATGCGCTTTATTTGACAGCTAACGACGTGGGAAACGATAACGACGAGGAAAACGATAACGACCCGCTCTCGATGCTTTTTGCTTATTAAATTAAGCGCAGCGGAGAAATGTTACATTGATGGGGCGTTTGCAACTGTGTCTGCTGAAATTATTCGTTTCGCAGGCTGAGAATCACTCCCCCACCCGCTCCCTCGTCTTCCCATAGTTCCCAGCTAATATTATGCGCTTTCTCTTGCTCCAGCGAATTACTGCTTCGCTGTTCGCAAATCAGTGTTGCATTGCATGGCCGGTATTGCGTGCGCTCAGTGATCGTCAGACAGACACTATACTATTAGCCTATGGTATACGACAGTCGTGGACTGGTGGACGATGCGCCTGTAGTAGAGCCGCATCGTTTAATTACGGTTAAGTCTGCGGGAACGTCGAGTACTTCAGAGCTTAAAGCTCTCCACGTGCACGCCCCGTTTTCCACCCCGTTCGCGATGGTGCAAACGCCTGACAGTCTCCTTACTATGTAACCGCACGTTGATTTATGCCACTTGCGAAGCTAGCTACTGGCGAGTCACGGAGGAATGAGTTCATAAATCTGCTATGACCGTTTGCGTTGCATCTCTGCACCTTCACTTTTGCTTGGGATTTAACAGGAGCGAGTCAAGCAATGAAAATGTGAACGTAGTCGTGTACGGTTAGGTCTAGCTAGGCCCAAGTTAGCTATGGGTTAGGTACCTTTTTACGTTATGCTGCTTTTCAATGCTACCTGATCGATAATTGAAGAAGGACCGTTGCACCGCGCCATTCAGGTGTTCCTATTCAAAAAATATGTATGAACCTTCCACTCGAGTGGTGCCATTTCACGGCATTTATTCTTGCCTAACGCGTAACTGGACGCGAAAGAATATAGGCCTGGAAGCTGGCTTGGGACCTGGTGTGGTCAGGGGCCATTAACGTTTTGCTGTCTTAGTGATCACAGCCGACATTAACTGCTCGTTGCCTACCATAGTATTTCTCCCTTCACTACACCCGCACGTTTTCTCCGCTTCCCGCGGCGACCTCTGTCACTCGTTGACCCGTAAAAAGCTTTCCCAGTCGGCACTATACGCGCAAACAATGGCGAAAGGCACAACATGGCTGCCAGTGTCGTGCCGAGGCATAGAACGAGCTACAGTGGCACGGTGAAATATAGAAGGACGAACCACCCCTCTCAAGGCGCGTACACGGTCGACTATAGAGGAGGCCAGAATTTTCATTAACTTCCCTGGGAATTTGACGCTCCCATAACTTTGTTCGGCTTCTTACGGAATTCGTCTTATCTTCCACTTCACGGTCATAGTTACCCTTGGCTCGAGATCCCAGTCATTTCTGTCACCGTTCCAAATGGCGATATTTTGCGAGGTCTTCGTTTCTTCTGGGTTTGCTTGCACTTGACGCTTCCGTCGCGTGAGGTGGTCGAACACAATGGTAGGAAGTTAACCTATTCCTTTAACAATTAACCGGCAACCGTTGAAAGAACTATCCGCCTAGGGAACTAAAGTTCTTGGATTTCCTTCAGCCGTATCACATAAAGGGACTCCAGATACTGTACTCTGTAATTGCTACAGCTCGATAATTGCAAGCGATACGAGAAGAAAGTAGGTAACAGAGAGCCCAGCTCTCAGTGATCTTAGAAGGGAAGAAGAAAATATTTTTCATCCATCCCCCGGTTAACGGACCCTCGTTTATCTTCCGCGCACTCGAAACGGCTAAGAATGGCACCGAAGGATACGTCAATAGAACGTAATCTGGTTAAACATCCTAAGCCTGCGAAAAAAAAAAGAAAAATGACGGGGATGACAACGACGTTGGGTTGTGCTCCGTCCTCCCTACGCTGTCTTTCTCTCGCACCCTCTTTCGTCCTCAATATCGTTCCACCAACGACCAAGATTGGAGAGCCTGAGAAGCCACACAGATGACGAATCAATCTTGACTGTGTCTACGCAAATACTCGACCGCCTGGCTATTTACGAGCCCCGAATCCTCGAAGGGATCTCCTCCGACTTGGGAAAATCGAAAACGTCACCCTTCGTTATTTCTGCGACAATAAATTCTATTTACGCCCAAACAATTTCCGCGTGTACAGCGGAAACGCGAGGAATGCGAAGAATCACGGCGCCATCTGGAGCGTTCGCTTCTTTTTATCATGGACGTTAAGCAATTCAATGATCGCGACTGCCATAAAAAGAATAGCAAACGGGGGCATTGAGTGCAAAGGCTGGTGCCGAGAAAAGTGAAATATTTACGGGGCCATTTTCTCTGGAGCCTTAAAACTTTTACTACCCCCGGTAGCTTCTCGTTAGAGCGTTCATTCTTTCGACAGATGGAAAGCTCCTACTCGAGGATCGTTAGTTATTCACCCGGAGATCCTTCATTATACACGTTATAGAGCCAAGGAGAGATTGGTCTGGATACTGGCGATAACGAACGCTATTATACAAGCCGAATGTTTGCCCGAGGATCCCTCGAGCGGCACCTGGAGTGCCAACGAATACCTTCGCCAGAGGTGTCAACAAATTTCTCTGGGACTATAGGCCTCCGTGCAGAGACACTTGAAGTGGAGATTCAATAAATATTGCTTTTAGAAGAGATCGCGTTAAACTACCAAGCTCGACTCATCACGATATTCTTCGTACTGGGTTGAAGTATTTTTTGCTCCCCGCGAACATTGTCCACTTTCGAAATCCTTTGTTACTGAAATCCTCTAAACTTCCACCCACAAAATTCACTTTGCTCCCAGAGACATCCAGTCTCCTCAAGTGGCTAAGTTCCTCCGGAAAAGAAATTCATACCGATGCTTCCCCGACGAAGCATTCTCCTGCGATTGCCTCTTCCAGCGGCCCAAGGCAATACAGCTTCACAAAATTTATTTATCTCTACCTCCCTTCGTCCCTCCGCTGTCATGAAAAATTGGTCCCCAGGGTACACGTTGAAGTACTATACTCTTGTTGGCAATTCTTCCGGGAGAGAGTGGTCATTAATGAGAAAACGATCAGTCTCTACCGACGTCCAACGACACTCGATACGTTGATGTATCGACAAAACCGTACATAAAGCTACCCTATTAGAAACCTCTAGCGCGTATCTCGCAATCTGGCAAACTCGCCCGGCAAACAAGCACGTCGACGTGTCCGGTAATTCGTTATTTACCCTCCAGCTAATTCGTACTTTAAATATTTATAAGCGTATTTGTTTATGCGGCCATTTTTATTACTGTTCACGTACGCTGCTAATTGCAATTTCCGTTACGTGCTGGTTGTGCGCTGGACATGCAACGTTGATGACCCAAATAGGTGGACATACATTTAGAAACAGAGAGGGGTTGTAATTCAACGGTTGAATTGCTTTCGATGGTGTAGGATTTTGAGGTGCTTTTCAAATGCACCTATCGTCCCCCCCTCCAAACACGTCGCTGACATGTCTCGACAGTGCTGAGCTACTTCCTGCGGGGCACAAAAAGCGCACCAGCGGGGCCGATAAGGTTCGACGATGACGAGGAAACGGCGGAAAGCCGTGGCGAGAAGCTGGCAGAGCTCTTTTCTCGGCTCAAGATGGCTGGAAGCCAGCCAAAGATTATCCGCGGCATCATTCCTCCCGAGACTTCATAACTGAAATGAACGAATACGGCGATCGGTATTGAAACCTCTTCGATCCATTCGTTTCCCGCGGCCCCGTCTTTCAGATTTCGGGATAAATACCGACGCCTATTCGCTGGCTGTCGTGGTAGGCGAAATGAATGATGTCCACCTTGCTAGACTCTCAACCTGTTTCATTTTGCAACTGTTTATTGGCCTGCCTCGAAGAGAACAGGAGCATCAGACACAGAAGAATTCTCTGGAACTAAAATGTAGATGATGGACACTCAGCTTCGCCTTCGACGTGTTTTGCATTAAAAATTCAGGAACCCATAGGGATCGCTCGATTGTACTGACAGTGTCTTATAGATCACTCTGCCGTAAATGATTTATGGCCTGATACTCGAGTGCTCCATCTTCCCGTATGGAAAGATAATAAATTCTACTTTGCGACTGAAGTTAATAGTGTGTGAAAGAATCACTAACTGATTACCGTGTTTTCCGACAGGTAGGCGGACACATCGTGCCGCTGTCTAATTCCCTTTGTCCTCAGGATCGATAGGAGCAACATTAAACTTCGATTATTCATATAGCTGTGTTGCTACGAGCCGTATTAACTAGACACGAGTAAAGGTCTGCTCATACGTTTCCCGGATACCGTGCTGCTATAAATTTCCCCGATACATCTAGACCCCATCTCCGAGCTGCTGCAAATGGCAGCTGAAAAATCAATTTGAAGCGACACCGCGCGCACCGTGTGTACCCACTTCGGTAGAAGTGAAAAACGAAATCCCCGAGGAATAATTTTACGTGAGGTTCAAGTGATCATTCCACGGACTGAGTTTTGTGTCTGAAAGATAAATGGCACTAGCTACTCCCCGCGGACAGAAATAACCCGCGAAATTGTCCTTCGTTGGGACGAGGTCGCTCATCGAAGCTGTGAAAGTAATAAGGAGGAATAACGACAACGGAGTTTTCGTTGCTTGGATGAATACATCCTCGGCCATTCAGGCTGGCATGTCGATCGATTTGACTAATGGATGATCGCGTTTCAGGTCGTCAGTCAGCCCTCCACCCTGAGGTGTCCCGGTCGATTCAGCCGTGTTTACTTAGCTCCAGCACACGCCTTTCAACGAAACACCTTATTAACGTTGTAGCTGTTCGCGGAAGATAATCGACCTCGTATATCAGGTTCTCGTAAATTGTTACTTGGAACTCATTATGCCGGCAACTTTTGCTTGGGACGGCTTTCAGAGATCTGCGCTGATCGCCTACAAAGTGCTCCCCCAATTTATAAATACTCAAATTGCAATTTAATCGAAAAATCATTCCGTTCGTATCGCGATATGTCAAGGCAATTATCTCTCCCTCCGATCAAGGGGAAGGGAATGCTAGACTACCCTGACGTTTGCCAGGAACTAGGTCGGCGTTGGATGACTCTGCAGAAAGTTTCGAGAAGCCTTAGGTTAGCTATACTCTGTCTATTTCGGGCAGGAACACGCGTGCCAGCTGATAACGCTTTATCTACTAATAGATTACACCGTAACCAATTAATATCCATGAGTATTCCAAGATCCCACATTTCCATTGTGTTGCATGTTGCGAGTAATATGGCAAATCGGTAACATGCCATCTACCTTTGGCTAAAGGAGGGAACTCAAGCTAGAAAACTCCCAACATCTTGCCAAGCAAAGAGCCAGGATGAGGGATTACAGGTTTTTCATTCCCACCAGCCGCGGTCTCCCGTTTCTCATAGACTGATCAATATCACCCAGCACAAAACAGCAAGCACTATCCATTCATCAAACACGAAATAACATCGGAAATGTCTCGTATTGCCAGAAGATTGAATACAATACCTGAACGCGGCCCATCGGTGGTGACACCACCAGGAAGATTCTCATGGTGGCCTTGAGAAAGTCATCTTGGTTGCGGTTGGTCTCTTGCAGACCGGCTTCAGAGATGCTGGCGCTACTGTGGGTGGTCTTCCGACGGACTTTGCGTCTGATACTGCCAACTAACCTTCGCCAATCCTGTCCGGAACCGGTTGCGCCAGCACCGGATGCGGTACCGACACCGCCACCACCCCCGCCCCCGTGAGTGGGCGCATCCTGGCCCTCCGACGACTTCGAAGGACTTAAGTCCCGACTGGGCCGCCGACTTAGGGCACCACGACTCGGAGTGCCAGCTGACGCGGACACCGTGCCGCTCCCAGCCCCCACCACCGGCTGCGACCCACCTAGGCAACCGTTGACGGGGTCCGTGCCCTCAGCGCCGGTGAACCCCTCCACCGGCCCGCCACCGCTGGGCCCGGTTGCCCCACCGTGACCGAACGAACCAATCGCGTAGCGTCCGATCCCGCTGCCGATGCTTAGCCTGCGCACCAGGTTACGCAGACTACTTCTCCGCTTCCTAACCCCTTCCGGCTTCCTGTCAGCCGGAGTTTCCGCGCTCTGACCTATCTGGACGGTCAAGTAGAACCCTGTCTCGATGCTCCAGTTTACGCCGGGGGTTTTCGAGAGCAGTAAACGGGATACAGGATGAACAGTGTGATTGTCAGGCCCAAGTGAACAAGTATTTTAAAGTGCACAGAGTTATTCGTTGCTAGCCTTCGAGACGTGAATATGATTCTACTGAGTTGTTGACCTCCACTTGTGCCAGTTCCAGTGCATCTATGAAGTCTGGGATAATCGATGTTGATATTGGTTTCTTAGTCATGTGCCCGGCGGAGCGGCTGCTGGAACCTCTCGGGCTCCTTGACCTACGACAATTCGATCGTTGTGGAGTAACCGCGCGGTCTGTACTCTAGAAATCTGATTTCTTCTTGTCTCCCGGAACTTTGTCTCCGGGTGTACGTATGTGAGGAATCTGTGGCTGTCGTAAAACTCGTCCAATGTCCCTCGTATCCACTAATGCACTTCAGTAAATTCCAGCTTGAACGTTTCTACGAGGTAGAACGGGCTTTTATTATCGTCCAAGATTTTGCTTTACGGAGGATGCCGTCCTTTCGTGCCTTCTCGACCTGCTTTTCTTATTCCGCGATCGTTGCTGCCTGCTTTCTTGGTATTTCAATCACGTATCTTTGCTTGTAAGTTGATTTCGTGGGAGATCAGCATTTGATGTGGACCAAACGTTGCATTAAGTGCACGTAACGGAGCTGAATCGACTTTTCAACGGAGAGAATACGAAACCGGTCCCTGACACGCTTCCATCATTTGCCTAAGGCTAAGGGTGCATTTACTTCTTCGAAAGGCTACTGCGCAAGTTCAAGCAGTTGGGTCCATCAGCACCTGGTCCTGAGTCGTCAAATTCATCAGCTGATGCCTCTTCTGAAACGCCTTGGTTTCGTATTTGAGATCTTCTAACCAACGCCGATGTCATTGGAGTCCAATTGTTGTTATAGAATTCAATGAACCTGGGACTCTTAACTTTCGCTCGAGAATAGATGAAACTTTAAAGAGCTGCAATCAGGAGTCTCCCGGAATTGTATTTAACTGACGGGGTGGGACCGGGGTTCTCTTTACACAAATCTCTTCGCAAAACTTTGGAGATTTTCGGGCGTACTCAAGTCGTGGTAAATTGAAGTTCGATTGCTTCCATTAAGCTATTCAACTCGTAGAAACGTCGCTTCATTAGTTAACTTCTAATGGAGCTTGAAGAATCCTGCGCATACATTTAAGCGAAAGGCTTCTTGATTCCTTCAAATATAGCAGAATATATGTCCTGGAAGATTTGACAAATAGCTGACACGTTTTATACAATATTGCTTGGCGGGGAAGTACATTTTTTTCTAAACGGCCGACCGAAGTATTCACTTGTTCTGAGGTAAATCGAAGTCACGATGCTCCGTTAGAATCTATCAGGCTTGCGTCTGCATTTAATGACAATATTCTCAGTCCTCTCGCAGGGTATCTTTTACAGTGCGCAAATCTTCAACGACGGGCAGCCCTTAATTTTTACAGCCAGCGCGAGGCAGTTTACGTTGTCTGGCATCTGTGTAACCAACGAATCAAATGAGAGTAGAATGTAGAATTCTCTTTAAGGAGAAATCAACGATCTAGGAACCTGCACGGAAGATCGAGTCTCAGAAAGCCCCCGGAATTATATAGAAAAGTAATCATGCACATGGACAAAGCTGTAAGTGAGATAGGCAGGAGTTGGGAGAAGCTGTAGGCCTTAAAATAATCTTAAAGGGCGACTGCTTTAAGAAAACGTTCGCATCCTTTTAATTATTCAGGGAAGCATGCCCGGCTACATGAGTACTAAGTTCTCACAAATTTTAGTACTCACGCAAGGTGGCAGAATTTTAATGATCCAGGCTTTAGCGAAACATGGCTCCCACGATAAAAGAGGTCCTACTGTAAGCCTGCGATAAATTACTTCAGATGTGAATAGGTTGGGTCTTGTTCTGGGTGTAATTAGACACCTTGGTCAGGCGTAGTTAGACATTGATCAGATGTAGTTAGGAATTGGTTAATTCTGGGTTTCAGGATTAGTTTCTGTTACTACTGTATGCATTTAATCTACTGAAGTAGGTAGTTGTCTCAATATATCACGACAAATGTTTTTCTAATTCTTCCTCCTCCTTACCAAAACGGGAATATTTTTTCCACCGGTTGATGTGTTTCACCTGAACAGTCTTTTGTGCTTTTTCGTGCATTAAATTTCATGCAACTTCGATGAATATGATCCGTGCTTGCATTACACCACGCGTTTCCGAAAGAGCGACTGACGTTTTAGACGTGTGGTCGAGAATAAATTATATAGAGCAGAAAGCTCGATGTTTTGTGTTGGTTAAAGTTCGGTCGGTCTTTTTTTACCTCTAGTGGTAGTGATTGAAGTGAAACCACGCGGAGGAATAAATCAACCACGTAATTTTATGCAGCATTCCAAGGTGCTTGGCACACAATGCGCCTTTTGCATGAACTTCTGTAGCCTTAGATTTGAGATGATGCATAAGGTATATTTGGTGGTGACAGGTTGCTAAGTTTTATTATCCTAAATTCTACTATACACGTCTAAGTAGCCTCTAAAAAGCATTACGACACTACGTTCTAATTCTTCCCTATAGGAATTGTACATTAACTCCCATCTACCCTCTGCTTCCCCAACACCTATAAGTCTATTACTGTCTACGGTCTAAATTATTCGTGGTGAGCCACAGTTTCCGGAATTCCTCGTTTCATCTTCGACATTCGATGCAATCAGACCAGATCGCTATCAGATCTCCACGAGGCACGAAACAGAGAGGGTTTCGCCCAACAGGCCGCTGGATAAATCGATTTGTTGACAGAAGTGGACTGCGCAACGCGCTGCAACTCCGAAGAAATTATTTGCAGATATTCCCGGTAATCCATGACGATTACCCTGGCTGGCACGTTCAACTGATTCTACTTCGCCTGAATTTCCCATCAACAATCTACTTGTCACCACACACGAACAACTTCCCCTTCAAGGAAGGATTAATATTCCGGCCGTCGCTAAAATTACAGGCGTCTTATCTCGCTTCAAAGTTTTTCCGTCGCCAGAATCATTTCTCTCCTTTTTCCCCAGGTAATTAATTTCTACAACTCTGAATGGTAAGTTGACAGCGCTAAGGTTGAATGATAGCTGGAGACCCACGGGGCTTTATCTTATCGCAGATAGGCTATCTCTCTTTAAAGGAAAAGAAGGCTGTTGGGGGAGACTAATTAATCGAGCGCATGATTCGATTCTGGTCAGGAATCAGATACGGACGGTGTGTTATTATAATCTGTCTTCGACTGGCAGTCCCCCTAATTAGAATTTCATTAAAGCACAAAGGCGGGACGTGATATTACGATCTGTGAGACCATTCCAGCCCCTCCTCCAGGTTTTTCAGGAGGATCCGAAGAATCGGCGAAAGACGAACGAGCTGGAAGATCCAGCGACACGTGCGGTACTCTAGGAAGAATAGTTGAGTCATTATCCGGCAATTAGCAATCTGGAGGCCTTGTTCTCGAACACTTTTAATCCATCCCCCGCATCAGAGACTCCCGTAATTGAGGGGACGAAGAGAAAACCATCGGGAGATAATTTTACCGATCCCAAATGGTTCGGCCAGCGAGGGGTTTCGAATCTGCTGGGACAGCAAATAAAAATCGCCGCTACTCATGACCGATTAATTGGCCCGCAATGAACGTAACAGGAAAATGGCCCCACAGTGTCATAGTTGAAGATTTACTGTGCACCGTAAAGTGCAACGATGTGCAAATTGGTAAATAAATCGCGGGCTTAAATGAAACACATATTTCATATCTTGGTCTTTTTCATATCTCGGTGCTAGGAAGAAGAGACGTTTATGGCCGCCCACGTCCGACGGGGTTCATTAAAACGTCGTTAAAATTCTGTTCCGAAGACGGTAATAAAGCTATCCCCGTCGACAAAACTCGACTACTTCTCGGCCACATACGTTATTTGGAGTTGTAAATCGGTGCTTCTCAGGCCACGCACGGGCCGCCTAACTTTGCTGGTGGATCCAGACGAAATATGCGCGGCACTCATGACTACTTTGCTCGAGAACCCTCGTCGAATTCTCTCCTAACATTGGAAACAGAATAATTTCGTTTTCCACTCTTCCCTACGCTTTTCCCGTTACGACACTTTTTGGAAATTCGAACTATGGCATGCGCGGCTGTTCCGAGGTACACCGAGTTAACTGAAATATGTCCCCCAGTTGGACTTAATAATCTAACCATTTTCATAGTCTCCATTGTGAGTTATGACGATTTTAGAAGCAATGTGAGCTACTGTACTCTGAAATTTGGTACATTTTATAGGTTATGCTAGCTGGACCGTCGCTAACTACCATAAGGCGCCACCAGAGGGCAGGGACAGTTGGTTCTAAAGAGTAAACGGTGCAAAAGGCTGAAAAAGGCTTCTCGCGTGACATGGCACTTTTTCAGAGCTACGATTCCCTACGTTTTCCAAGTTTATAACAGGCTTTCTTCGAGCCACCATGAACCAGAATAAATCCATATATTCGTGACCAAAAGCGCGCGTTACTTTCGGTACGTGCACCGTCCACGATTCTCCAGGAGATTGTCCAACGAACCGTAACAGATGCATCGAAATCGGGGTTCTGGGTTTGTAGATCGTCCGGCGATTTGTGTGTTCACGGACGCCGAGCACACGCCCACCCTCCCCTCGACTTTTCCAAATATTGAAATTCCCCTGATATTGCTCCTGACACATACGCGCATAACCGCCGCGCCCTCGCATTAAGCCCGCACGATCAACAAGTTACGCGGATCGTTGCACGGTAAATCATTCGAAGAACGTGTTTCTGGTTTCCGTGGCCATCTTTGAACGGAACCTTCGACAACGTGGATTACTGTCGTTCAATATTGGCGGTAAACAAAGCCGCAGTGGTCGATACCGCGAAAGCCGAGGACGATTCCCGTGGCTAATCCAGACGAAAACTGAATGGTGTTTGTTAGGGGTGTGCGGTTACCCGAAATTGCAGGACCGGCTTTGCGATTCGGGAGCTGATTTTCTTGCTGGAAAACTCTTTCCTCTGATCACATTGCAAAATCACAGCTTCGAAGTGTTCCGCTGCGCGAGATGTAAGAATTTTTTAGCAAGAAAATCGGCACCCCTAGGGTTCGTACAAAAGCGACGAATGTAAGCTTGCCGAGGAAGAGGAGCAAATGGGGCACAGTGCACAGAAGCAGTAAAATATCGCGGATCTAATCTTTTTAATTTACGCCCGGCGGGCGATCAACTCTCTCGCAGCCGCGACTTTAACCGATTCCTCTCGATCCCCGAGCACCCCTCGAAACGACTCCGTGATCCGCTTACGGAGTGTATCTAGTCAGCTTAATAATCCGAGGGTTGAAATTTTCAAGTTAAGTTTGTCGAGGGACCACCACCTATCAGCGTTGGTCCACGTGCTGGTAGAAAGGGGAATGGCCCCTAGATTAAACCGAAAATCTGATCGACCGCCAGGTAATCTCTTCCTTTTAGAGCCTTTCAGCGAACTGGCGCAGCCCACTCTCCCAACCCTGCCAAACGCTCATTCTCCGGCTGTTTCACGCCATTAGCCGGTCACATGTGCCATCTATCGCCGTCTCCGGGGAATTTAAACGACCCTTGGACTCCTTCGACTGGCGCATAAAAAGACACCTTGCTTGGAATTGATTGGAAATGTTTCTGGCGCCGAGGTGATTCCACTTTACAGTATCGGTAATTCCTCACTTGCTCCCTCTTACACTCTGCGCCATTTTCAAGCAAATAAGCACCGAGCGGAAAGCGTTTTAGTTCGCCATTAAGGAATCATCCTTCACAAACCAGTCGCTCAGAAGAATCTCTGTTTCACTCAGGGAACTACAAATTCCAGGGATCGTAAATTATTCTGCAAGAAAACAATGCTCGTTCCGCGCTCGAGCGAGCTGCGGGAAATAAAAACTGAAGTAATTTATTTCGAAGAAACTCGCCCAAGCGTTCCAATCGCAACTTCTCGAGCAGCCAGTAGGCACAGAGGGGGGGGGGGGGGAGGAGAGAATGAGAAAATTCCATGAATATTTACGCCGACGAGGAAAAAACGCGTGGAGGGACTACGTTCGAGAGAAAACTAGTACGAGTGTATTACGTATGTACGTCTCCGCGTATTCTTGGGAGGACCATTAAGGGATGATGTCGTGACGTTGATGGATTGGCAGTCTAAGCACTCGGGAGGGTGAATGCGAATCACGATGTACTCGACAATTTTTTTCCCTCCTGCTCATTTCCTCCACGGTCCGAGCACGGCGCCCACCCCTGAAGAAGATCGCCCGATACATCCCCGCGGTGTAGTGGTGCAGCTTTTCGTCGGCAAATAAGCGGGGAGCTGCTCGGCTTGCCAGACGTCTTGACTGGGCTTGCTTTTCCGGGCCCGAGGGTCGTTAAATCGAGAAACCTCGTACTTTTTAATTTACCGTTTAATCCTGCAACGCGGGCCGTTACCCGTGGGGCACTAATCGCCGCGAGATTTCAGCGTCTTTGGTTAACTTGGAAATTGTGGAAGTGGCGGACGCTGATTGGGTTACTCGATTATCTATAATTCGCGTCACTCGGATAATAACTTTTGAAGCATGAAGGAACGAACTTCCTATCTAAAGTTAATTGCACCATTACAAATTGGAGATTATAATTAGCATTCAGTTTTAAGCATTCCCAAAAAATGAATGCTGAGAAAAAGTTTGCGATGTGCGAATTAATTTGAAGCTTATGAAATTTTCGTGGTTTTTCTATACTGGCAGCTGCGCTAGAAAAAACGAAACTCGATACCGCTTGGTTAATCCACTCAGGACAGCGTCCACAGCTGCCCGCGGTGTGCTGAAAGTTTAAACAATTCCGCCGCGAACTTTCCTCGTGCTGCCGAGTCGAATTTTACGCCTCTAACTGTTTCATACAACGGAGTGTAAAGCTGATGCTGAATTACAATGAGATAACACGCGAGGAACACCTAGCGCTGTTAGAACAACATTGTAAATGAAAGTTACTGGATTATGTAACTAGGAAAAACTGTCAGCCATTCCTAACGACATTTCCAATAGATAACCATTCTGTCTTTAAAGAAACAGATGTTAGAGAAATCAGAGAAGTTGGATGTTGGATATAAAAGACGGATCCTTGAGTTTTCTTTGCCACACCCAAAATGTGATTCAGAATTCTTTCGTATCCACTACAATGCCGCATTATACGCCACTCCAAGTCGCCTCCCGAAGACTCTTGACTAACAGTTACGTTCCCAGAACGGAGATTCAGGTTGAAAAGTCTTGTAAACTACCTTCCATTACACTCGCACCCCGCAACTTTCATTGCCCGTACTATTCCACACCTTTTCCCTCTATTCCTTCACGCTTTTGGAACGCAAATTTCAAGAAGTCGCTCGCGCGGAAAAACTTTTTAATTGTTGGCATCGCGACAAGTTTCCTCGGAGGAATAACAGGAGAAGTGTTGTAAAAAGAACTGCCGGCCAAAAAGGGCGCAGCTGTCGTTTCCAATAACTCGCTGCATTCTCTAACGATGAATAGTAGCCTAAATTGCGGTCTAAATACAAGGCACTAGTAGTTAGAAGTGTTATGGACAGCCGGGCGCATGAATGATTGACTCGTACTACTGCTCCACTTTTCCGTTGGAAAGAAGTGTTCCTGTACGAAATTGTGGATGCGGAAGTGGTGAGCAACAAAGAATAAATAATAGGAAGACTGCGCTGTGCCAGTATATAGACAAGACTCACGCTTGGGCGCGTGAGTTGGATGAGAATAACATTCATAAACCAACGTTCTGCTTCGGATTTCATAATCCAGTCAAGTATTTCGATGCCACGTGCTTCCAGCATCGATTATCGCGCCAGCCCCTCACGCCCCGCTCCCCCAGGGGGATGGTGAGTCACCCCCATCGATCATCGCCTTCCAAATCTAATTCCACCCCAGACGAAAGACTCCTCAGAGGGCGGAAGATTTCTCAATTAACTTCTTCTTATTGCTCCACCGAATTCCCTTCGATTCTCCCCGGATAATCCATCCTCGTTCCTCGCGTTCGCCGGATATCCATGCGTGTCGAAAGGGAAACGAGGGAAGATAAACGCTTCGGGGTGTAGTAATTTCGTTTAAACATTCATTAATATAAATAATGTGATTTGTTATAAATAATGATAATGTCATTTAATTGCACTCGTGTCCCTTCTTTTGCAGAGGTTGAGGGGTAGATTCTGGTAACGCGTGGCTTCCGAGAAATGCATGGAAATGCATTACTTTCTGAATATTGCCGAGCGGTGATTTTAGCGCCAGCAGCCGGCAAAATATTTGATAGAATATTTGAACGAGCGACGGTTGTTGCGCCATAAAAACGCTTACAGAAATATTGTGCAAGCGAGGATGTACAATTTATACGCGAAACGTGCGCGATGTTCGTAAAACATTCATATTGTAGTTCCACGCGCGGTATGTGTTATTTTAAATGGTTTCAATATTAATCGAACGATAAAAATGGGTAGCGGCGAGCTGAAAAATTATGAGGGTGAAAAAGTAAGGGGTAGCGATAAGGGAGCTTGCAGAATTCTGGATCGAAGACCGAGCGCGAGGTGGAATGAAGGAAAACTGAGATAATTAAAGCCGTCAGGGTACAGGAAGTTGTCTAAAACAGATGAATAATCCTGGAACCCTGCTTTGAAATATTTACATATTTGCTTTTGCGTTTTCTTTGAGCTTCTTTAACTACCTACTAAGATCTTCGACGAGCATTTCCCAACTTAATTCTTCCTGCGGCTGTTTGACGAACTTACGGTTACTGAGATATGGAGCTCGCAATTTAGACTAGTTCATTAAAATAAAAGCTCGCAGACCCAGCGGAGTTACCTTATTTCAATCGTGGAACGCAGTTCGTTTTCGGCCTTTGACCGCATTCCCTTGCTCGGTTATTAGATTTTCGAGAAACCCACGCAGCGAAAATTTTTCTGGACAAAATAAAATATGTCAAGCCTCCTGGCTACTGCCATTTCAATTTCTATATTATTCCGTAATTCCAAGTTACCTATTCCTTGTTACTCGGCAAAGAAACATTTGGTGAGCCAACCGTGAAGCTTACAGTCAGATTCGCTCGCAAAGAGTAAAGACAGTGGGGCGGGAGAGGGGTGGCGGCAGAAAGAAAGTCCCCGGATCTAGGATCGAGAAGAAAGGGTTTCCTTAATGCACCGCAGAAGGTTTACAATGTCGATGAATTTTCACCAGAAGGGCAACGAAATAATGCACGAAGACAACGGGAAGCCCCGTTTCTTTGGAATCGATTACACGGCAGAATTCGCCCGTTGGATTCGCCTTTTGTCCACCGAGACACCGCGACTTATCCTGGCGAAATCTAAACTGCCCTAGGTGACGTATATTGCGCTTTAAATAGAGACCTGCACCGCGTGCATCCCCTGCATATAGGAGGATGTACCAGCCATCTTCGTGGCTCGGGTTTGCAAAATGAAAAAGTTGCACTTCCCGCGTCGGAGAAATTACTTATGGCGAAGGGATGGAACTGGTTTCCGCTTCCCTCGCGAGGAAAAAAGTGGGCGAATGGTTTGAAAGAAATTCTCCAATTTGCACGATGGTTGAAGTGGCAAAAAAAGCAAATTCACAAAATAGGTTCCATCGTTTTTTTCGTGCCGTATAAAAATTGAAAGCATTTCATGCCTCTCAAGGCTGCCCTAGAGTAAAAGCACCTTAATTACTGGGACGCTTTTGCTTTTTATTGTCGAGAAATCGAGGACTGTTTTTTTTCGGTGAACGGTTCCAGCAAGCGGCGAACGGAAATAGTGGAAAGTTTGCTAAAATGGCAGCCGTCCATTGTCAAATTCTATTGTTAACTTAAAACTAACATTCCACTTCCTCCTACTGTCGTAATGTACCCCGATAAATGAGATTAAATGGCCCTGATACCGATTTCAAGCGAGCATGCTGACTGTGGAACAAAATCAGGCGTGGAAATTTAACAGATCGAAGCTATGAATAATTTATGCAAACCGAGGGGCGTTATTAAATCGCCCGAGGCGAGGAACGACGGATTTTCATAATTTCATAATATGGTGAAGGCGTAATAACTCGCCACACAGAACTGGGCACAGGTTGGTTAAACGTCCGGTGGTTTTCAGCACCTTTGCCCTAAGATAGGGGGAACTAGCATGTCTATTTTTCTTTCCTAATCAAGAAATGGTACACTCCAATGTTATTCATAGGCTTTATTATCCCTACAGTAATTCCAGGCCTTCCGTTTTCGAATGAACTACATTCTGATGGTTGAATGAGCGATATTTATTTTTAAATGGGTGACCTTTAATTCAACAAAAATGCGTGCTCCCTGGTGGAGGTATTTTCCAATAATTTTTAATTATAATAACAATGTAACTTTTTTGTTACTTTTGTCGTGATAAAATTGGTAAAACTCAGGCAGGTCGTCATTAACGGACATTCTTTTAGCATATTTAAATACTCGTCATTAATGTGTTTAGTTTACCAGAAAATGGAACACTTGTAACTTCTAGATGAATAGTTTGAACTTCGATTTTGCGATCCAACGATTGCCACATTGCGTTAATTAATAAAGTTATTGTTTTCGGAAGTTTCCTCGACGTCGATGCATAATCGAGCTACGTGTTGATAATTAATAATTTCCACGGCTAAAATTACTAACTTCTGCTAATGCTTTCACTATAATCTATCGAATCAACGCCCGCAGCACTTATTCAGGGCAGTAGCGAAGGTTTCCAGGCGATCTAAATTAACGTTCCTCAAATTTCGAAAGCGTAATTACTCCGTCACTTCAACAGGGGAACAAGTGGCGCAACTTTTATTCTCCGTTAAATGAAATATTCCAATACCGCTGCGATAAAATTACCATACAGGGGTTTCGCAAGGTTTCAGTAAAAATATGCTTTCGTATCAGGCATTCCACTGACTCCTCTCAGTTAAAGATAAAATTAAAACAATATACAATTAGAGTTCTATAAATGTTACAGTCCCATCGTATAAAAGTAGAATTAGCAAATTCGTATTGCACAAAGAAAATAAAATCGAACGTCTCGACCATCGATTCCTCCGCCCCCTTTCCCACGCGTATCTGACCAAATATGTCGACACTCGGCAGCTGTACCCCTTCTGCCTAATTCTCTCGGAAAGTCGAAAAAAGTAGTGTCCACGGCGGATCGCAGAAAATGCGAATATCACAAGCGTCACGGTTATTGATTATTCAGAAGCCCGGAGAGCCGCGATTCACCAAAATGGAGGCTTATATAATGTCGCGAGCCAGCGAATCGCCGCGAAATTGATAGGGAACCCGTGAACACCAGCACGAAACGCTTGCCAAGCCGTGGCAACCGGTGTTCGAGAGATCGAACGGGAAACACGGCCCGCGTTTCGCGCGTGGAAAATAGAGTCCCACGCGGTCAATACCTACGTTCGATCGAGCAAGGAGTTTCGCCACGAAAACTACTGACTAATGCACGAGCCAACCCACCAGTTTCTTTGAAAACCATCGCTGCTGCGTAACAATACAAGCGGAAAAATTGCTCTTAATTTATCGATCGACATGGCCCCCATTTAATTTCCCTCTTCCTCTTTTAATATATTATTTTCTGCCCTACGTGACTATTCCCCATAGTCGAAGGAGGCATTTAATTTTCCCCGTCGTGGTATTAAGCAAAATAAATGCGGGGACGAGTGTAATGTAATTTTCAGCTAGAAATACAATTTGGAAGCAACTTCCTGCGCTTCGAAGTTCCGCGATGTGCCTCATTTACACCGTGAACTTTAACTTTTTATTCTACTGGGAAATCATCTATTAACGGCGGAGTGAATCGTTTCTATGAGTTGATTGCGGCAGGAAATTTCGTTTCAAACTGTTCGCGGCGCTTCTTGTTTAGACTGAGATCTTTCGCAGATTCTCGTTAGGATTGATCTTCGAGCGATTTTAACGCTGTAGTCTGCACAGCGAGTCGGCGAGAGAAGAGCAGCCGGAATTTGAATCACTAACAAGCTGATTTGCAAGACAAATGTTTAACAACTAACAGTGGGTCTTTAAACCATTCCAAACATTAATGGAAGCAGAAAACGTCTTCATTTAGGTGTTTCTACTTAAACTACCCTCGAATAGAAGGCGCCAATCTTTTTCTACCGAGAATTTTAATTGCGCGATGAAAGAGTAATATAGTATGTAATAGTGTGTATCGAAAATTTATTTTCCAACAGTTAAACCGGGAGCACTGGTATTACAGTTACGGTAGGTACTTCTACGGAGTTCTCGAGCCGAAAACTTGGCGAATCGATGGATTTCTGGTGTGTATTCATGCACGGCAACGCGATTCTTACGCTACAAGGCGGAATTTGTAGCATTTCTCGTTGACTCGTAGGTGGAAAAGCTTTTATTCCCTACCTGCGGTCGTTCTCTGCGCAAAAAGGAGGAAACCTTTTACGCTTCAAAAATCCTGCTCGAGCAATAAATCAAATGATAGATTCAATTTCACCTGGCAATATTTGATCCCTATACTTAATGCACCGATAAAACCAAGCCTGGAAAATACAATTGTTCCTTTCGAAGTAGCGGGTAAAGTGGATTTGATTGCGTCTTTTTTCTTTGGATAATTTCAAAATGATTTATTAAGGTGTCATATTAGTGTGTAGCAGAAAATAAAGGAAAGCTTTGAGATCTCCCAGTAATCGCCCTTTGCTATGAGTAAATGGTCCCATGAATAAGAAAAGAATGTTGCTTGAAAATGAAGTTGAGACTGGCATAACTGAAGCAATATCCGTGGAATCGAATCGTCCCGGGCTCGATAGGAGACTCGATTTTCCGCCCGCGAGTTCCTATATCGAATGAAATGGCAACGTTACCTTCGACTTTCATCGACGATGCCATCGCGAGCGTTGCTACAGCACTAGTCCTCCTACATAAAACCGACCGACGGTGTGCGCCGTGTATCTCTTTAATCGAAACTTCCACCCCGATCGTGACGCAGCCTTTCCCTTTCTCTCTCCGCACTTGCCGATTCCTCGGCTCTATACCGCCAGCAGTCCGCGATCCTACGTATCCCGGAAGCACCGTGCCTCGCTCGTTTTCATGCGTTTCCTTCTCATCTCGGGACGACCGACCCGAACGTCTAGTATTCCTGCGTCCTCTCGTGCGTGGCCTCTAGCACAGAATCAACCCCCGTCGGTCGTCGCGCACGAAACGATCCCGGTCATCTCAGACTCCGAAGGGGGGCAGGCGGGACGAATGACAAAACGGACAACTACGATCTCCTCCGAGTCGAGGTATATATTCCCCTGCTTCCAGCTAGTCGGATATCTCTCTACTTCTCCAGCTCTGTTTGCCAATCCCGTCTCTACCCGCGAAACCGAGCTCTCGCGCGTTTTGCTACCCTACCTCAGGCTCTCCCTTCCGGCCGGCCAACCGATTATACTTCCCCAAGATTGCGAACGGGAAAGTCAACAGGGGGCCGGCGATATCCCCTCTTCCGTCACCCTGGTTTCTCGGGGTCGAAGGGACGGGGGAAGGGTGTCCCGACAGCGTCTCAGCCCGCGGCGGAAATTGTGGTCACGCTCGTCCGTCTGACGCTCTATCACCGCGCTTTCGTTCTGTTCTCGGGGGCGAGGGCGGCGTCGATCTTACCGGGCTGAAGTCGCGCGTCCTACTAGAGGGAAAATCCGTTCTCCGTCATTTCGAACTCAACCCACCCCCGTCGTGCCGGCTCACCCGCGGACGGGGGTGGCTGGAAACTGCGCGGACACCCAACGCCATTCCTCCCCACGCGCGTTCGTTCCCTGGCCTCTGCCCGCGCGGCTTCTTCATTCTTGTCAACTCTCCGTTCCACCTTTTCTGCCTCTTTTTTTCCCGAAGCAGCGTAGAAATTGCCTGCGTGAGACGGCAGGCTCGCTGAGGCGGCGCTCTTCGACGACGTCGGCCCGCGGGGTGAGCTGACATTTCTTTCGGGGGCCAACACTTGCCGGAACTTTCGGAGTTATTTTAATTCGGGGCTCTTTTAATTAAGGCGCACTACAAGTTCCAGAAGTCTGTCGTAGCGCGTAGGAAATATTAATGGCGGGACCGAAGACCGAGGGCTGCGGAAATGAAAGGAAATCGATAGCTAATGTGCAATGCAAATTAACCAGCTTGGGATTCCTCATATTTCACTTGTTAATCGTTAATGTCGAAGAATGCTCTTTCAGCGGAAATTCTGTTACTTTCAGCCGGGTTTCTAGGGGTGAATAGGATTGAATCGCAGTTAATGAACCTTCGACGACAAGCTGCAGCTCGCTTGTAGCATTTAAAGGGGCAGAAATGCGTGGATTAGAAGAAATGATGGAGTGAAATGGAAGCAAAGGGGGTGACATAAGTGCGTACTACTGTTCGACATCTCATTTTCCGTGGAAACATCGGAAATCAGCCGGGGAAATACGACCGAAGTGTTCAGGAAATAAACAACATATTCTACTCCCTTCTCGCGTGACATCCCATTCCTGTGACCACTCAGCTCGCCATCGGTATCGTACTTTCCTTTTATCGTCGATCCCACTTTCTTCCCTTTCTCGTCATTCTCACTTAAACTGTAAAGCGCGCGCACAGTTCTGAAACACGGGAAAAACGGGAGAAAAAGGGAGCACGAGTGGCAGGGTTTAATGCGCTTAACGGGAAATCCTTGACGATCAAGAAAACTAAATTACGAGGCAATAGCTGGTTTTAATTCCGTTGTGAAATCGGTGAACGCGGAAATATGCGGGGCCGTTTTCTTCGGTCAAGTTGTTGCTTCAACTTGGCCCGATGATTGGGTTGTGTTTGGGACAGAGGTCGGCAAAATTTTTATTTGAATAAAATTTCGAATACCGAATAAAAGTTAAAAAAAAATTATTCATCATGTGTCGAATAAAGTTAACTCGGATTAACGAACAAATGAGGAATAATTTTTTCAACTTTTATTCGTTATTCGAAATTTTATTTAAGTAAAAATTTTGAGCAGCTTGAAATACCTGCAGTTATTAACTATATGTCCGAAGTATCAAAGGAATTGTCGATGAAACATTTTATTACGCTCTGTTATATACATCCACTTTTTCGCCAGAATTTATATTTACTAAGTGAACGGAGTGATTTAATTTCCTGCAAAACTTGAAGTTACAGAAGAATTTCACTTTCCCCTTCCACAAAATCTCCCCCCTATGAGTATAAGTTAGTAGTTAAATTCGGTCCTACGAATTCAAGGGAGTCTCTAAGATGATTTAATAGATTAGCTTTTAATAACTTTTACAAAAATTTGAATTTTCACAATCAATCTCCGAGACTTTGTAGAGAACACCCAGGCGAGTATGTTTTCCTAATACTATTTCCCTGTAATAACAAAGTTACAACCCTTTGAAATTTGATCCTCAAAGGCAACCCAGGTTGCTTAGAGATATCACATTTCAAACGCTTATAACTCTGTTATTAGGGGCTATAGAAAAAAAATGCTATTAGGAAGAAATATTTGCCTTGTCGTCCTCTACACCACACATATTGCAGGATCACTGAATTTTACAAAAATTTTGAATTTTCGCAATGAAACTCCGAGGTATTGTAGAGGATGCCAAAGCGATCATCTTTTCTTAATATCATTTCATTGTACGATGTCTTATAACAAAGTTATAAGCCTTTGAAACTTGATCCTCGAAGGCAACCCGGGTTGCTGAGAGGAACCTACATTGCTTTCCGCGGTTTCTCACGATAAATGCGATGATTTCACAACTCGAAGGGTTTACCTTGTTTCGGTTTACTACAAACCTCGAGCGTGCCATCCCGCTCGAGATTTCCTGAGTGTTCCCAGCAGGCAGGATAATAAAAATATTTCTAGCTTGGACGTCCGTGTGCACCGGATCGGAGAAAGTATACCTGTGTTGTCTGTTTCGCGGGTAGTTAGTTGCCGACAAAACGTTGCATCGACCAGCTTCACGCACACGCTTTCCACAAATTCGGAACGCTATTAGATCTCGTCGGACGAGAGTGGGATAAGCAACACGATCCGATGGGCCTATTGAATACCAGAAGCCGGGAAAAATAAAATCGGTGGATGGCGACAGAAGTGGTGAAACACCTCTCACCCTGCTCCAAAAAAGAAGCGGCGCAAAAGGAGGGATGGTACAAACGAAATAAATCGGGCCGGGGTTGTAATCCCTCCATCGCCCTGGAAAGCTATCAGAAGTGAGGGTTTCGCGTTGAGGAAGAACGCCCATTAATTTCTCCATCGATCCGCGTTTCTATTGTTGAGAAAAAAAAAGTAGCGGGGGGTGAGGAATCGATGGCCGAGCGGCCCTGTGCAAAGAAAACTTGAAAGCGCCGCGACCGTGTTTCGTGTTCGACGAATTTAATGATCGACCCCCCTTCGCGCGATCGTATTTACATTGCCGAGTGTCACCGGCGCTGCGGGAAAAATCGACACGATTTCCAATAGATTCGCGATAGCTACGGTCGAAACAATAAATCCGTGTTTCTCGATTCTGCTGGGCCGAATTCGACGCCAAGGGCTTTGTGCCTTAATCCCTGGTAACTTGTCCATGTCCGCGATACCGTTCGAGAGTACGGTGTGATCTAATGAAAAAGGGATCGTGGAATTGCTCACGAAAACGGACAGAACGTGTTCACTTAACACGGGCTGGTGAATGAACCCCTGACGGAGTAATTTACGGTTGCCGGTACGCGACCGGTTCGCTTAACTTTGTCCCTGAGAATGTGCGTGAGCAAAGGCCACCGGCGGCGCTATATACATTTATCAGATGATTGTCTGCTTGTACGATAACGAAAACGAAACAGAAGGGAATGTACGAGTTTGGCGTAATTGATGAGATAGTTGGAAAACTTGCTGGGAAAGTTCGGCGCAAGTATCTTGTTATATCCTGAAATAAGGAGCGATTACAGTGCCTCTATCTGAAGAATTCAATCTCCGTGGGACGTAGCATTCTCGTAACAGTTTTATCGTGCTTTTTATTACACATTTTTTAGGGCTTTAAGCGAAGGAGAACGAGTAATTACGTTTACGCCAACCGGTGCCATAACTTTATAGTTATCGCAGCCTCCCCTTAATGAAGAAATATAATTAATCCTCCGTGGCGATAAAGATGAGTATCAGGCCAAAAATACAACGCGACTTAATATCGAAGCTGTACCTTGTCGATAAGTTAACAATAAAATTTTGCACCATCTAGTATTAGAATTCAGAATAATCTTACGTTACCAAACAAACGACGCGGAAGGAATGCACGAACCACTGAATCTCGAAACCTACCAGTCCATATTACCCGAAGGAAATCCGTTTCCGGAAAAAGGCCACCCTTTCGATGCCTCCGGAACGACCACAAAAGTAAACACAGGACAGACACCAAAGGAAGCCACAGTCTTTTCTATTTCATGCAAAGAAACAAGCAAAGGAGCGTCAGGAAAACCTTGCAATTCCGTTGCATCCCTTTAAATATTTCTTACGGTGATCCGGCGTGTGAAAACTTCAAAGGGGGGCGAGCCGCGATACCGTTGCTAGGACGTTCTTTCACGGACGGAACTTTCTCTCGACTTCAGCGGTGAACGCAGGACACAATTATTAGGAGTAATAAGCAACCAACGACCATTCAGGATCGCTTAATAAAGGGATGGCCGTACGAAAGGCAGAGGAAGACGTTTCTTTGGCTCGGCCTCAAAGGACGAACGCAACTGACGACTGTGGCGGAATTCCTTTGAGCTTGTCCGCAAGACAACGCGAATTGTTCGCTGAGACATATTCCGCCGGTCAACGCGTTACGACGTTTTTCCTATTCCCACGAGGGGGACCTTTTGAAAAATAATTAAAGTCTTGGCAACATTGAGTAGATAGAGTCATCCCCCAAAGGACTGATGCCAAAGTAGATTGAGCAAAAATATTTCTTGGGAAATATTCGCTGCGATTACTTTGCTCTCTGTTGACGAAGACTAGTTACCGAATCGATTGCCAGCTGCCTTCGTAGCCTTAATTGATTACTATGGACAGAGTGTCGGGTTCGACTCAGAATCAGTCTTATTAGGCTGTGATCCGTTTGCGAGATGCAATTACGCCGGTGTCTCGTTATAGGCTTGCTCGGGATGGCGGCGAGCTTACAACGCATAGTGGGAATGAGCTTATAACAAGACCTGAGTGTACATTACAAGTGAACAGTATTATTTTCTTTCGGAAATCAGAACCCAATTGCCTGATCCTGAAATAGGAATTCAGGGGCAGTCCCGTGTTTCGGGGTGTACGTAGACACACGTTAAACTAATGATATTGCTTCCGAGGCACTTACCGAGTGATGCTTCGCAGAGAATTGTCCGAGATACAGCAGAGACAAATTTCGGACACCAGCCTTCAGGCTTCTCCATTCGTTCCTGACCTGTTGCTCCTTTTCGTGGCTGAAACAAAAAGTTAACTGGTTAAATATAAACTCTCGCGGCGGATATTCTATAAATACGAGGGGAGAAGCAAAGATAACTGTGTATCCACTGCCGGGAATGGGTTCAGCTTTATTTTGTTCTTGCTTTTCCCAAATTCCTGGTAAACACAGTTCAAATTATTGGACAGTTTAATCAACTGCTCCTCATCTGGTGAATATGTTTGCTTTTAATATTTACAAACATAAAGAATGCAAAGGGAATGATAAAATATGGAATGTCCAGAAAGCAATTTAGAATTTCGTTAAAATCAAATGTATGAATTTTTCTACGAGTGTAGGTACACGTGTGGGTGAAAAAGTGAAACAGCAAGAGAAACCAATTCTCTGCGCGCTTCTGTGAAAGGAGATTCTTCGGATTGCGTTAATTAGGCAACCGAAGGAATTTTTTTTGCTCCTCGGTCGGAGAATCTCCTCGAGCAATTAATCAAACCCAGAATGTTCATAATTTATCATTCTGCTTGGAGGAGCCTTTTCATTTGAAGAATCAGCGCGATGTGTATACCAACGCATTATGTATGTATACGTAACGGCTGATAGCGAATAAATGGAAACCGAACTGATTTTCGATATTGTCACGCGCGCGCTGATGAACCTCGTGAATGATTAATGATCGCCGGGTGAATTAATAACGGCCCGTAAATTCGAGTGAAATCCAACAAATTGCTATATCAAATTTTCAGCGTGTCTCAGCGATTAATTCTCTGGGCAGTGGGTAGAACCCCATATCGATCGAAGGGGAATGAAACAAAACCGAAAATTCCATTATCCTCCATTTCGTTAATTAATTACAACTTGTATTCCGTGCGAATAAATTTATTTCACGTAATTCGAAAGGAGAAAACGAGTCGCGCTATTTCTCATTTCTAGGGGCGGAGGGTGGGTGAGGGTGAAGTACATTCAGATACGCACACTTCCGAAGGAATAATCTCAGAATGCTTCCCGTTTAACCTTTCCAGAGTGTTTTAATCTCGCCAAGAGATAAATACTGTAGGGAATGAGAAAGGGATTTCGAGGAAACAGTCTCTTCCATAGGTTTTGTCTGGGTTCGTTCTGGACTCGTCGATGCGTTAGGCGCGAATGGGAGGAGCGCGTTAAGAATCGCGCGCACATATATGCTTTTCCTTCCCTTTCGACGAAACACACTGTCTACCGCTGATTAAAACCTTCTTTCCCGGACTCTCGCCCGTTCACGTCGGGCTGAGCCCTCCAGGCACACATCCACTGTGCGTTGGCGTTGCCGGGATTGGGTGGGAGGAAACGGTTCCCTCCGTTTCCTCTTCCTTCGAGATCCTTTCAAGGGAAATTAACCACAGGTGAGTCTTACGTATGCTACTCGCGTTACTACTCGGATTATTAAAGCGGAGAGCAAAGAAATCGGTAACTTCTCTTGACTCCCATCGAGGAACTGCGGCCGGGCTGATCTTTGATCTTCTTGAAAAATTTCGTAAAAGAATTCAATGGGAGTTTTCCGTCTCCCTGCGCGAGGACTATCCGCAGCTGGGTTTCGCGATTTCAGAATTGGTTAG
The DNA here is from genome assembly GCA_944738655.2 of Andrena hattorfiana. Taxonomy (NCBI): domain Eukaryota; kingdom Metazoa; phylum Arthropoda; class Insecta; order Hymenoptera; family Andrenidae; genus Andrena; species Andrena hattorfiana. The sequence continues at coordinate 1,871,861 of OX122895.1, forward strand.
TAGAGGGAGCGGAATGTTGAAATCTCCTTCGACTCCTATCAAGAGAAACCTAACTCGTTCAGTTTACGCCCTGACCTTCCTCGAGGATTCATTAGAAAGAAATCCAATCAGATGTATCCTCGCCGGACTTACATTACTGTTTATGAGCCGGTTTAAAGGGGTAAAGGGGTTTGAACGTGGGCCGGAGAAAGAATAACCGGAATTGCTCAAGGCTAGCGCCGGCTAGGGTACTTCTCGGGATTGTTAGCAACTGGGTCGAACCAATTACGTACGTGGCACGTAAACTTATGCTTTTGTAGTGCAAGGTGATTCGAAGTGGTAACGAATGACCCCTCCGTTTCGCGGGGGAGAAGGTATGCATCTCGGGAACGGAATCCGGTGAGAAGAAACTGGGTGCAACGACTGTTGGGTCTACGCGGAGGAATAATACATTGGAGAAGCTTGTTAAGGCTGGTTCGCAAAAGCTCCTGGACCGAGAGCTTTTAAAGTTTCATCGGCGAAGCAATCCCGTTATATTCATCGGGGAAGCGGGTGTCTTTGCAGGCATCAAGCCACGTTCTCGGAATCTATATGCAACTGGATTAATTCGAGTTTCTTTTCCCCCCCGGAGTATCGATCACCGAGCCCGGTCCCCTCGGCAGACCTCCCTTATTTTTTCGTCAGCAAAACCGTCTCCCTCGGAATTAATGGTTTCGATAACAAGACTGCACCCTTCCGTATTTCACCACCGATGCATGCGCAACCCCACCGTTCTGGCTGACATGTACGAGTAGCTAATATCGAGACACGAGTTACGAGGATCCTGTACGTAGGTCTGTAAATCAAGCCGTTCGAGCGGGGCAATTTGCTCGGTTTCCTTTAAATAAAAGGAACGCCGGGTCGCTCGCCGCGTTAGCAAAGGGACTTTAATTAACTGGAAGTTGTTGATAACAAAAGACCACCCCAGTCGGGACTGATACTGTCGCGACGTCGTCTGCGAACGAGGGAAGCAAGATGGCTTCTAGCGATTCACCGACGCGACCGACTTTCAAACATATTACTTCCATTCGATTCGAGGAGGCTACACTTTTCGCGAGCAGAAAATGTTAAATGTTACTTACGGTGATTTGAGCTCGTTCTCGTGCTCGTCCGTGGCAGTGTGCGCGAGGGCTGGAAGGCTGCTGGCCTCGAAAGGTGGATTACTTAAATCTGGACAGTAGAATGTAGAAACAGGAGATTTACTCGCTATTCTCTTTGCAAAGCTTTGAGGGGTTACGTACGTTTAACCGCGGCGAAAATAATGACTTTAGCAATTTTGGGGGGGATTTTATTAAGAAGAGAAATAAAACAAAGTACTTTAAATATTTGAATACAAAAGTTATTGTAAATAATATTTTTTGTGTACTTTATGGACTAATAAGTCAAGTGTAATAAGTATTCCGTTTTACTTTTTTTAATGAAACCCCTAAAAAATTTTAAGTTGGGACATATACAGCCTGATATTCCCTCTAATATTATTTTTATTTGTTTTTTAATATTAAAGCTAATCCGTAGAATTCTATATGCACGAGGAAGAGAAATTAATTATGCATCGCGGTTACCTATAGTGGAATCATAATGCTCGCTGTGTCGTCCGTAGGGGGCGGTCTTGCTCAAAAGCGCGTTCACCCGTCGTCTTGGACTTCTAGCCTGCTGGAAAACGCAATTTCTTTTACGTTCGATCTTGCCGCTCGGACGGACATGAAAATTAAGGAAGCCTCGATAGATGGGCGGCCACGGAAAGGGTTTAGAGGGGAGGTTCATCTTGGTCACGATAAAAGATGCACAGCGGACAAGACGAAGGTTCCTTGTTTCGCGAAAGAATGGACTGGAGGATTTACCGTCGGCTTGGAAGAACCATTCTATTTAAAATCGACCTTTTTCTAGCGTGGCCGAGGCAGATATCTTTCGCTGTCCAGTATTGCACTGTTACGGATATTTTCATCCGCTTAATGCGCCTCCTACATTCGAACGCGATTGCACGTGGCAGCCGAGAGGACGTGGTCCAATCATTTCGCGTTATTTTTTAATATGATGGCGCACGATTATTTACGGGCCGCACAATGCCGCGGAAAATTAATCGGTCATGTTTCTAGCGAATGGAGATATTAAGGTGGTTTTCTCATTAAAACTTGATTCGAATGGGAGACGCTTTAAAATCTGGGTACAATATTCTCGGAGTCATTTGGGAAAATCTAGTTCAATCTTGCATGACGAGGAATATTTAATTTTAGCCCACACCTCGCTATCTGCCATTTTAAATCAAACAAATTCATTTGTACGGCTAAATTCATTAAGAACCAACAACACAACCAATTCCATCCCCTTCGTCTCGTTTGCAGCAGTGTTTCCTGCGTCGAATTTTATATCAAATACAAATGCAAATCCGTCTTCCGTGACGTGACTTCGCCATCGACTCAATTTCCATTTCAAATTCACTTAAAATCCTATTCGAATTCAATGGGAACGCTCATTAAGCTTTAATTGCGGTGGTGAGCGTTACGTAACTAGCACGGTGCTGGTCAGATTCAAGAATCCCCTGAATCGATAGAGCGCAGCTGATCCGCCACGCTGGAAAAACGTCAAAGGACCTTTCACCCTAATAAGATTAAGCTAAACGCGCTGCTAGATGGTCGTGGGAGGAAGAAATGAATGAAAATGTAAGCCGCGGCAATTTACCAGCACAATGCTCTAGTTAGGGGGTCGAGTCGAGCCAAGATCCCAGTGGATAACTGTGTCCGTACAAAAGAGGAATCTTACGAAAGTTGTGTCAGTGAGACTCTGCGTCCTGGTGACTTGAACCTTCGGAGAAAGCAGTTCCTCGGACGTGCTGTTCCTCGAAGGTGCGATATCCAGTTCATCGAGACATTCATCTTCCACCAGCGAGACCAAACTGTTATACCATTGCGCGCTGCTAGGCCTAGAGGGTTTTGAGGGCTCCTGCAGACGGTTCAAGTCTTTGCTGAAGCTTAAACTCCGCCTAATCGGCTGCAGGCCGCGGTTTATCACAGCCGGTAACTCCGCGCTGCTTCTTATTAGCGACCCGATTTTCCGCCGAAAGGAGGCCTTCCGCTCGAATCTCCCGCTCGATCTCACAGCGTCCCCTGTCAGGTCGGAGCCCGGGACATTGTCATCGCTGAGGCGGTCCGCCGAGTTCTTGCCCCATAGCTCTGAGGAAAAAGAATTTCGCATGCCTTTCTTTCAGGGAAATAGTATAGAGTGGTTAAAGGGGGAACCCTATTTTTTAGGCTAAGAACATATCAAAATTTGGGATTTTTTTTTAAGAAACTAGCGAGTCGATTCATCTGAAATTTGGAGCATCCTTTTATGCGTCTTTGGAGAAGTTGCAATTTTTTTATATTAATTTTTAATAATAAATATGGGAGTTATGCTGTGCATAATATTTATCTTCCATGATTTTGAGCGGCGTGATGGTCGACCATGCATAACTCCTACATTTGTAGTTAAAAATGAATATAAAAAAACCTGTGACTTCTTCAAAGATGCATAAAAACATGATCCAAATTTCAAAAAAATCGAATCGCTAGTTTCATAAAAAAAATCCCAAATTTTGCTATGTTTTGAGACCATAAAATTGGGTTCCCTTTAAGGAACGAGATGGGATATTAGTGCTAAGCGGAATGCAACGAATATCAAACAGCAGTCCTTCACCCAAAGAAATTCGTCCAACCCAGACGCAGTACCTGATTCTGTTCTGGATTCGACGGTGTTCGCAGATACCTCCTGCTGTGCTTTTACCGCCTTCGCGCTGGAGGCTTTCTGGCTAGCCCTCTTCGACTTTTTCGAAACCCTCTTCTCGTCCGTCTTCAGCGTTGTCATTGTGCCAAGTTCGCGCGGACGCGCGCACGACCGCGCTTGACTTGGGAAAGAAAGAAGAAAAAAAAAATTGGAATTCACTACGCCCCAGCTTGACGAATTGGCCGCGTTTCACTTCGCAAAATAGTTGGCCACATTTCGCTCGAGGTCAGCTGGCCAGAGATAAATGATCGTTTCACGTGTAACTCCAATCACGCGAAGCGTTTAAAGCGCTGCGGATGAACCGTCAATAATGCCGTCGTTTTCGAGGCCGCGGGCGAATTACGCGGATAACGCGTTCGAGTGAACAATTAAACCGCCCCGGCTGATACACTCCTCTCGGTTATTGTGAATTTCTCCGGCTGGAATTCGCTGCGGTGGACCGTAACGTAACGCCAATCGCTGCGATTATGTGCGCGCAAAACCGAACGAATCGGCATGATCGTATTACGATACAGAATTCGTATAATTATCATAGACACGCGCGAAGCTATTCGATTTCAGCCGCTTACGTTCCAACAGCCGTACGTCCCCACCGACCTCTAGGGCGATGTATCGGTATCACAAAGTTCGACCGCTGGCGAGCACGTTGAATACCACCTGGAAGGGACGAGCGGTGTTTACATTTGATTGGCGCTGAAGTGATGCTCGGGGGATCCTATTTTCTGTACGACTTGCGAACGGTCATCTCCCAGTGACGTTAGTCCTTGGTGGCGAGGGGGAATGTTTGTGCGCGTCCTCGTGCAGTCCTTCCTGATTCTCGGTTGAGCGCAGAGGTCGTATTGGCCATAATATATCACCGCAAGCGCTGATAATAAGTTACCGGTGTTTATAAATCCTATATTCAAGCGGCTCCATTAAGCTGCTAAATCCGTGATTAATTATGGCAACAGAAATAAATCATTATCAGCGCCTGCAGTGAGACAATAAAATTTGTGAATTATTAGCGCCGCTAGTTATTGATTATTCAGACACCTCAGTTCAGGCTTTATTCAGATTAAGGTATGAATATATTTTTCCTCATACTAAACGAGTCACTTGGTTTATCCTGTTCTCGCGGTGGGCTGGATAAACAATTCCAAAAATTCACATAGAGCTGTAATTTTGTTATACACTCCGTTTGTTTGTAATTTGTATTTGCAAAGTTTCAACAACTGGAGGCAGCCGCGCGTTGCAACTGGAGGCGCACTTAAGCGGTATCACTGTAGGTTTTCCCTTATCGTGTTTTCTTTCTTATCATTGCGACATAAATTAACCATATCGAAGTTATCGCGCGAGCAATCGCGCGTTTTTCCTTTCCAGGAAGTCAAAAAACTGCGCCCCGCGCTGGTGTCTACTTCAGTACTGAGAATTTCCAATTCTATCATCGGGTCGTTGATTTGGGGCGAGGTAGAGCGACGAATCAGCAAATCGATTTCACGTTAATCTATTCAACCGTGGAAAGTAAGCGATATTTTCTGCACAAATTTTTACTTGGCGTATTTCTCTAGCGGAACATGTAGTTAAAGCGAAATGTGGGCGTACTTATGTATAGTCGTGCTCCGTCATCGACGGTTAAAGCTATCGTAAAGGTAAGAGCGTATCGCGACATTATCGTCGATTCTCGAGAATTGTAATGAACAATAATTTGTTTGCACTACGATAGAGCTGCGAATGTTCAGGTTTAAGGCGGTCTTGGCTTCGACATTGAAATTATATTCACTCTTTTGCTATACTGTATTCATTTTCGAGGAAATATTTAAGAAAAGTGTAAATATGTTGAAGCAGAAATCACTTTTACCAATTGGTTAATGATGAAACATCAGAAATATTGATAACTAAAAATCAATAGCACTAAAGCGAATGATTGTTCCATGGATCGATGAAGGACTCGCGTAGTTTCCGGCTACGAAGCAGGAATAATGGTGCTACTAGTGCTCCCAATTTCAGCCTCGAAATTCACACTAGTTAAATCGATGCAGCGTGTTCCACGTAACACGTTGCCACGTTCGTGAATGCGCTGATAAGGTTTGCTGAAGGTGGCGCGAAGTTCACCGGATTAAAGCAGCAGCAAGGAATCTTGAAAACTATCGCTAATAAATCCTAGGAAATATATGCATCCGACAAGCGCGGTGGGATCGTTAACTCGTCTCGGATTAACTGCAGATTTTCTGACTTCGTATTCACGACCGTAATCACGTGACGTAATCTCAAACCATTTGCAGGTGTTAACGTCTGAACCGTTCGGGTATTTCCAACAATTACCTCGGTACAGCGAATTTCCAAATTATCTTTGTTGCACGAGATTTGCAATAGTAGAGGAAGTTTACACGAGGCCTGGGTTCGCATGAGAACGTACGCTAAACGTACTTTCAGAAAAGTACCAAACGATCTAGATCTTCGGTGTGCACAGCCGTATACGCAGCTTACGTTAAATACCCATCCCGCAGAGCGAGAACATTAATTGGTTGCACCAGTTGATGACCCCGCGATCGCCCATAGTAAACAAAGGAATTAAAGAACAGATGGTCCAGTTAGAAGACGAGGTCCACTTATCGAGCACGGCACACTTCCACGCGGCTTATCGGAGTGATAAGGCTGCGTTCGGTGCACACACGCGAAAACGCTGCCGAATCCACGATAAAACTCTTCGGTAGCGCGCGGCCAGCTATTCCCGCGACGATCGTCCAACGGACAGGAATTTTGCACGAGACACTGAATCCAACAGATCCCGACAGAACTATCGAGATAACGTAGCCTTATCGCGGGGCTTCGGTGCTGGCTTCCATCGATATCGCGTCGCCACGGTGCGTAAACGCGAGCGCGAAAATCGCGGCCGCGCGTGGCTAAGAAATTAAGGAGACAGGTGAGGCAAGGTAAGCGTTTTGCCTGCGAATATGGAGGGGGGAGCTAGCAGGAAAGAGACGAACGGTCGTTCGATGGAACGGAACAGATGATCCGGGAAAGAAACCGTCGATCGGCGAAGGAAAAATGTGGAATATCAGTGGTGCTCAGTTGCGCCGCGCTTAGCTTTTAGTTTCGTGTAATTCTCCAGTTGCGGCGATTATACGCGCTTATAATGTACTGGGTGCTTCGTAATAGGTACAGGCGAGTGTGAAGTGATCCTTTATAAGAGAGTGGAGCGAAAAGGTGGGATAGGGTTTTTCCGTACGGAGCTTCGTTTTAGAGGAAATCGATTTTGAAGTTGGGGTGCTAGGTGACAGGCAAATACATGCGCACCTCGCCAGTTTCAAAATCGATTTTTCCCAGGGGGAAGACCTCTATGAAAATGATGTAACACTTTTCGGTAATTCCATTCCATGGGGAATCAGCTCCTGACAAAAGTATGGTTAAGCAGCAGTGTTCAGTGACCCACGCGCCATTACGTACCCTTAATGACCACGAAGGGCATTCGCGAATATCAGTAGGCACCTATGCTGTAAAAAGTTATAGAACTAATGTAGCTGCGAGACGGCTATAAACTGCCGTGCCGTTTTATTAACGGCGGGAGAGAAACTTACTGGCGCATTCGACATTCAGGTGCCGTGAAATAACCTTTGTCGAGTATAACGAAACGAATTTTATAACTGCTGTTTCGCGACGAAAAACAGGAATTTATGTTTTATAGGAACGTTGAATCGTATAAAAGATGTTAATTAGGAAGACAAGCGTCTTTCAGAGGCAGTCAGATTAATGCTGCGACGACTTGTTCGACCGTCCTGCCTTCGTGTTGCGAAGAATAGGTAACGATGCTGAGGTGAAAGTAATTGTGGCATATGTGGCAAAGATACAGTATTAGAAAGGTTGTAATGTGGGCGAAAGTAAAATCCATTCCTCCCAAGTTTCCATTTTCCCCAAGAAAAATCCCTAGTAACGGTAAACTGGGAATCTAATCACGGTATAGTCTAAAAATTAAGATTATGGCTCGCTTAAATTACAGAAGCCGAATTCGCACGTGCACGTGGCTGTGATCAGTTTTTTACAGCTAGTGGAGGCTGAGGGATTGCTGCGACAGATGCCTGTACATCAGCGTCAGAATCCTAATGTTTGGCTGGTCGCGAACTTTAGGACGCATCCCTTGGCACACGTGCGAAAATGTCGATACGAATTGTCTATTTCTAGGTCGCGAAAGTAAGCGGATCGATACGACGGGGCTCTGCAAAGGAAGACTGTGTGAACTGGCGTACGACGTTTGTCAGAAAAATTCGCAGGGTGCGTGTGCCTCCGGTTGCGCAATTTCCTGTGCCGGGTCGGCCGCACAGAAGAGGAACTAACTCTGTTGGCTTTGTTAGCATTCGGAGGCTAAATCAGCCGTGCAAGTCGGGCTGCCTACTCGGCATGTTTCGTCGTTTCCTTGGCATCTTTAGCCAGCTAAGGACTCGCTCAGGTGTCCGCCAGAGAGTCCAAGCGCATGAATCGCCTTTCCTCCGAACCGTTCTCGGGAATCGATAAACGTTTAACCTAAATGTACTCCCTTTACTATTGTCTCTGTGCTGATTTTCCACCAACGAGGCCATTGCGACCACTTTTTTCACCGACAAAGCTGTGAAATTGTCCGATGCCTGCGTCGTGCAAGAGGGATATGTGCACCGGTGTGTATAGGTCCTAGAACCCCGGCTCAATTAGAAATAGATAGCCGAGGTAGTGAACCCCTGCAGAGTATATTCGATAGAAAGTTTGCACTAGATCAAAAGTACTGCAAGAAATATTTATATAGGAGGCTTTTGCAGCTGGGAACGCGAGCTGTGCTATTAGATACCAATGAATAATAAAATCAGCTGAAGTGGACCTTCCTTCATCATTCTCCAATAATAGCAGACTATTCTCGAGAATGTGTGTGATGAACCGAGTGTCGTGAAATATGGTGTACACCTAACTGAATCGAATTAAATCGAGATCCGGGAGGGCGACCTTTCTTTCAACTTTTAATTGTTCCGCCATCAGCAACGGGAGTCCATTAAGCGGGGGAGGGGGGGAGGGCACAAATTGGCAGTGCATTATGTGGACAGAGTTGTCTGAATGCAGGCGCACGACCCGATGAAACCGGCGCAATTCAGTGACGTCTTTATTAAGTCAACAACTTGCTTTAGAAATCCGTCGCATTTTATGGGACAGAATTAAGTCCAGAGCCCAATAAGCAGTGCGCAGAAAAGTAAACGGCGGCACACGGTATTCGGAAATGAAGGGCGTAATTGGGTAAACAGTGCATGGTAGGCACTTACCTCAACCGGAGGAGTAATAGCCACAGGATCCTAGTTTTCTTAAACCTCAAAGTGCAGCGTCGTGTAGATCACAAATTGCATCATTGACCGGTGGGAGATGTTTCATCAATCCATTGGCGATCTTGAGTATCTGCTCAATGAAAGATACCGTTCAGTTCTCTTCGTATAGACGTGCACCTTCGTGAGGGAAATAATACTAGAGATCAAGATAAGTTTAAGAAATATAGGCAGACGTGTTCCTTCTTTAAATAATAATAATTTGTGTAGACCACAAAAATACATTTTAAGTCACCAATTATAAATATTTCGTACCAAAGTTGCACCTCTATAAGATTCCTTTACACGAAGAACGTGGATCACAGAAGTTCCAGAGGAAAACACTAGTTTCGATAGTTTTGTATTAAAAAGTCTCTTTGGTTTCGTTTCGGAACTATAGTTAATAATATTTATTGCTTAATCACAGTTGTATATTAAAATTACATTCGCCCTGGGACTAATATATCCGCAGGAACTTGGTTGGGGAAATTGCCTCCACAGCCCGTAAACCCGCGATGTTTTTCAGGAGACTGTAGTCGACCGCGTGGCAGAACACCTGGCACAGGGTGGTACATTCATCCCCACCAACTACACACGCCAATCCACCCTCGCTGCCCTCAGCAACGCGATTTCACAACCGAATTAGACTATAGCTGCTTTAAGCCGCTAAGTTTCAGACTCAACAATTGAGTGGTGCATTTAAAGGGACAGCTAATAAGCAACCAGGCCAAAACGAAGTAGGCGTTCATGAATCAGTTTTCGAAAAAATAGAGCAGAATGAGTTTTATAGAGGAGGAAAGAAAATGAAGAAGACAAGTATATCGTTGCAATTTGTTTCAAAATCTGCTGGAATAATAAATCATAGGTGACATATTTCACATTTGACAAATTTTACCAAATTTTGAATTTTTTGGCAATCAAACTGCGGGGTGTCGTAGAGGACTCCAAGGCGATCATCTTTTCATAATACCACTTCGTTGTACGACGTCTTATAATTAAGTTACAGGCCTTTGAAATTTGATCCTCAAAGGCAACCCTGGTTGCTGAGAGGTATCAAATTTCAAACGCTTATAACTTTGTTATAGGCGCTATATCTAAAAATACTATTAGGAAAAAAGTATTTGTCTTATCGTTCTCTATAACATACCGGAGTTTAGACCATTTTTGTCGAAAATAACCGAACTCGGCAACAATCTCCAATGTCAACACATCGAGAGACGTTCCGAGCACTCAATTATAGTTCTCAACCGCGATAGAGATCGGACCTCTAAGTAGGTGTGCACGATACTGTGCATTATATCTGCGATTTATCAATTCCTACATCAATTCTGTCGACTACTCTACTACATAGGAGTCCTTTTAACAGGATTGCACAGAATATTCTCATCATCAAGAAGATTTTTTGAGAAACACATTCCTCGATTCAGAAAACACCTTCTCACGACTGAGAAACGTGCAGAATACACAATAAGGAATTACTTATATAGAATCTACTCATCATCGACGCCCCTGGGGTGCCAGCTGTACATACACAAGCAGCGAGTCGCCTGAACGACAAATTAAAAAAGAAGCGCTTGGTTATTTTACAGACTTCTGCAATTGAGTTGAATCTATGCAGTAGTTCCTAGAATTACCGTTCTTAAACGTAGAGTGCGCGACAAGGCAATTGATATTCCACGGTTGCGGTGATTGTGTTCACCTTACTCGAATTGCCGCCAGATGTCAGGACCACCTAGTACACTATCTAGGGAATAATTGCATTAAGCGATGGCGTTATAGTTGCCTCGTGTTAATAAAAATCCGCCCTCACACGAGAATTGTGACACCTCGCGGCCGACATTAGTGGAGATGTGATATTTTCCGGTAAAGTAGTTTTGGCAGTTCTTTGAGACGTCGAACGAGTGTAAAATACTGTGGGAGATGTAAAGATTTCGTAGTCAGAACCCGAATCGGCCTCGCTAATTTGTGGCTCGCATCGCTGCCCGGAGCGCGGACAAACTTTCGGCGAATCGTCGTGTACATCGGACACAAGTAACGTATATCGCGATAGGGCGCTCCGAACTGTATTAAAGCATCGATCGGTGCAGTGAAAGTGATAAAAAGCAACAAAATCCAAGTGTTTTTCCACCATGTAGCCGATAATGCCGTGCTTGACGATACAATAAGCTCCGGTCGCTCGCTAATGCTCGCGCTAATCTCGTATAAGGTTAAAACTCGCTGGATTCGCAGTTATCGTTTCTCCCTGAGGGCATTAATAGATGAAAATGAGTGGAGATATGTTCGAGGGAAAGGATTACCCGACTCAATGGGCCCTGAATCCTTCCGCTTATCAAAACATGAGTAACGATCAAGGTAAATGGAGTTAGAAGTATTTCAGTATCCGACGTGTATGCGATTCCACACATCGTACAGCTTCTAATCGACACACAAAACTCTTGATCGCTATTCAGTCGACTGGGCAGCATTAGCTCAGCAATGGATCAAAATGAAAGAGACTGTAGTGCCACCAGCACCGCCTCCGCCTACCATTAATCCTATATGTCCTGGGACCGATGGTAGCGGAGAAGCTCCTATGGATATGGACACCAAGGAAGATGACATACCGCCAGCCCCGCCTGCACCTACTATTAGTGGATCAGGTAATGTAATGACCTTGAACTCGCAGGACTAATAATAATATACCAGATATTTGCCTACATCACAGTCACGCGAAACGTGACACGGAGGAATGCATGATTGAGCTTGATGTATCTAAGAATATTACAAATAAATTCCAAAATGCAGTGAATTTTCATTTATTTTATCACATTTTTCATTGTATAACAATGTGTATGGTCTACTTTTATCATAAAATATTGCAGCTTGTTACAATAAAATACTGTATAATATGCTTATTTATTACAAAACAGGTGATTAATTAGTGTTGTAGTGTCGCTTTGTGTGTACGATTTTTTTTTATGGCCTTAGTTTCAGAGAAGTATATAATTCATAATTCTAAAATGACGTTTTAATTATTTGTTTAAAATTGCTGTACGATATTTGTTCTTTAATGTCAGCTGAAGCTTGGAACCAATGGAATCAGTGGGGCCATTGGAACACGTCGGGTTCGGGTGCAGGTACTTGGGAGTGGACTGGTGTACCTCCCCCTGGGGTTTCTATAGGTTCCGATGGAAAACCTATAGGAATTCCTACAGTACCGGTTATTCCACCCACCCCAACTATATCGACAACATCGGAATTTAGTGTGCCACCTCCAGCAGCACCGTCGTTGTATTCTTATAATTCAGTACCTCCAACACAACCTTATAGTCAGGTTAAAATTGTATTTCTAATATAGTACATATCATCAATTTCACCTTCCCGCACCTCCCGACTTTCCTTAGATTTAATAAAGAGAGAACACCACGCATTAAATTCTATTAAACCAGCTGATTTATTAATTTTAAAAAATCTTCCACTTTATTCCAACTTACGTTTTCGATTTTTTTTTTTTATTTAATTCCCATTAACCCTTCCGCTGAATCGACGTGAAAACGAGATGTGGGTTAGATTTGAAATTTACAGGTAATTAGTGTTTTGTATTTAGGTCAGTAATTATTGGTCCGGGGAACCACCGACTACAATACCCCCCCAGCCGCCCCCCTTCATGAAGGGAGTGAGGCACGCAAGTAGAGCACCGCACATGAGACCCATCGACAATGTGCGGTGCCGAGAAGACCGAGAAAAGACACCAGAGGAAGATACCACTACAACTATAGGTAAGTCCCAAATATATATATCTAAAGATGGTGTGACGGAAAATGACCCAATCACACGCTGTGCATGAAAGCTGTAATTTACGTATGTACATTGCCGATTATTACCTATTACGAAGATTTAATGGATTTGTGTGGCCATGTTGACGAGTGTCCGAATAGTTTCGGTTGAATGACAAGACGGTCATGGTAAAAGTGTTGATAAGGTGAGAATATTTTTACTCTAGACGCGGCAAAACGTAGGCAATTGCCGGCATGGATTAGGGAGGGTTTAGAAAAGATGGAAAAAGAGAAACAGAAAGCTGTTGAAAGGGAGAGACAGGAGATTCTGAGGAAACAAGAGTTAGAAGCCCGTAAGCAAGCCGAAGACGAAGCTCGGGCGGTTCTGAACCCTTGTAAAAGCAAATTTGTAGGTGTCTGAATGCATTTAATTAATTACCTACCACGCAAATAAAGTTGCATGAGTGTTCACGCGAACGACATGATGGCAATGTTTTGTGTTGCCCTTTGGGAACGTAGGATTCTGATTCCGAAAAGGAAACAGAGCAGGAACTTGACGAGGGGATACGTACGCAACAAGTAGCTGAGAAAAATTTCGAGCGTACTCCAGACATTCTCCTCCGACCACGGAAATCGCGGTTTCGGGATGCGGATTCGCCGGATGCACATACGCATACCGATAGAAGCCCGACCATCCCTTCTAACACCAGTTTAGGTACACCCAAGCGGACGAGGGAGGAAATCCTGCAAGACGTGGTGAGCACCATGCGTACCAAATGCGACCATCTTGTAACATGGTTGCGCCGATTACAATCGCAACATTTTGTTGTGCAGATGTTGAAGGTACGGAGGTCGCTTACGGAAATACTTTTGGAGGTAACGAACGAAGAAATCGGTTCTATATGCAGAGAGGTTTGGAGCCGCGCACGTGCCAAAGGTACCCCAGATACACACGATACAACTAACAAAATTGATATATTTCATACTTTCGCTCGCCAGTGCACAGAATCTGATTCACACGAGTCTCGTGCAGTGTTGCGGTGAATTTTATTTGCCCATTTCTGTAATATATAAGCTTTTAAATATTAAACAGAGATTATTCAATTCATAGAGTTACTTATTCGATAATTTCAGGATATCCTACTTTATTTTCCAGGATTTATACACGTAGCATAAGTGATACTCTGTTTTTAATATAGAATCAGCAAACTAGTCCTGACTATAAATTACCGTGTCGCCCGATTTTCTCACGATTTAGACGCGTACTTTTTTAGTACAGACGAGCATTGCATTTTGATACCACTACTCGTTTCGAATATTCTTTTACCAAGTCGCTTTATCTTCATTTCTTAGAGATAATGAAATGGAACTGTATTAATCCGACAAATAAATCGAGCGGTGAAGAATTGTGTGATGAAACTCTATGTAACTAGTGTAATAAGAATTCAAACACTGTACAAGCAAGTCACTGAGTTCTCAATTGTCTAATTATTGATCAAAACGAAATACATCGATTATTATCGATTGCTTCGAAATTGGAAATGCGAATCGTGTAAAAACTATTAAAACACTCGAAGAAACAGACAAGTCACGTGTTCGAATTATAAAAATGATTTCTATACTTTTTTTTCCTTCTGAATGCTACTTTTCTTTTTGTAATTTTTAAAAAAAAATTCGCTTCGCCTTAAACGATACTTGTGATACATTTAGTAATTATCAGAAAACCACAACACGCCTCTAATTTTTTACACAAATATCCGTATCTATTTTGACTGATGTCGCTCTACCATATATGGTCGTATGTAATGTGATTGTTGTAATGTGCTACTAACGTCACGTCTATAGAAGTTTCAGTTTTATATTTCTAAAGGGATTCGTTAAAGATTTCTTAAGGTATATGAGGAATGAAGGCAGGATCGACTCTCCTTGTGCGATATCGGTGATGAATCAGTACCATTTAATTTTGGGGGGTATCCTGATGATAGCTTTTAGCCATTTGGTACTAAATGCGTGTGTATTGTAAGTCCCTGCAGGAGAGACCCCCGTCGCATCCCTCAACAACATGGCCCCTCTTGCTCAGATCACTCGTAAGCTTGGTAAGTCCCTACGCCATTACAATATTACGCACGGCCATCCTAGGATACCGGTCGTGTGTGCAATGCCAGTCACTTGTAAAAAATGCGTTCCGTGCATTTGCTGCGCTCTCTGTAGCCATGCTCGCTTATAAGTTATCGTAAAAAGTGAAGATGTCTTTCAGGACATTTTTCGATCATAGCAGCAGCATATTTAGTGGTCGAGCGTATGTTTTTACTTTGAACCGAAAGAAAGGCATACTCTGGACAAGCATAATAAACTAGACGTTTCGTGTAGGTCTGGGCATCTATGGCGACAGCAACAGCGAGAGTGAGGAGGAGCAGAACGAACACATCCAGGCTCAGAACAATGACAGCGACGAAGAGCTGATAGTACGTTTCACAGAATTTGTTTTGACGGGAGTGGAATAAGAAGCTTTACAAATGGGATTGTACGTTGTTGTTACAGGAAACGTTGAAACGGCGGCAGCAAGCGTTCAAAAAGACGGAGGAGGAGATCGAGGCGCGTCTGGCGGAGGAGGATGAGAGGGAAGAGCAACGTTACGAGGAGCATTATAATAAGCAACAGGAAAATCATACTGGTAATACAAGCTGCAAGGACTCAGGTATGTTTCGAGATATAATAAAAACCTATAGACGTGTGATTACATCATTAAGCGTAACTCCGTAACATCACTACTTTAGTTGATGAAAAAGAAACGGTAAATAATCAAAGAGAAGCGTCTGAAACTTTATCGAGCGGCGGACAAAGTCCACAGCAACAAATCGTGCCGTCTGATATGGCAAAGACCGATACTCCGTCGGGGTCAGCCGACTCCGAATCTAGCAGTTCCGACTCCACGAGCTCCGACTCGAGTCGTAACTCGTTGAAGAAGAAAAGATCGAGCAAAGTTCGTGAGCGTGATTACCGAAAGAGGAAATCAAAGAGTAGAAGTAAATCGAAAGGGAGAAAGTCGTCCCGGTCTCGTTCTTCCGAGCGTGGTCGAAAACGCAAGTCCAGGTCTAGATCGATAAAGTCTTCACGTAAAGAGTATCGTTCAAGGTCTTCGAGCAATTATAGGTCGGGCAAGAAGCACAGATCGAGATCGAGAAATCGCAAGCGGCGTAGATCCCGCTCCAGGAGCTTCCGCAGATCTAGATCCGTCTCAGCCGCGAGGAAATGGTCAAGATCACGTTCCAGGGGAAAGAGGAAGTCTCGCTCCCACTCGAGGGACAGAAGACGAAGTCGATCCTATTCCACCAGACGGAGCAAGTCACGCGCTAGGGACAAGCGAAGGACACGGTCCCGATCGAGGGGCAGAGACAGATCTCGATCCCGTTCCAAGGATCGAAAGCGTTCCGAGTCTTACGTTTCCAGGAGCAAGAGGAGGAGTCGATCTAGATCTAGGGATCATAGAAAATCGCGATCAAGGTCAAGGCAGTCGAATCACAGGGACGGTAAGAGATCGTCGTCGCATCGGTACAGGAATTGAACCTGACCAACTTCTAGCCAAGGTTGTATATACATATTCATATTATAATAACTTTTCGAGATATTCATACAGGAACGAATAAAAAGAAACGAGAGATACCTTTTGTTCTCCATAGATAGATAGACACATATATAAACACCAGAAGCTAAGGTTTTCATTGTGATTGTCCATTGAAATTTTCCACGTGTGCGCGCGCGCGTTAGCGATGTCGAAGCGACTGGGTCACTTCCTGTTCAATTCGTTAGGCTCGCTCGAGGAATAATTCGTTTACTTGTAACATAGTATCCAAACAGTTTTGTAATTATTTCAATAGAACGTCAGATTTTTACCCCTAGTGCTACTTTGCGTGTATCGTCTTATTTTCTCCTCCTTCTGCCCGATATATCCTAATCCCGTCGATGAACAATTTAGAAACATTGCGTCATCCAACCATTCTCCCCTTTGTCCAGTTTGATTACTCCTGAATGCCATTATTTTGTAACAATATAGTCTGCATTTTCCGCGCAGTAACTCGTTATATTTCGATCACTTCCGGTAAACGGGCATCAACCGTTGTTCTTAACTCTCTCCAGAGCTCCACTTCCGCTACGTACTAATTACCATGTGGGGCGTACACGAAACTGTCGAAGTGCAAACAAAGTTTATACTAGATTCTAGGATACCCGACTTATTTCTTCTCTCTTTGTTTTCAATCTATCTCTTGTGTATATGTTAGAATAAAAAACGAGACCATTACGACTGAGAAAATAGTTGAAATCGTGGGTGATCCATTGCATGCAGAGAGGTTAACTTACATCCGGTGCCGTTAGATGTATCGAAGTACGTTCGACAAACGTTAAAATCGATTGTTTCAATATATTGTAAGTATGGGCCTTACACACCATTCCTATGATAAGTGTTATAACTCATTTTTAATTGAAAGAAATAAACAGTGAAATATATGGAAATTTGATAGAATAAAAACATCGCCACCATGCATGACAGTTTTTTCGTGTCTTCTTCATGTTGTAAAAAACATCCTGTCTATTGCATTATCATAATTTATTTCATATAAACATTTGATACAGTTTTAAAATTTCATTTGTAGATCTTAGCTTTAGTAGTAGTGTTAATAGTAATTAGATTCTATAGAATATATCAGAGATAAGTGGATGGAGTGATCGAGAGTCAAAGTTTGGTTTGGCATGATATTGTTAACTTTGATACATTAAAATGTATAAGAGAACATCTGCATAACAGAAGTCAACGTGTTTTCCTTGTTCTCACGCAAAGTCAGTATGTTGAGTTAAATTTACAAACAATGAAGTATCGGTATCTGCAAAATATTTTGTAAATTTCTTGTCCCTTTGCTTGAGCAATATTTGTTGGATTGGAGTATGTATGGAAAGCTCAATTGAGGAAAGTCTGAGTCATTAAGTAACAGATATGTTATTTGAACGATATTTGTTTATAATATCAAATTTGTAACCAGACGTTTTCTTTGTATAAACATTCGTTTTGTAATATTTTTATTATTAGACACTTTTTTCCTGCAAGTTTTTGTTATCTTCATTCTTAATCTTCTTTCACTGACCAAAGCTGCGTTAATTCCTAGTTAAGGTTATCTCTTCTTTTTTATAAATATGAGTCATTCAGATGTAAATCTGACTAGCTTTGTATTAAAGTAAATTTGTAAGAATTAATAAATTAGAATAAATATTTTCCTATTCCTAAAGAAATACTTATAAGTTAGAAAAATTACATAGCGGTTAATAAATATTTGTAAAAAAAATGATACCAACAAATCTCTAATAAATAATTTTCAAATGTGTCACTTTCCTTTTAACATAGGCTTCTTGGAACCCTAATAATATCTGCGGACAATTCTGCAAGGAATCCCAGCAACTGCAGTTTAGGCATAATAATAAAAATTTCTATGAAATCTGACAGTGATGCCAACTTTTAACAATTAAAGTAACATTAAAAACTATCCCCCCTCTTTAAATTCGTAACTAGTTATTTTTAATAGGAACAAATATTTGTGAGATGTTTCAGTGTTTCCTGCATTTATTAGTGTTTGTCAGTGAAAGAGTTAAGAATCTTTCGAAACCAATGTTATAAACCAAAATCGATTAAATATTTAATGTATCTTTGCTCGCAATTTCCCTAACAAAAGAATATTAAACAAACAGAATATCACTATTCGATACATTTTTTATCTTACATTTATTTCAATTTCTTCCTATGCTTGATATGTGCAATAGTGAATTCTCACTTATTGTTACACTTATAAGAAATCAACAAAGATTGGTCTTAAGTTTGATAGTCCTTTCCACTCAGGCAGGCACTCTGTCATATATGTTATTGATAAACACTCCTTGTCTTCATTGTAAAATAGGAAATGTAATGATATAATTTTTTCACATCTTAATGATTCTGCCTGATAAGGTAATAATTGAATTGGATATGGTCTGCAGACACCAGTTACTATAAAATAAGGTACATATTTCGATCTATGTGGATAGCTATGGGGAGTTTATATTGACTAATCTTATCTATGCTTATTAGAAGATACCTTACTCTAAATATACAGTAAATATACATGTATGCTTAAACTGTCTGAATATCCTCATCACTGTGATTAAATGATAGGGGGTAGCCAATCATCAACCCTCAAACCACAATCAGAATAAAACTACTTGAACATTTTTGTCCCCCTGTTGTTCCTTTCTTCCTCAGAAAAAAAATATTCCAATATAAGGAAAAGAAATATTATCGAAAAAATGTGTTACGAAAAGTGATCCTGAAATAGAGACCCAAGTGGTTTAAAGGTTGAAGAATGCTTCATGAGATGCGATTACTCTCATGAACGTCTTTATAGATAAATGTGTACAGTGGAGAGGTAATTCTTTTACCAAGCAAGATTGTCGGGAGGGGTGGCTTGTGAGTAAGAACATTTTTACAGTTTAAGCATAGTGGATATCGTTAATTCGCTTTATGTATGGACTAGAGTCAATTACTTAAAATAATAGATCTTCGTACGATATTGCAAAGAAACGTAGTTTCAAGCTGTTACGGTCGAAGGATATGAATTTACAGTGTGGATCGTCAAATCTTGTTACCGACATTGTCCCTATTTCTTGTCCGATGAACTTTTATTGTTTTTAATTTGTGATAATTGGAAGAGATCGAATGCAACTGTAAGTTGTAAACTGAATTACCAACTGGTTTGATTATCTTCGGTTGGTTCTTTACTGACTTTAATAGTGTCACAACCATGGATTCGCAAACAACATATCACGTCTAGAAAGAACCATATCAGTAACAAGCCTCAACAGTTTTATCGCAAAGCCGATCAGCGGATTGAATGTTTACAAATAATCATAGCAAAATAGGTTCGTATATTGTATAACACTACGACGACATGAAGTAGGTAAAGGACAGAATAATCGTAGGTTAAAGTTCAAAAAGACGCGTGGATCCGAAGTAGATGTCGCTGGTATCCTTATAAATCATTACCATACTATCCATAAGGTTTAAAACGTTCCTACTAGCAAATAATACAATATATATATATATATATATATATATATATATATATATATATATATATATATATATATATATATCTTTCTATGTATATCAAGATTGCAATAGAAAGAAGGACGACACCGTGTCGTTTCCTTCCTCTTTCCCAATCTGATATGTATACTGCAACGTAACGCAAAAGAAAATCACGTTTCCATTTCGACCTCCTTGATTCGAAACATGGAAATCACAACCCCCTTCCCCCGAAGTCGATCGATCTGTTCTCACCGGGACTTCCCCTTTCCCTTCCTCTTTCTTCCGGTTCTCTTCTCACAGTCTTCGTTACCCGAGTACGGACGTTAACGTTCGCAAAATGAGGGTACATATATAAGAATTATGGAAGGCTCGTCTAGCTTCGCTAAGCGTCGATTATACATGTACATAAATAGCGTGTATAAATTAATTAAGTACAAAAATTACAAACTTATTAACAAAAGAAACATTGGCAAGACTGAGGTTCGAGCCAAATCGAGAGTTTCATGGTTATCTCCTCTGCTTCACTTTTTCGCCTTGGCCAGAACACACAACTGTACTTCTCTTTCTATAATAGCGTTTCAATTACCTAACGCGTATCACAGAATCCATGTGTACCCCTTTAAAACAAATTATTACATGCACGAACGGAATGACACCATTAACCCTTCGCGTTCCCCTATCGAGTCCCCGTTCGAAGTTCCTGCAAGTTATATCTGGGGGTAATAAAAATATTCCATTATTGCAGTGTCAGAAAAAATATAAGTTTGTTTTATTAATAAAAATGGGCCGCAAAGGGTTAAGGAAGAAAGAAGAAAGAAACGATAGTACGTACAGCACAATCACACAATATACTCAAAGGGCCTAACTAAAGCTAAATCCAGTGTGTGTTGTGTTTGTCGTGATGAGAATCGAGGCGATTAGTTTTGTGCTACCTCGATGGAATCACATGATCCCGTAATCATCACCCTTTCGTTACGATAGACGAGCAAGACACTCGAAACTGCATGTTCCACGGAGAGCATTCGTGTGCAACTTAACAGTACGGACGAATTAACGTAATCAGGCATACATACATTAACTGTAATGAGTATGTTATGTTACAGCACTATACGCGAGAATACTCTTAACAGTTTAACCGATATTATCTGTATGATACAGTCACGCGTTTTGTGATCCGCCTCGGTGAAAATATCTCCTGAGAGATATCTGTGAACATTTTAACAGAATATGGTGTTTTAATACCTTATCCATTGGTAATGTAGGGCATTAAGTATAGTTGGTAGTAAGTACTTTTTCAAGAATGCGTCATAAGGTTACTGTAAATCCGTAAAGTTACCTTCATCACCACAACGAAACGATGTTGAGGTCACGATGAGACTATTGGTTGAGCAGGGTGTTAGTCACCTCAGAGATGGACAGCAAAGGACTCCCGGCGTCCGGTTTGGAATCTGAGGGACAGTTGGGCCCATTCCCACCGCTGATGATCCCACCACGTGTTGATGCTGTGGGTGGTGGTGCGGAGGATGGTACAAGACGTTGTTGTTGCTGGTGTTGCTGTCCGGGCCGATGCCCATGCCTACTCCCGTCCCCGTTCCCACAGCTGACGGGGGCGTGCTGCAACCGAAAGTACGTTCACCCGTTATTCGCAACCCCTTTCCAACTGGTGGTAGATCCTACCATTGTGGTGTTTCATGATTCCACCTCTACAGAAATTCTCGTGCGTTTGAATTCAACAGAAGATTCGAGTGGTTTTGCTCAAATTCAAGTTTCAAAAACACATTACTTTAAAAACTGAAAATGTGGACATGCAACATATATGTATAATCAATCAATGGTACTACTTCATTGCAAAAATATTTGTGCGACATGCATGCCCAATAGTAAAATACCTAGGGACAAAGTACAGTTTACAAAAAGTTCTCCATGTCTTCGTAGTCTAAACTTTCTTGCTTCACGAGTGATTTATCATTAACCCATCCAGGAATCAGAGGCTGCAATTTCGTGAGAAATATCTCCAACAAGAACCAAATTGAGGTGTCACCTGACATCCTGGACGGGTCAAGAATTTATTTAAACTTGATTCAAATTCAGTCTCCTCGGTGGAGAAATTACTCTAAAACCTGTGAGGCAGCAGTGACACTCACTGGGGCGCGTGCCTTGGTGGTGCGGGGTGGTGATGGTGGTAGGGATAGTACTGGTAGTGGTGGTGGTGTTGCACTCCTTGCCATACCTCGGAGCCCGCTTCCCCGTGGCCATGGCCAGGATGAGAATGCGCGTATCCAATAGTGCTGGCCGCTGCAGCTGCGGCCGCAGCCGCGGCTGCCGCTGCGGCTTGATACTGTGACGTGGTCACCGGATACTGCTGATGCTGCTGTTGCTGTTGCTGCTGCTGGTGATGCGAGTGCTGATGTGGCTGCCCCTTGGTTCTAGGTGAGCTGGGCGCGGTGATTTGTTGTTCGCTGGGAGGCGTCTGCCTCCATTTACACTCCCCGTTCATGGAGTTCATCTCCGCCAAAGATTTCAAGGGATCTCCAGCAGCAGCATTAGCGGAATGGGTAGACGAGTGGGTTGAGTGCGGCGTTGGTGGACTGTAACTACCGTTGTTCCTCGGAGGAGTACGCGAAGGAGGTGCTCCCCACATCAGTACAGTCTGCCGCGGTGCCTCATTTCCGTAAACCTCCGGTTTCACGTCCTCTATCTTGGGGGTAAGCACACCGTTCGTTGGTCCAGTTACCGGCGAACTTCCAGCCGAGTTGCTGGACGAAGCACCACCCTCCAGAGAGTGTCTGCTGCCGGCGCGGACGATGTTGATGTCAGCAGTCGTGGTGTGCATTGTTGATGCACTTGCAACTGGGCTGGCCGCATAGGGGGAGCCACTGACACTGCTAGGGTGTCTCGTATCTACATAGCTGTACTTGGGAGACTCGCCCAATTGTTGGCAGTACAATTTCTCCTCCGCTTTGCTGGTTAGCTGGTGTGTCTCATAGGTGGGCAGTGAGACATCTATGAAGCCGTTGTACGCGGTGCTCGTGTGGTACTCTGGGTAGTAGGAACCCAGAGGCCTGTACTGGAACAGATTCTCCGTCGCTGCGGTAAGGTACCTAGAAGTTTAAAGAATTTGCATCGATTAGATTGAAACTGAAATCAGCGTTTATCAACGTTATCTTAAATCACCATCTACGCGGTAAGACATCATCAGCAAAACTCACCTATTGTCTAACGCAGTGGTGGGGTAGAGAGTTTGATGGTAGTTCCCCGTATGACCAATATACGTGGTCAACGAAGGATCCGTGCTAGCCGCAACTGCTGTGGGCGCATACGGGGTCGGATACATGGTGTTCAAGTTGCTATATGCCGCTGCGACCGCAGCGGCGGCACTGGTGTCAGCCGCGAGGTAGTCCACGGATGCAACAGTGGGCGTGACGGGTGGTGAAACCGACGATTGTGCAGAAAGTTTGGTACGCTTATTCCGACAAGTTGATAGGAAGTCCCTCAACTGCGTCTTATATCGCCTGTTCACTCGCTGAGACGTTGGCTGCGTTGGAACTGTGGGCGTCATCACGGACCCTGTCAAGCTATCGTTGTCCGAAAAGTAACTATTGGTCAATCCAGCGTCCAAGTAGCTAACTTTGAAGTCCATCGTTCGCTTGCCCAGGAGGTCCCTGCCTTCTTCTTCCCTGTGGGGGATATTAGATTGTTAGGGTTACCAATAACTTAGTATACAAACTGTACTTTTAGAGCAAAGGAACTGAAAGTACATGAGGGGTCTATGCGTGCTGATGACAAAGTCAGGCTTCGAATTCTTGTAGACTAATCTGGAACTGGTCTGCAGCCACTGCCACCCACCGTCCTTCTTCTGGAATCTGTATGCTATCATACCGGAGGCACCAGTTTTCAGCACTGAAATCAGATTTAAGCAAGATCATGAGATTCAATGAAGATATTTAAAATGAGAAAATTGACCAGAAATAGAAGTATCCCTACGTTCTTGGTGAGCACTCGCGACGTAGGTTAAATCGTCGTAATGGACTAGATCATAGCCACCAAGATTAGCCAGCTCAGCGTCCGAATATCCTAACAGCATCTTTCCTCGTTGGTCCATGGACACGAGCGCCAGATCCAATTTGTGTTTGCTCTTGAACATCACGTCCTTTTGCGGAACTTCTAGGAGGGACGGTGGGCCAAAAGGTGTACACAGAGCAAACAAAGCCAATGGTGGTTCTTCTGTCTTCCTGTTCTGGCCGTGGAGGATCTTCACGCGCCCTCTAATGTCCAGACGCTGAAAGAAAGAAAAATTTAAAGGATGACAACTAGAATGAAAGCATGCATAAATCATAGTCTGAGCAAAACCAGGCTCAGCCTTTGGAGCAGCGAGCCGCGACGCAGCAAAACACTAATTATCTTACGGCAAACAACCAGCAAATACAGAGATACGTGGACCAAAGACAGTCGAAAGACTATAACGGGCAAGGATGAGGAAAGGGGTACTTACAATACGACCGGGCCACGGTTGAGTCTGCAAAAAGTCAACCACTCTGACGTTTATGAAAATGAAACTGTAATCGTAAAAGCTTTAAGGGCACCGACACCAGAAGGCATTCTTCCCGTTAAGACGGACGTGACCCCTGTTTTTACCGAAACCTATGCAGATCATCCTCGACGCCTCATATCTTAGGTTTGCGTCGGGTCCAAATTAGGCACGAGGAACGGGTCTAGTAGAATTTCTGATGAAAACGTTAGAAGAATTCTATCTAAAGCAACTTCTGTTTCGAAAATATGTTCATAATTCCGCCTACTGGATGGCAAGGAAAAAAAACACGCAGTAATAACAGTCAAACGGAGGCGAAACCAGCTCTTATCCTCCACAATTATGTTCTATTATCGCGAGCCGCGAGGTTAAGTGCGGCTCTGGCAGCAATTATGAAAATTTGATGTCGTAAAAATCCGATCGATAGCTCACGACGACGCTCTATCGTGCGACGCTCGATCAAGCTCTACCTGCGTGAGGGGAGGGGGTTATAAAATGGCGGCGAGTTTCACGGGATGCCAAACGCACGGAAGACAGTAACACGGAGGCTCCTCTTTGGGGTCAAAGTATTATCCTGGATCGCGTGACCGTGTGGATGGGTATATGTGAAGATTTCGATGAATGAACGAGAGTCACGTTGCGTACTCGTGGAATGTACGTGGAATTGCGGCAAGGCATGCAATATAGGAGCTACTCGAGACTTGATATCGATTCGGTTTTCGGCGGGAGAAAGATGAACAGGTCTATAGAGTACACGGTTAAAGACTTTCGAGGACGGTAATTTAAAAATTCACTGCCCTTGATAATTCTGAAATCAGTGTGCTCTCTGGAACACCTATATGTTCAAGGACTTCGCATGGTGCATTGGTAAATGGCTTCCTCTTTTTGCGGGCACTAGGCCAATTCGAAGATAGTCACGTGGGGTGGGCAAGCAAAAAGAGGGGTATTCAAGGCGCGACTTGAAAAAAGCAATTACTCGAGAGAAAAGGAAATAGAGGCGGCGGTGCAGAGCAACATCTCTTCTCTTTTTTCCTTTACGACAGTGAAATTATTAATTACTGTTTTGTATGCCGCGCTTCGCTGCAGCAAGCGTGAAGAAGCCTCGCGCGATGCTTGGCCAGTGCAGTCGTGTTATTCCTTTTCGATAGCCGCTGCTAAACAGCCGGCATGCCTTGTATTGCGATTATTTAACTCAAGTATCTGTCAGGCGCATTTGCATATTCCTGCCATGCTTCAGCGTTTAATTGATCGTGAGGATCGAAGTGCAGTAGGTATGGTACATTTGTATAATCGATGATGAATTGGTCAGGAAGTTCTGTATATTTAAGAATATAATAAAATGAAAATTGAGCGCACCAAAAAGCCTGATGTATTGTCCAGAAGACACCGGAAGCGGACGGTGAAACTGCGTTCCAGAAGATGGCTATGTTGGGGTGACAATGCATCGTGCAATGGGAGACTTGCATTTTCGGCGGGTAGAAAAGAATTCCACATCAACTGCCTCTGCAGTTCCTCTCGATCTTCGCTGTGTACTAATTCGTAGACGCTTTGGTGGACTATGTCGG
Organism: Andrena hattorfiana; assembly: GCA_944738655.2. Classification (NCBI taxonomy): domain Eukaryota; kingdom Metazoa; phylum Arthropoda; class Insecta; order Hymenoptera; family Andrenidae; genus Andrena; species Andrena hattorfiana. Next base: position 1,897,888 of record OX122895.1, read on the forward strand.
ACTGCAACAGAAAAATTGATAGTGACAAGTCATGGCAGTTTAGAGATACTTCTAATGAATACTATGCAGCAATTTCTGAACTAAAAATGTTAATGTAAATGTTGTGATTTGTCAAAATGTCGGTATATAAGTAAGGAAGTAAATTTTTAAGGGCCGCAGGGAAATTTTTTGCAAGCAGTACCAAGAAAGCAGAGTGGCGCAGTGGAAGCGTGCTGGGCCCATAACCCAGAGGTCCGTGGATCGAAACCACGCTCTGCTAGAATCTTTCTTTTTTTTCCCTTTCCTTTTTGCTTTTAACTTCTTTAGGTAAATCTTTAAGTAATTTATTTTAAATTTTTTGAAAATTTGACGGACGAACTCAGAATATTGTTTTTAAAGTTTCTTCTTTCAGTGACATATACACGGGGGTGTTATGCTATATTCAGCAAAATGTGCGATAATCGATAACTTAAAATGTAGATAAAAATATCTATGCTTTGCTTGCGTTTGCGTATGATAAGGTTGCGTAAAATTGGTAAAAAATTTATATTTCATTTTAGTCGAAAAAAATTGAACAAAAAAAGAGAATTCAGCTAGCAGAGCGTGGTTTCGATCCACGGACCTCTGGGTTATGGGCCCAGCACGCTTCCACTGCGCCACTCTGCTTCGTTGGAAACAATTTGGAAATAATTTTCCACCTGCTTAATTTGAAAAAAAAAGTTTTTAATTCACTTCATTACTATGCCAATGTGTGTATCATTGTATTGAAATATGTATTAGTCAAACATATTTTATTTTGTATTAAATGTAGGTTTTTGCAAATGATTTTCCGAGTATATGTACAGAAGGGATTGCATCCCCTATTGTATAAATGTCTCATGATGTACAACCTTTACTGAAACTATTCACAGACAATATTTCTAACCGTAATACGTGAATAGATTTGTTTTCATACTGACATGACAGGTTTTTTATTAATATTTATACACTATTGCGTCTATCTTCATTCTTCAGGATTGGATTTTATTGATTTTTTGCCTCTCACCCTGCCTAACTCAATATAAGTTGTTTTAAGGAAACGTGTTCCACAACAGCAGAGTGGCGCAGTGGTAGCGTGCTGGGCCCATAACCCAGAGGTCCGTGGATCGAAACCACGCTCTGCTATAGGAAACAAATTCATTCAAAAGTTCTTCTTTATTCTTTTTTTACTCATGCTTCCATAATATGAATATTCGGCATTGTATTTTGCCAGTAGAAAACATTCTAGACATTTTATTTACCATTTAATTTACACGAAAACTTTCGTATATATAATCGAAGTTCTATTGTGTTCTGTTTATTTATTACTGACTATCTAGTATAATTTCATAATCAACATTTCTATCTTTCGTGGATATCTATGGAACATTAGTTATTGTATAACGTCAGTGAACCTTACACAAATCATGCGAATTAAATTCTATTACTGGACACGACTTCTAATACACCCACACATACGCAGAATTAGAAAATCATTCGCTCCAAATCCATTTAGAGCACGCATACAATCAGAACGGTCTAGTCAGTTTGTCCAACGTTCTTCCAACAACTTGTACCCCTTGAATGCGACCCGCCAGACAGTACGACCCAAGTCGTGGTGGTTGGACGAAACGGTGGAGGGCAAGAGACGTCCAGAGGTAGCGGCATTATTTCAGGAAATATCTGATCGGTCGTGACGTCGCGACGGCGACATAGGCGCGCATACGGCACATGTAGCTACACGTGTCCGACGCACTTTATCGCGCATAATTAATCCCGCCTAGCCTGCGACGGACGATGAGTCCGTGTGCACGAGAAACCCATAGTTTCCTCGTTCCTCGGTTCAAGAAAAACGAACAGTGGGAAGACTGGCAGCTCTCTCTCCGTCTGGCGAATAGAGCTGGTACGCGTATGACTCCCAATCGGATGATCGGCTGACAACGCAGCCCCCAACCTCCCCTTGTCTGGAGGCAGACTAGAAAATAGATCGAATTAACTGGCCAGGTTGTTCCGTGGCCACGGTTGTCCGGCCTTCGACGCCTGGAATAATGTAATAAATCAGCCGGTGGAAATGATACGGATGCTAGCCGCTGGACCGTGTACGCTCTTGCGGCCATAGAAATAGGATGACCGGTGCTTTGCAATGTTGTAAGAGGCTAGGAGCAAGGGTTTGTTGAGCGTTATCTGTGAAAAGGGAAACTGCGATGGGGAGAGAGGAAATTGTTGCCCTCAGGAGTGGAGGAGTATCATTTCTAGCTCTTTGTCTAGCAGAGAGTAACGCAGGATCATGATAGCTCCTAACACTGTAGGATTTTGAAATGGAGATTTCTGAGGTTGTTTAAAAATGGGCATGTGAATTTCTACAGCTTTTGGAGACAATGCATAATGCAGAATGTTGGATAGTATGTGATGATGTACATGTGGGAGTGAAAGATCGTCAGTGATGATTGTGTAGTTCTGTAATTTTCGCGATGCAGCTCATGGAAGAGCAGGTCGAACTGTCGCGATAGGCCATTAGCTGGTTATAGTCGTTGAGGCTCGGCTAGCCGGGAATAATATAATAAATCACGCGATAGAAGGCAACGGTGGCTTTCGAGGTACGTTGCATTTCCGATAGGCGGAACAGCGTAGCTGCACGTAGTTGCACCTTCCCGTACTGTTCGTTCGTGTCGGCGGAGCACGGATCTCACGACTTCCATGTTACTCACACCATCCCCCTGTTGCGATACTACAGCGGGACGGTAATGGCGAAATCTTCGGGGCGACTCGAAATTATTGACTCGAAACTTTTGCTGTTTCGCCCGGAATTACAGTGGTTCGTGGAAACGTCGGCCGATTTAAGGCGAAATCCCGCCATTTTTTGAGGGAATTACAGTGGACCCATGACTGCGAGGTGTTGTGTGGGATTTCGTGGTCTTGTCCATATTACGAAGATTTATATGTCCGCGAGGAGATTACTTGACGGGAATTCTCATACTCCCGCTGGGATTATGGAGATTCAGGTGCCAGGAACAAGATGATTCACCATAAAATTGTGTTTTCACGGAATTATGGAGATTCGCGGACTTGGGAGCATGTAACGCATGATTTTGAAACATCGATGGAATCATGAAATTTAGCAAACCCTAGTATCCCAACACTATATCCCCATTAAGAAGATTTCAAGTGATTCGATATGCCTTCTTCAGAGGAAGGGTACCACGACGCCTGGAACCGAGTCGAGCAAGCCAAGAGCAAGCAAGAAACAAGAAGACACACAACGACACCGAGGAACACGCGTTCCCCTGCCCTCTCCCCGGGTGCAGAAATACTCGACGCCCATAAAACTCGATCTCTCAATAAATATACGAACGCAGCGAGTCGCAGGCGTATCGGGGAAGGCTCGGTGTGTCTCGCTGAAGCCCTTTTCTCCATGGGGTCCAATGAATTCAAGTCTCGGGGTACCGGGTTTCCCCGAGCCGGTCTAGTCGCAACCCCGCTGCGCATTCCGTTTGCTCTAATTTTAATTAAAGGGTTATACACACGATTTCCGTGGTAATCGAGCAGCCAGAGCTAGCCCCCATACTTCATTGGGACACAGTGGACGTGTAATTGCTTCGCGTTGCCCTTTATTCCGCCCCGCCAACATGGCTCGGCCAATTTTATTCCCGTCCACGGCTGGTCCGCGTATATCAAACCACGGGAACGCGCGTACGTGTAATTTTCATTAATACGTGATTTATTCCGGCGACGCGTGATTTATGGAATTATATCGACACCTGGACATTGACCGCTAGCGCCATCTGTGGACGCCATCCGCAATCACCGTGGTATAACATAATTATGCGCCAGGATATTCGGTTCTAAGAATATTTTCTAAATTTTTAATTTTATTTATGGATACAAGAGGTAATAAGAAATCGACTAAACGCACAAAGTTGCATTCTAATAAGTCAAATACTGATTTCATCATGGCATATATGTAAGTTGTGTCTTGTAAGTTGTTTAACCTACAATATTAGTGCCTTGATCTTAATTTTTAAATTTCACTGCAATGTTTTCACAGCTTAGAAATGGAAGGCATTGCTATTTGAGTATTGACCTGATCAAAGCGTGTTTTTACTCTCTGATTCTTCTATGGTAGATCAGAATCAACAATACAATCTTCGAACAAGGCTTCGCTTGTTGCGCTGAGATACGAATTCGTTGACCCCACCCTATCCTCTTCCTCTCGCCCACCCTTATTTTCTCTTTTATTTTCCCCCCGTGGTTCGTTCACATTTATTTTTCCCCTGGAACTCTGCGGCCAGTTACCAGCGACGGGCGGTTTGCCGGTAAGGTCCGGGTAACGTTTGTTACCATTGCTCGTTTAAATAATCTCGAAACATGCATCCGCGGGACGGAGCGGCCGAGTCGTGGATGGCTTTACGATCGGCCCTCGTCGTTAATTAAGAGCTTGTAATTATTTAGTGGAGACGCTAGCGCACCCCCGCCGGCATCGAAGCGGTCCCGCTCCCTTGGCAGACTTGATTTACATTCCTGCGAAGAATGCGAAAGGCCTCGCCTTCCTTTGCTCTATTTTCTTTTTTTCCGCCACCCGTTGCCCCCCTTCTCGTCTCTGTCCTGTCTGCCCGTCCTGTTCCTTCACCTCGCCAACTTTACCTCCTACCTCTGATCTCACGATGACGATGAGCCCAATGCGACTTCGTCAGCGAGATTCTGGGGAAAAATTCCTGTTTCCTGCGACAATTTTCCTCTGGCGAACGTTTCAGAAGGAAATTCCAAGCATCCTTATCCAGAAACTTTGCGTTGTGTGCAGTGTATCTTCCTTTCCTGATGTTGAAGGAACTAAGGGGCTTTGGTGTGACACCTATAACCCGCAAGGGCTGGAGGTCCTCTTCTGGTACTTTAACTGCGTCCACATTACTGAGCAAAATATGTCGGTCCAGGTTCGATCCGAAATCGAAAGGTAACGCCATACGGAGAAACGAATCGGACTGAGGCCCCCTGTAAAGCACCGCCTACATCCTCGAGACGCATCAGAGAACGAAAGACAACGCCAAGCAGGCGAACGAATTGCGCTTCGATCGCGTTCACGTAAATCCCGACGCGCGTCCGCGAGCTGGGGTGATAAATCAGCCGGGACGCCGGGTGAAATCGACGGAAACACGATTCGGCGCGATCAAAGGACCCTCTACAAATTGAAACAAATCAGCCGGCTAATAATAATTAATCCGCGGGTCGCATTAATTATCGAAAGCCGCCCGGCGTCCACCGCCCCCTACCTGGCTCCATCGCATTCAGCGGGCATGAAACCTTCTTACGGGGCCTGAGCACGAACACGCGCGCGCGTTTTTGCGCGATACGAGGGCCGGCGTGTGCGATAATGCGAGCCGGAACGCGGCGGTACCGAAAGTTGAGCTCTCAATTACGCCTGAGAGTTATGGACGTGCCCTTCCACCCCCTTCGATCTCTTTGTATCCTCCTAGCGGGCCAGAGTGGATCCAGGGCGATGTGGGAGTGCTCCAGGGCCAAGCCGATTGCGTCTTCATTAGCGGCTATTAATTGTCAAAATGTGCCACATAATTCAGCGCGTGCGAATCGGCCGCTCGTTGCGCCGGCTAGGTTGTATTTAAAGTTAACGCGGCCAATTGATTCCCGATGGGAATGCGCCTTTAGCGGGCGTGATATCTTTGCCGGACTCTCGATTGGGCCTCACATGCGAAGACATCGAAGACGAGGCAACTGCATGAAGAGGTTTGGCGCACATGGTACTTTTGAAAATGGGACCAGTAAGAGGAAGACAAAGGGATGAGTGACTAGGGGGTTGTGGCAAGTGGACATCTTTGTGTGACAATGGGATATTTAGTCAGTCAATATATTTAGTGGTTTGTCGGTTTTTTGATTAGAGTAAAAGATCTCCATCGTCATTTGAGGAATTCTTCTACCTCCACCCTCTTTCCCCGGTTCAGCTGATTTTCCCTGTCGGTCCCGCGAGCGATAAGCACCCTTTGACCTTTCAGTTAAGTTATTACTTTTATCCGACGCGGGTCACGGGCCGCATAAAGGCTCGTTGAGCATTGAATCGACTCTATCAGGCCAATTAAGCCGCGTGCCAACTCCGTGAACAATCGCGACCGCCACCCCTCTCTATACACCCGTTTCCCTCGGGTTTTTTCCCTCTTCGCCACGACGTTTCTCGCGTGAGATATGGAACTAAAGGAGTCCGGGGTCCTGGGTTTGTGAATTACTACGGGGAACATTGCGGCCCGACGCTGTCATTACGCGGTTTTTCCCTGGTCCTGGGTTGCAGCACGGGGGGAGGGGGGCAGGCACGCTTTCTGCCGAGTTACAGGGCCGTGTAATCGCGTCATCCGAGACGCCCCGCGATTACGTCGACTCGGATACACGGTCATCGAGTCGGGAAATCATCGGCCCCTGTTTCTTTACAATGTGTGCGCCGGGTCGCGTTTGCGTGCCTCGTTTCGTCTGAATGGACACAGCGCCGAGAAGTGTTAAGCACCCTCTGTGTTCTCCTCACGGAAGCTCAGCATTTAGGGCTCTTTAGACTTTGGCTAGAGAAGCTTCATCACGAGGTTCCAGCTGCTGACAGAAAGATGTTGATGTCATTGTGCGTTGCTGAGGAACCCCGCTTATTAAAACACCACGGCGAAGGAAGAGGAATATTCAAGAAAAACCCGCCCTCGCGGAAATCGCAGTCGCCTATTAATCGCGATACGCTTCGTTCCTCTTAAATATACCCTAATCGGGAGGAAAAATCATCGTTTCCCCGGGTATCGTGACGTGTGTGTGAACCGTTTGCGTGCCTGGTTACATCTCAATGAATGCTGGCGCAAAGTCGACCGGAGGAATTATACTTGCGAGCCGCATGGCTGGCTTTTCCGTCCCTTATATAAACAAATTACCCGCTAAACTCGATTGAGAGGCAGAATGCGGAGAAACAGGGGTGCATTTAGATGCCCACGATATTTTGAGGAGGATTTAACACCATTTAAATACTTTGCGGACTTTCAAATCCTGCAAAACTAACCTCAAATAACATTTGAATTATTTGGAATTGTTGTGTCGATTCCGTTTCTTGAAAATTTACAAAAAAAAAAATAACAGAATCCCGCGGTTGACAAATCGGCAATGCGGTTCCGAGATTTGTTTACAAAGAACGCGAAATTGTAACGCGTTTTCCTTTGTCCTATAAGAGGCGCAGGATCATCGAATCGGAAAATCATCATCCGCCGTTTCCTGCAATTACACCTTATGCACAAAAGCGTTCGCGTGCGTTTCTGGTGTACATTCATCGTGTGTGTGTTGGGAAATCATCATCCGTCATTTTTTTCTCCGTCCTCCGGCTTTTTTCCCTGCATTTTTCTCTCGCAATATGTTGCACTCGCGTGCGTCGTTGACGTGCGTGCAGATCGCATTTCGGTGTGTTCACCGGGGGTTGAACGATATCGTTCTGTTCCGGATGGAAAGGCGAATGACTTTTTTCTTTGTCGAATCCACCTGCTTCTTGATTTCGTGGAGTTTCTGTATCCCCTAACTGACACTTGACGCTGAATTCGCCTGGACGTATTTGTGAGAGGTCAACTACCCCTTAAGAGGGATGACGGATTCCAGAACGGACTGTTAATCTATCTCAGCCTAAATGTACAAGCAAATAGAGGATGTCTAGTTTATCCTGATTACCGCGTCCGTTCAAGCAAGCAGCCGTGATATCCACTGCCAGGGAAACTAGGCGTTACCCAGTTTCCCCTAACAGGGTGTCAAAGAAAGCTGAAGCACACGGAAACGTCACATTGAAGTTAAAGAGAATTACGGAGGGTTAACGTATAATCGAGGGCGGAAACAAAGTGATCCGCGACACGGAGGAGGACGAGCCACGGGTAAGCGCTAAGAGGGTCGCCTAGTCTCGATGACCGTCTATTTTCTTTTGAAAAATGTACGTCCATCATCGTGTCGAAGGGAAAAGGGTGCGTTTCTGTAAGCGAAAGGGGGATGATGCTTGCGTAAACGTGACAAGTACAACGAAGTTGACGGGCCTGGCGTGACCAGGGAGTGTTGGGTGTGGACACAAGTCGACTGAAGATAATCCAACACCGAAGGGTGCAGATACTGTACCTCGAATTACACTATAATGAGGGGACAATGGGAAAATATCACCGTTCCATCGAATAAATACGTTGCTTCCACGAGTTTAGGGAACACGCGATCGACATTTGAGGTTAGACGACGTCGTGAACGGGGTATCTGGATATCCTAGAGAGTTCTAAAGTCTTAAAACTATGACTATCTAGGCAAACATATACATATAAGTCTTGTTGCTAATTTAGGGTGTTCTTTGGCTTTGGTTGTCGTTTTCATCAAACATAAAGTGCATTTAGGCATGTTGAACACACAGTTTCCAGAGGTACAGTCTTCTATTGGTGTTCAAGCATGACTGCTAATTACAAGGGTAACCTAACCTATCTATCTACCTACACTTCATCCTTTTACTTAGTGATTTTTATTGAAATTAGGCATGTTTATTCACGACATGTTTACTGGCAGGCTTTTACTTAAGATTCTATGATGTATTTGTACCTGATGGAAGCCTAGGTAACTTTCTATGCTGTGGGTGGCGAAGAACACTTCCCCGTCGCAAGTGAGGATGAGCAGGAACCCGTTCAGCGCCTGTAACAGACGAATTATTTTTCAAATTTTATTACATGTTCACATTTTATGATCGTGGGTGAATTATTGTGACGTCCGTCGAGAAGTATTACTTCACAGCGGCATAAGAAGGAAGAAACCCAAATTCAGTGTACCATAAAGTTATCCCTCAAAAGTGGATCATCAAACTAGCTCAAACAAAAGGGAAGGAAGCATAATCTTTATTCCGAAACATGCCCGTTCGGGGTGATCTACGTCACACCAAAAAAGCGCAGGTGAAAGCTCGTTTCCTTTCCGAAAATGAAGGATCGCCAGCTCGAAAACGTTCCGGAAAGTTTTCCCATTTATCGACGCCCCGATATACTGGCTTCTAAATACCAAAACGAGCCCGAAACTCGAACACCCGTATCGAAGCCCGAAATATCCGTCCTACTTTAACGGTCGAGTTATATCGCCCGTCAGGGGGAGCCGTTTAAACCTCATCTACTCGGCTTTGTTTCGAGCTAAATGTGTATTGTTTTCTTTTATTTCGACCCGTTACTGTAGGCCCCCGTACCAGGCACGCCAGACAGACTTTATTGTTCTGAAATATGAAGACAAACTCGCTTCTTCGCTGATACCCTTCGGTACTGACGTCCTTCCACCGATTTCTTCCTTCATAGTGGCGTTTCGGGAGATGGGCGTGATTGTTAAATAGTAGAAGGGTGACGACACGAAGAAAGGGATTCCAGACGTAACCTTTCAGGGTGGCCCCTCCACGCTCGCGACAACCCCCAAAAGGAGGCGCCTCGGAGCCTATCCCTGTGCACTAGACACCGTAACCGATTGACCCGGGGGATGGATATCGAAGCGATCGCATGCGCGACGGATGCTGCGATTTGATTGGTTAATTCGGAGGGTGGGTTCCTCTGGTGGTTGCGTCAATACGGATCTGAGGGTGAGTCTTCGTGAGCGTCAATCGAGCCCCCTGTACCATGAATGTAAGCTGTAATAGGATTTTCTCGCCGGCTGCCCCCACTTTCATCCCCTCGAAATGGCCGACATGGCCATTTCTGTGGAGTACACCATCCCCCTGGGATCTACTCTAATCGGGGCGATTGTGTTCGAACTTGGTAGCGCGAGGGCCAGGAAATAGGACGTATAGTAAGAGGTGGACAAAATGTAATGGAGAAGGGAACGGAATTAAAAATAATAAATGCTTGTGATGCTTCTTCCGCTATTGAATTGGCGGTGTCTGTGATCCAGGAAGAGCATCGGAGGGTGAAAAGAGGAGGAGGGAAAGAAAATCGGCGGATTTTTATTTCTCGCGTGAGCTGACCAGCAAATCAGTCGCGTGCCGGTTGCGAGTACTCGCGTGTTCCGTCCAAGCGTGAACTTCTAATACCCCTTCATCCTCACCTTGACTCTCGTGTATTAGCGGGTCGCCAATAATACTTCACGCACGAAATCTTTCCATTTTCTTCGCTCATGCAACTAGAAGTCACGGGCACGGACACGGGGCCAGTGTATGCAGATCCTAGAAATAACTAGGATCGGAATAACAGCTCTCGATGCCGCAGTGTTGGCTACCTCCTGTGTAATTTCCCCTCTAATTCGTTTTTCGCTCGTGCGCATCGTTAACGCTCCGCGCGGCGTATGAATTCCACGATATCAAGATTACGAGCCATTTTTCTTTGGTTACTTTGAAACTGAAAGCCTGGGGATCGGGCATGGTAAAGCGCAAACAAAGGGTTGTGAAAGTGAAATATGGAGAGCACGCGGTTCTTAGCATTTTTAAAGCGCCATTATAAATATCCCTCCTTTTTAATATTAAACGCCAATTTGTATTTCTTACAACTTGTGCATATTATAGGTACGTGTTGCAGATAGCTATCGGAAAACAAGCCGTAATAAATTAGACAATGAGATAGAAGGTACTATTAATTGCTGCTATTCTCGTTAATTATCGTACAGTTTAATGGAATCGTGGTCTTGATGCGCAAGGCACACATATAAATCAGATAATCGACGTACGTTTCTGTACGGCGCACGGAATTTCATTAATACAAATAGAAGGAGACCTTTATTCCGCGGAGATTGCGTTTACGAGTACTAAATGCAATTAGAAAGCAATTTAATTAACACATAATTCATTACAAGTCGGCAATTAACATGCCTCTAGGCATTATTATGTATAAGGATCAACGTGCAAGTACTTACATAAATTTCTCACTTATGCGTTTTATATAAATAATAACACACCGTACACGCAAATGATTGTATATAGATTCAGAAAACAGTTTTTCACTTCGTAATGTGTTGCCGTTTTTAAACGAAACGCAGTTGTACAATCCGGATGGATTAATTTCTCTTTCAATTTGATGTTTCGTTTTAATTAGAACTTTTGCGAAATACGCGATACCGAATTCAATGCTTTCGTATTGAACGCTACTGAATCTAGCGTTACCAAATTCGGCGTTGCGGATTTTAATGCCACCGAATCGAGCCCTGCAAAATTGGGCGTTGTTGATTCGAATGCCACCGAATTGGACGTTACAGAACACACTAAGAATTTTCTTCATCCTTGCGTCAAGTTATCTCTTACTGCGGCTTAAACAAACATTGGTTGTATATACCCCGACGATAAGGCGCATAAAATCATAATTAACGACGTTAATGTCCTACGTGAAAGATTTTATGCGGTCGTGTAATTAATTATGGACACTGGGGGGTGGAAGTGGCTGCCGTGTTGTTGTAAAAATAATATCGAAAAAATTCTGCGGCATTTTTTTTAACGTCTGAGTCAGTGCAGACGGCTAGACGGCGCACTTCCGGAAAACGTCGACCGGCAAAAGTCGCTCGAAAGTGTTTTATGGCCGCGAATGATTAATTACGTCTGCATCCATCCGCAGCAGCGGTACTTATACCCGGTTCTTGCGTCGTTCTGCGGCAACCATTGAATTTTATTTCTGTCACACCGATTAAGTTATCCAGTCTGAATTCCCCCATTTCCACCATGAAGATTTGAACAGCGCTGTACCGTTGAATCTCTTTTTGGCACCCCTAGGAGTATGTTACGATGTTTTAGGCCGCTGAAGAGGAAAGAGGTCAGTGTTGCAGGGGTAAAATGAAGAATAAAAAATGAGTTAGTAGAATGAACTGATGTCATTTGGTTGATGATTTCAGCGAAACGACGAGCGTCACCAATTCAAGGATCCGCGGCCAGTGTCTCGGTAACGTCGACACCAAGGTAAGAGCAATGCTGGCGATACGTAAGGCGCAAAAGGGGGTGGTATCTAAGGGAGGAAAGGAGCACGCGATCAATACGGGAAGGACTAGCGGTGCCAGACCAAGGCGAGCCCTGACGACCACCAACCTAACCTCACATCATCCCATCCCTTGCACCCACCTAACCTACAGTTACCTTTGACTCAGCCCGTGTCTCACTGACTCACTACACTCTGCCGATCGCCTCGTTTTCCCTTGCGCCTGACTTCCGGTTATCAGTCTTAACCACCATTACGGTATGAAGGAACGCAATCATGGGCCAGGAGCTGTTATTTCGAAACGATTTAAACAGAACTTATTTATTCTTTGTGATTATCCTATACTCCTGGGTAAATACAGAATTTGTCGTTGTTGTGAAGAATTCGTCTTCTTTTATCCTCCTTTATGAAAGGAAATTGTGTAACAGTGGCACTACAGGATGATTCAAATGTGGTGCCACGTATATTGTTAACTACTGGAGTCAAAAGATCCTGATTGCCATATTTGTCGTTCCTTAATTACTTTTGTGATCCAGAATATAGCCGTAAGTGTCATAATAGCACTTTTAAATGGTCCTGTACAATCAAGCATTGATAACAAAAAATTCAAGAAAAAGCTATTGTCTGTCTTCTGTAACATAGATTGTATCCTGGATCATCGTCTGCAGGATACCCTCCGTGACCATTTACGAACACACTTGATACCAAAATGGAAGTTCATTTAACGGACAAGCTGCCACTGTACTGACAGCACACGCTCGCCTCATTCTTCAGTGGGCTTCGACACCTGCCGGTCCAATCACTTGGTTCCTCTCGTGCGACGGTTTTCGATTGCGAATGCAGATTGTCGGCTATCTTATTTGATTAATCTCGATACGATGTCTGACTGTTACCAACCATGAATAGAGGCAGGTCTGAAATCCTTCGCAGAACGATGCGTAGGACGATTAGGTACAATTTGTATGAAGGTTTCCGTGCCACTGTAATACATCATTGATGAGCAATACAAGCTACCCAAGGAAGAACAGTGGTCCGTTAGAAAATATTTCTAGGAAATCGTTGCCACAGCATTTAATTCTGCTTCGCGCAAGTACCTCACCATCGACTTGAGCAGCAGATCACCACGCTTCAAGTTCTTACTTGTTGCTGATGCTTGCATGTCTGCCCCTTCTGCCTCCTAGCTGATTGCTCAGCTTCGTCCTGGCTGTTTTCCTGTCGTTGAACCGACGATGAGTTGGTCGGTCTCGAGGATTCCCTCAAACTTGAACAACTCCAACTTAAGGTCTTCTCAGTAGAAATGGATATGTGTACTTTTAGTAAGCTTTGTCTAAGTAGCTTTATTGATAACGAAAAAGATACGCTCTTTGCAAAAATGTTTGCAAGACTATAGCCTGATAAGTATGCAGAAATCTTTCGATGGAAAAGCCTCGCTATGAGCCTATTATCCAACCTTATACGAATTGACTTCGTAACGTTAGACAACGCACAAATGTATTTTATTTATTTAGTTAGATCAGCAGGCTGGGGTAATCAATTGTTATATAAAGCATAACAACAGGTTTCTTATATAAAATATTCATGATTTGAACAAGTTGCATTAAGTTTTGGTTGAATTGGAGTCCCAATTGACTCACGACACGTGTGCTCAAAGGATCCCAAGGATGTAGGCGGCGTATGGAAGTTCAGTGGAACTGGTGACCGTCTAAGTATAGTCGGGGCATAGTAAGAGGCAGAAGGAAGAAAAATAGCTCGGTTATGATTACGGGTTACCGGTGGCGGGGGTTGTTCCTGACCACGACCCTCTTTTACCGCTACTGCGGTGTGGTTGGCGTATTAATGCGATACACGATAGCCTGTTGGCTATTAAATAAAAAATATGAGAGCAAAATGGCTGCTTTCGCGGCGATACGTCACCGAGAGGCGTGATTTGTACTAAAGCACAGCTAAAAATCCTCGATTCCCCTACTACGCTTGCGAGCCGTTCAAGGAGCACGGTAAATTTAGCCGCGTGGTCTCTCCTATCGATAACAGAGCTAATGAATAGGTAGGCGGATGTCGATCGTTGTCTGGCCATGAGTTTAGCGATACTGGATAGTGTGAACAGTTGGCGAGGAAGGATTAGGAAAGATAACCTAAGATTTTGAGGTTAGGAAATCTAAAAAGTAAATCGGGCTGATATCTTGGGGTGTGGATAGGAATGTGCAGCAAGGGAGAGGAAACGTTTATAGAGTATCACAGATTCTTTAGTGTTCCAATCGCCACTGAGCGCCATTTTTCCTGAGCCAGGGAGTTCCCGACATTGATTTTACCGGGCCGCCATCCATCCTCGTTCGTTAACAATAATATTGGGCGGCAGGTTTCTCGGGTTTCTCGTTTTTATCCCCGAGAACACGGGCGCGTATCAGCATTAATCAGTCGGGGCCCGTCCTGGAACAGGTTGAAATCGCTGAGATAAACTAATAAAACACACTGTTCCCCGGCCAAAGGGGGATTTTTCAATCGGCGAGAAGAACATACTTTGCCAATCCATTTCTGCCAGCTCTTGCAAATTATCACCCCGAGCGCAACGCACGATACGCGCCCCCCTGTGGAGAGAGCGCGCCTCTCTCAGCTTTCCTTTATGAAACTCGAACATACTTTTCTTGACACTGCGACTGGTGAATGATGCGACCCCGGGAAAAAGAAACACCGTCCTCCTTTTTTTTTGATAGCGCATTGCCTGCCCCCCTCCCCCTGATTAATGGAATCGATGAGTCTACGTTGGGACGCTGGCTTTCTTCGTCTCTTGGAAAGACATTCTTGTGGGTGGCTTTGGATATCACTGAGTAATGTGCTTGGAACGATTCCCGGCAATGACTTCAGGTCTCATGGGGCATCTAACTGTTGACCTGGGAATCTTCATCAACTAAGCAAATGTTTCCTTGTAACTGTCCGTAAAGGAGGGAAGGAAGAAAGGTGTTTGTATATCCAAATCTCGCTGACAGATTTACAGTTCCTCCGCCGGAGAAACGAATGCAATTTTCTGGACGCGGGAACGCGGCGAGAGTGTTGGAAAACGCGCAGTAACTGTCTCGCGCGAGGAAACCTTCACGGGAGTAATGTATCCGCATACCGTCGAGAAAATCGTAAGTATTAAGCAGAAAAGTATCTCCGTGCACGCCAACTGCGAGCAACGGCGATCGTTACCCACGAAATTGCCTTAAATATTCCGGCGGGAGTGCGCGAGGGACTCGATTTCCTTTTGTTTAAATTACGCAACGATATCACTTTCGCTGTCGGACTGGCGCGCGCGATTGTTTAAGCAAAAGTCGAGTCGAAAAGGAGCCATTTTCCGTCGTAAAGTGCAACCGAATGGACACTGCGAGCCGGCAAAAGTGATGTCCTTTCAAAACACTATAATTGCAGAGAGGGCGAGGAGAGGGGGGATGGTGGAGCATAAAAATTCGATCGCTCAGCCGTAATTTCGAGAGTGCCTGGTGGTGGCGGTCGACTTGTCATAAACCGGATTTACCGTCGGGCTTCGTAAACTTTATGAGGATCGGCAAAACGCCGCATAACGTAGGGCCACGTGGGGGAGGGACGGGGGGTGGGAGCAGACAGAGACTGGGAAGGGAGAAAGGCGTAGGAGGCCAAGGGAAGTCCTCGGAAGGACAGGTTCAAGGAACTTCGCGAATTATAGAAAATATGAGGACCCGGCTGAACACGGTTAATTTCATCTACTCCTCCGCGACGCCTGGCCCCCGTGAAGTTATTGAAAGTGCTTGCGAATGAAACTTTTATCGGATTCGGTTTCGCGCGCGGGGTGCGTTGCCTGTCCCGTAAGGTATTTCGCTGAATGGATTATTTTTACTCCGTTCTGCTCTTGGTATAACTTGAGGTAGCTAAGAAAAATATTCTTACTTAATGGGAGGGGGCGGGCAGTTGTAAGAATTCTTCTTATCAATTTAGGGACCGTGGCATTTAAAACAACACCACAAATGCAGTAATTGTAATGTTGCAAATTCTTAACACTATTTTTGGAGATTTATCCATACCGAGCCCTATGCCATCTATTGGATGCCACCTGACATGGCCCATCAACGTCATAACGCTAGAGAGCCTAAAGATGGCGCACGCCGCCTCCAGGGCTGTCAGTGTCCCGTCTAGGAATCAGTTCGCGGCACGAGCTACGTAACGCAATTAACGAGTCGGCAATTAATAACCTGCTGTTATAGATGCTGGCAGGAATCGTTCGATAGCATGGAATCGCGGGCACCGCTTTGGTACGCGCGAGCGGTATCGTTTCCCCTCCCGCCCCTCGGCGATTTTCCCCACTCCCGGGGATACATCCCACCCCGACCACGGTTGGTCTCACCCTCACTACGTTCCTCCCGTGTATGTGCAGCTAAAACGCAGGAAAGGGAACGTAATAGCCTCGCATGATACACCGCCATTAATCCGTGTATATACCCTTCCATACTTTGGAGGAATAGACACCTCGTACGCCTCGGTTTCATAGCCGGTTCATCAGCCGGATATCTCTCTCCGTTCTCGCTCTTCGACTCTTCCTGTCTTTTCCTCTCACTCGCGATGATTTAATTTCGCCCTGCTCCCTTCGATATACTTTCGTCTCATTTCGGGCCCCAACCTCTGGTGCCGGAGCAACTGGAGGTTGGGAGGATCGGATGACGGTTGGGTGCAGGCTCTGGGGACTAGGGGCTGATTTTTTAAACGCTTAAACAATTGAACGTATAAGGTACCTAAAGCTTGGAACCACAGTTATTCTGGAGGTGTCTTGGGTACTGGGTGAAGTGAGCTAATCTTGCATAGTGTGACACTCTCTAGCTGCTTACCTGCAGGAACATTTCGCCGTCAAGATGATGGTGGTCGTACGCAGCAAACGCGGCTAACTCCCTCGCCCTGTAATGCGAGTCGTGGTGCGAATTCTCTTCTTTGTCTTTGTGCATCACCACTGAAACATAGATACAATGGGAAATCAGGTATAAAGAATACTCTCTAAGTGACGATAAAATAGAATAAAAAATAATCACAACTATTCAAACCTAAAACCAAAGTGAAAAATAGTCCATTGGTAGGACTGGGCTTATCATTATCAGCGGCAAGATCTGGCCTCATATACTTTGCACTTATGCTGCGCATATTAAGAACAAGGGAGGCAGGTGTTTAACTTCAACAGATCGATGGATTATTAGAGCGCTTAAGAGGATATGTCGCTCATTTCCTGTCACATACTGTGGGATCACCACGGACGGTTTTGCATTAATCACCGTCAGTCGTGGGATACTCTTCTATTGAATCGATCCCTTCCGCGATAAGGACGCCACTTTTGTTTCCTCATGCAGAAGAATACGACTTGAGAAGATAACTGGCCCGGTCTGGATTAGGTCGCTTAGATTTGGATTATATCAGATCGCCCCCAAACCGAGGGTAATCTGCCTCGGTCATCCGAAACATACGGAATCTGCGGATTCCGAGTGAAATGCGCCGCACGAAGCGTACACTGAGCATGAGGCCTCGAGCCCGATACACGATTTTCGTATCATTTACACGAAGAAACCGATCGCGGCCGGATAAAATACGATATTTCAGGAGTTCCAGGCCGAGGTAAAGTGAAAGCACGGTATCACCGAGTGGTAAGACGGTACGAATAAGAACAAGACCACCTGTGAGTTTCAAGCGGAGGCGATGGAAGGAGCCGGCGATGCGTTTCGAAAGTGAACAACCTTTCATGGAGCATTTAGCGTCGAAGGGCATCGATGCGTGCATGAAAGATGTGCGACTTCGCCGACGGCCGCTCATAAAATGCTGCACGCAATACTCTCTGTCAAGCACGCGTGCGCCACGCGACCCTTGGGGCCTGTTTTCACCGGCAAAATTATCAGACGATATCCTCCTTAGAAAGATCTATTAATCAAGATTGATGTTGTTTGTAAAATATTTTGGTGCTCCCTTAATTACCGATTCCTCATTCATGATGGTCGATGTGAGAAGGACTTCGCCCTACGAAAGTCTAGAGCCTGTGGCTTGTGTGCATTAAGCGATTAGAATCAATGGACGAAAGATAGAGGCAATAAGTAGTAACAGGTTGCATCGAACAGGAAGGAACATCGCGGTCCGATTCGGAGCCCAAACGGGAGAAGTGTTTCAGAGAAATAACGAGGCTCAACGACGCGTACAGGAAGGATGAGCAAGACAGAGGTTGTCCGCTCGTAAATAGTCGCACGCAATGTCATGGTGCGGCCGCGTTCTGCCACGCGACCCTCTGGGACAGGACCCCATTAGGATGACCGTCGGGATAGCAGCGTACCGCAGGATACGAGCCACCGGGCTGCATGCGCTTTATTTACCGTCACGACAATTCGATTTTCAATGCCTTTCGATGAGCCGCCCCTACGTTGGCCCGGCTAATGACCGTAGCTAATGCTTCCTCAATCGATGACTTTTTCCGTCCTAGCTATACTTGCCTATCCGATCAGTGAAATGGATGTATAAACTGTTTACGGACGTGTTTAAATTGTGGGTCGAGTGACAAATTCTGTTTGCAGGAGGATACTGAGTCATTGTTCTAATCCATTCTTAAGAAATGCTGTGATTTCATGAGGGAGTTGCTGAATACGCAGCTATGCTTATATGTGTCACCGGATGGAATGCGCGCAAGTGTCACGGAAATCGCGCGAAACAACGGAACAACAAAAACTAGAAAGAAACCTGCCTGCAGATAGCAATCGAACCTTACAGTCTATCCGTAGCACCGTGAACACGGAGCACAGCTATCGCGATGCACTTGTGAGATCGGTAATAATAATTGCATTTCCTCCCGTGAGGTTAGGTCGCGAGGAAACAGAGGGACAGGCCGGAAGTGGTGGAGCTGAAAGCGGGCAAAAGGCCAATCGGAATGTGCGAACGAGAGCAATGGCAAACGTTCCTCCATAATCATGTAAATTTGCGCGCGTGAACTGATCATTGGAATTCCTTTGGTCTTCTCTCCACAGTCCATTTGCTGAACTCTGCCTACATTTGCACTTTTTGGAAGCGCACGGCAACGCAAACATTCCCACTGAATTACTACACTTAGGTAACAGACATCGGGCTGGTCTTATTTAGACGTCCCCCACATGTCCAAATAATGACTCTGATCGACATAACCTGTACCACTTTGTTCCCCTGGTTGTAGTGACTTGCGATTTACGTAGCCCGACTCGTCCCAGGCAGGCTAAGTGAATGGTTAAGTAAGTGATTATCTCCTTGAGCGTATAATCGATCGATGATTAATGGGATCGGCGTTGTCGGATGCGGTCCCAATTAGGAAGCGTCTCCAGCGATCAGTGGGATGATACGCGTGCCGCCGCTTGATTGTTTTAACCCACGTGGCCCGACAGATGACGCGATGAGATCGATTTTTAATTTTCGCCCGTCACTTCGCCGAATGCAGCCTGTGCATCGCCACATGGCCAACCGCGAACACGTTGCTTAGCGCCTCCTCGTAGGTAGAACGGGGTCGATCCGTCCAAGGTAAATAGCCGCCGCGACGTATGACGGACCTGGTTTTTAATTTCGCTTTCGCTGTCAAACGGATCGCTGCATTTCCGTCACACAATTAAAACGCCCGAGAAGGCCACAGATCAGCGGCCAAGATAAATAACAGCCAGCAGAGTATGGCGAAGGAATGGCAGCGAAAGGTCACGACATAAGAGAACGCCGGCGCAGGTAATTGGTTCGCGTGGGGAGGAAGAGTACGCGATAATTGGACGGGATAAGGGATTACGAGGCTCCAGGGGAAAAAGAGGCGGCAGGAATCGTTGGTTCTTTTTTCATAAAAAGCGGCCACGAGTCGAAAAATGTCGCGGCGGTGACCTGACGAAAAGCACTTCGTTTCACGTTATCATGGAAGCCATTCGTTTCCGCGACACAATCTGCTACCTAAGAACAAGTATATTAGTGAGCGTGCTTAATCTTTCATATTCGTTTGACTCGGCAGGAATCTCGGGGTGAACCGACTTCTCCCGTTGTCGTTGGCGTGCGATTAGCCCCTCTTGCGCCGCTGCGAGACGAAGATCGAAAAAGCGGTTGCGGGGTGATCGATCACAGGCATTCTAGCCAACGTAAATGCAATAAAGATTCCGAATAATCTAAGCAGAGATAACAATTTCTTGAGAAGTTCTCCATCACGAACTTCGGTTATCAGCCGGTTGGAACTAGTGATTTGTCAATTTAGAAGGTATGGATCAATTGTTCCTCGAATCCGTGTACCCGTTCCCATGTAAATCCTGGAACTTGGCGAACGACAAATCGTCGGGCGGTTCGCAGAAATCGTAGCTCCGTATTCCTGCAGCCGATCTGATATCGCGCGTCCAAAGAACCCAGACACGCCGACAGTTTTTATCGAGGGCGACGAGCAGCGAGGAAGAGAGTAGTTTCGCAAGCGCTCTTTAGTGGTCGACACTAAGATACACACAGACGTGGCAGTGCACTCTTTACACACACGTGAAGTTGCCGTATAAAGTAATCCGTCAGACAGAAGTGGGGTGATAATGCATGAGTGCGGTCGCCCCGCCCTATCCCTGTAACCGCGATAAAATCTCTCATTACGCAACGAAACGGACCCTCTGCTCGCTAGACTGTTATCCTTAGACAGGAACTCTAATAAAGCATACATATGTGGAAATTTAGTTTTTCGTTTCGCGTCTCCAGTGTCGCAACCGCCGTCGAACAACAGTGCTCCGCTACTCCCGTCAACCCTTACCGATCTGAAGGCAGGGGTAGAAGTGAAACGTTTAATCGACTCTGGGGTGCACATACTACCAGGAATTGAGAATTTCTCCCTTTCGCTATCGACGCAGGATCACTCACTCTGTAGTATTGCAGAGGCCTTGTTATAATTTTGGAAACTAAAGGCCTTGAAATTTCATACACCGAATACTCCAACAAAACAATATTAAGAGAAAATATTTTGCTTATCATTCTACATCAGATTAAATTTGCAGCGACTATCAACCACTTGAACAAAACTTTCAAATATCAAATTCTGAAGCGATGAAATTTTGAACACCTGTAACTTCCGTATATTAAATCGTACGGCTATATAGTATTAGTAAAATATAATCGGCTTGGCGTTCCCTACAAAATACCGGAGTTTGAGATATTTCAAAATTTTTGTAAAATTTTCAAAAATCGTCGACACTGTAGTATGTAGTAGAGGACTACCTGGCAAACACTTTTGTGTAATACCATTTTTCGATATAGCGCCTAATAACCAAGTTATAGGCGTTTGAAATTTGATACCCCTTAGCAACCCGGGTTGCCTTTGAGGATCAAATTTCAAAGGCCTATAACTTTGTCATAAGATGTCGTACGACAAAATGGTATTAGGAAAAGATGATCGCCTTGACGTCCTCTACAAACGTGCTTAGTGTGATTGCGATATTTAAATTTAAAATTTTTTGTGAAAGTTATCAAAAGTTTTAAAAAAATCGGATAGCAAGTTTTCCTGGCGTGAAAGCTGCTGGCGTTAATAGGACATAGTTTTCCAATACAGATAGATTAAAAAGTACTGGCTCGGAATGCTGTTTCTATGGGTTTGAACACTGAACCTCTAGTTTCCGGACATAAGTTGAGTCCGATGACACACTAGATTGACATCCACCGTCGTAATGTACCGCGGATTGGCGGCAACAGGACTATGCATGTACCAACCGCAATTATGAATGATTATACGTTGCGCGGGAGGAAATGTGTGCGCCGCATGGCATGCGCATGTGTCATAAACGTGCAACTAACGTGCCAATTTGTATCTATTGTTAATTAGCTCACTAACAGCGAATTAAGCGCGAAGCGTAAATAGCATCATATCGCCGGAACTTTTCTTTGTGCTAGAATTTGCTGCTTTATCCTATGTCCCCTTCAAGCGTCACGCTTGCGCGGCCATTTGTTAATTAATACCGTTAATCGACTCGTTTGAAGATACATACGCTGATCTGGATTCGGGTACCAAGAGTTTACAGCGCAACGGAACGCGCGATATTTCGTCGAAAGAACCACGTCTCAGACCACGTGAACACGGAATCGCAGGAAAGCAGTTCTTAATGCCGATGGACTTGTGTCAAGGTGATTCCAGTTGCAGTCCGCGGCCGGAAACGCGGCGCACACTAATGCAACCGTCTATCATCATCGTCGTCATCATCGGTTATCGCGTGGCCTACAATGTACGTTTCTTTTAAGTTGCATTACACCGCGCGGACTTCGCTGCCCTACTGAATGCTGATGAGATTCTGCGTTTTTCGCGAGTTCGCAGCCCGATAGTGGCGTATGTTAAGAACCTCGGCATTAAACAAGGATTCTTTAGTAGCCGCGTACTTTTTCCCGGGGTGCACCGGGCAGGTCTTAGAAGCTGCGGTAATAAATGTACATTAAAGTAGGCCAGCGAACAACTCACGTGCACGATTCAGAATAGCGATAAATAACCCGGTGTCGGGATGTTTTAAGAATATTTTAGAAGCAGTCCTGAATTCGTGATGGCAGGCTGTATGGTAATAAGGCGAGGCGACATGAATTACTTTTTAAAAGGCTGATTGTTGGAGGAAAGTGACGCGATGGCACCGCCGAGATATCGCGGTAAATGGCTCGCCCGGTATGGAAAAAACTTGGGGGCCGACAACTCAATGTGCAAGGGATTACTGCATCCCTCGGTACATAAGCTCTAAAATTAATGAAACTAACTATAATCCTCGATCTAAGGGGTTGAACCACGGCGAACCAAGGAATGCCCCCACATTAAAATCCAAGTGATGCGACGGAAGGTTTGCGATCAAAGAAATGAGAATAGCCGCCGTGGAGACAAAATTCGAGGGAGGTGGAGTCACATGGTTGAAAGTCGACGGTGGTCGCTCGAAAGGCAAATCACATTATAATTAGTGCGTACAGCTGTAGATAGGAGGGCAAATTGTATTAATGCATTCCGTTGTAGGGCTCTATCTAAGCGGGTATATGGTGTCCTATAGCGAGGGCCCAGCTGTCGGCCAGCGACTATACTGCCCCGCGACACGACATCGTCATTTATCACCGGCGGCAGTGGCTCGTGTGTAAGTTTTCTACATTACCTAATGAGTTTCATAACCGAATTAAATTTTTCGGCCCGTCCGGGTAAAACGGGTTGGGCATCGTTAGCCTGGCCACGGCATTAAACTCACTCAAGATTAATCTGTGCTTCCATTAGCCTGGACATGGTCTCTGTCGTGACAGCACCGCGCCCTACCGCGCCAGCCAGTTGCTTTTAGATCCGTGAATTTTTAACTAGTCCTAAGTCTTGCTTATACTTGGCACTGTCGTTACTGGCTAGAGATCGTAATATCTGCTAGTCTGAAGTGTGCTAGTACCATCTGTTCTGCAGCCAGAAGTGTAGTTCAGCATTTAATTTTAAACATTCCTGGAACTGGTCCATTCGGAAGCAACATGCCAACACTCGAAAAACTAAGCAAATACTCGTTGATTCGTCAGTTAGGGCGGCTCAATTGAGTCAGGGGTAATGTATTTTGCTTGTCGAACCACTCACATCCCACTCATCTTTCGGTTGTTGTACTTTTGCGCAAAAGCCATTATCCTTCCTGACTTCGTTTTCCCATTTCAAAGCAGGCACCAAGGGAATCGACGTTTATAGAGCCTCGCTTCAATTTTCCACTCAGACGTTTGGTCTAGATCTGGTCCAGTAACGAAGCAATAACGCTAGACTTGCGTAAAATAATTTAGAGTGCGCCGTTCAGGGGAGTCACGGATCATTGATGGCCCGCCAGCCTGCGGGAATCCGAGAAAACAGCATCCCCCTTGCGCGCGGTCTTACGGGTGCGTCTAACTAGAATGGATCGCCGTAATTTTTCAACTAAACCGAAACGTCCCGACCCGCAAACGAGCCTGACAAAATACGGAAGGTGGGAATACATTATCTCGACCATTTGTAACGGTCTCCGTGTTTCCATGTTTCGAGCTTCGCGGCTTCATGATCGCGCAAATGATCGAACGTTTGTGCTTGTCGTTCCGCAAACAATGTGTGAAGATACTGTTTCTCTGCCAGGAGTCGTTACACGCCTTAGATGTTTAAAACTTGCTTCTTTAAAAGTTGTTCGCACCTCTAGGCCTAGAATAACGGAAAACGTCCCACCCCGGAACCTCAGATAAGTCAAACGCAAGCTGTTGTCTACTACGACTCCTTCCAGCTCCAACCCTCCTGTCCCAGACCGTCTGTCCTCGATCATCCCGACTGTTCTGCGATCGAACGTATCTCTACGTCATCCTTCTGACTTTATCGAATTTAATTAGCAAACGCACCGGCCCGGCAATGACCGTGACTGGCTCACTCGAAGGGCCAACCGACCACCATTAAATTTCGATTAATCCGTCTTGCTCTTCCCTCGTGTGTAATTATTTTGTCCCGTCGGCTGAGGATCGAGCGAAGTTTGGGTCTACTGAGACCGGACGGAGTTCACGGTTTTATTGCTGCTTGGAAGTACTTCCTTCGTGGTGCCTTTTTTCGACGATTGCTTCGAGTACCTTGGGAACTACCAGTTTTATTCGAGGTTACGAGAATTTATACGCTTGTAAAGGGCAGTTGCACCTCCCTGTTTGACTGCCCGGGGCCCAAATTATTGGTGTAGCTGGGGTTCAATGAACGATTCCGAGGAGTCTAAGGAAATGCCACGACCAGGAGTCTCTGAAAACTTCTCAGGGATCTGCAAGTGACAAATTCGACCTACTCAATTGGCAATGGCATTTCTGGGGGAATAATTAATTGAGGCTTGAGCTCCCTTAGGCAAACTTCGACGTTTAATGACAGAGGGCGCGCAGTGTCACGTCTTGATCGCGCGCGAGCACGCGCGTATGCAAGCTGCGTCGATGCAAAATGCGCGCGAGCGTGATTGGTAGACACTGATGTGAGATCCAACGAGTGAGCATCGACTAATAGCGGCTCGCAATTACAGATTTTATCAGCGGCGCATCTTCCTTTGCTTACCGCGCGCGCGCGCATTCTCGCTCGGAAATAATACACCGCGCGGCTAGCACTAATAAACGGAAGCGTCGTTATTTGAACTGAGAAATTAAACCGATCGGCGACCGGTCATTTATTAGCGTCTGACACGTATCCTCCGTGACTGGCGATCCACGCGGCAAATTGGAATATTCGCGGAAACTTCGCTTCTATTTTTTGTCTCCGAAACTCGGAAACAGGAAGAAACAGGTCATGCACCTACATTAACTTTTTTTTACAACTGAAACTTGGTTAGTAATAAAATACTAAATTATTCAAAATTGAACCTGAGGGCTTAACACATTTCGGAAATCAAAGGACTTGCGATAGCGAACATTTGACGATCTCGCATCGGTCCGATCAATTCAAGGGAACATCCCACGCACCGCTGATGGTCAATCTTCCAAGGGCCAACAAGAAAAGAAGCTTCCGTCTCGAAAAGAACGCTTCACGGGCGGACGAACAGCGTGCAGCGTGATTCGATTACACAGTTCAAATGAAATTTGTAATTTAATTAGTTTCGTAGTACCGCGGCCCGGACTTTTTGCCTTCTTTGAGAGTTCGCGTGCTGGTTGATACACGTGAGCCGCGGCCGCCGACTGGGGCTGCCGAATTCAAATTACCCCCTCCCCCTCCGCTAAACCGAACGGCAATTTTCTTTTCCCACTCTGTCATTCCTGATAAACCGTGTATTACGCGCGGGATTTTCGAGTGGCGGGGAATGAGGAGATAACAGAATTAGCTATATTAATCAGTAAACATGCCGTACCATAATGACAGGCCGGCTGAAGTCAGCGTTCTCTAAGCCTCGGGTCTTTGTCGTAAAAATTGTCGAACTCCCTAAATTTACATATTTTAGAAGATATCGATCTTGTAGCAAGCTTTTATCGGTGTTTGGGGGTTGAAAAGTGTGAAATTATGGAGGGCACGCTTTACTTCCACCTCGAATTCGATATAAATTTTCTGTGTTGGAGTATGAACACTTTAGTGTGACGTAGCTCATTCAGACAGATGTCTGTTTCACTCCTACAGCACATGTAAATGTTCCTCTGCTAAGCAGCTGCTTAACCACAGAATGCGGCGTCTAACGAACTTCTAAATTATCGTTCTTACGACTGATTATGATAATATCTACGCTTTCATTAGTGCACTGGGGAAATGGCCTGCGAAAATCAGGCTGAACGTTTGCTAATGACGCGCATTAACACAAAATTGCATAGGAGATTAGCGTTCACTGTGTGTTCTTATCAGGGCTAATCCTTCCAGCGGCTGACTGTTTGCTGCAGATACAAACCTGGCGCATGCGCGTGTTGAAATCACTCGCAGCATCCCAGCGTCTCATATTTCTGTGAATATCTTTCTTCCACGCTCGGGTCATTTTGTATTCGGTAAACTCACGTGTCTTGAAGAATGACAAATGCGTTCTGAAAGAGTCTAAAGTGCTGAGATCTGCATATATCACGGTCACCATTGGACTCGAGGATATCGTGTCGAGTGTTGGAGATATCGTTGCTCCAACCCACCGCCGTCGGTCGTCCGTGGTTATTCGTTGCTGGCCGGGGTGGCTCTGGCTCAGGGGTTGGGAGTTATCGCGGGGCTAATCAGACCGCAATTAGTGAGGAAAGCCGGAAGCCAGCAAACCGTGATACCACTCAAATTCAAAATTTCATTAATTAATGTGCCCAGGACGAATAACATTTCTTCCTTCTTTTTATTCCACGTTCCGCCTCGATGTCACGGAACACGCCCGTTTGCACCATTTATGGTATATTTAGTGCACTTTCTCATTCACGCATGGTCTTTTCATTACATGGGTTTTCATTACGTAAGGGTAATTTTGGCGATTTCTTACCCCCTCCCCAAGTATAAGAATTCGTAAAATTTACATTCTAACTCCCCTTCCCTTCCTTACGTAATATTTTTTACTCTGTACTTTTTCAGTTATTAAATTTTTTTAACGGTTCCATGTTGAAAATTATGTTAAAAAATATTACCTAAGACGCTATCTCTTTCCCTCTCCTCTCCTTGTAAGAAGATGCACCTAAGAGATTCGTGACCCCTCTCCCCAAAAAAGTCTTACGTAATTTAAGGACGACCTCAGCCTGTTCTGTAAAAACCGTTAGCCCCCTGATAACTTCGATAATCGCCTGCACTTTATCAGAACCAAAATATTGCGAGAAGCTATTTCGCGCCTCGCGCACGGGATTTAATTGCTTCCGACAGTGTTGGAATTGGAGTGTTGGAAGGTCGCAGGTAAGAAACACGTTTCACCATTCTAAGATACTGGAAACCTCGCGGTGGATCGCAGCATGGACGCGCATCTACAGCTAATCCACTTATGGTATCCGATGTCGAATACACTGTCCGGTGTTCGGTTTCACCGTAAATAATGAGGCGAGCCGGCTAATTCGCAAATCTTCTCAAAGCAACAGATCCGATGTGAAAGGCGTGATCCGCTGGTTGTGATAGAGGGGACGCCATGGTGGCGGAGCAGGATGAATTTCTATGGGCTCGTTCGCGGATTACGCTCGTCAGCTATACCATGTTCCTGGGTATCACTGACGAGGTAGTTCCATTTGTCGAGGACACCACGTCCGAAGACACGGATATATCCCATTTCTGCCGAAGGAATTCCTGAATTCCTCCATCAATCCCCTTTCTGGGATACCACCGATGATAAGATCTCATTTGGTAGAGGCAGTAACCCTAAACAATTCGGGATCCCCCGTTGTTATCGCGGAGATTCATAGATTCTACAGTCATATTTCCCTAAAATCGCTAACACCACCTGACTGGGGGCGAGGGACCCAGCGATTCCGACGCCTGGAGGCGTCAGGGTGGTCCGAAATCGAGGAACGCGATGTTACCTTACACCTTCTCTGCGCGCCGCGCCGCGTCGGATATATACGCGCCACCAATACGCATCAACTGCGGAAGACGCCGTCGTAAATACATGCTCAAAGACATAGGGGCTCGTTATTATGATGCTAATGAGCGGTCCGCCCGCTGGAATCCGCTTGGGCTCCGCTGCCCGCCTGAGATTCACGAGGGCCCATGGTGACACAGCGCGATAACATACACCATGAATCCTTTGGGCCGCTTAGTGGTTTTCTTGATTACTCAGTGAACTGTTGCCTAGCGGAATACTTGGAGCTTGTGATTACAAGCGTTTGCGGCAGAGTTAGGAATAGGGAAAGGCACCCTGAATACTCTCTCACGTGAACCCTGCTCAGACCCAGCCGACAACTACCCTTGAAGCTAAAATTACGCTTTGCCCCCTGTTACGTGGAATTTAGACCCACCTTTCCCCCAAGTACGATATTAGAAAATGAATCTGAAAGGAAGGTGGAACGTTCGCAGGGGTAGAACGTAGGATATGGTGCAGGACTGATCATCTGCATAATGATGAGCCCGCTGAAAGCGGGACCGCCATTTATTTCGAGCAATTGCCATACGTCTGGATGGGAATCCCGCTTTATGAGCCGGCTGATTGATCCCTTCAACCAATATCGATCATTATCGACCAGCGAAAACCGGCGGTTCACGATGTTTCTTTAATTACGCACACGGATTGTAGACCTTCCGGACGTTTTCCCAGAACCATATCCGCGCCGCCATTTTTGTCGAACTGCTCGCGATGACCGGATAATCGATCGCTTTCGCTGGGCCGCGGGGTTCATAGCTTTTTCGGCTGTAGGAATGAAGCTACTTATTTGAGAGGATGTTGAGGAGCGCTAGGTACAGAGCAGCGACAGAAGCTGCAGGTAGCAGATATTCGATGTTGGGAAAATGATGGAATTTGCTTTCCCTCGGACGGAGTCTGTCGCACGTCGACATTGACGTGGGACTTGATCTCCGCGTGTAGAGAGCAGCTTCGATAATTCCAGCTAGGACAGGCTGGCGCACGCGCCTCCGGCCGGAAGTACTTAAATCCATCATGGCGTCCACCGGAAACCGCCTGAGTCACTCGCGTAATCGTACCTCCTCCCGATGTATCGATTTTCCTGGACGGTTCTGCGAGCTCTGCTTCGGCCGACTTCTCCTTTATCTCGACTCTTTCGGTGGCGCTTATTTCGCCATCGGTAAGGTTGACATCTACGTAGAACCTAGCGCCAGATGATGGCCGTTTATATCTTTACCATCCCACGTTTTCAATATTTTCGAAGGATCGAATTAGTTTGAATGCTGTTAAGACTTGAAAACCTCAAACAATCAGACCCAGGTGGACTTAAATTAATCCAGTTAGCAAACCAACCCCTACTAACCTACCTGAGTTGAGTAATCTAATCGAACTTAACCTAGCTTAACGACGTCTAACCTAAAATGTCGGCTTTAATCAAATTTGCAGCTTCCATTCATGTCAAGAGGGATGTTCCGCTCACATTTGATCACGCGCCTGGATGTCATTAACTCAAATCCAGCGGCTTCGTCCCGTAATGGAGCTTTCATTGATCCCTGGCACGAAAGGGACACTGGTTAACTCAGAGCTATCACAGCGCCATTTATTAATCACTCGCTTTTTTCAGAAAATACTCAGATTCGCGGAATTGGGTTGATTCGAGAGTGATCTGATTTAATTGCTCACTTGACAATCGGCCGGGAATTCATAAGTCGCTTATCAGAATTTTCGTGGAATCCCGATCGCCCCACTTACTCACGGATCGATC
Organism: Andrena hattorfiana; assembly: GCA_944738655.2. Lineage (NCBI taxonomy): Eukaryota > Metazoa > Arthropoda > Insecta > Hymenoptera > Andrenidae > Andrena > Andrena hattorfiana. The sequence continues at coordinate 1,927,458 of OX122895.1, forward strand.
GTATCGTGTAATTTCAGTGTAGTGTAATTGCATACCGAGATGCGTGCGCACAGACTGCTTATTTATCACAAGACGTTTCGTCCAGGCTAAATCGACGCGTCTTTTGGGCTGAACATTCGTCTGGGGACGAATGTTGCGTTGCTCAGCGGCTGCTCCATAAAATATTTGTTTCCTTGAGGAAATGTCGGGGACTAGGTCGATGAGAATAGAAGGGATGCTAATTGATATATAGAGTGGCCTAAGAAAATGTGACCTAGGCTGAAGAATTTGGTCGTCATAAATGACGCATTTCGAAGGACATTTACAACTATTCCACGAATTCACGAGGTACTAATTGGCTACAGTATACTGGCATCGCTGTATTCCGTGCCGCGAAACGACGCGAAGATTGCTAGCGGCTATGATTCCTGATCAGCAGCAACGATTAATCATTAAAAACGACTCCGGGGAACATTACGGAGGGGTCGCAGAGACCTCGAATCGTAGATTCAGGGAGGATCGAAGGTAACAATAAGAAGAAGGATACAATGAACACGCCCCGGTTGGTTTATCGTCAGCATAGAAGGAAGAAGAAGGTACCAGGGTGGTCGTTTCAGGCCACAGGAGATCGATAAAGTCTGCCACCGAGAAGGTTCACCACAACCCTCCCCGCAGGTTAACTCTGCCAGTCAATTGTTCTCTAATCGTAAACTTCTGAAATGGCTTTCATTCCTAAAAATCAATTCCGTCTGTCCCAGTGATGTCTAGCAGTCTGTGTTGTCATCTTTCTTGACGCGATATCACCATTTTGATTGAGTAATGATTCTCCTCTCGTCTCTCTTTCAGTTGCGTTTCACAATTTACGTACTATCAGACCACCGAGTGTCTTCGAAATTTTCCCAAGCGACAGGAACGCTAGGGTTTCCATTAACCAGTGAATTACGGGAAAGCAGAACGATGGAATCAGCTGAGCATGCCGTGCCACGTGCCGAGCATCCACGGAAAGGGGAATTCCCAAGAAATATAAACCCAACGACAGGGGTCAGCGCCATTTTTAACCAGTGGTTCCCGTTCTACTAGCGCTGCGATGAGATCTATAAATCCTTCTGCGGGATCAAGGCGAGTTGCCTTACGTAGGGATCAATCGCGGCCCTCGATTGATATTAATGACACCCTTTAACCCCTTGCTTGGCTACCAAGCTCCCAACAAATATAAGGAATCGTTTAAGGAACGGATAGACATAAATCACGACAGTCAATATAGTGGATTTGAGGGAAACATCTGTTTAAGTTTAATTGGAATGAATTTGGCGTACAGTCCTGATCTATCACAAATATTCCTAATGTCCTGTTACTGCTAACAGAGACCCCGAGATTTCTGACCCAACTTTCTAGCCGCCGCAGCCAACTGAAAATTTGTCTCGCGAGCGATTAAACGGGACGGCACGCCAATTAACATTAGCAGAAATGTATTCATGCCACGAATCATTTAATGGCCCTAATGAAATGCACTGGTAATTACAGAGTGTGCCGGGAGTCATTCATATTGCATGAGAGGTCCGAGCGGGCAGCGTAAGGTGATGCATGCCGCCTCGCTGTCGCTACATTGAAACACATGTTGCGAATTTCTAATGGCGCCGCGTGATGTCAAGTTGTTCTTCTTTCGTTTTCCCCTAACGCGGCGCACGCCAACCGACCGGATTTTCTTAATTTGTTAATTGCATATGGGCATTAGTGTTGCAGGCTGGGTCATTTCAGATCCAGGCGTCACTAAAGCCCACGGATCTGGGACCAAACAATCGTTTTCAGTCAGAGTCAACCAATACTGCTATAATTGATTAAGATTGCGCTCTCTGATTATAGGTCAAGGTCATAAGTTGTTCATTCTTGGTGTCTAACTCCTGCTGAAAAAGGCTCTGCGCTCATAAACACGGTCAGTAAGAACACCAAGCCAGCAGAGTCATTAGCCAGAAGTCACTCGGTCCGATTAATACGAAACGCTTTTATTCCAGCCACTTTGTCCTTGTCCGCCGTCCGCGTACCTGGCACGTGTGCTTTTCTGTAGTCGTAACAGTGTCTCCCACGGCCGCGGTACCTACGGGATACCGCCCTTTTCGTATAATTGCTTTGTTTATCGTCCCCAATCAGGGCGCCGCTATTAGCATATACGCGAGACCCGTGTTCTATCGTCAGTTCACCCTTCTTTCGTATCCCTTTTCTCCTTATTCGACCGCTAATCCTTTGTAGTTTCGTTGTGCCTCGTAAAAATCCTTGGCTGAGGGATGGGTGCGTCCCTATTTGAATTTTCCACGATTTGTTAGGGAAGCGGAACAATGAAGGGCGTTCCTTCAACTTAAAACACACGTACTTCAAAGAATAGAGAGAACTGTCTGATTGATCGGACTTGAAATCAACCCAACAAGAGTCACTCCTAGCCCCACAGAACGTTATATTCCAAGAATGAGGGACTGACTTTCCGGAAATCTTTTATCATAGCTTCTGACGACTTTTATGAAAAAAAGTGGTATGCACGCTTGACGACCGCATCGTTCCATTGCAGTTTCGGCTTGCAATGGTTCGTGTGGCGGGCGGAACAATTAACATTTTCATAGCGTGACGCATTTCGTCGCCTCCGACTATTCCCTGCTTTTTTTTGAACTTCGGGGATTCCTGGGGTTTCGCAGTATACCCAGAATCAATTTCACCTGTCGATGCATATTTATAATTCTAGGTTCAGCCGTGCTCGGTCGGTAATTACGAAATCCTTTATACCGGCATAGGTGCCTCGTTAGGACAGAGCTAGTGATATTTTTCCTTTTAGCGATCTCGATGCACTTTCTCAATTATCCTTTTACCGCTGCGTCTCAAGGTCGATCAAGCGCAAAAGAACGTTGCGTAGGCGGGAAGATCAAAATAATTCGAAATGATTCAGCAGGAAAGCGTGATTGAAGTTGGACGCGAGGTGTGACGAACGAAAGTGACACGGTAAGCTGGTTATCACGACAGGGTGAGGCGCGTTTAGCGCCGCTTTTATTCCTGCAGCTGCGTTAGCAACCCCGCAGTGCCTTAATCGAGCTGGAATTGACGTGGGCTGTGCTATAGCAGACCAGGTGATCGCAGTGGGTATGAAAGGAGTAGAAACTAAGAAAACCAAATGGGGAGGATGTCTTGTAGCTTCGTAACATAGAGTATACTAAAATTCCCTTCGGTATTACTGTTCTAGGGTCGTGGCACATCAGGAATCATACAGCATTAGGGGACTAAGTCGGAATTTCGATCGAGCAACGTCACAGAAGAAACATCCAAGTCAGCCTCTTAAAATCGCGCGTTTCACCCGATTCCTAATCGCTGGCCTCTTTGACGGGCAATTCTTCTCGCCGCGAGAGCCAGCTATACAGGTCGTTTCACGGTGATTCCGGTCCCCAATCTGAGGGATGCGTAGCCTGAAAGACGATCACGGTCGTCGGCATCCCGCCGAGTCGGGCCTCGTGTTACCTAGAGGCCTTCATTAGACTGACACTGATGGCGAGTCGCCGCTGCGAATCACGTAATCCTGCCGGTGCCCTCTTTCATTTGGCAGATCGAGGGCCAGTCTTGTTCGCTCTTCTGCTTCGGCGTGATTCAACAGCCGTTTCACTTCAGGCGCAGTCTTTAATGAAAGGGTTCTTACGAAGAGGAGATTCAGATTGGAAGAAGAGTACTTTGCTCGATTCCATCTCGCCCTTTCCTTTTGGCCGCTGTACTTTCGATTCTGGATGCAATACCGATAGGCCAAGCTGCCTAAATCACACAACTGTTCCTCTCGGAAAAACAAACGATTACATGGAAAATCGAGGGCGCATGTATCATCATCAAAGAGATCCCACTTCAATCTTCCGTTCCATCATTCAATTGCTCGCAATTAACCAACGGGCGTTTAGGGGAATAATAAGTAATCGTGGGTGTTTTCAGCGCAGAGCATTCAGGCATGTGGAGCCTCGTTCACAGCTGTGCTTTTTCAAACATGGAGAAAAGAATATAATTTCGGCACCCCTCTAGCTGACAAGATACTGTGAGACACGCCAGGTGCTTCTTATGGATGTGGCCGGCTGAAAGATGATAGATTCACAACCAATCATTTTACACGGCTATTGCCGAGGCCCGGCGCGCGAAGAAATATTATCGACGTTAACTCTCGAAAAACGACGGCGAGGGAGCACAAAGAGGAGGCTGAAACGCGATATCGTGTCACCTTAACCCGTTTTTCAGGCTTTCCACTCGCCGCGGGCCGCGAATCCATGGCTTCGGAAGTGTTCGTCATGAAGATTATAAATATCCCATCCAGCGTGAAGGTGGTTGTTACAGTGTTACCCTTTTCTCTGTCGTTTTATAGTCCCATTTACGAGGGACGCTCATTTTCATCTAAGCCTTATTAAAGAACACGTTCTTCCGTACCCAAGGGTCGAATACATGTCCTAAGATCGCTACTTACCACACTGGGACTTAGTACTCTGGGCCCCGATTCACCAGTTGAGCTAGCTTGTGACAGAACCTAACCTCAAACCAACGAAATCACCGTCGAACTGTTGAAACACTTGGCTTCCAAGAACGACTAAATTCTTAATCCATAGAACGATCTCCAAACACGAGATCACAGGGTCGTTCTCGTGATCCATTCAAGCGTCCTGCTGCCGTGGAAGTCGAAAAGGGGGTACGAGGCAGAAGCGTAGGCGATGGTCCAGCGAGTTGACAGGCGGATCTTCCGGGCGAGCGAGCGTGATCGCGGGCCGCGAGCACCGCGATCGATCTAGAGGGTCGAGGCCGATCAACGGAGCTCGCTTTCCCACGAAGTCGAAGGAGATCCGTGGAGTCAGGAGTTGTGAAGGGGGGAGGGAGAGAGGCTATTGCGGTAGGAAGCGAGGGGCACCGAATGAATTCCAGAAAATCTGGCTGTTCTTCTTCGTCCAGCGAGAGGAGGAGGAGAGGAAAATAAAAGGGGAACACGCGTGTCTCGAGTGTCGGCTCTCAAAGGAGGAGGAGGAGGAGGAACGAGCGGCCACCGAAAAGTGACGTGCCGTGGCGGCGCGACGTGTGCATACATACACACCGCGGACAGTTTTCGGGGATCTTTGGCCGGGTATTGAAGAGCGGACAGGGGATTTTGAGCGTAACCCGGCAGCCGCGTTCGGCGGCTCAGCTTTCATGCGTCGACCACGAGCCTCGAAAAACGACCGAGAGTTTTGGCCGAGCAGCGGCAGCCAGACCGGCCGCTTTCCCCTGGTCTTTTTGGAGACCGCCGCAGACCCGGTAAGTGAATAAGGAACCGATGTTTGCACCTTCCGTGCGGTCGGCCAGCTCTGCGAATCGCTTTTAAAAATACCGTCCGACTTAAAATAAACGAAACTGGCGGAGATATCGGCGGGCCTGAAAGGCGGAGGGGGCCCTTCCTTGGAAGTGAGAATGTGATTTCAGGTTGATCGGCCTCCTCCTGAGGTTTCCTCGATGTAGTGTATTTTGTGGTCGATGCAATATGGCGGCCGTGTGAATGCAGCATCAGAGATCACTTTGGGTACTTTGTTTCTGTCACCCTGCGAGCTACAAATCCCGGGGAATCACCCTCTCAGTTGCAGCCGATTCGTTTCGGGCTTTTTGCCGCGACGACGATCCTAGCCAAGGATCATTGCGAATTGTGATCATCGCTGCGTTCGCCTCGCTCTATTCCCGTTTTCGAGGAAGAACGTCCGCGGCTGATGGAATATTAGCAGGCTCGTTACGTTTCACATGACCATCAACAACGATCATCATATTTTAGTTTGATATCTGGTGATTTACCTTGACGCCATGCCGTGAGGTGGTAATCGATACGACACGTTTTCTCGACGGCCGCGGTTCGGCTCGCCGTATCTCCTGTGCTCTGAAGAAAGTGGAAAAGAATCTCTGAAAACGAGATGCGACCGCCACACTTGTAAACACGGTGACCTAGGCGCACTCCTAATCTTTTGTGAATCCGAATAGTGTAATCTTTACTGACATTCATGAAGATCCCTACTGCTGTGAAGGCATTTTCAACGAAAGTGTATTTTACCCGAACAAAGCAAGCCCCGAAAATCACACAAAATGCCTCGGGCGGTCTTATCTTCGCGCAAAGTAGCCAAATTAAGGCGAGCGACGTAGCCGAAGTAAGCAATCCACGTCACACGATCTACAAGATGCGATCTCGGCCACCTTACCTGCGGCAAGAAATTTATATCGCAGGAGATTTCATCTTTCTCGTACTACAAGAATGACTCAAAGGTACGTCCCCCCTCCCGCAAGACACACTAAATCCTTTAATCTATCAGCTCCCTTCCGCAGAGAAAAGTTCCACAAAATTTTGGAGTTGGCAATGCATTGAGCAATCCGTCTTGTTTTAAGGCGTCGCCAATGAGCTATAGTTTCGGGGGTAATTTGGTCGGTGCTGTCTGTTAGAACAAAGGCCTGAGAATTAATTAGTAGGCGCGTATACGGCGGGTCCCCTAGAGGGCGCAGCATATGGCGCGATCGCATCGCATCGCCACCTGGCCCTCCCTTTCGCCTCTTTGCTTTCGCTTTTCTGTCCGAAGGGGGCCGAAATGTTGTTGCCTGGATGGACAAACCAACGGTCAGGCGAAAAGACTACCAGCGAATCGACTGGGGTGGCTGGGCAACCCTCCGCCGACTCTCTGCGGCGATGTTCATGACCCGTGAAGAGCAGAACATGTTAACTTAGTCGTTCGAATTAACTGCCCTATGTGCGGTACATTGTTTTCCTTTATGCTGATTGATTCCTGTGCCATCTTGTTGCAGTCAGTGGCATATTCCAAAAGCTAAATAAAAAATTGTGGGAAGCAGTGCATGTCTGACCATAGCAGGCGCCTTGAATTTAGGTTATGTTAGAGATGCTACAGAGTCTACTGTTATCCCAAGGTACATCATAATCAATTTCCTACTTTCGTCCCCTTTAAAAGATAATGGAAGAAATACGCACCCCAAAAGCGTCACTAGAAATACCAAATACTAGAAAGCAGAGGATTAGCTGGCCGTCAGGGGCCATTGACTCCTATGTGGCCAATTAAACGTCCATCGACGGATGAAAGAAGAAAGGCAAACGTATCGTTTTCAGTGCTGGCGAACCATCAGGACAGGGCTAGAAGGGAACGTGCAGAGACACGGACAGGGGTTGTGTCCGGGGACCAAGTGGCGGGGGCACAAGTGGCACAACATGGTGGTGAAATAGGGGAAGCGAATGACTGGTGTCGGTTACACGGGCTGGCACTGCAGTCCATGTTTCGTTCAACTACCCCTGCGGTTACCTGTGAGCCCCTCATCCCCCCGCTGGCTCTGGGAAACGATGTATTTATGTTTCTATACGTTCATCGTTTGACATACATCATACATGCCCCTAACTAAGAATACTAATCACTTCGTTGGATCGAATGTATTGCCTCCATTGTCTCCACGTGGCTCAATTTCTTTCAAGTCCGTAGCTGCTTTCTGTAGTCACTATGGATATGAAAGCAGATGAAGGCTCAGCTAGCATTCCTCCCAGAACTTTTGCTGGCTGCAAAGTCAAAAGTCTGAAGAACGAACGGAACAGCGCACGACCGTGACCTCTGATCGTGGAACTAATCCAAAGTACGCGTATCATGACGGCATCACGGCGCATTAAATGCACCGTGTGAAGTCACCGGTTGATCGATGACGATTATTAGTCAGTGGACCGGCCGGACGTTACAAAAGAGCTCTACCTTTAAATAATCGGGCGACTCTTGACGAGCGATTAAAGGTTCTGTCTCATCGCCCGCTGCCTTCAAGGGGAGATTGATGCGCATGTGTACGCGCTACGAGAAGAACAAAAAATATTGCATCCTGTTGGAAGACATTTCGGCTGTCTGGTGGGAATAGTTGTCTTGAAATGACCTGGGGCTTGCTTCGGAATTTTGAGAACTATCAGGAAACGCATTTTGTAACAATACTTCAACAACCAGTTTCTCTTTCATACGTCCAATGTTATTCTGGTAGAGTTCTTTGTGTATTTAATGGCAACAGAGATGTATGAGTGACCCCATTTAAATACCCCACCCTTCACGAGGCGTTGCTCATAAATATTCGCGTGCCCCTGTTTTCCATTGACGCTCTCCCGTAATAAATATTTCTCCTAACGATTTTTGTGTATCTTATCAGGGAGAATATCTAATAATCGAACTTGAATTACATGTTTCTAGACAACATTATAATTTGCTCAACGAGAGCAGGAGAAAAATCTGGATCTGGAAATTTGAGGTTAGGGAGAAAAAAATGTTGAGGTTAAGAAAGTTCGAAGGTGGAAAAATTGAGAAGAATGGCCTTCTAGCTTAAAATATCATTAGCAGAAAAAATTGGAAGCGTTGCATACGCCCCTACGATTGTGTCGAAACCCAACATCTCGGAAGTTGCGCATAAAGCACGCCGCGCTTTCACCGGCCATTATTATCATTATGAAATGCAGTGGCACACGCAGTTCGTACCGATTAAAAACATTAATTGCATAAACCAGTAATTAACTGAATCACCGCGGTCGGCCTGGTATGGCGTAATTTTCCCGATCTAGATATCCAGATGTGTAAGCAAAACGTCTTTGATTTATCAACGCCTCTCGTTACGCCGCTGAGCAAGACACCGATATCGTTCGTTTATCAGGGAAAACAATTTTATTCGAGCTCCCCCGCTGAAAATTATTACAATCTCCAGAAGGAAATTATTATAATTTAGTCGTTTATTGCAATTAGTGATACTTAGTAACTTTTCCAACCCTTTCAATGGCTATGTTGACTGTGTGATTAATTGAAAGTTTGGCCAACCTCCTGCTGTGATTTCCGACAGACTCACGATTCCTCGTCAGCTGAACAATCACGGTATGTTGGAGATTCTTCGGTACATGTAAATTCAGTGGCAGGAATAATCTTGCAATGAAACATTAATGCTCCAGATGAAATCTCACCTGGACTAAACAGATAAGCGGATCTAGCTGAATCGTAGAACACTGAAACGAGTGGGCTGCTTTAACACGACTGGAATTATGTTGTAGCTGCAGAGCAGAAAGTTGTCGGAAACGATCGCAGAGTTTTTACCGCGGTGCGTTTCTGCAACGGGGAACAATAACAGAGAAGCGTGTAAAAACAGTTGCGTTACGCACTGTAATTGATCGCTATCGGACGAGCACGCGTGCAAACAGCCGCTTTGCAGCTCTAACCATCTTCAGAGAGATAGCTCACCCGACATACATAGGCGGATAACGCGCAGTGCCGAAGAAGGAAGCTCCCACACAGTGTAATTCCAATGAGTTTGCTAATTGTCGATTCTCTTTCAAGAATTGTATCCTATCACGCCGCTGTGGGACTGTGATTCGCATCAACCACCCATTCACATTGGCCAGGCTCGCTACACCCAAAGTCTTACACGCCCAACGTTACCCGAGCTCCAAAGTGTCACCAGCAAACGGATTAACCTCTCAAAAGGGTGGATCTTCGCATGAACGACAACAAAGCGCGTGTCTCTGGCGTGAACCCGCCGTCGCTAGCGAATGTGGGGTGAAGTTAAACGAGCGAGCACATGCAAAGGTGTCTCGTTCACTGGGTCAGCAGTGGCAAGAAGCCTTCCGGGCATCCAGCTGATCGCGGCATGGCGTGTTGGCGTGATGCGTGCTGTACCCGCACGGAACGCGGAGCTTCTGGAGGCCGTGGCCCCTGGTATCGTGGATCCCGATGGATCCTCGGCCCGTTGGATCGAGCTCCGTGCCATGCCGTGCCGTTCCGTGCGTGCGCTCGATCCGCTCGCCCTTTGCTCGCGTGAGAAGTTCACGTATGAGCGGTAAGATCGAGAAAGTATCAGGGACTCTGAATGGGTAAAGAGTCCTGGCCGATGCTTTAGGATCATGGTCAATCCTTATGGCACACTGTGCGGGGATTATTGATTTTTAGTTGTCCCTTTCTGATGGATTTCAATGCCTCCCCCGGACATGTATTCTTTGATCATCACACAGGCTAACACCTTCGGAGCATGCAACGGAGGATGTAGCACCCTAACCTCCAATCATCCCTCCACAGCGTCTCGGCTCGTTTTCCCTCCGCACGTTATCAAGCACCTCCAGTGCCCATGCGTTTTTTCAGGGTAATCGACTCAACCAGCTAGAAACGAGGATCCTGGCGATCCATCGTCGGGTCCGTGGCGCGGGGTAACAACGTAAATCCAGGGTGGCCGGCAGGGAAGTGTTAATAACCTTGGCCGTGTAACGCGGCGAACGCTATGAGGCGAGTGCTGATTACCGTAGTCGTTAATTCTCAGCTAATATACCACCGTTACACTCGATATCTGTGATCCGGTGAGTGTGTGCGTGTGTGCACGTGCGCGCATACTTTCCGAGGAATTAGAAGGTCGTCGCGTACACTATGTTACGGCGATAGCATCTCGGCCATATTTATATCGCGATGATACTGTCTCGGGTTACGGACGGAGTTACGGCAGCTGCGCCATGTCCGCCAAACGTTACGCTGAATTTGGACCGTCCTTGTTCATGGATCCTTGGATGGATGAGGTGACATTCAAATCAATTTTGCGACTCCGCTGATGGACTTGACGTGGAAATAGGTTGAAGTTTCTGCAGAAAGTGATTTCTTTAAGGCTCCCTTCGCAGGCGGCGGTTCATCGTTATGCCTCGCCTTGCACCATAACCTCGCAAAATTCTCGGATTGATATAGGTGAATTAGCATCGACGGGAAGTGTGCGCCAGCTAATAAAGTAGATAGCAGCCTATAACGTCAGCGCCAGGCGCATAAAATTTCACTGGCATATGAATATGAATCAGGTGCTGGTGCTCGTAATTAGAATGGACGCGTATCCGTAACCCAACAGTGAATTGTACTGTAATAACCACTAGTAATTATTATCAGCAGCGCGTTGTATCAGGTTGATGATGATAATTCCTCATCGCAGACGAACTGGGCGCCGAGATTTTCGTCCGGATAAATAGAGCTCGATGAAAGTTCGAACGTCTGTTATTAGAGGCAATTTGCGGCTCTTGCATATGCATAGAGCTTAATTATCGTAGTCTTCTAAACGGTAAGAAACGTTCCGTTTCATAGAGGGTTATAAACTGCACAATGAACGCGTTTCTTCAAAGAAACGTATGTTCCTTCGATGAGAAAAATAGAGAATACCCCTTGTTGGCGCCTATGGGCTGGCGTCGTTTGTAGGTTATGTATGCAGTCGACAAGGATTGGCAAGGTAAAGAAACATTTAAACCACAGCTAGCCCGTGTTTCGTTCTCCTGAATTAACCACGTATACTCCTTTAAACACCTCGAGTTTTGTTGATTAATCATTTCCAATATAGCGAATTAACACCTAACTTTTGCTAGAAAAATTGCTAGCAATATATTAAACAAACTGGAGGCTAAATAAATTACGTTTTAATTGGAGCACGCGTTCTATGTTGCACCGTAAAAACGGATAACCGACGTTTAACTGCGCGAACGCAATTATTTCTACTTTTACGAAACAACCGCGGCGGCCTCCCGAAGCGTGAACGAAACTTTTCCGGATTAGAAGAGTTGTCGAATCGGAAGAGGGAAATCGTCGGACGCGGGACGACCTCGAGCGTGGCAAAGTAAATGTTGTTAAAACAAAGTGCCTTCAGCTGATAAATTGTTAAGAAGCGGCAGAAATCTTGACTTAACCTAAAAATGGGGATATATTGGTAAACTGTCAGGATGCACGACAACGAGTAGTTCGTTAGTATTGCGGTGGACCACACCACCCCAGTCACTATTTGGACCACTTCCTCTGCTCGTTATTAAGGACGCTCTCTTTCCGTTCCTTCCTCCAATTCTCCTTCTCTCGGCTGTTTCCATGCGTAGGCATAGAGAGAGACAGAGGGAGAGAGAGAGGCGAGTCCGCGATGCTACGGATGGCAGAATCCTCTTGTTAAAGGGATTCTCCGGGCGAATCTGCTCGTTTTTCTTCCATTGCTCTCTGTAATTACGGGTAACTAGCCTCTTTTTCTTGAATATGTTAATGAAAATGTGTTCCGCGCATGCTACGCTCGGTTTAGCTGAAACGGTCCTGGCAGATCTGGTCATAGTAGGATCCTTATAGCGTGATAGTAGTGACCCATCTGCGGTAAATTCTTTAATTAAACTCACTGCCCTCATGTTTACAGGTGATAATCACCATCAGCTAATAGTCGGGTCTTTCAGAGGCAGGAAGCTCAACATTTTCATTGAAGGCAGAAATTGGTAGCCATCGTGACGACAGCTATCTAAACATGAATTGGGGTAATATCAGCCTTGGATTAGGTAAAGAAGTTGGTTAGGTCAGGATTAAGTCAGTTAGGTCAGTTGACCAGCGTTATGCCAGCTAAGACGAGAGTTAAGCCTAAATTAGGCCGGTTGAGTCTGTTCCCCATCCGGTTCAGTTCTAACAGATCTGGGTTAGGTCATTTACGTTCGGGTTGTGTCAGTTAGCTCGCTTGTTACAGTTTATAAAATCTAAAGCTCATGTCAACTATTTGGTCGCGTCGAATCGACGTGTCAATTCAAAAACGCACGTTTTTTTCACCCTCTGTACGGTGTCTACATCTATCGATAGGAATCGGCAAATGCAGGCCGTTTCTCGTGCTCCGCACCATCGTGTCCCGCTTGCAGTCACGTGAACCCATACGCGCGAGGAAAAATTTTGTCGGGCGTCCGCTTTAACTATCTTCGCATCTGGATTTTCATATAAAAATATTCAGAACTCTCATGGTAGGTGAGCGCGTGTCCAAGAAGATCATTATCCAGTTCGGCGTTGTTTCTCGGTGCATGCTAACGACTAACGGGTAACGGGTTCATTAAAAAATCAGCCGATTGCACCGAGGCGGTTCTGGGTGACGTTTTCGTTTGTTAGGTGACGCACCGTTGCTTTCAATCGTCAACGAGATCGTCGCCGCCCGCTGAGGAGGGTTCACACTTCGTGATCCCGAGATTTCGTGCACTGTCTGGTTGCAGTTTCATTTCCGCCAGGCTGGCACTGTCCTTTGCGGCCAGGGGTGAGATGAAAAGTGTCGGTGATTCGATTGCAAGAGACGCGATACACCAATTGCATAAGACGTCGTGGTAAAATACCAACAATACTAATTAAGTCTACAGCCGCCTGAAAATGGGCCCTGGTGGGGGAGGGGCGCGGCAGAGAAGTTGCTCTTAATTAAAATGATTGCTCACATTACTGCTAAACTCTCACAATTATGATTCCCTTTCTCCCATAAAAGTGCTGTCCGATGCCCATTGGTGTTCCTCGTATTTTCAGCTAATAACACCCTTATGCCACTGCTATCTGGGTTCATCATCGTGCAACGGCAAGGCCAGCGCCTCGTGCCCAACGAGCATCGGTCGCTAATTTCCATGGATTCTCAGTTTTCGACGGCAATGCGGTGTCACGTGATCAGTTTCAGCAAGTTTTGTGCTGGAAACCGGCCATTTACAGAATATAACTTGTGGCATCGCTAAAAAAGACTTCTGGGCAGCTACGTAAACTAATTGGGCCCTTCAAATTCTTTAGAGGCTTGTGTGAGGAAGGATTAGAAGGTGGGCTATGCTGTTACGATATTTGAAGCTGGGAGAAGGTTCAGGTTAATCATTCAATTTTTCACTAAATATCCAACTATGACGATGACATTTATTGCGTCACAATCGGCCTTCGATCAAGCTGCTCTTAACACGTTCGATCGGTCCAACGTGATTGCAGTTAAGCGGACAGGTGCAGGACCGTCCGCGAAAAGTGGCCACGCCGGTTTACATAGCAATCGATTTTCCTACCACCTTTGATGATCTCGTCCGATTGCGGCTGACGTTCAGCCGCCCGCAGTGATGTATACAGCCTTTAATCCCGTAACCTGTCCACAAACCGTTTCATTCTGACTGCATTTGTACCGTTCGACTGATTCGGCCATCTGCGGCTCCATAAATACCGCTGTACGAACAAATGTTCCGCGTATGAGCAACTTTGGCAGGTGAACGTCAATTTAAATCCTTTTCCCAGCACTTTCGACTCGCGTCGAATTGTTTCCTCCTACCCGCCACGTTTGAACGCTAAAGATGTCCCAAAAAGTGCAATCCCCGCCAACCCCGCGCGCCAATTACCCAAGCAGACCTGTCCCCGAAACTAACGAAGCGGCCGGTGGCCGCACTGTTTCTTGGAGAATCAAGAAAGGTGTTCGTGGATCGAAAGGGCGTCACACGGTCCCCTGGCCGAGCGCCATATAAGTCGATATTCGCCGCGGTCTAATTGCCGCATTTTTAATAATGACGTTAATGAGCGATAGGTATCGCGTGTCCGGTCCCCAAGCAGTCGGCCGCTCGGTGTCGAACCGATTAAAGGCAAATCGGATGTTGCCCGTCCGAAAGGAGGACCGACGACTGTCGGCCGTGCGGCGATATCGATCGCACGCGTGCCATTTCTTCCGTGAACGGGCGGCCCTCTATCAGAAAAATGCAGACGCTACTGCGGCCGCGTCATTCCATCGGAAAGGGCTTGATGGGTCGTCGGCAGATGTCCCAACGAACTTTTTCGGTATCTCGATCGCCGTTCCAGCCGCAGATCGCGAGCGATCTGCGAAACATCTTCATGCTGGACGTGAGAGGTCTGTCTAAATGGAATCAACGTACACGGCTAACAAGGGCTACTAATTTTTAGGGACCTTTGGCCAATAATTCCCATGGAATTTGACTCCAACACGTTGCGTCTAGGTTAGGTTACCTGCGGCTCTGAGAAAGCCCGGAATCCTAATTGGGACTTAGGTGGTGTGGTGATGACACCTGAATATTGCGGAAGGTTTAAGTACTTAGTCCAAGAACCGTTGCTCACACATAAAAGTCTGTCGCGTGCCGGTAAAAATAAAGCGAATTGCTCCGCCGTTCAGCGAGAGACAAGCGGAAAGGAAATCACTTTTCAAACTCGCGGCTGGGGCCAATCGTTGCCTCAAGGCTGATGACTTCATAGCAATGACGACGCGGCTGCCTCGCTGTCGGGTTGCGCGCGGGGAAATCATAAAGGCGGGCCGCATCGCGATAATGACATGAAAAATGAACTCGAGCGGAGATAATCAGCGAAATTAAATAATTGCACTGGTCGGTGGCGCGTCAGTGCCGACGAATTTAATCGATTTACGATCTTCCATAATCCAGTACTGGCTTCCGGTTCTTGCTACCGGTCCGAGATCCGTTTCGTTGATTTCTCTTTCCTTCTCCTTCACGTCCCGGCTTGCGTTTCCTTCTGTCAATCTTTCTTTACCGCTTGCGCCAGTTCCCTTCGCTCCCCCCGCCGTCTCTCTTTTTCGCACACCATTTTTATTCCATCAGTTAGAGGCTTCCCTCGCTTTTTGTTCCTCTTGCACGCGGTGGATCCTCCTCCCTTCTTTTTGCTTGTTCCGTTTCCTGTTTATTCCGTGCTCCTTTTTCCTTTGTCCAGTTGGTCTCAGAGCTTCTCTCGAGATTGGTCAGGGGTCCCTGTCTTCGCCACGTTTCCCTTTCCTTTCACTCCGAAGAAAACTTCTACCACCCCTTTGGCTTTTTTCTGCCAATACTTTCTTTCTACCAGAGAGCTTTTCTACTTTCTTTTTGCACTGCACCCCCTTCATTATACTCGTTTATAGCCCCCTCCCCCCTCTCCACCTTTTCACTTCTTCTTCTTCCACTCTGTCCTCGGCTCACCCTCTCCCTCCAACTCTCATTTTCTTCCCCGATTGCTCTCTCCCTCCTCGCGTCACGCAATGGTACTCCTCGTGTTTCCCCCCGCCAGGTGTCAGATCGAAATGAAAAATGTAAATTAGTCGTAATGATGCGGAGGTAACTGTATCGATGTATATCTCTTCATCAACGCCCATAGCACACGTTCACAAGATACGCCGACGTGTGCAGGCCGAAATACAAGATGTTCCTCCAGGTAACACGGGTAAGTGCTGCTTGCCCGTCCGATTCTAAGGTTTATGCGAGTTTACATTATGCTATGAGCGACAATAATCTCATTATCCAGAGGAATTGCTTTCCTAGGTACAAGCGATCTCTAAGCTGACGAGGGAGGGAGAAACCTCATAAATTAACGTCTTCATTCCCTCGTAAAGCTTCTATAAAGCGTCGCGAAGCGTCACATTCAGCGGTGTAAAGAATTCATTGCTCTCCCGCAAACGTTGCGTCATTATTCCACGTACAGTGGGTTTTGATTAAGGTGTCGGAGGGTGACGAATTGTATAATGAGGATTTGATGCCCTCGCGCGGTAAGCAATTAGTCCGTGGGGATTATTAATGTCTTGAACTAACAATTTCATCAAGAACCTTACTCTGCTCCGGCATAACTTCGCATCTTCTCTTTATTTACTTGTCACGAGTAGAATCGGAGCCAATGATATTTTCGAGCTATCAATTGTCTAAAAAATCAAAGGACCCCCTATCGATGAGGACCAGCGTACTTCTAAAAGAATTACTACCCAAGAATCGAAGATTAAGTAAAATTCCGGGTCGAGATTAGGCCGTCAAAAAGCGACGACGAAATCATTGGGGAAAAAGTGGCCAAACACGAGGCTCCCGGCAATAAGATCGACGCGCAGGAGGTTAATTACCAGGGCTCGTCGCTTCGGATCTTTTATGGGGTCTACGGGGAATGGCAAAGCGCCAGAGAGGAACGGTAAGCGTCAGTAAAAAAGCGAAAGAGGTGCAACCCCCACGATTCGCTATCTGAATCTCCTGCACAACGTTCGCAACCTTCCTTCTGCTCCTCTTCCTCCTCTTCTTCTTCTGCTTCTTCTTCTTCTTTCTGCTGGGTAACCGCAGGCGAGAACGCACCACGTGCCTGCTTGAAAAATCAGCGCGTTTACCAAGAGGCTAATTAATTTACATAGCAGAGCGACGCGGGTGTTTTTTTTCGGTCGACGTTGTTTGTGGAACTGAGGGCGTACTGGTGGGAAATAGACGATACCGTAGGGACCGTGCTGAAATTTAATAAATGCCTTGCTACATAGAATGGTCCTTGCATTGGTATCTCCGTTGCAACCCGTATGCATGATGTATAGTGGCGTTAGGGTTCAAGGATGGTACAAAGGGAGTTAGATGTTTTTCTCCTTTTCGAAACTTTCGGCCCTGCATCCACAAAAAGTCTCTGCCACGACATGACCCCCTCACCGCACGGCAACCACTTCCTCCACATTGTCCAAAATAACGGAACCTCTTCGAACGGACAAAGTTGTTCCTTCCATGTTCGTCGCAAGTCTGTGCAAGACCTGCACGAGGCTCCGCCAGTTCTCGAAACACATGCTGTCAGATTTCATTGCGTCCAGGTGATGAATCTCCCTCCAAACGCATGGAAGGTATAACGATTCCCCGCTTCCATATCGAACGCCACGCGTTTTTCGCAATTAACTTTACTGCCCTCTGGCAGGCAGCAACGGCCGCGGTCCAGGGTACAGAGTAGGGGAAAGAGGCAGCCGGGGTGCAGGCGAGCTGGTAATGCACAAGAACTCCCAGGTATCGGGACATCAGGCGACACTCTCCCGGGAGTCTTCGGAAAAGATCTGAGGTCCGACAATGAATACCTATTAAAACGGTGTGAACAATGCCCGAGGCTGGCCCGTGGTCCGCTCTCAGGATCGCGCCGGTAGCAACAAGAGCGCTAAGTAGAGGCCCGGGCAACCTCTTGTGCCCCGCAGGTGATATACTGCGAGATCCGCGATATCGGGACGTGGGCTCGCAGACCCCAGAACTGGACACAACGCTCCTCTCCGAGCAGCTCTGCTGTCTCTCGCGTTCGCATTCCAGTTCCCGTTCGCATTCCCATTCGCACCCGAGACTACGATCCGGATTCGTGTCCATTACCTTGCATACGCCGCGACCCGCTCGCGTCGTTCATGGTTTGTTTGGGGCCGATGCACCGAGGACCAACAGCAGCAGGATTCGATCTCTGGGAATATGTGTTGGGGGCGTTAAATGGAACTATGCTTGTATGGGCGAGGACCCTCGAGTTTAACTTGCCTAGTCTTATAAAGATGAGAGACTATACCGGTTCCGTGATTAGTACGATGATCCTCCTTTTGATAAGCATCCCAATAACTGGTCCAGCTGATCCAGGCCACCAATGTACCCGTGACACCCAAAAACAAGCATTCAGGGCACCGGTGTTATCAGAGTTTCCCTAGTGGCGGGGGGGGGGGGGGGGGAGGAGGCGATCGTTCGTGGCCAGGTTCGCAGTACTTAGCGGCGTTAAATCGATAAAAGTGTAGAAGCCGCATTACGAGGGTTTCGTGTGGGCACACTTAGAGGCCGCGCACGTTCGTCGTGAGATTGGAGTCGCAGAAGGCAACTCCAGACCGGGGGAGGAAGATAATGGACGAGAGAAAGAGGAACGTCTACCCATTATTCCGCGGTGATTCTTCGATTGGCCCCACCTGATTGCGATTGTAGATGAGATTGCACACCCGCGGCGCAGGAAGCCGGGCGGCGCTGTTGCATAATTCTGACCTGATCTTTTCGCGTTTCCATTTGATCATTCGTTTCGGGGGTAAGACAGTGGTCTGAATGGTTAGTAATTATCAATAAATCCGGATCCTTGATTATAAGCTGCGCCCGGTTGAATGTTAACCCTAAGGTTGGACAGGTAATTCCATTGGCAGCCCGCGGATACAATGTCATGCGCATATCGCTTATCACCGGTTTTGAGTAAACTTGAATATATTTAAAGTAACGTTCAATGTCGTAATTTTAAGCAGTCACGCCATGGTTTCGCGGAGAAACTAAAAAATTGGGTCACTAGGATGCAAATTAATTTGTCTTCCAACGCCGACCGAGGAATCACGATTTCTCCCCGTCAGCAGTAAATAGAACTGAACAAATGCTGTCGAAACTAGATATCGCGGAAACGTCGCGGCATGTAAACGTACGGATGTTTAACTCGAATACGAATGAAATTATCGACGTTCGATCTGAAATGTTGTTATCGTCGTGTAAAGCGGTCCGTTGGTACCGGAGCTGACCTAAAAAAAATTTTAAATGTCATAGGCGCGCGGATATCTTGACTAATTATGAATAAGCAATGCAAATGGGCTGAACAACGTTACGATTCTACGTCACGAAGGGATTATAAACTCTTCTTTGTACTGAAATTATAACCTGTGGGCAAATGAGCACTACGGGTTCCTCATAATAATCCGGCTTATCTTTTTATGGCGGATTTTCATTGTTCGGTGAATACCATTACGATTGGCCCTATGCGTTGGCCTTCTTCATTCTCAATCCACCAGGGTCCTGGAATGCGACAATTTTTACAACGAAAAATAACATTGAGTGTTTCCCTTTCAACACCCTACATCATATATTCAAGTAATGGCCACAGGACTACAATGGTAGTCAAGGAACCCAGAATTTTGATGGGGAACAAACGAATTGCAGGATAGCGGAAGAAGGTTCGCCATTGTTTTTGAATCTTATTGTTTTCCCAAAGAGAGGAAAAGAGAGAGTAATGGCAGCTTCGCGTGTTCAGAAAGATATTGCAGATGCTAATGCTTCTGGATGCGCAGCAGTGTTTAGATACAAAGATGCAATGCAAGAAATATCCGAATTTCCGTGGTGCGTTGATGATAAATGCTCCGACCGTGATTAACACGGAACGATGAAATGAATAGTTCCTACTACACCGTCCAAATAATTGTTCCTTGAATTTAACCGGTTCTTTCATTTGGGTAATTTTCGGTAAGCCCTCTAGGTTATTTTCCACAGGCGCGAATTAACTATTTACCTTGAAAGTAGCTTTTCGTTCGAAGATAGCTCACGCTGAGTCTGAGGATGCTGAGGCGATCCAGCTTGCTCAGAATGTTCTGCTCGAACGGAAGTAACGACGCCAACGTGTCCAATTCGGCATTCAATCGTTCTCGATGTCGCTTGCTGGGGTTCGACTTCGTCACGCCATCTTTTTGAGGTGGCTTCAAGCTGCAACAGATAAAAGAAACTGTTAGGCTTGAATGACTTTTACAAGACCTGAGGATTAGGCCGGTTAAGGGGAAACACCTCTGTGACGGCCGGAAAAGTAAGCCGCTTTTAAGAATTTTTCAAGAATAGTTTACAGTTTTCATATAAAATTTTTATAACCTACCTTTAGAACAATGGTTTAATATACTATAAAAAAATAAATAGAAAACCATGCCTAAATTTTAATATATTAATTAATCTTCTAGACCCCCCATTCGCGCTGGTCGAATGTGGAGCTATGGAACAGCAGATCCGAAATCAAATTTCATTTTTTTTTTCTAAACTATATGAGTGCAGTTTCCAATACACGTGCGGATTCTTTGATTGAAAACAAAGTTTTTGAAATACGCTCGAAAAACTGTCCATCTTATTCGCGGAATTTCGAAACTTTTCTTCTAAAGTGCAGTCTAGAAGATTAATTAATATATTAAAATTTATGCATGCTTTTCTATTTATTTTTTTATAGTCTCTTAAGACATTATACTAAAGGTAGGTAATACAAAATTTATATGAAACCTGTAAATTATTCTTGAAAAATATTCTTAAAAATCGCTTACTTTTCCGGCCGTCACAGTGGTGTTCCCCCTTAAGTGTTAACCGTGGGTTTAACCGCACTTTTGAGGTTATAACGATATGCTAACAATGATAAATCCCTTCTTGTACCGATTAACTATTTTTCTTCTGTTCCTCATCAAAACGCATTGGAAAGCCCAGAAAAAGAGGAACACGGTTAACAGAAAAGGAAAAACAGAGAAAAACTACGTTTAGCCTTAATTAAAATGCTTAGAGGTTAGAAAGCGTGATGAATGAGATTGCCAGGCATACATAGACTGCCAGTGCGACGGCGTGGCAGCAACAAGAAGAGCTCAATTAATTATTAGATGACATCAAATCCATTATCGTAGATGAGGAATGACGCAGGTCCTCGAGGAATAGTTCCATTCAGGGGCCATTGGAGCCTCCTCTGAGTTCGATCTTCCCCCTTGTAAATATTTTAATCCTTCCACCTCGACCTTGCCCCACCAGTATTATGACTCCAATTTGCAAATTCACCAATTATTAGACCCCCCCCCCTCTCCTTATCCTCCTCCTCTGTTTGCCACGAATCACTCAGAAACTTGAGGATCAGCGTGACATCGCAAGGTATTCGATGACTGTACAACGATGAGGGACGGATAAAAAAATTATAGATTTCAGAGAACAATGTCCCAGGCAACCAATGAATGAGGAACGCGTTTATGCAACTGACTTTTGTTCTCCCACATCGTGGGAAGAAAGCTACGTGAATCGTGCACTTTGCGCGGCATAAAACTGCATTTCAATGCATTTTGCAACTGCAAGTTCGCCGGGAATCGCTAGAGGATAAAACCAATGCGACAATATCATAATTACAGTGTAATTGTTTTTTTGTTGCGACTATTCACGGCGTTTCCTGGCCTGTACGTTTCAATCGGGTTGGTCCGAGGCTTGCTCGAACGATCGTTTACAATGTATTAAATGATTTCCTTTAACCGGTTACTCTAAACCGTAATTTCTATGATTACCGCCATCTGGTTGTTCAAGTACAGTCCCTGTAACAAGATTGTTATTACCGAATTTGAATTGCATTCATTGCAGCAATTTGCTGCCCTCCGGGTAATTACTTTATTTGTAACTCTTGTAGTAATCGGTCGCCATTATACCTGAATTATAGTTTCTGCATGAATGGTTATTAAATTTGGACTACTGTTTCCGAAACCGTTGGTTATCCGCGATCAATTACTTTAATTATGTTTGCTGGAAGAAGCAGTTACCACGAAACTGGAATCATACTTCCCCTAGTAATTAGTTTATAGTTGCTATAGCGGGCAACTAGTAACGAGCCTGATCCTCTACAAGTCTGCGCATACTGTCCCATTCTAAGAATTATCCTTTCAATTGCATCTTAAATAAAATTAACTAGGAAAATCAGCAG
The DNA here is from genome assembly GCA_944738655.2 of Andrena hattorfiana. Lineage (NCBI taxonomy): Eukaryota > Metazoa > Arthropoda > Insecta > Hymenoptera > Andrenidae > Andrena > Andrena hattorfiana. The sequence continues at coordinate 1,949,408 of OX122895.1, forward strand.
ATTTAATGTCACAAATGGCTTAGAGGTCTAGCCAATCGAGCAGTCCACATTGGACTCCTCAGTCCATGTCAGCTTACTAGTACATAGGCCAGTTATGTAGATACGTAGTAGACCTGCCATCTGTAACACGGTTACGCGCTCAAAATGTGCGCGCATACTTAAGTCGCTGTTTAATGGCCGGCACGTTATCGCGATCGCCACCCTCAGGCTCTGGGGTAACTCTCTGTTCCCAAATAGCACGGTGGAACTTGTTTTCGATTGTTTTCCTCAACATGGACGTCTAATCAAGACAATGCTTCGGGGATTGCGCATGCACACTGGTGCAGAATGCTTAAACAATTCCTCGATCCTCAGCAAGGGACAATGAAAAGTTCCAGGATTGATTGGAATTAAATAACAGGAGCTAGATCGGAAGCGCCCGTAACACGCCATCCTCTAATCTATCAGCACCCTAAGTCGCAGTCAAGGCTGTTCTGGTTCACGTTAGACCCCTACTATGACACCTCGTCATCATCTTTTGACGCGTGACCTTTTGACAGTTGGAAGTATTTTTTCACTTTGGTTTAAGTCGCTCAGAAAGAATGACATCTCTAGACGATACGCCATTTTGCTCTTTGTATCCGTGAAGCTCTTCATCCCCCTCGATCCTTCCAACCCTTGGACAAAACATACACCGGGAGATACAAGTGTCTGCGTACCTGTTTCGTCCCTTCCCGCGCCCTTTAATGGCCCCGCTGTATGAAGCTCGTAACTTCGTTGATGTCCTTCCCCGCGAGAGGAGAAACCCGGCTAGGGGATTCATCGTTGGAATGGAACAGGGAGACGCGCAGGCGCCACGAAGGGTGGGTCCACTATGGATTTTCGAGGGTAGATACGCTCTACCAGTGGGGTTCCGGGGTGGCAGACAGTATGGAGTAGCAATGGAAGCCCCCACTGCAGAAGGGATGCTAGCCTGCTTCCTGGGAGGGTGATATACACACGTAGCCACTGAGAGGGTGTGCAGTGCTGCCTTGGAATGTCTACGATCGACCTTGAACCGATGTCCAGACCTTTGTAGAGCTCGGTTGCTTCGAAGAAGGGTTAAACTTTTTGCGTATGCCGACTCGCTAACGTGATTCCAGTGCAATTGTCAGCTATCTGACAAACTTGTTAGCCTATCTATATCATTCGAGGCTGATGTCCCTTATTTATCCTACTCTCCGTTTCTTCCTAAGATGATCTGAACGATACAGAAACTCCCGGGTGAGCCGAGCGCCTCGGCACGCAACAAAATTCACCTCAGCTCGAAACGAGCGGAAGTGCATTCGCCTGTCAACGTCGAATTTCGTAAGTGGCGACCAGAAAGAGCGCACTGATGGCGACCGGGGCGACTTTCAACATCCTGTGGCGAATAATCGACCATATGTCGGCCGGCACCAGAATTAGTGGTCTCCGTCAAAGAGAGCTTCTCGACAACAAAAATGCAAATGCAGCTGGTAAGCTACATTCGTGGTCGTCAGCTTGCCTTGGGCTAGCCTGTTCCCTGGAAATCGAGGCCGCCTGCAAGCTCCACTTAAATTTCTCTTTGACAACTATAGGTGCAAGGCGGATAACACTCTATTGAAGAATGCCTTTTCTAATCACTGATAATCTATCGAGTCTCTGGGTAAAGGTCTAATCCATCCATCCCGGATACACCTCCTGATGTTCACCACCCCCAAGGTAGACATAGTGGTTTCTTCACATCACGCGGCACTTTTCACCGCGAAATTGCTTCTCGCTTGCGTCGCTAACGGTCCCAAATCGACGTTGCGATGCTAACGGGAGCAGAAAGGATCGTTCTCCCGCGTGTGCTCAGCGCGTTAACAAACGGCCCAGTCACCGTCGGTTAACATTACACGGACGCGAGCCGGCGTTCAACCAGAGCGTCGCGAACACCGTTTCCTCCATCGCCGACGCGAATTAATTAACGCGATCGTTCTCGGATTAATTGCAGCCGGCGTATCGGTCAGGAGCGCGAGAACGATTCTGCATTTTCTCGCGCACGCGATTTGCCGGCTAAACGCGGCGCCGCCGCCGGTTGATCAGCCTCGCGAAACGATCCGGCCAAACAATTACCAGCTTATGGAGCAGGCCACTTTTTGTTCCAACCATGTTTTGGTTTTGCATAAAAAGAATTGTCTTTCAAATCCAAGTGCCGTAGGAAGATTAAGGTTCTATTAAATGGCACCCCTTCAGGGCAACCAGTAAACAACCAAGTAAAACAGGCCACTTTTTGGTGTGATAAGTGTCGAGTGTACAAGAAAAATGTGGCTCATATATTCTTTTTACCATTTTCCACTAGCTGTTACAGACGCAAGTCCATCACGCCAGGTATTCCATGCCTGGATATGTAGAGCACGTAACTAGCGTGACAAACGGAATTATTATACGAGGACGAACACCTTGTCAGGATGCTCTACGACTGCCGGAATTAATTGAGTGTTGGAACTAAGACGGTTCTTGGCTAGTACAGGATTTTTCATTTCTAATGTGCCAACTGGTGTTGGGCCTGAGTGAGGTCCAGGTTAGAAGCCAATACCTTCACGCTCAGGCTTACGTAAAGGGGGATGGTGAAGTTGGAACATCTCTTAGGTTTTAGCAGGTTTAAACGGTGACCAGATCAGATGGCGATTTCGCTTAGAAATCTCCACGCATCGGAATCTTCGGGCGACCCACGCAGACGCGAGATCCTCCAGCGATCAGTCGGACATCGACATTACCTCCTCTCGCGTGATCGCGCTGGCCGGTGCAGCGAATTTCGAATTCAACGGAGAATTTATAGCGGCGCGGCCGGAGTTAGGTCCTGGTAGTTGTCCGTGGTCTCGAGTGTTGCTGCCGTTGCGTTTTCGGCAGTCAGGAGATTTGTGGTCCCCGGGATTCGACGATTTAGATGTTCATTTAATTTAGTCGTCTCCGTCGGTTGAACCGATGCCGTGGCCCTCGGTTCATTAATAGTCGAACTGTGCAAATAAAGGAGCTTTGATTTATGCTCTGCCCGCCGCGCGTACGCTACAAACTCCTTCTACGCCGCGTAGTTAATTAAATTGTTTATAGTTGTCGTTCGTGCAGGCTTTTCTGGAATTAAAATGCCACGGGCATGGCCGGAGCTTGTTAGACGGAGCCTGTGTTCCTCAATTTCGAAAGAAGCATGGGGAACATTAGTACACTGCTGCCAACTCGCAAGTGAAACTCAAGATTAGTTAATTCGTCCACTGTTTTTGTCGCAGACGTGTACCCCATGGTTCGTTTATTAATACACTCCTGTACACCTCTAAAGGTTCAAAGCTGACGGGTTGCTATCTCTGCGAATACGTGCCCGTTTGCGCGGTAGGCTGCGGCAAGATGCTCGATAGAGATCAGAGGAGGGAATAACGTCGCCAGTAGCACCGTAAACAAAGCCTGAAGGCGTGGGACGTCGAATGGAAAGCCTCAGGGATCTTCGTTAATTGTGCGGATTGAACGGCGATCTCCTCGCCATGATATCTTCGATTTTCTGCAATAACCGGCTGTCTAGCTTGGCCTCCGCAACATAAATTCGTGGCGGCCACTTCACGGAATCCCGTCAGCCGGGGGTATCATACGCGGATCCGCCTCTCGAATTCTGCAAACAATTATGTAAGGGCGCGGCCAGTTAACAGACACCGTTTCCCAACCGGAAGTCTCATTTAAACGAGGCATATTCATTCCAGTTTTCAAATTTGTTTGTACTAATTACGGCAAGTGATTAAGTATTTTCGGATTGTAATGAGTTTCTACATCACTCGCAGACGTTTCGTCTCTCGCAATTAACTTCGAAGCAAGTTTCAAACTTGGATGAATAAAAGTAAGTTTCTGAGCTTCAACCTCGAGGAACTTCCGCCGCCCTTAATTGCATCAAAGGCTTATTAGACGCGCCGTCATGTGAAATGCCTATGCGCACATGCAAATGTGCTTATTTACGCGTTTTAATATGTATATTTTGTATCCTTAATATGCATATTGATGCGCGCAGTGGTGTACTTTCTAATACAGAGGCTTCTTCGCGGCTAAAACAGAGTACACGTTTCATTCGAAATTAAACAAACCAATTCCATGGTCCCTCTGATCGTGGGTCGTTTACATTCATGGGCGCTCGAATCGTAATTAAATCAGCCATTAAAAATTCATGGGTTCTTAAAATGTCGTTGAACCGCATTTCACGATTCATTAATCGCTTCGAAGGATCTGAGTCCAGAACCATCGGCCAGAACATCAAATACACTGTATTCGCTGGTAAAACACAATTAATTGCTACACGGCGATAATTAGTCGTCGAGAATGTTTTCATCTGATTCCAGGGGAATTATTGCCACGGCGATAGATCAGCCAGACGAGAAATATTCGTCTTCAGACGGTCTGGCGCACCGAGGTTGCACAGATGGCGCTGCATGTCACTTCCGAAACTTCGCATCACAGATTTGTTCGGTCATTCCTTTGTACTTACTATTTAGCAGTCACTTTTAGGCGGAATTGATATATAAAATCAATGGCTGAAGTGAATTATTTTACAGATTATACGAACAACGAATAAACGTTAGCCGCACCGTAGGCAGCAGATTGTTTATGATTGTTGGGGTTAGGTCTACGGAATACCCCAGAACAGTACCAGGGACGGTCCACTGTTTCTCTGGGTCAATTAAGGATTTCCTGTCCCGATACATGGCTTCCATCATTTATGGCTTGGTTGCTTGCTTCCATCGGACTCGCCCACCGATGGAGGAGCAGAAAAACGTGTCGCGACGCGACTGTGTCTGTGGTCACGTGATGGAGTAAGAAATCGCAGGGCCGCGTGATTTAGGAAGGAAAGTCGTTAATCAAGTAGTCGGGTTAGAAGTCAACAGGTGCGAGAACGAAGCGGCGGCGTGCCGCTCTCGCATGGGACACGCATGCCGCGCGTGTCTCCGCGCGTGTGTAGAGTTTGCTAAGCGTCAATGCTTCCCTATATGTACAGAGTGACCTTAGAAGCTTGGAAGGGCTATAGCTCACATTAGACGATGATAGAGAAAATTGATAAGAGCACGCGTTGAATAGCTTAATAAAGACTGCAGTTTTCTCTATGATACAACACGCAGTTGCCTATTAATTGCAAATGGGCTTTTACCTTGGACGGGGACCCTCAATTAATCGTGGATCATCAACAATTCCAACAGAATTCGGTTAACGAGGGAATTAGCCTCGGAAGACTTATTGCTTGGATTAAGTTGCATGCATTAAAAGGTAGTTAAAGTGACGCATAAATTGCGTCGTATGTAATCGATAATAAAATTTATTGTCTCGTCGATGCGTGAGATTAGTTAATCCCATGTAAACCGGTCTGATTCCCTCGCCGGGGCAAGCACCAGGTTCTCGTCTTGTTTTGCACAGATAGCAATTTTCTCTTGGTAATTATCACTTTAAGACTACATACTGGATACATTAATAACCGACGGGAAATACCTCGGGAATAGAATTCGTTCGGCCAATTGCCTGCTTCCCTCATCTTCGAGCAATCCACTATCACTCGAAGATTACGGCAATCTGTGAATCGGTGATTAAGTAATAAACTCATAATCCTACAATACAAATTTAACAGGGGCTAATAGTGGACTCACTATCTGCTAGTTGTTTTACGCTGGATTAGTCTAGTTAGATCCTAATCATGCCTGAATTATTCCGCTTAGATACAAATTATCCCAGAATTAATTCGGTTAGGTCATAAGTGTGTTCGAATTAGGATGACTCGAAGTGCGATGAAGTACCCAGCGTGACAAAAAAGTTAACCTGCGAATCTACAGCATACAGTTGACCTGTTTTTAATTTAACCTTTAATCAGTCTATCTACAGCAGACGACTTCGGTCAAAAATGGTAACGACTAGATTCAAGGGTCTGCGCTACCGAATTCCGGTGACAGGGCATAGTGAAGTTCAGCGAGATAGGCAACAGGGCCTTGCTCCGAGAAGAAGAAGGATGCTGGAAATGGCCTAGCAGACGCATTTGTCGGTTGTTGGCCCGGTTCTCGTTGCTCTCTGGCCGGCAGGAAAGATTAGTGGTCCTAATTCCCGTGCTCCTTCGTTCCGCAGGAAATCCCTACGTTGGAAAGACACGTCTCTGACCTCTCTGCCTTCAGCCAGGAGAGAAGAGGAGGGTGGCGCGGACGAGTTATCTGTTCCGTTTTTCGGCCCATGTAGGTAGGAGTGTAGGTTACGAGTGTCCGAAAGCGGCGGCTGCGCTCGTGCTGGCTACCGTAAATGTAAATATCCTGCGCTCTCCGCATTAACATACGTCCCCGAAAGCTCATTAAGGATGAAATTAATTCTGGAATGGAATCGTTTCTCGTGTTTCATGGGCCTAAAGCTGGAACAGTGCTGTGAGACACTGCGGCGTCCAACTGAGACATGTTCTAAAGACATTCTTGGTAATTTAGTTGCTGTTACTTCTGAGATCTTTGGATGATTTTGGTTTGACACAAGGAGATGTGAGTTTGTCGCCGGATATAATTACTTCTATATCTGTTTGGCAGATTATTAGGCCCCAGTGATCTGCTCTAATGAAATTACTATCAATTCGCAGGGGCGTCATTAGCATCCCACCGGCTAAAGATAAAAGAACAAGGTACCTACTCCTGAAATTCGCAAGGACCACTGGAGCCAGAATCCCGGAATCCGGTAGAAGCCACCGTTTCGCCCGGGTGATACGGGTGGACAGGAGTGCTTAAAAGGTGGCGCCAATCGATGAATTATCACGCGTCGCGTTGAACGCGCGCGTAAAGCAATCAGCGCGAGCGAAGAAATCATCGGGAGACTTAGAGGAGCAATTATCCTAATGGATGCAAAGTCACACCCTGCTGTCTGCACCGGGCATGGTAATGAGTTGATATCACCACATACCAGGACCTTGTATCCCTCCAGGTTCTGTCGGAGCAGCAGCGATCCTCGGCTCTCCCTTTCTTCCCTTTTTCTCCCACCTATCTATCTGCGCATCTCTCCCTTTCCCCCTCACCTCGCGCAGAATTCACTCAGCCTCGAAAATCACGTTCACACTAGAGCCCTGCGGCTGTGTTCACCGGATACCCCTGCGCGCACCAATTGGGTAGAGATAACACTGAGAAACAGACCGATCGCGATTCGTGATTTTGTTTTTTCAATGGCAACGATTCTTCGCTGGCTCTCAAGCCTTTTAAGCGCTATCGGATAAGTACGATTTTTTAAATTTACTTTTCTCATTTCGAAAATGCTCAGATGAACTCCCTTAGAGCAAAGACGAGAAAGCCCAGCAACTGCAGCGCGTTACCTTAATTACGAGCAGCGGACGCAAAAGGGTTAAGAAACTCGTCCCGTGCTCGGTAAAGCACTTGAAATGGCTTCGCACTTGTCACTGACCACGGTTATCTTTTCTCTTCTTAGAAGGTGTTCGCAAGGTGACAGAGATATCGAGAGGCATGACCTCTACCTGTACACCTCCGCTGTATCGTCCTCCACGCGATTGCTTGCTCACGATTCGTTGAAATCTCGAGCCAGACGCTACTTATTCAGTCTCCTCCGGCACGTATGATCGATTCTGTAGTTCTCGTACGAAGTTACTCGAATTAGACCGGGCAGAATGTACTAGCACGGTCCAACAATGCTTCGGATCTAACAGATCGGCCTATCATCTGTGTTTCGTGTTCTGCATTCGTGACATTTGGGCGTTCATTGCGTTCTGATTAAACTATCTGTTACTGGGTATTTGATCCTGGCCACTTTCAACAAATAAACTCAGCCAAGCTTCGCCGTGCAGCACTTCTACCAACCTGAACTTCAGAGGCGCCGGCAGACATCACATCACACGAGACCATCAACATCTTCATCCCGATGTGAACCCACGAACTTAGATACAAAAAATTACGGACAAAGCACGTGCTGCTGGGCTGAAGCAACACGAAGGCAATCCCGTCGGTCGGCTACAAAAGAACCGTGACAATGATGCGAACGGACTGCGGGCACCCCGCTGTAGCAAGGTGCTTTTGTACGCCAGCAAGTGCATTGATTGAAATGCAAACCAGTTAAGGGTGCAACCTAATCTCCGGCCGAGGAAAACTGGCGAGACCTTCTACCGTGGGTGTAATCCCGCTCCTAGGATTCGGTGTCGTTTTTCGTCGACTAAAGAGGACAAAGCAGAAGCATTAAATGGACTGGGTTCTCAGCTAACTGACTTCAACTACATCTTTATGACAAAATCGTGTGTTTTTAGTACAATTTGTACGAATTAAGTGTCTGAGTTTGATAAGGAAGTGTGTAAATCTCACTTTTAGCTACTTTTCGAAATAAAAAATTTATCATCAATTCTACAAGGTGTGGAAAACGAATTGAACCATCTAGGATTTATGGCAACAGTAGCAGGCATATCGGGGAGCCCAATAATACACAGAACCAAAGATCCACGCTGGCTATATGATACTGTTCTAATGCAGAAGCATAACAACGCCAGGTAATAGCAAACAATCCCTCCAATTCAACTAAAGCCCTAAGCAGGAGACATAAGGCAAATCCCTAACGAAGTCAGCGGATTAAGGACTACTTCCACGATTTCAAAGCCAGAATCACTAGCCGCGGATAGAACCAAAATCGGGGCAAACTGTACGGTAGCCGATTAAGTGTCATAGAATCCACAAACAGAATAATCCTGTGTGGTGGTTCGTCCAACGAAGGTCGCGGAGGTGGAAGCCGACATTTATCGGTCTTCTGTCCAGTTAGCGCGCATTAAACCGCTAGCTCTGTGAATCTGGATTCCGCGTATCCGCGAGGAAAATTCAGGATGCACCGGGCGTAAGCAGGCTGCGTCAGTGCGGCATGGTAAACTATTGGATTATTCGAGGCGTACGACTGGAAGAGCTGCGGTTAGCAGGCATCAGACTGAGTTTGTTGGATTCGGGATCAAAGTAATCTCGTTTGCCACCACCCGATCAGCCTATCCCCGGTGACCAGGGGTGGGCAAACCACGCCCTATCATCGCCAGATACTATTGCCCAACCGAGTCTTTTCGAAAATGCAATCAAAATCGTTCTAAAGTGGTGTCCAGTGTCTGCCGATGTGTTCCCTATCTGTAGGACAAAGAGATTCGCGAAATGAGCCCAACAGCCGACCCCTAGAGCGATTTTTCTGGAGTCAGAGCAGAGATTTTGACGGTTTTCTGAGCCTGTACAGGGCCAAAAAGCACGGTAACCATCATAAGGAAACAGGACAACATGTTTTGGCTGTGAAACGAGTGGTTGAACGCGTTAAAACCATGCTTTCCTTTCAGCGAATATTTGAGCAGATATTTGCGGAATGTTGGACACCCCTGACGCCACCTGAGACGTGTGATCTAGTTAGTCGACTCTAGGGTGGGTTTTGCCCTCGGCAAGCCACAATCCGCTCGTTTTTCGAGGCAGGATTAGCCTTATAAGACGACACCGCTGTTGTACAGATTAGATAGAGTTTACTGATTTCAATAGCATCGAATGACGGATTGGGCCGACCCACCAAGTCGATACTGATGATACTTGATGGATAAGAGCGTTGGTAACCAGTGGAGTTTTACACGTCGCGACAATCAGCTAAAAAGTCACTGGGGTAAGTAAAGCCTCCTTTTTTTAAACTATATCGTTCAAATTTATTGAATAAATCACCTCATGAGATACAACAATCTTTGATTCAATAGGCCAGACGAGGAGTTCATGAATCACGATCATTTGCAGAAGTGTAGAGCACGATTTGTTCAGGTAGGGCCATTTCCATTTGTCGTTTCTGTAGACGTATAGTGGTGATTATGTATAAAGCATAGTTTTGACCCTCCCGTGATGGAAGCAGCAGTTGTTAGGACATTTAAGAATAATCGACAGACGAGCGCGGGCATTCAAGGAACTCATCCCCACGGGCGTCTATTCACTCCGTGTATTGACACGGGCATAAGGCTCGGTCAGTTGCCACAGGTTGTGATACTCCACGCTACATGCCAAGGAAATTGTGTGATCCTCCCTTCGAAGGTCCTCATGAAATATTGATCAAGTTGAGACATTAAAACGTTAGTCTCTAGTCACCGTTTAGGTAGCGTTGGACTCGTCGTGCGACAAAAAAAACGCCCGCGACGAAGATCATCTCTTGTTCGTGACGTTCCAGGCTGTGGCTTCGCGTGGACCATTCTGTACGAAGGAGCACGCACGATGACGTGATCACGTGACCGTTAAAAACCCTGACCTAACCGACATCCCTGCCGGCACGCCATTATCCGTAGCGTCCATTGCTACTGAATGAGCCCCGATGTCCGGGGCATAAACTTGTTATATCAGCGGCCCTCGTAAATCCATCCGCCAAAAGGACATGCGATCCAGCGGCCCGTTGTCCCTCCATTATCAGCGGAGCGCGGGCTTCTTTCGCGCACAGGCCCAAGGTCCCCGATGTACGCGCGTCTTTGCGTGTCTCGGAAGCAAGGTGCCTTTTGAGCGTGTTCCCTTTACTTGGAGATTGTCTTCAGGGCTTTCACTTCTCCTATAAAAGAGGAAGTTCAAGCGCTACCAAGTCCACCGAATGAACTCAACGCCACATTTCCAATGCAACAGTCCTCCCACGTTCAGGGGAATAAAGACTTCAAATATCAGGAAGTCGATTACTCTCATCGAATCAGCCAGCACCATTGTCGATCTGGCCCGATAAAATGACAGCGACGCGGCGATTACCGCTCGCACGCAACTGCCGAATGAACTAATATCCAAGTGTCGACCTAATATCGAAGCTCGCCCGTAAATCCATCGCGTCGATGGCACGCAACGCGGCTCTCGTCACGAGGCCTGTGTGTATCCCGTCTTCATGAGTCCCCGTTGCATGTGCGCGCACCTTGCAGAACGTATCGCAGATGTCTGGTGGTTGATCGATACGTCAGTAACGCAGGGATTACTCCTCCACGGGATTACTTTACCCGTACCGCGTTGCCAATCTGTGTATACAGTGGGACCGGGTGAAATTGCGCCCGACTTGGTGAGTTGGGTGATACGAAGAAGTTTAGCACACTTTATATGGTTATCTTTATTTATTAATGACCCTCATGCAAGCTCATCTATGCCATTCCATAAAACGATTCCGGGTGTCTCATTGTCTGTCATTTTATGACACCAACTTGGCTCAATCGGCCATACACTGATCTACAGCAGGAAAGCTTTTGAACCTCTTCCAACGATTTCCTACAAAAGCAAGACACCGATCGTGGTCTCGTCCCCCAAAGACAATCGATCCCTGGAAGACAGATCAACAGGCAGATGGTGCTACCCTGGCCACGAATCGATTTCGATCTTACGCTCTCGATCCCATAAATATCTGGCCGAGCCAGTCAGCCGGATAATTACGTATCGAGGCGTACAGGGGGCGGGGAACGTGGCGTTCTATAGGCTCTGGATATTATGCCTATACGTAGTCGCGGCACGCTTGACCCTCTTGACACTCGGATGATATAATAATAATTGTTGCGCGCCACGTAGCCACGAATCTCGCGGCTCCATTGGCAGAGAGTCGTCGTTAGCTGGCCAGGAACTGAGGCGTGTGTTGCTGAGGACGGTCCCGGTGCGCAGAACGGGGCCTCGTTTAATTTCCTCGCTTCGTTTAATGCTTCTCCCGAACGAGCTTTTTCGTTTGGCCGCCGTTTAATTAATATCGTAGCGCTTCTCACCCGACCATTGCAGCAGATTCAGCTGACCTTCATGCTGATATTCTACAATTTCACACACATTTCAGTCACATGTATTTTCTAACTTCATTCAGAAGCCCATGTCTATGTGCTCCTTTCTGTTGCGTTTTAGGGATGTCTGCAGGTACTCGCGAGATCTTTCCACTTAGTGTGACGGAGTTACTGTGTTTCTCTTCCCTTCGGTCAGGGTATGTAGATGTATCATTAAAGAATGAAGCATCTTGAGCCCCAAGCTCGTGCAAGCTTTGCTCCAAGAGACTCTCTCGCCTCCGTTCGGAAATGAGATTTCGGTGGGGCGCAGATAACAGATGAAACTGCATACCGAATTAGTAGGATGGAATATCTGCCAACGAAGGAGGCATTACCTATCGTGGATTGAGTACAAACAAAGAGGAGACTCAGCGGTGTATAGTAAAACGATCGTCGCTCGACTTGAAATACGTAGCCATTAACGGCCATAACCATTACCGATTCGACTGAATTGTGAGGTTAGTATGGGGCTAATCTGCTACGTGCTTTACTTACCTGTCAAGGAATTAGCATATTATCTGAATACCGGCTCCCTTGCCTCCGATTCCTTGGGAGCCCGAAACTGTTCCTCCTTCTTTCCCTTTCCTTCGTTCTCTCCAGGCCCATCGCTACGCTTCAGCGTCTCGTAAATTTGAAGCCTGAGATGACTAAATTGTAAAAGGACTCTCGCTGATTTATAGGAGTCTGCATGGGCGACAATATTGGGAGACTTAAAGTGGCCATAGCGTGAAAACTTCCACCACACAGTTGTTCTGAACGAATTTGATAGGTCGTTGTTGAGCCATAGGCCCAACATAAAATCCGCAGGATCAATAATCCCGATTCGTCCCGGATCGTTTTCTGTTTTTAATTATACGTGGGTTAGCCGGGGTTAACCCTATTAAGTTCGCAATGCCTCCAAAGAAGCCACCGTAAATTTTATTTCGTTCTGTTTCACTCAAGATCTCATTATACTCGTTTGCGTTAAACATTTTCGTGCGTGCTGCCGGCAACGGCGGGAAGCTGCCCACCTGGACTCTTCTTTTTCAGTTTCGGACCTTGTGCACGACCAATTATGTCCGCGCAAATAGAATGCTGTGTATGAGGCGGCTACTTGTCGACTGCCTGCTTCTCCAATTTCACAATTCTTAATTTGTACTTCCCAATGCACCATCTTTCTTCGGTCAGAAATCTCCCTGATTCCCCCGAGACTTCAGCAAGAAAAGGGCGCAAACGCGACGGTTCAGTTCGCGCCAGTAACGTAGCGATTTGCGGCGAGCGTAACAGCTTCATAGAAGGTTCTCCAAGCCATCCAGCCGCAGTTACCGTCGAAACGACCAGGTCAGCCTGGAGTTACGCGAAAACAAGAGTATAAGAAATAATCAGTAAATGAGCCGCAATTAGCTCGGCGGGAAGAAGAAGGTGAAGCTCAACAAGAGAAAAATTTCAGTTTTTACGCGTGATTTTGCTATGTTTACCTTTCCGCTGTCGACGACCCGATTTGAGTCGAATTCGATGGTTACGTCGAAAGTACGATTTGGTCACTTCCTGGAAACAGGCTACTCTTTACGCCGGCGTTCTCGTTGCTTCTTTTGCCCGATCCTCGTTAAGGCCGTGTTCTTCTGTGTCTGTAGCCCAGTACCGATTTGCGGATGAGGAGTAATTCACTCTGAGCTTTTCTTTTGGCAGCTAGGATAAACTAGGAAGGTCTATGAGTCTTACAAAACTTCCGCCTTGGAGATTTCACACGCTTTCTTTATTTTATTACTTAGAAATCTTCGTTTATACCAAGGTAGCTAAGAATTTTCAAATTGGACAGCATTAATCCGAATTTGATCAAGATTTAGGTTTCTCCTATTCAATTAACGACCCAGCACTATGCTGAGACAGAGCTTCCCTCGCTCGCCGCTAGAGGGTTACGGTGCTACCCAATTCCCGCAACGTTACTGGAACATCTCCACATAAATAGAGAGCCATTCTAGCATCTCTCTCTTTCTTTTTTTCTGTTCTTCTCTCTTTAACACACATGTACTGTCAATTTCAAAGAAGAAAATTCTTGCTCTTCGATTTCACTTAGCAAAAGACCAATCACAAGAAGGATTCGTGAAAAAAAAATAATAAAAGTGAGTTGGTGCTGGGCCGAGCAATCAGCGCCACACGTAATGCGTATCATTGGCTGGTACTCGTAAACACGGGTGCAAAAAACAATTATCAAGGGAAGATTGAAGAGGTCGGCAGTGAAGGGGGTGTAGAAGACAGGTCTTTTGAGCGGATGAGAATCCTTAGCGTGAATCCCACGATTGTATCTCCGGGTTTAGCTCTCGTACTGTTATTATGAGGAGACTTAGGGTGACTACACGACCCCTTGTTGAAGATTTTGTTTAAAGTGTAATATTATATTAATCCAACAACTTGTAAATACTATTTCTTAACATCTAACCTCCTTTATTTCCGGTTTTATTGCCTTTCGAACCATTTTCTCAGCTGGGAGGTTAAATAATCAATAAAAATCATTCTGGATAGTTCCATTTGGCAAAATCCCCAAACCACTTAAATCAATACCATAAACGAGTCCTCCATAAAAAGAACAATTACCCTCGTTTCCACAAGGATTCCATTAGTATTGGCTTCGTGTTTCCTCGTTTTCTCGCTAATGGCAACCAATAAAAGCTTAGGACTTAAAAAGGGGAGCATAACCGCGGGAGACCCCAACGCAGCGCAAAGTCTACCCAACTTTCTGCGTAATCAGTGGAAAGAGAACTCCTGATCAATTGGAACAGGACACGGCGAGCCGCTCGTAAACGTGGAAAAAAGATGGGGGAGGCGGACTGCATATTTATAAAATGCAAATTCTAATTGCGGTAACAGCGACGCGAAATTAATGATTGCATTTAAAACGCTTTATCAGGGGCCGGGACATTTTAACTCACGTAATAGGCAGCCGCCTAGTTGCCTTTGCGTGTGTTCAGTCGAACGAAAAGCGCGGTCGCATAAATTTTTATTAAAAAATGTCCCGCGATAAATGTGACCGGCGATATCGAAACTTGAAACGACCACATTCAACTGGGTGGCAAAATCAGGGGAGAAACATCGACACCCGCCGAGAATATTTAACCATACGATGAATTTCTTCCCCTTCCTACGCATGAATAGATTCTGTGTAGGAAAGTGGCGCCACGACGGCGGAAAAAGCATCCAAAATTCTAAGTAGACGGGTCGCCAGACGTTTCGCGAGCTTCGTGGACAGATGACGCTGGTTGAGGCACCGTTGAAAGCAAAGCTAACAGTTAGGGGAACGTATGGTCTGGCTAGCGTGATCTTTCGAAAAATAGAATGGACAAGTGCTCGCGACGCCAACGCACGGCAACGTTGCTCTTTCTCCGCCTATTGGGCGGTACTTGCGTTTTCACAAACGTGTTTTTATAAGCCCGCAAACATTCGGTTGCATGCACCATTCCACTGCAGCTTAGCTAGCCCCGTGAAACTGTTGTCAACGATCATCGCTATCCTGCAGACGAAAACCCTCTCTAGATGGAAACAATGATTCCTTGTACCCTGCAGATATGCAGCACCCTTCTCAAATCTATTTGATCGCCACTTGTCACCCGGTTTCCTGTTTTGTACCAAAAGATCTTGATGCGTCCGCAATGTCCACTGGTTGAAGCTCGTAAGGCCTCACCACAAAGCAACCAAGTATCGTTTACTATTAATCTGCCAATTTATTTGGCCGGGGACGTTTTAACGCGAAGCTGGAAACGTGCAGGTGCCTCGTTACTTCCCGTTCCCCCGTGAAACGGCACAGCCTAATTACTCGGGGGACCCCTTCGTTAAACAGCGATAAGCATCTCGGCGATTAATAAGGAATACTGTTTTCTTGCCGCCGGCCGGCTACTTGGCGCATCGTGCTACGTCGATTCTGCCCGGAAACGACAAAAATGTGGCAAAGGTGCGACACATAAAACGGAAGGGACGGATCGCCTGGCCCGGGAGGCTGACGTTAATTGCAACGCTTGCCTCTCGTAAATTAATTTTCCATTCCTCGGGTATATTATTATAATACGTGTGGACGTACGCAAATGCGTTCGTTAAAGTCGTCTGCTTAATAGTTGGGGACAACTGAGGCATAAGGGGACAGTAAACGGCGGCGGTAAAGAGTAACTACATTGAAGGTTTGATGTTCGCGAATGTTTTTAGCACCTTATCTAGAAAATAACCTGCAAATATCTTTCTATGTTGTTTCTAATGCATTTGCAGACAGATGTCAGTAACCGTCTCCCCAGAAAGGTCTTGTTCTTTGTCCGAGGGAGACACGTGTAGTGCACACCAGACCTCGGGGCACGAGGTGATGCAATTTACGGCATGACCCTTGACAAGTGATTTGCAGACGTCTCGTAGAGGGGTCAGGAATGACTCTACAGCAGTCGCATTCTACTATTTGCGTTCCTCCGGGCGCGTCCTGTACCTTTCCTGTGATCCATCGTGAGAAAAACTTGCATGTCTATGCTTTCGTACCCTTTTTCGAGGCGCGATATAACCGTACGTTCTTGCAAACCTAACCTCAAAATCTGTGTGCTGATAAAGATTGATGACTATCAGTTGACGAGGTTAAATTTAGAGTTTAGGACATACTTATGCAAAGAATTTGTGCATGTTTTTAAATAATTGAAGAATTTAGCGAATGCTCCATGTTTTTATGCTGTCTTCTGAAGCATTATTCTTCCAAGGATCCTCGATAGTATAGTGGTTAGTATCCCTAGCTTCGTTATCGGAGTCTTGGGTCTCGTTCCATACCCACCAGAAGAGCACATTTTTGGAAATGTTATGTTTATTGTACCGCTGTAAATATAATAGTATCAGGCGGAATAAATGTTTGTTTAAAAAAAAAAGTAGTCAGGAGCCCCGCCTGTCACGCGGGAAACCCGGGTTCGATTCCCCGCCGGGGTGGATTCTTTTTTTTTGCTTTTTATAATTCAATATATTTTCACCTGCATAATGTTACACAAGTCATAACTTGTGATATTAAAAGCCAACTGAATTATAATTACTTACCGGAATTAATGAGAAACGCACAATGAATCAATTTTCACTTCATTTATAAAAATCGAAACACTTAAATCACGTCTGCACTATTAAACACCGTGACCTGTCTGTGTGTCACTAATTACGCAAACAATCAGAGAAATTCCGATGCGACACTAATAGTAGTTAGACAAATCGGCAAGCGTCACGAAACCGCTTCCTCACGACTGTCAACGGCACTCGTCACGAAAAATCGTGGCGTTGTTAAGACAAAAAATCGTCTCCGCCTCACGTGTCGCTAATGGCGGGCGAGTGAAAAACGAGCCCAGTTTCCCATGGCGCGGGGGCGAATTTCGGTGGTAAAAACAGAGAGCGCGTGCTAAAACGGCCGGAAATAAATCCGCCAGACGGCGCATGATTTCCATATCTCCACGAAATACTTCTGTTTCGCTGAAGGAGAAAGGCACGTAAGCCAATAACGAAAAACCAAGTGGCCGGACGTGGGGAAATTATGAAAATTTCGCTATTCTTTGCGGAATTAAAAACTTGTAACTACTAGTACCCCCGTTTTGGCGCAAAATTAAGAAGCGACAATAATTGTTTGAAGTTTCAGCACCTAATTGTTAAGTAATACATGGCGATGATGTAACTTGCTCTCCCTTTTGGACTGGTTAATGGAAATCCTACCATTATCCTTATCTTAATTTGATATTTCAATTCCCCATGATTTTATTTCTATCCCATTTCTATGTGAAATATAATCTTCTCATCTTGCCTCATAAATATTTATATACGTATCTTTTAACTTCAGCATAGATGAATTATCGGATGCAAATAAATCAGGATTCAGATTCAAGATTCTTAAACTTGAGCAGCCGGGAACGATCACAAATCAATATTTTTGTATTGCGCATTCTGTACATAACATAACCTAGTTCTAATTCGAACCCAACTCAACGTAAAACTGGACCTAGGGTTCACTATTTGGGCTACCTAGAGACGACTGAAACAAGTTTTATTGGCTACCAATGCAACTCGGGATCCCTTTAATCCGATCCTAAAGTACCAGGGCCGTTTATCAATCACTCCACATCACAACGGAAAAAGCCGAAAGATCTTCCCGCCTTTATCATCGGTAGCATCAATGCGTTAATTGCGGTTGTTCCGCGGAGAAGAACCAGCTCAAAAGGTGCACTGAAGTTCGATGTATGAAGTAACATGGCCACGTAACACGTCCTCAGGACTGGTTGTCGGTCGTATTTCATTCGTTGTTATGCGGATTCCGTGAAAATTCGACGCCTGTGCGTGTGCACGCGCACACGCGTTTCCGAGCGGTCTCTAAGGAAAGGCATGTGGCAGGTGGCCACGTACGATAGTTTGCATATTCATCGGTTTCTCGCTTATCGGTCCTATATTATCACAGCGTGCTTAATTGACTTCAGATTCCCTCATTAGCGCTAATGGGTTAATTCCAAAACTGTTCCGCCGTAAGACGCCAACAAACCGCGGGCAAGTACACACTTGTAGTATGAAAGAGGTGCACGTGAGAGGACGATTTTTCCCGCTTTGAACGCAACCTGTTGGTCAACCGGTGACGATCAGTCCAGATAAATTAAGTTCAATTACTACGAGGTACACTGCAACGGGTAGGGGGCGCTTTGTGTCGATTCAGGTTTTACGATATCTTATCATTTTTATACTTTTTTTATTCAAATTTTGTCGTCACAACGTTTTTGGACTGTTTTAAATTTCCCTCTTTGTCCTCAGAACATAATATTTTGAACATTTTATTTGGGCCACTCTGTCTTAATTTTTCTACGCCCTTTTTAGGCCCATTAGATTACTATGTATAAACGCTGCACTTTCTTTCACATAGACTAACCACTTTCACGCTTGCAAAAAAAATAAAAAAAGGGGTATGAAAAATGGGGCAATAAACGGTTCGCATGTTTCGTGACAATGTGTCATAAGAGAACTGCAAACATACGTAACCGTGTGCTTCGATGATACAACAACGTATAATAATTGTGTATAGCATAAAGAGCACAGAATCGTGTAACAACGTGCGCAATGCAGCATATCGATTTAATGAAAACGCGCCGCGTATCGAACGCGTAAAGCAAAAGTGTCGTTAGACTGAACATGCTACCAAAAGAAATATTAATATACAACACGACACACAACTTCAACACGCTGAGAAGCCATTATTCTGCAAGTAATCGCAAAAAAATTGTTCAAAAGTATTAAAACGCAATAATCTTGAGCAAATCTGGAAATTACTCAAATTCCTTTGACTGCACAGATCACAAACATTCCCACAAAAGAAATGAAAACGTGTCACCGAAACGCGATCATTAATTTTTCACATTTTCCTAGCTGTAGACCCCTCGTGTGACGTCCTACCTCCCTTCGAACGGCAACCACGAGGCTCTAAGCCATGATAATCGATACAAAGTCGACACGATGATTCCCGTGAACGATCACTTTACGAAACAACTGCAATTCCCTTGCTTTGGAGGGGAGGGGGGGCGCGATCGAAAAGGCTGGAAAGTTCCCGACCACAATCACGATTAGAGACACCAAACGACGGACTTTCGCCGTCCCACGCGTCTCTGGACTTCGTAATCGAGGATGTAATTTAAACTACTTACGTCCAGACCGAACAATTTGCTAGTAAGTTGAACAATCTGACCGCTCGTTGGAAAACTATGACGCATTCAATGAAATCACCGTTCCCTCTTTTCCCACATCTATAGGTGATAAAAGAGCGAAACACCCTCGCCTATCGTTAGCAAAGTCAAGTGAAAATTTCGAGATGCCTGATGGAACGGGTTGCCGTTAATCGAACGCGAAACGGACGAAATTGATGAAATTGGACGGTATGCGATAGAAAAGGGAAGCGGCTTGGTGAGGGGGGTGGAGGAAGGGCCGATAGAAAGGAGAGAAAAGGCCGACGGTAACTTAACTCGACGCCCCGACATCCGATCCTCCCTATAAAAATGCACACGCCACTCACGTCTATGTAAACAAACGGACATCGAATGGTCGAGTGACTCTCTTTTTCCGGTTAGCTACACCTATTAGCTGGTATGTAGATCGTATAGCAGTCATTGCAGTTTCTGCAACAGTCCTTTCCCCCACGTCGGCCCGGGTAAAGGTACTCCTCCTCCGATTCGTGAAATGCGACTCTTTCGCGCTGGAACTCGACTCGAGTCCCTGATCGGAGTCGTTCGGTGAACCTGAACACGCGTGCATTCTAGGCGGACACCGGATCGTTGCACGCTGAACTGACAGATTTGGTGTTCCGTTTACTTGCTGCTCAACCCCTACCTCCTAAACACTTCACGCAACTCTTGGGGATTTAAATTCATCCCTCTTTATTACAGAAATTCTCCTCCAAAGTCAGTCTAATTGACTGACCCTGTAGATCGTGACTTAGCGGACCTAGAGGGCACTAGTGTCGCTGGCTCCATAACCCTATTGTTCTCCATCATTGGTCAATGTCCCCGCACAGAAGGATGACCTAAAGGAACTGCCCGTTAAGCTAAGGGGCGTTAAGGATCGCGTCCAAGTGGCGGAGGTTCTGTGCAAAGGAGAGTGGAGGGAAAGTGCGTATGGAGATTCGACGAAAAAGAAGAAAGACTGATGGAAAAATCTCTAAAATGGCGACACCGGATCGGTAGCGTAACTGGCGCGTACACCGCTGCGCGACTATCATGTTGCAACCGCGTCTACCGATTATTCTTAAAAGCGGCTGATTTTTCTAGGCGGTCGGCAACTACCAGGTGGCAAAAAGGATTGGAACAAACATGAATCCATGCGGGGGGGGGGGGGAGATTTTCCTTGTCATTTCATGCCATCTGCAATTCCCTTTCCATTCCAATGGTTGCTCTCCCCATCAGCAGTGCTCTTTGAAGTTATTATTGCACCTATTAAACAAATGGACCATGACAGTATTCTCGCCTGTGACTGCATTCAGTGGCTGATTTTGATGAGAAATTTCATGTTGTGAGGTTGGGTAGACGAACATCAGGGCACATATCGAAGCCGTAGTCCGATACAGGCGGGATAAATCGATTTGCTAATCGTTCCTGAAACCCTCTACGCGTAATGCCTGCGAATTAATTGCGCTGACAACACCAATCGCGCGGCTGGTTCGCGTGGGTGGTGCCTCGATCGAAAATACATTCGTCAAGCTAGTTGATGAATCGGCTGCCATGGAGGTTCTAACGAGACTTTAATCCAAAGTATAAGTGAGCAACAGCTACTAGAAAAGTACTGGCAGGTCATCCCGTTATTGATGACTTTGAAAATGTCCTGACACACCAATAAGGGGAACAGTGCACTTCATGTTATCAGTTCCCCCCCCCCCCCCCCTCTTCAGTCAATTATCGCGCCGTGCCTCCTGCGATAATGAATTTTTTACGCCCGGCCGAGAGCAATTTTACGCCGATAGCTCGCGTCACATAATCAATTATTGCTTCCCTTTATCTGCCGCTTAATTTACTTCCATTACTGCCGCTTATTTACCCAAGTCCATTCAATTTATTTTAATTACCGTTATTTGCTTAAAAATATATCGATCGGCGATCGCGCGTACAGCGAGATCCTGGCCCTCGGCCTCTCTTCTTCCGTCTGTAATTTTATTAAATAAATCAAGTCGACGGTGACGGCGCGGCTGCCGGAAACGGGCTCGCTCTTCTGTCCCACCTGCCACCATCGACAGCACGCTTGAAATTATGCTAATTAATACGGATCGCGGAGCAACGAGAAGCGAAAAAAAAGAAGCAAGAGAAGAGAGGAGAAGAACGCTCTACAACTCGCGCTCGGGGAATTTATCTGAACGTTACGACACATAATATTGTCCTGTAGGCCGCTCTTTACGATTACACGATATCGAAAACATCAAGTGGGCGTTTGCACTTAGAAGAGACCCGAAAATTATGAGATCGTTGAAAACGGTATTTCGTGGCGCTCTCTACTATCTCCCCCCCCCCCCCCTCTCTGTTACGCTTGTGCAATGAAAGTGCACCAAGGGCACATGAGAAAAATAAGCCAAGCCCCATTAGCGTAATTTTAATAAAAGCGTTAATGTCCTTGGTTGACGTCAGAGTCATTCAGGGTTCGTTAGATGTGCACGTGACGCGTGGAATAAGCCTGCAGCGCCATTTACGCCGGCGAAACTGTGTACTATCTTGAGATTTGTTAATGTTTATGGAAACATTTCAAACTCGAAGGCTACTTGGCTGTACTCCTTCGTCCAGTTTCCTTTCCACACCTTCCACCTTCAATAAATCTTTTTAACTGTCTCCACCAGCTACCACTGTGTCAAGATCCCCCATAAACGAGCTGTTCTTTGAACCCACCTGGAATCTCTCCCACGAAGCTTCCGACCAATTACTGGACATTCAATTGCTCAGTGTCGTGACACACCTACGATAATGCTATAATAATCGGTATCGCGGGTCCACCGTTCAACCAGTTCGAATAAACGCCGCTAACACCCCTGGCCGTGGCCATGCGATAGCAGAAAATCACTCTTCTTTGGAGCCGAGGCTTCACCTGTTAGGTACTTGCTACCGATTTCGCGCTACGTGCACGGTCACTCCGCTGGCTAGCATCTTGATACCCCGGCGCGGCGATCGCGAGCGTGTTATTACCCCGCCTAGTGGCTAGCTTCGAAGATTACACGTCTACGAGTCGGCTGGGGCCCGAGCTGATCCAGTCTGCTTCGAATTTGTAACAGTGATTGTGCGGTACATTTGCATATCACCAGGAGACAAGTGTGCATGGGAGAGAAAACTTCATTTGTATCTCCACACTGTCCTCTTTGTTGGGCACGGGTTGCCATTCCACAGGGGTTCAGGCATATTGGTCCTGAGGAACTAGATATTTGGGGATTTCCCTGATGTGCAGCACAAACCGATAATTTGTGCCTTTTCTTCGACACTCACCCTTTAAAACAAATTTTAAAAAGTAACTGTCACCAATATGGCTACCCCAATATCACTAATCAGAAGTTGCAGTCATTCCGTCAGCTCTATCGAAGCTTTACGTTGAAATTCCAGATTTCCCGCAACTTTGCGATGGTTATTCGGTGTTTATTATGGCGGCTGTAATTGTGAGATGGAGCCACGGCGCACATTCAAGTACGTGTAAATCGGCCTTTAAGCAGGCAATACCAAAGTGGCCGCGGCATATCGGCGGCCATTAGCATAGAAATGATACGTTGATCGACGCGTCCATATTGATTCGAAATTCCTGACGCGACAGAATATCGGTGTTTACCACGAATTCTAGACAGGCAAACCTACAATTTCACGCCAATCTGTAGCCGCGTCGCTTTTTCATTAATTAATTCGTACCATGCGCCGATTCCGCCTACCCCATCGGCGAGCGAATGTTTATCGTAAACCGCTTTAATACACCGTCATTTCGTTCTTTAACATTTAATTCCTTGGGGGATCAGTCATAACAGCGTCACGCGAACGTTGTCGTTAAAAGTGCATATTCTTTGGTGCAACTTAATGAAGTATTCATTATTCAGTTAGCCGCATCTCGTGGTTAATTTGAATAAATTTACCTTAAAATAGTCTGGAATTAATAATTAATCCTATTGCGCATAATAAAGAGCACACAGAATCGACTTCTTATATGCCAACGTTGGTGACTTCGATGCATGGTGACGCAGGGATTTACTCTGCTCTGTAATGTTTAAACGACTACCCTGATTCCGTAGGAGATTCAGCAAGAAAATTATAGAACCCAATATCCCTCGACAGGGATGAACGTCTCCGTGGCGCTGGCATCGCGGGAGGCGTTGCGGTTCGTTCTGAGCCGAGAAACCGATCGTTTCAAGGTAGAAAACTGAAAACGGTGCTCGCAATTTCGCAGTCTCGCGATCCCGCAATTCCCGCGGCCGCCGATGCCAGCGTTCATAGTGAAAAGTCGAACGCAGAAGCGTACACTGGCGAAGATGATGAAGCCAGAAAGGCATCGACTACCCTGTGTTTACACGGCGCGGTGGTCCGCCCCGCGAGCATTAGCTCTATCTTTGCACCGCCCAATTTCGCGTTCCTCGGATGCAAATTCTACCGAAACGAGCGGATAGCGAAATGACGGGGATGCAACCGGCTACGACGACGGGACTCGACCGAAACAGCGCGCTTTCCGCCCTGTTCTAGACGCTAAGAGGCATTCCGCCCACGAGGACGCGGCATTAGTGATACGTCACGCAGCAAGATCTGCTGAATCCTTGGAAAATTGCGATTTGCCGGCAGTAGAGTACAGAAAATAAAAGCAAAGTGCCCAACTTGTGGACTTCGGTAGGGAGGCTCACTCAACTAATGCTATAGTATTTTAAAAGAGTCCCTCCAGTTGCTAGAAGATTGCAACGTTTCAGATCCAGAGTGAAATAAGGTATAACGGCAGTAAGTGGGTGTGCTTTCTTGGCCAAAGGAACAGAACACTTTCGCAAAATTAAATCCCGTGCCAATTACGTGGTAGCGTTTCACTCTGCTAAAAACCCCAAGCCACACCTTGGCCAACGGGAAAGGGGTCAGGATGTACCGACCAGCGAACACGATGCACAATGTGCGATTCGAATGGAGGACCACGAAGGAAGAGTAACAACGATACTCGAACTAATGATACCGTCGACAAACTAATTACACGAAATAGCGGAACACCGGCTCTCGTATCGTGTTGTATCGATAATTATTCATCGTACTCCACGAAATTAAATTCTTGGACTTCCTCAAAGTGGTACCTGCATTTTTGTTTAACTAAACTTTGGAAAGTGAAATTTGAACGTGCGAACTAGCTCATGCTGGAGGTCGATGAATGAAGGAACTACAATTTTTTGAAGAATACCTTTATTTCAGTAAACCAAATAGGGCACCGATCTATCCAAGTGACTCGATATACATCGGTAACCAGTTTAACAGGTAAACAACAGACCTGGGCAGACTGCATTCTGCTTCTAGACTCTCCCACATCTACCTCCATTCGCTGCCAAAGCGTTTCCACCTGACAGCTCGAAGGATATCGTAAGACGTTCTATCCCGAAAGCCAGTAATCATGTTAGTCGAACTTCCAAAATTGGCCGGACGCGTACACAAGTCGACAACGATCCTTTCCATGGTGTACGCTGAGGAGATTCTTTCTTTTGCCGAAGGTCGATAATTAGCCCCGTTCCTTGGCAATTTAGTCATTTATTCGTCACAGAAAAAAGAAAGGGAGAGGAGAAGACGATGGCGCATGACATCGACCGGTGGTGCTCAAGTCCTCGCGTAGCAGGTACTTCCGGTGCCAGGAGGCGGCCACCTTATTGTCATTACGTCACCAGAGGCTGTCATTTGGTTTTTCAAGCGTCTGTTTTTCTCACCATGAGGATAGGGGGCTTGATGATCGTAATTACAACGGCTCCGCTTCAAAGGATGACGTTTTTCAGATACGCCTGCGTGTAAGATCCGCCACTAAAGTATGGTCCACTTGAGAATGTGGACAAAACTGTGCACCAGTTAACTCCGGCATTTGAGACTCACGTTGACGTGTCCAAACTGGTGCCTGAATCCTTCATGTTAATTGACTAGTGGGCCATTTCAATGGGAGAAGTTTGAACTTGAGAATCTTCACTTCTAGTAGAGTCTGGTTCCTATATAAGGTAGCTACGACAGAGTGTGTTAATGGATAGTAGCAAAGAAAGTGAAATGAAGAAAAAAACCGACGTGCAGCATGGTATACTTAGCTTTCCCGACATAAATTCGTTGAGTTACTTCACTTGAAGTCACTGAAAGAGCAGCACGTACCAGTTAGCTAAAGTAGATACAAGGAACAATTAGCAGTTCTCGTACAGGGGGCGTGCATTCGCTTAAACAATAATTTTTCACGGATTCGTTGGCAAGGTTTAATGAATCGTCGGGTGCAGCGTGTACCGAGGTAAAATATAATGAGTTGGAAAACACTCGTATGCGACTCATGTGTATTTAGTTCAATGATTAATGAATAGCCATGTGCAACTAGCCGTTCAGTACTTACTGACCCAATTGTTGAAATACTTGTACCTCGATGGTCGTTAGTAACTAAAATTGAGCTGCTATGGCCCTTTTCATTCGCAATCGGATGTACAAGCCATCTCAAGCCTACTCAGAACTTTATTAGCCCAACTTCCCTTCTAACCAACCCACCATATAGCGATGCCCTAGCCCAAAACTGAAGAGACAATGGATTCCAACAGTTTTGGGAGCAACAATAAATAAATACCAATAGCTAAAGTTCAAATCCAAGCTCCATGATCAATCAAATGGCGAGGATGGCCATCGTCATTACCCAACGTGAACAGAAATGGGGGGGGGGGGATGCCGCGCGCGCCAAACAAATCGTGGCTAATAAGAAGTTGATACATGGTGGCGAGCTGGAGGGGGCCAATACATAAAAATAAGATAAATTTTACACTTGGCTGGTGATGAATGACGGGATGAATTATTGAATAGTTAAACACACAGCGCCGTACCGGGCCAACTTGCCCCGAGTCCAGGCCCAAAGCCGGATCGGTGCATCGTTCGGGCCCAGGGCCGCTTGTTGCGCTACGGAATCTCGAATTCCATCTCGTTGCCCGCCTGTCAGCCACCTGTATTTCACGTACTTCACGGATTTCTTACAGGACAATCGACTTGAAAGCTTCCTCCATCGGCTACATCAAGTAATGCTTAGGTCGATGAGGGTCGTTTATAAATAGTGCCAGGAAAACTAGCTTCTTTGTGAAGAACTGAAACAGGGATTTGTCATGCCGTAGAATGGAAGTGATACAATGAAAACTGTGAATAATATAAATAATTATTTTCATTCTACATGTCATCACGCATTATAGTTGGGTCCACTCAAGTTCTTATACTAACTCTCCTCCTCCCTTTCGAGTTGTTTAATGACCAACTTTGACTGGTGCCTCGACCGTGAATTAATTCTGTGCCTTTTTTCGGTTCTACGGATCCATATTGGTCGGTTTCCAGGCCGCCAGGAATAGCATGGCTTCGAAACCAGCGCTCGTCCGTTCCTGCGGCATAAATTCACCTGCACGTTTCACTTCGTTATGGCTCTATTCAGAGTGCCGTAACCGCGAGGACGGATATTCCTTGCTGTGCGGCCCATTCACCACTGGCGGGGCCCCAAAGGGGCCAGCAGCCCTGGTATCGCGGGTGGAAGATGCACGGCGCGTCCTGCCGATTGTTTAATCGGCTCGTTCCGTCTTCCCCATCCTTCGTCTCCTACGTGGAAACTTTGTTTCTCGTGAACAAGGGGTTACTCACAATGAAATCCGGGATTAAACGTAATACCAGTCCATGTGTGGGTAAAGATGGTTGCGATGAGGGTGTTAAACATGCGATTCGTTCAGGAAGAATCATGTATTAGAAAAGACGACAATGTAGAGATACCGTTGATCATCGTTCTGGACACCTCGTTCTTGGATCTGACTACAAGACCGCTCCTACTAAATGTTCTCCAAGTTTCCTGAGCAATACTGCCCCTAATGGCAGTTTTGATATTCTAGGAATTACGAGGACAACTTAGAGAACTACAGAGATCCATGAAGGAAATTCTGAAAATTGTCGCCCTAAAGTAGTATTACTTCAATCGACATAGCTGCATCTGAGAGGGGTCAGTCGAAAATCCCGGCGCAAAGGAGACGAGATGAAGCCAGGGATGGAAGCGACACGGCAATATGTAATGGGGCACCAATTATACGCGTGACACGGGGCATCGTTATAATTGGATACGAGGTGTTAAATCTGTTGGGTGTGGCTGGTTACGGGAGTTATGAGTGTTCCAGCAATAATGGTCTTGTCGCGGCTCGGGCTATACATATCTCTCGCACGAGCGAAACGCATCACGGCGCCGGCTAACGCGAGGGGAGTCTATTAAATTACAGCGTGTGCTCGCTGCGACGTAGAAAGTAGGTAAACGATATCCTCCTTCGGCTACGGAATTAAATCTTGCCCCGATCGTACGATATCTATACGTTGTTCTTCGTCTGTCTCCGCCGAGTCTGTGAGCTTGAAGCCTTCTGTCAGTTTAACGGAAGGAATTACTCTGGAACCAGATCTCACCAAGGCATTGACTTAGCCGAGTGTTCCCGTAAATCAAAATACCTCCAAAATTCTTATTCCCAATTGCACACAGTACTAGCTACACATGTACTAAAGAAAAAGTACGACCCTTAATGGAGAGCTGAGGATCATCTTCAGATCTATCCAACCCCGTCGCAAGATCTTCGGTCAGCTGAATGGAGCAGAGGTCTCAGAAGCAGGTTCATTACAAGGCTATAAACGCACGTTAGAAGACCATAAGGATGCGCGGCAATTACTTACGAACTAATCAGCCGAAACCCGGCGCGACGGCTGCTGTCCATCAAGAAATCATCGACCTCCTCGTGAATGGTTCTTCAGTTGGTCTCGTGGCAATTACAGAATGTGCGGCCTGTTAGTCGACTTTCGGTTGGACCGCGTAATTAAAAGATCGCATGTTGGGAACGTGAGAGCTGGAATCTTCTCTACGATCTGAATGAAAATCACAGGACGCCATCTTTAAAGATGTTTAAAAGAAAAGTTTTGATTCCCCACAAGCTAGAATTCGGCGAACAACAATCTCGTCAGCTAACGAAGATGAACGCAAAAATCGGTAACTTCGATAGACCGCGGGTTTGCGTAGTTGAAGGGTCGTTTGAGGAATCGCGGAGTTGAAGAGATCGGGGCCCTCTTCTCGCTGAACGAGAGCGAAGCTGACAGTCGAACGAGTCAAGATCGAGAGAGAGACTGACTAAAGTATAATCAGGTTTCGACTGAGTCCGCGGCCGCATGTAATAACAGTAATCCCTTCCTTCACCGGTAATTTGGCCGTTCGCTCAAAAACTCCAAATTATAGAAGCTGCTGTCATTAGGCCACGGCGAGCACCGTGTATCGCGGGCCACCTTCTTCCCCGAACCCTCGGGAATTTTGGGGAAACTCGACTATACACCCTTCGTCGTGGATCGTTAACGATCAAACGCCTAGTTGTCTAATAGAGTGAAACGTTTTCCCAATAGTTGGACGAAATTTTAGAAGAACCATCACCCAACTGAGAAATATGCCCTATCCAAGTAGCCCTACACCAGAAGGACCCAGAAACTCCCACCGAAGTTTAAGAGTCATCTGGTATATCTCATCCTGGGACTTTCCTGGGATTGTCCCTTCAGTCCCAACTAGTGGAACGAACACACACGCAGTTACCAACTTAAATCCTCCAAACAAGTCTTCAGGTACGTTAGGAGTCAAAAATTGAGTGCTGGGCCAGGAGAACCGCTCGGAAGATCCATACCCTTTAATGTGTATTCACCTAGGATCAGCAGAGCCTGAGGGAAGGACTCCTTAGATCCGTAGGAGCTGAAGGAGCCGCAGAAGAAGCGAAGAATGAACCAGACAAATCGCCCCGGGCCATACTCTGCCAGATAGCCCGTCTCATTCTTTCCTCTCTTCTTTATCGTATCAAAGGGAAGCTGGCGAGAAGGAATGAGAAGAGGATCGTCGGACGTACGCTTTGGAACACCGTTTAAAACTCCATTACGCCCGTTCGTGATTCTCGTGATCACGGTGCACGTTCCTCTGAGTCGAGGCTTCGCCCTCGGATTGCAAACGGACCCATCGATTGTCAGACGTGACACGATCGGCCGCGGCCGATCAAGGACCGTTTAGGGGATCAACCCCCGACGCAAACTCCTTTGTTTCCCCGTTGAAACGACGTGGCTCTGAGAGAGGAGGAACTCGTGGATTTGTCCGAGCAGAGAAACTGCCCCATGAGTGTTGGGTATAGAGTTAGGTGATTTGAGAAAAGATAACTTCGGACGCCTAACTTGTTACTCAATACGCCCCACATTTTGATCCCTTCGACGATATAAACTTTATCTAAAAATATTCTCCGCAAGAAACACACAAGGAACTGTATTTCTCCCTATGCATTCCGAGCAAGCGACATATCTCCAGAGAAATATACATAATATAGTGAAGTACAAATATCCACAAATGTAAAATACCATTCGGGGAACGTGAGACGTTGGAATAAAATAAGGCTGTTGGGTTAAATTACCCTATCACCCGATTATGTCACGCGCACCTTTTCTGCACGTCACCCATGACTATGGCCGTGAATATGCATGCCCGTTTATCAATAAACAATCATAATTATAATTGTAAAACTTGGGCCGATAACATACTCTTTAAATGCCCCACCACACATAGTTGAACATAAATACATAGCAGAAAATCATGATCTCAATGTCGCCTTCACCAAATGTCCATACGCCTTTACCAATGCTAAGTATTCCACTCAGCTCACTTCAACGCCTCTAACGTCTACAAATCTTGGTATCAGGGCCCACCTTGAAGAATCAACCAATGAATTTCAGTTAGGTACACCAATAGCACAGTACTCCAAAGTGCATTCCGTTGGTTCAGCCCTCCACCATCTATGTACAATGCCTATTCGCGTGCCCAGTAATGTGTACAGGAGACGCGATGAAAGAAAAAAGAAGTTGGAAGCTGATTCGGGGTATATCTCAACTAATTACGAGCAACGTATGCAAACGATTCGAGTAAAGTTCAGAGGGATAGTCCTCCGCGAGAGGTTCTGCCCTCTCCTACCTTGCAATCAGTGCCGCACTCTGTCTCTGTCAGCTTAGCACCGGTTATCCCCGGTCTATCTTTCTCTTGATGTATCGAACATTACACACGTACATATATCGTGTGACGCGCATACCCCACCGCCTATATTTATGCGTGTCTGATACCCGCGCAGCCGAGCGTCGCGTTCAAGCGTGTGCATTCGCATGCATTTCCGTGTACGACCACGCCGCGCAAATCAAAAGTCGCAGGATTACGCACGCTAATGCGACCACGGAACATTTTCTCGGGTGTCTTGCCCTTGCTTTGGGAGAGAACCCTCTACTTCCAGGGAACCCGTGAATTAGAAGTTGGTGTATCCTAGCGGATAAGTAACAGAATCTGAGTATAGCTACATTCCTATATCAAATATATAGGATTTGGTTGCAAGTTATGGAACTTCACGCATTTGCTGAACTGAATCAGAAGAATGTATAAACAATTTCGCTAATCAAGATAAATACTTAATACGCAGTTCCCTGTGAAACTTTATTCCCCCTTCGTAGGTAAATCTCCATCAAAGTTTGCATCGTTAACAGTGCCTGCCATTTCCAAGCAGAAATACACGAGCGAGCAAGATCAACACTTTCAACTCACACAAGCTTGAAAACACACGAACATTGGCGCGTGTTTGCTCGCGGACGAGCAAAATAAAAGGCAAAGTTCCTGGAGCGTACAAGATCGTCACGAAGGGACCAAGTGGTGGAGATTGCCTTAATTTTTCAAGTGTCCGCGAACGATATCCCCGGCAGCCAACATCCGACACCAAAGTCAGAGTTTTAATTGCTCGCAATCTGATGGTTTTCTGACTTCGCTTCAACTTCGGCTCGGAACTTTGCTACAACTTTCAGCCGCTGAGCCGTGTATTGCAGAGTCACTGGGAACAGTAGACTGGTTTTAATTATACAGAGCATTTTACGGTTTTACTGGCCAAACTTTCTGTGACTCCATCTTGTCGGTTGATAGCTAAGGGTCACAGCCAAACTCTGGGTGCCAAACTCTGCATATAGGATAAGAATAATCTGCTCTTTCAGATTTACTCTTAGACTATCAATGTAATACGGTAATTTCAAACATCTGGAGGAGAACAATTATTTCAACACTATTACAAGATCGTCAGACACTCAATATTAAAGATTCCCCTACCGGAGTTTCACCTTAGTGGAATAATGATGAGTAGCAGGGCTAGCACTATAATTTACGGTCTATAGACGCATGGTGAGCGAAGTTAGTGCATAATCGATAGGAGTCATGCAAAAGATATCGTCTATAGGCTGTTCGAGAGGTGAATCAGTTGAAGTATATGCCTTTGAATCGGTAAGCACCCCTCAAATCACCATCAAACGCGTTTCACGTAGGGACACCCTCTTTCGATCCCATTAGCGCCGGCTTTAGACGCATGAATTGTACATGCATCGCGCTACGATACATCGTGACTATCGTTCTCCTCAATGGCCAACAAATTAGCGCTCCCTAACCCTTGCTTTCTTTCGTTCAATTTACCATCCGAACGGGAGACAACGTGTAATTGAGAAGAAATCTCTCACCTTAACGCCTACTTAATACATTTTCCTGATTCCTTTTCCACATAGTAACCGTCGACCCACTAATAAACCAGGATGCAACTACATAGTGGTATTCAATGATGCCTATCGCAACACGGGCGACCGCACCTCATAGTTCACCAACATTTTTGACGTTCTGGCGCAGTAAGACTACGAGCATCCAAACACTCCCAGATCTGCGGCCGTCGCTCGTTGCAAACTTCATAGAAATTGCGGAAATCTTTCGCCATGTGAGAAAAAGAAGGATTTCGCCCATGCACCAACCCAATTCAATGTTACCAACCTCTTTCCGTTCCTGCGTCGTCTCTTGGTAGCATAAACGGTTCCCAGCTGGCTCATGGCGACCGGGTTGTTGGGTCCCGACGCCGTAGTCGGTGTCGGCACCGACGCCGAGGTAGGCGTCATCACGGGATCAACGGCGTGGGGCTGAGGGTGAGGAGCGGTCAGGGCGAGCTGAGATCCCGGGGGATAGCATGCCGCCGTCACGTAATCCGTCGCCGCCGCGAGGGACGCGCTCGCTGGTCCACAAATCCCGGCGACCACCCCCTGCACTCCACCCCCAACGCCACTTCCCCCTCCTCCGCCTCCTCCTCCTCCGACGCCACCGCCAGCGACACCGACGACACCCCCAACAACCCCCAGCCCCGCCGAGGCGGTCCTGTCCAGCGCGTACACCGTGCAGACCGTGACGCCCTTCGTTTCCGCCGACGCTACGTCATCGTCGTCTGTCGTTGACGGGACGACCAGCTGCCGGCGTCGAGCTTTCGACTCCCGATCCCGGTGCTGAGCGTCGGGACGATGCAGGTGCGACAGCTGTTCCCTGATAAGTAACACCTCTCAGTCTGTTTCCGCGCGGGTTTCGCAGGATAGAGGAGAACTCGTAAAAAGAAGGTATTCTTTGGATTAATTCACCGTCAATCACTTTGAGCAACAGTTACGATTTGACGGCAGTGACAGGTTTCCGTCGCAACGCTGTGCCACTGACAACAATTATTTGTTGTCCTGCAGTAAGGAGTCATTTGAGAAAACGGGAATCGTTTCTGTAGTACTGATTCATTGTTTGTCACGGCTGATGATATTTGTGGTTCGATATTAATGATATACGCGCTAGATTTTCTGTTTATTGCGTTAAATAGTCGTATCACGGTTTAAGAACGTCGTTAACGCATGTTTTCAGAACCAACTACCGGCTACCGGGCGATCACTTTTGAGGCACAGTTGATTTCGCACCGCGTCGGACCACGATAGGCTGTATTCGCAACTAAAACTCATGTTTTACGGATGACAACGTGCACTGTCACTAAGTCGTCAGGACGAAAAACAATGGAACACAAAACAGTTTATCACTATTATCGATTGACACACGCATCAACACTAGTCAATGTTACTACACCACTACCAAATTGGCGATCACGATCCCGCTTCAATTGCTCCTTTGAAGTGGAACTCATGTAAAGCTATGTTACCTCGAGCGTCGCGCCTGTGCGGCGCACTCATCTCGTTCAATTCGACAGGTTCACAAAGATCTATTTCCTTCTCACTTAACTTGTCATGCACTTTCACTGATATTGCGTATCCTTTCGTTTTCCCTTCGTTCACTCGATGCTGCGATCCAAGGGTTCACATTCGCAATCACGTGGCACCGGCTGCACAGTTCCAACGTGAAAAAACCGCGGGAGCACGCGTCAGCACTAACGTCGGTGCGCCAGACCGTCGAAACGCACCTCTCGATCGGTTCGCGTCACGTGCGCGCGGGAACTGAGCGCGCCGACACTCACTCCCTCCCTCCGTCTTCGGTACTCCCCCTACTCCGAGACCGTTTCCCTCCCCAGTCGAACACTCTTTCCCGCGGTGACGCGTCGAGCGAGAAAAACGCGGGTTTGCGAGCACCGCCGGGAGCTGAAAACCGAGAGGTAGAGACAGACGTAGAGGTGGGAGCGAGCATGGACAACCCGGTGCTCGCTTGGTAGAAGCGTATGGTGTACTGGCAGCCCTGCCGGGCGTAGCATAAGTCAGGAGACCGTGGCATAGATCGGAACGAGCTGGTGGTGGTGGTGGTAGTGGTGGTGGACTCACCTCCTCGACAGAGGAGTAACCTCGACGCGATCATCGGGCCGGCCGCCACCTTCTACCCCAGTCCTGTCCAGAGTTACTCCTGGGAGCAAAACGGCTTTTCCCACTCTGGCCTACGTTATGATACCACACGAATAAGCGTTTGTGACGCCACTTTGTGCATGTGGATCCAACACAAACGTAACAGTGCATAAAGAGGGGACAAAACCACGTAAGGGGCTCCACCCGCGGACGACAGTGTCCTGTCCTCCGAAGCTGCCCCGCCGCGTTTACCACCCCCTCCTGCGCCACTGGACACGCCTATAACCAGAGTAAGCCAGCCAATCGCACAGCCAGCATGGCGCTAACCAGCCTAACCCACGCCGCTTGTGGAGATACCATCGCGCGCGTTAAGCGATTACACCTATTCCACCGGTGTTCTCTCATCCTTGTCTACAACGGGAGCCGCTCCTACGCACAGGGGAATTTCTCTCTTTCTCGCACACAAAACCTGGGCAGAGATAGGAATTTCGTTGGTTCTATTTGATGTCGTTCATAATGTCCCGACGTGGACGGCTTGTTAAGTTCGACGTTTGTCCCGGTTTATCCGTAGATCTTCGTTCAGTTTGCGATGGCTGGGGACTGTTAGCGAGGTTTGACAATGGTGTGCGCTTGCTTGTGGATCACTTAAAGATCAATGGAATTTGGCACTATATTTATCACAGACCTTCGGACAGATGATGATTGTAAAGTTCTGGATAAGGTGTTCAAACTTTTACTTCATCTTATCGTCGCTGCAGACTTTCAGATATGCGACGGTAGAAGCAGCTGAAGAAGAAAAGTGATGTTGAACCTCGCATCTATTAGTTGCTGTAAGTATGGCTATTTATGTTATCTGTTACTACTGAAGATCAAGATATTGGATTGTATTTCTTGAAGTGTTGTTTATACGGCTTTTATCTGTTTCAACAGTATAATGTAAGCATAAGAATTGCTTAAACAATTTTTTTCTTGTGACCTTCGCATTTTAAACAGTGTCTGTCATCATTTTTTATATCAAATACATCGAATGCTTTCGCCGGCTCTTTTATAATCGATTGACGTGAACACCAATCATTATTCATTAACTTTTAACTCGGTATATTGCTGCGTCCAATTAGTCCTCTTGTCTTTCTGGTCAATAACTAGCTGCAGTTTATGTGTATTGAAAAGACATACATTTTGTATTCATTGTTAATGAAGTTACATATTGTTACGTATAAAGATTACAGGGGGAACATAAATAGAAGGAAAGATTCCAAATGTCTCCATCTCACAGGCATCAGAAATTTAGGCCTCCAATAGGTTAGTACTCAAGTTAATTTATATCAAACAAAAACACCATGTCCCACTTTGTCGTACATTGTAGTTATCAACTTAGCTTAAAACATGATCTAAAGATGATGTATCATCATCTACTCTTTTGTATCTTTTCCATACATGTGATATCCAGTCATTGAACACTAGACTTTTCTTCACAAGATCACCAGTTACAACTAGTTGTAACTTGACGCACTATCGTTTTCCACGATTACTTTCGTGAACAAATACCCTCTGCCTTTCTTAGTGTTTATATTATCCTCAGCGCACGATCAGTTATCACTGAAGGTGTCCAAAACAATTCCCAATGCATTTCTCTTATCTGAAGAGGTTCTCTTCGTGAGCGTTATCTGATCGCGAGACACGGCCGATATCTCCTATTCCTGGGCACGAAGCAGGGACCTGCGACATGCCATCGATATCAATGCGACATTACGCTCAAGCTGATCTCGCGATCGAGATCGACGGCTGTCGGTGACGCTGCACACTTTTCCTCCTCACCAATGCCGATATCGCCTCGAATCCAACGGAAACGAATTACGGCAGATCGAAACGTCTCTGTGACATGCGATTCGATGGTTGTTTTATCTTCGCCGTTTTAGATCGCTCGATACTTCGTCACATGGTAGTCCACCCTGGAGGAAGAGCGAAAAAGTTGGATGGGCAATACAAGAAAAGCGTTATAGTATGCTTTGAGTTCATCTATCACGCGCGAACTGAGGTTGCATGCGAGAAATACATATGGGGATGTCTCGATGACTGTTCTCGAGGGTGGATTCTCTCTTTTGGCATGTTTGACACGTTTGCCCTAGCGATGTGAGTAGGTTTAGGGTGAGATATGGGAAACCTTGTAAATATTTGAGTAAATCGTTTCCATATTTTATTTTACGTACGTACAACGGGCAATGACGCTGTTCAGTGAGAGCAAATATTATTTAATTAAACTGCACGACAAATGGCGCCGGCGGCATTACGTAAAACACGTTCGCCGCAGCTTAAGCTTTTCAGTATCCACATCGAATGACTTTTTGTAACTGCAATGCATAGCTACAATTATCTCAAACGCGCAGAACTAAATACAACTTCTCAAGGCTTTTCTATAATTGTTTTTTGCTCGCAACTGCCTCGTGTGTTTCTCTTTTTCACTTTTATGAATTATTTCCTCACAACTACTTTTCGTGTTCTTATATTGCGCATATTATTGCATATTCTTAACATCAGATTCTGAATAGTATCTGTGCCTTCGATTCTCTTCATAAGCAATATTAAAATGCGACGGCCCGGTATTGTAATAGAAATTACTCGAAGTCACTCGAATTTTAGACTTCTCTCGCAACCAGATAAAGAAGAATATTATTTCACAATCCACTGCAAAGAAGCTATGATATTCTCATTATAAATAGAAAAAAGTTCATTCAAGAGATACGTATTTGGTTTTTTCTGTCGGCGGTAATTGTACGAGTCGAAATGACGGTTTTTTTTATTTATTTGCTGGTGAACGGCAAGTGTGGCGTCGGTCTTGTTCTAATAACACGTTACACGCCTTCTTACTAAAAATCTCATTCACGTTAAGAACTCATTTCACGCATGCATTTCAGGGATGGCCGCAGCCATTGAACGAACTCTTTTACACGCAACTAAAGCACCGACCCTTATAGCTAACTGTCTTTAATTCCCTCATGTTTAGTGATGGTCATTTCACTCTCTCCCTTCTGCAAATTCTCGAATAATTTAATAATTTACATTCCGGAACGGCTTCGAATGTTATTCGAATTTAAATATCTTTGAAAATTTTGGAAAATTTGGCAATTTATACGAAACTTCAATGCAAAACTTTCAATCGTCCATATATATTGAAGACTTCAACAATTTCCTAGAATTTTAATGGTATCTAGACTTTCGTAACTTGTGATAGTATTGAGTATGGTGCGCAATGTTCAATTTACTTTCAAACTGTCTTTAACCTATAAAATTATACACTCTCGAATTTCATCTCTGGCTTTCTATCTCTTTCATTGATAGCACTGACCCATTATTTCGCTTTATCGGACTGGGCCACGCGAATTTGACCGTGAACCTTGTGTGCCCCATGGAAGAAATCGAATTCTGATAACTTTTGCTTTCGTTCCTGATCACAACCGTGCAGAATCTTCTAAAGAATTCTAATACGAGTACCGTCGCTCAGTTAGAAATCGAATCGTTGAATCTCGCTGATGATTTCAGACTTAGTATAATGAAACAATTAAGGAACACACTACAATTCTTCGATAATGTAAGAAAAACTTCAATAATTGAAGCAATTTGACTGTCGCACGCCGATAGTACGTTCGATAGCACGTTTTACTCATTCATCCTTTCACTAGATTTATGTAAATAATTAAAAGAGGATTTCTATTCATTCAAGCATACATCGATAGTCAAGATATTCTTTTTAATTATGTCGTTCACAATATGATTCGTCAACTCTCTGTTCTCGTCAAAAAAGCTTGAAAGCTTGATCCGATACCTAACCTTGTAAGCGCCGCAAAACCGCTCGACACGTAGCGAAGGTTATCTAACCTTTCCCAAGAATAATCTATGCAATTCTCAACGCAGAAATATAAAACGAACCTTCGTGTACATACCTGGAATTCCCTGCCGAACGAACCATTCATTTTTTCCAATAAAAATGATCTAGAAAATCGAAGCTGGGACGTCACAACACCGTTGCCTGCAGCGTGGAATCCTTGCACGGGATGCGCTCGCCATCTGCAGGTGCATCGAGGCATTAAGCTTCTTCGCGCCAATTGCCAGAATTACCAACCGATAGAATACACCACCGTGAACGATAATTAATTTGTATATTCATGAAAATGTTCAAGCTTAACAGGGAAAATCAACACGTGTACAGTATTTGTTTATATTGAATTTCTTAACAGATTCTTGCCCGATTCTTCCGAATCTGCGATCCGTTTCGCGACGAGAAAGCCGATCCGTCGCTATTCCATGTCTAGGGAATAATGGGCAGCGGGTATAATGGGCCGCGTACAACAAAAGAGACCGTTCTAACAATACAAAACCAAGGTTTAATTAGATAAATCATTGTTTTGAGACGTAAACCCGCAATCAGGGTTGCAAGCAACGGCACAATTGATGCCGCGATACCAGCGACACGCCGTGCACCCGCTCGTAATTGCGTGCTATGAATAATTACTTCTACAATGGACGGCCAGGGGTAGTCAACCACCGCTGTAAAAGCTAAGCTCGATACAAAGAGAACGAAAGCTTATCACATGGCCGCACCCCGCGGTCGCGATTATCATCTTACCCTCTGGAAATTCGCGCATGCGTTGGCCAAACGCAACGCGCACGATTTGCATCCCCCTCAAGGGGATCCAATTTTTTTGAGGGACTTCTTCTGTTTCCTGGCGCAAATAAGGTCTGAATTTCTTCTAACAAGTACTATAGTATTAGGTGTTCATAATGACGTACGTTATAAGCGGAGGCAATTCTTGGCACATTTGAATTAATTTGTAAATATTGAATTTCATAAAAATCAGGCCATTCCAGGAATATTCCACAAGGTTACATTTGTATTTCGAAGATACCAGTTAGTAGCTCATAATTCTTTGCATTCCTGTACAAAAAGACGCCGGTGCAACTGAGTTTTGCGTGCGGAATTACCAGCTTTCCCCGAGACCCGCCTTAAACCCGGTATCGCCTCGCGCGTGATAAGTGGCGGGCCGCAAATGCAGGGTAAATTGCAAACTTTGAATTCGTTTCAGTTTTTAAACACCTCCTTGGACTGAAATTTACTTTCCTGCCGCCAGAGAAGAAATGTAAAAGGAGAGGATTGATACTGTGCGATTGTCTTAAAGGAATAACGGTGATAAATTAAAACCCAAGATTGGAGTTTTTAGAAAACTCCAATGTGACCAAGTAACTGCAATAATCCATCGAATTTCAGAGTCGCGCATTTCATTTCAATTAAAGTAATTACTCCGATAGGATCAGTTATTAGCGCGACGTGGCCATTTTTATCAAAGCAATGGGGCAGAAGGAGACAGAGCGGAGTGTGATATTATTTTGATCTTAGTCCCTACAGTCGTGCGCATAAGTCAAAGGCAAGCGGCATGTCAAACGAAACGTTGAACCATGCCACCAACGGACCCCCTCAAATTAGCGGCAATGGTCTCCAACAGGTCTCGCTGTGGACATGCGATTATTGGGACAAATACTGCCGCGGCTGGGGAACGTTGAACCTCGAAACTGCCGCAAAGAACAATCTTAAATTCAAAGAATCGCTGAGCAGAGTCAAGAATATTCGGCGCAACAGGCACTGGAGGCCTACGATATTGAGTTCTGCTTTCCGGAGCCTTCAGTTTCCACGAAATACAACATACAAGAAGCGAATCGAGCTATTTCAATTGTACGCTTCCTGGAAACGTAGATACGGTGGATAGTAATCAACTAAGGCAGCATTGCGTACGAATGGGAGTTATGCTGCTGGCGGGTTTACACCGTCTGACGCGTTGGGGTTCGTCTTCCGTAGAAAATTGTAATATCTGCACAATTTGTAGGCACTTACGTACGGTAGAGGGTATCGCATGGGGATTTAGAGAGAATTCCAGAGCGTTGCGTAAAGCACCAGTGCCTGGGCACCACGTGCTCGCTCCTCGGATCCGCTCGTTTCCACGGGCGAAAGAAACTGGTGTGCCTGATAGAGAAACCCCTCAACCCGGCTGTGTATTACGTTTATCTAATTGCTCGGAGAATAAATGCCCGGCCGCAGAAATATATCCAAGCCCGAGCGTAAGAGAGCGGTGTGTCGAACCGATGATTATCCCGGCTTCCAGAGAGCCGCGGCGCGCGTTACATTGTTATTATAATGAAACAAGGATAAATACGAACCGCCGGTACACGTGATCGGTGCAATTACCTTCTTATGATGATTTTCGTGGTGGTGGATCCGGGGGAGGGTGTATGGGGGACGGGGGGCAACAGCAGCAGCAGCCGCGCCAGTTCGCTCGGCCCCGAAGAAATTATCAGAAATTATGAACGAAGAAATTGGTAGTCTAGCCCGCGGTTGATTGACAGCCGGTCTGCCTGGCAAGTCTCCCCCTTCACCCATGTGCCCCCTGTTCCTCGTGTTCTACCTTTCACGGTATCGGGACTACGCAGACGTCTTTCCCGATTGTCCCTCGGGACGGGGCCGGACCATCCTCTATGATCGCGAACGGTCCCCCTTCTCGGCCGGTGAGCGGCATTTCTTCCTTTACGAAGGTCCGCCGTCCTCTTCGTCCTTTTTCCAGCCGACTAGCTGGTCGTTTGAATACCGTGGAAATTCGTCTGCGGCTGGTAATCGCACACCCAATTACAGACCAGCGAGGGGGACTACGATTCACAGGGGAATATGGCCCCTCTTCTTCTGGTTCAAAGGATATTGGTATCTGAGCATTTTTCTGTGTATCGTCATCAACATTCCATCCAAGTGCTATCATCATCCTACCGTAGTTGAAAACATTCCGAGGATGGTGGCGCTGCCTGTATTGTCTTTCGCGACTACTGATAGTATACAGATTTTGATTCTATCGGACATGTGTCGAAAAGGGTAACTATTTTTTTGCAGTGCTGTAAGGAAACGAGTTGTAGACCGACGAGTCCAGTAATTTCGCAACCACCCGATCTGACGTTCACAAGCGGGCAGACGTGAGTATTAAGCGCGAAAGAAATTTTAATGCAGCTAATCGATTCGCTGAAAACGAGTCGCCATCGTGACTGCTCTTTTTTTTCTGCTTTCAGTCCCTTTTTTCCATAGTTCGCTGCTGTGTTACACGGGCGCGGAAGAGACCGAGCCCAAAGAAACTCATCGGGCGTGCACGCGATGCGCATAATTCCGATAATCGAGACTTTATTTTATACGCGCCGGGTCTTTAATTGTTGTTTATTATTCCAGCGCTAGATGCTATCGCGATACAGGGATTTCAATGCTCCTGGCGTCGGTTGGTTTCCATTTAATCACAAAATGAAAGTCGATGGGTATAAATTGCAAGTTTTCTATTCTCATTCTGCTCGTGGTTACAATTATTTCTGCTGAAAATTGCTACCAGCGCAAAACGAGAATTCGATCCTTTCTGAACCTTTTTCCATATAGAAGTAAAGAGCACAGAAGCGAAAATAGTTTCAGTTGATCTCTACAAAAGTTTACTATATCTTTATCGAAATATAGAAAATGTTCACCGAAGTCGCTGAAGTGGAGACAGTGCTGACTATCGAAACCAGTTATGAGATTAACAAATAAGCCGTGCAAAAGATCGGCAGCGTTTGACATGGCGTCGAGATACGGTACAAGATGGCCGCGTCTGCAACGCGCTCCACTGCTTGCAATAATTAAGGCATTCGCTCTTAACGCAAGAGTTCTTGTGAGGCTAGTTTTTTTTCTCTGTTTCCAACACGTACGTGCCAAGCGTTAGAGCGCATAATTTTTTTTCCACCTGCAGCTCAGCTTACTTGAAATTGCGGTTTCTATATTTCCAAGTTGCAATTGATACATCGAGGTTACACAACCTCGCGCAACAAAGTGTTCCTTGCTAATTTCTAACAGTGCACACTTTGCGATAGCCTTTCCTCTTTTAATGAAAAACAGAATTGCCAGCAATTCAATAGCGACTTGTTAGAAATAAAACTATTCCGTGTCCTTCATTCTCTATCCGGTCCATGTGGTATTGTTGACGAGGAGCATTGTAGTAGTGTTAGCCGAGAAAGGGTTAACTCGAAGCCCGATCGATGGCTAGGTTCAATTAGATTTCGGCTGGGTCCAGAGCGAGACGAAGCTGGCTGACCTGGATGATTAGCGATGACTCGAGCTTCCACGGAATGGTACGCGGGGTACCACGGCTTCGTAGTAACAGGCTTTAACAGGCCAATTTCACGATATAAAAGCAGCCGAAGGACGCTGGTGTAATGCCGCCTTTGCTTCCTTCCAGGGAACTTGGCCAGTTTTGTGCGCTCTCCGAGCGGCCAATAAAGCGGCAAGTGGTTTGTTCTACGGAGCCTACGGCGTTTATTAGGGGCCTCGGATTTTCGTTTGACCCATCGTTTCAACCCTGACAAGGAAATCACTTTCAACGTCCGGGACTAATTTACCGAATGCGCCGCCGATCGATCCCAATACAAATTTCTCTCGTATGGGATACTATAATTGCACCCAATACTAGCCGCATGGGGATTAGTCGCTACCCACACCGAGTCCCTACATAGGTCTGGCTTTCTAAGTTCCTTTAATACCTACCCTATCGTTCCCTTCATTGTTTATGGCTTAATTTTAAAGATACTTTATCAGACACTATCAGAATCCCGATCCCAAATTAATCTCCCTCGTTATACGCCTCCCTCGGAGCATCATACGTGTCTGCCATGTCGCATCATCGATTGCACCAACGCCAAAGCTGTATATTAATTCCAATAGGGGGAAAAGGAGAAGCAGGAGTTTAATGGCAGACCTGGCGATGTTACCAGACCTGAGGGAACGTAATTGCCCGAGTTCAGGACGCGGAGGATGATCGCTCCCGTGCATCCCCCGACGCGGTGTGCTCCAACTGGTAGATCACGCCACGCGAATGTGCAGATATGCACGCCAGTGCATCCCGGAGAACAGTAATGGCCGCCGCGAGTCGGCTATTGCAAAGCCGGATGACTGAGGCGGCAGAGAACCAGAGGAATTGCAGTGCGGAGGTGCGATAATGAGTAAATTGGGCTCGTGTACGCCGAGCTATGCCCGGGATGAAAGGACCCGAGTGTAAAGTGGTCCCAAGGCCACCATGTATGTACAACGATTATTCTATGCCGATTCCTGGTATTCTCCGAGCCGCGGATCGGTGCGCGGCTTATTTCGCGTTATCTCGTTTCCTGTGAGAGATCTTTCGTTCAAATTGTAGGTGGAAATTCATCATGGCGGCGTGTCTAATTACCCCGTGCTCGAGGAGGTCTTTACGGTTCCAGAGGCTGGCAGTTTTCCGGGTTTCAACTGGATGTTAAGTGAATAATGAGATGTGAGGGTGAAGGTAGGGTCACTGAAACGTGTCTGTGAATTTTGTAGCCCTAAAAATCGTTAAAATGGTCAAGTAACTTTCAATAGGAAAGTCGGAAAACAGCTTCCGACGGCTACTGCGGTATATTCCTCATTGGCGGTGGCAAAAGTAGCAAAATATTTTTAGTAAATTTGGCAGGAAAATTTTCTCAAAACCACAACATTCTTGACAGAGTATCTTTGGCGGCAGAATCGTCCTGCACTCCAGGAAGCCTTCTATCCAGGATGCAACAAGTTTTACACTTTTATTCAGAAATGCCACGAAACTCCGCGCATTTATTACAGTGTTAACATGGTAACAATCAGTTGTCGTATTTCCTCCATCGTGACGTAACGAGAAAGTTCCCCGTTCATTGTCTTCGAAGCAGAAATAGAGAAAGAAACAAACGAAAAACTTGCACAATGCTCCCTGTAAAAGCCGCACGTACCGACATGCACGCGTTAATAATTGCGATTAATCTACTAATTAATAGCGAGTTCTTTTAATAGCCTGGAAAATGCTGCAGCGTTTAATGGCTAGTGTCACGGATGTCATGCTGCCCCAGTTCTCAAACAATTCACTAACTCATAATTGTTCTACATATTGCCTCCATCTAACCCTGCCTATTGGACCCAAATCTTAAATTTGTCCTACAATGAAAAAGAAACTTTTATCTCTTATAGAGAAGTTAATAGAACTGCTGGAGAAGGGAAGAAATTAACGTGGTTTCTGCTAAACTTCAACTCTATTGTATAGACCTAACTCATCCAATCCCGCCATAGTAACGCAATTCAGCGCCTCCAGGGCCACCTCTTGGTCTGTTGCTAAGATCTCCTCTAAAGAATTCTCACCCGATTTTTAATGAATAAAAGATCATGGATCGACGTGCTGCTCACTTGGACGTTCGAAATCATCTACCACCATCCAAAATTGTTCTCGGAGGATGCCAGTAGCCGGGGAGGCCATCACGCTAGCCAGAAGGAATACGTTTATTCTCCTTCATCGAACAGCTAAGGGATCGGGCCTCCTAGACCCGG
The DNA here is from genome assembly GCA_944738655.2 of Andrena hattorfiana. Taxonomy (NCBI): domain Eukaryota; kingdom Metazoa; phylum Arthropoda; class Insecta; order Hymenoptera; family Andrenidae; genus Andrena; species Andrena hattorfiana. The sequence continues at coordinate 1,993,899 of OX122895.1, forward strand.
CTTGGACAGGCAATTATTTTAAAATTACTCGAACCTATTCACTTTTCTTAGGTTTTGTTTCGAAACGAAAGTTATTCTACACGCGAGCCCCATCATCGCCCACCATCGCAGTAACCCCCTGATAACCGATCGGATGGCTGCCGTGGTATTCGATTCCTTGCTTACTTATTTTCTTGATTCAACCTCTCGGGATAAACGATATAAAGCAGTCGTTATGAAATGAAAAATCCAAAACGATAAGATAGAGCAAGTTTCCACATTTAGCGACACATTCGTCCCCTGCACTTGAAGTATTTGCGATGGAAGTTGTGCCTTTTACTGGTGAAATTATCTAAACGTAAAAAACGTTAATGGTACTAAAGGCACTTAAGACTGCACCGTACCGGTTAGTTACATTTTCAGCCTTGAGACAGCTGCGCACCTCTGGAGTAATTGTGAACAGGAAACGGGAAACGCTGTAAATGGCGGAATTGTAGCGATGACGTTGCAAAGCTGTAAGTCCTTTTGCACCGTATTTTTTGCGAAACCATTTCCTCTTCAACACGGTGGATACCTATACAAATTCAAAGCTCTACAACCCTAACATGCAATTGTCTTTGCCATTGTACACGTGATATCCATAGTTCCATTTCACGCGATTTCGCTTCTTCGATCGCTTTTCATCGTTCCTCTGGTCATTTTATCCGTACAAGCAATCTATACGGGAAAAGGGGGTAGACTGTGTGTATGGACATTTCCACGGATCAAGATTAACCACTGTCTAAACCGCAGTTTCAGCGAAACGATTTCACGTGCTGCAATTTAACGTCAATGTACCCAGCACGATAGTGGACGTGCTTAAATCGTGATAATGAGAACGGCAGGTATGTCACAAGTGTATAAAGTTAACAGCGCTTAATAATACACGCTCGGCCGGCCTATGTGATGCCCCGCTATCGATAATCGCCAGTCCAGTTAATACCACTTTCGAGAGTATCGATAACGTAACAACTGCGTATTCCCACGAACACGCGGTCCGGTGGAAATTTTTTTTTATCACACAAGAGTCGAGTCACGTATCCTGCTTCTGTCCTCCGCTGCCCGCCGCTACACGGAAATTGCACGCACAGAGTTTGCGGTAATAACGAGACACTGGCGGCTGTTTATTGCCCGCTATCACGCTGAAATACGTCCTCCTAACGGGAAATCCCTCTAACGATCAGGACTTCTGATGGCCCAAGTTCCGCTACCTGCGCCGATGAACGCGATTTCTCCCCATTTAGGCAGGATTCATCCGATCTTTCCACGAGTTCGCGCGTTCTCCATCAATACCACGCAAATAAGGATCCTCGTTGTTGAACAAGTGGTCGTATAAAGCGATGGTTCAATCCGTTGATTAGCTCTATGAGAAATAGTCAATGCAAGATAAATTTGATCACTATACATAAACGGCAGAAAAGTCACACCAAGTGGTGAGGTTAGCGCATCTTAAGCTCCAAAATAACTTGAAGGCGAACAAGTCGATTCTCTAGAATGAAGCGCGCTGATTGGTAACGAAAGCCAGTATTCAAGAGGTTTGAGCAACACCTCCTCTAGGAAGGAGAAAATTGCGAAGAAGCGGGTGCAGTTATCGGATGGTCGCGACTGGCGAATGGTGGTTCCCGACGGATCGGGACTGGTCTGGAAAAAAAGCCAGAAACAGGAGGGGAAAAAAATCAAGAAAACGAAGGAATGCACGCGACCAAGATGGCGCCGCATTGTATGCATTCGCCGGACAGGGACGGCGAGCACGAAACAGGAATGGAAGCCGCAGGAGAATGGGGATAATTGCGTTGGAAATGCAGTAAGGCTCCTCCCCTTATTCAAACCTAAAGGCTGCAACTGCAAGTGCCAAGCTGCTCACTTTACGGCGCGCACACATGACACGTTCGACTACAGGGGACGAGAATTCTCTGATATATACGCCAATACACCGTGCTCCGCCTCTGCTGTGCCACGCGTGCATCTGAGTGAAAGATATTCAAAAAACAGTGAGAAAATTTGACTAAACCTTATGCATTAATCGATTTGGAGAATTCTACTGTAAAAAAGCCACTGAGGAAGGTATAAAATATGGAAGACGTTTGCACTGTTCATTTAGAAGCATGGAACACACATAAGTTTCCCCTATGATTATGTTATTTGACATAATTTAAAAAGATGTGGAGATACAAGACACATTTTCTGGGTAAACTTCCGAAAACGTACAAGCTCCAATTCGGATATAATTTTACAAATAGTTTCATTTTGGATTGAAATAATGTTTGCGAGAAGGAATTTTGACGATTCAGAAAATAACTTTTTACAAATAATCACCGTGCCCAGGCATCGACCCGCATCTTTCGAACCTGCAGAATGCAAAAAAAAATATAAAACATCCTTCAACAATCCGGATTCCTTTTAAAAAAAATTGAAAACAGCAGGTTCTGTGACTGTAGAGCCACCTTCAAATCTGCCTAGAGTCACAGACGAGGCTAGAGTATTCCCACGAATACGACTGTCTCGGTAACATAGGGAGTGACACTCAAAAGGTAAAGGTTCTTGCAATCGTCATTTTTATTAAAAAGGAATCTATTTCCAAAATTTCAGCCAGCTCAGAGCATGAGGGTTTTCAGAAATACAGCCAAACATTTTTCTACTCACTCATGAATTTAACTATAAATAGCAATTGTAAGCCCACTGTGCAAATTTCCTCCTACCACCACCTGGTCTGTGCTACCACAGACGAGGTATAGGATAGACCTATCACCTTATGGATGTTCGTGTCGCCACCCAAATTGTGTTACCGACTCATAATTACACGACTGAATGTAGTGGCATCTACTCATGAACAGCGTCCAACTCAGCAACTACTCTGAAATGTGTTGAGATGCTGAAAGGTGTGTGCGTGCTTGTATACGTGTGACTTGTTCAGAGGGGGTGTTTAACATAGAAGGCAGGCTTTTGCTACGCTATGCTTTGGCTCGGTTTGTCAACGACTCACGCGGATTTCTCTCCGAAAATCCATTTCGAAGATCAAGACACTATGGCGTTCAGAAATGATATTTCTTCAAAGCCCGTGTAAGCTGTATTGAACAAATGATTGCTTTAGCGAACACAGTGACCAAGAATACATAGTACTTAGTACTCATGAACAGTAACATTAACGCGCATGCTTCCAAATGTTTTATACAGACAAAAGCAACGAATAAATTTCAAATTCGAGGTCAAAATTCTAATAACGCGTTTAAAATATTCCAAATTATTTTTTTTGAATTTCATAATCAAAGCTTGATGCTTTGAATACGAGTTACACTTCTCAAGCTTAATTACATTCGAGTCATTAGATCTTCTTAATAAAACGATAATAGTCGGCTTGAGTCAGGTCACACCTAGTGTTGCTCCTGACGAGTCGCTGGGTGCAAAGGAATCGTTTGTGAGACGCCGAGCGCTTTTCCCTTTCGACTCAGACAGCAGAGTGGTAGAAACTGCGCCATCCAATACTCCTTTCATGCTCACCCGTAGTCTTTCCTTCTTTGCTGAATTTATTTTAATCGAGCGATTGCTTGGCAGTTCCCTAGATTCGATATCTAAACCGAATGAATCGATGGAACTTTGTTTCCATCCATCTCTTTGGTTTAGTAGGCTAAGGGATTCATGTACAGGGAGATCGATGGAACTTTGATTCCATCTATCTCTCTACGGGTCTCAAAACGCAGCAACATCCTCGTGGTGAGACCTGGTAATCGGTGAAAACCGAGCCGATAGCTGCGATTGTCAAATATTATAATTAGATATAAGAATTTCTTTAACTTGCAATACTATGGTAGAATGTAAAAATAAAATATGTAACTGGAAATGTTTGTTCGTTTGTTCCTATCGGCCCCCAGAACACGAGTATAGTGTTAAGGTAGAAGGATAAATGCATGTTGGCATATTTCATCGAATTACTGGAACTGATGGGTTTTTGACAATTTTTAAAGTCCTCTCTGCTTCAGCACCTTATTGAAATATATTCCTTGGCGAGGTATTCCACATTACATCATTAAAGCATGTCTTCCACAAATAATATTGTTGTTTATATAAATTTTTATATTCAATAAATTTGTTTTGCGTTAAGTAAATTGGAATAGAACAGCAAGGTTAAAAGGCGTATGTGTTCTTGTTTTGTTGTGATCCTTCTTTCTCTGTCGTTGCACGGAATACGTTTATAAAACGAGCTTTAAATTGTTACTCTAACAGAATCATTTGTATAGCGCGGGTTTCAAATGATCTAAGTTTTAATCAATTCTGATTTCTACCACGCGTAGCGTTACAATCTTATTTTCGACTGAATCGATAACGTTGAGTGTGACATGAAAATGGTAAGGGGGCTCGCGAGCCCCCGAAAGTGTGCCCCACCAAATTACATTGCGTGATTGGTCTATCCTATACCTCGTCTGTGGCTATACCACAGATTTAATTTTAATTCTTACCACTCGTAACATTGTAATCTTATTTTAGATTGAGTCGATAACGTTGGGTGTGACACGAAAATGGTAAGGGTTCTTGCAAGATCCCCGAGCATGTGACACAAAATTACATTGCGTGATACCTCTGTCCTATACTTCGTCTGTGGCATTATGTAGGAATAGTGTTTTCCTTGTTATATCCTATGACATAAATAAATTTGCAGCAACCTATAGCAACTTTTACAATACCTAGTTACTTAAAAAGAAAAAGTTGTGGATCTAGATCTTGTCTTCAAAATACACACAAAAAGTGTGGAAAATATTTTCAATGCCTTTATATTGCATTTAATATTGCAGGATGTGCAAACAGCAATACAATACACCAAGTTCTAGACATCAGCGTGCCTAAAACATTTATAGTCCTTGAAAAGACAAGTTGTAACTCATTCTACCTGTTCCCCCATAAAAAAAAGTTGCCTCTCACTTTCAAAACATGACATTTCACAGCCAATTATCTTAAATAAACCTTGATGAACCTTGGGGTATCAATTAACATGCCTTCCTACTTTTCATTAATGGATGTTACAGGAAATACTCATGCTACGTAAAAACCAAACTATTTCAAACTAGATAAACCAGTTTTTCCTCATTTTTATTATACATATACGTTGCAAATTGAATGACTTTCATGGAAGGTAAAAAGAAGGAGTACAAGGACTTGAAGGATCCCAAAGAAGATACGTGTTTGATAATCGATTGAAGTCATTTAATATTAAAACACAATGCACATTAAATTACAGTTGCAAACCTTTTGGAAACGGTGTATAATACTTATGCATGTACGTATATACAACTTTTTTGGTATCGATAACTTTTGTTCACCAGTTTCTTTCTGAGGGTAATGAAGAATAGCGTTTCGCGCGGAAAAGTAGCGACGACAGCGCCAGGTAGTTTACGTCGGTGGGAAGATTTTGTTGAATGGCACACGACTGAAGATGTCATTACTGATCTTAGTGAACACTAGACCGAAGGTCTCTTCGTAAGGCGCTTGAAGTTCCTTGAAGAGCAAGTCGGAATTCTCGTTTATGAAACGGTTCATCTGTTCACCTGTAGCAGAAAAAATGGAATCGTTTTGGACAATGGAATATCTACTTTGTTTGGTAATTGGGTATCAGGATCCACATCGAATTTTTATTACATGCCTAAAATACTGTCACCGTCGAAGAGGTTATCAAACCTCATCGCCACCTTAGTAGGAGAAAACTTTACTATGTATTTCTTCACCCTCAAATAAGTTTCCCCATTCTTCTGGTATTTCTCGCAGTATATGTCGTTGTGTGTGTTGAGATCATCTGCAGATAAACATAACCCTCTGATTAACATTTGGGGAGATCATCCTCCGAGCTCCTAGTAGTATGATAAGTACTTACACATAGTGATGTTAGATTTGCCAGACCCTCTAACAGGCAATAACAGTATTTTGCCATCGATCCTGTAATCGGCGACGAAGTCCACCTGAGGATTGGTTGAATCCGACGATAGTAAACATTTGTCCCAGTCGATACTGCAACACATATCGGTAGTAATCTTAATTATTGCACGCCTCGGGCGTAATAATCTTTCTACAATGATGAAGCACAAGGTTGTCATCCCTCGAAAGTACAATCCAATACACCGTCGAGCCTAATACCGATTTCCCTCAGGCTTCGTAAATCCGTGCTAATATGACCGTTAAGGACAATTGCACAACCGCTAACAGGTCACTTTTATCATTATTGTAATGCAGCATGACTCCCCCGCGAGTCATAAATTCTCCGCTCAATACTCGAAGTGTCCCGTTTAAAAGTACCCATAAAACGCGGCGGTAGAAAGAAATTTAAACATGTTCACTTACTGGTAATTCTTCACCTGGAGGCCTTTCGTCAGTCCGTGCAATTTGATGTTTCGATATTCCTGCTTTAAAGCGACAGACCCGTGGGGTTCGCCTATTGACACGCTGTCCACCGCGAGTGGCTCGACGGGCAGGATTTTGAAGTTCTTCAGACCTGCACGAAACAGCATAGAATTGAAAAAGGCGCGCCTATGCGTTTTGTCTGAAAGGTTCTCCAACGCCAAGTCAACGCGCAGCAGCGTCATAAGCAGGAAACGTGGTCTCCTTAAACAAGGGTCACGTCACGAGGCCTCCGGTGTCATGAAATCGGTGCAGCTGCGCGCGAGTGGCGAGCACAGGTGCCGACAGGCTCACATGCGCAGATTTTTCTCGAGCGGGGCACGGAAAGCGAAGGGACGGTCGCGCGAGTCAAGGAGAACCTCTGCAAATTGCCACGCTGTTATTATGTGCCGGAGAAACTAATGCCCGTTCCGAGGAAACGTCGCCGTGCATTGCTCCGGTGAAATCGGCGGGAAACTGTGCGCTACTGCGTTTATGGAAGCTCAAAATAAGGAGAAAACGATGGTAGAAATTGAGACGTGGAAATTACACGCTGCGATATATTGCAACATTTATATGTGCCATTGCGGGTGGTATAGGGCTATTTTGAGTAATGCGGTGTGGGTGGTTTCAGGGGCTCACCGCAAAGGATGAGAAACTTGATGGGAATGAGTAAGAGGTTTTTTGATTTTTCTAATTCTCTGAACATGTCGCAGTGTGATCTTTGCAGAAATCTGATATTGAAGAGGAACGAAGGGATGGGTTTCTTGAGTAGATGCACAGGTTTCTCTAGTTTCTTGATAAAAATTCCAGCATGGTGAAGTCGATAGGAAAGTCTGCATTGGTGTCTTTGAAGAAATCGAATGAAGATGATAAGTGTATTAGTGGGGAATGTTTGTGATAGATTGAATTGAAAGATGGTAAAATATAGAAATGACAATCGCGGAAAGTCTAGCGAGAAGTTCAGTGGTTAAAGAGGAACTTGTTTCTCAATGAAAATGGTGGTGAAGTGGGAGACCGTGGTCGGTCAAGTGAAACACTTATGTAATCGTGTAACAAGGCAAATATTGACGACTATTAAACGTGAAGTTAGTAGCGCTGTGATAATAGCGATAATTTAACATTTGGTCGGCCATTTGTGACACTCAGTTCATTGAGTGGCTAATTATAAAAACGATCAAACTGGATTCCCATGCCCATGAAGAACAATTGCATATACTTCTCTTCTAACATAAAAATAGTCTACCGAGGTAAAGTGTAGGGTCCTAGAGCAATTCTTGCAGGAATTCGGCATTCAAATGCAATCCACTTAGCATTTAAATACTCCTCTACTGGAACCTTCAAGAATCCCTACACAAGTACCCAGCACTATCAAAAATGATCAGTACTAAAGCAAATAACTACAGAATCACATCGAACCAACATCCTCCACTGTGATCTACAATTGTTCATCGATGATGTTCGTCCTTCCCTACGAGCAAGCAGGGAATGAAAAATGGCTCACCTCCTGCCAACGAAACGACCGCCTCCTTGACAGAACTGGCGATGCAATCATAATACTCCTTGTCCGGCAGAGCTCGATTGCACAGTTTAAAGTTGCTGGCTGCAAAGAAGAAGCATAACAGAAAAAAACGGTGAAAAAATGTCGCATACAGTTGCGTTGCATAATAGGGCCGCCGCATTGCGGCCCAGGATTCTATAAAGTGCAACGCTAGTTACGAAGTCGAGTTGAAGCTCGAGGATAGACTTTCTCTTTCAGCGTGTCTCCGGTCTACTAGCTTTTGAATGGAACCACGATAAAAGATAAATCCGTTATTTCAATATCTTCTCGGCCCTTCGATCATTTTAGCCACCTTGACATTGACATTAAGTGACGTTCCCTTGCGAAACGCGTCTAACCACGTGACCAACGCCGAAAATGGAGTGGAGGCACTGCCTTTTGCTCGTGGTAATGAAATTCGCCCCCCCCCCCCCCCGGTGGTCCTTTCACGGCATGGTCATTAAATTGGAAGGATAATGATGAAAATTCAGAAGATAAGTTTGCTCGAGGTACTACTTGATTTGAGTTTAATAATACTGCAGCGAGATAATGTGGAGCTTCCTAGTGCTTAAGAACGTGGCGCTGGTAAAGATGACTGTTATGCCTCATCAATTAAAAAACAATTTCCATTTAACTCATCCGGACGTTCGAGACAGTTCAAAAACATTTCGCTCTCAATTTTAAACAGACCTAAACCACCCGTCTGAAATTTGCTGAGATAGTAAAATCTACCCGGCTACTCAAGAAGGGACATTGAAGACCCCAAGGAACACCCCAGAGATGTTAAAAACCGACAAACTACTCACGTAATTCGATGGCTGTGGTGATCGACAGAGTCGTGGCCAGGGCAAGCAATAAAGTGGTTGAAACGGACTTCATGACGTCGAATTTGTTATTGGGGGTTCCAGTTTACAATTAAAGAGCAGCTGCACCGATGAAATTTCCTTCGGGTAGCTGATGGTGAACTGGAGGAAGCGGTCATTGATGCAGTGTATTTAAGCAGCATGACCGCCCCCACCACGCCTGGGTCTGGTAGGGAACCTAGTGTGTTCTCTTCTGACAGGATTACTCGAAAAATCGTCAAACGATACGCCGAGCGAAGATGATTCACCGTGCCGCGGGACGGAAAACTTTTGCGATATACGTGCCACCATTCACGAAAGTACGCCGACGAAAAATCTGCGGGGTCGCTTCTGCATTCGAGTCATGGCCCCGCAATTGTCCACTTTTCCTGTTTCTCTTTTCCGTTCGGTCCGAGAGACGATTTGGCGAGTAGCAGAAGCTTGGGACCTTCATTTACTCGCGAATGGTGGCAGTCGCTCCTTTATCCTCCACTTAACGCATTCACTTCGAAAGTAAAAGTATTTTACATACACGCCTCTTTCTTGCTGCTTTTTTCCTCAATTGCCATTTCCTTTTCACACATTTCGCGGTTGGGTACTGGGGAGTTTAGGTCGCCCGGTGATTGTTCTTTGCAACATTTGAACATTTCTGCTTTCTACCAAACCGGGATCATTTTTTGCTATATTAAGACTCTTCTACGACAATATCGTAGGTTTCTCCCTTAATGTGCCCCATTGACGGCAATCACTTTCCTTTTACTATTTCACGGAGTGCCATTCGTGCGTCGCGAATTCCTTCGTATAATACGAAAAGCGATTATGATCGATCTCGAACGCGATCGGGAAAGAACTTCGCTTGCGATTCTATTTTATTGTGCAGATAGTAGCTTCGGCTTTCGCACCGCTGACTGCTACTTTTTGGTACATACATATGAGTTATTTTCGCTGCAACGCAAGACAGTCAAGCAGAATGTCTTTTAAAAGCGTTACGAGCCTTTTAGAATCCCCTTGTTATTCCCTTTGTTCTTTAAATGGACGTCCACATGCCAGCTTCGATTTCAAACAATACCGTATCGGGTAATTCCGCTAATTCCCCCACCCCCCGACAATTTTATTTAATTCTTTTTCAGCAAGTGAACAGAGACTCTTTGTCATTTAGCTCGTAGATCGAGCATGGGGGTAATAAATGTGCTGTTACTCGGATTTTCGTTGTTGACACCGACAGTCAGAAAATGTGTGTCGGAGGAAATTGTCCAGAAGTTTCCTCCACTGCGTGGACAGGGATACAAAAAATAGGGCGAATAGTTGTACTAAATTATAAATTATAACATATACCTATTATATGCTCCCTGGAGCAAACACTGATGTACTAACCAGTAGAAATTTCAAATGTACAGTAGAATTCAGGGCTCTAAGCCTACCAACCGCTTCAACTGACGCCAACTTTATACTCTAAGTAGAAGAACTAGGAAGAAATAATCACACATCCTCCGGGGGAGTCGGGACACCTGGCTATCACACCGTGTCCTTGCTCTATAACTCATCAACTTCCTCATTTATCCAAAGATAATTATTAATCTGTCAAAGCATCATCATCTACGCTGGACGCAGCCAGCCATTTTCGCAAGGTGAGTAGCGCCATTCCCCAGTCCTCAGGGCCCGATCTGTTTAGGTCTTCCGCCGGTCTGGGCGAAAGTGATCTCTGCCGTCCTTTATATTTAATTATCAATAATTATTTTAAAATATAGGTAGGAGATAGGTTTTTAAATCTAAAAAAAACTCATAAAATATTTTAAAAATTCAATAGAAAATAACGTAAACACGTTTATTGATCTTAAGATTTATTATCTTAAGATTAATTTAAGATTAATTTATCGATTTTAAGATTAATTTATCGCCCCCAAATTTGCCGCTCTGGTTAGAGTTGCCCTGCTTGCGCCCCCGTAGATCAAGCCCCTGCTTGCCTCTGCGCGCGATCGTCTATGTTTAAATCGCAAGTTTGCAGTGGTTAAAGCTGCAACTCCGGCAAATTCAACTATTAAATTCAAATTAACAGCCAAGATCTGAATATCCCTTCAAGTCACAAGCTAAAGACGCTCGCCGTGAAGAGCCGCCACTCGGATCGATGGTTGTCGTTGTGTCCCATATGATAAAAGTGTCATTCTATCCGTTTGAGTTTATTGCCTTGACACGGTACGAACGGACGATTAAATATGCGCGAGTCTCTGGAAGACGGTAAGGCTAACGCGTTCACGGTCGACCACGGCTCTTCGGGGTTCACTGATCCCGCAATTCACGGGCGCTGTCGCGGGTTCAGGGTTTGAAAAGCGCTCGAGGTCTCGCGGAATGTTCATTGTTAAGATTCTGGGCGTATTCCAACATATTATTAAAAATTATTCGGCACGTGGCATGGACCGGGTAGAAACTGCGCGTGGCGTACAATTCTGGTAGCGTTTCTCTATTAAGAAATGAGGAGGTGAAGGGAATAAAGGAATAATGAGGATAGAGGCGGGGAAATTGGCTAGCAGTGGAATTTGTCTTGATTTGGAATAACGATTACGACTTGGTCGTCTTCCAATTGAAATAACGATAGGCGGGACGATAGATGCTCGTTTCCCAGGATGGGAGCGTTACGTTATCTTCAGTCGCATCAAAAGTTCATTTTGCTGCTCTAAAATGTTAAACGGAATGTGTGTTAAAAAGGATAAAAGGCAGATACTGCGAGTTAATCTATCGGGCAGTTATTCTTTGTTACTTCATAAACAACCTCCCATCGTTTAATGAAAACAGTGGATTCGATATCAGGTTGTACGACATAAATGATCCCCACATGTAAATTGTGAAGTATACCGCCTTGAATGTCATGGGCCAGTCTACCTTCGTTTTACTTGATTCATTGTCCTTTTTCTGGCCCTTCACTCGTGGCGGCCATGATCTTCAACTCCCTATCTTCATCTCGAATACGTCGCTACTCTAAAAGCTTAATTAACCATGTACTTTGAACCATTCTTCTCAGTATTCTATTAGGTAAAAATTAGAAAAGGCTAGAATTCGATTACTCGAGAAACGAAATTTTAAGACGCGAAACTTTCGAGGTTATGATTACTTCGACCCTCGTTCCCACTCGAGTTTCGTATTCTGCAGCTATTTTGCAAGATAAAGTGATCGTCGAAGTATGTGCATTGCAGTGATTCATACCGAAGTAAATACGGACGTTGTGACTCTAATTTATGCGACGACGACGTGCGTTTGCAAGCATCGTTCGAAAAAAAATACTTTATCCATGTGCTTGTTAGTAATAAAGAACGAAGACATACACACTTGTCGCTATGTTTTTTTGTTAGACAAGTGCTAATTGCTCGCACTTTTACGTATTTTGTTCGCTGCACACAAGTTCTCACTGTTTGGATAGGGAACTCGTGGGCCTTCCCGATTTTTTGTTTACAAGAAACAGTCATTCTATTTTTCTTGGCCAATATTTACTCTTCTCTGTTTAATTTACCGCTATAAAGCCTCTAGGTGGCAGCATTGAATCAAAAAATTATTTAAAACCGAAGGCCACGAAGGGTGTACGCGCTGATCAGACTCTTTAGCGATGGCCATCACGTATCCGTAATTTTCTGAAGATATATTCTTCGTACTTCTTTCGTTTGCCTCTGTTCGAACCTTGACTGAATGCAAAGTCGTGGAAATCAAGTCTCTCTTTATGCATGAATATTGCAGTTTCACTTACTGCTTGTTATCCTGTTAATTAATTTATATCGCATTATGACGCCAGATTTCCGCGTTAAATTTTCTTCTGCCTCGCCAACAGTGCAGAGAAATAGATTATACACAGAGTGAATAAATGAATAAATAAAATTGTTGGAACGTAATAAAATGGTACATTGACAAGTGTTGGTAAAATTGTGTGCCACAATCGTGTGGAGCGTGAAGGTAATTTGGTGTAGTGAATGATATGTATAGCAAACGATCCGTGTATGTAAAAATTCTATGCTGTAGGACGCTGCTCAGTTAATGCATCTTTTATTCAATAGAAATTTGCATCCGGTGAGCTTGAACTCGTTTGAGGTCGCGGATTCCTGATGGCCACGAAAAACAGCTAATTCAACGGGGATTTCTGCTCGTAAACGAAATCACGTAGGTCATCCTGTCCATATTTCATCCACGCAACTGGTCCACGTCCTAGTCTCCTCTTCCTCGTCACCGAGACGAGCGTGGGCCGCCCGTGTGTCTGATTCAATGTCAAAAACCTGTCACGCAAAGCTGAATCACGTAGAAAGCAAGGACTTGATACGAGAGCACGCTCCTCAGTAGGGGCATTAACATGATCGAAGGCATAGTGCTCTAGAACCGCGCCGTTCGTGCCACGACTTTATTGATGCAACTCGCATTGAAAATTCTATACAAAAATCGAGAGGTTGGACTGAAGCAAATGAGGCTCCACACTGTGGAGTAAGTACGACCCCATTTTGTGCGACACAGTGCACCAAAATGGCGGCGACAGGGGCTCAGAAGACTCATTTCTTTCATCCCCCCTTACACATCAGCGTTTTATCTATTACAAGAGAGCGATACATATTAGGTTCTGTCAAGGTTGTCGCTTCTGGTACTTAAGAGCTAAGCTGTTCAGCGGTGATCGTATTTTCGTGACACCAAGATCAATGGCGTGCCCCGTTAAAGGGCAACTTTGGCAGTGCTTCTTTTTGTAACTGGTATTGCAGTTACTCTTTTCTTGGCGGACAATGTACCGAGGGAAATAGTGCACACGTTTACGCTGTATGGTGGCGCAAGCCGGCATTGTCACCACCAGGTCTTTCTTGTGGGTTCTTCTGGCGGGCTCTGGGAACAGCCTATCGTTCAGCAGATACTGCTCCACAGACCCTGATGACTTGGATGATTGCAAGGTGTGGCTCGATCCATGGGTATCGAAGTAGTTCTGCTCCCGGAAATTTCCTAATTCCCTTACTTCCTCGTCCGAGAGATATTCCCCGTCAATATCCTCGAGCCTAGTGTTCACACAGACAGTACGTTGATAATCCTCTGCATCAACGCTGCCTTTTTCCAATGTTGTTTTCGAAGCATTGTCTATATTATTGTCAGGGCAACAAGTACATTTTTTTTGGAGCGATTGCAATACTCTTTTACTTTTGGCAGACGTTTTTGAATTCGATTTAGTCTTCTTTACATCGGATACAGATTTCTTAGAAGTAGGAGTTCTTTTACACAAGTTTTTAGATCTCGCCTGTTTCTTTAAACACACTTGACACGCTCCTTTATTGGACTTGTCTATGCTGTCAGATCCAGAATACTGGTCTTTCTCGATGCTTTCTACATTTTTCACTACATTTTTCGTCAATGATTTTGATTTTGTTAGGTGATCATTAATTTCTGACTCTTTGTCAGTTCTTGACTGACACTTGGAATCAACATTGGATATAGTCTTTCTCGCCATAAGCTCGTGATAGCATGGGCATCTAGGATACACTTCTGGACTGTCCCCTGTGGCATGCAGAAGGGAAACTTTGCTCTGGACATTGCGCAGAAACTGAGATCTAGGTGCGTAGTTAATATTTTGCACTCGTCGCAAAGTTTCAGAGCTGATGGATGAACTTAAGGGTGACTTTTCACCACTATCCTTTGCAATAGGTGGATTGAAGTCAGCATGGCTTTTACAATGCTTGCAAGGCAAAGCTTGTTTGTACTGTGTCCTAGCTGATCGCAGCTGCAGTTTTTTAATTTCAGAATTGCAGTAACATTCTCTCACAGGTTTTCTGTGAATACTTTTTGGGAAACATCGTTCATCGCAATGCTTCTTTTTTGATGATACCAGTACTCTTTTGGTGGTTGATATATTAGGCATTGATGCAGGATTGCGGTTCAAGCTATTACAAAAATAATCTGGGCATAAAGCTGCGCCAACGCTGCTAGAATCATTTCTCAAATTCCATGACTCAGCGTGTCTTTTGTAGCAGAAATTCTGATCATCTATATCATTTTTGTAATATTCTCTCAATGTCCTACAAATGAAGAATAAGAAAGAATAAGATACCTAATACAATAAGTAATTACTACATGCTACACAGCATCACGGATAACTAACAGTACTCACACATCCTGTGAGTATAGTTTCTTAATTTCTTTCTTAACCTTCTTAGAATTTCTGTCTGCTTGTGCTAATAGGAGCCTGCTTCTCTTGCGCAAGATATTTATACGGTCATTAAAGTTATCATCCATATGATCATGACATACATGCCTATTGACAAAGACCTCTTAGTTTGCTTCTTAGAATATCCAGTGAGTCCATAAAGAACTCATAATCAACAAACTGAATTAAGTAGCATAGAAAAAACAGAACTTTGTCCTATCCTGTTACTTCGGTAAAAATTCCAAAAAACAAACTAAATAAATGGGATATAACGAATCCCGAAGTCTGGTAAGGTTAATAACAATTCATCTCTACGTACATTCATCTTTCCTCGAAGATCATGGACATTTCTAAACCGCTTCAAATCATTAGCGTAACATCTGGCGCTCTTACTACGAATTCCCACGGCGAGGCGCTTTTTTTGTACTGCCAATCGCTGATAACGAGCGCCGCCTATGAACAGGGAGACGTGGTCCAGGCTGGCCACGACAAGAGACGAATTTTTTTTTCCCAAATTCTTCGCGAATGAAAGAAAAAAAAACTGCCCCGTTCTGTTTACATCGTTCGTTCGAAACACGAGCGTTTCTTGGAAGGATGGGAAGGGGGATGAGTCTCGAACATTTTTTAAAAAACTCCGTCGAGCTGTGCTCGAGGGTCGCGGGGCAATCGCGGGGATAGTTCTTTATCGCAGCCATGTTGGAGGAACGCGTTGGACGCGGCGTACGTTACGATGTATCGTCGTCGCTCCAGGAGTATTTTTTAATTTAATTAACCGTCCCGTGTTTTCTGACAACGTTCTGTCTGAAGAACGGCTCTGTGATCTGAGTTCAAACGAGAATATGAGTCTGAAAACGTAATTACGGCTGACTTGCTGGTCGATTGCCACTCGGCGGCGTTTATCATAGGTTAGAAACGCTCGCATGTGTTAATCTCAAAGGCGCGTACCTCGAGCGTTCGTTCACAACACGATGAATTTCCCTGGGAACAACGCGGTACAGGGGATCCTCCCCCAGTTCTCCGAATTATCGGCTCAGTCCAATTCAATCTCAGCATCTAAGTTCACCAGTGGCGATAATACTCAAGGTGGGCAGACGCCTATTTATATCACTGCCACAGCATCGAATCCAACGAAACAGTGTCTGATAATGAATTCGACGAACAAGTACACAGGGCCGCTACTTCCCTGGCCCGACCCGAACACCCTGATGCAGCTTTGCGAGAAGCAGGGCATTCAGACTATCAACATTCCTAATTATAATCAGAACAACACGATACTGGGTGTTCAGTCGAACAGTTTGCCCAGGAGGATCATACCCAACGTGTACTTGCCGCCTGGATCTCAACCAGAGAATGTTAAACTGGACATAGACACGAGAACTGAGACTGAGATGAAAACGTCTGCCATGCAAGACTCTCAAGCTCAGCTGCAGCAGCAAAACGCCATGGCAGAGTATTTCCAGAAGTTGCAAGCCACTACTCTTCCATTGACCTTGCAGCAGTTGATTAAACTCCAAACTGAGCAAGTGAAGAAAGAAAAGACTGAAGATGATAAGATAGACATCCCACAGAACAATATTCTTAACATTCCCAGTGTTCCAGTCTTCAGAAATACTCAGTTACAAAATGGGAACACCTTTATGAGCTCCGATCAAATGATGCCATCCATGCATCCAAATGACATGAATATTCATGTGGAGAACCAGCAAGAAAACGACGGCACCGTGCAAAGTATAAAGGTCGAGCAGCAAATACAGACAGACTCGCCTAAAACCGAGAAAAAAATGAAATTTCGAGCGAAAACGGGAGAGATCAAGATCAGCGTCGCTTTAGACGGGTCGACGCTTTATTGTTGTCCAGAGTGCAATTTAGCGTTCCCGGATAAGGCGGAAATCGAGCAACATATACAGGCTCACATACAAGTACGTATTACGTTGCCGCGGCGCGTCGATCTGATGGCGCATGAACCCTAAAAATTGTTATTTTTGTTAAAATCATCGTCAATTTCATGTTACAGGAACGTAAGTACCAATGCAAGGAATGTGGTGCTATGTTGAAAAGGAAAGAACACCTCGACCAGCACATGCGTGGTCACTCCGACGAGCGGCCGTTTAAGTGCCCAGTGTGCCAAAAGGCATTCAAGAGGAACGAACATTTAACGAGGCATTACGTTATTCACTCCGGTGATAAGAATTTCACGTGCTCCGTATGCCAGAAGGCCTTTTCCAGGAAGGATCACTTGAATAAACACACTCAAACACATTTAGGGATCAGAAAGAATAGAACGAAAAAGGAGACATTCTTTATAGAGCAAAAAGAGCCGTACGAAAAGACTACCGATGTTTCCACAATGCCTAAGCAAGAAGTGAATTTCGTATTGAAAGAGGGAGGTTTCATGAAGCAAGAACCTAATTTCCTTCAGTACATACAGAACCTTCAGAAAGATCCTAATCTGATACACACATTTTCGTCGTTTAAAGAGCAGGCGATAAGAGAGGCGAATCTTTTGCAACAGCAGGCCGTCAATATGAACGATATTCTGCCCCAAAACACGAGGTACTTAATGCCATCTTAGTCATAAATCAATCTCGATATAAGTCTAAAGCAATAAAGGCTGTTTACAAAGAGTGTTTGGGTTTAGCACAAATAGAAAATTCGTTAGACATGTTAGAAATTGGGGTACATCCTAGAACTTGAATTTGAGCATTGAAAAGAAACTTTGGGGCAGCACTAAAAATTTTTGAGTGGCTCGACTTTGAGTGTTAATACTTGGCCTGCTTTTTGTTCCGCGAAAAAAGAAATTTAATAAAATTCCAATCCAGTAATAGCTGTACTGAGCAATAGCGCGATCTCTAAAGCGCATGCCCAACAGTAGTAACAGTGAGTATTTCTGTGGATAACGTTGGCTATTGGATGGCTGCGCAGTTAGGGAACTCCCGCACCCTCTTAACTTCTCCCACAAGTCACACTAGTGCTCGGTACACGTATAGTATTCGGTATTTCCATGAACAATACGTTTGTGTTCTCAACGAACACAAGATGAATAGCGAACATGAGATTAATTCTTCGAGATTGTCCGCCATGTTAGCCTGATTGAGTCTAATAACGATTTGGTACTTGAAGGAAAGAAGTAATTTATATGAGTGCCCACCGTCTGTTTTATTTAAACTAGCTTTAAAGAAAATAGTTTGTTTACTGATTCTAGTCTACGATCATAACAATTAAAGATAATAGCGCGAGTATGATTGCTGAAGGGGTTTCCTCCTCGCGAATTCTGCGCGCGATTTTTGATCTAGCTTGGGAATACGTTCGGATCGTAACACGATCAGTATTGCTGAATGAGACACGAAAAGCCAATCTGCCATTAGGATAACGACTTTTTCGAACGAGTACCAATAGCGAGTAATATTATACTACCGATAAATGTTATACAATTTGTAGAATAATTGTGTACATAAATACGAAGCAAATTTTACCTGAAAAAGAGTCGATAGATACATTGTTTGAACTTGATCTCTGATTCGTCCGTGTTCATCTTTAACGACAAATATATAGCGCATATTTTAAGGATTTATCACTCACACACCACACTGCAATGTATTTCTTTTTTAACTTTTTCATGCAGGGATAACTTTTACAGGTACTTTCACAAAAATTGACCCAAGTTTTTTGAACATTTTTTTTTTTTATAAAATTTAATCTTGCAATTAACCAGTTTAACCAAAGAGTGTGAATTATATATTTGGTTAAATAATAGAATTTTAATATATTCTTTTTATACTGTACTTAGAATTTTATATTTTAGGCTGGCGTCCATTATTTCTGACTTGATATTCTTCTGACATCTGTAGTGTCATGCATGAAAGAGTTGAACAGACTTCCTATTGACCTTTGATACAGTAAAATTGCTCAAAATTAATTTGAAAATTAAAATATTGGGTTGTCAAGAAATTCTAAGGGTTCTTAGTATCTAAAGTTTGTAAAAATCAAAAGAATTAATCGTGCATCGAGCAACTAGATTATATATTTTTAACTATCAATTCAGTCCAAGGCGGTAAATTTTTTTAGCTAATATTTAAAAAATAATTTGTAATTTATATTTGTCAATAGTAATTTATTGACAACCCATTTTAATCTACGGTGGAAGTACACACGCTGGCAAGTAGTCTTTATCCACAAATTGGAAAAGCTTCCGCGTGACTCGAGATTATGAGACTTGTGATTGTGTTCAAGAACGATGAATCACCTTTCAAATGTCTGTTAGGTGCATTTGAGATTAGGACGAATTGATTAGAACTGCGGATGGCGCTAAACTCATGCCGCGTTATAATAGAACCAAAGACTTTGAGTGTACGAGAAGTAGCAGTATTCTATCTTTTCTTCCTAAACTTCTTTCAATCTCCTGTTTCTTCCTTAACCCAGGGTGGGACAGAACTCGAATCATATCCCGCCATTACATACACACTTCTCTATCAGACATTCATTTCACGATTCGCCCACAGTAAAATTGCTCATAATCACATCCACCCTGGATTAAGAGAGCAGCCATTCACCTTTCCAACTAAAGTTAGTTAATTAGACGTGTAAGATAATAACGATGTTCACAATCGTGGCCATGTCAGCGAGCATCATACGTAAGACGATACAATGACAAAATATTTTACCAATGGATACGCATTTTACAGCAAGGTGTTACTCGACAAACGATTGTTATTATATGATACAATGATTGCCAAAAGAGATGACGAACAAGAGGTAACACATGTATTTTTCAGACCAAGATATTTTTGAATAAAATAAGTGTAAAGAAAATGTATCAGTTCCTCTACCCATTACAATCAATTGCTGCTTCCTGTACTGTTGCTATATATAGCCCTAGCTAATTTAGAATAGACCCCATAGGTGATGCCCAGAAGTGACCCAAGCCAGTCGACAAGATGTCTGCTCAGCGTGACTGGAAGCTGGAAGCTGGTCTTTGGGGTGATGATTTCGACATCTCGATCCGGGTTCTTCGGTTCATCCTCCAACTCCAGTGGTTTCAGTGGTTCCAAGGGTTCCAGGCGATCCAGGGGTTGGATATCGTTCACCCAATCCTCGTCACTGCTGGTCAGGAGTGTTCCTTCAGTTCGGCGAGACTCTTCCGCCCCGTTTAAACCTCTACCCTGCGAGATCTGTTGCATGCGGTTGGACCAGATCAGTTTCAGCGTCTCTGCTTCAGAATCAGGCGCGTCCTTGGCCAGAATTTTCTCCACGTTGGTGGTGTTCTCTGGCTTCCGGAACACGAAGTCGTAAGTGGCACGTAACTTGCCCAGAAGCTTGTCCAATGGTTTTGCTTCGCTCACACGTTGATGGTACTCGATCGCCTCCTGGACCGGAAACAGCTTCGTTATCTGCGGCTTCGACTGCACTCCCCATCCAGAGAGCTGGAAACGCAGACCGGTTTGCATTCGTTATTGAAAATCGAAGAGGCTTAATCCGGAGACAGTTTCGGGGTACTGGAAGGAAGAATGGGGCTTCTGGCGACTCCTTATCGGTTCTCCCTCGATCCTCCTCTTTGAACCTCGTTACTTCTATTACTTTAATTGAGTGCACTAACCGAAAATGGATACCCGGCCGAAAGCGGCGCTACTAGACGCTTCGATTTAGTTCTCACGTGGCTCGTCGTCCCGATTTCGTGTTAGGTTGAGTTAATTCAGTGTGAGTGAATTGCATAGTGAAATGTGGATTGTTTTACTTACGCAGAGGAGCCAAAATCCTAGGAGTACAGTCCGCATGTTCCCTTGAGAGTGGTCAGCTGTTCTCTCGATTATTCCTTTCGATCGAGGTGTGCCCAACGACTGAAGGACCCATTGATTTCAAAATCCATTTATACCACTGTGCAATACAATGGCGTGGAGCCCCGATCACCGGGATTCAATGAACTGTGCATCACCATTGTTCTCGCTCCACGCCTTTGCTTTCTGGACAAACCATTGACACAGAATTGCTTAACGAAATCGTTATTCGAGGCACGTAACGTTGCTCCGTGATCTCTGCCAACTCATATTGCCAATGCTGTAAACAATAACGCCTCTATCGAACGGCACGAATTTGCAGAATCTTTGTTGAAATTCTTGTTATTCAAAATTGTTATATTTCACTTGTAGTAGATATGAATTTGCTATTTACATATTGATCTGTAAATGATACATCAATCTTCCCAGTAGAAATGTTACTTCCTTAATTTATTTAAAGTTCACGTAAAAAAATTTCATTTTTATTAACAGTTAAGACGTGTATTAAATCAAATGACTGAAAGATCATTGATCGTTAGAATGTGTTAATATCCAACTAACTTCGAGTGTACTTCTAACGATGATTTTATTAAGCATATATGTATGAATGCTATACAGTCGTCGACAAATCTATCAAGCACGAGTCAACGTCATTGTATTCACAATTAGTGGAATAAATAATGAGCATTGTGGTTCAGTAAGTTAACAGAGTAATCATGTTTTAAAGCTTTATTGAGTATTAATTATACATGAACAGTATATTCGGATCCAAATCCAAAAACAAAATAATTTTAGATATAAGTGCTTTACGAGTTCCAAGCCTTCTTAGACGTTCAGCCTCCGTTATAGTATGAGCAAGATCAATTGACCGCTGAAGACAGCACCCCCCACCATGAGTACACTTAGCGGTATAGTGGGGATAGCCCCCTCTGTTCACTTTAATCGCAGAAGGGTGAAGAACCTGTCAAATAATCGTGATACTGCCACGAGTAATCAGACATAACTTGAACGAGCAGTGTTAATTAATATTCAATAAACCCGCAAGACAGAAAATGCAGAGTTATCACCAGATACTTCTACGGTATATCATCAAACATTTAAGGTGCAGTAAAGTAGAATTCTCTCACT
This sequence comes from Andrena hattorfiana, assembly GCA_944738655.2. Classification (NCBI taxonomy): domain Eukaryota; kingdom Metazoa; phylum Arthropoda; class Insecta; order Hymenoptera; family Andrenidae; genus Andrena; species Andrena hattorfiana. Next base: position 2,015,706 of record OX122895.1, read on the forward strand.
CAAGTTCGTCTCATATTCGCGTCACGTTGCATCAGTAGCTCTTTGCGGAGTATTACTGCATTGATTTATCAATATCAACTGTTAAGGTGAGTAACGCAGAGGGAGCAGGGTCCTCAGTTCCTTGTGGAGGGTAGCCGAGGGATTATCAAGATCACGGATTGTCTGCATAGTCCTCGTCTTCGCGTCCGCCCTTGTCAGTTCATTCCGTTCCAAAACCTTATCCAGGATCTTCTTCAGCTGGGGCGCGATTCCCCCTTCGGCGGAAGTCTTCAGGCTGTTCAGCACCTCGTCGGAGTAGCCGGTGTACTTGCCGAATCCTTGCTTCCTAGCGTCCTTGCTCAGGGAATCGTACAGGTTCGCGAGTTGCTGAAGAGTAGCACTCGGCGGCAATTTGGACCGCCTCAAGTAGCTGATTAGGCTCGGCCTTGGCACTTGCGTCACCTTCTCGCCCAGCCGCGTGAACCTGCAAAGGGGGATTATCGCGGGGCGTGTCATTAGCTATTTGGGTTCCCCCGTTTCCCTCTAGGATCATCAAATTAGGCGGGTACTTGAACGTTTTTAACACAAACTTCACCTGTTCTCGTCATCCTCTTCCTCCACGGCGTCCGCCCTATTCACAGGATCCCCAGACGAGCTCTTCGACTCCCCAAAAGGTATAGTATCCTCGTCCTCGAACTCGGACGGTGTCGGTTTCACGATTTCATAAACGTTTTTCACTACGCTCTCGATTGTCGGCTTTTTCTTCACCTGTGCGACTTCAGCCACCGATTCCCCTTGGTCCAGGGGTGAGATAGGAGGATTCCTCGACTCGGTCGTCGCTTCCACCTTCGTTTCCGTCACGGAGGTCGATTCTGCGTAAGTGGAGGACGAGCTCCATTCCTGATTCTCTTCAGGGGCTTCTTGATTCGTTTCTTGAACACCGTACACGTCTTCCGTTGCCTCGTAATTCGCTTCCGGCGTGGCATAGTTCGTCTCTGGCGTCTCCTCGTTCACCTCTGGTGCCTCCTGATGGCTGGAACTCTCCTCAGTTCCGTGGCTCGCGGTATCCACCATCGATTCGTAGCCAATTTCAACCGACTTCGTCGAACTTTCCACCCCCTTTGTTCTATCTTCTTCCCCTTTCGTTTCTACGTTCGACGGAGTCGTTATCTCCGAAGAAATGGTCGACGACTCTTGAATACCTGTTTGCTGATACTGTGTCACGCGAGAAATCGGTGTGGTTACGGTGCTGGAACTCTCTGTAGCCTCTTCCGCTCGGAGGAGCTTCAGTTGTTCGACAGCATGGAATATTACCTATGAAAGGTGCATTTTAAGTCGAGAATTTTTTCTGAGACAGGTAGCAGGGGAGATTATAGTAGATAATGACACAAAAAAGGTGCCTAAGAAGAGGTACTAATAGTAATATAGTCACGATAAGAGAAATTGTCAGCCCAAGGTCACTGTCCCCACTCAGACATGCATTAAAACGGAATTTTAATTGAATTTCTCCATTTCTTTAAATTCTTTCTTCTTAGAACATCTTACCCCTTCTTTAAACCGTTTCTGCGCGCGCTCTTGAAGATAATTAAGCAACACTAACTTAATCCAGTGGTAAAGTACTCCCCAGGCGGATAGAACGCAATGAACATTTAATTCTTAATGGAATTGTCAACATAAACTTGCCTACTGTAAATACGATTAAGTTTCGTTTAATTAAGGCGCCAGACTCACCTGCATGGCCGCGGGGAGATACGAATCCGAGTACACGGGCTTCGCAAAAGCTGGTGGGTTCCTAGTAACCCCACCAATTGCCTGGAGCACGAATTTTAATTAAATTAAATTGTCGCGCGCACAAAATAAAATATTAGAAATGAGGTACTCTTAAAAAAGACTAGGCAGAACAAGCTAAAATTGCTTTAGTTCGTGAATTTTGCAAGAAAATGTCTACAGTTTCCTGTTCGCATTATTTCTTACCGGTCAAAATTATAACAAGACCTTCCACTGCTAGAGGACCAATTCTGCACCAAAATATCTCACCTCTCGGAAGAGTAGAACCACGAAGAAGCTGCAAACAACCCTCATGATGACCTTAACACCTTCAAATCCTCAGGAGCCTCTCAAATCTCTATTAAACAAGACCTAACCCACGACCAGCCCTCCACCCTTCCCAGAATTCGTGTAGGGCTCTCTACCAAGCCAAAGATATCAGTTTCCGTTTCGAATCGTGGCCGGGAGATTAGGAAGAACACTTTCAGACGAGGTGCCAACACCAGTGTCCCATTACAGGCCCATTGTTGACTTGGATTGATCGATTGCTCGATTGTTCTGCCTCGTTCCACACCGTTCCCTCAATAGCACGAAGCTGAATGACAGGAGGATGAATTCGGAACCCTCTGGACACCTCGATTTTCCTTGGTCAGGTGAAGGCTCGCGGTCGAGCGTCGGGACAAGACTGGTCTCGAACAGAACTCGCTAACGGTTCCAGCTCGTCCTCGGTGTCGCACACCTATGTTCCGCGTGATCGCATATGTGAAACGGCCACAGCTCGCAGGAGTATTAATTGCATGACGAGGAAGACAGAGAGGCGGCCGGTCGCGACTGTCCGTGACACTTAAATTAAGTTGCGATCGGTATGCCGTGTGTGTCCCTGAACCCGACCGCTTTTTCCGCTATGCACCCGCGTCGTGTCGTGTCTTTATACCCCAGCGGAGTGTGGTATACGATGAGGGGGCAACCTTTGGTTTTCTTGGTGTCTACATGATTTGACCAACTGAGTCGGTGATTATATTACAGTGCAGGGAAGTTTAAATTTGATGGAAGTAATGGGTTACTAGACTCCTAATCTGCCCTGACCCGGATCGTTCTCTACCATCCGCCATTCTGACCACCATGTATTTTACAATACACAGTGAAATCTCCTATCTTACCACCTATTTACCCCTACAACTCGTGAAGTCGCAATTCTATTTCGGGATAATCGAGGGATCTATGGAATGCAATTCAACGAAATCGAGAGAAGCTATCGCAGGGAATAAGTGGCCATCAACTCAGTGGCCTGAAGAACAAGATTGGGACTTTCGTTTTCGGGAGACTGCGGCCTTGCACAAAGCCATCGAGTGAGGATTCAAAGGGGAGAGGAAAAGGGAGAAAAACGAATGGAACTATACTCGTTCGATCGGGTTGCAGCTTCAAGGCGGTTCGGTTATGGAACTCGATGGAATAAAATCAAAGAAAAACAATCGACCGGTTCTCGCGGGATCGTTTCGAGGTTCGCCTCGTTCCACTTCGCAATCTTCGATCCGACAATTTGGAATTCCGCAAAGTAAATTCTGCATGGTAAACTTGGATGAGAGTAAAAGGCAACTTGCTTACAAAAGAACTACAATTTCACTTCGGTTGCAACGTGAAGAGATATTCAACATTAATTAGCTACTCTGTTACATGAGTAGAACGTGCCTACAATTTGGTAATGGCGTTCTTATCTGGGAGGTATAGGGGTACCCTCATACGATAAAGGGAATTATACGAATAGGAAGCGCTATATATTCCGCTCGCAGGCTCTGTACCGCTTTATACAGTTGTAGTTGGATTATTACGTTTCGTGGAAATTCCTTTGAAGTCATTGGAACGGGTTCTAGTGTTGCCTAGTGAATACAGACTGGAGAAAATGCTGTCGAAGTTGGTTTCCTTGTTGATCTTGATGGTAAGGGAATTCCAAAACAGTAATCTTTTAACAAATAGCTTCACTGTGGATTTTCGACTTGAGTATTCGAAATTTTTAGTATAGTATGCAACTAGTGATGCAAAAAGGTGAATTGCGTATTATTATAGAGGTACATACACAGATACATATCGCTTTTGTATTCCTTTTGTTACATGTTGTAACGTAAGTACCATTATTCGAATTTATTCCCATTTCTACCTATCGTGGCTCATCGCTTCATCGATTTTCTATTATTACGCGGAAACCAATTAATTATAACGAGAGAAATGCCTCTTCCTTCTTTGTTGAATATTCAGGTCATTGGAATACACGCAAATCCTGTAGATGAATCGCTCGACGACTCTATTAACCAAATTGATAATGGGGTGAAAATTGTGGGTCAAGACTCTAATCCTACGCCAACTTTGAATGACGCGACGGCTCAAAACGTAAGGGTGTGAGAATTAATTCCCTTCAGCCCTGCAAACTCCCTAAATGAAACTTCATACTGCACCTAACCTGCACCTGACCCAGGCCTAATTAGGACTGGCGCTGTGGACCACCTGGTGCAGTTAAATCAAAGTCTAACTTCACCCAAGAAAACACACACATAATGGAATCTAGAATACTACAGAAGCTGCTTTAGGTCATTTCGCAAAATATTTATGCAACAATAATTCAAACTCGAATACATAACAGCAACCCAAACACACCTCCACCTAATAACCAATATTCCTCTCAACACTATTACCCGGTTCCCCATAAATATCAGAAGTTTATCTCACAAAAGAACCTTCAACCATCACTATAATTGGAATACATTTACAGCTCGAGGGGTCCACCACAGCAAAACCCGGATTTCTCACATGGTTCTTGACGCCATTTACACAAAACGTCCAATTCTCTCCCCAATCCTTCCTCGAAGACCGTATCGTCCAACTGAAAGAGACGCTGAACAATCTAGGAGTGCAGGTGCGGGATAATCAGCAGAATGGCAAGCAACTGAGCAACGCAAATGGATTGCTGCAGATAGTGGGCCCAAATGATTCGGGTTTCTTTACGAACAGGCTGGAGCCAGCTGGATTTTTCGGCGGGAATGGCTGGCTGGCAAATAAGGGCGGTATTTTGGGGGGTCCTGGGGCGATTCTCTCGACTGGCAGTGTTTTAACGGACTACCCTACACCGTACAGACGAAGAAAGTAGGAAAGAGATGGGATCTTGGCGGCAATGGGCGTCCGACCCGTTTTATTGTACATCTCCAATCAGTTTTACGGTCATATATGCGGGGTGACTGAGTATTCCAAGTTATAAACAGCCAAGTATTATAGGGGGCGATAAAATGAACACTTTTGCTTAGTACCATTTTGCGATACGACGTCATGCAGCAAAATTACAGGCCTTTGAAAATTAGGTTAGCAGGGGTGCTGTAGATAGGCAATCCATCGCTCATTTGCTGCCTACGGGTGCACGCTGCTGGACGGATTGTCTATCACCAGACATTCTGCGACCTAATTTTCAGAGGCCTGTAATTCTGTTACACGACGTCCGGTAGCGAGATGGCGATAAGAAAAATGTTTATTTTATCCTTGTGGGTAGTAGCCTATATTCGTGATACGAGAGCGAAATGATATGAGAAAAGAGCTAAATGAGAAGCGAATGAAGAAATAAGTGCCTAATGGAGTTAGCTCAAGTTTCTTCTCCTATCGAGAACCGAAGAAATTAAACCAAACCAAGCGAAAAAAGGAAATAGGTATTTACAGAAAATAAGGTATATAAATTATACCGCGGAACGTGCTCGAGAAAAACGGGAACTGCGCGTTTGTTGTTTGTTCGTTTACCTGCTAGGTTTAAGTGGCCCAGAAGAAAGCTTCCAATAAATAAGCATCGCTCAAGGACTGGAGAAGATCCGTTTTCGACAACGTATACGGCAGGAGCTATTTTTCTCTAACTTCTTTTTCCTTTTCTGAAATACAAATTGCTTAATGACCAGGAAGTAAAATTCGAAATTCCCTTCTCGTTAGAAATTAAGTTAATATTCATTTGGACCAAGCCTTCGCCCAAAAATTCGCCCTGTGTGGCGCGATGGGAAAATAGAATGACCTCGTCGTTTAAAATTAATTAACGAATTCTTCGCGCCATTGTGGCACAGTGCAATCGTGTATCGTAATGGCGACCGCAATTCCACGAAAATTGTTACGACCCGCGTACAGAGAGGCGCCCACCACGTCGATATCAAAGTTTTAACGAGCTGTCTACTGTTCTCTGTTTCAAAGTGCACACCGCGCGCCGCATAATACGTACGCACTCATGCCTCTACCCAGATTTCGAATTGTGATGACCTGAAACGTATCGCGGGATAGCACATACCACGCTTGGTTCTCGAAAATAATGCCAGATATCCGCGCGTTTTCGAGGAACATTCACAATTCCAAGGACCAGCATTTGGAATCACGAGAAAGCTCTATTACAGCAGGTATATCGTTTCCAGGAAAATTGGAATTTGATGCTAATTGAATTAATCATCCCCAGAGTGCCCTCTCGCCTCGTAGCAATTAAGATTCCCTATCGACTACCTCGGCCTGTCCAGGTAAAAGGAAAAATGTCGTCAAAATACTTGGACTATAAAAGTAATCGTAATTTTTTCATGTTTCCGCAGTAAATAATTAAAATTGTATACCACAGTGATCGAAAAGGGCGTGAAAACATTAAAAAAAAATTATTAAAAACAGACTCAGTGCGTTGACTGATTTTTTAATATTTAATTCTATTTTTCGACTAGTGTGATATTCGAATACAGTACTTGCTACTTATATCACATATGAAGTCCAACGGTGTCGTGAAAAAGTTCGTAAGCTCGGAGGATATGCACACCCTTCCCGCATGGATGGAGATTATTGCGTAGAAATAAAGGCATATGTGTTAACGAATTCGCGAGCATCTCGTATAGAACAGCGCGCTGCGCCTATATGTATGGCAGTGGCAGGGGCGGTGGTGGGGATAGAATAAAAGGACGCGGTGGCGCCCGTGGCTAGTTAGTCGACCGAGCGTCGTAGCCGCGTGTGGTTGTTGATCCGCATTCGGGTCTCGCGTCAGGCAACGTGTGTGCGTGTTATACAGGGAAGAATCATATGAAAAAGAAAGAAAGAAGAGAGAAGTGTTTGACAGTCTAATCGTGATTTGTTGCCTGTACTTCTTTCATCCTTTTCCGAAATGAAAAGCTTGGTTCATCGACCGTGTATTACCAGGACGTGATCCCTTTCCGTTTTAAAACGCAACGAAGGGACTCGTTTGGCTCACCCGTAAATCGTTGGATGATTGAGTGAAAGGGGGATGAAAGCTGGATGAAGAAGGACGGTGACAGGAATTCCGATGACTGTGTACCTCTTCTTCTTTAACAGGCAAGAACTTGTTTAGGCAGCACGTCTGTTGTTAAACGTGTTTAGTGTCCTTCGTTTGTTGTTGCATTACATACACCACGTGGGCATACTACGCACCACGCGTACTTTGTTCTCAATGAAAGGTTTTATTTGAGCTCTTTTAGTTTTGACGTTATGTTAAACTGTATTGTAATATACTCTGATATTCAATTGTGATATAATGCATTCTAAACTCTTCAGTCCCAACTTTCATGTCACCAAATTCTCCGGCTCTTTTTCATATGTTGTTCTTCATTTTTATAATTACTTAACAGATGTTACTGGCTCACTTCCAACTCTTACTTCCTTCAAACGTGCCACCAAATCGTTCTACTCAACCACATCTACTTCACCTACGTAGACGTAACAACTATTCTTAAATATTCTAATTACTAGTTGTGTATACATAGATCTCCAATCACTTTATCGTCACGTTTTCTTTTCTTTTCATGTTCTTGCAGATCAGGCTTACCAACAGCTAAGCTGAGCGTCATCTTTACACCATCTTTGTGTATATTATTTTTAGTTTAGGGTAATAAAGGCGATTATTATTAAAACTTGTGGTAAGACGTACGGCATTAATTCGAGGTTGTTTCATCGGAACGTTAAAAGTTTTATCGAAAAACTTGACTGTTTTGTTGAAATTTCTTGTACATCACAAAATAAAGTACTTATTGAGAGTAGAATTTTCTCTGAGACGTAACACACACACGGGTCGCCCCCATACCTGATCGTTGCCTAACACTATGTAACTTGCCTTTTAACAAGTCCTCCTATGTCTTCGAAGAGGTAAACCATCCGTGCAAACTCTACTTCGTAGCTCTCTTCATGAAAGCGATGTGACCACGTCAGCCGAACAGTCGCTTTTCAATTCATATTCCATCTACAATAGAAACAACGAATTGTTCTCGAAAATAGCGTACAAATTTGATTAAAATCGACGCGTTATTAAATTTGAGCGAACAATTATACAGTTGTTATTGAAAGTTTGGCTCTCTCTCTCTCTCTCTCTCTCTCTCTCTCTCTCTCTCTCTCTCTCTCTCTCTCTCTCTCTCTCTCTCTCTCTTCCAGGAAACTGAATATCGGGAAATACACCTGTACGTTTTCACTGTTAATATCGATTTTACAATGAGAAAATTGTCTTTTATTTCTGATTCGCAACCCGTTTTTTGTTTGTATTTAATAGCAAAATTGAGCTGCGGATCGTACACCATCCAAAAATGAATAAAAATTGAAAAATACATTTTTTTTAACTGTGATAAATTTTGAATTCCACCCCTTTGCGGTTCCAAAAATTGGGCTCGACCATATTTTAAACAATTTATTACATAATAAAGTCAATAAGTTCTCAGCACACCAAAAATGTGTGCTGGATTAACTGTACAAATATAATATGACGTTCGTTTAATTAAAAGCAGTAATGGTCCATTTGAAAGATCACACAGGCTCTTTTAGCGTTCTCAGCTGCGAGCATGCATTTCGAAATCGTTTTTCCTCGGAAATGAATTTCCGCATGAGAAAACTTTATTCCACATTTTCCACGTATTTTGTATCAAAGAATCGTTTGATAACAAATTCCACGTCTCCATGATAGTGCTCTCGATTATACGAGCCGTTTAAGGAAATATTTCAGCAACGGTGGATCGTAAAAGTGCAGGTTTTCAACGCGGCTTACTATTTCCTTGGGTCACGCGAGAGAACGAGCATGGTAAAAGTAATTCACTCGTCGAATAGAAAGCTTAATTCACTGAAAATTGATAAAGTTACAGGCTTATCCATTTTTTTCGCAAACGCGTGACCGATAGCCACGCTTTCAAGCATTACTCAAAAGTATGCCAACGGAATATGTACTTCGGATGCCTGTAACTCACGTGTAGACCCCTAATCTGCCCCAACTTCCGGTTCGTGCACGATAACCTTCGCGAAACGAGCCTTACCCTGAACCGGAATCTCCTCATCGAGCATGAAAGAGCTCCTTTTCTTTCATAGAGTAAGCGACCTTGCGTTTAATGAGTTTTTATTAACAGCAAAGCTCAAAATCGTCTTTTATCTCAAGTTCATAGAAGAATAACAGCAGCTAATGACGTTTCGTCAATGAATTTGTAGTGTTATTTCTTCTAAGGATATATGCTTGTGATTCGATGAAATATCCATCAAGTGCTTCGTGTCATCGATCAGACCCGTACCCATTTGTAACGCGGTTTATTTCAAAACGATGTATCGTATAAGGGCTACGAAAGGGACACGGAATGGGACTGTTTGGGATTCTGGGGATGGATGGGTTTCCCTTTGAAGGTTTTTGCACATAGAAGGAATGAATAAAACTATGAAGTTGAATGATTTATAAAAATCTATCAGTGCTAAAAGGAATTTTTTATTTGACAATGTTTGTGTGACGAAAGTCGATGATATTGATCAGTTCCTCTTCTGTCTTCGAACAATTTGTCCTTCGCGACTCGCTTCGCAAGTTGTTTCATTTCATTATGAGAAAAATATATGTAATAGGGGATAAAATGTAGAAGGTCCCCAAATACTTAACCTTAGAACCTGCATATCCGATAGGCTTCTTGAGTCGTGGCTGGCCTTGCGCCGATGAAACTACTAGCCTCGAGGATTCTTCAAGCTAGCCTCCACCCGGTGGGGTTTTCTTCGGTTTCTTTGGGGGCAGTCACCTTTTGTCATGATATTGTGTGCTCGGATATGCTTACGTCACCAGACAGGCCTCCTCTGTCCTCTGTTTTGACATTTGCCACTGGCAAATAAAGCAACCGCGTGACGTAATTCATTGATAATTGAGTACTATTCGATCGGCTCTGCCCCCTGGAGCGCGACATGCTTCTGATTTTATCCCATCAAACGATATTTCGCGAGAATTACGATATTCAGCTGATAATTGGTTTTCGATTCCAGCAGCACACGAATTGAATTATTATCCGACCAGAATTAACATTGTTTCTTTATCGAAGTGGCCTTTTTTGTTTTAAATATTGTAAATGATGGTAAAGAGCGAGGGAGAAGCGAAGTGAAAGGTAGCAAGGGAAAAATAGTGTCTATGATCTGACGCTCTTTGCGGACCAATATGCATGTAGCTATATCTCTTTGTAACTCTTTATACGTGTTTTATTTTAAAAATTTCTTTGAGTAAAGTTGTTCAGTTTGGTGAGAGCTTTCGATACGTGCAACATTTGCAGTAATTCTGTTCGAATTTCTTAATTTACCGCTTATTCACTATCCTTTGGGAGCAGCGTGAAGTATTCTTTTGAAAAGTCGGCCGTCGCCTCCGTACTAGATGAACGGCATTCTTCAAAGACGAGGTAAACTGTGATGTAGGAAGATGGGATGAAAGCACGCGTGGTGTCCTTGGCGGGAAGCCGAGCCTATCGATTTTCTTAAGACATCTTATTCGTTGGATGAACTGCACGCGATTTCACCAGTTGGAAAACTCCCCTGCTTTTCACCGTTTACTTTCCTCGACCTCCAACCTCCTGATTTTGAAAGGCTTGGAAGAGGGATCTTTAAAGGGGTTTGTGGGTCGAAGGGATGGGAGTAAGATACCTTTAGTTGAATATCATTGATACAGTTAGTGAATACTACTGATGCTCCCTGCTTTTACGAAGTGGCATTACTGAATATTTCAAATGGAAACTAACATGTTTCCCTAAAATTGTGTATTGCGTGTTTTATAATTCAATGTTTTAGTATGTAGTTGTGCAATCTCATCAAGGTATTTGTCCCTCAATTTGCAGCGGCAAATTTTATTCCAAACTGGGCGTTACGTGTCTGCAACTCGTAGCTGGGTCGTCGACTTGTCATTTCAATAGTATTTCCTTGCCGTTTATTAACCTTGTACAGCAAATATTGGGTTGTTGGACGAGCTTCCACCGCGTTCCAAATATTATTACACGAGAGGACCGTTTTCATCGGGTCTCGGAATCAAAGCACAACGATGCATATGGACGCTCGGAACGGTACACAAAATTGGCGAAAGTACCATGCTTATCGCATAACTTATTGCACTACTTAAGGAAACGGAGTCGACAAATTCGTCGTCGAAGTTTCTCTGTGCATAGAACGAGAAGAGGAAAGCTAGAGACGGGAACACAGTTGTTTTCCTGTCATCTATACGGAAAACAGCAGCTCCAGCGAGCGAAGAAGTTAACGTCTGCTCCAACAATCTAATTTCATTTGCGCTACATGGTGCGCGTAGACGTAACTGCTCCGATTTGCTTCCAGGGGCATTAAAATTCATGAAAATCCCGAGTGTCCGGTTCTCCGAGTCCGTATGCAATCGTCGAAAGAAATGCGAGCAAATAATTCTCTCTCTGGCGATAGTCCGTCACCGTTTTTGCCAGGATCCTTCCGTCACGTTCGGCCAACAGACTCGTACATAAGCTATCGTACAATTTTTACGCGTGTAACACTGGGAAGAATCCGCTTGTACCTGAAAAAGAGGGAAAGAAACGTACAGTTTCATTAAAGTAAGGGCGATCATACTTTATAGCCGTGAATAGTTTTTCTTGGGGAAAAAGTGAGGTTAGGAACATAAATCCCACGATATCATCCAAATTTCTTCTGCTTTTACACAGGGATACGATATTTCCACCTTGCTCCAATAGAGATCCTCTCGCAAGACACGCGTGGTCGTTTCATCGAAAGAAAAGAAAAAAAAACATTCTTGGATATTACTTTAGCTTTGAACCCTGACCTCTCGTTTCACTTCCCCGTGTTTGACAGTATTGTATGCAGTGAAAAGAAAAGATACGAGGGCTGAAACGAGAAAAACGGGGACAGACCCATGTAACCAGAACGGATAGCGAATAAAGACGAAGGGGTTGGTAGCGGCAGGGGGGGGGGGTGTAAGAGATGACGAACGAGCGTGGGAAAAAGGGGTGAAAGAGATGTTTGGAAAGTGAAGCATGGAAACAAAGGATGAAGAACTCACTGGGACACGATAAAGGAAGCGTGAGAGTAGAAAAATGGCGGAACATAAAAAGGGACCGGGGGCTGGGAGGGGGGAGGCGAAGAAAAGTGTTACAGCCGGGGACAGCCTTTGTTTTTCTGGTTTCTGCAAGGCCTCGCAATTGGTCCGCGCGGGTAATTCGCGTAGATTTACCTCGACTGTCCCGAAATTGCTTTCTCCTTTTCCATTTTCTGTTCGAAAGAGTCCAGATGCAAGAAATATCGAACGAGTGTTTCGTTCAAACCCCCAAGTCCCCCCAGCTGAGTGAATCGAGACCGTAACAATTGTGTCAGAAATATTCTCTTCGGAAGCATGCAATTTTCTGGTTCTCTTGGTAGATTCGGTTACCGTCTAATTGGGCCTCGAACGAAGTCCAGCGATAATCAGGCCGGGATGACCTATATCGTGGGTCCATTCCGCACGAAGATAATTGAATTTGGTTGATTAAGGGCGACGAGCGGAAAGAATGGAATTTCACCGTTCGTTCACAGCCGAGATTGTTGGAAGCTCGGTGGGCGGGTATCTGCTTCTATTTTACTCGAGGGTGAAGCACATTTGGAGAGTTCACAGCGAAGTGTAAAGTAGTCACGTTCTTCGTTCAGAAAGTTGAGACAGGGAAACAGAAAACCGAGGGAAAGGCACTTTCTGGATGGCATCTAGGCGGGCCTTTTCATATTCACTGCCTCCGTAGACAGCTGTGTTTGCGTTTTCCAGCTGTATCAATTTAGGACATATCGTATGCTTTCTTTTCGGGGTCTGCATCTCGATATTGTCTTCTTGAAGCTCTAAAAGTGCCCAGGCGTCGCTCCAGCTATTCCAAGCGGGTTCCAATGACGTCAAAATGATGTATGCCTCAAGTTTCACATGTTCATTAATATCACGTCGCTTTTTTGGAGGCTAAAAAATTAAATGACCAGGAAAGGCATGGGACACTAGAAATTTTAATCTGTCCCGTGCATAATGCCGGTCGCCTGGGAATTATAAAAGAAATTAACTGGCGCATAGAAAAGGGGAGCGAACGTTTTCATGCTCTATATCTGATGCTTTTAATCCACTCGAATTATTTTCTGGCCATTGCAATCCGAGTAGAACCACCTGGATTTTAAGTATAATTATAATATCTAGGAAAGATCAATACTGTGAACTAATGGCTCTGTTTCTGGATGTAGAATGTGTTGTGTTAGAAATAACTTAGATTCCTAGGGTGAATAAACTCCAGAATTTCAATCATTCCTTCGGTGATTCACTGATTACTGCCGAACAATAGTCGATTAACTATTCAAGAAACGCACGACCCCCACTTTTCGCGCTATACGCACCAAAGAGGCGGAGCAACTAGGCCTGAGGCGAAGTGGTGGGGATAGAGAATTACTATAATAGGGGGCTAGCCGTTCAGTGACTCTGGGCAGCCAATTGACTTCACACCAACGTACTAAGAGGCTTCACATTCTGCAACAGGTTTTGACACACATCTCCGAATACTACATAATAGATTCAGCTTGCCGTTGACAAATTTTCTAGCCCCAAACAGTGACACCAAAGAGTACAGGAAAAAGACAAAGAAAATCGTGCCAAATTATGCCAGTGGTCGAGTTAAATGAAACGTCCCATTCGAATGCTCGATAAAGCGAATCACAAAGTATAAAAATGGACGTCATTCAGATGCGACCCCTCTTTGTCTGCATGCAACACGGAATCAGTTTCGCTAGTCCCTGCAACTCGAATGTGAAAGGAAGGTTCCTGTGGTGACATATTCTCCATTAGAGTACATGTAGCTGGGGATTCCAATAAGAGAGCAGGACGGCACACTTACGTACTAAGCGTCACAAAGACAATAGCGACGGGGATTCCGGTCCGTCGGTTTAATAAAACCGCCGCTCCCATGAGGGCGCGTTTTGTCCGTGTGTCGTGGCGCTTTGTCACCCTCGTAGCACGCTTCTAAACACGATATTATCCCCGTCGACGTCCAGAAGGACCTACGCTCCTGGGGCGCATCTTCCCAAGATGAATAAATTAAAAGTAAGATTAGTACTTGAGCTCGTTATCAATACTTTTGATGAACGAACTGCTGGGAAGTTCGGAGTGGGTTGGACTGGGGGAAAAAGGCGAGGAAGAAAAAAAGGGGGTAGAAAGGGGTTCAGAGGTACCTAGCGGTGTTCAGCAACGTGGGAGTATTCCTCATCTTTTTAACCTGGACAATTTGTAACTTCGTATGAAGTCATGGAATTAAAAAAAAGTGTGCTAGGGTGACCAAGCCGGACTCCATCGCTGTAATGTCAAGGGTCGGCCTTTCAGCGTGGAAACAATCCATTCTTGCGGACCATTTGATTTCTTTCACCCTTCCAAAGAAAGGGTGCGCATTTTTATTTACATCGAACGAGTGGTCGTTGGAAAATTTATTTCCTAGCAGTAACGTCGCGTCTCACACCGCTTGTCCTCCTCGTGCTCCCAATTCACAGATGTTCCGGACTTTTTGCAACGCAGCCGGGTAATAAAACGATCCGAATTGAGTTACCGAGGGAAAATCGCGTTACTTGTGGGAAGACCGAGACACTCCGGCGTCAAGTACACTTCGACGTACGACGTACACTTAGCGAGCTTTTCGCGGTTTACCGTAAGCTTGTCTGAATTTACGAGACAGCGTAGAAGCGTCCATGGAATACGAAAGCACAGGCGCTCACCTTATACGAGGGAACTTGCAAGAATATACAGAAAGGCGGGAAAGAAAGCCGAGCTGCTGAACTGGCGTCCCTGGGGGATTGTCTTTTGCCACTGGTCCGCAGGCTAATCCTGAAGGATATCTTTATCCTATGCCACGCAGAGGGACGCAGAAGCTAAGGCCTCGTAAAAATTTTCCGCTGGGAATGGACGTAGTTGTCGAGGAATATAGTATTCCGCAATTGCACGAGAATGGTTGTTCGGTAACATGGGGTCATGTTGTCTTGAATTAGCATGAGAATAAAGCGTCCGCTCGGTAGTTGGTACAACCTCAGCGTACGTAGAAGCGTAATTCTTTTGCATATGAAACATGGCTGACAACACCCGAGGTATTGGGCACATTTTGATGTATCTACAAATTTTATGCGCCGCGAGAGCGTGTTTCGGTTCCCAAATGGGATTTCGCAAGTCTGGATATAAAATCGTAATGAATTGGCGCTTCGCGTTATTACTTGCTACGACGTGGGATGTTTTATCATGCGATATGTGGCATCTTCGTATTCATTATTTTGTGTAACAGAAATTAGTCGCAAGAATGCGTTACGCCCTTGATATACAACTTTTTTAATGAAAAAGGCTTTGTAGAAACGAAGAGATTGTAAATTTTCAAAAAGTGATAAAAAATGGCGATATTTGTAGTGCGGTATCGTTTGACGTTGGAAATAGCGGAGCTTACGCATTCAATGAAGGATAACAGTCAGTATCGCTGTAGTAGTAACTGAATGGATATCCCTCGTATCCCAAGATTTACTTTACGAAGTGAACTCGAAAGCCTCTCCAATTTAACGTGATACCCGTCCAGGGGATTCCGTTCGCAGAAATATGCACGGAATACTGAAATATCGCGATAAATGGCGTGCCATCCTCCACGTACTCTCGTGAAATACATATTAAAAATATTTTCTCGTCCCGTGGTCTCGTGTTTCATACCCCTCCTACAGTGTTAAAAAGATGACATATTAAAAAAGTAGCAAAGGTGGGCTTTAGATAAAAGTCTTGTATTCAAAGCTCGGTATATATTGCTGTGCAACATAGGGCCGAAGGTACACTGATGGAATGAAGACAAAGGCGAAGAGAAAATGGAAATTCCTTTGTAAGCTTGTTATTATTTCTGAGCCAATATTTTCCTGAATTTCAACTGCAAAGCATTTATTACGTGCTAAGAAGTGTATGAGTCCTTCAGTTCTATGACTCTTAAGGTAGTTGCTTGACACGTAGAGGGCACCACTGAGCCACGTAAGTCATATCAACCCTTTTGGACTATTCTTGTGTTACGGTTCACTAAAAACTGTCGTCTAAAATCAGCTGCAGTTGTAAGAAACACCCCCAGCATGTCAGGAACAGAATCTGAGGGCTTGAACTGCGTCACTAGGAATGTCTTCAGTTCCAAACGGAAGCCACTCAGCAAGACGGTCCTTTTATAAATAGCTATATCGATCCTCCTCGATCAGAGTTACGTATAATATGGTCTCCCCCCCCCCCCTCTCTCTCTCTCTCTCTCTCTCTCTCTCTCTCTCTCTCTCTCTCTCTCTCTCTCTCTCTCTCTCTGTGTGTGTGTGTGTGTGTGTGTGTGTGTGTGTGTGTGTGTGCGCGCGCGCGCGCGCGTGCGTGTGTGTGTACGCACAATAGTAATCGTCTGTGCGTCATTTATCCCGTGACGTAAAGCTAAATAGATTCGCCTTATCCTTTCACAGTGTGTGCTCCGATCAACTAAATACCCGGAATTCCTTCGGAATAGAATATCCCGTTTATGGTGCCGTGCCCTTTGACTGAACCCAAACGAATGATCCATTGAATTATAGTGATACGGTTTCATCGATACCCGTGGTTTATTAATCCCAGCTGGATAAAGGAATAACTCATGCTGGATGTTAACTATGGAGACCTTAGGTACTTGATGCACCAATGGATCAATAGCTTTCCATTGGTGTCTCTGTAGCGTAGTCAGCATGATTTTTCACTCCGGCTGTAGATCCGCCATTCGGCGATTCAGATGTCATAGGCGGGAGGCTTCACCACTAAGTAGTCATGCGAGCATACATTCTGAACCTGGTGACCAAATCCAAAACTCATTTTCACCTACAAAAGCGTGGAAATTTCACAAACACGAAGTAATGAACCTTCAGAAGCGTTCCACCACAAGCTACCCCCGACCACGATCGAAGTACTAACTCCCATCTGTTTCTGCCCCACAGATCCAGCGAAGGGCACTCTATATAGAAGATCATGGAGTGTGGCAAGTAAGTCGGCCGCGGTGGCTGAAGGAAATCGAGTTCAGCTTGGTGCTGGGGTCCCGGTGCTTGGACGAAAGGACCAATTTCTCCCCAGGATGACTGCCCGCAGCTCAAAGCTGCCACCGTTCGAAGGAAATCGCGATTTATTGCTCGGGCAGGTTGTCACTGAACGAAACGAACGTTCCAGCGTCTGGTAATTCGATTCCCCAGCCGTGGGGCGAAGTTAATCATGGCCTGGAGCAGGCGCCTGACCGTGGACGCGCGAATCTGTCGTCTAACAAGCTAAAAGAAAGCTCGTCCAGTAAAAAGGAGGCAGCGCGGAGGTCTAGATCGACCTGATAATTGAACGTTAGTGATCCAAGGATGATTTATCTCGAGCGATGTGTGGTATAACGGCTAGGTGATCATGAAACGGCGCTGGAGTGATCCACGAAGTGCTTGGGGTCAACGTTTCATTAGCATCTGAGCTAATTGGACGTGGTGTTGGAGCAACTGGGGAGCACTGGTAGCAAGAACATCGAAATGAAGCTGGGAGATAACATGACTATGGAAGGTTAGTGGAATTGCTTCTGTTTCTGCCTTCACGAAGACAGCGTTACAATAGACTCTTCCAATTGGCAAGATGTAATTAGTAGAAGCCAGTATTAATTGCACGTACACCAAGTCGATCCTTCACTCTATACTGCTTAATCCCCCATTTATTCTATGTAAGTTGTCAGTCTGTCAGTTTGTGAGTAGGATGCGTTGCTAGGATTTAGTGTAGCACTTGACCACCGTGACACGGCAGTTCATATTCTTAAACCTGGTGATATTGAAAACTTGACGTTGAATGTAGTCTGAAAGTAGTACAATCATCAAAGGTCAGTGGGATTATTCCATATTACAGCATTGTTCGCTGTGAGTCGGGATTATTGCGGAAGAATGGTGCAGTAGTCTTGGGAATTTATTATCACGTTGGAAAGGAAGCTAACCTTTCACATTCAAATTAGCTTGAAAATATTTCTGTTCTTTCACTCGGTAGAGACTTCATATAGGCACATCTGTGGCCTAGCTTAGATCTAGCTCAGAACCAGAGGGAACTTATATCTGATCCCACGTCGATAGTCATATCGTAATATAGAACTCTTGCTCTACATAGGAAAGTAAACTTCCCCTATAAAATGTGAAATATCTTGTAAAGTATACATTCTCCATCACTTTGACCTAAAAACGAGAGGGATCGATATCAAACTGCATTTAAAGCAAAGGTGCACTGATCGCAGACATATACCGAAACTTTAAAGAGCTACAAAAATCTTCAGTAAAGCAGGTTCATCTTCATGCTACGAAAAATTTAAGCAGAGCGTCTCAGAACAGAACGCTCCTAATTGCTAACTTCATCGTTTCCAGAAAACATCAATGTTCGCGAGCGTTCGCAAACATGGTAGTTTGCCTCATCAAGTCTCGGTTGACACACTCTTGCTCGTCCAAATATTCCAGGCGGACTCAAATGAAGTAAACTCCAATGTTTACGAAACAGGACTGCTGTACAAGATCGAGCTTAACCCGTTTGGAAAATTTAGGCACCGATCTACTTCTCCCTTCCTGAAAAATCCGAGACCTTAGGCATATTCGCAAATTCAACATTTGATTTGAATATCCAAATTTTTTCGGCAATCAACTCGTTTCTTAATCATCCCATTCTTCACTTTCACAAGTGACAGAAATTCGTGCTACTCTTGCAAAGATAGTACTTCCTGGCGTCCGCGTGAGAACACGCCGAGGTACAGTAGGTTCTACGTTTTTGATACGGACTGTACGTTAACGAAATACTCAGGATAAAAATTTAATTCGGTAAACAAACAGTTCGAGGGGGGGGGCAGCGTTGGATAAATTAATATTATTTAACTGAGGCGCTGGGGAGCAATACGTCCCAGCTGATTGGATTGCCGATAATCAATAACGTCGTTTCATTACGTTTCTGTATGCATCTGTATATCCACGAGTCTCCACGTATTCACCAGACTAAACCGGCTGCAGTTGATTATCCTGTGATAATTTCGGCATGATGATACTGTGGAACGGTCGAAGGACCTGGGGACGATATGATTTTAGAGCTGTGATCTGCTTCTCGGGGATAGACATACTGATTGGTAATCTTTGAACACGTCAAATTTTAATTTTCTTCTTTATACTTATGAATAACGAGGACCAACATGTTCATAATCGAAACAGTACCTCTGTTTAGTTCTGAGTATACCATTTACGTGAATGTGTCCCTACGAGTCTAATTTCTGTCGGAACATCATTAGACGTTGTCGCTGGACCCGTTCTGCACGTCAAGCACGTTCGATTATAAGCAGTTAAACCGATGGGAACAGGAGTATCGAATCGTCATCGACACCATTGTTTGTCCGTGAAGGGTCAACCCATCGAATCGAGTTCAATCGGGGCATCGTCTACGATGGACAAACAGGGCCATTAATCATTGTAAAGTCGATTAGGAGCCGCGAAACACCCCAGTCTCTCTTGACCTGTCGGCCTAAACTAGAGGGATAGTTAGTGAGTGGTATAGCAGTGGACGCTTATAACGTATGTACAATAAGTCCAGAATACACTTTCTGTACTCTATGTCGTAAAAAAGTGGCTTATTTCAACTACATTTACAAAGGTAGCGTAGGTAACTCTGTGTCTATAGTCTGAAGAAGAACAATGGGTTGCGCAAGGTCACTCAGCGGTTATGGTCCCACCACCGCGTCTAACTATCCCCACCACAGAGCCTGCAAAATCAAGCGCGAAGGAGGAGTCAGTGCAGCGTGCATCGTAGTGCACGGTGGACTAGGTGGGCATCGATTAGCCGCGGTGGACTAGGTGGGCATCGATTAGCCGCGGTAGACATTGCTTTTATTTCGTTATTTTACAGACGTTGCCTTCCGCTGCATTGGATTCCTTGCACATCCGATTGGGTCGGAAGCAACCTTTGTCCCACTTTTTTGCTTTCAGAACTTTCGAGCCTCGATTTCCCCGAGAGCTTTCCAGTTTCCACGTGACAACACAGTAGTCCATAAATCTTCGGTAAATAAGTGTGGGATAGGAGGAGGAATGACAGAAAGCAGATGTCGTGAGGCAGACCAATTATTGGAGGTCCACACGTTAAGCAGAACGATCACAATCTCGGCTATTATTTTTCCATCCGTCGGTCGAGGATCGATATCCGCGTGTCACTGGAACGACTCCAGTGGTCCAAGTTAACCAGTACCGGCTGCAGTCCGAAAAGAGGATATGACCGAGATAATGCGGGACGCGGGTCTGGCCTCAAACGATTCGTGGTCTCTTGGTCATTTAACAATTGAGTTGTGCCTAGGAGTGGTCTACGGAGTAATTGAAACTGACCTGCACTCACTGCATCACCGCCATTCCTGAACTGATAATTCATTTTCAAGTTACTTGTTTCTCTACACCTTGCCGAAACTTGTTCTGCTCCCCTACTTGTGACTTGTTTCGTTCTTCGAAGAAAATAACTTTGATGCTTGCTTTAGTAGTAAGTGTAACGCCCGCAAATCCGGCATTACGGATTTCTGTGTAGCTTTTTAGTATAAAGGGAGCGTGGTAAAGACGTTACAACGATGTTTTAGGCCGTCACTGCCCTGCGGCCAATTTCACAGTGCAGATCCGCGGAAATGTAATTCAATCGAATGCGAATGAAAGCGCGTGAAATACGATCTAACGCGGTCGGTTGGTTGTAATTGGGGATTACGGAGCACGGAGCTTTCATCGTTGCCCTCTCTTAATTAATTATTATGGAACGCGATGCGGTAATGGCGCACTAAATGTTTCTTTGAAGCAACCATTATGGTCGCAGCGCGATTCCTTGAACACCCATTGGTATTACCGTTAATGCATTCTCCGCATAACAGTTAGCAAATCTCATTTTCTCAAATACTAATACTGCAAGGTTTGTTACTTGATAATTATAAGTCATTGAAATGAAAATAGTGTATTGGTGTTTCTCGTCAAATTGGTCTTTTTTTTTATTAGTGATTACAGTTTGCATAAAATCCACCGGCTTAATCTAAAGAGATAAGGGGCTGACCTGGCTTTGATCGGCGACCTTTCAATCAATTATCGTTCAGCGTACGCAATAACGCTGTAACGAAGTCCATCGATGCCCAGAAGGAACAACGAACCTTCCTTTTCTATTGCCAACTGGCGTGATAGACCCAATTGCAAGATCGACAGGGAAAGTGAATCTCGAAGAGTACTTGGTTCGTTAGCTTTCATCTTTTTATATCTTTTTGCTCACAGGCCTGATTTCACTCATAATTCAATTACTTCTGATAAGGTGCGTAGATATGGTCAACTACAAAGCTGTTGAGTTTTAATCGCTGATTCGGCACAGATTCCCTGATGAGAGGAGTGAATAGCCAAGTGGTTGATCATGCGTGCAAACTGTTTGGGGCTTATCTCCCGGGCTTCCTTAAGTCCTGTAATTGGGATGTTGGGAATAAGGATTACATTTTGGTTTATAAACGTCGACAAAGTGTTAGTGCTCTTTCTGGATATCTTTCACCGAAGTGACGCAGCAGATGTAATAGGATTAGGAGCCATGGAGCCTTCACCAAGAGACCTTTTAGTCAATTATCTCTTAACGTGCGCGATAACACAATAATCAAGTTTCCCTGTCCTTCGATAGAATCGATTCAGAAGTATGGTACATGTCGGACGATGACGTTCGGAATTATTGATACTCCCAGATAGGGTTTGGGGTGCAAGTGAGATAGGTCCAGGTATTACAATTGAAAGAAGTACATGCATCAAGGTGAATGAACAAGTAGTCCCCCACCATACCGTCCATCTGACCCACCACGTCCACCTGGCCTACCATGCGCATTTTTTCCGATTGTCTCGCTCTTTTCTTCCATCTGACGTAAAGAAGGACGTGACGCCTCGCGTTATTCATGGTGTAGGAAGTCTCGTTGACCTGATAAGAATTTCTACCCCGACTAAGTTAAGAAATACCTTCTTACTGCGCTAAACGGCGCGAGGACGGTTCGAAGTATTATTTAAGCTCATTTTTCATTCTTTTGCAGCGTACAACATATGGGGAGACGTTCCACCCCGAAAATGTCGGCCCCCAAAAATCGGCGATATTCCAAAGTGAGTACCATACTTCCACCTTACTTAAAAAAACAAAAGCAGTTTCCTGAGAGTACAGAAATCTAAGTGCGGATTAGCTACGTTATGTATTCTAGTAAAAGTCATCACGTTTCGAGTAAATGCCAATTCCAATTCCTCACATTTGAATCGTTGCGTCGGATAGATCATCCGTTGGGTATTCCGGCTTCCATTTCGGAACGTGTAAACTGTTGCCTCGTTTGTAAGTTGGTTGAGGGAGTCAAGGGCTCAATTTGCAAAGCGAACTTTCAAGCTCGCATCCCACCGGTCAGAAGCAATTAGATTTTCAACCTGTTCGATGATGTAACCTCGATTTATTTCACTTAACAAAGATTTTTGGAGGTCAGGGACCCAGACAGTGAAATTCATGGAGTCACGAACCTTACCTCGAACTTATATTTCTAATTTCATGGTCGAACACTGTATTGATTCCCAGATTTTCTTTTAATATAACAGCTCTGTCATCTAGAAAACGAGTTACGTCTATATAGCGCTATACTTCGTCTCGATTATCCTCAATCTTCGAGCACTATCGTCTCGTTCCAGGCTGGGCGCGCGAAAAAATGGGGGTGGACGCAAGAACCACGGCCTAATCTACCATAATGCAGTCTGACATGCAAATAGATATTTTTAACCTTGTCTCGTAGGCGATCGATAGACGCGAAGGCGGCACGGAGCTCGTCTAAATAATTGCTCCTCCCTCGACGTCAGGCACAGGTCTCTTCATGTTCTTCCGTGCAGACTGCATTGTGGACTAGGATGTTTTTCTCTGCCTCGAACGATTCGTTATCCATCGAAGCAGCGTATCGAGGACAGAGGGCTTGGTGATGCCACAATTTTCAATAACCGGATAGATACTACTTTTTAAAGGGAGCCAAAGTGTTTCATGACTCGAATAACCTGAAACTCCGGGGCTCCACTTTGTTTTATCAAGCGAAACCCACTCGCGGGCATGAATTATTGTTTGTAAATGCAATGCATCACGGAGGTGGGTGTTTGAAACTTCTGTCCTACTAAAATTCATGGTGCTGGTATGATGAACGAGGGGATGCGCGCGACAGAGAATTTTGCCGGAGCTTTGTCGTGTGAATTATTACACTAGTACTGATTAATGCTGTTCTAAGGCGAGTCTACCTTAGTAGCGTTAGTATACTTCAGTCTGCGCGCCAGAACATTGGCAAATATTGGCTGAAAGCCCAGCCACCTTCCCCCTAAAGGAGTCCACTTCAACGGACACTTAACCCCATCAAGTTCGGACCTTGGAACTCATTACTGACGGATCATTTAGTTGCAGTCTTCTTTTCTGAGTCTACATCATTACATCTACATTATGCTTACTAGTGTGGAAAGCTGGCGATACCACAATATGAAGTTTGATTCCGTCGCTACCTAGGGCAGTTGGTATCTGAATCATTCGCCCGTCAAGGGAGATGAGTGCTGGTCGTGACAGGTTTTCGCAACAATAACATGGGCCAGGAATAAGAGGACTCATCGTTGTAGTACGACCAGAGGCTACACTCGGTGTATGGACGGGCACGTCGGTGAAAAGCTCGATTTAACGCGCTCCATCGAGCTGGAAGCTCCGCGAGCCAATGCAAGCTCAACGAAGCAGAGACTGACGACCCGTACGCGTACACGCGGTTAACCTCAATGCATTTCGTCCTCTTTTCTATTTGTCCTCTCACCAACACACCCCCTTGACCCCAGACCGTCCGTCGGTCGACCCGTTTCGTGATTAAAACCATCGGACGGTTAACTTCGATACATCCGCGGATCGCGTAACGCCAACGTGATGCTATCTCCATTGAGGTAGCGCATTAGCCGACAGGTGAGTCGGGAATCCTTGAGGCGGAAAGGGGAATATAAGTGGGTGAATGCAATTAGATAACGAAACTGAACCAAAGGAATTTGTTCTTTTCGATAATTTTAAGGAATAGTTGCAGTCCTTAGATCTTAAATTGTTGTGATCTAACGATACCGTGAGAAGAAGGCATTCATAATAGAATACATTCCACCACTGGAAGCGCAGGAGTTAAGTAACACGTGCTGAAAGTATACGTCGTCTCAGAGAACCGGCAGAATTTATATGCATATTCACGGCACGTATAACATAGTTCTTTGAAGTTCTTTCTGCGGGTCACTTTTTCAAGGTGGCAGAGAAAAAAAGAATGCACACTTGAAATGTTCCCTAGTGCACCTACAGCCGCTTGCTCATTCTCCGAGAGAATGCAGACCGAGGATGGCTGACCTCTTTGATGAAATGCATGGTCAGGTCAGAATTGCTCGCTACGACACGTTTTGAAGTGGTTTCCTCTGTGGAGTACCTTTGTCGACAGTCTTCAAATGAATATTTCAGGACTATTTAAGCCTTTCCTATTCACGTGGTGGGAGTATGACCGAAGTATTGGCACGGAATAAAGTATCAGTGTATGCCTTTTTTTGCAACTCATGGGTAACTCGTGATATCGTATAAATTGTTTTTCGTAACTACAATTGCCTCTACGGTTTAATAACGGAATGGTTGCTGTCTGTACAGAGGGTGGGCGGGCAACAACATCCCGATGAAACGTAGCAGTATTGTATAACGTAAATTCCCGGCTCGCGTTGCAGATTGTAAATTACTCGAAGTTCTTTGTATTAAGCAGATTGTGCGGCGTGCTTCGTGTTTAAAAGCGAACTTCGCGTGAAACGGCATCAAGAAATATGAATAAGCGTCAGCTGCATTTCAGGAACTGAGAGAATTTCGTTTCTTACGGAGTACGAAACCTCCGCCTGCATCCTTTACTTTCTGGTTACTCCACCACTTGTCAGTTTTTTCGTCTACCTCAAGAACAAACGAGGGGGAATTTCGTGAGGCACGAAGGAGAACTCCTGACTAACGGCAACCCGAATACATCTAGGTACGAGCTCTTGCTCGACTCGTTGACGATCAATTTGCAGAATAGACGGACGGCACTTCAGCTGCAACCTGTTCGACAGGTTGGCATTAGCTCCCTTTTTTAGAAAAACCTTGTTCCTCGTAGGAGATCGACGGTTTGATCGGATTTTCGATCTATCCAGCCAAGTGGAACTTTGAAATCCGTTGATTATAGGTGATGTAAAACTTGTGAACCGAGATTGCAAGTAGGGTTTCATCCATCACCTTCCAAAACTTTAAAAATTCATCCACTGTCGTTCAGAAAATTCCTGTCGACCAGTTTCACCAACATAGATTTTATTCTCCTGCAGAATTTACATAATTCTCGCCGTTCCTCATCCCGCCCATTGCTAAATGTAATTAGTTCATCCACATTTCCGGAAATATTAATGGGAATACAATTTTCAGGCTCAATGGATCCGTCCGGAATCGTACGGTTCGTGGTCAGGCAGAACCCAAAGTTTATTAATCCCGATAATGATCAGTTGATAATTAGTTCCATAGATACTGTCTGCTACACATGGCTGTAGAAAATTAAATTTATATGCAGCTACTGGAAACTGAATGGGATATAATTATCATTAGAACAGGAGGGAGTCCATTGTCACTAGTTTCTGTCTCAAATAACACCTAATCCGGGTGGTCCCGCCCCTGGCAGCTCCCACACCAAGGGGTGGAACAAAGAATAGTTGCTTGCTAAGTTCAAACAGCCAATTAATTTTGTTCCGAGTATATAAATTACACTCTCAACGTACTAATCTTTCATGTAGAATTCGCCGATCGTATTCCAACAAATCGCCAGCAATAATGCTTCCTATATTTCATTTCTCGTGCCATCGATTGGCCCATTGAAAACAATGCAGAGTAGTATTCAATAGAATAGGAATAAATGTCGCACAATCCAACAACTTTCCAGATAGATCCCCGAAGCGTGTGGTGGCGGATCGCCAACGGGGTCAAAGTTGTAAATTTCTTCCCCTCGTTTTTGAAAGGTGAACGATCTACGCCGATTTACAGTCCATCGAAGCAGTTAATTTCCTCGACACGTCAGTAATTTCGTGCGAATTCTCGGAATGCTGTGTGATACGCACGATGCAACTGCACAGAAGGGCACCTTAATCAGTGCTGCAGGAGTTTATGATTCGCCCAGCTTGCGCTGAAGCTGAGAGCTTCGCGACTTTTACGACCATGTTATTATGTTATTGAAGCCCATGGCACCATGGACGAACTAACATTAACGCAGAGTACTTAAAGCTAGGCAGGTGACTGTAATTAGGATTCCATTTGTCGTCATTCCTTTCAAATTTTAATACTGGAGGCATGTTCTTTCTCTTTCCTTCCAAGGCTTTCGCGGAAAGAACCAAGGGAGATCCCAAATTTTGCCTAAATTTTAAATGTACCCTGCAATGCAGAGAGTTTGTACCAATATTTGACTTCGAGGAAGTCAGCTCGAAAATTCTATATACTCCACCTCCATCCAGATGTACCGAAATCTGACATCTGCGGAGCTTATAACTTGGAACGAGATTCGGAGTATTGGACGTAGGAGCTTGGCAGGGTAACAGGTCTGAATCCTATATCAGGATTCCGAGAAATACGGCCTGCGCCAGCTAACACTACTGCAATATATATATATATATATATATATATATTTAATGACAAATATGTATAAAACCCGGTACAAGGGTCCTTAGTTCGTGCAGCACTACAGCTCAGAACAAAAATATCTTCAGAAGGAACACAGCATACTCTGCCTTGAGCTGTTAAAGCCTACACAACCTTCTACTCCGAAAGAAGTAAGGCGATATCCTATTTGTCAGCCATTAAACCCAGCCCCATCACCTCATACAAAGATTATAATGGCAGATAGCTCCCATAGAGCATAAAGGATGCCTCTTTCGCGAGACCAACATCAGCATCCGATCCATCAGCAATCTTATCGCAAAAATTCCGACTCCCAGTCGTTCCATGATGTCTCGCTGCCCCAAGAATCTAGTCTTGCGAAATTAGCTCGCTTCGAGTGCAAAGTTCAGATCTCCTCCGTCCTTCAATCTCTCGGCTGGTTCATTGAGCAGCCGCTATGCTGTTCAATAAAAAAAAACAGAGCGCGGCCGGCCTTCTGCCATCGAGGAGAAAGATTATTGATGCTGTATCATCCGCTCTTTCCTTTCCATTATTACGTAACCAGCCTGTAGGAGGTTCGATCAGAGGCTACCATAGGCTGACGGCAATGATCGAAATAACGGGTGGGGTGAAGAGCACGCGGTCGCTACGAACACCGCGATACGTAGTCAACAGAAGAACACGAGCTTGCGTGCGGTGTGGCTGCTGGTCGGATTCGCTTAGTGTTGCGTCTGGAGGATCCTGCGACGCGGTCGAGACGCTGAACTGTTGGTCTATAACCTGTAGTTGTGGTAGACTATGTTCAAGTGGTGAACACTGAACTCGAAGTGCTCCCTTGATCTGCATTCCACAGTTGTTATGATTTTCACTACTTTCACTGGAGACCAATGAACTCTGAACATGGGCAGGTGACTGTGATAGTGCATAAGTCAGTCTCAAGGTGGTGATTCGCTTCGAAAGTACTTTTACCCTCAGCGAGTGAGTATTTCTAAATTATCTGAATCATGTTCAATATGGAATATTCCTGTTTACATGTCGTATGTCAAATTCCATGCCGATTCAAAGAAACAATCCCAGGGTCCTCTATTTATTTACAAGTCACCCAATGTCATGGATAGCGTGTCGGATTATTTCAAGCACATTTAACACTTTCAATGTTTTCTCCCTTCTGCGAAGCTATTTCATGTTTTCTTTTGGAGCGAGTGGCGCTGTAGCATAAATTGTAATTGAGAGACATATTTTGCTTGAATTTCGAGATATGCAGAGCAGTATGAAATATTTTATTGCCACTGACACAACCAACGTCCTTTGCGAGCGTATTTCAGTCCGGTAGCTTATGTTTGTTGTAGAACCAGCGACCAGGCAGCACAAACAAGCAATATTTGCAGCGCTCAGCTATTTGGAGTTAATACGAGTTTCGCGAAGTAAAGTTAAACGTAATTTCGTATTTTCTAAACCGTTAACTCCTCCTTTCACAGAATATTTTGTATCTATTCCATTTGCTATTCCATCTTTTTTCTTTAAGAATATACGATCTATATTTGTCCATTAATTAATCTATTTCATACGAATTTTTATCAGCATCGTGTTTTCTGTTGGATATATTGCGATAGGTTGTTCGCAACCTTTGACCGCGACTTGCATAATTAAAGACGACCTAAATGGACGATAATAATATCCGTCGAGTAAATAAACGACGCGCGCGTCACTGAACTGATAGCGTGATGGAAACAGTTTGTTTAAGTTTTCTCAGCTGTGTTTGACGTATCGCGTGTACATATACACACACATGTTGCAGATATTCGCAATGAACCGATACTAAAGAAATTTGAATTTTGTTATGCCAGAGTCGCTTGATCTTATTCCTTTGCGAAAATAATTCGATTTTTTTGTTTTATATAGCGTAATGCATCTCTTTAATGGCTATACACTGTTATATATTGATCTAAAGTGGAATCGATAATTGGATTTTGTCACCATTTAGACCCTGGATAACTGTGATCTCTTCTTTCTATTACTCATAAATATATGTACGCTCTTTAGAATGCTTTTTATGAAATATGCTCGTTTTATCGCGAATTCCAAAGGTTAAACAGGGAACACACACATATTTTGGGGAGATATTCATTATCTCGTGATTACAGTTTTGCATTTTGCATTAATTAAGCTTCAAAGGAACACCAGGCGTCCACAGCTGGTTAGGTAATACATATTAACGTATTTATATGGGAATGGTTAATTTATATGCAAAGATATTTTTTATGCTTGCTGGACGTCGACACTTTCAGGCATGCAAGCTTCAATCAACGGTGTAAAATAACGTACCATCGGGTCAATTTTTACAGAACCAGTATTCACGAGTGTATTTCCTATACCAGATCTTTTACAAAGCTCTTTTAGAACTCGGGGCAAAGTATTTCGAATGCAATAAATTTCGTTCTCACTTTGAAACCTGCCAGTCGGAATATCATGGATAATTCATCAAATCGGTGAACGTTGAGCGCATCGATATCGGTTTAATCGGTGCATCGACAGAACGTTATTAAATCTGTCGAGCGTCGGGATCGGTGCCATGGAGAAAGACAAACGGTGCCATACGTAATCAATATGCGTCGTTCCGCCAGTACAAGTCGCCAAGTTCCGTAATATAATACGAGCTCCGATAAATCTCGCCGCAATAGACATGACGATTGATCGGTTAAAGGACCAATACATCGCGCGAAGTCCAATTCAGGTTCTACCTTAAACGGGTGGGTGGAACACCTTGCCCACGGTTCCAACGCTCTCGAAGGAGCCCGATATTACGTGTTCACAGGATTAAGTGGACTCCGAGAACACTAGTGCTCCAGAGTACTAGTGTTCCAGTGCCCTAAATTTTTAAAACCGTGAGCTATCAGCGAACTCGTGTCTCAGAGTCCTACAATTTAAGAGTTGTAGAACTCTGGTAATTTAATATTTATACCACAGTCTACGTCCTGCAATTCATTACCCTGTCCATACGCGGGAAAGTAAACCGCGGATCAACCAGGAATGCGATTAATTAATGAAACTAACTGTAATAGCATCACGCATCATCTGGTAACGGATCGATAAATTGTTAGCAAGGTGCCAAGGCAAACTTATTACTGTTCAATTGTTCCCTCCGGCCATTTTCACCTTCGGCTATCCGGCGGCCGGGTCAATTAACGAATGTAATTAACGTCCATGTCTATGTGCTTGTTTCAAGCATCGACGTTCGTTTCGATATCAGACAGATTGACATCGCCGTACACTTCTCGTTCTTGAGGCGAGTTCTGTCTGATCGAATCCGAACATTACTTGATAATTACGCAATGTGGTAAACGCTGTTTTACCTTAGTACACGGTATGTCGTGTTTCACCGATGCAAAAATAGAGCCTACAAATTCCATTAGCTCGAGTACATACGCATCAGCCTCGCGAATAGGACGGATGTGGTTTCGAGTGCCGTTCTACGTCAGCCCCAAATCTTGGCTTCAAGTTGAGGGAACGTTAAGCGTACTGCGATTCGATTGATCCGTGTAATTATTTGTGCCACAAAGTCAATATAAATTACCAGAATCGAGAATATAAAGAGTTGGTAGAGAGGCACTGTACCTTGCTTTATTGTTAGTAGTCTGCTACATCATTGGAAACTTAATATTCTATTCTAATAGTGATCGATGATGGGAGGTCCTCCAAACTTGGGTGGTAGATAATAATACTACGGGTCTTGGAGGTAGCTACATGAGAGGTTTTCGAAGTTTCTCGAGGCCTTAAACTGGCTTCCAGGACTGGCAGGTACACTTTTCTGAGTACCCGTATATCAAGTTCTTAACAATAGGAGGGCGGAAGTTCTCTCACTGTTGAGGAAACCGGATAATGGCGTAGCTAGGCGTAAAGTTGTATGCGCGGGCACACTCTCCTCAAGCTGACAGCAAGTTTTCGGTGGAACTATTGTCGTGGAGGGATGGTACTTAACCTTCTTGAGGTCAGGCTAGGGTGGAAATGTCAGACTTCGCTTATTAAAGCTTTAGGAGACATTAACTGATTAGAAGTTTCGCTAGCACAAGTGCTTCAACTTGAAACCTTGTAGGCTTATAGCCTTGAAGCCTTCAAGGCTATAGAAGATGATTTTTAGGTATATCGAATGTCTGTATCTTAAAACTTGCATATCCACCCTTATTGGCCCTAGGCACCTTACGAGCCCACGTGAATGAGTACAGACAAATTCTTGAGCACGTAGACTGAGTAGGTAATGGATTGGTATGACCGTGGCATAAATTTTCAAGTGTATGCAAACTGAAGAACTTTGAAACTAGCTCTGTGTAAGTGCCTCGAGAGTAACTATTTATTAGTGGTAAACCTGGTAAAATCGTCGAAGGACTATCCAACATGTTTCTTGGAAATCAATTCTCCGATCAGCGTTTCCGGACCTTATAAGCGAGTGGGAGGATTTATGCATCTCCATAAAACGTCACGTAGCCCCACATCCCATGGGGGCTGGTTGCGTCAATGTTCGTCGCGATCGAGAAACCTGACGCTAACAGCCTTGCTGAAAATTTACGAGGATAGGCGCGCCACTATCGCATGGCCTTATTCAGTTAATCCCTTTGGTTACTGTGGAAATTCCATTTCAAGCAGAAATCCCCATGCACTTTGTAACAAGTCATTACAGCTCTAATTTGGTATCTTCTAATATTTAGTTTCTGTGGTTCTCTATTTCTGAGTACTCTGTATCGGATTTCAGAGGTAACGTAATGCGCCATTACTAATGGCGTTTATGGCACCGCATAAAAGGTGATGGCCTCCAGTCTATTATTTCAGCCCACTAAGCCACAATGTTGGCCACATAAATATTTCGTAATCCCATTTCAGCGAACGCGAGCGTCCTTTATTGTTGGTGACATCGACAGATGTCAAATAATACCTGTCCTTGGACAAACATTTTTTTGGCGTTATTACGTCACCGACATCCTTGATGCGGGCGGATTAATATCGGCGCTATTGCTTGAAATAATGAGAAAGCTAGCCGCGGCGTAATACAAACGGTAGGGCGATAATGATGGGCGTAAAAGTAGCAACAGCGATGAAGAAGTTCTATTTAGGCATTAGTTTGCCCTAGTGCCGAACAGCTTTAACAATTTAAAATCTAAGGACTTAAGATCCCAGGAGTTCTATGACTCTCACGGGTCAGATCTCTAGTGTACTTACTAGGATTCCAATTGTCTAGAGTCTAGTGCTTTAGGATTCTGGGAATTGTGTTCCAACAATCTAGTTAGCTAGTAACTGTTTAGCTGTCCAAGTACTCAGTTTTAATTATATAATAGCCAATACGGCAGCATTACATAGCCCTATCTCTTGCACAATGCACACACTTTCAAGTAGGCAGTTCCCAAAGAAAGAGCGCATCCAAGTTTCCAAGTTAAACCGTGGGAATATCCCATGGTGCATTCCGTCTCCGAACGATTCAGTATTCGTTTGAAAAGAAATCGCGTTCAACGGAAAATAGAGAAAACCCGATTGAGGAGGAGGACTCGCAGAAGCCCCCAACGTTGATCGAATTGGACAAACACCTTTTTACATTACACTTCGTCGAATACGCAGACACCGATCGTGACTACGCTTACGGGCAATGTACTTTACATATGCTTGTGAATGCGTGAATATTACGGTAAATACTCTTACTTACCTTTGCAATCGTTCGAAAAACAATTTCTGAAACAGGTATGTGAACAAGTAACTTAAAGTCTTAAAGTCTTGTCGAGTCTAATTTGTATAGCCTTAAGTTCTAAAATGTCTGATCTTGACCACGTCGATAAAACCCAATTCAGCACATACATCTCTTTGGCAGAACTCCATTCATTTATCGCTTCTGAAATTTTGAAGGAACCACAATAGCGGCCCTCTGTTGGTACCTTTTCTAACGTAATTTCTCGACGAGTTTTAGGTTTAAATGTTTATTCTACCTAGTACCTGGCGTAGGTTACAGATCCTCCAGCAAGTCCCAAGCGATCTGATTTCACGGGGATGCGCAACGCGTTTCCTGGTGTTCACGCGTCGAACTCACCGTTGAATTTCCTGAGGGCCTCGTACATTACTGCCGAGTAGAGATCCAATTTCCGAAAGAGCGCACCAAGCCCCCAAAGACCATTCCTGTATCTAGCCTAGTGTTCGAACCCGTTCCATTAACGCTGTTAAGACGTGGATTTGGGAAACATCAGCGACTTGTTCACTTCTAGATTTATTGAAGGCAAACATGAGGTGTATACTATTAATTCATTATTCTGCGACTGGCAGTTTCAAACTTCCAGCAGAATTTGCGGAAAATTCTTCCTAGTTAGAAAATTCTTCCTAGACTAGGGGTCGGCATGCTAGTAGCACGTTAACTTGGGGTACGTAGCAGGCGTTAACTTATTGCACAAGACGCCACTTGTACACATTCATTGATGTAATCAGCCCAATGAAAATAGTGGAATGAGAACTGATCACTCCTCAAATTCATCATTCTGCACTCCAGTTCGCCCGAAAATTGTTTCATCGAATTCGGTAGCTTTCGTTGATTGAATTACTAATGTGAAGTAGGACGTAGAGTGGGAAGTGGAGTGGAAACTAGACTAATACGTGAGCTCGTCGAACAGGCGCGAAGCATGTGTGCTTTTTGCGTTCGGTAGACTGTTATGCTCGCGTGTGCAAGTGAACGAGGCCTGTAAATCAGACAGGTGCAAGCGCGTCGGCGACGCAAAACGCGACGCGATGCACATTCCGGTCCGTTACGTGCTCGTCGTACGTAAACGCAAGAACGAAGTATCGTTTTTCTACTGATCGAGGCACTTTCATCCCACGATCTTTCATCCACCAGTTTTCACTGCGAACGACAGCCAACTGGCTGTGAAAAAGCAATTAATGCAATCGTCGCACTAAGTGGCACTGCAACATGGAGGTATGTATCTCGGAGTCACTTCCATGTACACTGCCTGACCTCGCGATTATCAAGCCTGTCATCCATTTGCGTTTCCTTTTATCATAACCGCGATAGGAGTCGAGCTCGAAGGACTTGCAGTATAGTTTTGAGGCGAAGAGTCCGGATAGTTGCGTCAATGTGGCGCAGATTCTTTTGGCGATGAGTGAGCTATGATGTGCCTTGGTTTCGTGAAAGAATCCTCGATTCCTGTATGAATTATTGGAACATCTGTCTGTGCGCACTTGTTTCACAAAGGGGATACAGACATATACTTTGTATACCCCAAGCTTATACAACTGGGGTGACGTTGACTACCCTTGTTCGAACTACTGAACATAGTTTATACTAGGTATTAGGTACTTTTTGCTTATTCAACTTTTCTTCCGTTTGTTTTTAGATTCACCATCTTCCATGCCCCACTTAACTGACCACTTCGTCATACCTCCCGTACTTGGTACTAGGTCTGGGTTAGCTTCTATACTGCCTACTACTAGGTCAACTGGTGGTGTCATTTCACACAACCCATACAATAGAAAGGGTGACATCCTTTGACGCCATAACCAAAGTTTTAGACTTTACATAGCCACAGCCCCAGGAGAAACTGATCCTAGTAGACAGGCATATCGTTACCATTCTATACATACAGTAAATCCTACCGCTTCGCTCACTCTGACGCAACGTAGCACAAAAATTATTCCTGTCGCGCCTTCAGACAATTTGTGGGCGCGGTAATGATTCGATTTTTTGCACTCTGTCGCGCTGCAACCATTTCCTGCTACACTTGTTCCATTCCATTGCATCTTGCACACTGCCTTATGAGTCTAGGACGTCCCCGCGCAAAAACAATGAAACGACGTGCGTTCCAGGTAGAATAACACGCGTACACGTAAGACGACGCACGTGTCATGGATATTTTTCGTTTCAGACCGTATCACTACAATGAAGTAGAGTGAAAATGGTTGAAAAAAGGGCGATCTTCTGACTTTACTCGTAATGTATCAGCCCCATTCATAGCAAGTACTTCCTTTCAAAGTAGAGATTCCGTAGAACTTTCTCAGTGAACCCTGCATAACCCTATCCTTCTGTTATCGTGACTTCTTAAACTTGTATCCTGGAGCTACAAAGCAATCCTAAAAACTTCATGCACTCGTATCACCCTTGCTTCCGAGGTGTTTAAGGCTCCTAAAGAAATTCATGAAACTGGTACTCACGTTTCAGCTGGTAGTTAGGGCACTTATGTTTTGGGTCTCTACAGTTCTATTAGTTCGTGACATCTGGATTTTTTTAATCCGTTTCATTCGTATTGCCACTGACTCCAAAATGAAATATACGTAGATTAAACGGGTCAAGGTACTTTGACTCCTCAAAAAAGCGATAATTTAATAGCAAGGAAAATATTTTTTCCTCTCAAACCGCTGTTCCGACCGTCGATCTTGTCTCCGAGGGTTAGAGGCAGCAAGCGTCAATTTAAATTTCATATTTTCGTCATTCGAAGCGACGCGATCTCAATTGCAAATCACCGCTCCTCCAAGAGGCATATGCTCTGCCCCGTGGACGATTTAATGAGCTCTGCTCCCCGGAGGCTGAAACTTCCGTCTGAATTGCTCGCAAAACTCTACGGCTCGATCGCGACCCACTACATCACAAATATCGCGGGAATCTGGAATTCCACGAGCATTTCGTAATTTTTCTCCCATTTTTATTCATTCCTGTGGATTGTCGTTCATCTCATGGTATAAATTGATATATCCTCGCCATGAGGTTGGTTCCAATAGAACTAAAAGCATTATTCTTTGTCTTTTGTTGAAAAGAAAAGAAAAAAATAGATGTACAATCGCTTGTTTATAGTAGAGGGCGAGCTATTCGTGAGAATAACACAGTATCACGGCCCAGTGCCTAGTCTATCGTTGCTGTTAATCAAACGTCCCTGGAAAACGAGCTGAAAGACCGCGGTTTATTTTAGAATACGAGATTTCAACAGTACACGAAGTACGAGTCCAATTTGCGTTTGACATTTAATCGGCATAACCCGCCCCACCTCCCTTTGTGTTTCCGCGCCACTACGTGTGACAGTGATCATCGATACGATTCGAGAATTTTCTTGTTTCGTGACTGTTACCGAAAATTCGACCACTAGCTCTCAGTCGTAAGTCTGCTGAGTGCGCGTTAAAAAAATGATGTACTTCAAGTTTGTGCCCCAGCTCACTCGTTTTACGATTATGC
The DNA here is from genome assembly GCA_944738655.2 of Andrena hattorfiana. Taxonomy (NCBI): domain Eukaryota; kingdom Metazoa; phylum Arthropoda; class Insecta; order Hymenoptera; family Andrenidae; genus Andrena; species Andrena hattorfiana. Next base: position 2,051,594 of record OX122895.1, read on the forward strand.
AAAATATATGATTACGACCCTTTCTACTCCAGAACTTAATGTGCCCGACACAGTTCCAATCGTAAATTATATACGCTGTTTTATACCAGCGAGGAGAGATTTGCTAATATTTTAACGATAATACTATGAACAGATACGATAGAGGGGCCACATAATTGGAGCACAGTTATTTACAGCCGTGGTGAAAGAGTTAATAATTCTTTACGGCTGTTGGCGTTTAATATAAACCGGTTAAGGATTCGCATCAAAAGATCTACCTACGCGTATACATAATTCATATTGCATCTTCCATACTTTATATACACTGGTACGTGGTGAACATTCGTTTCGAATCAAATATTCATAAGCTTCGTAAAAAAATATTTTCGTGCCGGTATTTTGATCCGCAAACTCTCCAAAATCATGTTTAAAATCTTATATTAATTGAAATTTGAGATAAGTAGGGCCAAATGACATTATAGAAACCTAGACATCAGCTACATTGCTCCACCAGTAGGTGATTCTAGATTGCACCATGATTTCTACCTGAAACTTGGTTTCAGGCACACCGCCATCGATGAAGAATCGCCAGGATCCATCTCTAAGTCGTTGCCGGTGCTTTCACCCGACTTGAGGGACTCCTCGCTGAATGCACCGCTGGACTCCACGACAAACATCGTATTTCCATTAGACACTAGCTCTGCTGCCGAGCACTTATCCTCGATTCAACAATTCAAGCCGAGGAAACCTGCTGCGGCATCTACGGAAACGGGCAGGTTCTGGTGTCCACAAGGGGCAGAGCCGCCATCGCTAAGTTTCGTGAGCAGAGTTCAGGATTCCCGCTCTCCGGGACAAGAATCGATACTCGCCAGGCAGGAAAGTTTCTCGAGGAAGTTATCAGGACTGGGAAGATCAAAAGATCGCCGCATAGAAAGATTCGGTGACCCAGACGGCAAGGTGCCCATCACGTTGCCTTCCAAGGAGTCCACTTTGGGGACAAAAGAACGCGAGGACTCATTCAAGATTCCATCCAGTCCCGAGGACCTGTCCGACCAGGAAATTGTCGAGGTACGAAAGGACAGCGCGCTATTCCTTGAAGAAGCAGAGGGACTGCCAACCCTTCGCAATATTCTGAAGTCTAGGGGATCTAAAATCATTAGGCCCAGGAGGGAGAGCAGCGGCTACGCCAGCAACCTAGGCACCTTCGACGAAGACAGGCGGAGCTCCTCATCTACGGACATACTACAGGACCTGTCCTTCTTCCCGAAGGAGAGACGGAGATCGTCGACTGGCCCCAAGCGACTGAACTCAAGGGTACTAGTTGGCAGGGCTGAAGAAAGTCTAACCGAGGAGGTCGCCGACTTAGTGACTAACAGGATGCCGACTACGGAAGTGCACAGGAAAGTGTCCAGCGTAGGACTAGACATGCCGAATATCGACGAGGTAAAGGAGGCGCTGAGAGAAGAAGTACCCTCCAGGCAAGCCTTAGACAGTCTGTGTAACCGCGTGAAGCACGTAACTGTTGGTGAGTACTCCCGAATACTAACTGGTTAGATAATAACCCCTACATGGCTAAGCTTTGAAATTCAATATGCTGCTACTGAGGTATGCGGCACTTGAAACTGTAGTCGTAGGAGCAAAATTGGATCGCTGGTTTTGGCAGAAAATTGGGGTATCCGAAGTTGAGCTTTAATGTATCCTAGTTTGTTGGCGAACAAATACTGTGCAGATAGACGATGTCATGTTGGTGAATAAATGGAGTTTTCGTCAAAATAGTTCCTCGACTGTACGAGAACATACTTTTACGTTCAGTGCTAGTCGTAAAGAGGATATGTTCAAATCCATTGTATTTCTTTTCACAATGCCCGTGATTGCAGCTCGTAAAACAGTTTTATCAACTACTTGATGCTCCCGCACGCAAGTTTAACAATTGAACTTACCTAAACTTCGTAACTCAAACTCTCGCAGAAAGAGTGCTCTCTATAAAATTAAGCAGATTATCTTAAAACTAACTGAACTTGCGGCTCACTCGGATCGAGGAAACTCCAAACCAACTTTGTTCCCATGGGATAACACACTTTAAATCCTCTTTTCCGTATTGCAGTCCGCTTAGCATGTATCTTCGCGGCACTACAATAATGATAAGGCACTTACTTTAAAGTCGCTCACAGGAGGGTCGTTTGAGACCCTCGATGTCTTATCTTTGTCATCTGAAGGCACTACTTCTTTACCTTCAAAGAGACGTTATTCCTTTAATTGAATTTAGAAATATGACTTAAAGATGCATGCCAATAAACTGTCAGAACACAATCACTTTTGTTCGCCAGACGAATTGTCCACACACTGTCGCCTGCTGGGAGACACAACAGACACCAATGTTTCACTGAGAACTGAGGTAGAAGTTCTAAGTGCATCAGAGACTTGCATCACACCAAGACTGCAAGATACGTCTGCAGGTGTTATTGACACGTCCTTCAGTGAACCGATCAATCGGCTCTCGACTTCGCCAACGTCCAGGAACATGTTGAATCGAGTGGTTCATCAACGTGTTATCCCGTTCTCCCCGAATTGGAATGCCCGGAGTGTCGCTGAAGATATCGAAGAGCCCAATCAAGGCTGTGATCGATTAAAACTTAAAGTCGGCGTCGTGAGATCTGGGGCTGCTGCAGCGGACGAGATCAGGATCGACGAACCTGCGGATTGTTTATCAAGCAAAGTGATCAGAGAAAAAATAACTGATCTCTCTACAGATAACAAGCAGTTCAAGGTTCGTCCTAAGTCGATCAAGGTGTACCAATTACTGTCAACCCACTCTGACGACAGGATAGATGGCGAGCTACATTCGACGGGCAGAAGGATATCCCTGCAGATGTCAAAACAGGAAGACACCACTCAATGTGTATCATCTGCAGAGTCTAAGGATGACGTGGCTCTGCGTGAACCAAGGACTTTGATGCACAGCAGCAGTGATTTAAGTACCCAAACGCTGGCATCTATTGAGATCACTGACGATTCCCAGGTCAGGAAGTTGTCCTCACCTGGCGACGTGGGTACGAGTCAGAGGTTCCTTGGGGACGCGTCTAATGTTACAGTGAGGCCTATTTATCCTTACTGCCCGTACTCCCCTTATGGGAGCCCTCAGGGATCGCCCAGGAACAGGAGGAGACCCCTGAGAGAGAGCAGAAGGGTCTCCATTGACAATAGACAAGGTGCTCTGCAGTTAAACCAGTACAAGCTCCTGGATAATATTGGGCAGGTGAGTTTAAGTGACGTTTTTACCGTTACAACTAAGGAGGTTGTTGCGAGATGTTAATTTGATGTGGATCGAGGGGATGAGTAGAAAAGGAGGGGATTTAGGTGGCGAATTTCGTTCTGGGAGAATAAAGACTCCTATCGAAAGTCCAACTTTCCTGCAACAATTTATTTTAACTGGTTCATACAGAATTCCATTCGCGCAAAATTCCCTCATCAAAGATATTAACCAAGAAAAAGCGAAAAGGTTAGAACGAAACATAGTTTCAGAAGTTTCCCTCATCAGCCGGAGTCACTAAGGTGAATTCTGGATGCCGTTCCAACTGGAGCAGGAGGTAGAGACTTTTTCAAAGCTAAAACGTGTCGTTCTAAGCTTTTAAGTTTCTTGTTGACTATTCAATCTGCCTCACTGGTCGTGTCCTTTCAAACTATTCTCGAAGTTGAAATTAAATCGCCTCCACCCGAGCAGCCAGTGCAATTGATAAAAAAAATAATCTTCCTACATCGTTACAACCGGGTGATAAGTAATGAATCACTCGATGACCTTTTGCACAAGGCACACATATTGTTAGAGCGTGCATGTTGATAGTAGCAGCACTCGAGCGTGATCTCGCGAAAAGCGAAATACAAGGGGTTCAGAAGAAATGGCCAGTAAACCGCTATTACTTTAAAGTCGCTCACAGAAGCTCACTCTAATGTTGAATTTTTCAAATGGGGAAAAAATTATTGCGTCTACAGTATCAGCGATTTCGGTAAAACCAAACTCACTACAATATACAAGCGAGAAAAATAAAAGTTGAGCAACTGCGTTTTTCATGCGTGGCATCGTCCGATGCAAAAGCAATAACGCTGTTATGAAATGGGGTAAATAACGTCGTTGGTAATTTAATGGAAACCAGCTACACGCACGCACTCTTCTGTCAGTTATTGGCAATATTTCATTCCCTTCGTAGCCAACCTCGTTCCAATCCTCTCAAAATATTCGCCTGAACATGGCAGATTAATTAAAACGAGAGGCGTTACCGTACGATGGTCCTTTGGCAACAAAAAACTATGAATTAAACATTTCATTGCCCTCTTACGGACAAAAGTTGGGAATGGAACTATCTCGAACACAGTTGTGAGGCGAAATTGAGAAGAATTAATCTCCCTTAAGTGAAAGAAGAGTGGAGGCCGCGTTATTTGGTATCAGGGGACCTTATTACACCATCTCATTGCCTTTGTCACAGGGCTCCTACGGCATCGTGAAATTAGTTTACAACGAGGAGGATGAGACCCACTACGCGATGAAAATTCTCAGTAAGAAGAAACTGATGAAGAAAGCTGGTATCTTCGGTAGAATGGCTCCTGGTAGAAAGGGAATTGCCAACCCTTTGGCGAAGGTCTACCGGGAGATCGCATTGCTGAAAAAATTAGATCACCCCAACGTGGTAAAGCTAGTGGAGGTGCTTGACGACCCAGACGAGGACAATCTTTACCTTGTCTTCGAACTGGTTGAGAGGGGTGAGATCCTTGAGATACCCACCGACAAGCCTCTGGATGAGGAGACAGTCCGGAAGAACTTTCGTGACGTAGTGATGGGAGTGGAGTATCGTAAGTGTCTCTAAATATCTCTACGATTCAGAGAATGTAACAAGAATCGGGCTAGTTTGAAGTTGAAACAGTTGGGTAGACAATTTGGAATACACTCTCTATTACACACTTGAAGTAGTTCATATAATAGTTAAATCCATGTTGATGCTTTTATCAAGTGTTTCGCAACACATCTCATAATTAACCATATCGACGTCAGTACTGGAATTCGTTTTATCCCTTAGTAGTTTTCTAGTATATGAACTTGGATGTGATAATCATCACGTTACAGTTAGAACTTCTTTCTAACTTTATACGTTTCCTGGTGCTTTCTTTCGCAGTACACTACCATAAGATAGTCCATAGGGATATAAAACCAAGTAATCTACTCGTGGATAGTGACGGTCGCATCAAGATTGCCGATTTGGGGGTTAGCGCTGAATTGAGGGCATCCGGAGAATTATTAACCGGACCAGCCGGCACACCAGCCTTTGCGGCACCTGAAACAACAACACCTGGCGCCCATTATTCCGGAACTGTGAGTACACCTCGCTCTATAAGACGATTACTTATTCGATTCTCAATTTTGGTCTAATTTTGGCTAGCAAACAGTCAAAGTGCAGTGTCAAACGTGCCGAAAAATAGCCGCCCTTCTTCATTAGTTTTGGAGCATAGAGCCCTCCGAGCATGTATTCTCTAATCACCGGTAATGACACCCTGAAATTCTCAGCAAAGTACTGGACGTGCAACTTGTTACACAATTAACCGCAATTACGGTCTGTGTTGTTTATTGATTTTCAGTTTCGAAGCAAGTAGATTCCCTCTTGACTTGTTACGTCCATTCATGGTCACTTTCGCCGTTGTCCTTGAACGCCAAGATTCATGCCAACAAGATGATTCATGGTAATGATTGAACAAAGTACAGTGATCCCTTCAAGTTAGTTTGATTCGGTTTCTGCTTCGTCTACCAATAAATTCCTTCTCAAATTTTAATTGAAGAACAAGGTTTCTGTAGTCAATTACTTATACATATAAATTCTCTCCATTCAACTGTGATATAATAATCTAAGCCTAATTTTTCAATTAAGTATTTTTCTTTCTTCTCTTTTTCTTGTTATCTAAATACGCTATTATGCATTTCTGCTGCACTGAACACCGAATTTCCCACAATTCTTCAATCACTTTTCAAGAACTGCCATTTCAAAGTCGTTGCATTAATAGCCTCACGGTCGATGCAACAATACGGAAAACTAGTGTAACAAACCAACCCTCTATTGAAAAGTTTGAGGACACACTTAATGTCTTCGCGCACGTACAAAAGCTACGATGCGAAAACTTATGAAACGAGTTTGCACACCCCGCCAAGTGACATCGATTTCCTTACATTATCGTAAAATATGCAAGTGAACTTGGAGTACGTAAAGTTGTTACTTGGGAAATTAGGTTAAAATACGACCAGCCCCCCTGTTCGGTAAAACGTGTTAACTACAACGAAAGTTCGTTCAGCATCACGTTCATAATTAACCAACAAAATGTTCATGGATAAAGCTAGACAAAGGAGAGTAGAACTTTATCGAGATTATCGACAATGTAGTCGTTCTTTAGAGTTTCTCATGTTACTCGAGGGCAACTTATACTTCCAGTAAAAGCAATATGCAAATGAAATTGCATAGTTAAAAATGTCATTAATTTTTGGCAGGATTTTTTAAATTGAAGGGGCAGTAGGAAAGAAGACGGTTAAATGCAGTAATTTCTCAAAATACTACATTACACAGTAAATTTCTTGACTTCTGCAAAATAATTGCATTTGCGAATTAAATATTATTACTCTATATTGATCAAATTTGAGCGCGGATCGTCATTCCCTTGGCCGGTATAGGATATCAATTCAGTATCAATTAACTGACTCATTGCTCCACGTATAGATGGCGGTCAATGATATTAGAAATGGCGACTGTCGTCGACGTCACCAAATGTGACTAACTGAAATTAATACATTTTTTCCTCTGTATTCCTTATATTTTATCTTCGTCTATGTTCCGTCTTTTATATATGAAATTTGCTATTGAGCGATAGTTGGCTAGAATTGATAACTGATAGTAGCCCTCTAGTGGATGCATTAGTCACCGCAGGCAACGTTGGTCATTTCCATCTTTGACTCCTATCGCGTCGGAACGTTTGATCTCGCGATTCGTAATATACGTGACGATATACAAAAGTAGTGAATTTCTTAAAATCAGTGAGGATTCCGTTAAATCATGATGTCATAGAATAACAGAATGTGCTTGTGAGTGAATGTGATGAAGGATCGTGAAGATAACAACGAAATACTGTAAGGGGCGTAGATATGAACAAAGCAGAGTTCAAGATGGCTGACGTTCTTAATGGAGCTCCAATTGGCATTATATACCTCCTGGCCGACAAGAATCATTCGTGGGCACTGAAAATAGGTCCCATACTTAGCAGAAGTAATATTTTGGCGAAAAACATGAAAAGTGGGGAACTAACACTAAAGCATGATCTGACATGGAACGCCGTAGAAATCGGAGTAACGTAGGAGCAACGTATGAGTGCGAAGATGAGAAAGCCTCTGAAAGTGTAATAATTGTTACGTATACTTAGTGTAGGAGAAATGTTGGGTACCACGTAGGTTCGTTTGAAGAAAATTCGAGCAACAATTTTTCAAGGTATTAAGGCTATATCCATCGATTAAGTTATTCTCGGAAAACAAGAGTAGATTACGAATTCTTTTCTATGGTAGTAGATTTGGAGTATGCGCACAACTGACATCCAAATTATGCTTATTTTTCTATATACTTTTATCTATAGTTTCTTGTCATATGTTTCAGTTGTGTGACATGTGGTCTATGGGGGTGACACTCTACTCTCTGGCAACGGGAAGGGTTCCATGGGATGGTGCTGGAAGCATAATCGGCGTCCAAGCAGCAGTTCGCACTGAACCGTTGAAATTCCCACAAACGCCGGTCCTCTCGTACGACCTCATTGAATTGATCACAAAAATGTTGGCCAAAAATCCAGGCGAGAGGATCACATTGGCAGAAATAAAGGAGCACAGCTGGTTGACCAATCATGGCACTGAACCACTGCCAAGTGAGGTTGACAATTGTCGACTTCCAGTCACTGTTACGGACGAAGAAGTAGAAAGAGTCGTTACTAGGATACCGAAATTGGACACCCTAATTCTCATCAAAACTATGCTAAAACAACATAGCTTTCAAGTAAGAGATAGCTCTCATCAACTGAAAATTCCTGAAGAACTCTTGTCTATTAAATGTTATCCATTCCGAAGCTTAATCAATAAATCGCGACGACATATTTGGGGCACTATTTTAACAATTTTTATCATTACCAGAATCCCTTTTTACCAAAGAAGAGTGGAAGAACAGCATGCGCAGACACGGTGATTGATGGCATAGAATTATGTGCGGCGGAAAGAGCCGAGGCGACCCTAGCATCGAAGAAAGGGATCAGGAACGCGAAAACCGAACGATTTCAACGAACTGGGAGGAGTAATTCTGCTCCAGATTCATATGACTGGCAAATGAATGGCAGGTAAACAATCTTAAAACATCAATCGCTTAAAGTTAACTATTTTTCGTGAGGCTTGAACAAGCAACGCCGAACCTAACGTAAAAAATCATAATCTAATTTCAAAATCTAGACCATCTCTAAGAAAAAAAACGTTGGGAACATTGTTTCACATATTTTAGTAAGGACTTCATAATGGCTCGTGGTAATTCTTTGTTCAGGCAAATATCCGTAGACAGTCCTCTACCTCCAGTAACAGAGGCGTCCACTCAAGAAACCGAAACCGAAAAACGGTGATGTTAAAGAGAATCTTGGATCAATTTGGGAAGGAACCGTGTACAATTGGTTCTTCGATGAATACGGTATGAGTTGAATTAATATGGAATGGATGAATGAAATTAATTGTTGAATTGTTGAATGGTTAACAGTCATTGATTATCTAAATGCTTCTCATGCGTTTAAAGAACGATTCGGGATCGAGAAACAAAGGGAACTGGTTATTCGAGTCTAAGGCAGATTACGTGAATCGCCTCATTTAACTTGCGTCAAATTACGCGATCGCGAGATACGTATAGCCCACTGTAATTTCGCCATAAGTATTTCAGAACGTACTCATTCGATTCCTCAAAATTGAAAGTAACGAATTTGCGAATAATTCAGACCATCGCCCGAAGGAGAGTTTGACGTTCCGTTTCTATATGGAGTTAGGCAAAGAGTGCTATGAAATCTTTAGTATAGACTGTGGTTTTAAATGAAAACAGATCGAATTATTCTCAGCTGAGCTGAAATCGTCAAACGTAGTTGTAAATCGTATAAGTCTTCAAAGAAAGAAAGACATTTTATGTCATGTCGGTTAATCCCTTCAAATCTTGTCCCATTTTTAATGAACCCAGTTAATAACTAGCTAATAAATGTTTGCACGAACAGAAGTGCTATGAAAATCAAAGAGATAGATAGAATCTCATGTTCATTTAATCCCTAGTTACTACTCGTTGCATTAGTAGCATCTTACCAACAATTGGCTGTGGTTATACATGAATATCGTTTATCCGAGGAAACGATGAACTTGCTCCTCGTACAAGGGATCAAGGCTGAAAGGATTAACGCGAAACGTGAAAGCCGTACGGCACTTTTTGCAATGGCGTTTTACTTAAGTGTGTCAGCTACATAGGCTCAAGCAGGTGCAGCAATTGTAAGCTATACGGGATTTAACCGTATTTTATATGCACACCTACTTGTATTTTGTAAGAGGCTTGAACAGCCTGCGAAACAACGACATTGTTTTACATAGGTTCGCGTTACTACAATACATGAACAAAAACTTTAAATATGTTAATCGTTCTGTGATGCAATTAAGCATCTGTCTCTACTTTTTACATCCGTCGAGGATCTTTTATACGTTCGATTACTGTTAAGGCTCATTTTAGATGTCCACGTTATGGAAAATCTAAGTTTTATATTTTCTTTGCTTTTATCATTACATCTCTTCGTTATCCTGAAGATTTGATTGTTAATTTCTGTGATAGGAAAATTGTAAAATTGAATTGATCGAGGTTGAAGTAATACTTCGGTTTAAAATACTTCTATTTAAGTCTAAAATAAATTGAATGCTTTAATTTGGTATATTTTAATAAAAATTCTGTACAGGGTCCGGTACAAGTAAGTTTGTACCGGCTCAGTACAAAGTCGCACGACTCAGTGGTCATGTAACAGTTAGTAATTAACCAAAGTTTCAGTTCATAGTGCAAAGCACGCGACCAAGTCAACGCAAACAAAGTCAGATTCATGATTTCGTTGGACCTTACTGATATACAGGGGACCATAAAAAAAATTGTATTGAATTTAATCAATAGCTTTTGAATTCTACAACTGGATAGATTCAATAATCATATCATGTTGAGATCTAACGAATTCATTTATAGGATTCCCTGTGGAAAGATGCACAATTTACAAATCTAGTGTTAATCAGGCATCCAACTTCTGATATTATTGAAGTCAGTTAATGATAATAGTAAGACTAGCCCTAATAACGCTACAGCAGAGTGTCTACTGATGACTAATTCTTAAACTACTGGTAGGATAGACCAATGCTCGTATAAATTCTTCAACAAAGTTAAAAATCAAATAATAATCAAAAAAGTGCAATAGTTAAAACTAGCTGAAAAAATTCATATATTCTACTAAAATGTAGAACGATGATAAATGGATATGAAAAGCACAAAATACGAATCAGACGGAGGATATATTATGTAGACTTCATGAGAGTCATAGAATTCTTGTTGCATATTCCCACAAATTATTCAATATGAAATGTATGCCAGCAGTTAAGAATTAACAACGGAGAATATTACTAGCAAAACTGTATGTATTTTAAAAAATTATTGCGAGCAGTTGCTTGAGGTGATTAACTGTAATTGATGTTCTCCGCATCAGTAGGCCTTTTGTATCGAATTGTCACGGGTATGTGTGTTATTTGAAAGACTAGAATCTTATAATAAAAATATTTCTGGTGGTACTTGGCATCTTTAATTTTTCTCTTAGAGAAGACACGACTCAATAATTAGTTCGACTCGGCAAGTCAAAATCGTAATAAGGTGAGTATGTACCAATAGTACAGACACAAAAGTTTCTTTAGATGTCGAAATAAAGTGCAACGTATCTCCAGAAATATCTTGCGTTTATAGTCCTGGACAGAAGCGTTCCATTGCGGTACCTCTATGTTATAGCGCCTTTCTCTACGAAGGTGCGCAACATCATTACGCACCAATAGATGTTTCTCACGCGTTACGAGTATCCTCATGAAATGCACAAGATATTTTGTACTTCTTACTAGTTGCACACTATATTTCTCAATCTATTATAACGAGACAAAGTTTCCAAATCTGCATGTGGTCCTATCAATAGGATAGCCCTCAACTGGCAATCATATAGTACCACTTATTAGTATACGAAAGATTTTCAATGAAGAAATAGATCGCAAGTGAAGATAATCGAAATGCAACGCATTACTATTTATATCAGAGGGCTTTTCAAATTCTTTCAGAATCTCAGAATCTCGTGTGCACTTCTCAATTGATTTCAATGAACAAGATCTGTTAAAGGCCGTTTCGACTTAAATCAGCCATACATTCGGCGACTGGCATATAAAAATTACACAAGCTACACTTACCTTTCCTAATTTCTAGAGCTGAAAGAATTTATGTCGAAGCGCGTCTTCTCTTCGAAGTCGAGATGCAATAATGGCGTTGGTTCCAAAAGCGCGCGAACGAACAAAAGACTGATGGTGCTGCTAATATTGACTACGGCCAATTATTGGCTGATACGATCGAACATTGTACCATCGATCAGATATATGAAACGAAAATGTACAAAAGTATTCGATCCGTGGTTGAAAAAAAAAGATAGAAATTATAATTAAACGATTCCATTAATTTCAGAACAAATATAATTGTAAATTATTATCTTTAAACTTATTACATATCATTTAAGCTACAGTCATGGGGTATAAGGAGAAAGGATCCTAGTGGGGGATCTGAGAAGCTCAACGAGAGCGATGATTGGTCAGGACTTTTTTACTAAAGAAATTCGAAATTTTTAATTCGTAATTAGAGAAACATTTTATTAAAACCTGCTAATTAAGGGTACAATATGTGTTATAGAGGAAATATTTCGCTATGGAAAATTGTGTAGATGGTAATTTTAACGAGTTAAACAATGAACATTGGCCCTTCTAGACAACCAATCACGTAGAGCATTTCCGTTGCAAATAGCTGCAAGTAATTCGCAAAGGCGTTGCAACCTGTGATGCCAGATCGAAAACGGGTTCCCTCGAGAATTTCCCCCACCTCGCGCACACTACGCCGGAGCTGCGTGTCCGTGAGTTGGACTCCGAAGCGTCGAGCTCGCGGACACGCTGCTCCGGCGTAGTATGCGCGAGGTGGGGGAAATTCTCGAGGGAACCCGTCCCCGATCTGGCATCACAGGTTGCAACGTTCTTTTCTGCTTCGTCCGTCGTGGGGTAGTTCACGCCGAAATTCTCTCTTAGCCAGATAAGTGATAATTTTGTATAATTTAATATAGTTTGAAGTACTCGGATGTACGAGTCAATGCCGTAATTACGATTTATAATCGAGGTTACCCGTTATACGTCTCTTTGTCGATTGTTACTTGTTTCTAAGCGTTCAAGTTGGTCGTCGCTATTTCTATTTCGCTCAGTCGATTCTTCTTTCGTCGATTATGACGATGTTTCTAGACGTTTTCTTCTCGTTTCAATATTTTTCTGGAATTTCTCGCGAAGCATTCTTCGTTAGATCCATTCCTTCTCGGTTCTTCTGTTAATATTCTCAATCATCCTGAGCGATTTTACGTTTCTCAATGGTTTCCGCCATTTCGATAACATCTTCGTCGATATTTCGATACAGTCACCTGCAAGAAGATTATTCTGAAGAGATAATTGGTATGCCAGAGTGTACTATTAGTCGAAGTAAGAGATACAGAGGCTCACGATCGAGAGGTTTCGATTTTCAGTGTTTAATATTGGAAATTTCTGATGTTGATCATTCTGTGATTTGAAGTTTTGGCTTCGAACACTCAATACTTTTGGCATAACATTACGTTATAACTTTTTATAGATATAATTCCTTACCTCTTGCTTCTGTTGGATAAAATTTCGTGGAAAATGTAAAAGGCTTTTCCACTTGTTTGAATATATCCTGGTTTATCTTCGTTGTATTTGGTTTTGTTCTATTAATTAAGGATTTTTCAATGGCATCTAAGAACGTGGTCCAGCGGGGCTTGAAATAATCTGCCATAACACCAGACCATTGTTTATTCGCATAATCTCTAATCTCTCCTCGTGGTCCCCAGAGAGTAATCTGATTTCTAGCATTGTATTCGTACAATCGCTTCTCTGCATCATTGGTAGCGAGGCTTTTCGCTTCTTCCAACCATGTGCCTAATAGGAAATCCTTTCCAGAGCTCAGTATTAATTCTAAGTCATCAAAGAGTTCCAATAGCATACCACCAAACGATCTGAATATATGGCAAAAATAGAGGCACGTCTGGTTTTTATTATGAATATTTGGGAAGTACTAATGTGTTTGACATGCGTACTTACTTGAATGCAGTGAGGTTTTTCTTATTGAACGAATCTGTTAAAGCAGTGTATAGCTCATCTGCCTTCAGTTGAAGTGCTTGTCTTGTTACGTCAACAACATCATGCTGATAAAGCGTGTTATTTCTTCTCCCATATCTGGCTTGTAACAATAGGTTCCATGTTTGGTAAAACACTTCACGGTCGTACCATGCCTGTTTACAGAGAATTTAATCTGTATTTACTTCCAAAATCATGGTAGAAAGAAATCTGTTTGAAAAAGAGGAAGTCTCTTCACCCATGGTGTGAAATTTAAACTTGGACGTCTAGTAATCACATAGTGTCCTCTCATTTTTCTTGCCCCAACAAAGTTGTATACTGTTCTTCCCAAGTTCTGCCATGCAGCTACTGTATACTCATTGCATGCACCATATCGTCGGCAGGCATAATTTTCAAACCTGGAATGATTTCGATTAGCATGACATTCTTGTTTTGGCAATCAAAGGTGTTGTTACTCTGGCATTATTAGAATTCTATCTTACCATTTATCCAAATAGACCGGGTTTTTACGATAAGCCATTTCGTTCATTAGATCGTAGATAACATAGTTCTGGTTTATGCCTTCGGGTGTTAGACCTGTTCCTATCATTGTGCTGCCATTCATATTCCTTCCTTCGAAAACGTGCTGTAAAGGAAATCCTCTTGATCATTTTGTAAGAAATTGTGAATATTTTGTGTAATATTTGGAACATTACTCATGTTCTGCTTGAGTGGTACTCACGTGATTGATAATTTTGGCAGAGCCAAACATTCCCAGTGTTCCTCCGAAATTGTGCAACATGCACCAGATGAACGGTTGACCATAATACGATTTTAATCTTCTGTATTGTGGAAATTGTTCAGACTGAAGATCCAGCACAATCATTTTTCCCTAAGAAAGAACAGATATTGTTATTTTTAGATTTTGCTGTTCCGATCTTTTTGTTCTCCTTGTTAAGAATATTTACGATTGGCACTGATGTCAGAAAAGCCTTAACCCTCGGTACAGTCCAAAATATGATGTCGTGGACGAATAGCCAGCCTTGCATTAGCCTTCAGGAAGAACCGTGATTCTGTATTATACGAGAATGATGTATCTATTCCATAAGTTGAGGCAAAACACTGTTACCATATTGCTTTTGAATCGACTGTACTCATGGCCGAGTAAATCGAACGTCCTACGTTCCTCAGGTACTTCAATTCGCCTGTGTGTTGCGGTTCGTTTTCGTTGAAAGTATCACAATTGTAGATGTGATCTGTTCCAAACTCTTCAATGTACTATAAATTGAAAGGTTTGTATATCGTTGCAGAACGGAAACATATGTTTCTTAAAATACAATGGTTGGAATTACCGTTCTCAGAAATTTTTCGCCGATTATCTGAAAAAGTGGGTCCGTAGGCTCCAGAAGATAAGGGCTGAAATAATATTTCGTGTATGTCACAGAATACAGTGTAGAATACACTTGTAATTATAGTAATACCGTCTCTGGATTGGTTTGTATGTTGTAAGCTCTTATTTTTCTGACGTCCTGTAATATATGGACATCTAAAACATGATTGCTTACCAACAATACTTGTCGGCGAAGTGATTCCAACAAGAAGCGTTGGTTACGTTTGCTTGTGGAAACAGCCTGGAGAAGGCTTTAGGCACATATCCTGCGAACGCTGGTGCAACAGGAATGATTCCGAGGTTCCTCATCCTCTGAAGGATTTGGTGTTGCAGACGAAGAGACCTTTCATGCCACGATGGAGGTAAGGGACCGCCGAAGCCGCGAATATTACCCATTCTTGCCCTGAACACAAGTGCAAGATTGTTAACAGTACAAGTTCTCATAGCTGTACCTGCATAAGTAGACAGGAACTAGTTGCTACGACATAACAGTACCAAGGTAAAAAGGCAGGGCCTCCAAAATGTTCAGCGATCTCTTCCCGTGTTAAGTTCAAGTCAAGGTACACTCTTTCCCAAATGGCTTCTTGGCCAGTAAAAGCAAGCGCTAAGTTGATTCCATTAAGGGCCATCCAGTCAATGCTCTTTTCCCAGTGGTCCCATTGCCACCATGCGGATGTGTAGCCCGTGGTGCATACGTTCTGATAGTACCTAAATCTATCCAAGAGCTTAAGTGTTTAATATGAGATGGAAGATATCTAACATTAGGGATTAGAATTAGCAACCTATCGTTGGATGTAACATTAACGCGAACGTCTGGTAATGCGTTTGGAAGCTCAAGTTGATTGCCCTCCCAAGATATGTGGACGTTACAGTAGTTCTTCAGATAGTAGTGCAAGCCCCAGGTAGCTGCTACACCGGACGTACCAAGAATTTCAATTTGCTCAAGAGAATTTTTCTGTATCTGGCGAGAAAAAAATCGCAAGCTCGTTTCTTAATCCAGGAGTTTTCATACCCATGTGGGTAGACATTAACTATCCAAATCAAATTATTATGGTTTTCTGAGTAATACCATAAAAGTATCCTTCCCAATAGGTCCACAATTGGTGTCCACAGTCATTGCGAATAATTTAGCTCGTTCTGAACCTAGCAATCTCTCAGCAACGCCTCTAGCCGACTTCGCTTGAACTTCAGGGGGAGATTTTGGTCTTATATGACCCAGGGTATCCTGAAACGCTACACAAATGCGTTATTTTTCTCGCGATTCTAAAAATTTGCATATGCCACTCTTCTATGCACTTTGAGTTCGGTTTCAAAGCGACGACCACTTCTATGGGATATCATCAGAAAAATATATCGTTCGAGCATATTACTTATGAATACATCTGGTGAGTGGTTGGTAGATTCAGATAGGATTTAGTATAATTTCCACGAGATACCTCTCAAAACGACACTTCTACTTACCATCCGGCTTCGGATGCTGGCTGTACACCGCCACCACTCCAAAAAGGACAATACTCCATGAGAATAATAATTTCAACACTATCATTGCACGAACGTACATATCACGGCGAGCGCTTGAGAGTGGACAACGATCGAAAAAGAAGCATCTGACTAACGCAACATGCCATCCCTACTCTCGCATTCATTGTTCCTTATCTGGTGAGGCATCCGACTCCTGTCTATGATTTCCGGCGACGCAATTATATTTTTAAAACTGGTTGACGGTTCTTCTCGTCGAGAAGACACGCCCATGGAAGTGTTCTCATTGGTTCATCCCCGATGATGCCCCATGGGATATCAAAAGGAGTAGATGCTGCTAAAGGGGGGTTAAAGACTTAGGCTGCTATTATGCTGTTGAAAAGATTTTTAAATCCTACGCCTGTCTTGTAGTTAGAGCGGGATTGTTTTATGGTTTTGGTTTCATTTTGTGTAAGATTTAATTCCGATAGTTTGCGAATCTATAAAATGAGTTGAGTTAAGTTGTTATAGCACGAATATTTGTGTAACAATTACAGATTTTTTTTCATTCAGAGTGACATTTCTTCAATACATTAATCAACAATAATTTGTCTCAAAGAAGCGTATAGTATTGTCATCGAGTACTTAAATGTATCAGGCAGATATCTTTAGATAGCGTTACCAAATTTATCTACTATATCAAAGCCAATGGTCATCACACGCAGTTTCTTTACAATTTCCAAGCCCTAGTTCTCGCTTTCCCGGTGACTCATTTCCACGGTTGAGTCAGTGGACACGTGAACGAAGATGTCGTCCCCAATTTTCACTTTTCCCGGGATGTATAGTCCACAATATATGCCCATTACTGGCGCTTCTCCTTCTAACGAAACGCGCTCTGGGTCCGTTTGTTGTCTGAAACTGAACCACAGTGCGAGAAGCATGAAAAATGATTATTTTCTTAATCAAATCAATTATTCGTACCTTTTTAGTGTCTTGAGGGGCTCCTCTTTTTCCGCTGTGCCCGTTTCTGGATTAACTATCACGAATTTACACCTGCATCAACGATAATTATTATAAAATTGATGGTATGAAAGTTGGGTTTGTCGTTGCATATTTTACAGCTATAGTCAGATCAATATCAATAGACTACTCAAGAGTATTAAGAAGCTGCCTCTACTTTGTTTGCAACCTCTACTAGTACCAACGAGTAGTAGCCACTCGCAGATTGTTAATCGCGGCGAAAACGGACATCCACGTATACTCTCTACAAGTTCGCTGTTCTGTTTTAGTGTGGAGAATATAGTAGAGAGTAGCACCTTGTGCATGGTTTGAAGTTTCTAATCACAACATTTTCCCCAATCTTTATCCACTCCCAGTTGTCTTCCTCGAATGGTTCTTGTGTGGAGACTAAAATGTTTGGACGGAATTGTAAGGCAGGTACAGGTATCTCCATTTTCTCGTTCAACACCTCGATGGACCGTGTGGTCATCAGCATGTAGCTTGCCAGGTCACTGAACAGCCCCTGAAAAATTTATCTCTTTTAATCGAACTCAGAATGTTTGTGATATCACAATCTAGGATCTAATTCCTTATTATTACAGTGTCCTCGTTTCTCAGTGTCTTGTATACTTTCGTGAACTTCTCCCAGGGTTTAACGAAAACGTTTCGCCTGTCTATCATGGAGCATCCTAAACGGAGTCCAGAGCTTGTCCCAGTTAGAAATCTGTAAACGTGATGAAATGTTAGCACATTATCGTAGAAAAACACTGAGCGACTAAATCAAGCACAGTGTTTGAACATATCTACAATAGTGTGCGAATCGGCCATGTATCATTAGGTCACGCCTTGCGTATGACGAGGCCATGCCTACTGTGCCTTCCGTTCGGGAATGTACTTTATGCCACTCGGCTACGACTTCTGTATCTGTTACACAGGCTACGCAGTGAACATGCCCTTAGCCAAGATGATAGGAATATAGGTCCAATTTTACTAACCTGGACAACCATTCAGCTGGTTCTGTTCCACAATCGATACACTTTATTGCCTCTCCCCACCACATTGTGCATTGAACGGCTTCAGATGTCTCGTCTGGATACTTTGGCACGGTAAAGGTCACGCTAGGCATCCCTACGGCTTCTAACTTCACCTTAGTCTCATCTACTGCGGCGAGGCTCACAAGGATCAGAGTTGGATAGTGCCTGCCAGTTTGGAATCGGCCAGTTTCCTCATTGTACACTAAAAACATCCTGATCAACAGTGAACGTTCACCATGAATGCCTTTGGAAGGGATCAAGCAGGGCCGTTAATGAAGTCGTCAACGTTATTGGCCAATTTCTTTTGCTAATTGTTTAATTTTCGCAAAGAAAGATGAAGGGAAAATGCTAATAGTATCTGCTTGTATTTTTACTAATAAAATTGGCCTGCACGTAGATAGAGGCTTATAAAACGGTCTTTGAAATTCAATTAACACATTTCGCAATATTGGGCATTAACAGGTGCTCCTTACTAGTGCAAATTGAATGTGGTTTGTTAGTGTGCTGAAGACGTCGATAAAAGTCAATTGTAAATATTTTACAATTTTTATTAGGGAGTCTATCTCAGACCTAGTTACATTTTCAGGAAGAAATCAAATGGGTCTAGTCTGGTACATAGATGAAACAATTTGTGTAAATAAAAAGCAGATTACCTGTCTCGAAGAGTGAATCGTCCGCCATTATCGATACTTATTCCGTACTCTGTGAAATTACATTCCCTAATGTCTTTTCCACGCCCCGATTTCAGTGGGTATACGTACAGCTCCCGAATCTGGCCTACTTTCTGCCATTTTGGTTCAGGCAATTCCGGAATAGATCGGTTTCCAAGACATTCTGGTTCTTGGACTTTGTGAGTTACTTTGTTTGTGTGATTTGCGTGGCTGGTGGCGATTTCATTAATCTCTTTAATCTGCGTTGTTTCCGTTTTTCTTTGTTTCCTTTTCCCCGAGGAGTTCCTCCGTATATTCCACAGGACCACCACGCAAACTACCGCTATACTGCATGTTATCACTGCGGTGGATCGCCAATCCTGACAAAAGTGATCGTCAATTTAACAAAAAAGGGAAAGAATATGTGCACCAGGAGTATTAATAATTTTTTTTTCATGGGGACATGTGATTGAGAGTGTAATTTCTACGTTATCCTGTGTATAGCGACCCAAACCACGTTAACATTCATTCGCGCACCTGGTTTCAAACACCGTATCGGAAGTGTTTCTGATTCAAATAATTCTGATTCAAAATTGATCAGTCACCATGCCACGGTCAGAAGTCACAAGTAAAACTTCTGTCAGCTGACAAAATGTGATACAAAACACTTTCCCCGCAAATTCTGCACGAATGGAAGTAAAAGATACCGAACGTACCGGAGGTCCTTGCATAATTATCGCTAGTGTCCTTCGCAAAGTTATTGTTCTTTAGATTTAACAGATTTAACCACGTTCCTCGTACATTCTGACTCCAAGTGTTACATCTAGTATTATGCAATGCTTCTTAACACACCTCCCTCTTCTCACTCCCGCGAAATTATCCAGCGCAGGCCTTACTCGTGGACGATTTTGCGCGGTGCGTTAGCAGCTACCCACAGAAGGTAACTGAATGGCACCAAGGCGTCGCCGATACTCACTCTTATCATTTTATTTCTTCTAGTTTTTGTAGGTTGGTAAGTTTTATCTTGCCTAGTCATAGCTGGGCCAAGGGCACTTACCGTGCCCTCGATAAAAGCGTATAATTTGTCTAGGAAGTGAGTTACTTATTGAACTCATCTTAGGAGGGGATTATAAAAAGTTTGGGTCCCCGATTTTACTCAATTCGCAAATAGATCATACCATGTAAAACATCTTAATAAACGTATAGGGTATTCTAAACAAAATTGGGAGAAAATCAAGTTCGAAAGTTTCATCTGCAATGTAAAAAGAATCTTGGAAACAGATTAAAAGTTTTCTGTCGTTCCAAATGCATGGAAGGTAACCAAAGACATTAAATATTAGTGAAAGTAAGTTCTTCTCCTTCTAACATAAAAATTTATATTGGAATTTACAAAAATTGGCTTTACAATGTTAGGGGCTCGCAGCACGTAAGTAATTATACAAATACATGTGTGTAATAAGTTATCATACGGCTTACATCATGTAAAAATATTTACATTTATATAAGCTGCAATTATATTTACAATTCGGATAAGGCTTTCCAAGGACAAGAAGGCTTGAAGAGGTTAGTACTTTCTTAAGGTTCACCTTGCGTTTAAATTGAACTAAAAAACTTTTTACACTGGAATGGAAATGTAATATTTACGATTCTCCGAGATCGCAAAGTCATTAACTGGCTTTCAGTTTTGAAGAATCAATATGCATCGAATCGATAAGTGAGCACATGGTCCCTAAACTTGAAATGTAGAAGTCTGGACGCGTCTCCGTCAGCTGATCAGCGTCTTCTATTGTGTTGAGACCCGTTTGGACGAACAGCTTCTGGAATCCGCACAATGTTCCGAACTTCATATCATGATCTATCCTGAAGTTGTGAAGAAGCAACAGTTTTACTAACACAGTATTTTATCAGATACGAGAATGTAAAAATGAGGGAAAAAATGCTATTCACGTGTCACCGATGAATAAGCATCGTTTTGGGTCTTGTATTCCACACGTCTCTAGAACGAATTCCCTCAGGATACGGCTGGGTTTCGCGCACTCTATGGGAGTTCTTCCGCTCTGTCTCGTAACGACGTCAATCAGGGGGCCAGGTCCTGAGGAAAAATATTACTCTAAAGTGCAAACTACAACAGCAACCAGCATGTTCAAGAGCATCATTTTGATCCTAATTTCCTTGGTGGCAACCACGGGAGTAGGCCATACATCTAAACTGTATTGTACTTACTCTTCTTCCAGCATTTCATATCGCATACTAGAGAGTATGGTCCAAATTCAGTAATATAACGTCCAAATTTGATCGTTGTATTTATATTAATATAAATGGCTAGACCAGTACTTGCGAGAATGAGAATTTTGGGGTAGTCATCATGATAACAGCTGTTGTATAAAGTATTAATGGCTATTAATTGGATTAATAGATTACCTAAGAGTTTCGTATCGGAACTGCAGATCACCCATTCATCCTGAGCACCGCTAAGATACAAAACGTCGTCCCTCTCTAAACAAGAGATTGCAAAAGCTAGTTTCACCCAATCGCAATACAAACTGAAGTCTACGATCACCGCCTTAATCGACCGCGAGTTTTGTATAGACTTAACTGTTGCCATTGGATTATTTTCGTCGATTAATGGCTAAAAATAAAAATGGCCGTCCGTGTTAATTGTCTTGATATTAGTTGCATCGATTTTCTGTGTAGGTACTTCTGCGACATTTTGCTTAATCCCACTTACGCTTTCCTCTCCCAATTTGATACCTCCATCGAGTAGGACTTGTCGGAAGACCGGGGTAGAAATGACGAACGCTTCATCGCGAAAGTTAATCTTCTTCAGGTACCACGTGATCACCTTCGCTGTGGTTATTATTTCGTCCTAAGACATAATCAATCATGAGTGCTTGCGCCTGAACACTTCCGGGCAAGTTCTTTTTTTAATAGTTTTGGACGGCGTTGTAAAAGGAATAACGGAATAATTTGACTTGGAAGTTAAATTTAATAAGGTAAAGAAAACACATTAAAAATAGGTATTTCAGTTTGTAATTCTAACTCAATAATATTAAAAAAAAACTGGCGTCCCCCTAGAAAACACTGCGCGACTTACCAGTTGGGAATCACTGATCTACACCGTTGCGCATGAATTTGCAAGATCATATATTATCTTTAATACCTTTTTTATCTATGTCTTATACTGTGGCCATAATGGCTTATTTCCGGTTTTCTTCTAATAAAGGTACATATGTAGTACATACTATGTATATACGCGTGTAATATTCAAAGCAAGTCGCCTGTTGCGTTTTTAGAAGAGTAATGTACAAAATTGCGATTCCTAGGTATCATTGGCGATAACCGTTAATAAATTTGGTCTAAATCTTCCGATTGCCAGGTCTCAAGTTGATAAACATCAGTAACTGATAGCGGTTTATGCTGTCGTATTCAACTTTGGACTACCAATTACAATGAATTCCACTTGAAAAACATAGATAACTGTTGCAAATTCTTGAGGTATTGACACATTTCCACAAAAATTATTAAGTAGTAAAAAAATTTCACAAAAATGAATCTAAGTAAGATAGCGGATGTAAATAAACCTGACAAAGTATTCGTTGTCATTATACGCAATCACATTCTCGGTATTTTTAAAATTTTTTTTTTAATCTTAATGCATAGTAAGTTATACCGTTTATGACTAACAATTTCCATGTAATTAAATGAGTTTATTCAGCTTTGACATTCTGTTTGTTTCTTGTATGTTTGGTTCAAATCTAGAAACTCAATTTTAACCCACTTCCACCTATCCAATTGTCTTGAAACTTTGCATACGTGCGTAGCTTGGATGGCAATACAAAATTATGGAAAAAACCGAGGAGGTGATATATTTTAAGGTCATTGTAATCAATGATGTTGGTGTTAATCAAGAAGAAAACTTGACATAATACTGCCTACATGGAATACTGAATCATTTAAGTCTATTTCAATGTTAAATTATCGAAAGCGAAGTTAGTTCCATTAAGCTTATATACACCTAACTCTGCTCAGACTTGGATTTTATAATCATTTATTATTTTATGAACAAGAAAACACGAGCTAACCGGTTGTATTTCCAGTCCTAATTTCCGAATTTTCTGGGAGTATCGATCGGTACTTATCGTGCTGTTGTTCGTCACGAGGTACACTTTCTTGCCCAGGTCCTTCATTCTCTTTAGAGCTTCCATTGCTCCTGGGATAGGTTTCTCCAAATGCCAGATGACACCTGACACAGTAATGAAGATAGTTCCATTAGGAATTGGTCAGGGGTATTTTATAAACAGGATAGCTAATTGAAAACTCGCCATCACAGTCCGAAAGGACGACGTCAAAGGAGTTCAAGAAGTCCTGCAGCTGTTCTGGAGGTGATTGGAGCAGATTCTTTATGTTTGCCATCTTGATCGGCTGAAAACGATTACTTTCACTAGTTGTAATGGGAGTAACGCCGAATTAGTAGTATTACTATCAATTAACGAAGAATCGTCTATAAACCGTTTTAATCCAATCGGTATAATACTACTCGTTAGATGGTTACTATTCCTATTGCTATACTATTATAATTGGACACCGGAGAAAAATTTTGCTACGTTTAGTATGCCGAACTCGGTCGCTTGGCGGTTGTCAACTGACGCATCGTACCACAGTCAGCCACTAGGAATACCCGTATCCTTGTCAGGTAGCATCACTGATAAGCATTGACGTGAATGGATGCCTGTCTGTCATGTTTCTTTCGCACGATAAACGTCGTGCTGGTAGAGGAATTCCGAGGTTTGATTATCTTACATATATTGGAAGTATTGAGGGGCATAGTCAGGGCCCACCAAGAGTGGTGTATAGTTTCAAAGATTTAAAGTCGCTTCAGAAATTCTTTGGGAATTTCATTTTTAAAATTGGGATACGTTATCTATTCTGTCCTTAGGCACAGGGACAATTGGCAGGTTTCTCCATGAATCCTAGATTAGGAGGTTTAGGGGTTCGCATGCCTTAGTTCACGGATTCTTAAGGGTTTCTTCCGTGTAAAATTT
Source organism: Andrena hattorfiana (assembly GCA_944738655.2). NCBI lineage: Eukaryota > Metazoa > Arthropoda > Insecta > Hymenoptera > Andrenidae > Andrena > Andrena hattorfiana. Next base: position 2,075,650 of record OX122895.1, read on the forward strand.
AGACACCATGCCTGATATTCGAGAAACGGATTATAATTTTGAAAACGCTGTACCACATTTGCTTTTAGGGAGAATAATTAATAGATATCTATAAGAATACTAGTTTAAGAATTTATGGGGTTCACCTTGCTTTCGCCAGGGATTCTTGTACCTTTTTTCCCAATAAACTTTCTGGAAGGGAATATTTAGAGGCCATCGACGAGATTCCGTTCTTACCATGAAGATGTCAGGATGTCGCGACCCTATAAACTTCGGGCATGCACGAGTCTTTTGGCAGCTGAACAATAGCCAGGATGTAGTCGATAGCCTAAACCGATATAGACTGAATGGAGGAATGATAAGGAAACGTAGACGCAGCCCAACTCATTAGCTCACTTTTACATATACATACATAATCGATTTGTCAAATAACGGTCACGAAGACAGTTACATATTTTTGGGACCTTTGTCACATAAAATTGCGCATAAAATGAATATGTATTTTTCAGATGGGCAAATTGCAGCACTTATTGCTGTTTCGTAACGAAGGTCAAGTTTAAAATATCTTATAAAGAGGCAGAATACTACACGGTAGTGGTGAGTTTTCATTTCTGTGTCAAAATTCCGCAAAACATACTTCACTTTATTCAAGGATAGAATTTTCAAGTCCGGGGTACTTTTTGAACCACTGCAAAAGGAGGAGAGAGTCGAAACAATGGAATGAATAGTTGAACGCGTTTGGGTTAATAGAATTTCAATTTATTAAGTTTTTTCCCTAGCCGTCAGTGTCTTGATTCTCATTTACAAAGGTATTATATGACTTCAGTGATAGTAACTAATAAATGGTAGTAATCAATGATAACCATAATCATAATCATAATAGTTCGCAATAATAATATGAATAATTCATAATTAATATATTAATCGAAATCGTATCCCATAATCGTCGTCTCTGTTTTTTCTTTTTTACATGTGTATGTATATGTAGGTGTATGTTAGTCTGCTCGTCTCTTGATGACGAGCCGCGTTTGACCCGACGAGAAAAAAAGAAACAGAAAAAATATCTTACATATTCACAGCGATGTAAAAATTACGTGACTGACCGTCACCGAACGTAAAATGACTTTTTCGTAATCGTACCTGACTAGAAAATCAACTTCTTTACACCCATACACGGCGGTACCGTACAATAATTCGTAGGCGAGGGAGGATCCAGCTGGTATAGTAGTGGGAGAAGGGCGGGAAATACGAAACCATTAAAAAGGACTGAACAAAATGTGGAAAATAATGTTCGTTTATGTGAAATAAGTTTAACGTCTGACTAATATTGGATAAAGTTACTTTTTTCACGACTGATTCGATGTCGTTTGTATAATCCAGATCACGTGGTTCTCGTGCCTGCCCCCACTCTTCAGCTTTTTATGAATCTCTGGATCCGTCCCTATTCGTAGGCTATCAACTTTAAGTTGTACTCGTACATTGAAACACTCGTCGCACGACAAGCATGGAAAACATGATGAAAAGTTTGATGGTGTGGTTGTGGGCAGTAGAGCAACGGAATGTGGATGGTCTTCTGAATTATAGTGCCTCTTTATCAAATAATCGAATGGGGTTCTTGGATTTCGAAAGTTGCAGAAATTATTAATAACTGGTGTGAATACCAACAGAAATCATTGTTGTGGATTAGGTTGTGCTTAAATCCATGATTTCGGGCTAGGTTTGGTTTGAGCTAACTTCAGGTTAGGCCTGGATTTGGTCTGAGAAGCATGAGCATGTTTGCAATACTGTTTTATCAAAACCCCCAAAAGAAGTAATGGCGTGTATGGATACCATCTCTCAATTAAATACCGGTCTACCTGCCCAACATTAGGAGTCGTTTGACATGAACAGCGACGAACGTTTGAAGGTACGTCAGTCGAAAAAGGGTTAAAGTACGCTGGAAGAGCGAGGTTCCATGTTTCTTGTTCGCATTCTCATCTCGTATGTACCGACATCACGTTACCAGGTAGCGTACACCTGTGTATAGGGCGGCGCAGACGTAGCACTCACGTGTTCATCCACTCCTAGTCACGTTCGTTTGAACCCCTATGTGTATATTCCGCGACGATTCTCGACGACTGTACGAAAACGACCATAGTATTGCGTAATAGTGACAGTATCTGTTATTAGTAATAGTATAAGTAACGTTAGTAGCACTGGTTAACAATTAGAAACTCGACGTCCATGAGTGTCGGCCGCCTGTACCCTGATCAGATGATCGAATGAACAAACTCGATGGATGAAAGTCCCGGCAGTGACGACAGCGGCAGCCGCTAGCCAGTGTACCGATAAGAAACACTAGCAGCGCTTCACTTAATTCGTTTCTTTGGTGTCGTGTGTACACGACGCTCGATTACGCAATGGCCTAGAGGGTGCATCCCGTGGCTCCACTCATCTGTTCTACCCTAAAACGCGAAAGGGGGCTAAAATAGGACTCGAACAGGGTAAACAAGACACTTTATAGACTTTTACAGCTTACGTTAGGTCTAACATCAAAGAGGCTCCCATTAGAAGGCTCCCCGTTTAGTCACCCTCTGAAAACAAGGATATAGGCAGGTTATCTTGGTGTATTTCGAGGTGTTAGAGCCGCATGATGCACCGTGTAGACCACCGATCACACGTAATGATCATTGAACGCAATAGTGACGATGACAGTAACATCAGTGCCAGTAGATAGCAACGTTAGTAACGTCTACGATTAGCACAGATTAAATTGGGACTAGGCTGGCTGCGGTAGATGTTCGTTAATCTCATTCAATAAGCGCTTACTAGTAGTCGTTGTAGTAGTTACTTCGGTAATAGTAATTAGGCGTACTAGTAGTAGTCAGGAGTAACGGTAAACTGTTATTAATAATTAGGTAACACTATAAAAGATGTCCTCCGGCTGATCTCGGTGTTCCTTAACTACTTGGATAGTCCATTTAGAGTTCGCTTCTTGTTCTTCGTCTTCATCCTTTTCTTCGTCCTCGAGGTTCCTCTCTGGGTAAGTCCACACCTTTGTTCTCTCGTTTCGCATCAGTATCTTTCTTTTTTATCTTTTGTCTCTCGATTCTATGCAAAATACGAAGTAACGAGTGAACACTATACAATTAGATCCGCTATGGTACGCGACTTCGGCTCTGCCTATCGCCGCCCTGCCTTCAGGTATCTACCGATCTATCTATCCTACCTACCTGATTACGAGACTTGTCTGCCTATCGTGTCTAATCGAACGAAGAACAACACGTGGGTGATCGCGTGGGAATGGCTCGTTGCCAGACGAGGTATCGACCCCTCGTGAGGATTCGCGATGATGACAGTGTTCATGGTATCCCGAGGGTATGACATTATGAATGAAGACGCAGGTATGTTTTGTCAGTGGTTTTCCAAAAGGGGGGTACCCTCGAGTATCATGAGTAGGTAAACCTCATCGAACAGACTTTCTCGTTTCGTTGCAAAGTTATAAGTGTTTCTAAAACGGTATTAGAAGTACCTTAAACTATAATCGACCGCCGTATCGAAGCGCGATCACCGTAATTATCGATTCTGTGCCCCGTGGTATCTGGCAACGAGACATTCTAACCCGTCTTATCCTCTACTCGTCCGGATACGCGGCGTTTTATATCTAAATTTAAACTTCGTAGTATGCGCTAATCTTCGACGATTTTCTCAGTGTTCGTTTGTGCCAAGTGCGTTCCATCGACTGTTGCGCGGCGATCGGTAGTTAGTGGACATAGGTGTCGCCACTGGGCATCCTAGGTGTCGCCACTGAGCGACCTAGATGTTGCCGCGGGTGGCATCGCGACCTCTCAGCTTTTTCCCTCGATCCTCGAGATTAGTTGTCCGTTAATGTATAACACGATATCGATAATACAATAGGTATACGATCTATTTAACCGTTAATTTAATTGCATACTATTTTACGATACGATCCGCCGAGCTCTTCGCGAATGACACAGAGACAGAGAGAGGAGGCGTCTGAATGTCGACTTCGATCTTGCCCGAAATTAAACTTTACATGAGGATCGTTTGCATTCCTATCAGAAATGCCTTCGAATATCATATGAGCTTTATATTAATCAGATCCGCCACCTCTCCCCGGTGCCATGATCGCCGACATTATTCTTCCGTCGCTCGTCAGTAAATTCGTGTTACATATGTTGCTGTTTATGTTTATTCGTTCGATAAGTAGTCAAAATCGCACGGCGAGTAGTCTCAATCGTATAATAATATGCGTGTTATGTATAATATGTATAATGTACGCCCTCCGCTAATGGTTGTTACTATAACATTACACGTCTATATACAGTACCAGAGCAACAGCGTTATTAATCGTTTATTAATTATCAATTAATATGACGTGTTCAGGCCGATGCACGCTTCCCGTCGATATCCCCATTATCGTTTTCAGTGTGTGTAGCGTGTATACACGTACGAAGCCCTTTTAAGGCGGATAATTATCGCTCCAGCGTGCTGTAGCTTCGTCCATTTCGTGGTTCCTCATATATTCTCGATCTTCATCTGGAATACACGGTTTGTGCTCTCAACAAGGAACTACGTGTTTCCTGAGTGAAAAGGACGAAGTACAAGCTCGCATCTTAGTCTTCCCAAGTCATTCAGTACGAGCCTTAGAACTGCAATATGCCTGACATCGAAAATCATATTCACGCATGCGTAAGCAGCGATAAAGGTAAAATAAATCGTCACCACTTCGTACGTGTTTGAAGTCTTAGCATCGCATGGCTGCGAAATCCCTTTCATCGGATTGGAGGTCTTTGACTCTAAGATTGAAGAAGACTAGACAAATGTGTTAAGAATTAAGGAGTATTACGAAAGTGAAAAACCTTCGGAACTGTGCAATTAAAAGTAACAAAAACTGCGATCAATTATCCGAATTTCAGCGACAACCACGCGATGCAAGCGAAATACCGTTTCCCTTTAACAAAATCCTCCACCGGGAATGGAGCGTCACTGGCTCTGCGTCATCAGTAGGAATCTCCTTTACAAATTAAGCCGTTACCGTTAGGTTATTGCACATTGAACAAACCATGCCGGTGAACTCTCGAATGCATTTTTATATAAATCCCTACATTCTTCGTTTCTCATATTTCGTGAGGAGATAGGTTATACCCTATATTCACTCGAGTACTTCACCGTTCCTTTCGTATATGTATACATACATACATACATATGTATATATATATATATATATATATATATATATATATATATATATATATATATACATACATACATACACTCGTGCTTTCTCTTTTTATATATATTCATTTATTTATTTGTTCATCCATTTATTTAATTATTTATTTATTCATTTCTTTCTTTATATATATATTTATATTTATATGTTTCTCTCATTAGTGCCTACTTATTGTTAATCAAGGAGGAATGTAGTCGTAGTGGTCGCGTTGGGTTGAGCGAGATAAAGAATCGTTCGAGCGAGCCGGCACGTTCATCGTCCGGTGTACAACTAGTAATTGAACAGGAGACCTAATTGGCAAGGTGAAAAGCCAGACGTGTCAGTATTCCGAATCCGTCCAGTAGATTGCTCAATAGAGCCTGATTAGATTTTCTTTTTACTGTGCCCTCGCTATAAGTCTGCACTAGGTCCCCTACCCGCGCGCAACTATCGGGGTCTGATTAAACCACCGCTGGATCTTCAATATAGCCCCTATTGGGTCTTGATTTAGGCCTGTACTAGGTCTTTACTAAGTCACAACAAGAATTTTACGCAATGAAAATGAAAATGGTGGTTAGAAATTAACTGATAAAGTGTAACTTGTAATTGATAATCACGTCCGGTTTCCACCTCGTGCAAAAGAGTCCGAGGGCCAAAGTCTTGTTAACTTTGGAGGCACAAGTTGCGCGCGTGCGACGATTCGATGTCTGGATCAGGCATAAACCAGTCAGCGCACGTGAATCAGAGAAACTGAACCATCCCGTCGATCGCTACCTCGTGATCGACATCTCTATGAAACGGGTCCGATACCCTAATGATCCTTAAGTTTACTTTCAAGCGTAGACTATATTCACCAGAGAAACACGAGCTATAGATGATTGTATATAGCCTCCTGTCGGTACCGCGTCATTATTTATATTGTCACGAGATATGATCATCCATAGTGGAATATTTTATACGCCGATAATATCGTCCGATTTATATACTCAACATAGATAGATTCGTTATGTTTCGCATGGTATCCGTCGAATATATATATATATATATATATATATATATATATATATATATATATATATATTTGTATATATTATAAGTATATTACGGAACTCTCCTATGTATAACTTTGTCCTCTCTCATTGTGATTAAATTCAATTCCTTACGATAACTAGACGCCGCGTTCTCTCGTCTGTCCGCCGGTTGGAAAGTACGATTACGAGATACGTCCATAGCGGAACATCGACAATTTATATACTTTATAAGGCCCAAACATTGTGCGCTACCTGTTCAATGAAATTACGCCGAAAGGAATTGCGAAAGCATTTAGACTCAGACACGCCTCTGCTTCGTCGGGCTCAGTTTCTCGATTCTACCGGTCCACCATGACTAACAGGCTGCATATATCACCACGACTATCTTTATGCTTGACCCATCAGCCACGCGATGGCTGTGTCCGACAACCGGTGACAACGACGGACGCACAGGGGATTATCATCATCCCAGTTGAAAAAAAGGAAAGAAAGGAAACGTCTTTTATCTATCTGTGGTCGTCCTCGGTCGCGATGACGGAAGAAGCTGTTGATGTTGACTTGGCAGATTCGAGTTTGGCACCTAATTCTCCACTACGTTCACCGATATGATGATCATGCATCCCCCGCGATCTACCGCGGACATGAACACCAGACTACACCCGAGTGTCGCGAGAAATGGGCTCATCCTCGACGAATCTCAACGAACGACCTTGATATTTCGCTAAATACCGTTCCGGTAGGCCTTTGCTTGAGGAAAGGGACGCGACGCTACAACGGACTAGAAGTTGAGACCCCGGCTCACACCGATCGTCTTCTGAACCATTCACACCACCGCGTCCTGTCACCACTGTCAGCTCGCACAGACCACAGATGACATTCTACAAGTGTCTGTTGTGAATTCAACGATGATCCGTGGAAGCGGGCCGAGTATCTCGAGATGATCGAGGATCACGACGAGCCAACAGAGATGCGGTCCTCTTCTGCAGCGTCCAGCGCAAACTGGACGTTCCTAGAGAGTAATCATCGTTGTCCGTGACCGTCATCGATGCAACGTTGTTCTGTGGACTCCCAAATAGCTCCCACCTTCCTGCCGCTCGTGTTCCTTTTATTCCTATCCCCGTCTCTCGACGAACTACCCATCAGATGACCAGGTGACCACAGAGAATGCTTCTGCGCTCGCTCCTACATATTGGGCTACCCCTGTTCTGCATCTACACCCCCTGGAATGCCTTGCCAATGCTGATTTCTGTCTCATCTAGCTGTCCGCTGGGCCACCAGGCTCAAGTGGCGCTGTCTCGCGCCACAGACTCGGTATTATCGCTCCTGCGATGATGGCTGACCGAGGATTGACGGTACCCGTTGGCCATGACAGTGTTGCTGGGCGTGCTGCTGGTTGAACCGTGATCTTCCGTGTCCAGATCAGCCCTAGAGGGTACCAGCATGGCGAGTGGAGGCGAGGGGGACAGGGACGAGGAAGAGGGCACGTTGTTTCGATGATTCGCGAGGCTGATCTGGGATTTGGCGCGCTGACGACGGGATAGCGCTTGAGGCTTGGCTTCGTACTTAACCGGAACCTTGGCCGTCGTCGTCGACGTCGTCGTCGTCGTCGCGGATGTAGGGCGTTGATGCGTCGTCGGCGTCGTCGTCGCTCCTCCAGCGGCCAGCTGGTGCCTGGTCGTTGGTGTAGCCTGCTGTTGTTGCACTCGGGCACGGCGATCGTCCCTGTGCTGCTGCTGAGACTTGAGCTGGGCCGCGTTCTGCAGGGTCCAGTGAACCTTTCTGGGGACGCTGGCGGCGTTAACGGACGAGGAAGATGACGAGGGCGACAGGAGGTAGCCACTGGCGACTGTTGCACCACCGGGGGTAGTGGTAACCGTTGATAGAGCTGCTTCCTGTGCACCGTCAGCCATCGGTGACCCCGCAGGGCTCGGTAGACCGCGTACGAAAGGCTCAGGAACAACGACTGGAGGGCGTTGCTGCTCGTCGTCGCCCAGATCGCCAGCGCAGCCGTAATCGTAGCTACAGCATAGCTGCCCGTCCTACGGAGAGGTTCGTTGGACAATGGGTTAGCCACCCATAAATGGAACGCCACTTTCTTTCGTCTTTCGCGTTTACCCCTTCACGGTCTCCTTCCCTTTCGGTACGAAAAGTCTTGGCGCTTTTGCAAGGGTGTACTTGCTTACGCAGTGCGATGTGCGACACAAACTGGACGGAAAGGATGAAGGTTTTTTGAAGGATTTTTCTTGCGGCTATCTTTGAGATGATCTGATTTTTACTTTGGATTCTTTTCGTTAAGCTTTCTGATAAGTGTGTCGAAGGAACTGGACGTTACTGTGTTATTGCGTGTTTGCGTGAAACAGCTATGTCTGTCACTTTGGTAAATTAGAGGGATAATACTTGCAAGTGGATTAGGTTATCTTTTGTGTCATCCTAACGATGGATGGCTACTGCTGAGCGCCAAGTGCCTAATCCTATTGCCTTCAAGAGTATCAGCTCTAAGGTTCCAAGAAGTTTCTATATTACTCATCATTTAGAATATTAGCAGTAAAAGAACAGAAACTGGTAAGCCAATTGAAAAGACACCCATGTCACACGTTGACCCTGGATCTTGTTTCTTTTGAGATAAGGATTTTATCAACTTTCTGACAGAAAGCGTACATATGTTGCAATTGTGGTGCACGTAGGTGTACATTTAGACCATTATGGGGATATTGTGACGTAGAACTTATTGGTCTGTTAATATTGCTCAATCAACCTGTCATTTTTGCTAGAATCATCCTATAGTGGTATGCAAAACAATTGTGATAATTCTCTAATTGGTGGCCGAATGGAAAGGTGAAAGCGTATTTCATATCGCATAATTGATCAAGCCGCACGAAGGGAAACTGGAAGGGATTGGAGAATATAGGTCCAAGACTTTTCGTATCACGGAAGGGTAGATTAGGTTATCCTTCACATAATATGTAATTCATTGTTTCATGGAACCAGCACATGATTCTGCTGTGGATAAAGGAAAATTGACGTGAATATCCAGCCACCTCACGTTCATGTGACCTCATTGTGATATCCGGACCGCACCGACTTCGACGCCATTTCCTCTATCGATCTCACGTGAGCCAATCAGACATTTTGGATTGTTTATGCTTTACAACCACAATTACAGTAACTTCTTAATGACAATCATGCTATTGACATTCGGGAAGACAAAACAATGAATTTTCATAGTATGTATCGACACCTGACGACAACGTGTCTGGGCTTCCACTACGATCTGCCCCGATTCTGGCAAAGTAACAGTAACCCCTTAAGAAGTGAGGCTAGATTGTAGCTACACGGTAATTTTCAATATAAGTCTATGTCACAGTGAGTTTAGACGAAATCATTTACTATAGGATAAAAGTTTCTAAGTAATTGGCTTCTTAGTCTGCCAAACTGCGCCAAAAAACAAACTGTTAGCGTATTGAAATAAATTGAATTGGAACATTTGACTTCTCTTATTTTTCGATGGAATTCTTACTGTGTAAGTGTGAGATGTAATTAAAAACAGTCTCTTGAGTCTGATTTGTGAAAATTCTTTGCCAGAATCGTTGCTGGAGAACACTCGATAGACAGAGAGAAAGAGACTCTTGGTGCTTCTATTGAATCTCGAATGCAGATCAGAGGTGGGTGCAAAAGAGGCTCAAGTGTAACGAAAAAACATAATTAAAAAAAGACAAAGAAACGTATAAAAATGCAGTCCGTGTGTTTTCTTTTTCGTGTGTATGTGTGTCTGTCACCACGTGTGCCGTGCGCCCCGACCGAAACCAACAACCGGTAAGAAAGAGATCTACGTTACCGAGCAAGGTCGGTGGACAGTGCGTCTTGGGGTTAAATGTGCGCAATAAATGAAGTTAATCGAATCGTTTAGTCATGAGAGCGTGGGGTGAGTTGGTGCATGCATTTTTTTTAACGTGCACTTCAGCCATTGTACTTAGAATGAAGTTTCCATATGTATGCTTCTTGATCGATCTTTCAATGGTTAGCATAAAACGATTGAATCTGAAGGAAATTAAATGAGAAAATTTGTGGAATACTGAAACCGATTTTGACAGACTTATTCTCAATAAAAGAAATTAATTAAAATTAGAATTTATTGTGTGCAGGAACTTGTGCTAAGGTGCTGCAATTAAAAATAATAGAAAGATCGTCGATCTTCCGACCTGTCGATCAAGAATATTTTTTATAAGAATTCAATTTATGAATCATGCGGCGTGCTCGCGATTCCCCCATGGAATTATTATTTCCCTGGCTTAATGTTATGTCTAGTCTCTGCCACGTACTGTTCACGATATTTTTTATCCAAGCAGCCCTTGTAGGTGAGTTTATCACTCAATTACGAGATGGCATGTCGTCAAACTGCATCAAGCAGTCGTGCTACCCGCTGTCCTAACATCCATTTCCTGAACAAAGCTTTCCAACGAGATTCTACAGAGCCAGCAGCTTATATTGCCACAGTCTCTGACGAGAAGGAAGAACATTTGAGTGCCAATATCGCAACCACGTCCCCTAAATGAATTTTCAACTTAGCGTCCGCAGTCACGTGACATAGACACTCCGCAGACCTAACCTATCCAAAGAAAACGTAATGGAGGAAGCCTAGTGACGAGCGTGCGGCGATCAACGATTGGGAAGAGCTCTAATGTGAAACACGCGGGCTACTAGAATCTAAAGAATTCAGTAACACAGTGAAGAAAGAGAAAAAGAAAGGCAAAAAGAAGCAGAGAGGAGTATCTATCTAAGCAGGCAAGAAGGAACGAAAGCACTCGAGCTCGAGATTAGTCATGGACAATAAACAATAACAATAAGAGGCATTAATAACGAAAAGAGAAGAGGCGGGTAGAGAGATTATAGGTGAGGTAGAAGTGACGTGATTACCGATGCACACAACACGCGCTATTGCTCACCAATTGGGCGCAGTACGGCACCTGCAAGGATACCCATCGTTAGGCTATCAGGTTAGTCGTCACGGGCAGTATGGCGGGGTTAAAAATTTCACATCATTGTTATCAGCACTATTTTTTGTTTGCTCAGCACATCAGTCCACCTATCCAAGTCGATCCGTTCACCCAGTCCAAATTGTCAGGTTCGCTAATTATTAGCCCCTTTTTGTATCTCACTCAAACACTTTGTTTGGAGTCTGCATCTATTCCTCCTAACAATTTTTATTTCATTTAACGGTCTTTTATGGATTGTTGCCTGCTTTTGGTGAAAACTGAATGCTGATGTGAACGCATCGACTAGGCTCAGGCCATGCTACATCGTTCGCCATGAGGTCGGGTCTGCTTTCGATTAGTCGTTGCCAGGCAACTATGTACCGAACACGATCCATGCAGGGCCGACCCGAAGCAATGATATTACCAATTCCGATTCTCCGTGTCCACAGTCTTTTTTGCTAGATCACGCGACACGGTTTCTTTTTACACTACGCGGCAGTGTTCGATTGTTTTGGTTTGTTGAATTTAGCTTGCCCGCTGATAGCTACGATAGCGTCGATCCCAATACAGTATATATTGGTCTCTTGAGCCGCGAGCGATCAGTGACGATCAGAAGGGACGAACATCTGGATCGAAGTTGCTCGAGATCCCTGTTCTTGAATAAGCTATTTAGGACTTGGCCCATACAGTGAGCGAGGGACAAATAAAAAACTTATTACAATTGGTAACTCAATTGTCACTAGGAGAAATAATAATAACAACAATAACAATGACTCTTGTATCTACGTTACGCATAGAATGAGATTACTCTGATCATTGGATAGACATGCAGAATAAATATTTATATATACGGTGCCGAATTTTGGGACGTCTCGTCTTTCTTTACTGAAGGTGAAAGACTAATTATAATGAACACTGCCGCGTGCAAGGCAGCCAACGAAAAAACGTACACATATATGTATATCTAATTGAAGGCTAGCTTAGGGACGCCCCTGAACGTGTCTCGGACGCTGGTATTTGTCAAAAGAGATGGCTTGGAGTAATTTACAAGTGGAGAATACAGCTCGAGATCGCATAATAACAAGACTAGCACGACACCATGGCACCTAACGCCGAGAGAAGATGTTTCTGAACAGTATGCTTTATTGTTAGAACCTTCGGGTACTATGTAATATTTCGCCAAGTCTTCGAGTTCTCGGTTGATTACCTATTCCCTCTCTATATGCTCGATCTTCGCCCTCAGTGTATGCGCAATTTTCACCTCACTATATGCACCAGAGTCATCTCTACCACTGTCTTTGCCGATGATGAGTATGTATGGCATGTGACTCTCAGCTATATACGTGTCAGTTGACCTGAGCATCGAGCCTATAGAGAGGGAATACTCCGCTAGGTTTTAAAGTACTCATAGGTTATGTTCGCGTTGAACTTGGATATAATAGGTTATTATTAAGTTAGGTAAATTGGTGTTAGCTTTGAGATAATCTATGTGAAAAACTATGAACGTCAAAGACTTCGACGAAAACACAGCATCGGAAAAGCTTGTGTTTCTTCAGTTCTGTACAGTCTTTATCTCGGCGTATCAAATACGAAGATTTTAGCGCACAGCTTTGCGAAATCGACACGCGTTATACACACCGCAAAAATAAATGGCGTACTAGAAATAAATTAGTGTCAGTATATAGGCACCTTGTGTTATACGAAGGTTACCTACTGACACGGTAAATAAATAAGAGAGACGAAAATAGATAGAGAGAAAGAGCGAGAAAACGAAAAGGTATATGCTCGTGTGTGTTAGACTTTAATCGTACACGTGGCGGATGGAGCATACGAATCTACCGACAGGAAAATAATCAATGCAGTATTGTGCAATAGTCGAGAGTCCATACACAGTTTTTAGTTTCAAGATAAAAAAGATAGGTTTAAAGGAGAACAATTATTGTATGTTTGAAAGGGTTTTCTGCCCTACATTTTATGAATAGTACCTAAGGTTACCTCTACTTTTAATTTTTGTAAGAAAGGCACACGTACAGTAGCGATTTAATGAAACAAATATACATTAATATTAATAAGTTTCTGAATGTTCTGAAAGCATTATAAAAGCACATTAAAGCTCATTTATAATTTTCATATGGAACAAGCACCACGATAGTTGAATTTATATAAAGTAGTAAATAATATATTTACAATTATCTTACGTTTACGTTTAAATATTTACAACGGAAAATAGTCATCGCGAATATTTATGCTTGCTCATGCATATAAGAAGCAATGATAACGGAGCATTTGTGATCAATATCATTAAAGCATATTTGGAAAAGAACAGGAAAGGTGAAAAATGTTAACGTAATGTTAATCCGCCACGTGTATTCCGGTTTTTTTTTACGGATGCCTGTCGCACAGCAACTGGTCTTATTCTCGAAGTAAAATAATGAACGCAACTGATTAGACACATGACAGATCCACGGCTAAGTTAAGGCGATATTTACTTTTCATTTACTGACCTTGAGCTCTTGACTTCGCGCGAAAAGAGAGCACGACGTGAAGAATCATTGGCCAGGTTATTTCGTACATTTATATACATAATAAATATATATGTAAACGTAAAGGAAGAATGCGCAGTCAGCGCAGGCTAGATAGCGCTGACGTATAAAACTGCCATGGCTATCCAAATAGCTAAAAAGTATTCCGCGTCCAAATCACTGCCCCAGCAAATAAAAAGATCAGAAGACCTTGTATTAAACTTCAATCTCTGTTCTATATAGATCAAGCTATAGCCGTTCGTCTGGACCATCGATTCTTCTCTACCCTTCGTCTCTCTTCTCCCACGAACCCCCCTATTCCTATCCGTATCCTGCGGGCCTTGCACTGATAAAGGACCGACGATTCGGTTTCTTCGGTCCTTCGACGTGACCGTGGCCTGACGTCCTCCTTACCTTGCACTCGCATGTGGTGCACTTGTCATGGGGGTCCTGCCAGGAGCTGCCGCTGTCGTGAATGATCCCAGAGTAGCTACAAGGCCTTGGTCGGGTCAGGACCGACAGAGATGTGCCGTTTCCGGGCAGTTCCCTCGCGCATGGATCATCTTCACAGCGAGGACAACAGTCCCCGTCCTCTGTGACAGGGTTAGAGCAGGTCACTGGTGGACATTCCATCTGCCAGCAGTCTATTTCGCCGTACTGCAACAGGCATTCGTTTCATCAATAGTAGATAAGTATTTTTTCTCCGCGAGTCTTGCATAGCTGCAAAGGACAGTGAACATATGATGGATAATCTTATTACCAGGCACTCGCAAGTCTGGCATTGGTATATCCATCGTTCACCGCTCCTGAAGACTAGGTGATGAAGTTCCTGGTGCCTGCAAGAGGCTGCAGGGTCACACTGAGGGCAGCACTTATCCCTGTGACTGCCTGGTGCGCTGCAGTCGCAAATGGGATCCCTGCATGTGATCACACCGTCCTTACATGTGCATCTTCTGCAGGGGTTTCCGGCTGGGGCTAGAGTCTCGCCGTTCGCGACTTCTCGACTTTCGAACCAGCAACCTGCTCAGGATATACGTAGTCGACATAGAGTCCTAGTTGCGTTGTTGGTAAGACACAGGCTGGGGATAGGTGGCGTTGTAGGAATAGAGGTAGAGGCATTGGCCAAGTTCTTTAACTGGTGATAGCTTTGAAAGTCAGGTACCTGGCTTACCAAATCTTTGCATACTATTTCATGTAGCACTTACTGAGTCGGCACTCTTCCACAGTGTGATTGTCCTCCTGGGGTGGACAGACACACTCATATCCGCCTTCAGTGTTAACACACTTGGCGCTTGGGTGACACGTGTGCCTCCTCTCAATCGTTTGATCATTGCACTCGTCGATGTCGAGACACTGCGTACCCTGGGTGCTATCGTGAAGAGCGCTTCTATACCCGGGTTTGCAGCGACAATAGTACCAACCGGGCATATTGAAGCAAGTGGAGGATTGGTGGCATCTGTGAAGATCGCTCGCACATTCGTCCAGGTCCAGTTCGCAACTATTGCCGATGTAACCGCGTCGACAAGAACATCTTCCTGGCGCCACACACTCACCACCGTTCTGACAGGTCTGATTGCAAACAGCTGAACCAGAAGGAAACAAGATGTCATTAGTGCTGACAATCAGAGAATGGGTAGAAAATGGTTTTTGAATAACACAACAGACATCGAAGACAATATTGGATACTGTACGTTTGCAAGTGTAGCCGTCACCGGTGTAGCCATCCTTGCAAATACAGTAGTAGCTGCCCGCAGTGTTGACACAAGTGGCATGCTCGTCGCAGGCATGGTGGCCAGTCGTACATTCGTCCAGTTCAGCGCAGTTGAACTTGTCAACCCTATGATAACCCGGAAGACACTCGCACGTGTAGGAGCCGATCACGTTGACGCATTTCGTGTTGGCGTTGCAGTGGTGACCCTCCGAACCACCTTGCTGCTTGCACTCGTCTACGTCTGAAGTATTGACAAGTTTCTTAGATAAACATCGTACACGAATGTGGTGCCTTCCCGATATCGGGCGATTTTTAGACCGCTACGAAGTGAATCATCAAATTACGAAGTTGTGGATGTGCCCCCTGTAAGGCAGTAAGCTAAAACTGACCATGGAAGAGTCATCATTTGCCAAGAAATTCTGAGGATCACTGCCTCACAGTGGAAATCCGTATCCCCGTAACCGCAATTTCGTAACCACGATCATCCCAGCCGAACATCTGGCTCTTCAACGTGGCCATCGAAGAACCGTGTGTGTACGCACGTGTCACGTTCCCCGCATGTCAACATGATCGTTTAAATATTTCACGCTGGCGGGTCGATCGGAAATTGCACGTGGTCAGCGAGGAATTCCCCATCGACCCGCGGTCGAAGCACGTACACTTCCATCGGCATTACGGGATGGTTAATATGCGCGTGCGGCGAATTAAGTTAGAGGTAAGCATTAGATACCGTGACAGTTATGACCGTCCCCTTGGAAACCGATATCGCAGTGGCAGGCGTAGGTTGTCTGGAGGTTCAGGCAGGACGCGTTAGCGTGACACTTGTGGCCCTTCGCGCAGTAGTCCACCCCTGGGTTAAATTGGGTTAGCCAGGCACAGATGAAGAAGAGAGATGGTTAGAAAATTCGATTAGTGTGTTTAGTTGAGTTTTAGCGGTAGGCTGCCGCCGCTAGGGAATTGGATTGGCACTGTCCAGAGCTGAATTTTTCGTCAATTCGACATGCTGGGCCATTCGCGATGCTTTAATGGCGTTACGGTCGTATTGAATGGAAATGGGGGGATGTGAAAGCTCGGCTAGGGGTCTCCTGACGCGGCATGCATCGCTTTTTCATTTGGTACTTAACTAGCGGACTGGTATGGGAAATGAGTAGACCTCTAGCAAAGGGCATAACACTGGTCTCTTGTTAAAAAGTTATACAAGCAATGATAGTGAGTGATTATGTATTCGTTATTCGTTACGTAATGAAAGCCAGCATTATTTTACGGCAAGAGATTGACATCACTAAACATGAATACACATTTGTGTTTGCTGTAACAAATTAAACTACTATCGACATCTGGCGACTATACGTGTGAGCTTACCTGGACAGAACTTACAGCACTCTTCGGCCACGCTAATTTGTTCGCTAGGCGGGCAAGGCAGTGGTGGACATCTTGTTTCCGTGTCGAATCTCTGACAAGTGAAGCTACCATCGAAACAGTCGCACTCTACGCACTGTTTCGGTGAGACTTTCTCACCGTGATCGTAAATCACACCATGCAAGTAACATTGCTCTGGGAACAGACGCACCACGACGCAAATTAACCAGCTATCACAGAGAACAGAAACGAATTTTGGGCTGTTGGACTGCTCAATGGGCATCACATGCCCCTTAACCCTTATCCTAACTCGACGATAGGCGTTTGCGGCCCCATACGAATGGAAAACTTACTTAGACAGATCGGACAGCATTGCCCCTGAGGAATGACAGGATTCTTGCAAGTGACAGGCGCGCAGGGTGTTGGCCTGCACTCGATTTCACCGTGGACGCAAGAACACTGCTGACAACCCTTCTCCCAGGTCGCACCGTCTTCGTGGACGGTGCCATTAACCCTGCACGACTTTTGGCACTCGCACTCCTCCACTTTGCTTATTCTGCCCTCTGCAGCGGCTAGCTAAAAGGAAGGACGTCAATCAGCAAAGGTTGGTTATCTACCGCTAGGGGCTAGAACCTTGAAGACACTGAGAGAGGTCCAGCTCATGACGAGGACTCTGTTGATGCTGCAAGGATTCACTCACCCTACGCGTTAACTCGTTGAGATTATGCATCAGCTGCTCCACCGTGTTTTGTAGTATAGAAAATTGACCGCAAGTGGGACAGGACGAGTCGAGCTGAGGACACTGGGAAAGGTAGCCATGGGGGCCTGGTATCAGCTTCACATCCTGCAAAGCACCCTGTGGCGCGAGAATCGTGCCAACTTATCTCAATTCGGTGAAGCTCGTATTTAGGATTAGAAGTAGTGCTTTCCTGACTTATAAAAGTGGTATGCAATACTAGACTGAGGGGCAACACTATAGGAAGTGGAGTACGCCTTGTCCTTTATTGGAATCGAAACTAACTTTATCCAAGGATTAGGTTGATGTTACCTGCAGTGCTACCAGAATGTTGGAACACCTTTCGGAAAGGACACAGCGTACACCAGGAGACTCGAAACAGTATCAACTAGAGGCATCAGAATCAGCACAAGCTTGAAATAACTGACTCGTACCTTGAAGAGAAAGTGCCTGACGTTTCTCTGTCCTACCCAAAGCTGAAGCTGCGGCAGAGTGAAATTGGTGTCAGGTGGTCCTGGCCTAAGCAGCCGCCTGTACAGGGGATGACAGTCGACCAGCAGCTCGACCTGCGAGCCGCTTACGCTCAGGGCGACCCTATGCCAGGCGCCATCGGCCAGTCGAAAAGGAAACGCCTCCACGTGAACAGTACCATCCCGGCGTGATACGTAGTGAAGTCGAAGCTCGTCCTTACGACCGCTGCTCTGCAGCTCCAAATATCTACAAATTACATAAAAAATTCATTTACCCTTCAAATTTCAAAATCACTCCATTGCACAAGCACATGAGAACGCGTGAATAACATCTGAAGGGATCGATTAAACCCCGTTCCATACTCTTAATTGAAATATGGTGCATGGAATAAATAGATTACGTGATTAAATCCGGAGCTAGCGATTTGCGTGTATGCATCGGGATTTTCGTCTTCCGCTCATCATCGATCAAAGCTTCTAACATAAAGCAAAACACGATCGCTTCGATGTCATTAATAAACGATATCTACATCTCGAGCTTGTGACTCGCTAGACAGACATCAGCGTGAAAAGACGTGGCGGATATTTTCCATTGACCTAGTAAATTTCATACATAGACCAAGGGATAAACCAGGGACTTGAAATACGCCATGTTTCCTGGAGATCCCTGTGATGAATCGCCAATTCGAGGTAACAGTGAATTAACATTAAATTCCGCTTAAGCTGTGGCCGTGATTTCTGCTCAACGTAGCGTGTTAATTACCCGTCTAATACGCGGACACGTAGGCGCATGCATCCAATTTGTGTCAGCCAGGTCAAAACGACTAGACTGCACTCCTCACGTGCCAACAGAGGGTGCGACTACTTTGGGGTTAAGTGCTCTTGTTCGTTCCGGCTCAACAATTGACACAGTAACTTCCTTAAGACTGGCCTTTCTACCTTTTTCAGTTCTTGGATACTGTTAAAGCATCGTTGCTTCCAATTTATTGCCTGATCACAGCCATTCATCGAAAATGGCAATAGACCTCCACCTTTCTCCACATTATTGTCATTTTTTTTTTAATTATACTAGATTCTACATGAATGATATTGCATAAATGTCGAGGCACGCGTATTGAGAAAAAGAGTTCGTGCAAATGTATGTTTGTAAGTGCTTAGTTCCACAATTGCATTGATGTAGTATTACAGCAAGTAAGATGTCGCCACGTATTAATTCTAATTATGGTGGCGCCACGTATTCGTTCTAATCGTGGTGGCGTCACGTATCTTTTCCAAAAATGGTGGCGCCACCAATCAGGCCCAACAGCGATAGTGCCACCTATCAGTCCCAGCAAATATCGCACCCCTATCAGATCCATGTGCACTCTGTACCTCTGAAATTTTTTGTTTGCTTTAAGTGATCTTTTGAATCC
Source organism: Andrena hattorfiana (assembly GCA_944738655.2). Taxonomy (NCBI): domain Eukaryota; kingdom Metazoa; phylum Arthropoda; class Insecta; order Hymenoptera; family Andrenidae; genus Andrena; species Andrena hattorfiana. The sequence goes on from OX122895.1 coordinate 2,095,058, forward strand.
TTGGTGTGTGGTCAGAACCAAAAGTTTGCCTTTATTCTCAACTATTACTGTTACAGTAGCGATATATAACCAGTATTTGTATTCAAGTATTTTTTCTTATCAATTTTCCATTTCTTAAACTAGTGTAGTGACTTCGAGTTAAGAACCATAGGAGAAAGATCGTAAAAGTTTGTAGAACTTCATGTCACATTACGTTGACACATTGCTCGAGGTCCATTGTGCGTCGCCCCCTCGAATCGTTTTGAATTCCGAGGATAACATGAAAATGAGGGGGTTGGAATGGAATTACGCGCAACTCACCTATTGTTCCCATGTGAAAAGGCGACGATCGTCCCGGAATTGGCCTCCTCCTGTCTGAGAGCGGCGGCTATAGTGAATTCCGGAACCCGCCGGAGTAGCGTGGCCGCTCGTTCGAAGCTCGCCTCGTTCAGTCGGAGCTCCCTCTCCTCGCCTAAAGTAGTAAAAGTCAATGATTCTTGCTTCCAGCTCGATCTTCACGCTGACTATTAAGAATACTTATCGCGATATCCTAATTCTTAGCACCTATTTCCAAACATTCATAAAACCTGCCATAACCATCAGCATCGATAATAATCACGTGGATGGTCCAACAAAATTCAGCGGAATGTGTACATATATCAGTGCTACGTAGGCAATTCAGAGAAGTACGGAAACGTTGTTCGACTAGATAGCTAAAGAGTTTGCTGATCCTCGATGTAGGTCAGCCGAAATTTTTCGTCGCTCGCATCGATTTGTCCGATTCACAAGCACCCAGTTACGTAATCGTGTTGACGTGGAAATTCGATTGGCCGCGCTTCACTAGTGGAAATTCGTCGGAATCCTCTCGTTGACGAGCCAAAACGCACCGTTTCTCTAAATTTAGTTTAGTACCTTCGATTTATTTCCTCGTGCACAAGCAGCCCCACCTTCCCAGACCCTCTATGGTCATAATCAGCCGCGGAATAAATGGTTAATCGACACTTTGTAACGCGACACCCTCAGCGGCCAAGGAAACACACTCTATTAGCTCGCATAAAACGCGGGCGATAAAGTTTCGTTTAACCCGTCGTAAGGCGCGCTGCAGCTCCCCCTATGCAAAACGGATCCTTTGTCCTTCGATTAACCACGCCAGTCCCCCCCGGCGGAATTAATTTTTGACTTTCCCTGCCCGCTCCTCCTCGGAGGCGATCGCGCGTCGAACCGTGTAATCCGTCTCGTGCAAACGACCGGGGTCGAATGCAAGCGCATACACACCCTAGCAGTGGTGCGTGGCCGCGTATAAAGTGCATGGTGCACATGTCCCGTCCATGGGCAGGCTTCCCCGCGCATCCAGAGCGCCACGAGCCTCTCTCGCCTCGAGTTTCAGACACGCCGCGAGAGCTTAATAATGTAACCGGACACCGGGGGGTTGCAATAAACCGACCTGCCTCCTTTTCATACACTCGAGGACCATCGAATGGGCCCGTTCGACGTTTCTGCGACAGCCACGAGTGGAGTCCGATCGATTAGCCACGTCTACGGTTCGTTGTGGGTAATAGTTGGAGCGGACCCCTTCGAGGAGGCTAGAGTGGCTAATCGTTCCACGAGAATTGGCACACGTACCACTGGCTTCTGGTGAACGATGCTGGCCTAACGACCACGGAATAGGTGGCAGGATGACCTGGACGCTTGATACTTATGGGTGTGTCTGGGTGTTTCACTTGGAACGGGGTTTAAATATCAGAGAGAATAGGATGGGAGTGGTGGCTAAGCAGTCTGTTGAGTTAAGGTGGGTGGGTTGCATTTGGGTGGAGCTTTTGACGATTTACAGTGCTGAGGATTATTGAGGAACTTTCATTATTGATTTTGTCAGGTTACGTTTAGGTTTAACTCACTATTAATGCGGTATCTATGATGACTAGTTAAAAAGTGTTACGATACTTTAACATCTGTGAAGAATGGTCGATGAGAGAAGTACTCAGATTCCTATCCAACTTTAATTTCGCATCTGCGAAGATAGTCAAAGGGAAAGTTATTCATTTCGGAAATAAATAGCGTTGGAGATTAAATCGGCCGACCCTACAAAGAGCACCAGAGGGGTCCCCAATTTCAGGATCAGTGGGGGCACGTTCCTTGCTGAAACTACAATAGGGGGATCGGGAGATCTTGTTTTCCATGTTCAGAGAAAACTTCGACACGTGTCGGTGTATATCGTTCCGCGTCCTTTGTCCGGCGATTACAATAGCCACCCTCCAGAACCCCTTCCAATTCGAACAGAATAAACTGAATTTCGGGGACGTCGTTCTTTTCCTTGATCAACAATCTGAAGAAACATTTACCGGGGGTGTACACGTGACCAGAAAAAATAAGTGCGACATAGAAAAGCTGTTAACTGTCGGCATAGAATGCAACTTGGAATTATTATCCAGTCATCGACTACAACGAGGTCCCAGCTAAACAAAGAAATATTATTATCATTCTAAGCGCCAACCCTCAACTACTTTGACTACCATAGTGCAAACTTGCAGAAGAAAACAGCCCGAGAACCAACCCAATTGAAACATGAAAAGAAGCCATTGCCGTTTGGCAGGAACTCGCGGAAACGATTTGCTGGATACGATAACAGCGATTTCAGCCCATAAAGACTCCCTCCAAGTCAAAGAGGAGGGGGGGGGGCAAAGTGGTCGTTGAATAGAAAGAGAAACAAAGAAGTATGTTCCCTTCGTTTTGACGCTGGAAACCACAGAGAACGTTCGGTTACTTCCACGAAACCGTCGATGGAGGGTGTGCAGGAAGGCAAGGGTGGCCCGATAATTGAAATTTCTTTCGGGGAAACCCCTCCTGACGGTCTCACCCTTGGCCCAACCGACCCCCTAGCCGCCACTTTTATTCGCTTTTCGCGGACGTTGCACCGACGGTCACGCTTTCAGCCCCGCTGTACGTTTCTCTAATACCGATCGGCTACATGGACGGGGTGGGGCTCGAGAGGGTGCAACGTTTACGCAGCCGAGAGTGGAGGACACCGCAATTGGATACTCGCGATATTACGCAGCGAAGCGAATTGGAGAGGTTGCGTAAATATCGACGTGGACGGTGGGTTTTTAAGCAATGATTTCAATGTTCCACCCCTCCGAGGGATCTACACCGAAGAGTCGCGTGATGCGCACGTGATGTAACGTGGAGGACCACCCGCAATCTTTTATTCAGGATCCAACGTACGTTATGAGGGACATAACGGATTCTATCGAGGTATATAGCGCGCATTATAAACCACTTTCCTTTATCGATATCATTCAGTTTCCTTCCCCCAGAGGGTCGTAAATTTTTGGCAATGTACCGTGGCACATGCTACCCGTAATAACGAAACCGAACGTTTCGGAGGGGTGATGGGTGGGTGAGACAGGAGTAAATCATTTTCTAGAATTTACACGTCGTTGGTGTTGCGTGCAGGTTGTACGCTGCGATGCAGTAAATTTCACTACGAGCGCGGTACCAAAGCCACTTCGACTGGGGGGTTCTCTTAACCCGAATACAGCCCCGATTTGCATATCGGAGGGTCGTTTCTAGCGCGAGCAATCCTCCGCGACTATTCGGGCTCGGCAATCATCGCCAGCCGTAAAGTCAATTATTGCTTTTCGTAAATCACAATGTGCTTCCTCTTTTTTTGCTCATAAAAGGTTGCGATTACACGCGAACACGTGCTGTGACGGTCAGATTGAAGTCTGCCGGATGGATGATGTCAGAGCTATTGCAATTTGGCGTGGCGGAACTGTGACGCCATCTACGTTGCATAGTGCAAGGGGCCTCCCTCGAAGGGGTTGGTACTGCCAATGTAATACGGAAAGATACGGAACTGAAAAATTGGAAAAAACAGTAGCGCCTTATCGGATGGAACCCGATGGTTACGTAACAAGCGATTAATCGATATTGCGAAAGGTCAGTTTCATAGGCCCTGGCGACGCATCTTCTCCATTTAGGAGAGTTCCTGAGGGAGTTCCCTCGTGGGACTATACAAAAAGATTGTCATCCTCGTGTCTCTTGCAGCTTTACGCCCCCATCAAGGATCCATTGCCATTTTGCAATCAGAGGCATCGTCTGCGAAATGGAGGTAGCCAAAACGCGACTCACCCTGTAGATAATAGGCTGGTTTTAACCTAACCAGCCCCGGCACCTGTGTGACACCCTGCCGCGTGGTGTTGTGGAGCTGTAACGCTGCCAAGAGGTCTATACCTCCTCCAGGATCGCTCCCCGTCCTGGATCTCGCGCCCAGAACACCGGTCGTCTCTTCCGTGGCGCCAACAGTGGCCACCGCCGTCTCTTCCTCTTTCTTGTTTGTCGTGCCAGACACTGGAAAACAAACCAACACGATCGCTCGTTAAATTTTTTCAAGCCTGCACAAACACCAATTACAGCACAGAATGAATATACAAATGTATCGCTGCCAAGTGCCTGACAGCGTGCAAGTAGGGTGTTCAAGTGTTTAGATTATGGGCAGTCGGGGGACCTTTCATCGCTCAATGTAAATGTATCATATCTAGTCAACACTGCGGTGTACAGCAGCTAGGATCTCTGAAAATTGGACACGTCAACCTGGGAGCACCCTGTACTCTACCTGTTAGAGAATTCTCACGGCGGAACTGAAAATCTTAACGATCCCGTTACATCAAACGTCGACTCGGCTAAGTTCTCGCGTCCCCCAAGTAGCCAGATCGAGTAACAGAGCCGCCACTCGACGAGCAATAAAGTTCAATGGCGTATTTCCACTCTCTCCTCCCCACACCCCTGAAATACGGTAAGAGGAGTTCAAGGAGCATCCATCATCGACGCTATCGTGAAGAGAATGGCAGAGGGAGTCCCCGATCGAAGAAGCGTGATGAGGAAAGAAGAAGGCACAGACAAGGTAGTCCTCTCGAAACGCGGCAGTATCGATCGACTCTTCATAGTCGACGGTCGTTATCGGCCTTTCCGCGCTTTTCCTCGTTTCCCTGAAGCCTTCAACCCCTTCCTGGGGCCCCTGCCCCCTCCCCCGTAAACACCACTCCGCTTTATCGGATCCCCGCTGTATATGAAAAATCCATTTCGCCTCAGTCGCGCCGAGATCACAGTAACGATGATTGAACTTGTCCTCTCCCCCCCCCCCCCCGATGGCCCGCACCAGCCTCCTCTCCGTATACGTGGAAAAAAGCTTTTCCCTTTTACCTTTTTCCACGTCAACCTGCCAATATCCTTTTGTCTGATCGCTGGCAATGGGCTATCGCGACAAACGACAGCAGTTGACCGCGCTAATAAAAATGTCCCCTCTGTGCCCCGAGTGATGGAAATGGTTCGTGAAATGGAGGTTTCTATCTAGCCTATGGTTTACATCGGGATTGTTGCTGTTCGTGGATAGTTTTAAGGGATGGAACTGCTGAGGGAGGCTAAGGATGGCTGCAGTTGCGGAATGCATCGGTGAATGCAGTTACCAGCGGCGTGTAGCGGCAATTGGCTATGGGAACGTCAGAACTTATGGGATAAGGAGTCATGTTTTGCGGATTACATCTTTAAAGTAAGACGATACTCTATGAATGCGAAGATACCTTGTGTGTATACCAATGTTGCAACAATTTTGCGCTAGAAAAGGAAGAGGGGAATGCAATGACGCCATAAGAACGCCATTGAAGGATTCCTAACCTAAAAATATTGAACTATGACCGGACTTAACTGTTAATTAAGCATTGGTGGCTTCTAAGTCACACCAGTGCCGAGCCGCTCGTGAAATAAGTCCATCAAAACGTAAACAACGCTGCTGCCCTGAAACAGTCCGCGAAAGCTCTTTTTAATTGCGTAACGAGCCGGCGCAAGAGGGATCCGTAGAATGTCCCTTTCACTCCGAACGAACAATCGAGGATTCTGAGCCCCCGAGGACTTTGTGGACATTAATCGGGGCAAATCGTCCGACAAATTAATGGCATTGCACGCTCGCGTTCATAGCTAAAAGCGGTTCGTTGTGCCAAACGCGTACCTGCTGCATCTTTCGCTCATTGGCGTAGGCATTTCATTAGCTTGCACCAGAATCGTACAATTATATCGCCTTTAAAGCCTTCTGTGAAAGATATCTTTTTGACGATTCCATGCGAGTTGTCTTCGAAAGCAATTATTTTCATGGTTCCCATTTTTTTTTAATCAAAAGTTGCCTACAGAAAGATATCCCATCCTCCTGCACTTAGTTGCTGCTTATAGAAATATCTGTAACTTGGTGTTTAGATCGCATTATTACAAGGAGTACCAAAAAAGAGTACGCTACAGTGGCAAAAGTGGCACATGCCCCATCGATTCACTGTCCCCGCCTCCGGAGGGTTAACGAACCGAGGGAATTTCCAAAAGGCGGCGCCTATGCTCATCTAAGAGCACACGAACACATCCAGTTCGTAGACACTTTCTTGCGTCGCCCGAAAACGCGAGCGCGCGCGCCCCTGTGTGTGTGTGCAAGAGCGGCGTCGGACGAAACAGGATGGAATGGAACGGTGGCAGACTGCCGGGCGTCGCGACGCCCGCTATCGAACCGTACGTGGCATTATCGTTTAGTTCGAGACTGGTCGAGAGAGGGATAAAGGGTGGAGTAAGGGCGAGCATGCCCACGGAGTGGGTTCCACGATAAAAGTAACGCTGATTAATAAGCCTGATGAGCTTTTTGCATATTTGCAATCCGTCTGCGTGTCTTGTCTTGGTCGCTGTTTGCAATCCCATTTTCATGTGTGCTACACAAGGTACAACCTGAAGTACTTGAAAAGGTCGGGCTTTCAAAGGTAGGGGGTAATGAAAAGGTGCCTTGAGTGCGGCATGCACCGCACGCCTTACACTTGGAAACGCAACTTAATGTTAGGTGAACCAATTAGTACTAGTGGTGTTACATTCCATATATGTTTACATGCCTGCGTTAGTATAATTGCCTTGCACCATGCTAATGGGGTAGTACTTATGAATGGGTGGCTTGAAAAAACATTTGCGTTTGGTATCATAAAGACAGTATCGCGTGTGCGTGGTCCATCTGAACACATACACGTGATACTGCGAACAGAGAACATTCTTAAAGCGGCTTTATATTCTGCATTGCTCTCAGAAAATGTCCCCCTTTTAATATTTCAAGGGTATTTAGCGTTGCATTCATGAGAATGCGCCCTTAGATCGAAATAAAGATATTATAACCTACAAATTGCTTTTATCTTCATCAAATAACCTATATTTCCTTAATATCGAAGTTTTGTTTGCGTAATGGAGAAATTTCCATTGCGATAAAGCAAATCATCACTGCAGCGAAAGCTTATGCTGCCTGGAATTGATAAAATCTGCGCTGGAAAGTCGCAAGTGGCTACACAGCGTGTTCGTTTGAATTTCTGTGCTGATTAAACTTAAACAACTAATTTACTGTGTGTACCGACAACTGTCGCGAATTCGATAACGTTAACGCCTTGTGGATTATTATTCGAAAAGGGCACGTTATGAGTGATAAATGTGGGGTTCACCCGCGAGTTTGCAACCGGAAGGTCATTATCCTCGCGTGAGGAATGTTTTCATTAAAAGGCTCCGCCATTGTTTCCGCAAATCACGAGAGCCATGTGCCCAACACTCACGAGCAAAGTCCATTTTCTCAAAAAGTGTATCCCCAAAAGGGCGGGAATTTCAAACTTTTACACGACGAAGTGAACTGATAACCTCTAAAACGCGAATTTAATTCTGCGATCATTCGATTTGAGCTGGTTACGGGGGGGGGGGGGGGGGCCTTGTCGAAGCAGGCGAAGCGGAACGCGCGGGGCAGCGCGTTTTTCATTCACCGCGGCGAAGGAAAAAGGAAAGCCGTGTTGACGAATGCCAGGGACTGCTCGAATCGATAGTACGCGACGGTCAAGCCGCGTGTCCACCTAGGAAACCCGTCCTCGTGGTGCACGACTTCATCGATCGGCGGTGAAACGCGTTCCACAGTCCGACAGGGGTTGCAACCCCCGGAAACACCGATGAATTTCGCCAGATACGCACGTAAACGCGGCCAGACGTTCCGTTTCTCGACCGAACGCGTCGATGGAAGGTTCACGACTTCCCGGAACGGGCATACCCTGTCCCTTCTAGGGCCAAGGGGCTCGACCGTTGTTGTGCATCACGCGACAGACGTTCATAATTATCGTGATTAGACAGAGTGATTGGATTTTCGTGCGTCAACTACTCAGTTTTGCTTACTGGATTGATGGTCATTAAGAAGAACCATCTTCGCCGAGCTATTTGGGTAATTCAACGAATGACACGTAAATTAACGCAAAAACAACCATTGCCCATTTCGATAAACTTTTTAAAATATTAAGATCATCTGGTACTCTATATATTTGTTTATTAAACGGATTGCCATTTAAATGAATTGGAATAAGAGCATCAGAGTTCCACGAGGATTCCTCAAGTTGCAGAAAATGCGGTAGTGGATACTCTTCGTTTAATAAACACCCAGGCCAGTGTGTACAGGTAAACTTCAAGTGCGTTATCATTTAATACAATCGCTAGTGATAATTGGAGGTACAGTTATGCATTATTCGAAGGTCCGACTGGACACGAAACTTCCTGGAACAAGCGGTGAAACCAGTCCAATTGTACCTAGATATTGATTCGCTCATTCAGCACGCGAGTCTGGCGAAGCCTATTACTTTCATCAGGCATGGTAATTGTACGAAAATTCACGTGTATATCAGCTAATAAAACAAGCTTCACAACGGCCAAAATTTTGTCTATTAACCACCTAAAATCCACCGATCACGTTGAATCAACTACTGTGCCCACTGCCACTCGATCGCTTGGACGATCCGTTCGATCCTGGACCATCCGTTCGATACTTGCTGCGTCCGTTTGACACTTCGCGATTATACATAGGACAACGACAACCCATACTCACTGTCGGCCGTGCTGCTCGGCGCGCGAACGGGTCCCTTCCCTAGGCGCTCGTGGCACGTCGAGCTGCCTATCGGCAGGAGCAGCCAGCAGAACGTAACTGTGATCAGCACCGCGGACGGGATCGACATAACAAAACAGCCACCGTTCCCCGTAGCGAGACACGCCAGAAGCACACGCGGCCGGAGCTATCGACACCGGCCTCTCTCGTTCGACTGACACGCGTCGAGGCGTATTTCGATTCACGACGCGGCCAACAACCACCCACGATCGGATTTCCACGCGGCGGCACGACGTGGCGTGACCGGTCGCGCCAAATTTCGCGCGATCATTGAAATTCCCCCTGGTGGCGGAGCGAGGTGGGGGACACGTGAGAACCCCCGGCCATCAGATATCTGTCGTCGATTCAATTTCTCTCCGTTCCGCACGCGGAATTTCGCCGTGCCGACAAAAACAGCCTCCTCGCCCGAACCTCCGCGACGGTTCGACCATCGTCGCACGAGGGTCAAGGCCGTCGCAGCCCGGCCCTCTTGGTCGATACTTGGCGATTTTACCGCTGCCCAACGGCGACCCATGGGCAACAGATTTAAAATCGAACGGGGTTATCGTCATTTCCTCAGCATCACCCATCTGCGCGTGCCACCTCAATAGTGGAGCTCTTTGCGTTGGTACCACTGACGCTCCTTGGGATCTCCCTAGGCTCCTCGTATCGTCTTTAAAACGTCCCCACCGACCGTAGTGGCTCAAAAGTAGCAGGGAATCAGAAACTGTCGCATTGCACCCATTAATAGTAACAGAATAGTACAGAGAAAAGGCGGGACGCGTTGGAAATCTTCATTTTGGGATGAGACACGTCCGAAAGACTGCGCGCGTCTCTCCCCCTCCCCGCTCCCTCCCTCCTCGCCTTGTCTCGGTGAAACGGCGTCGTTCAAGTGGACGCGCGAACGCCTCAAAAATAGTCGTTGGCTCGTAAAGTCTTTTGTTGCCCGTGAAACGCATTCTGTTCTCCGTCTCCTCCGTCTCTTCGTTTCTTTTCTGTCTGTCGGCGGGCATCCTCCACCGTTTTGCCGTCGTCGTCGCCCAGCATTGGCGCCTCGTTACCTCGCGAATCGCCGTCGACTTTGACCTCTTGACTATCCCTAAGGAGTCTTTGGTAACGCGAAAAGTCACGGTTCTTTCCTCTCTCCCCTCCTCAGCAGTCTGTTAAGTTTATCCCCGGAGTTGTGTTCCTCGAAGCGGCGACTTCAGGTTTGGTGAGACGGTAAAAGGAATAATGAAGATCAATCGTAATCACCAGGGCAGGGTAATAGGATCCAAAGGGTACCATTGCTGACGGAATTGAGGAGCACCTAGTTCCTAATAGCTTGGAACTCAAGGGTACTTCGAATCTACTAGCCGATCGAGCGTACAACTCCATTAAGAATAGCCCAAGGTGGATTTAAATATACGGTGAAGACTTGGTGTCCGTTCAGGCAGCACCTGACTGAAGTTACATGGCCGGCCACGGAGGAAAATGGCCTAATCTCTTCTCCCGTGTGCACAAGCCCCGACTATCGCCAAATATTGACGCGTCAGGTTAACGCGGCATTCTCCGGCCGTGAAATGACTGCGGAAAAGCCTTCCTGTTCCTCTAGCGCTATCGGTCGGAGATCTTGGATCAAGATTCTTATCTCTGGTACGGAATAGCTTTCGTTTATCTCGTTTCTCGAACGATGATAACGACTCCCCTTACCCCATGTTCCTTTCATTGCCTCGGTTTGCGTTCGGTACCGTCGAGATTAGAAAATGAGAGACAAAAGCGAAGGGAGAAGGATGACGGTAAGGAGTCCATTCGTTAAGAAGATGGTTGAAATACGAGTGAACTCTACGTGTTTCAATGTGTTAATGAATTGTCTCTACGAATCCTCGAAAGAACGTCGTGAATGGTCATGGGTGCTGCCATCGATCGCGGCGGGGTAAAAATACACCTCTGCTTTACGTAATGGGGCACCATAAATTTTTCCTCGGAGACCGTTCTCGTTCCCTGTAACGTAATCGTGGCACGCGACGCCGAAGTGGATTGCGTGATAAAAATTCGACTGTGACACACGATGCTGGGCGAGCAGGCGGCCTTGCCAGGGAAGTAGTTCATCCTTGCTTTCTGTTCCTGCGACTAAGCGAATGTATACGCCGACGTTCCGCCGATATCATTAAAAACGTCACCGCGCGAAGAAGATGATTGTTCTTTGTATCTCGTATCCGGCTTACCAATTCGCTAAAGTGTGCAGAAGCATGAACGAATCGGGCTAATGCGCCCAGACCATTTGCGGCGTTCGAGGGAACGTCCGAAGGATGATCGAGTCATCGTGCTGCTGGTTACAGTCCGTCAAGAACAGACGATTTTAAACGATCCATGCACCGGTGATCCATAATTCGCGTCAGGTGCACGCACCGTTGTAATTGGCTCACGTTGGCCATACTAGTTACAGAATATCCTCTGTCACCGGCACGGCAACGGTATCGTAAATTGTCGAGCGTGTCACTGGCAACGAGCAAACGTTCCGTTTTGTATCCGTAATCGCTTAGTTCCCTCGTTTTTCATTTCCACCGGCTGGAAAATAATCAACCCTTGTGCTTGGTAGTGTCTGGAGACTATTCCCAGTTTTCCTAACGCTCCCACTTTGACTGACGACTATTCTTACATTTCCTACTGCCCCTACTTTCAGTGGAGACTATCCCCACCTTTCCTACTGCCCCTACTTTAAGTGAAGACTATCTCCGCTCTAAAGGGGGACTACCCCCTCCTTTCCTACTGCCCTTATCTTCAGTAGCGACTATCCCCAGTTCTCCCACTTGCAGTGGAGACTATCTCTGCCTTAAACGAAGACTATTCCCACCTTATTCACTGGTTCATTATCCTGTGGATCGCGTTTTACATGATTCATACCGGAAGGAGATGGCCTTCAGCATCCTCTCTATTTTATTCGTACTATAACCAGACGTTTACAACTGTACCTAGAGCTAGGAGATAAAGTATAAAGGGGCTTTGGGATGAATATTGGGCGAACCTGAGGTCACTTTATTGAGTGCTGAAAATAGTGCTTGTTCTGCTCGCATACGTGTGAATATTTTATGGGCAACGAAATGAAAGCCTATAACAAGATTTCGACACCACGGTGTCATCAAATGCCCTATAAAATATCCACAAAGTACTTCAGGAATAGAGCCTACCTCGAGCTCCCCATATAATTTATTTACATCCATAAAACCTTTATGCCTACATCTTTATGCGATGTTCCTCTGTCCGATATCACCAATTGCGTGCGAAGCATAAAATAATTCCGCTTCAATCATCTCTAACGTCAAGAGGAATTCAATATCAGTGATAAGATCCAATACCCCTCGATCGTAAACGAGTAAATACCGATTACTACTCATCGGATGGAAAGCATCAAGCGCCAGTTTCATAACGAGGCCGTAACAAGCTCGCATATCCAAAGTAACGAAGGTTATCGAATTTATTAATAGTCCCACGCAGAGATTAACCGAAACACCGTTGCTGGAATGCGAAAATAGCACGATCGTTTCGTAAACGTTAAAATAGGTCCGTCGATCAGCGAACAGGTATTTTCGCGCTTCCAATAACGAGTTCCAACACATACTCCCACCACGAGTGCAGCTCAAGTACACCGGGTAGTAAATAATTTCCGCATGCAAGATTCAACGATTTTCCTTTAAAGTCTTTGTTTGTCGGCAGAAGATTATGAGACGGCCAAATTGGTGCTATTAGAGGCAGCGTTTATATCTCCACGGATTTAACGATATTTCACGAACAATTACGCAAAGTTTTTACGCGTAAGCGCGCACTCTATCGCTGGAAGTTACGGCGTTACCGTTCTAACCGGAAACCACCTCGTTCCTCAGCGTTTATGTAGCTGATTGCACGTGGCGCCGAGGCGTCGAGACGCTTCGCGACCGATCCACGACCCATAATCTTTTCCATCATCCGCGGAATCGTGTGCACTCCAATCACTTTCGGCTGATGTACACACTGACGCCCGAAAATATGGAGACCACTGTACAGGGCGTTCCACAACAAGTGTGCAAGGTTCAACAAATTAATTTGGGATCGCTATAATCCCTCCAAAAATGGAAATGCTTCTGATCAGTACTATAGATGCTGAGAAGAGTGCTTCATTTTGTTCTGGAAATGAGAAGAGAGCAGATTCAAACGCAGAATTACAAGTCGAAACGCGGATCACAGGGAAAATAGTCTATTAAGGCGGGATTAGTTTTCTTTATCCGATAAACTCAGACAGCAGCAGTGGAAACGACAGAGGCACGTCTGAGAAAGAAGAGAAGAAACCGGCAGAGGCCTGGATGAAATTACCCGTCGACGATAGACGCGTCGCGGGGAAACTTGGAAATTACGGGTGAAAAGAAGAAAGGGAAAAGAGAGATGGGGGAGGAAGGGGATAAGGGAAGGGCGGTTGTCGCGATTTCACGGTGAAATGCCTCCGCGTCGCGTTGGTCGGCGATCAAAGGAAAAAACGTTGCGCTTTCTGCCTTTGCGAGGCGCAGATTTTCATCCGAATGCGAGTCCCGGTAATCGTCAGACCTTCTAGCTATTATTATCATGCACAGATGATGAAGCATTGGCGGTAGCGTAAATGGAATAATGTTAGTGGAGACTGGAATTGCGGTGATTCCTATCGTTTCACGGCCCCACGCGAGTCCGTTTGAGTCACAGAAGAGGCTAATGTACTTGAAGTTTTGTAACAAGCTGGTGGCCTCGCCAATAAGTAACTTGATTCATTTTCCTCCGATAGAAATTTGTTACGAGCGGCGTGAATTAATCGCCCGCGGCACCGGGCCGATGTTCAATGTCCAAACATCGCGACACGATGCACCATGTAATTAATAACTTCCGCGGCGAATGTAAAACACGTCGCTAACCTTAGATTTATTGCGGCATTTATCTCGAGGTGTTCCGTATCGCCTCTTACTCAGACGTTTATAAGCGACATTTATGCAACTTACGCCGCGTTGCAACTTCGCGGGGCCATTTTGGACTCATCAATCACACCTCCGCGCGCGCCGCAGCACTTCGGTGCTAGAAATGTTCGGCTGATCCGAGCCCGGTGTCTGAAACTTGGGAGAAACTTAACAAGATCATTCTACGACTCCAAATGAAGGAAAAAGTTCCAGTCATTGGGGGTGTGAAGGGTACAGGTAATCTCTGGTTTCTGAGATAAAAGTTAGAAGGGGTATTACATATTGCAGTGAGAAATTTGCATGCCTATCTATCTGTTGAATAATTTTTATCGTGGTAATCGGAGCTTCATACATCGACGGATTTTTATCCGTCAATTTTTCAACACCTTTGGAATATTAATTGCGAAGTATACCCACGTAACACGTATCGATAGGAGCGCGATGGAAGTCCGACAGTTGCGTGGATTTTATCCACGGCCTTGCACGAAACGGGAGAACACGAGAGGCTTTCTCATGTTAATGCACACTTTTAGATAAAATTCTACCAGTGGCTGGCATGAAACAGCCTGATTAATGGAGAGATCTAAAAATATCCTGGATAGAATGAAACGTTCACGCGAAACTGGGAGGCATGTTGCTAAATTACCCGCGTCCCTCCTTGGAAATCGATGGTGGTATCTTTCCGAAATCTATAAATTAACACTAACGCTCGGGAAGGGGACATTTTAAAAGTTTATCAGAGGTTTATCTGGATTCCCAGACGCGCGAGGTACGCCAGACAATGACAAATTACTTCTCACCGCTGACTGGGTACACTGTTGCAATACTTTGGCGAAAGTGTACTTGTATATCAAAAGCCTTCTGTGCTTTAAAGTAGTTCGCTCAAGTGCGGCCATTTGGAGCTCGTTCTGGTACGTAAAAGTAAAGCACTTCCGGGGAAGGAGTCAATCCGGAAGTGTGCTAAAAGCCCGCTTGGAAATTGAAGCGTCGGATTCTTTTAAAGTCGTTTCGCGTTCGAGGGCTGTGCCCGCGAAGCTTGCATAAAATAAATCTCAAATCTCGCTGAGTCAAATTGACAAAACATTCGACACCGATGATAAGCTCGAGGGTGTTGCCGGAAAAATTTAGAATATTCACGTGAATTCAAATGGAGCATGACCTCATAGTAGCGATTGAAAGCAAGGAAACCACAGAAATTGCGAGAAAAGGCAGAAAATGTGAGCACTTCGCCCTTCCTCTTTTAGCCAGACAGCATTATTCAGGGAAAAGGGCACGTAGACGACCAACAAAAGAGGATGAAACGAGAGTGTAGCGAAGAGTAGACGAAATACGGCACAAGGGGGGGGGGATGATTGGGGGACGTTCGGAGACCTGCACTTTCGTAAATTCGCACGAATCACTTCCGTTGTTCGCCGGCAGCCAGCTCGCCACCCTCTTTCCTATTTACCGCGCGGGAAATCGACAGGGGTGGCCGCCTCCCCCAGGTTCGATTGATCCTGCAGGAGGAACAAAGAGATGCCACGGCCTGCCGTAAACGACAGCCGATGGTTAAAGGTTCCAGAAGAAACGTGAAAATCCCGAGGGAGGACGTAGCCGGCGAGCAGCGAGAAAAAGGAAGAGACAATTTTCGCGCGATTCATTCCATCCCTCGACAAATCCGCCACAATTCGAGCGCCCTTCGGCGGAGCGGGCTCGGCGTCCCCCTCTACACCTTCCACGGGGTGGTTTTACCCCAGAGAAGAGGCTTTTTATCCCTCGGAGCGACCGTGAAATCCCGAAGCGCCCCCTCATGTGTCCTGACCACTCGATAATGAGCAATTCGCTCTCCATTTCCCAGCCTTTTGTACGTCCCTTTGTTGACGCGTGCCAGCCTTCCCTTCCCGCCCCTCAAATCTCTCAGAGCCCATGGGGGACTCCTTCGGGACACCGTATGTTCGTTAGGTTGGTTTTCCGTAAAGGGAGACGAATTTCGGGTGGATTAGAAGGAATTCTGAGACCCTGGACGCTTTGTGCGCCCCTCAACGTAGAGATTTCTTTCTGATCATAGTAGTAGTACAGCGCTTTAGTCAGAAAGTAATCGAGTAGAAACGTATACACGCGTGCTTCACTGTGAATATCCTGAATCACGACTTTACTTACTCACACTCGAAATTTATATGAAAATGTAATGAATGTGGCCGAGGACACGTTGTTTTGGACGTGGAAAGCGTTGTGGTGGGTGTGGTAAGCGTTGTGTTGGGCGTGGTAAGCGTTGTGGTGGGCGTGGCAAGTGTTGTGATGGGCGTGGCCGTTTTTGTGACGGAGATAGCCCATTCATGGGCCCACAAAATACACCTGATTGCGTTCCGACTATAGCAGTCCACTCAGTCCACTTTATACCAAGAATTGAGCGACAAACTATCTCAATACAACTTCCATACCTCTGATTTTATACTCGAAAGTGTTCCTGAATTACTGAGTAAAGGCTTTAAATGTCTGTTCTTGAGTCTGAGTTTACGAATGGAACCTCGCATTATATTTTCATTTTTACTAAACACGTTTCTGTGCACGTATCTTTCAAAGGGTGACATTAATTATGAAGAAAGCAGATTCGTGGATTATTTAAGCGGGGAGTCGCGGTGGCGTCGTCCTCGAAACACTTGTCGATCGTCCTCGATCGACTCTGTCGTATGCAACATCGATGATGATTGACAGTTAATCGGAAGAACGTGGATGAACATACGACTTGAATTGAATAAACGATGATAATACAGTTACGTATAGTCAATACGTCGGTTGCAAATATATCGATTGGATTGCTTGGAGGTTTTACTACTTTTATAGTATTCTTCGTATTAGACGCTTAATATGCCCAAATGCCAGCGGCACGTTCAAAAAGAGAAGTACACTTTCCCCTGAATAACTCGAGTGTCAATCCCGAGCCAATATTGAAGTAATTGGTTAAAAAAATCGTGCTAAAGAGAAATTCAAATTACTGTCAGCAATTTCGACCTCCTACAATGTACATGTTCCACACAGAAACGCAACTAGGAAGTAACAAATGGCTACAAAATGCCAACTCCGTTCTCCTCTGTCTACTGTATTCCCCCCCCCCCTTATTTCAATCCTCCGTCATTTCTACCACGCACGCCTATTGACACATCGCCACCAGGACAAAACCCCAATTAACACGCGTGGATAACCCGTTTTATGGCACCTTCGACACCTGTTCTTGCGTGTAGTGCCGCATCACGTGGAGGAACATTCGTGGCAGGAAAGAATCGAAGGGGCCCAAGAAGGCACGTGCCAAGAAAAACGGTACTTCGATAGTGGCGATGCGCGAGGCTGAATTCCCAACCTGGCGGATCGAACCTAATCGTCCCCAGTGATGCGAACGGCAACAATCTCGCAGCTTCCATGACCCACAAAACGATCGAGTGCACAGATCACAGTCGTTAGCAACGGTTGTATACCCGTGCGCGTGTTATCCGACGTGTATAGAGGAGAAGAGTGCGCCATGTTTTCTGGCCACCCCGCATTGCGCCAGTGAACTCGGCAAAATCCCGGATACCCACCCCATCTTCCTCTCGTTCCGTGTCCTATCCATCGAAACTGTCCCTGTTACCTCTGTTCCTTCGTCTGCTGCCGTCACTTTCTCTCCTTCACCCTCCAGCAGTGGCTGCCCCGCACGCTAGGCCCCATTTCTCGGCTTAAGCCCCGCCCCCCATGGGACTACTCTTCGGCCCATTTCCGATAATGCACTTCTTCTCAGCACAACGGATCGTTATCGAGTTATAGGCCAGTCTCGCGGGGAATTCGCGGGATTCTAGCCGAAAACAGCCGTGGAAATCAATTTTGGTGCAGGAGGGAGTGCGCCACGATTGCCGCGGCTCCGGCGTTGCGGCCAGACTAAATTGAGTTTTCGAGGAACGGGTCACAGTTGCCCCAATGGAGTCTGGAATCCTCGATAAATTCTGGGGTATCTTCGCTGGTGTACAGTCGATAACGGGGGATAAGGGGTGGCGAAGAATTCGGTCCCTTCGATCTTTTGTTAGTTTCTTCGACTTCGCTTTCGGTTCCCTTTCGGCGATGTTTACTCTCCGGTCTTCGTTAAAAACTTTGGAAAACTTTCTGATTTTTTAATTTTAGTACTAGGAAGTTTGCGACCCTTTGCTGGGCAATTTTTGTTCTATCTAGAAATAATATCGGAGCATGCTAGTAGCCTCCTTAATTGGCCCCTTAACGAGGCAGAGATCGCAGTTCCTGTTATATTCAGCAAGAGGGGGAAGTTCGTGTTGTCATATGGGGAATGTACGGGGCGCCAGGTGTTCCGACGCAATCTACTTATGTAACACCTGCTCCGCGGGAGGTACGCTCTTGGAATTCCCATAAATTACACGTTACTCAAAATATGTATTGAATTAATTACTAAACATGTTTATCTCCCTCGTCTAAGAGTATTTGCCTCTGGAGCCAAAGGTACAAACACGTAAACTACTCTGACGGGGACCAACAATAAGCCAAATGGATTTAAGCGAAACAGAGACAGGGAGCCAAAAATAATTTTCCCTGGGAATTTATTCGATGCCGGTCTCTCCAGCAAATGGGGCGCTGGGAGGAGAGGAGAGACGCCGAGCGAACAACAAGGCGAACGACAGTCACCGGAGACGACGACAAAAGTCAAGAGAACGTGGCAAGCCTACGAATCTCGAAGAGAAAATTGAAGTAGGTCATAGCTTCCAGGTTCTCTTTACTTCGCAGGCTTGAATAATCTCACCTCCCCCTCTCCCTCTCCGTTTCCCCTGTAATCCCTCAGGAGCACAAGAGAGAAACGGGGCTTAAATTCATTATTTCCCGTTTCCTCCGTCCCCGTAATTGCATTCGTTTTCGTTCGACCGTAATTTAACGCGGCCACCCCACCCCCAACGCCAGATTTTACCGCGCGCCCCACCTGAGCTTTTCTCTTGAGGACATTTCGGTAATTTACCAATTTCTAAGTGAAGCGAAGATGGGAAGAGGTGTGAACCGACGGAACCTTTTCATTCAGTGGTTTAAACTCGCAAAATTAGAGAGTATTAAGTAATCTATTACGAAAAATCCGCTGGAAGTATACCAGGCGGCGGTCATATTGAATTTTAAACAAAGCTACTCTATTGGTTAATGTATCTCAAGCTGTGAAAGTAATCTCTTCCACTTTGAGTCTATCAAGAAATCCTGATTGCAATCAACAAAGGTAGAAAAGAAGCTGAGAAACTGTGGAATTTTTTATACTTTGTCCCGTCAGCTACAAACGGGATTAATGCAACTTTAATGGAACTACAAGCTGTTCGGACGAGTAATCCCGCCCAAGTGGATCAATCCCGTCAACGATTATGCGACATTCATTTTTTCAATCTACCATCCCTTTGCAGAAATTTTCCCAGTGGTCGAGATCCCGTCCACAATGCCCACCAATCATTCCATTTGATGGAGCAACCTTGGTAACCTTGACAGTAAGAAGTCTCGATGGGAAATTGTCCCTGACGAGGCGCAGGAGGAGCCACGGAGTGTCTTATTTGCTCAGGGATATTGCCGATTCATCCTGTTTTTTGTGAGTTATCCCCCTTCTACCGATTTTTGTGAAAATCCTGCGCAGCCATTACCGCCGCGATAGGGATCGTCCTTGATGAGACACAGCGAGGCCGTCCGTGCTCTCTGAAGCGGGATCGTCGATCCCCCACGGTGCTGACTGTTAGCATCAATCACATCCACTTCTCCAGCAAGGATTCCCAGCTCTGAAGAAGACGGAATGAATTCCCACAGATCCTGGCTGCGGAGGGAAACTGGACGAATGTCAAGGCTAGTTCCATCACAGTTGGTGGCTCGACCTTCCCCATCGTCAGGTTTAATTAATCTCTTCAAGAAAATCATCCCGCGATACCTTGCACATCGTGGACAACGCGGGTATTTTACCTTTTGGAGGGAAGCTTAACTCCGGTGTTGTCCTAGAAGGTTTCCAGAAGTTGGAGACAGGAATTGTTTACTCTCAGTGCCATTTAAACCGCTCGAAGTTTTCACGCTCGATCGGCGGGGAAACGTTCCATAAATTCGACTCACGACGACACTAAAGACGAGACGAATCGGCCTTGATGCGACGCGACGAAGACATTCGCACGTTCGAAGGCAAGAGAAAAACGGCATCTGCCATCGATCGTCATGTTTCGTCTCCATGGGCATTGTCGGGTATACTTCAAGTAAAAATGGACGAAAGTAAAGGACGTTTCTACTCTACAGGGTGGCCAGCGTTTGTTAAAAAATCACTAGGCTTGAAAAGCCACTAGGTGCCTTAATTTCCAACTTATACAGCGACAAAGATACAATGATTTTTCGCGAATCTTCGTAACGCCGTCGACGAGATCGCCCATCGTGGAGGGAACAGCGCCATCATCGTGAAACGTAGAGGAAGGAAATGAGGAGGGTCATAAAGTGCGCAGACAGAGACGAAGGGAACGAATCACGATGGATCTGTTTATTGCCGGCGGAATAAAAATCGTCGTCGCCGGTGCGCGGCGACGCGGAGCGACGTAGTAATGTCAACGGCACTCGTATCAGCTAGAGAGCCTCTCGCCCTCTTCCACTGTCTTCTTCCTTTTCAACCTCCCCTTCAAGGTTCTTCTCTCTGCTCGCGAAAGATGCAATCAATTATAACGACTTTACAATTTCCTTCTTGTCGTTCCTCCTCCTCAGCCATCGCTGTGCCGCCTCTTCACTTCTCATTTCCTGTCGCTCTCTTTTTTGCCACCACCGTCTAGCTTTTTAAAGGGTGTAGCAGGGTAAACATGGGCAAACGGCCCCCACGCCAATTCTTGGAGTTGTTATTTTTTGAACAATGCTCCTTGCCTGAAACTCCATTATGTAAAGTTTTAGATCGCTCCCCCCCGTTTAAGGGTAATACAGGGGTAAACGCCCTTAACGTTATTACTTTTTTCTCGGTTACTACTTAAGATATTTAAATGAAAAAAAAACGAAAAAATAGCTACATACTGACTGTACTTCATATATTTTTCTCTAAATTATAAATCAATTATTACGGATAGAAAAAAATAATTTATTTTTTGGAGGTGGTTTTGGCAATCAACGTTTATATAATCAGAAAGACAGCAAAATATGCCTGGCTAAGTACGAATTATACTTTCGATAGGTTCAAAAAAGTAAGCGATTATCACGACAAGGGGTTGTCACTCATAGGGCTGTTTGCAAAAAACACTACCAAAAAATAAATTATTTTTTTCTACCCGTAATAATTGATTTACAATTCGGAAAAAATATATGAATTACAGTTAATATGTAGCTATTTTGTCGCTTCTATTTCATTTAAATATCTTAAGTAGTAACCGAGAAAAAAAATAATAACGTTAAGGGCGTTTACCCCGTATTACCCTTAAACGTGGGGGTAGCGATCTAAAACTTTACATAATGGTGTTTCAGGCAAGGAGCATTGTTTAAAAAATAACAACTCCAAGAATCGGCATGAGGGCCGTTTGTCCATGCTTACCCTGCTGAACCCTTTGGCGCGCGCGGGCCATGGACCCTTGGTTAATCTAAGATCTTTTTCTCCTGAGGTAATTGGTAGTGATAATTACCCTTGTATTTTAATCGAGGGAAGAATAGGACGCTTTGAGATTAAGTAGCCGCGGAACACCCAGGCACAGTTAGGATCTGAAATATCGTAGTCACGCGTGCTATATTTTTCACGGATACGTCTGGGTGCCTCGCAGGGCCTCGAATGCTCTCAGTTGAAGCTTGTATTTTTAAATAAACGGCAGGAGGAGGGAGGGGTGGTCTGTCTGCAAAGTTCTACTAGTAGCGAATAATTTTCACGTGGTGCGACACTGGCGCCGTTTCAGCGAGCGTAGGCGAGGTAGATTTATTCGCGCTGAAGCACTCGCGTCTGGACGGCGTCTGGAGCCGCGTCGGGCTCGTAAAATCACCAGAAAATGATCAAGTCGCGCGCGGGGCATCATCGACCGGTCGCAGAAGCGCCCGGCCGAAAACGATTACAACGCTTTTTACAACGCTCCACTTCGGCGCTGTCTCGTTTTCAGAAGCTTTGTTCTAACAGAGTTGCCTCGATGACCGACAGAACGGTCCGTTTTTTGCGGGTCAAGACAGAATTGCTTCGTAAAAGTCGGGGAGTTCATAATTTATATATTCTGCGGTAGATCGAGCGACGTACTGCGACTAACTCGCAACTATTATTGACGTTCTAACGGTAAAATGACGAGGTTGGATACAAAATACTGGCAGTATCCGAATCTTCAGTATAAAAAGGGAGAAAAATGTTATACGAATGAACATCGCCTGTGCTATAGTTCCAAAGTTATAGCGCATTAAAGACGGCGTCGGGAACACCATGCAATTCCATCATAGCTGGCTATGGCGTAGAGCGCGCAGCGCGTAACTAACTTCAGCTCGTATCTCAGAAACTAAAGCCTCTATAATAATACTTATATAACATTTATTTCTTATTTTACGCTTTAGATTCACGCCCCGTCAAATATAATTGATTTAACTTATTTATTTATAAAAAGTGATATACGATAGCCTTGAGGAAGACTTCGACCAGCGGCATACCCTCAGACCTCCCTACTCTTGCCTCAGAATATATTTCGAGACCTTCGCCAGTAAAATAGAGACACAAACCACTCGTTGTGAAATAAGAAACCTAAGGAAGGGTCGTGGAATGCAA
The DNA here is from genome assembly GCA_944738655.2 of Andrena hattorfiana. Taxonomy (NCBI): domain Eukaryota; kingdom Metazoa; phylum Arthropoda; class Insecta; order Hymenoptera; family Andrenidae; genus Andrena; species Andrena hattorfiana. The sequence goes on from OX122895.1 coordinate 2,117,625, forward strand.
TTCCAAATTATGCAGCGTCCCGTGTCTAGAGATAGATAAAGTCTATGCAAGTTGCTTGGACCGTTCCATATTTCCCACGTTTGGAATGAAATTCTGTCTCTCTTGAACGTCTTTATCGTAGAGTAACATGAAGCCTGCCCGGAAAACCCCCGGACCTCTCGCGCTGCCTACCTTTTACGACAGAAATCGAGTAAACCATAGGTACGTCGCCCTGGATGCACATCGCTGGCCGGTGGAAGAAGACATCGAGGATAGAGACACGATGGGGCAGGAGGTCTGTCGCGTGTGCGGGTGTACGTGTGTGTAACATAGTGGTCTATCAATTTCGCGGGCCCGGACGTTTACGAGGAGATCGTAAAGGCGACGTAATAGGCGCATACGGTCGTGTGGGCCAGCGCCGGGTGGCCAGGAAATTCGATCGAACTCGACGGGCTTTACGTAAGTCGAGGTCCTTCGATCGTCCTCCTCGTTGCATCCTTCATCGTGAAGGGTAGGACCGCCTAAATAGCCTCCGAGTGTCTCCTAGAACACTTCTGCTGATAGGCAATTGTCTCGGTGCAGAGTTTAAATTTGGCGCCCTAATGACGGGGTCCGATGAATGGGTGATTATATTTACAATTTTAAGAGAAGTGTATCCTATCTCCTATTTCGCAGTCTCTTAAGCTACTTCGCCAGTTTGATTTCCTCTGGCGCGGAACAATATTTCAAACGTGCTATCCAGGCTTCATTTCCACGTCCCTTCAATCTGCATTATTCCCTTCCGCTTTCCCCTAAATTGCATCGGGGCCTGTAGAGAACAGTGGCATAATTTTCCCATATTTCCCCAGCCGCGCCACTTTATATTCCGCGCCTATACCCTCAGCGAGGCGGGGATGTCGAGTCGTTAAAACTTTAAGTGAATTGGAAGAGTTGGATAAAAGTAAAAGGTGGAACGGACGAACTCGTTCCATAAAAAGGGGTGGAATGGAACAGAATAATCTTTTTTGTGACGAAGAATAACAATGTTTATGCATTTCTGTCGTCATAGTACAGCGAGAGGTATGCCACATGTGCAACTCACGCTCAGGAACTTGAAATAGTTCAGAGCACATCCATTAGGCTACTTTACTACAGCAGCTGGAAACCACGTGGGTTGAAACCACTATCGGCACTACTAGTCTCACTTTTTCCGATATTCCTCAGAAGTTGAACGAAACGGTACCATTTCGCGTGGTACCGTAGCTCATATTAGAACAAAGACTCCGGACTGCGTGTAAAATAGGATAAATACGGGCACACGTTGGTGTAAACCGAGAACCCGCGTGTCGACTAGCCCACGAGTTGCACGCGCTGTTATTCCGCTAGGAGAAACGTGAGACTTGAGCGGACGGAAGTGGCAAGGGTTCCCTAAACAGAGTTTTCCTTGCACCGTGGATGCAATTTGCCTCGAACTTCTCTATTTCCGAGGTATCGTTCGGCCACCTGCGGAGTCTCATACCGAGTGTGGGCTGCCGCGGCGAGGAAGAGGCGTCGAGAGGTGGCAGGCTCTAAAATACGCGCGAAATGGCGCGCGTCGACATGCATAGAACCGGGGTAATGTCAATAAACTGTCTCTGGCTAGTTTCCTAGAAGGTGTGCCATCCTCGTGATATGCACGTGGAAATCCATCTGGCGAATGTTTACGAGCCTCGCGATCGATTTCCGCGTAGAGGTGTCTCGACTCGAAATCCAGCCTCCGTCTACTGGTCCTGCGATTTAACCTCCCGCAGAAACGCTACCTGAGGTGTCACGCTTCGTAGGAAGATGACGAATCGACAAATATTAGACGTTCCGTCACTGTTCCAAATGGAATATATTGCCCAAGAAAACGGAAGAGGAGGGAGTTAGCGAAACGGTGGTTCCGTCTCTTTTCAGCGAATGGCGCACACCGCTCCGCGGAAATTCGCTAATTATAGATCGACTAGCATCGAGGTGAACGCGTTTGCCGTCGACGACGACGGCCACGACGACCACTCGCTTGGACTTGAACCAATCCTGACCTTCCCTGCTGCGTCGTGTCGACCTAGAAAATTGCGTGCGTCGTAACCGTCGCAGCGTGACGGACGCGAGCCATATATAGTGTCACGACCCCGCCGAATACCGCCACCGGAAGTGATCTCTCCCTCTTTAACTTAGATCTTCAGTAACTCCTGCAGATTGTTAGACAGATTCAGCGCGTTTTTTTTAATGATGGTAAAAAGGAAGGTTATGGAGATTTAAAGTCTGGGGATTATCCAATATGGCCGCTATCATGCGCTAAGGTGTTCTTAACCTATAAGTGTTCTATCGAAACTGAGATCTGCCATGTTCATGTGGCTTAAACGTTTGGTACGATCTTCTGCCAGCCAATTGTGTTTGATATTCTCGGGGATCATTCTGGGAGAATCTTAAATAGATTTAGGTGGATATCTAGGATTGATATCCCCCATGTGCAGGTGTTGAAGTGTTACGAGCAACGTGACTGAAACGAGTGAGCATTCTATCCATAACATGTTTGAACACGCTTGAATAATGCATATATAATGATGGGTGAGGGAAGCTGCAGATATGCCACGGTATTTATCACGAAGAATATGCAAATCCGGGGGACCCCCATCGGCCGTATGGCGGTAGATTACGATTTGTAGACATGTACCACCGTAGGAAGTGTCATATAGACGTTAAATGCTTATCACGGTCTCGTGGCATTTCCGTTTTCCACCTTTCTTGCATTCAATTTTATACGATCGTGTACTAGTTTCGTTGGTGTCGGCAATTTATTCGACGCGCTTGCATAATTCCTCGCCGTACGTTCATCCACTCTAATCGCAAATAATTCTTTCCATGAGCACGACTTTGCTTTTCACTATGCTTTTCTTCGCGCTCTTCAGGTCATAATGGAAAAGAAACTGGCTCAAGTGGAACACTGATTTACGTAGATACAAGTGTTTCGAGGTGGAAAAAATGTTTTCATTTCCCTCTTTGATTGTCGTCGTCAATCAGTCTCGTGACGTTATGCAAATTTCGCATGCAAAGTCGATCACCAGTTCCTTGCTGCTATAAATGATTCGATTGGAATCGTCACAAACACCTGTTTTTGTGCCATCGAGAACTTCGGTATGCGACGAGACATGGCAGAGATTTACAGGTGCTAAACATATACCAAGAACACAGCTGCTAAATAAAAAGTAGAAACGTGTGCACCAAATATAAATTAAAAAGTAGACGCCAATGGGGATGGGAATCCCCCAAAAATGGCAGCCAGAAGAGCCACTTATCCGGTGGGCATCCTCTGTTTCCGTGTTTCCCCGAGTCTGGCCGAATTCCTGCCCCATGAAAATTAATTTCTGCTCGGCCGGGTTGGAAATCGTCCAGGCTTGCGGAGGCTTATGAAAGAAAAGGAATTGGGTTGGAATGGAGTGGGCCGCGGAGACTGAAATTTCTGAAGCCTCGCTCTCGCGACCGTGACCTTACCGAATGCGTGTGCCACGAACAAATGTGTTGGAGCAGGCCGGTGGCAGAAATGGTGGCGGAGACAGAAACGAGCCTCAATTGACGAAGATGCGTGCCCCGGTTAATTAACTGGAATTGCCAGCCGACGGCCATTAATATTCGGCCCCATCGATACCCCGCGTGACCCCGACACGCACGGGCCCTCCTGACCCGCAAAATTGGAATTTCGTTAACGGGCGCAAAATGAATTTCGCACGACTGTTCGTAAAAGCGGCCGGCAGGCCTCCCTTCAGTGACAGTTTCTCCAAGAAATGGATTACTCAAGTGTCTTTAAACCCAACGCAAGTGCTTTTTCCGTCATCGTGATGTTTTAAAAAAAGAGGGGAAGTTTAAACTATCTGTGAGGAAAAAGTAATTTCGATGGAAAGTGAGGTAAACACACGGCTGGCCGATCCGGAAATGGAATAAGGGATGAGGGGGGGGGGGGTGACAAAGCCGTGAAATGAGAATTCAGTGTTTACGCTAGATAAAGAGACCGACCGAGACTTAAATCCTCGAAGGGCCGAAGAAATCTCGGGAATGGAAGCACCGGGGGACTGAGCGCTGAATTTGAAATAGAGTTAAAGATTACCATCGCAGATGTACTGCTAGAAATACTTCGGATGAAGCCCCCAGGAATAAAAGGATACATAAAATCGAGACCAAATGACTCTGAAAATCTCCTTATACGTCGAGTCGAAAATAATCCTAATTAAACGAACGAGTCCACCCCGCCCCTCTAAAAAAGTGGAGTCACCGGAGGGGGCGAAAATCCGCTGAGACTTCTGAGGTTCGCAGAAGTCCGATCAAGGAAAGTCTCGCCGAGGCCAAGAGAGAACGAAATCAAGAGAAAGAAAACGAAGGGAGTCGGGGTAAGAAAGCTTTCGGGGTTCTAAGGGGATAGAGAGGCAAGATGGCAGGTGTGGGTGATTGGGGGCGATCGATGAACCCCCGAGAAAAAGCTAGGCTTGCGGAGGGGGTTCGGGGCGGTGGCAGGATGGGGGTGGAGAGGGGCGTGTGCCACGAGGGTGCCACGAGGAGAACGGTGGATGTAAGGGGTGATAGGCCGGGGGCAGGAGGTCACTCGACTCTAGCTACCTCGCCTATACAATTTCCTTCTGCTTGAATATTGTTAACCCTTTAAGGGTTGGTCTTCGGCAGAAACGATTAACCCTATTACGAACGAAGTACCAATCTGAAATTGTTTTCTCGACTCCTAACAACAGTTCTAAGAAGGCGAGAAAGCCACAACAAGCATCCCCGGTTCAAAGATTAAGCTTCCAATTATACCTCGATTGTTCCTAGGAATATTACGAGCGTGTAAGTTTTAACAGTGTACCAGCAATCTATTTCGCCAGTCCGACAGTTAATCGAATTTACGGCTAATGATTTCGGCAGACCGAAGACAGACATCTCGTCTGTTTGAATCGCGAATTAATGTCCCCTGAAGAATCTCGGACGGTGACACCGTGGCGTGGCAAAAGTCGTATCGTGGATCGACGCGTGTGGTCGGGCAGCCGGCGCGGCATGAATCTTAACAGGATGGCCCGAACTTCGGTGGTCTCGAAAAAACTGACGAACGTTCGGTCGAGGCACAATCGACCTTTATATGGCTCGCGGTGACCTCCGTATATATATGTCCTCGCTGGATGTCATATTACTTATTGATACGGGCGGAATTCGATGCGTGCAGAGGGCGCGCCGCGACGCTCTTAAATGGAAGTAATATTGGCCGGCTGATTTGGCAGTAGATCAAACCGCAGACTGACGGTGAATCAAGCTCCCTTTTGTGCCGGCGCACCGACGGCCGGCCGGTGCCGTCACAATTCGAATTCCAATTCCCCGCTGGTGATGTCACGATTTGTATTGGCAATTTCGCAGCCCGTGAGAACCACCTAAAGAGACGCGTGACCCGCGGTCCTGAGAAACGCTTCTGTGCGCGCGATTGGATTGATCATCCCGCCACTTTCGGCTTCCCAGCCGCTGGAGGTCTTCTGGAACCTCTCCCCGATCAGACGGAGAGTACAGAAGTCGGCCAATATATCTGTCGTTAAAGGCCTATAACAGCTGGAGCTTGCTACCTCTGTCAGACTGGGTAGACTATTCGTCTTAGTTTGATGGAAGGTTAGACAATGGATTGATTGTACAGGTTAAGTAATAAGGAGAGAGAGGATAAGCTAGAAAATGTGGAGATGGCAGAAAATGAAGTATTCAGACTTATTATGCTCATTTTTGAGCTGAAAAGATCGAGAAGAAATATTTTTTTAAGGTTCCCGTGGAAACTTATAGGATCTTCCACATAAGTAGCGCGACAGTCGCGCCGGCAGGTTCCCATAACCTTACTTTTTCACGAAGTAAGGGTATGTTGGGCGTAATCAGAAGGGCATTGACTTGAGCGAGCTTGCAAATCGCCTTTTAGCTTGCAAATGGACCGTGCGATATCACGTTTCTCGACCCGTGACAGAATCAGCTCGCCCTTAAAGGGACGATCCTGATGAAATCGATTTATTTGAGTTAACCATAAAATCCCATTGAACATGTATTGAAACTTGAGTCTCATCCGAAGAATTCTGATTCCTATGGAATTAAATCTTGCTTCCCCATCTTTATTTCATCGATTCGCGAAATCGGTATGAAGTAAGCTTTTTCGATCTATTGATAGTCGTTTCAATGGGACGAAAGTGACAGGTCACGCGAAGTCGATGAGGATTCTGATTCCCTGTTGGGGGAAATCTAGTCCTGCGTTGCATAGCATTGCGCTATAGAAGAAACCACACCGTCATCATCAATCAATAAGCCTGAATTTAGGATTCTTTGCACGTTACCCGCAGCAAGTGTGTTCACTTATTCGAAGGAACTCAATGTGCAGAAGATCAAAATCACTACTAACCCTGAAACAAATTATCAAAATGGAGCAGTATATCACAAACTCAATTTTCTTTTGCGAAGAGAAGAAAATAGTGCGGGGTATCACGATGGCCATTTTTAATTCTTTTAATTGCTCATAATTCGAACGCCGCCACAGAGTAGAATGATACATCTACGTGTTTTCACGTTTGTTAAATGCATTAAGGGTGTGCAAACAGGAGCAACGACATTGGCGAGAAGGGTTGGAGGGAAACGAACGGACAGAAACACGTAGTAGATATTCAACGTCCTGAAAGCTTGCTGCTCATCACGTTATACAACCCTCTTGTTCGACAAACAGCGGCATTATTCACTGTCTGGGGCATGATATAACTTTGTCGGAACTGGAATAACCTCGAGATTATATTTCACTTTTATGAAAACGCAAATGCACCAACTCTGGAATAGTTAAGGATCCCATTACTAGGAAGAGTTTTGACCAATTTATAAGCAATACGCTGTCTCCCTCAGCTGACCATACCAGACACATAAATCGCGTCATACGGCAAAAATTGTCGCAGAAGTACTGACTCAATTGCGTGTAATTTTCTGCCCTACGCCATCCAGCGATCACGTCGAAGCCTCGTTTTGCAATTGTGCCCCGATATGTAATCAAAGAAAAAGCACGGTCGAGCGAGTTGCACACGGTAATCCGGGGGTTCGAGCGAAAGACGAGCAACGGGGGCCGATATTAGCAATGGGGGAGTAGCAGCGTAAGAAACGTAATGCCCTGCAAAGTCAACGCCCTGCCAGCTCGATGCTCGGTGTATTATGCAACCCTCCCAGAGCGACCAGTCGAAGCGCCCTCCACCACCACCGGAAGCATCGCCACCATCACCACCACCACCACCGCGAGCAACTTCAGCTACGCCACGATCGCATGGCCACCTAGAATCGCGACCACGTCTGAATCGACGGTACAGTACCGCTCATGGACAATACCTTAAGGTGCCATTAGGATTTTTGACTTGCAGTTAATGAAATTTCGATATTGTTTAATCTAAATGTTGTTCTAATTCATGTCATAGTTGTGCATCGTTATTACAAAGTTGGCTTTCGAATCTAATCCCAAGGGAGAATGGATAAAATATCAGAGTTGACAAGGAAGTAGCAATTTATAGGGAAAAAACAGTTTGCCGTACTTCAGTGAGTGAAATTGTCTTGAATATGGAATATTTTACGAAACCCTGCTCGTGAGCAGAATTGTATAATAAATTCCGAGTCCCCGGTATGGCTCCGAGAAACTACTAGGAGGGATGCTAGCCGATATCTATGCGGATAACGTCTAATCCTGCAGGAGGCCTAGCAATTACGAGATGGACAGTAATCTGGCTCAATGGCTAGAATTGTATCGAATCTCCGGTAAACTGAAAGTTTACTCACTACTCGACCTCGATTGGCCACCGTTTTTCTTAGGACTTAACGCTACTATGCTTAATTCTACGACAATGCGTTAGGAACAAAATATAGCAGCAGCAAAAGTGAGTAATTAGTTTCGTAAGTAATTCATTTTAAAGCTAAGCACAAAAGAATGATTATATTTCGAAAGAACAATAAAAAGAGAAGAAAAAATGTGATATGAACATACATTCTACCACGTATAATTTCCGAGTTAAACCGCCTTAAAGACGGCGTCAGAAGCACCATGTACACCCATGGTGGACCATAGCGCCAAGCGCGTAGCTAGCAACCAGCTTCTACAGGGAGTAACTCAATAACTGAAGCTCGAAGCCACTACTACCATATAACATTTCTTTCTCCCTTTTTTGCTGTGCATTCACTCCTACAATTTTTAATCCCCAATAAACGATCACCCTATCGCAATTGTACAAAAATCGTGGAGATAGTGAACATCATTTTATTCGCTATGAAATCAATTTGACCGGAAAATCGGTAACTATAGACGCCAAGAATCATGGAGAATTTCACCATAAACCAGGGACACAGTGCTATCGGGCCAAATGAGGGTGCATTAAGCACATGGTCAGACCACCACCCCGTGACTGCAGCTGTCATATACCATGCGCACCACCACGCATACTCCTCGCCTCTTTTTTCGACCTTTTTTTCGTAGTTTCCACCGCGTATTCGCAGGTGTCTGCCACCACCCCGTCGCGGCCTTGCATATCCACCCTATACGCGGCCACGTCCGCTTCTTCTTTTCCCCTCAAGCTCGTGTCATTTAATTAATGGCGGGCGTAGATAGAGGTTCAAGGCCATTTGGCGTGAATCACTGGCTAATTGGGATGGAGAAATACGGTCTGGTTGATAAGCAGCGCCGTGTATCGCCGCAACTGGGGTGGAATGATCATTTTGGGGACAGAAACGGGAACAGACGCGGCGGGGTAATTGAATAAAAGCGTATTTATTGGGAATGCACGAATGTCGTGATAAAGCAGCGTAGGGAAGATTGCATTTGTAATGATTCACGATCTGGTCGTTAGAGAGCTGGGGCAGGATTTATTGTTAAGTAACGCTGCATTTCATGCACCGTATTGTTTTTTAACGAGGGCAATTATTGGTTTACAAGGAGTCCAGCTTTAGGCATTTATTTAAGGCTTGAGGGATTTGAATTTCAAGTGATGATTTCTCTGAGCTTTTCAGAGAAATTTGTATACAGGAACGCGTCAATTTTACGTATTTTTACACTTCTTTACGAATGCATCCTGCGTTTACATATCGAGGTCGCGTTAAACCCACGAATCCAGGTCCTGGATTTAGGTCGCTGTCTTTTGTACAGACGGGAAAGGGTTGCCCTTTATTATTTTGAAACCAGTTCAGAAGGAGGCCTGAACGGGACGCGACAATGGAAAAAGCAGATCCCTTCGCGTAGAATGAAAACCGCGGTGACAGGTACGATAATGCCTCTCTTTCAGAGAAAGTAGTCCCTCTTCTACTCCACGGCAAAAGTTACGCGCCTCTGTTCCGTCTGCAGAGATTTTTCGATCGTTTATACATCTTACAACAGTGCACCTGTAACTATTGCAGGTAGCTTGGTACCTGTTACTTTCGCGAGTGTCAATTATTCATTCGTATCTCATTGTCAGGCAACAATTCATATCCCTATTTACCGAAAGTTGTGGAACTAGTTTGCATCACGTATTTCAGTATATAATTATTTCGCCCATGCAGACTGGTAAAATGGTTCCCAGAATGCTGACAAATCGCTGACAGTTAAGTCTGCGCCGAACTGACGTGGTTTGAAGTGATGCTGAACCTGCTGACACGATAACTAAACTAAACGCGTGCGATCACGATCAGTCTGATTATATAACAAACATACATTTCCCCCTTGAAATAATGCAGTTTTGAACGGGACAAGTTCAGGTCGAAGTAAAATGTTTATTTATAAAAGTATTTATTCATCAATATACGTCGCAGCGTCAGTTTTATTCCATTAGTTATGCAAGCAGAAGTGGCAATATAGTTCTACTAATATTCCAATATTTCCACCCATTATAGAAATTCGAGGAGCGATAAACTCCCGGCACATTGATCAGGAATTAAGTTCCATTCACACTTCTCTCTTGTATCTAATCACGTCTATTATTGCTCGCTGAATTACGGTGATTTAGTTATTCAGCGCGGTCTATTTTGCGACAGAATACAATGATCATACTGTAAATATCCCTAGTCATTACAATAAAGCAGTCCCCGTTGGATAGTCTGGCGCCTAGATGTATACAAAGAGAGCCCTTAAACGTGTCGCTAAAAGTTGAAGAACAAGGAACATTTGTTGGTCGCTGGGAACACTTAACGATTGCATGTGCTCCGTCGAAAGTCGGAAGCCTCGAAATTAGGTGCTGGAAGCTGTATTGATGAGGGCAATTAGACGATCTCGGGTATCGAAGGCTTGAAGGCTGGAAGATGATACGCTGGAACATCAGGGGCGGGAAGGGGAATACTTTCTCTATTTTCAACCTACCGAAGCAGAAATTTAGTGCCTAACGGTTAAAGCACGCTTCTACGGCACGCTCAGCCACAAATTGGTGAACAATATACACGGTGATTCCGGGTGAAATGCGACGGAGACGGGTAACAGCCGGGCGGGCCAGGCCACGATTTAGTGTCCGCCGGTGGAAAAACAGAAATTTTCCGTTTTTGCCCCGTCGGGCTTTGGCGCCATCGAGGAGCGGGCCGCGTTAAACTTTTCAGAATGATGGATGCAAAACAACTGCGGTGGTTAGTGGCTGCGTGGAGGATCGGGAGCGCCGAGAGGTGCGTAAACTTCGTTCCATTTTAACGTTTCACGGTCCAACTATACGATGATGTCGCACCGCAGGAAAAAAATCCTGTAAATTGTCGCTATTTGCGCGGACCGAAAGGAGGGGGGACGTTATTTTAACAACGGGGAGACGAGGGAGCGATAAATAAACCGTTTTACCGCTACGGTTCTGTTAAATCCGTCTGGCATATCGAAGACACGATTAAGTCCCTCTCGCGCCGTTTCACGTGCAAATTAACAATTTCCAACAATTTCTAAGAACCCCGGTTGAACAAGCTCTTGATACGATCATTTGAAGATGGAATATCTAAATGAGTTGTCGGCAGTATATGTCATAAAAGCAAAATTATCACTAGGAAGTATCAAGTTTATAAAATTCGGTACTATTTAGATTAACCTATCTTATTAGGATCTAAATAGTTCCGGGGGGACTGAAGTGACGACGCAGAGGGCGACACGGTCGCGCGGACCGACCGCAGGGTATGTACTTCTCACTTTGTTCAACTAGAATCGCGTGATTAATTGCATCATGTGGTGCATCGTCTTCGAATTGGCAGACAGATCGTCCGTCGTCCTTTAACAATCAAAGGTATGCAATTATAAACTTCCTACCGTAAAGGATATCTATTTTTTTCAATCGGGAGCCTGTAGAACACGAATCCGTATTAGAATCATAACCTAATCGAATTTCGTGCACGAGATTACACGGCAGGGGATCGAATTGGCACGCGAAACGGGACAAATGGATATTAATCTAGGGTGCTCGAATTAATTTACGGATAAAGTAAAATCAGGACTCGTGTCTCGGAAGATGGGAACACGGGGGAAACAGTCTCTGACTCACCCTTGGGCGAGAAAGAATTACGAGCGTCGAATGTGTTCGGTCTTATAGAGATGTTGGAGGTTTTTCTTAGAAATCTACATTTACCCGCGGGTTTGAAGGGAGCTCATGCAACCGGACGAGGCCCTGAGGAATAATCGGGATGGTTCGATTACGCAATGCCAATAGAAAACATAACGTGGTTATGAAGGGAACCGTCTATTTATACCTGGCGACCACACGCGGACCGCTAAATTTCACCGAACATTTATCAACGAATTTGACTTCTTTTTGAAGTCCCAAGCGTCTGTAACCTAGACATAACTAATGCTCCATACATTTATAATCCGAATTTACTGTTTCGTGTATCTACTATTTCACGTCACACGTCTACTACTTTCTATGTGTATCGCGGAGTAGAGCTTGGTGTTTATAATAACACGAAATTGCCAGAAAATGAGGGAAATATAATTGTAGTTGATATTCAAATATTCTGAGCGGCTTTTAAACTGATTTAGATTTCAAATAAATAAGGTGAAGCAAATGCCACTCAAATTAGAAGGACAGCGTGTAATGGAATCGAAAAGTCCCGTGGGATATTATCTCTCTAATTCACCTTCGGGCAGAGAAGCTCAAGATTCAGTTTTAGATAACGTAAAATTAAAGTTGTGGTGAAAGGAAGAGGGGACTAATACAACTGGGCCGCAAAATCTATATCTCGATTGCTTCAGGAGAGGGAAGCACCGGTAGAGGGGTTTCCTCCTCAGGAATATCTAAATTTAAGAAGCAGCAACGCCGCTTCCCTTCGATACGATTCGGCCGTGCCCGCCTGTTTCCTTGTAAATTGTAGAAAAAGTCGGCAGCGGCCGAAACGGGAAGGAAGAGAGGGAGCCAGCGGAACCGGCGATCGGGAATAGAAATAGATGGGGAATAGACGAATAGAGAAGAAAGACGGGCGCAGGGTGGCCCAGGGATACAGGGGGAGAGGGAGAGAGAAAGAGGGATAGACAGCGTGAAGAGAGGAAAGGAAGAGGAGTGGTATGCGAAAAAATACACTCTTGGCACTTGGCTTCGGCAGACGACGAGATAAATAGCGCGCGTGGGTGCGGCTCGGCGATGTCTACGGGCCACACGCCACGTTTCGACCGGAACGAGTCAGCCACGAATCCAAGAAACGGGGTGGGAGGAAAGGAAAACACGTCGGGGAGGAAGGGACAAAGGTGTTTCAAGAGAAAATACCTTTTTTCGGCGGCCTCCCCTCTCCGCACGGCTAACGGGATGGAGTACAACGGCTGTCCGATTAGAAAGGAAAATAATATCGTTGGAAAATGTTCTTACCGTGGCGATGTTAATAATGCATGATTCGTGGACGCGAGGACATTGAGTAATGATTGTTTTTCAATTTTTTGCCGTTTTCGGGGTACCACGCTTACTCGACATAAGAGTATGCGGGTACTTCTCTATATGTGTGCAAAAGGATGGTCTTGGAAGAGGTATAAAGTATTTCAAATGAACGAGTGGCGTTTCATAGCCCATTTCCCTAAATTCGAGGAGAAACCCAGACGTATGTGGTTCAGTAATTCGGAAAAATTGATTAAAACCGATATAGAGGAGCTGAGTGGACTGAATCTCGCGCAACAGTTTCCTCGACACTGGATTTTGACGCAATGCGTCATATGCTTACTGTCAGACATGCCACTTGAGTGTTCTTCGAAAAGAAGCCGACCTAAAAAGCTGAATATGCACACCTCTGGCTGCAAAACGCCAAATCATCCGCAATTACTGTCCCACGATTTTCTCTCTCTCTCTCTCTCTCTCTCTCTCCCTCTCTCTCTCTTCTTTGCCTACCTCCTTTCATTTTAATTAATCTTCCCTAATTCCCTCGATATTCTCCTTTCATAGAGAGAAACGCTAACGTTTTGAAAGGCTGAATTGAATAGGAAGGATATCAGAGAGATGGAGTAGGAGAGAAATGATGAATCGTGAAACGGGGCAGCAGCATTTTAATAATACGCGTATCTGCATGCTGGAGTGGACACGCTGCAGACGCACCGTCGTGAACATGCGGTGAATATTATCCTTATTTTCCCGGCGAAGAGGTCTCTCCCTGTTTACTTTTGCTTTTTGGCCAACCTGGCCGCACACTGCTTCTTTATAAAACCAAAAACGGAGGATCAGTGTTACGCGATCTGTCCGACACCTTATCCTTGCAAGAGCTTGAAACTTACTAGTGAACAGAGAGCAACAAGAAAAAGAAGAAAGAAGAAGCACTTGGAGTGTCATAATCAGACACTTGTCATCTGACGACAAGTTAGCCTCAAGAAAAGATAGACACAGGGATTAGACTCAGACCACACGACACACCCAGTGTCCACCGAATAAGCTACATTGGTCTATCAGATCCTAAATAACGAAGACTGCTAAAAATTGAAAGCCATTCTTCATTACAAAATCATGAGATTAGAAGACGAAAGAGGAGCAACAATGTACCAAGATTCTTTCGTGAGTCTGGATGATTGAACCCCCACTCACATCCACCCCGAAATGATTTCTAAGGACTTACCCGGCGAGACGGCGAGTGCGAGGAAGGCAGCGGCAGTGGCGAGCAGAAATATCCTAACCGCGTTTCCACCGAATCGTCTTCTGCCTGGCCTTTGACCCGCGTGACAGGAGGCGTTGCAGCAGGCATCCTTGACTGGTCTTGGTTGGACATCGAGGACGACGTATGCCAGTTCCTCCGGTTGGAAGAGGAGTTCCTCGTCGGCGTCGGTGTCCTCGGCGACGCTGGACGTCGTAGCACCGCGTCGACGTGGTGATCGCGGCTGCTGAAGGTCGCTGGCACTGCAGCTGCTGCCGGTACGGTCGATTACCGGACCGTAATACATGGCCAGCAGGAGCGACGACTGCCGTGCCACCGGGGGCTGCACTCGTCAGCGAATCCTTTTCGCAACACCCTCGTACAGAACCGGGATTGCACCTGCGGCGTCCTTACCAACGACACCCAGCGATCCAGTCGACCCGTTGCTGCGAGGCATCACCACGACCTGGGTCGAGATCCCAACGATACCACCAGCACACCCCCAGCACCAACCACCGCGATATCCTCTTCTGTTGTCTCGTTACGTATCCTCTTTCCTCTGTCTACTGGACGAACGTGACTAGTGTTGTCACCCGGCACTGAACTTCCCTCTTTAGAGCGATACGGTATCGAGAGAATTCGACTCTATTAACCGGACGTGTCCTCGAGCACGACTGTACCCCCAACGGCTGTCCCGTCGCACTGAATTTTTTATGATTTAGCAGCACGCGACCGCAGCTTGACCATATTCAGGGTAGGCATGTGGTGTGTTCGAACCTTTTTGTTTGCCTCGTGTGCAACGACGGGACGTTTTAAGGATTAGACACTGCAACGCGGAGGACCGCAGGACGACGACCCCCGCGAGACGATAATCCTGTCCCGTTCCCACCCGGCTGTCAGAAGTTACCGTGTATATCAGGCGCGAGGAACGTTCGTTTTACTTCGCCAGTCGAGAAGCAGACGCAAAACACCCCGACGGGACTCGACTCTGAAGAGGAGCCACCGCGTGTACTCTGGCACTCCTACGCGCGTCGACGTCGGAGGGAAGAAACCCTCTAAACGAAAGCGCGCACGCTATATTACCGGCGACACGTCGCTCCTCGGCACATACGCGTTCAAGTGTGCGTGCATACGTGCGTGTGTCTGCATGTACTCGTATCTTATGTGTCGGTATGCGCGTGTGTGTGTGTGTGTGTGTGTGTGTGTGTGTGTGTCAAAGGGAGGAAGGGTTCGTCGCACTCTTTCCTTCTCGAACCCCCTTCTACGCGTCCTTGAATTTCCCGACAAGAGAAACAACCACCAACGAACCGAGTTCACCACCGCGCGTATCACCAACCACCTTCTTCTTCCTCCTCCTCCTCCTCCTCTTCCGTCCCCTGTTCGTCCCTCTTTTAATCCTTACGACGCTCGATGAACAACGGCAGCAGCAGCAGCGACCGGCTGCAGCTTGTGTGTCCAGCGCGCCTGGACACTACCACCGTCCGGTAGGAAGTGTCGACTGGCACGAGGTGTCCACCTCTGCGAGGCTCCGCCAGCGGCAGCAGCACCAGCGACGGCAGCAGAGGTCGCAGCAGCAGCACCGCCGGTGCTGGTAGCAGTGGCGGTAGTAGCGGCAGTGGCAGCTGCAGCTGCTGGTGCACCGGCGCATCCGCCTGCACCTCGCATTCGCGCTGCACGCCGTACAGACGTCGGTGGAACTCCCGACGATCCTCCTGTCGCCGTTCTATCCGCGTTACTTTTATTTCCCCCTCTGGGCTTATCTTTACTATACCCCGTAAACGTTTTAAGCCCACCTACGCCTGACCCGTCCCCGTGGACTCTTCGACGTGCACTGAGACTCGCCGTGCGACCCAGGCCTGACGCGTCCGTACGTGCTACGGTTGCCAGTCGGCAATAGTGGAGGCGCTAAAGCGGCTAGCAGTTCGTTGGCTAGCAGCACGACGACGCGGTGATATCTTCGCGCGACTACTAGTTCGGGCTAGCTCCGTGACGAATTCGTACGGCCCGCGGCACTCTCCACGCGCCTCAGACACGCGCAGGCGGTTCCTTGTGGAGAGTGTTGCTTTGATCTAGTGGAGGACGTTCAGAAGCAAAGCTAGAAGCGGCTCTGACAGCGAAGCGAACACTTTATGGGAGCTGTTTGCCGCCAGTGGCAGCAGCAGCGCCGCGACGCGCCACGACGCCGGGGACACCCCTCGATACCCCACCGATGCCATCGGCCTGGCCCGAAATCGATGCCCCGCAACGCGACGTCTCGAAACCACCCCCGCGACCTGTGCCATCAACGAACAGCGCTAGCCTCTTTCTCTCCCTCTTCCACTAGCTTCCATTCTTTTTCCCTCTCCTTCGTGCTTCCCTTCGTCCTTCTTTATATGTTCCTCTTCTCTCTTTCTAGATTCTTTTCTTGTCCACCCGTCTCCCCCCTTCGCGTTGTATACCTCGCGACCACAAGACGGAACACTTGAATGGTTTTTGATGTTTCTTTGAGTTCATCCAATATGCGTGCATCTAGTATCGCCCTTCCGACGCTGGGCGACGGTAATTCCATCGTTCAGCGTTATATCGTCAAAAGGGCAGACCTAACTGAGAGAACGTCAAAGGTCTAAATATTAAGAAATTGATTTTTAATTTTTAATTCTTGTAGTAGTGTATCCTACCTAGAGCAGGCTCTGTTTTACTCCTACCCAAGGTAAACGAGCTCACCTTTTCCTCAGGGATGAACGGATACGTATTCTCATTTTACAGTCCAGCGCATGAATGGTGTCCCATGAACGGCGGTGTCAAGTAACACGGATCGATCACTGGGACTAATAGCGTGTATCGATAGAGGAATTGTGTTGGAATCGTTCGTCGGGATTAGGTGCGCAAAGTAATTGGCACACGTGAACTTTACAAATTCGCATTTAATTGTTACTATATAAATACACACAAAGACTATACTATACGAGGTACGTAGTTTCAAGAGGGTTATTACTGCGGTGAAGTAATTCGTGCTCCCACGTTGAAAGCGACCCATAAAAATTTACTGCATCTTTTTGCACGTTCTCTCCGTTGGCACTGACTTCTCGCCGCGCACAAAAAGTTCCTTTGGTCACCTATTCTGTGACAAACTTAGAAACTCCCCGAGTTACATAAGTAAAGCAAATAGCGAGTTTGTCATCAATCTTGAACAGAACATTTATCTCCGATTTAATTAATTCGGAAAATGGGGCTACTTCTCGCGCCCACTTCGTCCGACCCAGAGCCTGAGGAATCATTGCGTAATCGAAACTCGACGGAGCAGCAGGAATAGTCATCCGCGTAGGGCTGGCACATTTCACGGCAAATATCGCGTAATGACGTGGAAATAGTTCCAGTCACCCGTAAAGCTCTACGGTGCCGATAAAAGAGGAGTCGCCGCTCCGACGGCCACTTTTCCTATCGAATTTCGTGGAAACGAGGAAAACGGGACGCCACGCGTACTTCCCTTTGGCTGAGTCACCTTGGAGATGCTCCGAGAGGCAGCAGCGTGGAGTCAATAGACTCTACGTTGCGGCAGATGTACGTATCGATTTTGGAACGTTGATTCGCGCGTGTTCCAGAACGATACCGTTGCCCTCTGCACGGAGAAAGAGAGAGAGAGAGAGAGAGAGAGCGGGAGAGAGAGAGCGAGCGAGAAAGAGAGAAAGAGGGTGATGCTGGCGGCGTGCGCGTCTCTTCAAGATCAGTCTGCCTTGTCGCCAGTCTTCCCTGGCTAGCTGTGACGTTGTTGGCGTTACCAGCAGGCATGCGGGACGAGACAGGGGGTTTCAAGAGCACCTGGAGGCCACTGGGTGGCCGGCATCACCCTCGCCAGGTGGTTGCAACTTGTTGTTGCGGCTCCCCGCGATCCGCTTTAGCCCTCCTCTATGCCTCCTTTCTCTTCTCTTTATTCTACGTCGCACTGTGGTATTGCAACGCTCGCGTACTTGACCTATGGACGGTCCTCTCCCATCTTCTTGCACTATTAATTGATAGTTCTTCGGCTGCGAGACCATCTGTCTGGGCAGTCCTCATAGATGTACTTTAGGAGTTATCCTTAACACTAGAAATCCGTGTATACGGTCGTCAGTAATCATAGATTGCGATAAATATTGTATTATATATAATAAGTCTTCCTTCTTTTTGGATGCTTCTTCATTGAGTTACACATTAAACTATCCCGTGATTGGCAAAATTGAATTGCCATTACGGAAAGTCGGTCGTTACTCCTCGCGTTGAACTTATTCGGTTACTTTAACTATAGTGCTGCCCTCTAGGGTGGCCGTATCTACCCATGCCTGCGTCGGAAATGATATCCCGCTGAAGAACTGTTTACTTTTTATTCCTCCTGTTGTTCTGAACATTTTGCCGCGACCAGGAGGTACGCGTTGTAGGGTGAAAGGGCGATTCGCGCATTGAAGGAAGAAAGTTCGTGGAAAGACACACGCAGCTGCGTTCATGGATCATTTACGGTGCCGTTACCCTTGGCTTGTGAGGTGATACGTCCTTCGGACACGACCCCCATTGTACGTGGTGAAAGGAATACGTAGACGCTCGTGTCACGTGGGACAATCTTCCACAAAGTAAAGGATCCACCGTGTGGTCACCCTTCGCGTGGCACGCGCCACGATCCACCTTTTTCTTCTACTGCGCAGCCAGCCGTCGCCTTTCAGATCCCCAGGATAAGGAATTCTTCTCCAGAAAGTGAGGAGGGGGAGAACGTTACGGTTACTTTCTGCGAAAGAGAGAAGTCGAGGAATCCCTCGGCCCGTTTGATGTTTTTGTGGCTATGGTTACTTATGGCATCGTCACGAAGAAAATAAAATAAGAAGGTTATAACAAAAACTGGTAGAAAAAGTTTTTATGATTCCTTAAAAGTTTGCGAATAGACTGACAGTCCCAGTGATAACGTGTCTTTGCATCAGAATAACTAGCGGAAATCCCTTGGTAATTAAGCAAATAAACGATGCACAGAAGTGAAAGGAAAAAAGAAACAATGCGCGTATTCTTCTTGAATGCGCCCTGCTGGTTAAACACAGCAGCATATTTCGATATCTCTATTTCACCGGGGGGTGTTTTCCGAAGCCGCCCTTGAAGATTTAAAGAAGCTTGGATAAATGGCACCCCGCGTTGCACCACCCGGATCACGATTCGAGCATCAATGATTGAGCGTATAAGGGAAGACAAACAATGGCCCATGAAGGGGGCAGGTGAAAAAACTGCTGTACTTCCATCCACGTTCGATTGTCATGATTAATAATGCAGGAAAAGGTTTTCTACTTTAACGGGCAAAGGATTGTAGCGACATGTCAACAGAGGTAGAAGAACTTCATTAATCCTGATCGCCTCGTTCATCCCTAAAGCATTAAGCAAAAAGAAAGGGAGACGACTTGCTCGCCCAAGAACGACACGAAAGTAAGAAAGAAGGGACACCGCGTTGGGGAGGTGACCCATACAAGTGGGACATTCAAGAAAGGGGTTAGGTCCCATACGGTGACAACGGCAAAACTCGAAACGACGTCGTCGGACTTGGCTTCCGGCCATTTCCCAGCTATCGATCCACGAAGCGTTACGACGAAGCTGCCCTACGTGCAATTATAGGTGTATCGTCTGTATAATGCGACCCTGGTACGTATGTATGTACATGGCCGCCAGCTAGATCGTCGTCGGCACACAAGGACGATCTCCAAAAATTGGCCGCCAAATTGGAGACTCGAATTCTTCGATGGCCATTGGGCAAAATACGCTATTAAGGATAGCTAATATATTAACTTCCGGTGCTGCGCAAAATTTGGCAGTCCCAGGGGTTTAGTAACGGGTTAAAAGGTTGGATCCTTTTGTACTGATAACAATGATTTGGGGGTTATGGTTCTGGGCAGATTGGCGGATTGGACTCAATATCATACGGATATTTAGATATAGTATTATGGAATTATTGTTGACTAAATCGTCAGGCTTAGTCGCTTGCAGTAACTTTTACACTGATTCTGTTTAACAAAACTATTCCTCATAACATACTTCGATGAACTGGCGTGGAAGAAATACACGCAGTTCACCCACCCTTCCAAATGCAACACACAGTGCGTTTCCACGTATGCGTGAAATCGATAACTGGGAATTAGTCTGACAGGCTGTCTGCCAGAACCAAGTACGCGCATCTACGCGAAAAACCTGGCCAGTTGTGTTAAAGTAATTAATCAATTTATATGTCTCCAATTTACACTTATTACTCGGTACAAAATTGCTCGACCAATATCATTTTTCAATTTTCTTTTATTTACCTTAACTACGTTTCGAGTAAGATATTATTATCTCCAAATAACCTAACAAAAGGAATTCTACCTCAATACAATTGGTAATATTGGTATCTCAGTTGTCCAAATGAAATTAAAGTTACCCAAAAAGTGTAGGATAAACTTACCATTTGATGGGAGTATGGGATCTCGGGTGTTAAGAATTGCCTTGTCACGCCCCTATGCTTAAAACCGGCAACTCCGGGATCTACGTTTAATTGACCCACCGAAGTCGATAAATAGAGGTAAGATACTTTGTCTCACTCCATCTTTCGTATGGTTGATACTGTTCTTCGCATGTTCACAATAAGCTCGCCACAAAACACGGGAGAAACATGGGTACGTATTAACTAAATCTTCTATAGGCGACAACCGCCAACAATGTCAACACATCGAACGACTGTGCAATCGTAATGACTCAGTTCGCTCGCGAACGAGACAGAGGTCAGAGGTTTGATGTGTTGGTTCGCTATTGCACAGTGTATGTCGTGATTTTTCAATACTATAATTTGAATGAATTTAACATAAAGATTTATCTCAATCACACTGTATTTAATATTACAATTCACATGTGAAAATCATAAGTACCATCTTTACAACATTCCACGTAAAAAACAATTGCACACACTAATCTTGTTTTGTCATTATTATTTAAAGTGTTTTCTTATCTATTTATTACACAGTTAAAAGTATCCAGTTTCAAGATTGACTGATAAGTGCCTGTTTTTGTCAGTCAATCTTGAAACTGTATTTTAAAATCGAAGTATTTTGCGTTCGATATCGTCTGCTTTTGATTATATCGAATGATTCTACGCGCCACAGGTGGCGTTTGAATCATTACGCGATTTGCCGCGCTTATTTCGTAGCGTGTGAGTCCTTGCTCCTCGATTCTCGAAACATTTCCCTCCCATATTCCGTTTTACCATTAAACCTTACAAAATGGCGCATTGTTTTCGTACATAGACAAGCGATTAGAGTTAGTCTGTTAACAAATATTAGACAACCCTCGGCGTTTCGACGAGAAATATGTATCTGCGGATAACATACTGCGTCGGTCCACAACTCGATCGTCCCGCATCATTTTTGCCACAACTAAGCGAAGGCACTTCAGAAACAAACTGGTGAGCCTTCCCACACACGATAAACAATTTCCACGTTATTTAATTATTAATTGAACACTCTAATTAGACATAAATTCTAGTCTATAATACAAAACGAGTTTTAAAAAGTCGCGAAAAACAAATTCAGATACGAGATGTAAAGTTTAGCGTGTATTTTCTTTCGTTTATATACGACTGCAGAAACTTAATTCCCGGATGAATCTGTCGCATTAATTATAAAACTTGGCTATGAAATTTTGTAGTACAATATAGACAAAGCGAGCGACAAGTAGTAACTGTTCCATACATTAGCACCACGTTAAACATCCTGTTATTGTAAAGTGTAATACAAATATAAACTGTTGGGTGTATCGTAGTATACTTTGCGGTATTGGAAATACCTTCGACTGGCCTATAAACATTCGATTCCCGAATGTAGCTTGTGTAGTTATAAATAATCTGCTAGAAATTCAGTGTTATATTTTCATCTCTCTCTAATGTTTCATAGCAACATTTCCTCTGAGGTTTGACGTTGTATTTGTCGCGCACTTGTAGCCATTTTCCGTGATACGATCGAAATGACGTACACATTTCAATTGAAGAAATCGGCTACTTCTGCTAACTCCCTCTCCCGTGCTTGGTGGTGCGCCCAACGGTCCTCCGCAAGCTTATCGCTCAGCCCCCACTTTTCATGATAGATACGTTGTCCACAAGAGGGACATTTTTTACCCCCTGCAAAGAAACAAGATTATTCGCTGCAATAACATTGAAGTAGAGTTCATTAAAAAAGTTGCTTCTCACCATGGAATGGGGGAGTCTTCATATATGTCACAAGACAGCGTAAGTGAAACAAATGACCGCAATACAGTTTTTCTATGTGCATATCCGCACTCTGGTTGGTCTCTGCTTTTTCTGGATTCGCTGGTAGGCATATTTCTTTGCACAACTGGCAATGCTCTTGCGGCAAAGTCTTCACAGATCTAGACGAAGCAGAAGAAGTTTCGATGGTAATAGTGTTATACAAAATTCCATAAATAGAGATGAACTTAAGTACCTTATGACAAATGACGTGACAACGTTTAGGGACGGGGATGGTGTGAACGGGGTCTGTTTGTTTGATTGCTTCTTTATTGGCGGCTCTACGCACTGTCTAGCTAGTTCTCTACCTTGACCCAGCAGATGGCGGATAAATAATGGTGGAAAATTTGTGTCCGCATCTTCCAATCTAAAATAATCGACACAGAAATTTAGATTTCAACGTTTGTATGGAAAAATATATATGTAGTTGGTTAACTACATACCTTACACAAGAATTGGGATAATTGTTTGGTACTTCGATCTTGGCCTTGAAGTAGTACAATCCCTGTTGAACCTTTAGGCCAATACTAGAATGTTTCTGCCTCAATTTTAACTCGTCGTCATTTGCCAAAATCTTTTTTAAGGAAGAAATTTCATCGTAACAACAGATCAATGGATTCTCATCGATGAAGTTACGGATTAGTTTCAATGTTGGTAGGATCTGTAATAAAAGAATTCGTATAGCATCCATGCGTTCCGCGGATCGCACAGAAAAGGTAAGATCGAAGGCATTTGTACTTGGGCTTTGCCTAAGAATTTCTTGCATTCCTTCTCACAAACTTCTGTTAGACCGTCAAGTAACTTTGCGGACAGAGTCTTGCTTTTCAATTCAATTAGTAACGGTGTACGAGGATAGTCCTTCGAGAACTGAATGCATGCAATGATCGTTTTAAACTTTGTTTTCCTGTGGATGTAAGAAGCTTGTATAAGCAAGAAACTGTGTTCAGTTCACAAGTACTAACAGAAGCCGAGCTTACGTTATTTCCACTCGCACCATTGTGCGCACACAGGAGACAAGGCGACTACCGTCAACGACATTCTGACAGAGTTTTGATACTTCTTGCAATTCATCATCGATAAAGCCCATGAGAAAATTCAGAAAAATTTGCTTCCGCGGATGGATAGTTATTTATCAATTATGCCAGCAAATCGTATCGGGATACCTCGAGGGGCAACATAACATAACCAAACTAGTGGAGAGAGAGTTTTTATCCCACAAATTGGAATTATGTCATGCGATCACGTTCAAGGTCAACCAAAGAATTTGAGATATCCATGCTCATCTGCGTGGACCAACAATATTGCAGTTTTTATCCATTTAAAAATGTAGCGTATCTCAAATAAGGGAATTTGAAGCGACGAAAAATGAACAAACGTTCATTGTATTAGTCTATACGTCTTTATTTGTTACAAATTATTACATAAAAACAAGCGCGTGGATAGTTGCAGTTATGGTCGCATCCAATCACCATGCTGCATAGGTGTAATCGAAAAAGCATAGTAGTGTGAATACAAGTGGTAGTTCTTTATATAATATCGTGTATGTGGTTCTTAATCTTAAGTAAATCGTGTGTTTCGTAAGAATAAACGGCGAATGTAATCATTTCTCATCTAATTGGTCAATCCTGGCCAATACCAAGAAACAGGAGTCGCTAGGTCCCTCTAGTATCTGGATATTCCATGGAGGATAGCTAACCTATCGTAAGGTGCACGTGCTTAACGGGAAAATTTGAAACCGAAGCTCGACAACAGTAGACGACCGGAGAGACGAGTTAAGAGAACCATGTGAAGATCATAGTTATTATTCTAAATACGATAGAAACGTAAAAATGTCCCGAATCGCCGACACGAGGGAAGTGATATTAACCAGCGACAGCACCGGCGAGCACTGGAGTGCCGCTGTGTGGGATTCACGAACGGGTTCGACTTTATCAACCTACAAAAATGCAGGCGCTTTGGCGCAGGGTACTCTTCAGCTTCTAAGTGACAGCTACGTGATTGGTGCCGATTTAACAAAGCCTCGAATTCACATTTGGCCGCTGAACAACCCGAATCCTGTACCTAACCTACGACTAACGACATCGGGGAAAGTGACTGCCCTAAGTTGTACGCCGCATGGTGCATACATTGTCGCTGCAATCTCAGAAAAATTGTTCGTCTGGCAAGTGTGCAATGGACGATTACTGGCTAACGTGTCTCAGCATTATCAAACGGTAAACTGTTTGTCGTTCAGTAAGGACAGCTCGATCTTCGCCAGTGGCGGTGATGACGGTTTAGTGTTCGTCTGGTCCTTATACCGAGTTCTAAACAACGAACGATGCACCCCTTTGCATGGATTCTCTCACCATTCACTACCAGTGAAGGATCTCCAATTTGGACACACCGGCGCTCGAGGAAGATTATGTACGGTATCATTAGATCGTACGTGCAACATTTACGAGCCCACCAGCGGGCTTCTGTTGCTCACGTTAGTATTCGACGTGCCTCTTACAGCTGTGCGCATGAATGCGCGCGACAGCGACCTGTTCGTCGGCTGTACCAACGGTAACATCTATCGATTCAACCTGCACGACCCGCCGCGTGGGATCGAGCACCACGTGCATTTGCGAAAAGAAGGCGACTCTGAAGGTGTTGCAGTCTACCAGAACCACAAATCCACGATCGTGGCTCTGTCGGTATCGATCGACTGTCGGTATTTGCTCTCAGGCGCAACTAGTGGCGAGGTTCACGTCTGGGACATCGCCAGTCGTCAAGTACTTCGCACGATCGATCACAAGGGACCAATCACCGCAGCCTTTTTCGCCAAGAACTATGAAAACTTTCGGGTGAACGATCTCAAACCAAACTTGCAAATCTCCAGCTTGCAAAGGATATCGGATGATACCGACGGGAGGGAAAGCTCCGTCGACGTGATCACTCGAGACCGAAATCCCGCGGACATCTTGGATTTCGACTCTTATGCTGGGACCGATGGTGACTGTGAGGGGTCCGAGGGACTCTCTTCGCGTAAGCTCCTCGAGATGAGGGATGAGATCGAGAGACTGAAGAAAATAAATACCGCCATTTATCAGTACAGCGTAAAACGCGTTTTAGATCAAACAAACTGTTGATAATTCTCGACGCAGAATATTTTTCATTGTAAGGTTACTTCGACACGCGTTTCTACTAAAACTGACTTTAATAAGAAGTACCTGATATTAATTATGTCTACCCTATTTTACTTTTTTTGTGTGCATCAGTATGTGGTACTCAGAAGTTGAAAAGTGTAATACATTCTCTGTCTGACACCTGATCATGACCTTCCGATAAGGACTTTGAAGACGTATAAAAATCTTTTTAACATTTAGCATTTTAACTAATATTACGTATAAAATAATATTTTTATAGTCTAATAAAGGTTGTTTATATGAATCTTCTGTCGAAATAACTTTCTAAATACATTACGTTTTTTTAATAGAGGTAAGACTCTCGTGAATGTGGAATCCTCATTTCGTAAGCTGAAAATGAGGATCAAACTACTGTTGAATATTGCAAAATTATACTGTAAAATTTGTAAATTTACCTACTTACTAAAGCTCTTTATATTATCCATAGACACACGAATAACTGAACTTGATCCTCACATAATTTCTAGAATTTTAAATCAGTTGTTGAAATAAGCCCCCTTATCTCTGCAATTTTATATGACGACAGGAAATAAAATACATTAATTCTGCGTTTATTATTCTTTATTTGTTTTAATTTCATCCCGTGCGGAATACTGTACAAATACAAGATTACACTATATTCTGTCTAAAAAATAATAATTTTTCACGATAATAGATCTTGCGTTATCTTTTGACGAGTTACAGCTTCATCTTCTCCCTTCTCATCTAGTATTGTAAAACCTTGCCGTAATTTCGGTCGACACAAAATAGAGGAATGGGATTAATTATTCGCGCGGCATTAGTCACGATCATAATTTCCCCGTTCCGTAATTTTACATTGCCGGATCATGGATTTCCATCATATTTTTCACCGCGGCCTTGCTGCCTCATAAACAGGCCCGCTCGTATTTCATGCGGCGCCGTAATTACGTTACAAAAATGAAATCTGGAAAATATAATTTTTAAAATGATTGATTCTCTCTAGCCCGATCGAGTGCTCGCTCGTGAAATACAAATGCGAGATTAAAATAAATTTCAGCGTAGTGGCTACGAACACTTGTGTCCCCACCGCAAGTCTTATTGCGATACGATCCAATATCGAATTTCAAATAATATAGAATGCAGATTTAAATTCACGCACATTGGAACTCTCGTGGTAAATGCGCGGAGGGGCATTCCATGCTCGAGGAAAAGAATTTTGCTTAGACAGAACTGGGATAGTTTACAATTCCTTTGTCACGAATTTGCTTCATAACGTGCTTACAAGCTCCAGTTATGGGATTCTCCGGCAACTTTAACGAAACTTTTCATTGTGCTTAACACAATGATTTGCGAGGCTCCGCGTGCTTTCAAGAAGGGAGGAGGAAAAAAGAAGATGACGCTTAAATGGCGCACTAGCTGCTAGGATACGAGCAGAAAAATAAGCAACCCCGTTCCTATCTCTTTCGTTAAGCAAGAACGAAACATTTCCATTTGCGTGAGTATCGTTTCACGGACGCTGAGCCCCCCTCCCCCAGACACACACTTTTAAGCAGCGATATTCGCGAATCCTCGTGAATTTACGAAAAGGTCCGTGTCGGAGGCATATTAAGGGGGTCAACAGGAGGTTTATATTATTTCAAGAGTAGTGTGTAAATACGCTTCTTAAATACCATTCGGCTGAGGCCATCTCCAAAGTAAATTCACGTACGCCGTTCGCTTAATTAAAACGTAACACGGAATGATCGATCTTAAACGTTAAATATGGCGCCTTATCAACGCACGCCCGTTCCCTCTTTTGTATTTAAATTAGAGCGAGAGGAAGAGGGACATGGAGCCTTAGCGTTGGCGCGCGAATGAATGCAAATGAACCGTTTACGAAGGTGTCTCGTATGGCGGGATTAAATTAGGCCTAAGGCAACCGGCCGAGATAGAAAAGTTTGCATGGAAATCGCCTTGCTGACGGGAATTGATGCCAGCGCAGGCTGGCTGGATCCCCCGCTGAATCTTCGGTTTGTTTCCCCGAGAGTACCACTCGTTACATATTGATCGTCCGTTTTTATATTTGTATTATGCGATGCTCGAGGTACCGGCGGATATCGATGGTAGCGATACCGAATCGGGGAAGCGTTATTTTGTATGGAAGTGTCTCGAGCGGGGGGGGGGGGGGATACCAAACGGAATCGATAACCGTTTGAAACTTCCACAATGCTATCAGCGTGCATCAATTGCGCTCAGAATGAGTGTGTGGTCTATTCTGACCTGGGAGGCTTATTGTTGGGCAGGTATGATGGGGATGTTAAAAATTCTCGGCGAATGATGTTCCCAAAGCAACGGGATGTCATTGGCCATGCGTCCCATGGTAAGCTGAGTTTTACAGCATTTATATCCAGAGGGATGGATTCTGGGCAAATGTGATTGATCTGTTCGGAAAAACAAGCGTCATGGTGGATTAAAGTATCCGCGTGTGTTCTACATTGCAGGATATATCACGACCAGTTGAGGAATACATCATAATCTGCACCGTTATGATCACATCACGTACTTATAAATCACTACGATTACGTAACACACGCGCCGGTGCATTTGGATTATGACAAACGATCGTTACAATTATCCAGGGCACGATATCTCGTTGAGGATTGATCCTAGATCCTAGTTTCATAGAAATGAATAACAGTAGATGTTATATTTGAAAGAATTCCCTCGTAAATTCTTGCGTCTATAGTTGGACCCAAATTAGTTGGTCGTCCAAGACCACTCATCCCCACTCTGAGTCATTCTTAGGCGCCATATTAACTCTGAGAGATAGTGTGTGGAGAGGGGATGCTCCTCCCAGTGACTTTACGCAGCCACTTACTTTGGTTGAAACTGTAGCCTCTTTCAGGGCAAAAGACGGTTTAAGAGGACTTAACAATTCTTCAAGGAGAAAGAAGACTTCAGCACACCATTTTATGGCGTGAAATTTTGAGAAGATTCCTTTACGAGGTGTTAATGAAACGGACCATCAGTTTCCGAAAAGTTCAGATTTTCGCGGGTAATTATTTGGTTCAAGTTGCTCACAGAGGCCCGTGGAACCATTTATTACCGGCTAACGAAGGATAAACTTTCTGTTTACGGGCGCGCCTTTAAAATAATTGTATCGGCGAAACTTTAATAGTTTGGAAGCAGCTAGAAACAATGACAGTAATGTGTCGTCGTGATTTTTACGGTCTCTCTGTGTAACTTCCCACAGAATTAAGAATTGGTTCTGATATTTGTACTCTCACTATGTAATACTATAATTGCTGAATTAAACTTGTAATTTCGTCGGTTTAAAAAAAAACATACGAACAACAGTTTCAATAGTTTTTTGCGTGCCCAAATCTTAATTAAAACAATTTTGGCCTCTATTTAATTGGTCCATGCATTGTAAAACTATATACTTGCAAATTCGTCCTCCCGCCCCAAAAAATTGCCTACCTGGAAGCAGATATCAACCCAGAAATCAATTCAACCCTAACTTGTAATTTATATCTGGCAATGAAACTCATTCCCCCGGTTCCGTGCCAATGCATTAAATACAGTTTCTGTTAATTGTAAAGTACGATTGCAGTACCACTGTACAATTTGGCGAACATTAATTAGTGGCCTAGTTGTGTACCCGAAACTTGCATAACCGTGTATTGCAGTACATACACTGGAATTCTTACTTGCATTTTAATACTCCCCCTCCGCTCTTATTTTCTCCCACTTAGAAATTCGGTTACCAAAAGCTAAAGCTCCTTTCAAACAAAGGAAAACAATATCTAGATAGTTCGCTTTCTACTGCCGTCAACTTCCAAGGCACCGAAACTCAAACACCATCCGGCTTTCTCGATAAAAATCCACCTGAAGATTGTCGAAAATGTTTCTCTAGTCCCCGTTATCAAGAGCAGCCGGAGTTGCTGTTTGCAGCAAGCTCTTAAGTCCGAAAGTTCGGTAGTCGACGGTCATTGGACAACGGGGGCCGGATGAGAATCACGCAGGGACGTCGCGGGAGCAGACAACGTGAGACGGGGGATGCGAAATGAGAGGGTTGAACCCCTGGGGGTTGGAGGTGGGAACCCCGTAGCCAGTGGAGGAGCAAGGTATAAAATCAGACGTCGGACACCTGGAGGTATTCAGTGTCGACGTGATCGCGTCCTTCGCAGCATCTCTTCATCGAATTTCAATCCCTAAGACGGGCCACCTCCATCGCGATGAGAAATCACCTATTTGTATTCCTCGTCGTTCTAATATTTTCTACGTCTCTCAATCGTAAGTGCACTTTTTCCATCGATTTTCCCGGACCGATTTCTTCGTCGAATATTTATATTTTTCATACCTTTCAATGGTCTCGAGGTTCGTTATGTCAAGGGAAACCCTTCTGCCTGTATTTATCGACTATTTGTTAGTTAGTGATGCCTTCATCTTTGGCGACAGTTAAGAAGTTAAAGAGTGCTGAACATTTGATGGTTAGACTCCTTTGGACGGGGTAGATATAGCACTGTATCGCGTGTAACACTTTTTAGGGATGAAACTCGTTGATTCATCTGTCATTATGTTCGAATGCAGATTTATGAGTACCCAGAGGGCACCACTGCTCGCAAAATAGCCCTCCTAATAGCCCCCTTAGATCTAGACGTTCATGGAATCCTTGCCTTTTTCAAATCAGTCCATAGATCATTCAGGCCATTCTCTTCTGCCTATATGTTCCTGTTAATTATCGAAGAGAATTTACAAAATCTTTGGAATAATATCTCAGTTCGTAGAACCCAAGGGCGCGATACAATTTGCTCAAGCTTTCGGAATAGCTCTATGACTATTCTGTGTCTTTTCAGTATCCCGATGCTCGGTTGGTCAACAGTTCGAGTCCACCAAAGGCAAGACATCCCATTTTTCTTTCATTCGAACTTCCCGCGACACGAGCTGAGGGCATTAGTGGCATCGATTTCCATTTTCTTTCGCTTCTAAATGAAACTCACAAACTGTACCATTATCGTGAACGTATCAGTGCTCCCCCGTACGGTAATGGGGCTCGCGCGATGTGTCTTAATCGCTTGGATCTTCTAGAGGGGCAGAAAATAAAGGCGAACAACAGACGGGCGTCTGGTTTGGTGCCGTACCCAAGGATCGGTCGGAACTCGGAGATGGTGAACTTCGCCAGGTCCGATCGTGCCGCGGGCCTGCTACACTATCCTAGAGTTGGCAGGTCCGATCTACCGACCTCGAACGTTAACTTCAACGGCGACGTGGAGCCAGACCAGGATTTCCAATTTTATAACGAGCACAACGCCGGCCTGGATCTCCCTGTAGATCTGGACTATGAAGGTGTAGCATGGTTGCATTCTGAGCTAAGACTCCCTGTGCGGAACCGCCTACCGATTCCTATACTCACGCAATGTATTCCATCAGGATTCATGGGAAGAGCGATGAAACCCAAACACGCCGAGAAAACTCTGAAGGACCCATCGTGGCTGATTCCCAATCGTCTGCACCTCCTCAAGGACTACTGGCCATCGCAGAAGATCGACGACAGTAGATCCCTCTACCCCAACGCTCGAGGTACGAGCAAAAATATCACTTACAGAACGCTAATGTACCCTCTCCTCCGATGGGGAAAGTCGATCCTTCGAGCTGAGCTGTTTACCCTTAGCAAACGTTTCTCGCCCCTCCCGAATCAGTAATGCAGAAGCGTTTTTTGGCAAACCGATGGCGTGTTCGTGTGAAAATCTATCCCGCCGATACGTGATCCGGGCGCAAAAGCGCCGACATGTATCGCGAATGCTCTGTTGATACGCTCGATCCAAATGCCAATTTAATTTTTGCCCTCGTGCCACTCGTATTTCACCCCTCCGCCGTCCCCCGCCCCCTGTAATGCGTTACGCGGGTCGAAACGGATTTGGGGGGGGGGGGGGAATAAAACGCGGTTATAATACGGTATTTATACGGGTCATCGTGGAATTCAGCGGTCAAACACCGTCCAAATGTTTCGCGGTTGAGAATGAAGGGGAAAGGTTGCTATTGAGGGTGATTTTTTTTTAATGGAAATTTTATAACTTTGTAGTACATGGATCGATGAGAATGTTTCGCTCCCTGATAGGAGGGACAGTAGATTTTTTATGGGATACTAAGTTTGAATGGATGATTTAGAGTGGGGGGCGTGGCCTCGTGGGTCCACTAGATTTTAAATGTGGATATTCTAGGGGTTGAGGGGCAAGAGTGCATCGCCTGTTTTATTTGAATTGTATGTCACAACTGTGTATTGGATTCTAGCTTGCAATGCAACTGATCGATTTGACAACTGGCGTGCAACTGATTCTAAGGCTTCGGGATGAGATAATCTTGCCGGTGGAGTGAAACATATAGACTGGTCGGTTCCAACAGATTCTCGTCACCCGGCAATCGTACTGTAATTCACACAGAAGTTCAATCTGACAAGATATGAGAAGTCCAGAACATTGCTTCACTTAAATCCAACCCAAAATGGAGTTTTTAATGTAATCTGTATCGCGATTCCCTCGAAAATTGGGTTTCCACTTCTGCACCCATCCTCGTCAGAGATCCGCAGGCTATTCCAGATCCCAGAACTTCCTTACCCTTTCCCACGCCGTGAAAGGAGCACCACTTCCAAGAATAATCCCAAACTGATATCTCTACTAACATTGCAGTTGCTTTGATCCCCCATTGCAGGTTCTAGAAACAACCAACTAACTCCAAACGACTACACCCCAAGATTGGGACGCGAGATTGACGTCGACCGGCCATTCTGTAAATGATCACCATTTAAAACTCAGGATCCGACACGATTACTCACCGGAGAGCGCAACGTGGTGCACATCCTCGGTTCAGAAGGCTCTGTCATTTCGTGATCTACCTGATATTCCATTCAGCGGCCTACAATCTTAACTCCACTTTATACAGGGCGTAATAGGCTACCATAGATACTCAAAGGAACATGGATTCCGACGCGCCGCTGTCTGCATTTATTATCGATTATCGCGGACCCGTTGGGATTGTGCACAATTGTGACTCGACCAAACAGTACTCGCCGACAGAAGAAAGGAAGTAATAAAGCCCCGTGAAATTACGTTTCCTTTTCAACGGAACCTTCTTCTCCTCTAACCACGAATCTACCTGTCCCCGTTTCTTCCCCGGTGACTCGTATTTCGCGAATTTTCGTCGTCCCGCGGCGAATGCACTTAGCAATTGGTATTGGAATATCGGAATTTCTGTGGATCGAACGTTCCCCTCGAATTGGAAAACGGATGACGACCATCTCTGAGATATGGAAGCAAGATGGCGGCCGGGGAACTGAGAGAAATGCGATGTGACCCGTCTCCGGTTATTGTATGGATAAAAATTCGCTTTTCGCGGAACATTCTCGCCATCCCCGCTTATTTCTGATGGAACCGATAGTATTTTGCCACATTAAATGGAATTGAATATCTCGACCTTTCCTCTTTTTATGACAACGCAATTCTGGTAAATTATAACAAGATATTAGATCACTAACAGGTAGATAGATCCCATCACGTTCCACGAATTAGAATCGCACGATCACAACCACTTGATTTCGAACGTCAAACACGATTTAGTGGAGGTACATTGTCGCATCGGAAACTGAGTAATATAATGAACCAGATACATTGCAACAATTAACTAAATAATTCACCCATTATACCGACGCAATCGAACCGAGAATTCGCATGGCCCTGCTTAATCCACGAAATGACGATTATCAGCTACCGACTCCGCCGTTCAACGTATCCTCATTTAATCTTTAAGCGAGCACGGTTACGTAATCCCGCAAATCTGACCAAAACGCGATGCGACCGTCATAGAGCATTCAATACTTAAACAGAAACCTATCACGGGGAAAGTTCGAGTTTAAAGCGTACATCTACATAGATCGTCGCAGCGTCCAGGCCCCAGCGGATCGCTCGACCACCAAGCGGAATAAATCTGAACAATGACACGATATGTGTAAAATTCAATCGTTTTATTAATTGACAAAGTGTTCATAATGGATACCGACACGTCGGCCACGCTATTAATACGTGTACTGGCGATAACAAATATGTACACACGTAGAGTACGGTAACAAACTAGTGATACAGTTTCGAGAATGAGTAGGGGAGATAACACGTTACTTCGTTCTGTCCATCCTTCCGCCGCTGAGGATTATCGTGTCTTTTTATGTACAAATCTCCTGCCTCTCCGTAAGGGGTGGGGGGATATTGGCAACTAGAAGAGACTTACGAGTCCGGCGAGCAGAACTAAAGGAGTTGGGCGATAAAAAAGTAGGCCAGCTGCGGGAGTTGTGTGGACCCCAACTGACCGCCTATCCCCACCCTTTATCCTCACGAATTCGCGGACCCTGTAGTTTACCTGAAGTAAAAGGGTACGGAGTGGGAAAGCGATCAACGTGGCGATGAGTCACGCTTGGGGGCCAGGTACAGGTAGAGGGGATAGACAGCCCACAGATTTCTTTTGTCCTCGATCGCTTTTGTGCTGCTCGCGAGACATATACATACTATAACTCACCGCACGCACTCGTCACCGTACACGCGCCATTTCCTGCGAGGGCAGCCATCTTGTGTACGCAGGACCAAGCATGCAAGCCGGGCAGACAAGCAAATAGACAGACGAGGGGTTTTCTTTCGAAACTGCGAGTCTTTGGTGGTACGTTTTATAAAACGTCACTAATTCGATGTCTTTCCTTTATCGCGTGTTATGAGTTTTGTTAAAATTGAAATTATAATATTGTTTGCAGTAGGAAGTGATTGAACACAGGTTCGTGGATGTTTCTTGTGTGATTGAATTTAGAGCTATTTACAAAGTGAAGTCTCTGTTCTGTCAAAAAGTGATAGAACATCGCTATTGCAATAGAGGGTTGATGGCTTTTTTTAGTTTCGCGCGATTTTAATGTGGGACACGTGCAGTTTCGAAACTCGATGTCTTACGTAATCGAGTAGGTTTGGACAGACATAGTTGGATTGGATTCGATCAAATATTCTGTATACTACTTTCGATAATCTGCCGGACGTCTTTAATATACGCACGAGATACAAACTTTCTAGGTCCCTGTATGCATACAATCCCTTTACTCAATGTACGCTTGAGGAGTGTTTTCTGATGGTTAAAAATGTGAGCCATTCGCTTACCAAGTGGCGAGAATAAACATTTCTTTCGAATAGTGAAATTATCAATGTGTGGTCGGTGTGATATAAAAATGATATTTTGATTCGGGCGTGGCACAATTATTAGTATCTTGGTCTTAGTGTATTTTATCCGTTAAGGTCAGTCGAATTTTGAAAGTGTTGAACTTCATTTTGTAACTGGCAAGCTTAGTTTCAACGTTTTACCAAAATACTGAGCACTCGATATAAGAAATACAAAAATACTGTAGGGATAGTATTAACAGGGAATAAGTAAAACGAGTTTGGGGATGAAAGTATTTTTGATTTCAAAATTCCTCGAAATGCACCTACAGCAGAACCTCAAATACCCAAATACTGTTCAACCAGGCAATATTAATGACATATCCAGTGGTGATAATTCATACAATTGTTCGAACTTTATTCTGAACACTATTTTCATATATCGAATTGTAAAGACAATCAAGTGTCCTGTTCCTGGAGTGTCATTTCAAATTATAAAAGTGTATTCTCCTGTCACGCAGTCTTCCAAATCAGTCGGTCATTGCAACAGTCCTGTTACATCACGTGAAACAACGAATAACAGACTTCGGCGCTACAATGAAGATTCTACATTTAACCACCGTGAAAAACGCAAGTAACCTTTCAAACAGGATTATAAAACGGACATAAGCGCGAAGAAAACTATCAAATTCACAGGCATCCCATCCGCTTCGACCACACGTTACTCGTCGCGACGAAATATAATAACTAGGTTATTCGTTTGGATAACCAAAGGTTCCACTGTCTCAGTCTAACCTGTCTCACCTGGTAGGCCGATGTCTCACCGTATAAAATCCGCGAGTACACACGCAACACCGTCGACGACGAACACAACGAAAGGACGACGTGACTGAACGGTGGGAAGAAAGCGACGGATCAGCTCTGGGATAAAGTATACCAACAGTTTGCTCGAGAAGAAGAACGCGACCTTTTACAAAGAAACGAACTCGTGCGGCGGCTGAATGATTCGCGGAGGCGGAGGAGGCGATAGCCGCAAGTCCGCATCCGTCAGGGAGAACGCGGAGCTTCCGTTGGCCGTTACACGGGGCCCCATATTGTCGTACGGTGAACAGAGATCGCTGGAGCGCAACGCTCTTCGCGGTAGCGTCGCGAAGCTCGAGACGCTACTGGCCGATGGTAGCTCTACGCTAGTTTTGTTCACCACGCTGCTAGCGCCGTGAACAGGAATGTCTAGAAGGTCTGGGTAACAGCGATCTGAAGCGTCTTGCGGCATAGACACTGAGATGAAGATGTTCCCGAAAATCCCAGCCGGAAGAACGCCGCTCGTGAATTCCGGCGGCGGCGGGGGGAACATGGCGGTGCAGGGAACCGCTCTGACTGCGTTCATAGAGCCACTGCTGATCTCTGGTCTCAGTCTCTCGACGGTGACTGTGGCTGCGTTCATGGGGTCGCAGATCGAGCCCCTTTCAGCTAGCTCGAGATCACCAGCACTGTAGGCCTCCACTATGCTACCGTGGCCGCTGCCGTGATCGTTGCTGTTCCCCGGGGTCGTTGTCGTCACGGACAGATCGAGAAGCTTCTTCTCCTGATCCCCGAAGCTCGTACTGCCTTGGAGTTTCACCTTCTCGCGAGCACTCTGTCTACGGGAACCACCACACACACACAGGGCCAATAAAACCGCGGAAATGGAGGCGCACAAGGCAGCTGCACCGCCACCAGCCAGGCTGACCCACAGCAGCCAGTTGTCGCTCTGGGACAGCGTTGGGGCCGTGTACACGCGCGGAATGGCTATACTGACAGTGTCCCTCGCTAAACCAGCTATGTTCCTCGCGAAACATGCGTACTCCCCCGCATCACCATCGCTGGCGTTGTAGACGGTGAGGTTGTTCCACCTGTCAGTCACACTCCCTGACGTGGATCGCTCGTTGTAGGTGACGCCGACGTCGGACGTCGCGTAGACGACGTACGTCCCCGGATAAGTCTGGTCGGTTAGCTTGCTCGCGTTCACTGGACCTCCGTTCAGCTGCCACCACACCTCAGGCTCCGGATCTCCTGTTGCATGGCAGGCTAAACTGACGTTCCCGTTCACTTCCTCCTGAATGCTGTTGGCCAGCACAAACACCTCTGGCTCACAGGCGAACTCTGCCCCTTTCACGTCCTCCCATTTGCGGTTCTCTAACCGCGACGGCGATGAACACACTTGCGGCACGGAATACAGTTTGTTGGGCACGTCGGGGATGAGCCAGGTTCGGAATTCCCGAAGCCTGCAGTCGCAGCTCCACCTATTACCGTCCATAGTTAGTGTCTTGAGGCGCGGTAGGTTGGATATCACCGACACTTCCAAGTACTGCAGCTCGTTCTGATCGAGCCTCAGTGACTCCAGCCCAGCGAGATGCACTAATGCCTCCCCATGTATCTCCGTCAACGAGCACCTCTGCAGCTCGAGGTTCCGCAGATGCTGCAGGACAGGGAACTGGTGGCTCCTCAATGTGCCCAATGGGTTGCCGCTTAAAATTAGGATCCTCAGTCTTTCGTTGCCCAGGAACGTGCCCGGTTCGAGGCTCTTCACATGGTTGTCCGACATGTCAATCTCGACCAGGCCCCTCATGTCCCTGAACGAGTCCGCGTGGATCTGGTGGATGCCCGCGTTCCTGAGGAACACCCTCTGCAGGTTGAGCAGACCGGACCGCTTGAACACCTCCGACTGCAGTGCCGGTATCTTGTTACCAGACAGATCCAGCACTTGCATGTCAGGGTCCAAGTACGCGGGTAGCGACGTTAGGCCAGCGTCAGGGCACAGGGCCGACTTCTTCCCCGATGTCCATTTGCACCGACACACCTCTGGGCAGTCTGTCCAATCTGGGAATGCAGCCGCTCGGGACAGCAAGGCGAACATACCCAGCAGGAAGAATAGGGCAAGCAGTATGTGCCCTCCTAGAGGGTGATGCTTTGTCCCTAACATGCCACTGTCCGTTTCTCTTCTGCAGCTTCTATTCGTTCCTGTGGACCCCTCCTACACCGATTAGAAACCTGCGAAAAGGAAAGGTTTTGAATTGTAGTAGACTAGTATGGCGAGTACCACCGAAATAGAAGAGCAAGTTTCGCGCGAAACCTAGCACACATGGACGGCTAATTGGAACTATTTCCCAGGCAAATGTTTTGGAACCTTCTGTATCGCCCCGGCGACGGTGTCATCATTTAACCCATTCGCGTTAGCATGTAAAATTACGCGCGATAATTTCCGGATTAACACGCTCTCGCCACCGACACAAGCTACTTAACGCGCCATTGTACACCATGTTGATTAAACGTGACACGTGCTCGTCGACTAAAATGCCCCCGTTCTGGTAACAATTAAAAAAAGAATAGGAAGAACAAAAAGCGGGAAATAAAAGCATGGAATGCGGTAGCGCAGTCGTTGAAGAATTCCAAAGTGCAGCATTTTTTAGCAGTGCCTCGGCTCACAAATATTTCATCGCTGCTATCGGCCAATAAAAGGATAGAATTACTTTTTTACTACGAGCGAAAGTTCCGTAGCATGAAATTCGCAGTTTTTCGGCGAAGGTCAGCCTAAAGGCAAACATAAATCCGGTATTTCTCGAGTTCTATTGTAGCAATGGTGGTGAAAAAGGGAAACCTTTTGAAACGTGGGCCACGTGGCGGAAGTTAATGATGCAACGTAGATCATGGTATTCAGCCTTGAAAATCCATCGTGTAAAACTGTTCAAGCATGTGGTACTGTAAATGTACCCGGCTGGTGTGTAACGTGCTCGCTGCTCAATGGACGTATAATGTTTGCATACGCGAAGGGAGATAGTATTTGCTCGTACTATGGTCAGCATATGCTTTCCTTTACAATAGACTAAGGGCTTACACTCTTTTGTGTGCTCAGATTCTCCTGTTGGCACGGGAACCACGGCCAATGGTCTATAGAATTTATAAAACTGAGGGACTTGAAGGGGCTTCGAGCGTAAAAGTGAATCGTTTCTGTCTTAAAATACTTTTACATTTATCATACTTTGAAAATTTGGATTCCTCGCGGTTGGAAAGGTGTAAAGAATTCTACCACAAGTGGGGGTCGTTGTGACATATTTCTGAACCGTTGAAGAAATACGTCCATTCATATGGAGAACAATTATATATCAGAAGGGATCGTTTATTGTGGAAAAAGCAACTGATGTTCGCTTGTATAAGAACGAGTACAGAGACGGCTGAAAACGGGGCGAGGACATTAGCAGGATTAATGAAGCAGAACGAATGAAAATACAGTATTATAACTTTAAAAAAGTCTGTAAAAAGGACTTCATTTTTAGTGATAAATGGCAAAAATATGACACCGTTCAGAATGATTAATGGAACGCGGGATGGATAAAGATGAAATATAATTTCCATCATTGTAATTGATGTAACTCCGCTGATTTATAACAAATCTTAATACCAGGCGCCTGCAACAGCTCAACAATTTGTCCGTGCGATTATGAATATTAATACAATCGATTCGAATGGAAATCCATATAAATACTTGACCAAGTTATTCTGTCCGATATTTCCTCTTTGATATCCTTAGAAAAAGCCACAAAAGCAAATAAACCTAAGATTAAAGGGATCAATAACCATATAAAATATGATGTAGAATCGTTGGATTCTCAACTACTCAAAGGACATTGAATGGTCGTTAATGGAGAATGAAAAATTTAATTTAAATCCTCTTTTGTTGTCAGTTACACAACGAGCAGCGATAACGACGGCAGAAAGCTCACTTCTAATTGCATCCTGCGTAGGGATCAAGATACAGTATCGTGCAAAAGTTTCTGGCGTTGTGGTAATTTTTTCATCCCGATTTTGGAAAGGAAAAGTTGCGAGTACAATCAGCATCAAAAACAAAGTGTCTAAATTTATACGAGCATTTTTTATACACTAGAAGAACCCAAAAAAGGCTATAATTCACGCAGCCTTTTAAAAATTTGATCTCTGAAGATTATAGTTGAATCTACAGTTGATCACTGATACAACCTAACCCGGGTCAAATTAATCTTATCTCCGTTGGAAAAGAGGACGAACAAAGAACACATTGGAGGACGAACCGTCAGGAAATATCGTCACCCGGTCTAGTGCATGAAAAAGCAAGATACCTAAGGGTGCCAGTTTTTACCTGAGCGTCTCCTCTGGCCACCACTAGGCATGCCGTCTGCGAATCTGAATGGGGCCGTCATGCTTGCGTGGACGCTTCCATTGTTTCTCAGGTGCTTTCATTTCGCCGCCTGGTTCTCCCTGGTCAACACGAACCTATTGTCGGCGACGTCTCAGTTTTCATCCTGATCCGGAGCCCGGTTTCTCCACGGGCACCGGCACAATCGCCGCCAGCCAGTCTACTCTTCCATTCGCACCTCCTCCCGAGCGAATGATCAACCTGCAACAAAAACAACCACCACTCGATTATGTAACGTTTTTCGTGGACCCGTGCTGGAACGGGAGAAAGCGGCGCTGGAGCTGGGAACTTGTTTGAAACGCGATATTCCTCGCGCAACTATCTCCGTTCGGCGTGTTTCCCATCCGCGAGAAGCTACAATGACTCATGGGGGACAATGGGAACGCTTCTGATCGGGGTTACGAGAATTTCGAACGCCTCTATAGGATTCCAGGCCACGGTTGCTCGCCTGGTGGACCGTTTCCTGCCTCTAAGGCATATTAATCGCTGACTCGGCTAATGGCATGCCCGTGTAATGTGCCGGGAAATTTATATCGATCATAAATTAGTCGGCAAGCCGGGCCAGTTGTAATTTTCAATCCAACGACACTATGGCAAGTCCAGCCGAAGTTGTGGCATCGATACATCGTGGCAACGACAGAATCTAGATAATTGAATTCAACGAAAGTCTTGTCAAAGAACTTTCAGGGGAGGGGGGAGGGGGATCCCGATTTGACTCTCGATATACCGGAGTCCTGTGTGTTCGGTGCATGGAAATCGAAGCACTGAGGGGCAGACGATTCGCTTGCTGGTGTACTTGCCATGAAAAATCCCGGCACGCTTTGCCAATCGCGGCGGTCGAGGGATTAAAGGCGAGAGCACACTGTACCACTCGACCGAGGAGATACGCTCTCCCTTTTCCCGATCTCTGTCCCTTTGTTTATCCTCCCCGTGGACGCGAGAAAGGTAAACCCTCCAGCGAGCTGGCAGCCAACGATCGCGATCAAGAACGGATGAGAAGGTTCCGCGAACGGAAGCCCACAGAAACGGCGACGATGCACTTGTCAGCTTCCTCTCCACGCGTGTGCTCGCCCGTTCTCACGAGAGGACACCCCCCACCTGGGCCGCGGGGTCGTCGACTGGCATCGACTGCTTCTTTTCTATTATCCTCTCGGCCGATCAATCAATCTGGTCGCGTGATGCCAAACGATAGGAAGCTTCCGCGTTGGCGAAACGACCGTCTGCCTTGAAACGCGACGAGGACAGGGACGGTGGATGCTGCGACCTCGGCGCTCCATCGAAGATTTTCATCCCCCGAGATCCGTCCTCCCTGTGCCACCAGTAAGAGAACCACTACCGAACACCCCGAATAGACCACGGTTCAACCAACACACCAAATCCGAGGCGCACTTTCCCGTCCAAAAGGGACTCCCCGGCTGTTGTTATTCCGAGTATCGTCGTGCGTACTACAGGGAAAGCCTGCAGATTTGCCGCAGAGGCCACCGACACGATGCCTCCGTGTTCCCGTGTCTGTCCCTCTCGCTTCCCCCTCCCTCACCGGAACTCTTCCACCCCTCTCCTGACGAAACCACCCCCCACCTCCCCCTCGTTATTCCACCGCCCTCTCGCTCGTCGCCCATCGCTATCCCTTTTTGACGCCCTTGCCGCATAGCCATCCGTGGGCAGCACCGTCGAATTCTGGTTCAATGAAATCCTCCACCAAAACCGCCCCACCGCCCTCCCGCCATCAGAAACAACCTTTGGACCCCAGTTACGTCCTTTCCCTCGTCGAGATTCCGGTTACACGCGACAGCAACCTCTGTAACCGCTTGCTCGGACACAGAATCCTGTCCTGAAACGTGTTCTAGGGTTCACGAGGCGGATGAAGCGTTGGGGATGAGGCTGAAGATTCAGGGCCCTCCCATAGGCTCCCTAACTTCGGGGTACCAAGACGTGGAGAGAATTAATTGGCTTCGCAGAGGCGGTATAGACGATTGGATCGATCAAAAAGACATCCCAGCGTGGTTCATAACCACTTGAATGGCTCTGCCGTATCGACTGAGCGGGGCTGGTTGATATTAGTGAAATCGCTCTTACCGGCAGGAGAGCCTCGGTTAGAATTTTGCCCTATTGAGCACTATCGGTAAAGAGGCGGGAGAATGGAATGATGGGGTTGATGGAGACGATTAATCACGACGCTTTCGCATTGAACTGTAAGGTTTCAATGGTCTCGAACTTTCGTCTACGTTTTCAGCATTTTATTACAAGAATATAGTATAAACTTTCGTTTCGATAGTGTGTCGGTGTATACGCGTGTACGTGTGTCCGTGTGTGTGTGTGCTCACGCATGAATCTTTATTATACATAGAGTCGCGTCTTCTCTCCCTGTCGATTCCCCACCCCCCACCCACCCTAAAAAAAAAACGCAGGCCACGATAGTCAATAGCTTTCGATAGTTGATCGATATACGTATAATAATATATCTTGCGTGTAATCTTACGGTTACCTTATCTCCTCTAAATTTTAATCTCTATATATATATATGTATATATATATATAGGTATATCTTCATTTTTTTTCTCATTACTGGAAACATACTTGGCAATTCACGTCTAATATTACAACGAAGCATTTTCTTTTTTCTTTTCCCATCTCCTTCTCTTCCTCCTTCCGTCTCGATACGCGCCACCTCGATCCGGCTCGATCCGATCGACGACCGCCGTTCGCGCGATTTTATAATTGATATGTCAGTGGGTTTATCTCTCTTAACAGCGAAGTTCCATCTCGTCCCAGGGAAAGCGTAGTTAAACTGCGAACACCGGCCACCGTCCATTCGACGTTCCATGGGGTTATTTCCAGCTGTTTGCTGCAACATCCAATTTTGGTCTGTGATACTTGGTATATCGGTATTTGATGGATTGGTCAAGTTCATGAAAATTTCCAATCATGTGATGAAGGGGAGCGCCATCACCTACGGTAATTTTAGTTAAAAAATCATTTTCGTATATCATTTACCTTCCCTTGAAAGGGAGAAAAGACCGTAATGTCTACGTACTACTTGTTGTTAGCGGAAAGAAATAGTAGTAAACAAAAATCTTCAAAGGAATTGCTGATAAACATGTACACTTTTCCAAAGTGCTCATCAATACGAACAACTTTTGCCGGAAACAATTTTTAAAATAACGCACGTCCGAGGGGCTGCAGGAAGACAAAAGCCCCGTCAAATTGGTTCGGAGAACGTGTCTGACTAGGCGCGCCCTATTCCACTTGCCCGCGCGCTATCTATGTACTCCCCACCCGTACCCCAGTGGTACGGGTCAATCATGTCGCTCTATATATGTGCGAGTACGTTCAGTAAACACATTTAATAATGTAATTGCTTAAACACCAACACGTTGCTCGCAAGAACATCCTTTGTCGGTAATTTAATCGAAATACCCTCAATTCCAGCCTTCGTTCACACATTTGCCCCCTTTCTGCCGTGGCGCTCCGTCGTTCGCACGAAAATAGAAATGCTCGGAGGGAAATTGAGCAGCATCGTAACCTAGTTTCAGCGAATATTCAATGAACTTTTACCATTTTACCATTATTCGGCCATCGTGCGCGCTACATTTCATACCTTTGTAATATATCTGCCTATTCATCGTCGGACAGTTTTTCGCACTGTTCGGCCCCTGAGGAACAAAGAGTTTAGATAATTGTCGGCGACTGTACGGGAATATAATCGCGTTATCTTTCCCTTTTTGTACCTGAATGTTAAAATCGATGTTCGTTCGCACGGGGCGATGGTGCAACGGCTGTGGCGGTCTAAAGTTATTCCCAAGCGGAGCATTCGGTTGCTCCTTGTTTCCTTTCATCAACTGTCGCAGGGCGAGAAGCTGTAATGACACAAAGATCAACATCCATGAACATTTCTGTGTGTTCCATTACCGAGGCTCAATCCTGCAAAAATTGAAGACAGTTCATAAATAATAGCCTTCGATACATTCAGCCGTTGATGCACACTGCTAAGAACAATGAAATTTCGCCCTTTTTTCTCATTCAGACGAAGAATATGATTCACCAGCGCAATATTCATAAAAAATGTTGGATGACGTTTTCTCATACGAGCCCTCATTTTCGAGAAAATTCATTTGGAAAATGAGTGCTAGTCACCAATCGCTGTAATTGACCTCCCGACGCGTCACCGAGCCTCGGAATATTCGATGTGTGGCCCTTTTAATCTTTTTCGGAGCAACGAACGACACAGTGTTCGGTTATTTTGCATCCCTTTGATGGTCCCGGTGTAACCTGCCCCGAAAAACGCCATTCGCGGAACCCCGCCGTTAGCAAGTATAATGCTTCGCACGCCAGCCACGGTGTCTTCGATAAATTTATTAAAATCCGTTGTAAATTTATGTATGTTCGGTATATCGTCTGCGGAAAGTGGCCATTGAATATTTGATCATAGCCGTGGGAGCGCATATCCCACAAAAAGGAAATAATTTCAGAACGCGTTAAACAATTACCTCCCCCGGCGGAAACAAAAACATTTTCCACAAGCACAATTAAGCGTAACACGTTCACTGCGACGCGAAACTTCCCACGTCTATCGCCGCGATTGTCCAAACATAAAATGCAAGTTGCACGGACGTCGGTGCTTAATTTTCTGAGCAGTCGGCTAACAGAGAAATTCAATTTATAGCGGACGAGTCAGCCTCTGAGCCCGGCCCTCATTTGCAAATTAACGGCGTAATCCCCGTGCCAGGTATTTTGCATCCCTAGCACGTATCGCGTTCTTTTAGGTTTAATCCGTAAAATTTCATTTCCTAATTTCAGGGGCCATTTGTTTGTAAGCATTTTCAGTTAC
Organism: Andrena hattorfiana; assembly: GCA_944738655.2. Lineage (NCBI taxonomy): Eukaryota > Metazoa > Arthropoda > Insecta > Hymenoptera > Andrenidae > Andrena > Andrena hattorfiana. The sequence goes on from OX122895.1 coordinate 2,162,221, forward strand.
CGAATCACGACTGCCCAAAGGCGACTTGTTTTCGTTTTCTAGGCTTATCCAGTCATTTACCCTTTGGCGAAAATGCATTCCACGTCTGCGGCTATGTTTCCCCTATTTTTCCACGTCAGAGTGATATTTCGTGCCCCCGGGGAAATTCTGATTTATTCCGACGAATTAAAACGCGTCCCAAGGATTAATTTATCAGTCGAAAGCACGGTGGGATGGGAGCCGTCCGAACGTCCAATCACGACAAAGGGCGCGCGACGCATCCGCCGGAAGTCAATAGATTTCGTCCGTTATTGAGTTTCAGATATTGTTTGCCCCGTTTTTTTTTCTCCCCAAAGAATGCAATACTTGCCGCGCTTTATGCGTGCCGCTCGATAGAGCTGGGATTTTTTTCTGCCCGATAATGCACGCTGTCGTTCCGCCGATCGCGCGATATTAAAAATATGAAATGGGCACGCAAATATGGCGTAGGCGGCGGAACGCCGTCGCGAGTTTGCTTATTTTTTTTCGATTTCCAAAAGTGCAAATGTACACGGCGCGCACGGTCGTCCCATTTAGCTGATTGATCTGCCGGCGGATTTTCATTATGCTGTAGCTGGAAACGCTGTTTCTCTTCGCTGGAGCATTTTATACGCGAGGAAAACGCCATTCCCGTCGTATAATTTTCACTATTATTGCGGAGAACGAGGGACGAAAATGGCGCGCGAAAGAGAATCCGAGTAGGCCCTTCAGTGATTTAAACGTCACTCTGAATGTTTAATATTCCGCGATGGAATTATTTTCAGTTTTCAATTTAGGCCGATGTATTGATCGAAACCATAGGACCGTTTCGTTCACTGATTAATATTTCAGGCGAGTAAAGAAAAGTTGGTAAATGGATATAAACAGCAGCCCCCATTCTCTAATTCTACTAATCATTCTAAAAACATCAGACGCGCTTTCTAACCTAAAAGAACGCGACCATCCTGGACATAAAGTAAGAAGGAAGAGAAATGGAGGATCAAAGATGCTGCCACAATGCCACCCGTTAATTAATATTCATTTAATGCGATTGTCTGACGGGCGCGAGATCCACCTTTTATTTTATTACCCGGCAATACAATTCGCCGAACCGTATCTTTAAATCTAGAACGAAAAAACACATTAAGACATCCGAACGGAATCTCTGGATGATAAAGAACCGACCGCGAACCAATTTTCTTTGTTCGGAGGGCGTGCGTGCCGCGCGAAATCGTTAAAAGAACATCAGAAACTACTTTCGTGCGTGAGCTACCGCGATTCTTCAAGTCGTCTAGGGCAGATACGATCCTCCTCCACCCCCCGCCCCGCGTTGAAGGAAACGAAATGAAGTTCTAGAGCCCGAGGTGCTTTTTCGATTGCTCCGGAAAGAAAAGAGGGACCTTGGAGGTGCGACATAGAGAACAAAAAGCGTGGTATCGCGCCTTCTCTGACACGAAAGCAGAAACATGGAGCTAATAGGGGTGGGTGTTCGTGTGTTGGGAGCCACACGTTTCTAGGTTACAAAGTGCGCGCTATAGAAAGTCCTTCGATGGTCGATGAGTTGCAAAGTTCAGTTACGTGGCTTTCGCATCTGTGCTGGTATCGACAAGTTTAGGGTCAATGGGTTATCTTCAGCCCCACTAACCGCTTCTTAACATCCGAGGCGGGATACTTCTACAAAATTTCTCCTGGGATAGGTATGGACTCGCTCTGCTGGAGTTCTTTGCGTACCCGATATATCTGGGATGCAGGAATGCATCCATACAAGCCACACTATGGGTAACTTAAACTGTCCTCTACAATAGGTCCAAGTTCTAAGTCAGGTTGAACTTAACCCATGGAACACCTCCCGCCGAGCTAGGGCTAGGTGAGACTCAGTCTAGGTGAGGTCTCGCCCACTGCAAACTTGGGGATGAAAGAAATCGCGTGGGATGGAAGCTAATAGAGACCCAGCCGCGAGATCTATTGGAGCGATATACCGGTGGCCTAGATCAAGGGACATGGTAGTTCTCACCTGCTGCTTGGTGATGTATATCGGCTTGTTCAGGATGATCCACGTGGTGGTCTCGTGGCAGGCGGGTATCGTGGTGGAGCCGTCGTACGTCATGTAATATTTCGTGTCTGGCAGGAGTTCCCTCACCACGAAACGCTTGATCTCCATCGCCTGGCCTGTGTGCAATTGGTCAGGATCGATAAACGCCGAGATCTAGCCCAGCACCGCCAGCCGCATACGTACCCCAATTAGCATCCGCGCTCCTGCACCCGCGCCACTACCATGGCTAACATAATTTTCGGGGATCGCGTCGTCGCGACACGTCCCAAGAGTCACTTAGGGCTAATGGCGGAGCGAAAAGTTCGCGTGTCCTCACGAACCAGCCGCAATTTCGATCGAAAAGTTGGCGAGTTTCCGCCGTGTATCGAGAGCAGCCGGGAAACGGGCAACACTCTGCAGGTGACAGCGATTTGCGTTCGAGTTTCAAGGCGATGGCCCCTTTCAACAACTTCCCAGGGACACTTTGGGTTTATGCCCCCCCACGATATTGGGATACGTGTGCGGAGGAAGCTGGTTTGTTAAATAGATCGCTCGGCTGATGGTGCTTTTACTATCAACTGCCATATTTATGAAGGATACCGATCGTAAGCTTTGACTTACCAACCCTTAATGACAGCTTAATGGCGTCTTTACCTTATCATTAGGTGAAGGACCAAGTTTATCTACTTCAGCTAGGAAGTTTGCTCATTCAAGGCTTTAATATCCCCACGACTACTTTCGCGTGCTTTATTTTTATCAAGAATCGAAGGAACGGGGAACAGCAACCAATTATTTGCAATTCCTTTCGCCTTTCCAGGACCTGTTTCAACACCGATGAAATTGTGCAAGGAATCTAGCTTCAAAGTGGGAGTTAATATCTGATCCCCACATGTCCCTTTTCTTGAGGCCCTTCTGTGCCTTCGAAATCACAAACGAAATATGAATAAATGAAAATTCTAATATGATATTGCATATGAGAATTTTGGGAATCATCCAGTACTGCCATCTACACTTAGGTATCATCTCAACGAGCTCATCACAGATGTCGCCCAGAGGACTTAAGTGGGCCATAAGCCGTCAAAGACGAATTTGGTCCAGCACTTTACATAACCCACCCCAGCACGAACCCCAATAAGCCCTAAAATGTGTAAAAAAAATCCTTCACATTTAACAATCTTTGAGAAAACAGCTTGTCCACGTTATATGAAAAACCCTATACACGCAATCGGGCAAATTGTGTCGGTTATTCCGCTATTTTGTTGGCTGCAGTCAAACTGACCTCCCACCCTAACATTTCAGGGTTAAACTACCCTAACTTTTCTTCAACCCCCTTTTTCCCTTTGAAAGCACGCGATACTGCAATATCGTCGCGAAGGACACGTGACACTCAAGAAATCCGAGACTCTCTAGAACGTGAAGGCTCTCCTAAGGTATTAAATTACTCTGGCTCTCACCTCCGTATCTGATCTTATCCAGCTGTTCGGTGAATATTCGCAGCTCCGGGTTCGAGAGGTCTCCCACCTGAAAGCCAACGAAGAGAGGGTGTCTATGACGTATCGCTTGCTGCGATCTTTCCTGTCGCCATCGATCCAATCTATCGCTTTTTATTACGGCGGAAAGAGTGATTAGGCATGTACCTGGAGGAGTAGTGACACTGCCACGATACCCTGCGCTTTGTGCAGAGCGTCCGAGAAGTTGTTGTACAGCTGGGAGTTGAAACCGAATATTTGCAGCTATGGTACAGAAAAACGGAATTATAGTAGGAGTCGATAATAGGAAGAAAATGGCATGGTTACAGTGGCAGGGGAAGAAAAACGGCGGCGGGTGGGGATTAATGGATCCAAATTCGAAACCAAGCCTTTTTAGTCCATCAATAGGCTATTCCTGCCCAAGTTTGGTATTCAAAATGGCTTCCAAAGGTCTGATCTATGTAATCGTTGTGAGAAGTGACGATAATTAGAAGGCTAGATGTAAAATTGATAAGGTCAATCCCATTTCCGAAGACTGTTGAACCAGGATTCGAACTAGGACTTCTATATCCAGCTCAGCTTTCTACACTATCGACAGAGTCTTACTGCCTAATCCTAATACTCAAGATGCTAAGCCTCCACTTAAGAAGATGAAGGTAACTTCCATAATTGGGGGATATTTAAAGCTACAAGGAATGGCGGATTTCAATCAAACCCAGAGGATTTAAATTCTCAAAAGTAACTCCTCCTTAATCGGCAAGTGTTTTCATAAAAATTCCAAACACATATAATGCCCAATCAAGTACTTCGGAATGGAAAGTATAAAAATTAAATGAATAACCAGCAAAAGGTAGTGAATTATCATTATACTCTACTAATATGATAAAACACAAGTAATTTATTCAATGTAAACTAAAACCGAATCTTCAGAGGTACTATGTTTCGAGGACCTTTACATACCTCCGCTGGAAACGCGTGTCCATCGACGGTATGCTCGCTGCCGGTCCGATCGTCCAGCCCAAAGTGCAGATGAATCTCGTGGAACTGATAACGATAGCTGAGAGGTCCACCAGATATGTTAACGGGATGACGAGTGTCATTGTCCACCGCGAACACCACGCTGTGGCCTGTGTTGGCCAGAACACCTCCAACCTTGTGCTTGTCCAAGTGAAGGGGCTGCAGGTTCGGGTCAAAGAGAAGCCTGGAGGGTTCCAGGTTTACCGGTGATTGTCGTCGGCCCTTGTGACAAAGCCACCATTCGGGATTGATGAGACCCCAGAAGCCAGGACCTTCAAATCGAAACGATTAGAGAGTCGAACGTGGGAGATCGAAATTCTTGACACAGCTGCAGAATTAGTGAAGGGGTGTGAAATTATTCGACCCAGCATACAAGTATTTTCGTGAAAAATAGAGGGCGTAGCTTTAACTGCTGCAAGCTCGTCGAAGAAAAGCTTCCTTCGTATCTACTTAAACTTAGTCATCCACAGTAGGCTAGACAACGAACATTTGCCACGGGGGTAGAAGTGCGGAATTCCTTACCGGAAATACCGTCATAGGTCCACCAATCGTCCCAGCTGACAGGCCTAGATTCTGCAAATAGTTCGTTATCAAGAATCCGTGCAATGCCTTTCACGTGCACGCCAGCAGTCCTTAACCTAGAACCAGTCACGGGTCAAGTGGCAAGGATATTTGGGCACACTCCGCCGAATAACGAGCCACTCGTCTCAATTAGACACTTTCCTTGTGCTCAGGGTGACAACAACAGCGACAGAACGAGCTCCAGTGGCATTGGAGGAAGGAGACTGGGCAGGTTGAGGACCACTGATAATAGTCACGGGGTGGTCTTAGTACCTTGTATCAAAACGATCACGAACACTCCCCAGACGCCCAGGAAGACGGAATTGAATGAGGCCATTCCTAGCGCTGCGCGGTCTTCGTCAATTGAACATCATTCGGCTCGATTCTACAGCAGGGACAAAGAAAAAAAAACGCTACAGCTTGATCCAAACGCGATGGGGCACGTGTCTACAGCGTTCCTCGCACGTGGCGGCAGACCGTGTCCCCTAGGTTCGACTCTGTAACCTCCAACAGCCATCGACTACCCCGCAGAGATCACGGATGAGAAGACTCACGAGGAGGAACAAGGATACCGACGCGAAGATCGATCCGCTCGAGAATGTCAAAGCACCCGCCAGGACGTGCAGATGAAAAGTCCAATTCAATTAGCCAACGTGACGCGAGATATCGTGGGGTGGAGGTCTATGAAGCAGATGGGGACTGCTGAGCCTACTTGCTCAGCCACCTCGAGGGTGACGTGTGCCGTCGCTGATAAGAGGAACAGCTTGGACAAGAGAGAAAAGACAAATCTGCAGGCATCGTTGTCGGGCCGGATGCTTGAAAAGGGGGCGGGGTTCCTCTACTCGATCCCCCACTATAGTTCGTTCTGGAGTCCACTCCACCCCGTTCCACGGCACTCCAACGGTGTATTCTTAGGTCAGGAAAGCTCGAGAGTGGACTGCCTTCGAGTGCCCGATCGATCGATCCCGATCTCGTGTATCGGAGATGTTCTTTAGCGTACGCCGTGCGAGATCGAGATAAGAGCCCTCCGCGAGTACGATGACTCGACTCTCACCGCCCCGTCCCTCGTTTTTTTTTTCGTTTTTTCATTGAATTCCGCCGACCTGTCACGCTTTCGCGCATCGATTACGATTGTTCCGTTCATCGACGCTCCTCCTGGCGTCCCACTGGTCCTTCGGCTGAGGATACCAATGGGATATCTAAGGAACACTGATCAGTTTCGCGTATTGCGCGCGGAAGACACAAAGCGAGGTACTTGAGGTATACTCCCGTGTGTGAAGTGACTGGGTGTTTCATCGGATATGTAGCGGGCCTAAAACGCTTGTCTACCTTGATGTGGGATTTATGAAGTCTCGAGCCCACTGATAGAAGTCTACCGCCTGTCTGTGCTACCCGAGTCCACCACTACTACTCGATCAGTAGGGTTCAGAAGTGTAGCAGCTAGGAATGCTCGAAAACTTTGCTTTACGGGCGCAAACGCGACGTTCTTTCCCCTCTGTCTTTTACTTAGCAGTTGAAGCTACCGGGACCCTTGCCTACAGTAACGGAAAGGAACAATTAACCCTTCTCACCCGCGGCAAAGTGCAATGACTCGACTCACGGTTCTCGCTGATTCCCCTCCCGCGTCGACTCGTCCCATAGAAGGCGTCCAGCTAGCTTGAAGCAGTTCAACGACACTTCGACCGTTATCCTTCTACGGAAAGAGGGCACCGACAGCGAGAACGGGCATCAGAGGATAACACTCCTACCGAGGTGCACCGTACACATTCCCGTGCACCACACTCGCGCACACGTTTCGCACCAAAGAGAAGCCCTCGAGCCGGGAGGGCAGGAAAATCGGTCGATCGAGGAGGTCCCCCCGAAGGTGGTATCGTTCACCCTTGAAACGTCGATCTCCCTTCCTCCTTCCTGGTCGCGGTCGATTCGGATAAATCGCGGAAAAAAAGGCGACCGAACGCCGCGAGGAGAGACAGAGGCGTAGGGTCGGCCGCGCGCGACTGGTGGGAGGACGAGCGTGCGAATCGATCGGCGAAACGCGCGATGGTGCGGCCAAAATTTCGCGTGACGAGTAAACGGGTATGGCTCCTGCGGAAATCAATAAACGGCGATCGCGGGGACACTAGAAACGAAGGATCCTTCGGGTCTGGATCCCCCACCCCCCCTCGATGCCCCGTCGAGCACGATCGTCTATCGAGGGAAGCCACGGAGCCGCGGTTACGGCGAGCGCGAAGCGGATTCTTTCGGCCGATACTGACCGTGGACGACGAAAAGGACGACGTCGCGTTCTTCCACCGCCTCCACCTCCACCTCCACCTCCGCCGGCGCTTGCACCGTTCGTACGAGGGAGCAGCGGTCACCGCACGCAACCAGCACGAGTCCCAGCGTCAGGATTCCGCGAGGGACGCCGCTCCTGTGGCGAGTGTACGCGCGATCACGGGGCAGCCCGCTGGCCCAGGGCCGAGAGCTTTTTTCTCCCACGGAATAATTTCGTTAAAAGCGCGGATCGGCGCCTCGCGGAGGAACGACGAAGGAGGAACGACTGCCCTACGAGAACCCAGAGCGTATACGTTCCTCCTTCTCCCTCTTTCAAGCGCTACCCCTCTACGATCCGTACTCCATCTAGATCTCTGTCGGCCCTCCTGGAGGCTGGTGGCGCGCACGCGCCGTTTTCCACGGCGCTTCCTCTCGCACCGGCCAGCCTCGTTCGACCCCTCTGTTCCCCCGTTCGTTCCTCTTTCTCTGACCCTCCGCGCCGTTCGGCCGCATCGATGCTTCCGGGGGAGAACGGGAACGAGCGTTTCGCGCCTACGTCGCTCTGTTCCTCGTCGGCGAAGGACGTCTGCGCACTCTGCCGTTTCAGGACGAGGCGAGGATGGAAGCCACCGTTCCTTACGGGAAAGAGGATATTACGTCTGTACCTGGCCGCCGGAGCCTTCCCTCCACCGACTCCCGATCTCTAATGAATCGACCTTTTCGAGACGTTTGACCCTCCCCCTGGAACATCCACCGGGATAATCAATGGGCCTGAGTGGATGTTATCGAGTCACCGGGGCAGCTGAATTCGTTACCACGCGTTTAGGATTGGCCACGTTCCATTTGCTGGTATTAAACGCCTATATATGTCATATTAAGGGGGAAGGGAGGGTCGCTACTGGTGGACACGTTTTTTTTCGGATGCGATTGGGCTTTAAGTGAAGAAGTCGATGAATATTAACAGTCCCTAGAGTATTAGCTATTGAAGGTTCACCAGTTTCCAATATCCCTTGGATACTGAAATATTCAGCCGATTCGAACTTGGCAGAATTTAATTTCATGGGAGTTTTTGAGAATCCCCACCCTACTTCCTATACATCTTCCAAATCCGCTCTTTTATCATTGTCGAATATCTCTCTTTATGCAGACCCCACTTATCCTCATTTCTCGCTGCTTATTGCTACAGCCAGGCAGGCATGCAATAAGGGCTTACGATTATTATCGCGTCCCGTGTTTTTTACCCTGTTTTCCCCCGATTCAACTGACCGCGCTAATTAATTCGATCAATCATCCCCACGTCATCCACGTTGCCGACGCAATTACGTCCCTTTAATCGGACCTTTCGCCCGGCCCTAGGCAACGCCGCCGACGCCGACGCGTGCAGTCCATGGCGAAGGCGTTACTCGTTCGATCGGGCGGACGCACGTAGAGCTGCCCGTCCACGGGGCTGTCCGTGATCTTTTCGCGAAAAGGTCGATCCACGGGACGGCGATGAGGAGAATTACGTCGTCGATGGTGGCGCTCGCGTGACCCAGCGAGGATATCTCCGGCGCGGATACACCGAAAAGCTCCCCCGACCGGTCGACCACGGCGTAGCCGCTTATCGATTTTCAAAGCGGCATTGCCCGAAACGCCTCGCCGTTCCTGCGATTCCTGCGTACACGTGGAAGGGATGGAACCTTTCCGAACTCTGGCGATTGGTATCGCAGGTACGCTCCACGCACCTTCCATCTCCCCCGAATCAAGGAAAAACGAGCTCTGCTTCTTTTGTGCTAATATATCGTGGGTAGCGATCGCCAGCAGTTATACTGGCCTCGAAGAGGGGATCGACTCGAGAGACCTTCCATCACTCATTCTGACAAGAGGAACACTCCATCCACTCATCTTCTTGGGCGATAGCCTGGATACTTTGAGGGGGGGGGGGGGCGTCGTTCGGTGGAAGTAGCGATGGGTTAGAACGTACCGCGAGTATTTTTGTTTGAACGACCACCACTAGATTCCCATCGAAATGGCCCTCGATAACGTCTCGCGTTACTTTTACCAATAACAATCGCCGGTCTACGCGAAACGAGCGTATCCAAATGAGTGTCTCGTAGAGGCAGAATTGCGCCGCGAAACAGGAAGCTTCCACCACTGTCGGACGATCGCGGACGCCCGATTCCCCCCCTCCTGGGGCATCCGAATGCACGTCCGTGCACGCGGCTGCAACTGATTGCTCGCGTACCATCTCGCGATATTGAATTCGCCGCGAAACTTATGTTTGTTTTATTCATGCCGACTGCACGGTCCCCAGGCTGGCCAACTGACGGGACACCAATGATTATGGGTTATCGATGCTGTTCGACGTGGCCAGCTCATGGATATGCAAAAATGGCGTCCACCCCCAGCCTCCCTCGACGAGATATTGGCTTGGATGAAAAATTCGGTGTTTGACGAGCCGTGGGCGAGAGACGAATTCGTTTTCGTGTCACGCAACCCCCCCTCCCGCCCCGCTCGTCCTCCCACCACCACCAATCAGCTTGCGGTTGTATTTAGTCGTTCGTTGAATCGAATCGAGTAATTTTTCCGTTCCGTTTCCTTTTTTTTCTCCCCCTCTCTCCCCTTTACCCGCATTCGAGGGGGACGTTTTAAATCAACTTTCAGAATCAACGGTGACTTTTTTTCTCCTCTCCTTTCCTTTTTGTCGGATCCCGCAACGATACCGTTGAAATGGAGAAATGTTTAAACTGCGACGGCGGCGCAGCACGGGGATCGAATCGTCCGGGGGAAGCAGAAATATTTGGGAGATTGGCTCGATCCTATTTCTGCGAGTCCGAGTGTCCGCGAAGTGGAGTAGCACAAAGTTATTGGAGAGGGATCGGATTTCCTCGAGTATTCCTCAACCTTTGAACTTTCCACGAAATTATAATTCCTCGTCATCCATTTATCTTCGTTTCCATCCGAAAGAGGGGCCGAATTATAAAAGGGTATTTCGGAATTTGTTGTGAATATCTCGCGCTACGACTGGCAAGCCGAGACCTTTTGCGAACCTACTTTTTTTTTCTTTTTGACCGGGAGCAAAATTTCGCGACCTGGAACATTAGGGATATAACAAAGCCATCAGGAATAGTGCTCAGGGAATTATTTTCGTCCAAGTTTTGGGACTATACTTTCGTGGCGGAATGAAAAGTAATGGATCGTTGGTGGTCAATGAAATGTAGAGGCTCGGGATTCCTATTTTTAGCAGACAATGGCGCAAACTGTAACGAAGTAACGACAATGGATTATTGCCGTAGAGGCAATATCCTGTCATGTGTTTCTGCCACTCGCAGTGAAATGGACCTATATTTTCTCGGCTCCTATCTTACGGGTAATATATCACGAAATATCGACAGCGTGGCATCACCTAATTAGAACGGTGTCACATCTTTCGAAACGCGTTACAGCTTCCTAATGAAAGTATCCTCCCATTCTCCTCGAGACAAAACATCGTCGACAGGTTCCGTAGAAAAGAAACGCTCCCTGAACCCGTTGGAAACGAGACCCTAAACACTTTAAAATTTGTCCACAAAGGGCGTTTATGGAAAGTGGAAAAAAGTTTGCTGCTTCGCGTGAAAGGATTTGTTTTGACAGCCACGATGCATTAGAAATGCAGATGAAGTTACGCCGCCGACGGCATTTTTATGCAGTTTTCGACGCCGCCACAAGTATACGTTGGCTCGATTTCAAGCTAGCGTGGCGTGCACGACGAGAAGAATTATTGTACTTTCACTTTCATTTCTCTTTATTTCTCACCTTTAAGATTGCAGTCTACCACAATTAAAACAGTGTTTTATAAGAATTCTAGAAACCATGGATCATAGGTTTGCGTTTATACCAGTGGCAGATTTAAGGAAAAAGGCCCAGGTGGCAAGCGTTCTGGGACACTCTGTATACATAACAGATTTACACCCGTGTGGTATAAAAATTATGGGAAGCAAAAAACAAATATAGGGTTTGGATAAAATCATAATTTTTTTTAAGGTTTTTTTTATGTACCTCTTATTTATGGTGGGGTCACACATACATATATAGACGAAACGTAAGCTGGGACGAAGGAAACGTAGGATTAGAGGGGAAAGTCACAGGCCATACGGGCAAGCCGGTTGCATTCAGCTCGTATCGCACACCAGTGCGATATATATTAAAAAACAAACTGTTAAAAATTTAAAATAGATTTTTTTACACTGTCAATAAGTGTATTAATAAGTAGACAAAACATTATTTATTTTAGTCATTCCGTTTATTAAAAAATAAATCCTAAAAAATGACAATTTTTCACGACTTCACAGTGAACTGACCCCTTAATGGCTGTGTTCAGAATATAACCACTGTTGCGTTTTTTAAATAGTCAGACGTGATATCTACAAGTACGATTTTATTTAAAAAAAAAGCTTCATACTATTTACCAATTTTCTTAAATATATATGTATAACCTACATGATATGCGGAATTTTTTATGTATAACCTTTTTGACTATCTCTCATAGCCATATAACGCGATTGTTGAAGAGGACCGAAGTTACCCGATTTACCCACATAGCCCCTTACCGCGAATCTTACCACTTCCCTCAGCTTATACATGCTCCGTCTATAATGTCTATATACATATGGTCTGACGAGCCCCACTCCTTCCTCCACGGGCCTCTGACCCCAGAGCCCCATCTAGCCTACCCAGGCGCGTGGTGGGAAGCGCGGTAACGTCTCGCACGTGCAATGCACATGTGTCAACCGTTCCACGCGGTTCTTGACACTTCTGGGGGAACTAGCTGGCAAATATCACCGGAATGAAAGGCAGGAGAAGACAGTCCACAGATTTCTCGCTTCCCCAGTCCCTTTACCTGCCCTCGCGAGGCCTGTGTCCCACGCTCCTCGACGGTCGTCGTCGCAGATGAGTAAGCACTGAAAACGCAATACCAGTCACGGCATTATGATATCCCCCAGCACTGTGTGCGTACGCGCGCGCTCGCGCTTGTACGTGCCCGTGCCCGTCTGCACGTGTAACTTGACAAAGAATGCAAGCCACGAAAGCGAAATGCGCACGGGCATATAACCGCGGAGCAGACAAATGTCGATGGCGAGCAACAAGTGTCGAGGGGGTCTTTACTTCTGACAATGAGCACAAAATCTGGCTGACTCGAATACGGGAGCCGGCCGGAGTAGGAGCACGAGTCGTCACAAAGCGACTACATTCACAATTAGCGATCACGCAAATTCGGCTCTCCTTTCATTCACCAGTGCCAGCCATTTCTACCCAGCCTCTATGTGTGCTGGCGTGTATATGTGCGTGCGACCGTATATAAGCCGCGCGAATATAATCGTCGTGTTTTAATTCAAAGTCGTGGCGTGCCGGGGCACGTGTCACGCGACTCGAGCATGAATCAACTCGCGACCATCGTAATTGTTAATTGACTGGAACAGGAATTTACTCAATGATCGTTTACGATAAATGTCGCGGCGGTTCCAGCGTTCCACTCGCCGCCCCGCGTCCCTTAAATTTCCACCGCTTCGCGGGCTTCCCGCCGCATTTACGACGGGCCTCGATCGCTATCGCGATCAGACGTTACTTACTTTGAACGATAAAAGTGACACGAAACCCCGGAAAACCGAGGTTACTTATCGACAGGGTAAAATGGTGACCGTTTTAAACGGCGAATCGTCTTTTGCGTGTGCCACGATGTTAACTGAGTTTTATATTCCCGAGTCCACGGTTTGTTACGTCAGTTGGAAGTTAATTAGGAAGACAGTTATCAGGTTGTAGGTAAATCAAATTTCGCCGAAGCGGGACGGTCTCATTCGGAGCGTTATTTCACATTTCATTTCACAGGGGACTCTTTGGCGCACCGTGAAATTACACGGCACCTTTATTCGATAAGTTTTTCACATTTCATTTGACGCAAGATTCATTGACCCTCGTAAAGTTACCCACCGCGGAATCTTTTTATTCGAACACTTCTCCCTCCCTCCCAGTTCTTGCATTTTACTCGTCGCCACATTCCTCGACTTCTCGCGAAAGTTTTGCGCCGGAAGGATTTGTTAGTCACAAAGGGGGTGCTGTTTTACTTTTATATCGGTGGGAAGAATTAGAAAGTATACTGTCAGGGCCGTGTTTATATTTTTGAAGGCCCTAGGCAGTGCTGGATTAACAAATAAGCTTATGCTTGGGGTATCAGGAGAAAATGGGGCAGCATAGAAATTTTCTAAATTGTAAAATCTAACTTTTGTTGGAAACACTTTTTAGTCAAATTGAAGTGATCACCCTGTAGAAGGGGGCATCAGAATCTTTTAAGTGCTTAGGGACGCTAAACGTCTTAATTCGCCCCTCGCCCCAGGCGCAACAGCATTATGAGGCCTCAAAAGAACAAGTCTATTTCAACGATTGTGTAGCATTTGTAAATATAGGAATTATTTTTTGCCTCGTTGATGGTACCTGTTAGTTTTATATTCTAAACAGAGAACGATGTATTTCAAATGAAGATGGCGGCCTCACAACTTTTCCAGATGACTCTAGTTTTTATATTACGAATTTAATATTTAAAAAGAAGTATTTTTATTTTTGTGCTTTTTATATTGTTGTTTGTGAGGGGTAAGGTTTTAAAATATGATACCCATAGAGAATGAGGCCCCAACTTAATGGACCTTGTGGTAACTAGCCCTCCGTACTGTAATTCACGAGTGAGTCCACATGTCTGACTAAACACTGACTTGTACTACTTGCGATTAGACAACAGCGGCGTTGAAATAATTTACGTCTCGGGCTTGAGGGACGTGTTTATTATTGGTTTTCGAGTTAAGGGTGGTTTAACCCTAGCTGGAATCGATTGAAGAGGTAAATTATTTAAAACAGCCCGTAGGGGCTCGAGACTACATTAACAACTCTGTCAACTCTGATAAATTTAGAGTCCAAAACTGTAACCCACGTCCGGAAGATTTATCACCATTTGAGCATCAATTCCAGTGACAGCTGCTGATTTAAAAAATTTATCCATTCTTCCGGACCGTTTCCATCGGACATCGGCGTGGAAATCAAAATTATAAAGCGAGGTAGTCACAAATTTGCATTCACCGACTGTTCGCATTAAACCACGTCGGTCTTTAATTTTTCCTCGTCGAAACAGCGAGCCTGTTTCTTCGTTCGTGCAAAGAACGCAACAGGGATGCTATTAGCGACGCCTGCTCGTGTGTGTACGTGTGCACACCCACACGGTCGCGTTATAATAACCGTGTCGCCACAAAGGCGACAACTTACTTGCAGATTAGAAGAAAAGTAGTACTTGAGCGCGCTCTTGAAGCGAGCAGGTCTTTACGAGCCGACGTTTTCAGTCAGGCACATATTTAAAGAACGCGGGTAAATCTTTTCCCACGAAAGGAAAGCCGCTTGAATGCGTCCGAGTTCTAAGACTCCTTTTCACGCGGCCCCCGCGCCACCAATTCACATCCAATTAAACGTTAATAACTATTGAGCAGTGAAAGTCTCTGCAAAGGGAATGAAGTGAAACTAATCCCCTTTTGGGGCAACGATAGTTGGCCACAGAATGAGCTGCAAACATAAACACCAAGCTTTCTAATGGAATTCTAAAACACGGTAAAAAAAGAATGGAATCTATAGTCCGAACGAAATCAATTGGCCACTCGAGGCCCCTGAGTGACTGCTACCAGCGACACTGCCCGTCTATCCCCACCACGCTCCCTACCTACGCCCCACTCACTCAGCATTTGGTCCTCCACATAGGCGCAACATTCACCAATAATTATCAGCCGTATAGTCGTCGAAATTACTCAAGAATGGTTTTAAAAAAATTTCCGATTGTTTCATCGCGACAAGATCTTAACCCAGACCGAGAACTGTAATATCTTGCCGCAGAAATGTGCGGCCACACTCCAAGTGTTCCATAGAAGCGTAAGAAATATTTTTCCAAAGGATTTTCTCGGCGAGTTGAAGTTCGCGCATTATTTCTCAGCTTTCCGTCGGGGCTGGAGAAAGGAGAGAGAATTTTATCCCGAACTCAGTCATGTGCAACAAAGGGGTATTGATATGGGCCGTGCTTGTGAAACGGGCCAATAGCTGCGGTGGCCATTGTCGCCCGCGGCCAGATCCATACCGAAGATATCAGCTGTATTCTTCCAAACTACAAATTCCTCCGGTCAATTTTCCCCCCCGCCACCTTGCCCCTTCTCCTATCGTTGCGGGGGTATTTCTAGCGGCTTCTGCCACCGATACACCCGTCCTCCTTCAGCGGACATTAGTCGCGCATAGTTGGAGGGGAACGGGACGGCTAATTCAGTTTCCGGTTACGCGAGTTTATTCACCGATACCAATTTCTGCTTGCAACGGTAAAACGCCGGCTATTAATATTTTGGTAGTTTCGCGTCGGATAATTTAAACTTTCCGTGATTAACTCCGCCCGCGTTAGGGGATGCGCGAATTCGGCTCGTCTGCTGGAAACGCTGCCTTTGTTTTAAATAATAGGTAAATGGCTTTTAGGCAAGTTGCGAGTTTGCGTGGAGGAACGTTTCACGGATGTTCCGTGTTTTTCGTTCATTCCTTTATTAATGGGATGGTGAATATTTTTCTCGAGGAATGGGGGTATCAAGTTTGGTGGTAAGAAGGAAATGAGGTATTACGAAGTGAGAGTTTCAGTACGGGCAATGTGAAACTCAGAATTTGTAGGTATGTGGGCATGTGACATTTATTTATTTATTTATTTATGGGTGAACCCTTTAGCATACAGTTTGACTAAAATCAGTCAACTGTAAACAACAATGAATTTAAAATCAATAAAAATAATAATTTTTAAGCGACTTGCGGCACCTTAAAACATTTATTCATGATGTTCAGATTTTGACAGCTTAAATACCATTATGAAAGGTAACTTTTGCCAAGTACCTATTAGAAGTCATGAAAAATAAAAAAAAATTGTGCCCCTGTATTTCGTTCCACCCTAAATTGAGGCTCTAAAAAATAATGTCCTGTAAAGGTACCGTTTCCATTTTGTCTTCTTGCTGTTTACATATGTAGCTAATTCTGTGGTCAACCATCGTTGCTCTAAAAAGGGATTAGTTTCACTTCATTCCTTTCCAAAGGAACCTATAAAGTGGAATAGTGCAATAGTGACTTTATGAATTACGAAACATAGGGAGGTCAAAATGCAAATGATGAGAAATCTCGACACTCTTAAAATCCTCCACAATGGCGCCGTAACTGTATAATACTAAAATAATAAATAGTGACGTCTCAAGATCGACCCACGTTGCTGCATTTATACATCCTCGCGGAGAAGGACCGTTAACGAGATGAATGTTGGACTGACGGGTCTCGAATAATTCCGCTAGAAATGGCGTCTCATAAATAGAACGATCGATCGATCCGCCAAATCTGTTGCCCGCCGCGGCGGGCGATCTAAATTAACATAACTAAATCCGTGCAGAAGTGGATGTTGTTATGCCCGTGACACGGTATTCAAATGACGAGCATATTGTAGGTCAACGTTGAATATTTTATGAGTTGTTTGGATGGGCGGAGTTGAATTTATTCCATAAACCACGCGCGCACCACGAGCTTGCGACATGATACTTGGATGTTAAGGTGATAATATGGTTCGTTACGTGCTACGAAATTTATAACCGTCTCAGTTCCACCGACCTCCCTTCGAATTAATAATTAAGTAGCTGGCAACTTATTAACACGGTCTCGTTCATTATTGCATGGAGCTTGGGAGCTGGTATCTAATACGGGATTAACGTTAAAGGACGTCCAAGGGTATTGGCGCAACAAATTATTATCCATTGCCAAAACCTCCGTTCAATAATGTGGGGCAAGTATTTAATTGAATAAATTTTTAATTGCACAAGTTCTCGAGGACCGTCTGGCTAAACTGACGTTCATTAAACTTTCAGAGCCGTAGTCACAATCGAATTTAATCGATTCGAACTATTTTCGGGTCAGACGCTGAGTGTATTATATTTGAATTGCAAAAATTTTCTGCAACTCTGTTGGATCGATGATCCCTGCGTTATTACAACACCGCATATTCCCTATAACCCAATGTACATAACATTTGTTTGCAGTACTATCCATCTTTCAACGTTTGGTCCCGGGGTTTGTAATTTAAGACGTGTAGAAATTTTTAAAACAGTAAACAGTATCGTTTCGACGATGAAATATGGTCGTAGGAATGTGAAGCCGTGGCTTTCGGAACATTCTGCTTTGAAATATTCGAATATACAGGAAATAAGTGGCTGGGGTGTGTAATGGTTGACTCGTATTACTTGCTGCGACAGTATTAACTTTGCCTGCCCGTTTCCGTAAGAATTTTTAAACATTTTCTTGTTTAATTATACGTTTGAACTATGATTGACTTATATAGTAAACAATTGGCTCCTTCTGCTAAAAAAATAATAACATTCTCCAATTTTTTATTTAAGTCTGAATTTAACCCAACCCCATTTTTTGTTTCGGAGTTTCTCTCCTTAATGTTCTTCACCTTTTGTTCCTATTTTCTATCGGTTTACATATTCATGACTGACTGTTTCAGACACGAATGTTTTTCACAGTTTACAACACTGAAACTCACAAGGATTGCGAAACACGTGTGTGCTCGTTCGATTTTCTTTCCTGTCTGGGCAATCTTCTTCAGACTCTCATCCGGGCGTCCCGTCCTTTTTCCCGTAGAATTGCTTTCAATTCTACTTTCATCTTCCATTCCGTTATAGCCTCTCGTTGCTCGGGAGCTTCTTATTTCTCGCATACACGACAAATCTTCTGTTCCTCTCTCCTTTCGCCGCGATAATTCCTCTTTCTTCCCCCCGTAGCACACCTGAGGCACACTCTTCTCCCCATTAACTTTTCATCCGCCCTTTCGCCATCTTCTCTTGATCGTTGTCGCGTTCTGCGCCTTGCAATAAATACACATGTTCATTCTTCGCCACCAGAGTCAGAGATTATTAATTATTTATGTTATTCGAGACAATAGGGGTCACCCATCTTAGCCAAGTACCCCGGCTTACCTCCATTAACGTAATAATAAACGAGACCGAAGCGCTTCGAGTGCGGACAGTTTTATTTCGGAGCTTGAACTAACGTTTTACCCTAAATTATTCTTTTCAGACGTACATTGGACGTGTCGTG
The DNA here is from genome assembly GCA_944738655.2 of Andrena hattorfiana. Taxonomy (NCBI): domain Eukaryota; kingdom Metazoa; phylum Arthropoda; class Insecta; order Hymenoptera; family Andrenidae; genus Andrena; species Andrena hattorfiana. The sequence goes on from OX122895.1 coordinate 2,180,695, forward strand.
GCGAGGAGGACTGTAATTTCATTAATTCTGAGCGCGGGTAGAGGATTCTGGTCCGGATAGTGGCGAATCGAAAACTTCAAAGCGAAGGGTGACCAATGAGCAGCGATTTTTATCCCTTGATCAAAGGCTGATCGAGCCGATCGACCGTCAAGCAGCGTGGACGAAGGGGAGTAGAGGTTAGGGGAAATCTATTTACGAGGGAATGGATTCGTTTATTACCAGAGATTACGTAAACCCTATTACGACGAAGACGGGGAAAAGAGGTTATCCGTGACTATAGATCCCTGCCCCTCGAACTGTAAATAACTCGATTGCGAATGCAGGCATTCGGCAAAAGATACTTTCAAGTGACATCCGATTTGACCCTCATACGACCAGTGGAATCTTCGCTAAGGAATTTTCATTTTTGGCTGGGAAATGCCATTCTGTGTCTTCTCTAGTTGAAAGGAATGTATAAAGGAATCCAGGCGAAATGAGAGGCAAGTTGCTTCTCCTGGAATTATTGTTAAAGGCTTTAAATATTAACACTAGAATTATCAAACCAGTAAAAATATACATATTTTTTAATTATATATTTTTTAACAATATAAAAATGAAAAATATAAATAAAGGTTTACTTTCCTCGCATAACGAATTTTATAAATTGCTTATCGGTAGCTCAAGTGTTAATAAGGATTTGGGTATACTGAAAAATATCACACGGAATCCATACCGAAAATAAAATTTCTTTATGTCCAAGGTGGTCTGTGGACTTTTTTCATGCCTTTAGACGAAACTCAAAATCTCTCAATGTCTCCAAAATGGATGCCTAAATGTCGTAAGATATCCCTATAGTTATTTGTGAACATTATTATGCAAGTAAAACAGAACCTTCCCATTTTTCAAGTTTCCCCGGGCTGAGAGTGTCTGAGAGCCCCAGGCACGTATTATTAGCGCAAGTTAATTCGTGTATAATAAGCCCATTAAATCTTCTTATTCGGGTGAATTGAAGTGACGCTGGCTTCCTCTGCTCCTCTTCCTTTTTATCCGCGAGACTTTGAATGACGTTTATTAGGGTCACCGAACTCTACATCGAGAGCCACTTCGAAGCCAGCAACATTGCGGCGGGATCATTAAATGGGTAAAATTACTGCAGCGACCAACTTTTGCCTGCGAAACTTTTTCTCCTTGCTTCCCTGGATTTTTTCGTCCCGTCACCAACTCGCTTTTCGTAACTTCCAGTAATAAGTTAATGATTCAATGAGCCTACCAACGAAGAGGAGAACTAGGACATTTTTGTTCAGGGGTTTCGATTTGAAAGGGTGCTTAAGCAGTGGATTAATGGGACCACGAGGGATTTCAAGGTTAATGAGCATTCCATTTATATTTATTACTAAAAAAAGCTGGCATGCAAAATTTGCAAAACTTTCACCCTGTAGAAGAATTTTAAAGACGTCCCCGGATAGATGTACATTTTTCGACTCAACGCCGATCTAATGTCGAGGGAACGATGCAGTGAATTCTCGTTATAAGCTCATTTCCACTGTACGTTGTATGCTCGGTCGCTATCCCCACCATTTCTTGCAATCCTTCGGTCGAGAGTGAGGAGGGACTCTCACTCGCGCAAAACTCTCATCGGCGGCCACGGAATAGTCGTCGGTAGGCGTTGTAAGCTCGCCCCGAGCGTGGAGAACGATATATCTCCTATAACGAGAATTCAGTGTATTAATGTCACTGCTGTCGAGGTACATCGGCGCAACCAAAATGGTTTACTTTACGCCTTTCGGCCGCTTGTCCCGCGAGATCAGCTTTTTGTCGATTAGCCCACGCTTGATCGGTTAGTCGTGGTAAGCAACGTTTGAAATGCAAAGCAACGTTCTGGCATTAATCTCGTGTGTACTGGTGTAAACCAGTGGAGTGGTTTGGAGTGGTAATGGAGTGGGAATACCCGGACGAATAAACGGACGCCGCTTGCACGCACAATAGGGCTTGAATATTGAAAATTTATCGGAAGCGGAATAAGTGGATGAACCTTGAAGGCCCACCCCCTCCGGCGGAAATTGAAATATTGAATTTTGTACGTACGTACCGAGAAGTGCGTCGTCGAAATTCGCTTAAGCTCCTCTTTAATACTTAATGACCCGTGAAACATTGAGAGATTTCGGCGGACGAGATGTACTTAGCAACTTTAAAGAACACATCGGATCTGGAGAATTAATTTAGGCTGAGTGTACTTAAGTACTCTTCGCAAGCTTTTTTATCAATATTCAAGTCCAAATACATTATTATTATTATAGTAATTCGGAGGAGATAAAGAAGCAAGAAGGATTTATCAACGCAACATCTTCGACAAATTGCCCATTCCCAAAATATCTGTGCGGCGTGTAAAAGAGACTGGTGTACTAAAAAAAAAAATGGAGGTGCCAACGAAACTTCTTTCCCGAGCATAATGATCCCGCCGCATCCGCGGCCTCAACAATGAAGATCGATAACTCCGAAAGGTCGAGTAGCCATGCTATTGGAAAAGATTCCCGAAGCAACGGAAATCTCGGCAGCCAGCCACCGAGGAACACATCGGAGACGGTGCAGCCGTATTTCAAAGGATTTCGTGACAATTCTGCCCCCTGCGAGAGCTTTGTTATCGCGTCGCCTTTCTGCGGGTACCTGCTAGCTTTCGCCACGTTTCAACCAGAAGATATTCTAGGTCACTGCTGGCCAAACCGTCCTCACACCCCCAGAATTCCTCCGAACGGAACTGAAATGCCCCAAGTCGTCCTTCCAAGGTATGATCATTAGGATAAGTTACACCCCAATTATTGCGAGAAATATTTAGCGGGGCCCAATTACGTTAACTCCTGGCTCAAGAAGACATAAGTGGGTAGAATGTGTGGCAATTATCTTCTTGATAATTTCACTACATCAACTTTTCAGTGTGAATTAAATATAGGGTTTCTACTAACTCTGATGCATTGCGCTGGAGACATTAGGGTATTCAGGTATTGTTATAATGAGGTATCAGAGTACTAAGGTATTTGGGAACAGGAGTACTAAGGTATAGGAGGAGTACTGAGGTTCAGGAGTACTGGAGTATTGCAGTATTATGATATTGGTATATCGGGGTATTGTATCTTTCAGAAAATTAATGAGCGAATGCTCTTAAAAAAAAGACATTATGTATGATGAAAACATATTATATATCAGCGAAAAAAGGAAGGAGCAATGTGATACATAACAATTCATTAATCTTTTAGTCGCTGGTACTCATGAGGAATTTCCAGCTACATGTTGATAAGAATGATGAACCTAAATGACATCCATGATACGATTGTTGATCTGGTTATTAATTTCCCATCCTCCAAACAGACCAGGAGCAAGCGTTTCACATCAGATTTTCTTTCGACATTTCTGCTTAACGAGAATGTAATTGGTAGGACATCTAATGGGAAACTCGATCATGGACCTACTATGTACATTGACAGTGTTTCCACCGAAATCATTCGTTTGGCCCCCGGACTCCGGAAATCGAAAGGGCTTCCCCATGACGAACTGTACCTGCCACAGAAACGTCAGCGCCGCCAGCAGAATACACCAGCACAGAGAAAAACCTGGAACCTCGACTCTCATTTCTGGAACGTTTCTTTTCAACTATATCGATCTGTAATAGTAATATTATTTTAACAGCCGTCCACTGCGGCAGCAGTCCATAACAAATACGGACGTCCTTACTAAACGGTTAATTAATTCCGAAACAATTTGTGCATGTATAAATATTGCAGCACCTGTATTCGTTGCAGCGCAGCTTCCACAATCGACAAATCCTCCTCCAGAGCCTACAGTGGACGCTCAACAATTATTCCAGGATTTATTGCCCCGACGCGGGGCGGTTTTCTCTTCGCACGACACTTTTTTCGACCCGTGTCCCTTGCACGACCCCCCGGCGAGACTATAAGACCCGTTTCGCCGTAACTTTTCAGCGAAATAAAGCCACGGAACGGGAGACAGTCGTTGGTTCACGGGCGAAGTAACTCGTACAAACACCACGATTACTCTGAGAAAAACCGTCGAGTCTCCGCTCATCGGCGTAATATTTTTTATAGAGGTCAAGAGTGCAGCCTGTTATCGGATTCGAGTCTTTGTAACGGCATCGTCAGCTCACTACTGTCCCTGTTACACAGATCGCCGTTTATCTATCGCGACTCTTTTTGGTCGTTTCGCTTCGGCCATCGGAGGCTGCCTGTTAAGCTGGCTCTGGTGGAGGGCATTGCGATCAGGAGAAGCGTAATTAATTAGTGTGGAAGTTCGTCGATGAGTACTATTTGCTGTTTTTCTTGTGATAAAACAGAGTTTCTTGTTTCTCCCTTTTTTTCTGTATCGGGAATGAAATTGTAAATAGAGCTGGTATTCGCGTAGAAGCTTAATGAATTCTGTCGCGTTATTAAAAATTGTCGTGGGAACGTGACGTGTGCTCCTTACGCAACAGTGTCGTCAAATATCTGCCTCTATCGTTTATGGAGTACTAGTGGGGTACTGATTGGGTACTAGTCGGCCTGGGACTATTTGTCGAATTTTTCGGTATTCGAATATTCGAGTCCTTCAGTTGCTCAATTATTTGGCGAATATAATTCGAATATCCAAGTATTCGAATACTATTCGAATATTTAAGTATTCGAATACTGTTGTATTCGAATAGTATGGTGTGAATTATAAATCAAATTCTTTGCGTTCATTTTTTTACATAATAACATTCGAATAGTATTTGAATAATACCATTCGAATACTCAAATATTAGAATTTTATTCGTAGCATTCGAGTACTTGTAAAATATTCGAAGTTTATTCGTAGCATTCGAATACTCAAATATTCGAATTTTATTCGTAGCATTCGAATACTTGTAAAATATTCGAAGTTTATTCATAGCATTCGAATACTTATATATTAAATTATTCGAATAGTCCCAGCCCTAGGCACTAGAATACTGGGTTATTAGGGTACAGGATTACTAAAGGAGGCGGATTGTCAGATACAGGAGTACTAGGGTGGTGGAGTATTCGGTTGCTGGGATATTGAGGTTAAGGCAGTTCGAGATATTGGGATATCCGGGTATTGCGATATTGGGGTATTGAGGTTATGGCAGTTTGAGATATTGCAGTAACGGGGTATTGCGATATTGGAATATTGAGGTTATGGTTGTTTGAGATATTGGGGTCTCGGTATTTTCTCGTAAACCCGTCCGGTTTCCCTTCAATACCATTTTCCCATAGCTAAAACGAAACTGGAAAGAAGAATATCTAGGGACAACAGTGATGGTTGGCCTTAAATAGCCTTCGAGTCAAGTATGAAAAGACGCAGAAGCCAGCTCAGCGAAAAATAATAAAAAGAAAGGTAAAAAGAGCTGTGGAGGGAGCTGGAAACTATTACGAGACAAAAGGGAAACGGGAAGGGTGCCTTAAATGGGAGAAATGGCCATACTAGACGCGAGTGTCGAGTGCACGATAATCTCTGCGAAATTTTTGGGAACAAAGACGAAATCTGCCCGAGTAAATAATGAATTAACGAAAGAACGCGTCAGAGAGACCGAAAATAACTGCACAGAAATTGCCATTCTCAATTAGTTTATAATACTCCATTAACGAGATGAATATTCTATATGTTTAAATTATTTACCTTCGCTTTCAACGAATTTGCGATACTTTTTCCCACTAAAATCTCCCATATTAAATTGAAGTGAAGGCTGTGCATTATTTATTGACCGATGTTTTGAGTTTTCACTCAGTTTTTCAATAAAACATTCGCTCGATACAAAAACCGATTAACGATATACGCGAAGTTTCTAACTGTTGAAATGCTGCTTTCTAAAAGCAATACCGCTTCTGTAACGTACACTGGGCGAAACTTTATTTCCGTTATTTTATTTGTTGCATTTAAAAAATGAGGAACTTGAAAGGTCAAAGTTATATTTCAGAAACGTTTCCAGCAATAGTATTTGGAAGTATATATCGGTTAGTCAATTTGGTGACTGTTTCATTTAACTGTTTCCATATTAAAACAATACTCATTGAAAGGTTTGGAAGTGAAAAAAAAATATAGACTTTATGGTCATCCGATTGTAGATGGTATGTTACTTCGAAAAGGAAATGATTCGCTAAACATGCAGCAAATCAGTAATATTGTGAGACTGCAAACAGCTGTGTCACTAGAAGCTCGAGCATCGTACTCGCCCATCAAGCTTATTTCCGCGTGAACTTAATAATTTATTCCCGCGCATATTCGATTACGCAATTTCTGGCGCAGGAAATTTCTGTTCTACGAAAGCGCGATAACACACAAAAGCTGGTGAATATTTCCCGCCTAAAAATGGGGTATTTGGGCAACACGCCAATGGGTATTCGGATATTGAAATTGGTACACTGAGGCATTAGGCCAATAAAACACTAAAGTATTGACCAATTAGAAAGTAATTCGGCTTAGCCACTATCAGCAGATCAATATTCGTAAGTTTTCCACGAGGGAGAGAATCGCACAATTTCCGAGGGTTGGCAATCTTAAGAATGCGATGCTGAAAGCCATACATAATCAAAAATGGAACAAAGAGGCTGCTCCACTTCCAACCAATTGTCCGGAGTTTGAAAGAAGGTGACGTTGTAGAAAATCAGGCCGTAATACAATCCCCAAAACAGAAACGCGAGCATATTTCTGTTCGAAAGTTGCATCCCCCAATGTGCAACTTCATTTCTGCCTTAAAGTCCCAAATTATGAAACACGAGAGCAAGAGATTCGACAACTTTATTCAAATTTTTTATTGGATTTTCTGGGAAAGGAGAATAGAATTACTCAACGTGTGAAAAATACAGAGTATATATTTCTCTAGCAAGTTTTAATACAAAAGTAAATTTACAGGAAACTATACACTCCTAGTAATAATCCCACTTGCGCGGTGATTGGAGGAAGGCTATTTCACGATCCAATTGAACATCATGGAGATACTTACGGGAATGTCGTTTTTATCTCGCGGGTATACTCGTATGATGTCGTTTTCATACAAACGTCACACACATTTCTAAGCATTTCCGAGTTTGCAGTAGCTGTACTTCCCTTATCTCTCCGCCATTCTATAGCATCGTATACGATGCACTTCCACGATATCAGCACCGTACAATAACTTTCAGTATTATTTATTGACACCGCATTAAATTTCGAACGGGAAAGACTTTTACTGTAAAACAGGTTTCATTTAAAAGTATCATACGGATTCTATGGGATTGTAGATAAATTTTATTTTCTACTAAAAATGATTAGTCTGAGGTTAAAAGAATATAGAATGTATTGTAAACGCGTAAAATACGTGATTGCCTGTTTACAATAAATTATATAATATAGCATAGTGTTAATAGTACTTTATTTTCTGTTTTAAGCCCACAACCTCGAATGTCAAAGCGTTTTGCTACTCTAAAATCTATTTTACCAGATGTTACATGGGTTACTTCTCATCAGAGAGGAAAACGTCCAAGGCTAAAGAGGAGAACTGAATTATCGACGGTAAGCAAGATGCGATAGCGTAGATACCAGTAGTTAAAGAAGAACTCTGAAATATATTCTTAACTTAATATAGATTATCACCACATGGTAACCCTTCTTTATCATACGGTAGCTAAGAACTATATTACCATCAGTAAGTTATAATAATGTCGCATTAATCAACCATAGATGTCATAGTAAATCTCACATATTAAGCAGTGAACCTAAAGGCAATACGCACGCTTCACGTGAAAGCTGTATTTTTGGCCGAGTTGCATCTTTTGCGTGAGTTTACACGTGTCATACTTGATGATTCTTGCCGTACGCAAGTAATGGGTGAAGATATGCAACGATGCTTGGATATGTTGGAGGAAAACGTGGGCGAGGTACGAAAGAATGCAGAAAATGCTTTGCTCACTATATGCCAGAATATTTTATCGCACCCGGATGACATGCAATATCGGGAAGTGCATCTGGATGACACAGTAGTTGCTGAGAAATTGCTTCCCGCTATCGGAGCAATGGAATGCTTATTTGACATAGGCTTTACTGAGGTAAGTGACACCAAGGCATAATAAATTCCGATTTTTATTTAATTAATTTATATTATATATTTTTTATGTGCTTAACAGGCTGCCGACTGGCTTGTCTTACCACAAGATGCGTCACTTTCGAAGCTGCATGCTCTATGCAGCTCACTTTCCAAAAATTCTTCCCCAAAGACAACTGCCAATGATAAGCCAGTGAATTATCATTTATCACTAGGAACCTCTGCACCTCGGAAGAAGGACTTCTTGGTACAAATTATGAAGGGATTTCAAGGTGTCATGCGATACGAGGATCCAGCGTTGCAAGAGAAAGCAAGGAAATCAATACCCATCGCAGAACTTGAAATTGCAACCATGTCCAGGGTTAGAGAATTGCAAAAGTAATAATTCATTGTATGAAGCTATTTTCTTCTGTTAAACCAATGTTGCTTCTTTATTGTATCCTCTTGCAGGCGTATTAAACAGAATGGAGTAAATCTAGACAAACATCCCAAGGGACCATTAACTGAGACTGCCTTTGATACAAAGGAGTTGTTCCTCTTGGAGCTCTTGCATTGGTTCAAACACAAATTCTTCACGTGGGTTGACAGTCCAAAGTGTTCACAGTGCTTCGGTAGCTGCGAACATCACACGGTTGTTCCATCCAAAGATCCTAGGTGCTCCAGAATCGAAATACACAGGTGGTCAGGCTTACTCCGATTTTTATTTCTTTTTTAACGAGTAAGAAACTAATTAACCATCATTTCAGATGCACTAATTGCAAAGCGTTCGTCGAGTTCCCCCGCTACTCGGACCCGGAACCTTTGCTGAAATTAAGACGCGGACGTTGCGGAGAATGGGCTAACGTGTTTACACTGTTCTGCAGATCATTGGGATATGATGCCAGATGGGTGAATGATCAGACAGATCACGTTTGGACAGAGGTGTGTAACAGCGACCGCCCTTACATTAATGAGAAACGAACGCAAAGGTATTGGAAGGTATTGTAAGCTCGTTGAAAGCAGGTAGCATCATAATATGGATGTACATCGATGTTTCAGGTGTGGTCCGCGCTTGAAAATAGATGGATTCACGTAGACCCGTGCGAAGATGTTATGGATCGCCCGCTGATGTACGAAAAGGGTTGGAAAAAGCAGTTGACCTATATAATAGCATATTCGAAAGATGAAGTGCAGGATGTCACCTGGCGCTACACGCGCGATCAGCCGGGCGTAATGAAAAGGAGAAATCTCTGTTCAGAAAACAGCTTGCTGCAACTTATTCGATCGCTGAACAGGCAACGCCAGTGCGCCAGCGGTTACAACGCCTCGCGTAGGCAGTATGTGACCAAACGGGCGCTGTTAGAACTTGTTGAGCTGATACGCATGCCCGAGGAGTTGAATTCTGGCGACGGTGAAAGTTACGAAGAGCGGACCAGCGGCTCTTACGAATGGAGACTAGGTCGAGGAGAAGCTTCCCAGGTATGCGAATATTACTGATAAGAATTTAAGAGAAATATTAAATTCCCATATTTTTCAGGCGAGTTCAAAAGCAAACTACTCGTGGGATATCTCGAAGTATGGACCGACATTCCATGTACATTATTCTATTGTTAAAGACGTATATAGAATAGTAAACGACGACGGCAGTATACTAGAAGAAATCTCTGGTTGGCAAAATGGAGCAAATGATATACAAAATGGAATATTTCGCAAAGCAGAAAGTGATTGGAAAATGGTGTACTTGGCTCGTTCTCCGGGAACCACTTCTGGCCAATTGAAGTGGAATTTCGTAGTGTCGAATCCAAATTTTTGTGTGGCAACATTCGATTTACAGGCTGCCGTAACAGCATTCCATGGGGCTACTGTACAGTGGAAAATAGAAGCAATTTTTGACGATACAGACTCGAGCAAAACTCTAGTATTTCCGATCGACGACTGCAGTAACTATCGTACAGATCAACTGAAGGGAGCTGTAAAAGTGATTCTGACAGCACTGCTCTCTGGGGGCAACGGCGATTTGGCCTGGCAACACGCTCAACTCTTCCGACAAAGTTTAGAAAATACGGGAGACCGATCCCTAATAGTTAATATTCAACTGGAAAATCGGTAGTCCTATGACCAACCAATGTAACACTCTATTTTGCAGCCTTATTGAAAATAAGTTTTGTTATACTGAAATATCTAAATAAAATGTGATGAGTATTAGTTAATACTGAATTGCTCTACTTTATGTGGTTAAACAAATGTATGATAAACAATAAGAAATTTTTTCACAATGGCACGTTTAAAAAGATTTTTAAAAGTAACTCAGTGTGGCAGATGACAGCCACAGGGATTTGATGCTGCCCGCCATCTATTGGTAAGTTACCAAAAGTGGCGGCTCCGTAAATCACTCATTTTAGTAATTTATCATTTTAAATTTTTCAACTAATTAAATAAATTGCTAAATTATCTTAAATGGAATTAAATTTTAAATTCACACCTACAAAATAATTAATCATTAATGACGATACAAATCTATAGATTATCCCATAAATTCTTTCCCATAATATATATGAATTAATTCCATTGAAAAAAAACTAGATATTAATAAAATCGAATAGCATTTCACCCGGTAGGGTGAACGTAAACGTTGCACTTCACGCTCCATACGTGATACATCACACGCCACACTTCGTACATCACACTTCACACATTACACATTACATATCACACACCACATAATTACACTTTATACATCACACTTCACACTCTTCAAACATTGCACTTCACACTTCACAATAGTCATACACTGCACTTAACTTAGGAACTAAGTAGTCGTCTTACGATATGGGCACAATGTGGTAAGTATTCAGGTATGTTATTCAGCTTCCCGCGAAAATGCAACAAAGTTGCAAAGAACAAATTTTTTGCAACAATGTTGAAAATGAAATTGGGGTGTTCGAGACATAAAATTCCGGTTTGCAACTTTGTGCAATTTTCGCAGAAAGCGAAATTTCGGTTTGCAACTTTGTTAAGGCCTCGCGAAAATTCAACAAAGTTGCAAAGGACAAATTTTTTGTAACAATGTTGAAAATGAAATTGGGGTGTTCGAGACATAAAATTCCGGTTTGCAACTTTGTGTAATTTTCGCAGGAAGCGAAATTTCGGTTTGCAACTTTGTTGAGGCTCGCGAAAACGCAACAATGTTGCAAAGCGATCCTTTAATTCGCGAACAGCCGAATTTTATTTGCAACATTGTTGCAAAAATTTGTCCTTTGCAACTTTGTGCAATTTTCGCAGAAAGCGAAATTTCGGTTTGCAACTTTGTTGAGGCTCCCGAAAACGCAACAAAGTTGCAAAGGACAAAATTTTTGCAACAATGTTGCAAACGAAATTGGGGTGTTCGAGACATAAAATTCCAGTTTGCAACTTTGTGCATTTTTCGCAGAAAGAGAAATTTCGGTTTGCAACTTTGTTGAGGATCGCGAAAACGCAACAATGTTGCAAAGCGGGCCTTTGATTCCCGAACAGCGAAATTTTATTTGCAACATTGTTGCAAAAAATTTGCCCTTGCAACTTTGTTGGGTTTTCGCGGCAAGCTTAAAACCAGTATGTAAACTTATCAACTATTATGTGTGTTGTGTGTTGTTCGTTGTTTGTTGTTTGTTGTTTGTTGTTTGTGTGTGTTGTTTGTTGTGTGTTGTATGTTGTATGTTGTGTGTTGTTTTTTGTGTGTTGTTTGTTGTTTGTTGCTGAAGTGTTAGAATGGTATTGAAGCAGTGTGTGAGTAGTGTTAGTATTGTATAGTAATTGTATGGTATGTGTAAAGGATGAAGTGTGAAGTGTCGAAATGGTAAAGGAATTACATGTAATGATGCTCCAATGGAGTAAAAATAGTACAGGAATATTGTTAGATTGCTGAAGCGCAAAATCAGGGTGTCCGTCTCTATATTGTCGACACTTTACGACGTCCTGAGGTAAATAGATCCTCTTTGCTCATTCCCGCGCATGCGCCATTGTTGGGTCTAATGATGACGCCATAGATATTCATTAAAAACGTTAATTAAAAGACAATTGCTTGTGAACAAATAATAAAAAGCTGATCATGCTGCTGAGTCAGCATGAAATTGGACCTTACGATTAGTTACATCGCATCGGCTCACTCTCAACAACTCTCAACAAGCACGCATCCTTTAGCATTTCAAAACATTTTAGAGCAGTTGCTGAGTTGGACGCTGTTCAGGAACAGAGGCCGCTGATTTCAGTCCTCAAATTATAGGTCGGTAACACAGTTGCGTGATGACACAAAGTCCAACAAGCTCTATCCTATACTTCGTCGATCACATGAGTAACTCACGGTGACTCACTCCCATAAGATGTAAACTCTATTCTATACCTCGTTTGTGATGTCACAAATATTTCAATCTTGGTTGTAAGTCTCTGATTACCGACAGAGCAACGTACATTTCGCTGCTTCCATTCACACCGTCAAGAGGACTATATTGATAGTGTGTGGATACGAACTATAGACTTTTGTCAAGTGTGTCAATTCTACTTGAGGATTCACCATACTGCAAATTGAATTGTTTTCTAACAGAACCACACTGACAAAATATGGCGTAGGTATTCTATGCGACACAGCTTCTCCAAAATTAACAAAGAGGCAACACATGTGCTATTAACAAAAAAAAATTTACATATGTACCCATTCGATGGAACATATGTTTTGATAATTCTGTGATTTAATTAAAGATGAACTCCAATAATCTGTAATAAGATCGTCGATTTGTTGCAGGTCCAAAGTAACTTTCAAAATAACACTTACCTCAGACCCAAAACTGCCATTTAAAGTGTAAGTTGAATCGTCAAGACGACTCGCTACCATTTATCCGTACCACTGTACGGAGGTGTTGTAACTCCACCGAGATAAACAAGGATTATAGGAAAAGATTTATGTACATCCCTGAGTCTTCTGGCATTATTGTATCCTCATGTCCGTTTTTCTTTCTTTAAACAGATAGTAAGCAAGCGACTGGTGCCAAAAGGTGACGGGACAACCGTCATTATTCTTAATGCTCGAAAGTTCAGTCAATGTTTATCGTAGATATCTTAGAGCGACCGCGGACATGTCAGAATTAGATTTCCATGAAGTATTGAGAATGTTCGATATATTCCTTGCGATCTTAGAGAATCCAACTCTCAGCGAAGATACAAACACAGACAATGTTGTTAAAGCTTTCCGATGCGCGCATTTCATTGAAACTGCAATTGTCAAGGCGTGTGATATTGGCAAAGAGAATGTTCTTGAGAATCATCTGCATAACCATTGGCTACAAAAGAGCAGATCGAATTTATACAAATGTTCCGAATTGAGAAATGCCTGCGATAGATTACTAGAACTCTATTTGAAAGACACTGCTGTTTCGACCGATATTGTAGATGAATTTATAAAATTGTACACACAACACTGCGGCGGTGACAGATTGAATGATTTTCTTAGACACACTTTAATTAACGGAGTGTGTGCGAATATTGTCATAGAGTCTTTAGAGAAGCTAGGCATATCAGCTTGTAATATGCAGGATGAAGCTTTAATCATGACCTGGGAATCGTTGATCAGCAATGGTGATCGGTACGAGGTTTCAGAGTGCATTGAAAAAATGTTTGACGATGGTTTTCATTCGAAACTCGTTCGATTCGCTGTTCAGTTAAATGACGACCATAAAATCAAGCAATTAATAATTCAGCTACTATCGAATAAGCTCGTGGGAAACGACGCGAACGTCTGTTTAGCTCTCGCGAATGTAGAAAATAAGTTGCTTTGGAAATTAATGGAAAGTAATTTAGAGTTTTACACGAATTTTCTGGACGCTATTTTTTATTTCGCGCGTCGCATGAAACACGTCGAAAGTAATTGGATATCGGATTGCGAATTAGAGTTCGGGCATCTTCTTAAAATTGTACGAACGTTGTTGAACGGCCCCAGGGGAACTTCGGAAATCATGCAGAACAGACTGCAATTAGTTGTAACGCATCACAATGATACGGTTTGGCATAAAATCGAGAAAGATATCGGATGGTGATAGCAATAATCCTTGTGTATAATCATTAAAGAGGAAACGGGAGTCTTGCGGAAACTTTGAATCTTACGAAATATCTAGAGTAACTCTAGATATTATGTACTTACCATTCCAGACTCAGTGTGCCAGATAATACACCTTTCACTGCTGTGTTGAAATTTGCCGCTGAAGAATTTAAAGTATCGCCGGCCACATCTGCTATAATTACAGATGATGGGATAGGTATCAACCCGCAGCAAACAGCAGGTAACTACTTAGGATTCGAGGGCGGGGAACTTAACGTGACGCACGTGTAAAATTGATTTTGATTTCAGGAAACGTTTTCCTCAAACACGGATCCGAGCTCAGATTAATTCCTCGAGATCGAGTTGGGTCTGGCAGATGATTCGCACAAGTCGTTAGAAAATTAAGCGCGCGGCGCCCTCAAACTGTTAATCTGTGCATAAATTATTCCCTAAGACATTATAGTTTTCATTAATTTCGCTTTTGTACGAGAAACATTCCCGGAATTTTATTACAAGATTTCGTCGATGCGTCGAAACTTAAGTACTTGAGTAATTCAACGATCTGTAATAAATACGTCATACACTTACGCTGGTGTTAGATTATTAATCATTGTGTGAAATTTCTGTCGAATTGTAAATACAAGTATGTAATAAAGGATTGAATGAAACAAGTCGACCGTGTATACGTCTTTGGTAAAAAGATTTTATAGGTGAAATACATGTAAGAGGTATAAGGTTGATACAAAGGTATTACATGATAAAATTACATAGCGATCAATCATAGCGCAATATTGAACGCTAAGAAACTTCTTGTCGCGATCGAAATAATGCTTGCGAACGAGCCTTTCGAATTCTGTGCTACGAGAGATCGCGCATAATTAGTGGGGGTGATTATAAATCTACTGTTGCATTTAAAGAAGAGACTCACGGTCTACAGTGTTATCTACGACATAGCATTTCTGGAAAGTATCATAAGTTGCAGGTAACTCGCGCCTCCCCGCAACTAACGATCGCGCGTGAAAAACGTATTGCATGTATATGGCATTCGATCGGTGCGTCACGTATGAAGCTACACGAAAATAGAGTATGAATAAAAAAATAAGGCTACGAACAATAAAATATGCAACAATGATGTTTCCCAGTTCTAGAGTATTCGACGGATGATTAGTTAGACATACAAATGCGACTTATACTGCGGACGATGTGAATGGCAACAATATGTTTTCTTTTCTTTTTGTAGCGAAGTATTACCTTGTTCCTCTTTTCCTTTAGTCTTTCTACTCGTGGTATGAAAGTCTCGTTACTACTCGCGACCTACGCGAAGAAACCTTACGTTTCTAAGACGTTACAAAAAAGTATGACCAGCGTACAGAAATATATGCACAACTTCTCGAGTATGTGGTGCTTGAAGGTGTCCTGCCCGCCGTGTAAGAAACTTAATTCATGAGCCTTCCGCTTTGTTTCCAATTTTTTACGAAATTCTTTGGCACTTCCGTGAACCCTCGCAACTTACGACTCTGTGCCAAGCCAGGTGCGATAGAAAAGTAGAATGTTACTCTGGACAGTCGAGCGAACTGCGCGCGGATCAATCAAGTTCTTTTACCGAGAGAAATTCGTGCGGTCTGTCGTACTTTCATCGGCAAACTACCAACTAGGGCTTGACAAAAGGGCATAGCACCATACGATTAATTTTTACACACGAATAATAAATCGCGACGTTCGAATATAAAAGTAAGCTGGGCGCGATTCATCTGCCCAAACGCAAATTCCATGCCTGCCCGTGGATGCGCGAATGGAGGGACCCACATCCATACAGAATTGCGTTTAATTGTACAAGTAGGAACACGAGTATATCCTTAGTAGTTAGAAGAAACTATCGTTACGGACAATTAGGCTACATCATGGCATTAAAAAACGGTCTATCTAAACGGTACAATGTATCCATACAAAATAGCTTCGAGAGTAAATCATTACTACGTCACACTAGTAGAGCACCAAAACTACAAATTTATAGTATACTGTGTGGAAAAACACACTCGTCTTTGAGCAGGAATCTAAAACATTTCGTTCGTGCCTAACTAACGCTGATTTCGTCCGCCACTTCGCACGCATGGAATTTGCGTCTCGACGCTGCAATCACAGATGCGCGATCAATTGAAAGAACAGTTTCACTTTTATCATACATACGGGGAACCTTCGACTTTGCTGTTTTTACAAATACCTCGGGACAATTTAAAATGTATAAAAAGGTTGATTTACTCGCTACGCTTAAGGGAGTTACACGATTACCTTTTAGATCCCGGAGAATGCTGAATGTACTATCAGTCATTGTTTATATACTTCGCCGTACGACTTATTTATCGACTTACGATTTAGTACGCGCTACCTTCGTCTATTTCTTCCCTTTATTCCGTATAGTATGTGCGTGTGGGTATTACGAAATATCGTAGAAATTTCTATTCTTGATTCGTGGAAAAAGTATCGCTCGCTAATATCACACAGTATGACGATTACATTATGATAATGTATACACTGAGACTATCATTGATAATGTCCTGTCGTTTAAAGAAATAACGTAGCACTAACAGATACATATTATATAGAAATCATATAATATCATTTCATTGAGACGAATTTTTGTGGATTATGAATACTGTTGCTTAGCAATAGAAATGAGCAATTCTTGCACAAATGCTTACGTAACGAGCAGTAATAACCCAAATGCATCTACGTATTTCATTCTAAAATGCGAATGGACAGTTACAGATGAAGTGAAAATACTGAATTGGAATTATGGAAGTATAAGTTCAAGCAATGCCTAATCTCTGTCTAATAATACGCTAAAGTTTCCGGTCTTCTTCAATCATAAATGGCACGTACCGTTTGCGCGTTTTAATGCGTCTGAAAACATTTCTTAGGAATAAAGAAGTGGGAATTATTAATCAGTGGATTCGCATCCACTCAGCGTTAAAGATGTACTTTAATATAGTACCGCCGATTTCAGGGTTACACTTAGCCGCCGCAAACACATGACACCCCTTAAATATGTAATCGAAACTATTGTCAAATTCTGATAAGTTCTCGTGAGTATCTGTAACTCTAAGTCCTTAGTACAGATTTACGGTAATTATCCTACGTAATTACTCTTAATACCGAAAACGAATGTTAAAATGGCAGGGAACAAAAGTTATTCGCGACGAGGACTGCGATCGCGTCTTTTTTTTACAAGGATCATAAAGCCTTACGAGAATCATCATTGCGAGATTGGAAATTGATGTCCAGTCCTTAGGTCTCATACTTCTTTAAATTACCTTGGCATAATCCGAAGGAATCATAATTATGGCAAATAAATTACCACGACTGAAAGAAACGCACGCGTACCATTGATTCTGTTCGAGAGGGGAAATTTTTGGAAGTATTATTCTAACTATAAATATCTCCTACCACGTACACACCGACGTCGAAATACTTTCGCCTATGCCGTGGTTTTAACTTAAAAATAAATTACGGTTCGAACAGCTACGTTTAAATTCTTTTTATCTTACCGCTTTATTTAAATGACCTACCAACGCTACGCAATCTTCACTCGTCCTGCAATTAAAATGATTTCTTAGGCGAATAAAGATACCTTCTTAATATAGAACGACGCGAATGGCACGGGCGGTGAATTTTATTCTCTCGGACCGACACAACTTCCCAAGCGCGATGCCCGCGAAATTATTCCGCGGAGATGCGCGTAAAGTTATCCTGCGCAAGGAAGGGCCGATTCCTACGCCATGTCTATGGTCGATCCAAAGGAATCAAATTCATTGCCAATA
The DNA here is from genome assembly GCA_944738655.2 of Andrena hattorfiana. NCBI lineage: Eukaryota > Metazoa > Arthropoda > Insecta > Hymenoptera > Andrenidae > Andrena > Andrena hattorfiana. The sequence continues at coordinate 2,198,603 of OX122895.1, forward strand.
TAATCGATTTCTGTGTATTCAAATTACTTACCCATTCATGCTCCTCCACACCTTCTATGTGATCCTGCTCCAATGCGCACTCTATCACATCCCCCACCAAGTTGCTCATAGTTTTCTGGAGCTACCACACACACATGAAACGAAATATAGACGAAATAAGACGTAGAGCTACAGAATAGTGTCAATTTCAGACCGAAATCGAATCAAGAAGATTTACAAGTTTGATCGAACACGGTGTTTCTACAGCTTCGCAGGACACTTCGAGGAAGCTGTGCTCTTTCGAACGCTTTGCAATAGAAATTAAACCAAATGGAAAAGCCATGCCGAAATTTTTATATCACGTTGCGTATTGCAATATTTTGCGCAATGCATGCTGAGCAGAAAGAAACGTTACTTGTACCTCATCTTGCTTGGCTTTCACATCCGGATTCCATCCGAGTCTGGTAAAGGGTTGCGAAGATACAGAGAATGGGATTGTTGGTTGCTTTGCTGCGACTGGTACTGTAACTACACCTTGGCCTTGATTATCACTCACTGTAAATGGGAAAATTTAACTCCGATTTAACTACAAATTTTAATCGTAATCAATTAAAATAGAATTCAATATCAACCAAATTTACGAGAAATTTGGCTCCTCCAACTAGAAATTTTAAGGTAATGAATTCAAATTGAAGGCAGTTTCAACTATATTTACGAAAAATTTAGCTCCTCCAACTAGAAATTTTAACGTAATCAATTAAAATAGAAATTAATTTCAACGAAATTTACAAAAAAACTTAGCTCCTGCAACTAGAAATTTTAACATAATCAATTAAAATAGATATCAATTTGAACTAAATGTATGAAAAATTAAGCTCCTCCATCTAGAAATTTCAAACGAATGAGTTAAAGTAGAATTTAGTTTCTACAAATTTTACGAAAATTTTTAGTTCGCGCATTTATGAGATACAAAGTTGTACTTACAGTTATCCATACCAGGTGGCTTTAGGCTTATTCTGTACGCCTGCTTGTTGGCTCCGTTAAACCACTCGGTAGCAGTCATCGTCGGTTTCCATGTAACTTTCGTTGGTGGGAACAAGTCATCTTGGAACAATTCGCTCTGGAATTAATCAATGAACGTCAGCTTCCTTCATTTTTTTAAAACTTCAACGTAACTTCAACTCGATCGAACCTTTATACGCGGGACAGTGAAACTTAAGGGCTCTATCGTGTTGTTTGTTAATCTCAAAGCCGATGCAAATTCTACGCCAGCAACGTCGCACTTGTTCTTAGGAAGAAACGAGAGACCCTGATGTAAGCTGCTGCATCGATGATGACTGAGTGGACAACAGTAGGGAGCTTCCTCCGTCACTTCGAAAGCGTATATCGTGGAATCGCCCTAAATACACAATTTCTTTTTAAATAAAACAATTTCTACTCGTTACTTCAATTACGAGGAACTTTAATCTACTCACGCGTCCTGTTAAGAAAAGGGTCGAGCTGTCTTCGTCATAATACGGCATCAAGATTGCAGGCGACACGTCCAATCCAACCGTGGTTAGTGGATTATTAAGATTGTCCGTTTTGAAGACATATATCTGCCTTTCTGAAACTCTGTGAGAAGACGTTACTACGACTGAAGTTTAACTAAAGCGTCAGGCGGGCTTCGGGGTCTACGTACTTGTCGAAACCTATCACAACGAGGAACTGCCCCTTCAACGCCCAAATAACTCGCGCGCCTCGGGTGCCGACTGGTCCCTTCCCAGATTTCGCTGGCACGTCGCTAGATCTTGGCTTATAAATTCGTAGCTTTCCGTCCTTACATGTGCTCGCCAGATACTGGCCGCAAGGCGACCACGCGAGGCTAAAGATCTGATCGGTGTGTCCCATTAACGTTATTTTCGCTACCGCCACTTCGCTCGACGACAGAAGCGTCAAATCCCAGACTTTCACGGTCATATCGTACGAAGCTGATGCCAGAACGTCGGATGCCAAGGGATGAAACTTGATCAAGTATATTTTGTCAGTGTGCGCTTTTATCATGTGCTTCGACTCATTCGTTGGCTCCGATAGTCCAGACTCTGGTATCTCCCACAGTCGAATCATTCCGTCGTCACATGCTGTTACAAAATAGTAACAGCTATTTCACTGCGCAAATGTCGGGCGACAGATCACAAGAATACAAATAGTCATTTCCTTACCAACTGCCAATTGTTGGTTGTCGAACGGATTCCATTGGAAATCCATTATGGTGGTTCCGTGCACTAAGGCTGGCATCACACCATCCGGCAATCTGCCGGTCTTGTTCAGTTCCAAGACCGCTATCTTCCCGCCGGGTCCACTTAACGGCACAGCGACGCGATCAGGATTTGCTGCAATCGCGCCAACCGAGTGGCATTATGATACACAGAAATCTAAATGCATAATGCAAGATGCAAAGAAATACAAGTGCTAATCACCGTGAAAGCCGTCGCATTCTCCGGATATCTGTCTGCTGATGTTTCGTATATTCTCGATGTGGGTAGACTTGTGGCCAGGAGTGCCTTTCAAGTGGCGGAACTTCGATACTCTACCTGCGTGTAACAGAATACACATTTGTTAATTCAACTTCTCCTGTAGCGAAAAGTATTAAAAAAAAAAATAAAAAATTTAACAAACCCGACTGCTTAAAGAGCGAACTAAAATGACAAAAATAATAATAAGATGACAATTTAAATTAACTCAATTGCCTGCAGTCGGAGGCCTTAAATTCTTTGATGCTCTTCTGTCCCAAGCATGCACCCGCAATGACTAAAGAAAGTGCTTGAAGCTGGTAAGAAAAAGAGGTGGACAACATCGATGCAAATTCAAGCTTATATAGTGACATTTCGACTTCAGCGTATTTTGTAATTTATATGTTTCTCTCTTTGTCCGTGTGGGAAATACTGTTAGTGTTGTTAATAGCTCGTCAAATCTAATTAGGGTGAACAGCGATACACAATATTTATTAAGGCAATATGTAATTTTCTATTTCGAAATAAATGTTCGAATGCAATTACATCGAATCATTTGCATCAAAAGATTTAAGGCCTCCGACTGCTGGCAATTGAGTTAATTTAGATTGTCATCTTATTATTATTTTTGTCATTTCAGTTCGCTTTTTAAGCAGTCGTGTTTCTTAATTTTTTTCATTTTTTACTCTTTTGAATATTATATATCCTATGATATTCGGGAGGTCGAGACAATTCTAAAGACACCTCATTTGTCCAAATCGGTGTATCCGTACAGGCTCTAGAGCGTAACATGGACGTACAAACACAGCCTGATAAACACAATACCCTTCTTTGCGTGCCGCAGTCGGGTAAAAAAGGATTCGTGTATCTTACCGAATACAGTGGATGTTCGCTTAGGAGTCGGCGCTGTATTATCCACTTTTTCCAAGCGCGGATCCATGCTTTGCTGACGTAGCATAGAAACTACTTTCTTCACCTCGTCTTCCTTGATCACCTCGCTCTTCGTCTTGAAAGAATCTCTGCGTCTCATTGTCGGCGAGCCCGTTGCCTTTTCAGCCAAGTTTCCATCGGTCACAGACACGGAGCGGCTCTCGTAAAGTCGTCGCCTTTCAGCGATAGAATTTCTATTCGCATTACCGCGCTCGAAATTCCCAACATCTTCGTTCTCCGGCGACTCGTCCTTCCCTTTTATCTCGAAGACTTTGCGCCTCTGTGCCGTGCTCGGGGTCTTCGGCTTGTACCCGGAATCGCTCGAGTTCGCGTCTTCCTCCAGAGAACTGGAATCACTCTTCCCGTTCTCCGCTTCCTTGATGCGATCGTTGTTGAACGATGGCGACTTCTCGGGTTCTATGCTATTTTCTATCTGGCTGTTCAAGTCGTTCTGATAACCGTTAGTATCGCTGTTCGGCGCGACGGGAACTGAGAAGATCTTGTCGAACGAGAACTCCTGGCTGCCGGACTTCGCTTGGAACGGTTTTGGCCCGAGTCGGGGCTAAAAGCACGAGAAACATTGCGCGTTATGTCCTGCCGAACAAAATCCCGCCGATGATAAATCATTCGCGGCCGTTGTATCACGATTGCAATGGAATAAATGAAACGGGATATAAATATATACTACTACACACAATATCACCACGCATACAGAAGTAGAACATTTGTTTCCTTAATACTATTAGTTTCTTTTATGGCCAGATTACAACCTTGTATCCACCGATCGCGTTAGGATTCACAGATGTAACTACTGAGCCTGGATTCGGCGAAGCACGAGGCCTCGCAACTGGCTTCGGTTCATCCTCGGAGATACTGTTAGTTCTCGATGCCCGTGGCAAAGGTTTCGGCGGCACTGGCTGCCCCCCGTTCTGAACCTTGCTCTTGTCTTCGCCGATCTCCACCTTCTTCGACTCTTCTGTCTTCTCGACGTCGTTCTCCGGCGATGGCTCCTTCTCGCTCGCTCCTTGAGCTTTCGCACAGCCCTTCGGCACAGGGGCGAACGTCGGCTTCGGCTGCTTCTGTTCCAATATTATTTCTCGCTCATTCTCTTTAAGCGTGGCTAAGTTTCCTTTGTGTACCTAAAGGTACGGTAAATTCCTTAATGACGCAAACTGTTTTAGTTGAACTAGCGAAGTCCGAGTTCCGATATCTTTTAACTTTACTTCTAAGCGCGTCAATTTATAGCGGGGCGTTAATGCCGCGTAACTTCTACAAGCTTTCTCACGCACGCATACACACTATCTGCACGTGTCTGTGTCTTAAAAAATCTAAGGAGATATGATACAATTACACAACACTCGTGAAGTCCTATTTTACGCTCGAACGTGGCAAACAAAATTCTAGAATGTATGTAGAGAAACAAGGGTGTCTAAGCGCTTGCCTACAAACATAAGTTCACACATCATACTTGGTATTACTTACGCTGATAGAATAAGCTACAGAACATCAATTGCCACTTAAATTACACGTGCCAGGAATAACACTTTGAATGGTGCTAACGTATAAACTATAAAACATACATTGGGTATCTGAAACGTGAAAAAATATACACAGAACATGAAAAAACAAACGATGCAAAATAAAACGAACGCAATCAGTGAGAACAGAATTCCTCTGCGAAACGTTCTGTATAATACACTCGCAGCACGTTCGACTATTTTAATTATGTTCTACTTCTATATCAGCTTTCCAATGTACACGCTATCACGCAGATAGCAAAGTATCAGAATTCGAACGTTCCTTATATCTTCCAATACTCTGCTACCTTCGATTCACGCTTCCATTGATACCAGAACTAATCCAGACAAGTAATTAATACGCCAAAATAATATTTAAAATATCACGCAACACATGAAAAAAACGTTTCTAAAAAAAAATCGTCTCGGGGCTGGCAAATGGACGTCGAAAATAATGAAATGTAATAACGATAAACATGCAATTTCAAGTCACGTATCTATAATGAATGACCAATTACGAGAAGATGCACTTTCATTTTCGAAGCTCCGATGCGCGACACTTGTAGCGAGAGCTTCTACTTACAATGATGGGTTCTTCCCCTTTATTTCTCTTAGCAGGATCTAGGGATATTTTCGGAACAGGCATATCATGGCCCTTGATCCATGCTGCTGCATTATTCTGAGCAATGCAACCTGTTGTATCTGGATATATGTCTGCGTGGAAGTCTCTGTACGTCTGCGAACGAAAAAAATGAATCACGTAACGCGTAATACGATTAGCGGATAACACTGTCCAACACGATTTTTGGTCTGCAAATTGCACTCGGAGTTTCTTGTAGAGTTTTTCGCCCTGAACACGAATCCGTAAGTAAAATTGCTCTATCACCCTCAGTTTTTGAAAAACACGAGCTTTTGTAAAAACACACGATTTTGGGAAAAAGTGAGGTATTACGTGAAAACTAAAAACGCTAGAAAGTTCAGCCTAGTCTCAAAAGATAGAGGAGAGTTTACCGAATATATCAGTGTACATGTTTGTTAAATTTGAATGTTTGGAATTGTTGTAAATGGCCATCAAAGTTTGAAAAAGTGTCGATGTGCATGGTTTCCACTCAATATTTTTGCATTTTTACGAAAAATTGTTTACCTAGCCCGAAAACGCAACCCAGCATCGGATTCTGTAGACATTTCTGAAGAGGAAACCATGCAGGAAAATTGTCGCAACGGTTTTTAACTCGAACTAGTCGAGAAAATATCTATCGGCAACGCGTTCACGATGTTTTGCCGCCTGGCGGCCATTGCTCGCCTGACGCGACTCGTCAGGGCCGTTGCTACGCGTAATCGACGCGCCGATGGTACCGTACAGTGGGCACCGACTATCTATATGTATCAGCCATATTTTTTTCGTGTATTCATGGATACTATTCTCAGAATTGTATAGAACATTCTAATCAATTTCAATTGTTGAAAATTCTGACGGTCGCACAGTTCAAAACATTTTTTAAATTTTGTTACACTGCAGAAAAAATGAAATATATAAAATAAAAAATTACCTGTAGCATCGCTCACGCAAACAAATTTAAAAATGTTTACGTGCTGCTTTACGTTTGTACATCGGGTCCTTGTTGTCGTTCATAAGCGTCCAACAATAGTCCGAAAGCATTGCAACCATATCCTTGCCCTGGTAACGCTTTTCCATTTTGGAAACATCTTGATGGAAACGTTCTCCTTGTTCGTCACTCACATCACCAAGATTTGACGGAAAAAATTTCAGATGGGAGTGTAAAAAGTGCATTTTTAAGGACATATTACAGCCCAGATTTTTACACGATTTTAAAAGTTGGTTTACAATGGAAACATAGTTTTTTTATTTCTGTTTACCGAGGAAATTTTCTGTAGTTTTTATGAAACAGCACCATACTTTTCTTTCCAAAGGATTTAATTTCTTTGGAAATTCTGGATCTTTCATTAAAGTCCTGATCTGAGGTCCAACAAATATTCCTTCTTTTATTTTTGCATCGGATATGGACGGGAATGTTTCTTTTAAATATGCAAAACCAGTTCCAGATTTATCCATTGCCTTTACGAAGTTTTTCATAATTCCTAATTTTATATGTAGCGGTGGTAAAAACACATTTTTAGGATCAATTAGGTTATTATGTTGTACATTTTTTTGCCCGGGAATTAACTTGTGTCGCGGAGCCCAAACTTTTTTAGAATAATGTTGATTTCTTGCTCTGCTGTCCCATTCACACAAAAAACATTTAGTGTATCCCATTTGAAGACCTAGTAGTATTCCAATTACTTTCAAATCACCACAAACGTGCCATTTATACTTTTCGTATTGTATTTTGGACAAAACCATCTTTAAAGAGTCGTAAGATTCTTTCATTGTTGTGCTATATGCAATCGGGATGGAAGGATGCACATTTCCGATGTGCAGCAATACAGTTTTTAAACTGCTTTTTGATGCGTCTATGAATAGACGCCATTCTTTTGGCTCATGCTTCATTCCCAAGGTTTCCATTAATCCATTGATATTTGTGCAAACGCAAAGTTCTTCATCAGTATAAAAATATTCCCTCAATGCATTGTCGCGTTTTCTAAAATATGTAATATTAGTTTGCTTAGTAAGTAAATTCCAGCCTTGTAGTCGGGATCCTAATAGTTTAGCGTGGTCTTTTGACAGTTGCAAGTCTCGTACGAGATCGTTGAGGTCCGATTGAGTAATTAAATGTGGCTTGGGTAATGATGAGGAAGGTTCTTCATAAACATCTATGATTTCTTCGGATTTGGCTTTTTCGGTATCATCCTCATATCTATCGGGTATCTTTGGCGGTGGTTTTGGTACGGGTAATTCTTTAGAATGTGCTACAGGGCGGATTGCAGATGAGACGTTTGGGTATTTGAGACTGTTTTTCCCTTTCATATTGAACCCGCAGATTTTGCTTAAGCAAAAATAGCAGTCTGTAGCGTGGTTGGTCGATTCTGTCCATATCATTGGAATTGCGAATGGCATTTGCTTTCGAACTCCCTGTATCCAAGCTAGAAGAACTTTAGCACATCGTTGACAAGAAATATGAGGAGCCCAACATTTGTCTTGATCGCCGAGTTTGCATCCAAAATACTGTTCATATGCGAACTTTATTGTAGGCGTTATATTTCGATGCTTAGACTTTAAAACTAGTTCCCCGCAAATATAGCAAAATGAATCTGGATGATTTTGACATTTTCGCGACATTATACTACACCACACAAAATACTATACAATGTATATATACACACCTTACACTAACACACCACAGGCCTAACAATGTATACACACACAGTCAAAAAAAGTATCCAAGTAGGTACACTGTAATTCACAATTTGTCGCAACATACGTTTTAGTCGATGCAAAGAAAGACTTTCTGAACTGCTTAGCACGACTGACTCGAATGATTTTGGAGACAAAACTGAGTTCTGACTTAAACGATGCATAGGATACCAGAGCATTTCAAGATATTTATTTTTTCTCTGATTGTATCGCGCGTTAGGGAGAGACGCCAAGCGATGTTTATATATCGTAAGAGTTCCTGCAATAGCTACGAACTCTTACTTCTCCGTCTTCACTAAACCTCAGAAAATTATATTACTTTCGTATCTCAAACTCTGTTTTAGAAATATTGAATAATGAATTTATTAAAAAAAGATGCCTAAAAGATATTTAAATAGGCTTTGCGTTGCCTTCAAATACTGTTTAATGAGTTTCAAATGTTATAATATCTGGAAAAGTGTTCTAAATCTGGTAAAACCATAATAATATAAATCTTGTAATTTCATAAATAATTGTGTTTGTTTTTATACGGTTCCATATTAGCAAGTCATATGTAGGTATTCATGCATTGAATATCGAAATTGTTTATCACAGAGACTGATCAAGGAAAGTTTGTTTAAATGTGTGAATAGTATCCATGAATACACGAAAAAAATATGGCTGATACATATAGATAGTCGGTGCCCACTGTACGGTACCATCGGCGCGTCGATTACGCGTAGCCAACGGCCCTGACGAGTCGCGTCAGGCGAGCAATGGCCGCCAGGCGGCAAAACATCGTGAACGCGTTGCCGATAGATATTTTCTCGACTAGTTCGAGTTAAAAACCGTTGCGACAATTTTCCTGCATGGTTTCCTCTTCAGAAATGTCTACAGAATCCGATACTGGGTTGCGTTTTCGGGCTAGGTAAACAATTTTTCGTAAAAATGCAAAAATATTGAGTGGAAACCATGCACATCGACACTTTTTCAAACTTTGATGGCCATTTACAACAATTCCAAACATTCAAATTTAACAAACATGTACACTGATATATTCGGTAAACTCTCCTCTATCTTTTGAGACTAGGCTGAACTTTCTAGCGTTTTTAGTTTTCACGTAATACCTCACTTTTTCCCAAAATCGTGTGTTTTTACAAAAGCTCGTGTTTTTCAAAAACTGAGGGTGATAGAGCAATTTTACTTACGGATTCGTGTTCAGGGCGAAAAACTCTACAAGAATCACCCAATGGATATTGTGGAACAGAAAAAAAGTTTCATTTTGTTGGACTGTGTAATTGGATAGACGAGCGAATCCACTTACTTTCCTCGGAACCTGATACATAATAGGTATCACCATGTTGGAAGTGAGTTGCAGCAATCTATTAACTTCCGCCTGCATGACATTCAAGGCTCGTTTCGGCACCAAGCACACCCCTTTCGTCTGTTCTCCGCTGTGGCGAATTCCCTCGACCAAGCACGGGTCTTTATCCATAACTTCCATGTACATGATAGTAGTGTCTCCTTTTCCAGCAAGGAAAAGCATGTTCGTGTCGGGGTCGAACAGAGGCATTAGGATTCTACGGAATAGAGTCGATATTAACAGTTGCATACAGTTAACTTAACAGTGGCGCACGCAGGCCCGGGGGCCCTGGCTCCCTCCAAACAAAAAAAGAAAAAAGGGAAAAGGAACGGAGTTGTATCAAGCGCCTGAAAGACGGAGCGAGACAAAGTACAGTAATTCCTCGTAATAAACCCGACGAACGGGGCGGGCGAACGACGTGATGCGAACACTATTCCCTTAGAGTAGTATACGCTTTAAGACTATTTCGTGCGGCCGATGCCGTGAGTGAGAAAACCCAAGAGCCGAGCGAAAGGGAACGAAACAGTTGACACGAAGTTGCCGTCGACTCTTTCGTTCTCTCACTCTAGACCGAAGGATTCCACGAAATGGTTCGGATAGTCACCGGGCGTAAAAAAATTTTAAAAAAATTAGAAGACACAACTGCTTAAAAAGCGAACTAAAATGACAAAAATAATAAGATGACAATCTAAATTAACTCAATTGCCTACAGTCGGAGGCCTTAAATCTTTGGATGCTCTTCTATCCCAAGCTTTTTAAGCAGTTCGGGTTTATTTTTTACTTTTTTGAAAATTATATATCCTATAACATTCGGAATGTCAAGACAATTCGAAAGACACCTCATTTACCCAAATCGGTGTATCCGTACAGGCTCTAGAGCGTAACATGCTCCTCTGCGTGCCGCAGTCGGGTAAAAACGGGACTATAACGAGGCATTACTGTATCAACGAGTCGCGCGTCGTTCGTCTCGGCCCAAAATAAAATTCTGAGTGCGCCACTGTTCAAAGCACAAATCCATTCATTACCCAGTGCTGCAATCCAATTCTAACGTTTTCACAGGTTCGCTCAAGTGTCTCAAGTCCCTTATATAGACCTGTCTGAGTCTAGCCGCGTCGAATCCCGTAGTGAGAATCCTGTCGCTGTTGTTCAGCCAGACGATCCTGGAGTCCTTAATGCTCTGATGACTGGAGCAGGAGTTAACGATGCAAGCGGAGTCGCGGGGGTCTATGATTCTCACTTGCTTATCTTTGCAAGACGTGGCCAAGAGCACGCCGTCTTGCTTCCAGCTTAAAGACTGGATGACTTCTGTGTGATCGCCATTTGCTGCGATACAACGAAACAATATTACGTCAATTACGTTTGGAGAAAACCCTTGGTTCGCGAGGGAACATAGATGTTTTAATTACAGAATAGCTCCTGTTGCGAAATCACGTCCCACAGAGATAAATTTGTGTATGATACTGTCGTGAGCAGGTGCTCAGCCGCGGGGTGCCAACACACTGCTTCCACTCGCCTTTGACGATGGGAAAATGTACATTCAGGGTTGCATAGCGATTCTTCTAAACCAGTTTCTGGAATGTGCCATAGCTTGACCTGTAATTAAGCAACGAGACAGTTAGAAATTCCAGTGGAATTGTATATGCCGCGGTATTTAAACTAGCCGCAACTCACAAGGCAATCCTGGGAACCAGTGGCTAATAAGCCATCGTGAAACGGAGAAAAATCCATGTCCGTCACTGTGTCTGCGTGGGCATGAAGTAAAGGCATAGTCTTACTTTTCCTACCGCAATCTTCCAACGGCAATACGGCGAGGCTAGATCCTGATAAAATAAGTGGAACGTTTAGCGAGATATCGGAACGCAAGCTGTAGAGTATAATTAAAGTTTAGAAATGTACCATTGTGATCTACATTGAACGCCATAAATGCGGCGGACGCAGTAATGTTATTGCCGTAGGTCTGGTAGGAGCCGACCGAAATATCTCGAATGCAAGCCTCCGGCTTGGGTACGATCGGGGCTGCATTTTTATACTTTGACGCTTTGAACCGCCAAGCCATTTTGACGTTGGCAACGCGCTACAGTCTCTGGGCAGATTCCCCCTTAAACCATGTAATCTGACGAAGATACAAGCAGATTTATAGAATAATTCACTTCCTACCCCCTGCTCTGCGAGGCTTCTAATAATTTTATTTAAATAAAGAATTTATTGAAAATCATTATTTTTCCAATTATTAACCATAAACGGGTGGCCAATGTTTCGCTAGCGTGCGTAGCGGACAACGCTACGGGAGCCTATCGACACTGGCGCAAAGCTGTGCATGACTAATAATTTCGGGGGTGAGAACCACCCCACCCTTAATCGCCGTGCCGCCGTAAGTGACAACAATGACAATCGAACGGGAAACTTAAGCACGGAAAATCTAGAGGCACGATTCTGATTACTCACGTGCCGCTGTTCGGCGTGGCTTCGCACGCTTTTCACGAGATATTATCACGGAGCGAATCGACTGAGGAAAGACGATCCTTGCCAGTATAAACACAACGGCGATGGCAGGTAGGCGTCTCTGAACTCGACGGCTGACAGGCGGAAACAGGAAAGTCCCCCTCCAAAGGGACCTCTTCTGTCTCTGTCAATCTCGCGAACTACATCATACAATGTGTCCCCAGAGAGATAAGATTCTCTACGTAGGCAAATGGGAAATCAATCGTTTTCAATAAAAAAAACACACTGCAGAAATATGCGCCCGACTAGAATCTCGAAAATTCAATACACGCACTTTCTGTTTTACCTACAACATTACGAGCAACTTAATCGCCAATTTAATATATACGAATTCTGAGGTGACAGCATTCAAAGGATGTGTCAGCACTTAGAAATCGTAGCGGGAGTGTAAATTATCGCGTAGACATTAAAAGTGTGGAGTATATTGTACTCGAAAGAACAGATTAAAATGGAAATAAAACGTAGCTATATCTGTAGCCTTTTAACGATTTACTGGAGGAGTTATTTCTGGAAAGATTCGTTCGAGAAAGGATTGGGAATTCTCCTCTTCGTCGAGGTGTGGTTATCATAGGCGTAGAACGTTTTTATTGACAACTCTTTCTTGACCAGCCATACATTCGTATCTTTCGGACACCCTTTAGGTACACAGCTACGTTGCGAAATGAGCTGATTGGTTTCTCTCCATTCCCAGTCATATGTGGAAGAAATATCGATGATTCCAGCGTTTAGACGACGTGGATGACGTTTTATAATTTTACGTGGCTTTCATATTTGGCGCGCTATTGCCAGCTAGCTTATAGACAGGTTATGTTCGAAGGTTGCTCGTCCGAATTTCCGTATTAACAATCTGTGAATCGTAAAATAGAGATTCGCAAAATTTCGCGCAAGCGCGAAAGGATTCCCCTGCCGCAGTTTTGAATTTGAAACCAAATGGAAGTCGCCTGTGTCGCGGGAGCGTACGAATTGGTTTCTTTGGGTCACTCTATTAGCAAAGCTAATTGTAACAGCGGGATCACCTTCAGAGAAGATAGATCCGCTAAAACAGCCTGAAATTGTTTCGCAAAAATTTATATACGATACACAGTATGCTCCGAATGATCTTTTTACCTCGATACACTGCAGGGTATTGACTTGCATTAAATTTTCCTTTCTGAAACTTAAAATGGTGACCGCTAATAACGGGATGATTTCCAAGGAATCGTAGCCCAGAATTAAGTCCCAAAGATAGAGCAGTTGTTCCGGGGGTAGGTGACCACTGAAACCTCTCATAATCCATTTGAAAACTACTTTTACCCTAGACCAAAAGGAATCCTGTAAATTCTACAACCCGAAAAATCGAAAAACCAGTCGAACTTACGGTTGTATATGGATATTTCTAAAATGGAACCAGAGGAGGGGTTCGTGGCACTGAAGTAATCTCTCGAAAAGTAGGCACAGCGCTACGATACCTTGCTCGTGGCTAGACACGGTGTGTAGTCGGAACCAGTATCGCAAATAAAAGGCTCTAAATGTATAATACATCGCGCAGGGGTCGTCGTACAAGTAGCAAAATGGAGTAGCTGTAATACAATTGAATTTTTTAAAGACCACCGAAGGGTAAAGGGTTTCTCTCCGTTAAACAGATTTCAACTCATACCGTACATCGTGAATCCATGAAATGGAATCACACCGCTCGGCGGGAATACTAAAGTGTTCTCCAAGGTGGCTGGTTTCCCTTGCAAAACCGCGTGTATTACTTGGCCACCCGCGCTTGTGTCCGTGGTGACCGGCGCCAATACCTCCGAATCGCGCGAGAAACACAGCATGGTCTTGTACAAAACATCTTCGAATACGAAATACTGGTCGTCGTTCCTCGCCGTTAGCTGCACATCCTAAAAAAATCAAGACAAATGGTTAAAAATTCTGTTATGAATACAATACGCACTCGTTATAAGCCCGACGAATGGGGCTGGCGGCGAGCGTACGGCGCGTTGTACGAGTGAGAAAACCCACGAGCGAGCGAGAGGAAACGAACGAGCCTCTCGCTCGGTCTCGGGTTCTCTTACTCTCGTCCAAAGGATTCCAAGAAATGGTGGGGATAGTCGCCGGGCGTACAACGCATGGTAGGAACGGGCTTATAACGAGTGCCTTCTGTACACACTTTAGAAATACTTGTTAAATACCTTTATTATTAATTTGTCTATCACAATATCGTACTGTAACACCATATTCTTTAGTTCCTCGTAGTATTCTACGTCCTAGAAAAAAGAAGCGCATGATAAATTATCAGTGACGGCGGCGTAAAACAAAGTTTTTACATTCTCTTTGACTACAGATCCCAGCAGGAGGGACCACAGGCGCCCGCGAAGCGATCTAGGAGCTCCACGTTTCAAAAATTCCTGCGCTATCGGGGCGTGTTTCGATTTCAACACTTTTTCACCGAGGTGCATCCGTTCCTCCTCTAGATTCGCAAAATTGTTTGAACTCGGCATATCTGGATTGACTCCCAGCAGAGGCATTCCGTTCGCCAATTCCACGTACACGCGTCTCTGTTAAACGAAAAAAAAATTATTTTAATATATAAAGCAGAAAGCTTCTACATATTTGTGTGTTTGTCTGTCGCCTAAAAACTTTCGAACGATAAACTCTGGGATCACGAAATGTGCCGCAGCTCATTATGTCTGACTAATCCAGATGAATGTAACTGTTGTCACTTTTTTTTTTTTTTTTTTTTTTTTTTTTTTTTTTTTTTTTTTTTTAATCAGAATCTAAATTTCGGACAAAGCCGAGTAGTAAAGCTACTTTTCTATAAGACGCAAGTTTGAAAATTCGTACCAATTGGGCGAGGGTCTTCACGCGAATCTGTATGTGACTGAATTCCCAATTCAGTTCATCTCTGAAATATCGATTAATTCAATTTGTATTAAAATAGCGGGGTCAAGCAATGCCCAATAAAAACTACGGATATTTACGGTTGTCTTTTAAACGAAGGATTCCTTATAGAGAATAAAACGTCCAGGAAGTCTTTTGGCGCATAGAGCGGCCGATATTGCAATAAATCTGCAACATTTTTCAAAGTACGAATATTTAAGTTGCTGGACTTTTTTTTTCTTTAAGTGTTTGATGAAAATTTACCGATATCGTAAGTGCTCAATTCGTTCCACTTTTCGCTAAGCTCTTCGCGATCTATGCTCGGTCGTATGCGAGCCAGAGGAACGTTTAATTCATTGCACGTGGAATTCAACGATTTTTGAATACGTCGTTCCCATTGGATCTGAGCCTTCTTCAAGTAACTTAAATCTACCTCCTCCGTGGATTGCACCGATGTCGCAGATAAGGAACCCTTGTCAGAAATGGTTCGTTAATAGCGAACCTCACGGTAAAAGAAATTTTTCGATACGAATTACGAACTTGCGATCGTGCCCAGTGGAACACCGTATTTCTAATTTCCGTTTCCAAACCATTGGTCTTCATCGCGTCCAGCAGCGTGGTTTTGAAATCTTCCCTCTTCACCGCGGTGGAGGCAACGAGTTTCTAAAAATAAAAATATCAGTGAAGTATCAAATTTTCTTAAACACCCTGTATCCTCGATTTCTGAAACAACAATGAGTCGGCCATTTTCAAGGTCCACGCTCTAATTATTGCGGCAGATTTGTCAGATTACAATCGTCATAATCTTAATTCTACATTTACCTGGATTTCAGTATAGAGACTTTTATAATTAGCCATGCTTTGAATTTCCTCCGTTAATCTCTCCGCGGATTTTTTCAACGACGTTTCCTTCGAATCCTCCGTTTTCCCCGCCATCCCGAGAATTTTTAAAAACCCTTAAGCTGCTCCGAAAGTCCATCAACCAAATGTCTGAAAGCGAACGCCATTTGTAAACAAACGTCGTTTCCCCAGACCCGGCGGAAATTAAAGTCTCAACTTGCGCCCTAATTTCCCGCGAGAGGATGCCCAAACGACTCCTCGTATTAATTTCAGGTTACTTCTCTTTTATTCTCTAATTGCAGAAGAAGCGCAACCCAGATAGGAATAAGGGGATTATGATATATATATAAAACATCTCTGTTACAAAGAATTTAATAAATATTGCTACTATGTCGTTCAAACTGTCTCGTCGGCCTTGGCGCTTTCGGTGCGTTTCGGCGGTCCGGGTAGGGAATTTTCCTAGAGCACAGATTTTTTCGAACGTTCGAACTACTCGTGCCGGGATTTCAGGCCGATGCGCTCCCAGGAAAATGGCGGTGCGATAACCCGTGTTTTGAAACGTATTTATCGAACGCAATCGCGGCTCGGGTAGAGCACGCTGAAAATGGATATCTCGAGTATGCTCGAGGTACAGGTGAACGAGGTGAAGGAGGTGGACAGCAAGGAGAATTGTGAGATTTAGGAATCTTCTCGATAGATCGTGCGAATTCGCGCAAGGCGATGTATTTAACCTCACATCGTGTTCCAGTGACTCCTAAGGATCTGCTGCCAAGCACAACCAACACCCCGGCGTCGATCTCTCAGGACGAGACTAATTACTACAAACTCCTGTTTGGCTATGGTGAGCTGGAAACTTCCTCGGCGCCCTGTTACCCTTCGTTTCGTTCCCAAGCCTTTGTGGCACTATTTGCCATGATGCTTGCCGAGTTCCTCCTGTGGAACCCCTTTGACGTGTCAAATATTTCTCTAGATTCTAGAGCAGAATGTACAGATGCGGTAGAGGTTCAGATAAGGGTCCTGTTTAAGGCAGCCCTTCGTTCCAATGCTGTTGCGCAAGAATCGGCATCCGCTGGTCTCATTAGACGCGTTATCTTGGAGTAGTTCATAAATCTTCCTGCGATTTCAGAAGTTGATCATTTTTGATAGAGTACAAGCTTAAATAGGCAGCCACTGAATTTTTTAATGGAATCGTGTCTCGAGTTTATGTAAATGTATATTTCCGCAGCAAGAGCCTCTTAATTACGAGTAACGATATCGAGGAGTTTTGCTTTTCAGACATTTCCGCAGTACGATTTCAAAGACTGCACTGCACGGCGTGTGACGCGCACATTGGATCCGCGCCGGTAGATTCGTCTAACATGTTCGAGCATCCTGTGCTGCACACACTGCTGTGTTCCACCTGCCGCGAATTCTACGGAGACGGCACCTTCGAGCAAGGTACTTGAAATGTTGGCGGTTCGGAGGAAGTGTAACAATGCTTCATGCGTACCTTCGATTTCGCTTTGCAGGTGACGATGCCACGGACATGTTTTGCAGGTGGTGCGCGAACGGAGGGAATTTGTACTGCTGTTCCTTCTGCAGCAACACTTTCTGTTACAAGTGCATCAAAAGAAACATCGACCCAGTATTGAGGAAAAAGATCGAAGCGGACGAGAAGTGGAAGTGTTTTGTCTGCGACCCCACAGATTTGTACCCAGCGAGGGCGACTTGCTGGGCCCTGCTCGAATACATTCAGAGAATGAACAGGTAATTGTCGATATAGAATTGTGAGGTACTTCTATTTATTCCATAATCGAACAGAGATACATGTTTTTTCAATCGCGCCAGACTTCTGCAGAATAATTGCAAGCTCTCGCAGCAGAAAATAGACGAGAAAATGAACCTGGACGAGACGAAATGTTGCCCGCGCAAGAGGAGGCAGAAGCGTCGACGAACCGGGTCTAATTCGGAGGAGGAGGATCAGACTTACACGCCGAAGCAGATAGTACCGACCGTTGTGAGGCGCAAGAAGAGGGGCCGTAAACCGAAGTACAACGGCCTCGATACGTCCGTGTCCAATATGTCTCACAGCGCAGCATCGGAGGAGAGCTCTATGGACCACAGCGAATTGCTGCCGTCCTTGCTCTCCTGCGAGCAGACAATGGTCGAATGTGAAAATACCACTATCGACACGGACGACATAGTCGTCACCCAGCCTCAGCCAAAATCGTTGCCAGCTAGAGTCGAGCCACCGGTCGTTCAGCAGCCAATATTCAACACGATCATGAACGTAGTCGCGTCGCCTAACTTCCTGCAATCCGTGTCCACGGGCATGCCTCTGCGGCATGTGCCCGGTGGGTTGAGTCAAGTTAGCTTGTACCAGGCGATGCATTGCGCTCAGACACCCATGGTGACCATACCTAACCAGAGCGCGAGCATGCTGAACCAGCCGCGTTTCCCCCGGTCGGAATCGCAGCGACCGCCCGTCACCTCCACTCCGAGCGTAATAGAGATCGAAAGTGATTCGGAGGACGTGGCGGTAATTGGCCCTTCCCGTAATTCCCGTTCCTTCAAAGATCACGTGGGCAACAATAAAGCCGTGCCTGTCGCCCTGGTCAGTTCGAAGAATACCTACATTATTCCAAAGAAGCCGGAAATGTTGGAGAAACGGGGTTGCAAGACGCTTAACCAGAGGTTGCTGCCCCACGGCCAAGAGATCGATAACGTGCTGACGAGCCTGAAGACCAAGCTGCAAGGTGTGTTCGACTCGTGGAAGCAAGAGGAATCGAAGAAGCACGAGCTGAACGGGGCCCGCGTAATGATCAAACATTTCCACCACGACATACGCGACACGGTCGCCCAGTTGGCGTGCATCAACGACAGAGTGGTGCGCGAGTACAACAGGTGGAAGAGGCTTCAAATAAAGACGGGCGCTACTCAATCTTCGGACGGCAACCATGCGTCCGATAAAGTAAAAAGCGAGGAATTGCCGCTCGACATGATCTGCGTGAATGACTCCGACACGGATCCAGACAGTGAATCGGAGAGTGTCGCTATAAGCCCGTCCGAGTTCGTTGGCTCTACGAACGTGGTGGATGGGATGAAGTCGTTCAGGAAACGAAGCACCGTGACTCGATCCGTGGGCGAGGATCGTGCCTTCCTAGTGGACAAAGCTGTGCAGATATACGATGTCGAGCTGCGAGACTACGACAAGTGCATAAGGCATTCCACGATGAAGGTGTCCGGTCACGCGAAAGCGCAGGGCAATCCCTCGACATCTTCCGCCGGCGAGCAGCGCCAGCATCCCGAGAATTACGAGGAACAGTTTATTTATTTCTTGCAAACGCGCACATTGCCCGAGGGCTCTCAGGAGGAGGAGTCCAAGGATCTGCCCGACCCAAACGAGACACCTCTTAAGGATTTAATAGAGGCCAATTCGCCGTTCATCTCCGAGATGCTAGAAACTATGGATACATCGGTTTCGAACAATGTTAGTGATTTAAACAGCTCTAGAAAAGAAGATAGCAATCCGAAGTCACCTGCTGGTCAAGTAACGAATTCAGTTAAATCCCGGCGTGCGGATGAATTCGATGAAATGGTTAGCAACATAAACAACGCTATAAATAGTAAGAAAACTAAGGGTCCGGAAGAACAATTTTCTACTAGTGACGATAATCGTGTGGTAAATACGCTGAAGAGCGCCAAGCAGGATTCGGGCAGGTCCAAACGGATCACGAGGAACTCCGCGAACAGCCACGGAGACGACTGTTCCATCACCAACAATTAATCGAATAGTTATGAAAACAGTTTCGTAAGTTCTGCCGCAGCTCTGACGAGCTCTGAATACTTCTTTCGGAACGAAAAGTTCAATCGTTATTTAATTAATCAGTTGTCCGAGTATTGCTTTGAGGGGACGCAAAGAAACCGAGATAGTTACGGGCAAATTTGTAACTTTTTTACACGCTTCGTCGCATACTTTTTCATTTCGTTTTGTAACTGTAACATTTCATTTAGCTGTAACGTAATGGTAGATCCGGAAACCCATTTATTTCGTCTCTGTTTGCACAAACTATCGAGAAATCGGTGTACTATAGCTTTTAATATCCACGATACCGGCAGGCATCGTTCAAAATTTACCGAAATAATTCCCGTGCATTCGACCGTACAGCAAAACTTCCCGATCGACCACTTGACATGTTCTGGGACAGCTGCGTACATTTCCCGAGAATCGAAATGTGTTTTTGTTAATTTACTGAATATTGCTTATTGGAAATAAATCTATAGCTACCTAAGAACGACTCTCCTGTATATACATATAGTGCATTGTGTAACGTAGAATAATGTAAAGAAATTGAAGTCACTCCTTTCGATAATTTTAATTTCTAATATGCATTTGGCATCTGGTAGTGGTTGTTCATTAGGAGTAAACATTTCTCTTTGCTGGATTTGTTAGTAGTAGGTTTGTATATTCATAGACCATTCGGCGCTTAACGTTACTCCGTAAGACTGTATTTTGGGGGAGCGATTCGCCCGAAATGGAATTCTCTGCGGTGCATTCGCGTGCACCGGTTAGGTTATGTTAATGTACGGATATATGAACGATACATTTCTCAAATTTATATAAATATGTTGAATACGGATACCGAGACATTATACCTACACTCGAATAGGTAATACTATGTACAATAGGCATGAATGAACGATTTTGAGTAAAATGGCACGAGTGCCCTAAATGGTGGTCGCTGTTTTCTATGTACTATGCCAAGGTAGTTCACTTTTAGCCATAACATTTCCACGGTGATCGCACGTTCATCTGTTAATGCAAGGTGACTCCAAATCTACTCGAATAAACTTATTATAAACTATCCAACAACAATTATTCCTTTGGATAGACTGCAGAGAAGTGTCCAGCTCTTTAATGGGGTATTCTGGTCTGACGAGGCGTTTTCGTCGCGTTATTTCGCAATTTTTTTACAAAGAACCCATAAGTTTTATTATTGTTTAGTTTATTGCTACATGCTTATTGATATTTGAACTATCTTTAAAAATTTTGTCAACAGAAAAAAATTAAAATCAAACGCAGTTGACTGCTTTAAAGTAATGGTGAAAAAAAAGCATGGGGTCACGGTTACCATGATTGGGCTCGTTCTAGTGATCAGAAACAAAAAAAAGTAAAGAGATTCTTTATTTGTATGCCTTTGGCTATCGTCCCTACTAGAATGATAAAAAAATATTGAAAATTAAGCAAATGGCGGCGGTTTGAAAATTAAGTTTCGATTTTTCACATTTTTTCAACTTTAAAGGTCTGAAAGTTTAAAAACAAAATATTTTATCATAATTCTGGTAGGGACGATAGCCACACGTGTGCTGATAATATATGCAAAACTTGGACTGACAATGAGTTGGTCCAGTCGATCTTAAAATATCATGGCCACCGATTCGAAGAACATGGTTTCGAGAAAATCGCGTTTAAAGTTTACTCAACGTTCGAAGCCAAACTAAGTTGTGACCTAGGAGAGTAACGGCCTCTTCGTAACCAAATGGTCGATTTTTGAGTTCTAAAAGGCACAAAAATGCACACTCCCCCCTCCCTCCCCAGAAAGAACAATCCGCCGAAACTTTGCCGAAATACACTTGCAGGAACAAAACTATTATGCTTTGTGAGCGCGCCACATAGGTACCCACCTATTCTGCACCCTGCAGCTCTGCAAATATTACAAATTGGAAAAAAAACCCTTTTGCGCACGTATTACCCATATAACGTACCAGTAGAAAATGCAAAAAATTCGATTTTTTTACCCATCAGACCAGAATACCCCCTTAACTCACTTTTCGGATCGATGTATCAGGTTTCCCGCTGCTCCGTCGCCTTCTAATCTTATAAATCGTAATATTATATTTGAGGTCCACATTTTTTTTTATTTATTTGTCTGTTTTCTTCGTGTACACACACATCGATCCCAGAAATCAATATATTACTTTCTCTTACGTGTCAGGTATAGTCTTATCCTATGCAGAGAGACGAATATATCTCAGTGTATAGATATACATACAACAGGTCCATAGAAATCTTTTCATAAAAACATTATGAATACGTAATCCTCACGTGATCGCAGTCTAGTGTACAAAGAATCGAACGCAACGTAGTTTACGAAATAAGTTCGTAGCGCTCCTTCGAGGCTCGAAGGAATGCTTGTACTATACTTACAAAGAATACAAAGGGACTTTGAGAATCAGAAAGCATTACAAATTACATATGTTACGCTTAGAGTCGCTGTAGTGATTGTAGTACGTTCGTTACTATCATCAGAGATGGTAGGCACAAAGTACTCAGGAATTATGAGCCAAGATTTAATCTCCTTTGCCACTTGTTGCCTTTCCAATCTTGCTTTTATTTGCAAATATGAGGAATATATAGTGCTGCAAAGGTGAAAAGAAGAAGAAGGAAACCAAATAAATCCGAGCGGCTGAAGTGTAGCTCTGAACATAATTCGAATTTCGTGTCATTCGTTTTTAGAACAAAACGTCGTACTCCTGATCAGTCATTGCACTAACAATACATGTTAATAATAAACTTCTATAATTACGACATCCTCTTCAAAATAATCGATAAAATAAAAATTAAAAAAAAATATATATATATATATATATATACGTGGCTCGAAATTTGAGTACTCCCACCTCTTTGATACGTAATCTCATATCGGCATCGGTAAATGACTGAAGCTCGTGTCGATGATTTAAAGTACGCTTGAGCAAATGAATCCCTAGTGACTGCTTGTACGAAAGAAATCAATGATAGTATCAAAAGGGCGACGCCTCCGACGCGAGTTAGAATGCAGGGAAACGCTAACATGTATACGTGTCGCATAACAATGACGATATTCTCTTTTCTCTCTCGTTTTATAATCGCAACAACAGCGACAGCCTAATCACTAGCACCGTTAATTGTGACAATTAAAGTGTCGTTTAACGACCATCTCTTTTTTTTTTTACCATTTCTTAATCTTCAATAGCGGAATTGGCCTTTTCTGCCCATACCGTTGTGGTAGACCCTGAGCGGCGTGTAATTCCCGTTTCCGTTCATCGCTGTGCACAGAAAGAAACAGGGGGCAGGGATGATGAAAGTAATCAATGCAAACGCAAACGGAAAAGTAATCGAAACAATCGAACAGATAAGAAAAGCAACCGTGACGCACAAGAATGTAATATAAAATGTATTGATAATAGAAAATAAATGAATTAATGCAGAACGAGTTCCGTCTCTACCACGGAGACTCGAGGAAACGTTGGAGAATTGAAAGAACTGTTTACCAAAGACTCCAGAAGTTCTGTAATTTGTTACATGAATTAACATAGGATTTCTCTGAACAGAAGTCGAGATACATTCAAACTATAATTGTCAATAGCCTCCTTGATTGTAAAGCATAAAATATAGGTTAATATGAGAGCCTATAAACGAAGAACGTATTAAGGAAACATTAGCCATTCCAGTGTACTGTGTAAAGCTCAATGGAAATCATAATCGTGACTTAAACCATTTGAACGATTTCAGGATACTCACTCAGTTCGTACTCCTTAATGGCGGCTTGCGTGGCAAATGGGTTTCGTGTTAGTTACAATTTCGTTAGTTGTGAACGCGTTTCGTACATATGTATTTACAAATCTACTTACCCTGCACAACCGTGGGCGGTTGTCGAGGGCCCTGAATGGTGTGAGCATGACACCGAGGTTTCAGTAGGCCGTGGTAGAGGACGAAATACAGCACTGCAACCGCTGCCGCTGCGACGGCCATGCAACGATAAACGAATCTCAACGAGTTAACGATGTTTTTCTCTTCGACGTTGATGTAAGCACCGATCACGGCGCCAATGCATCGACCTGTACCAATCAAGCACACCCAGTATGTTTAACGATCGAAGTAACCGATGGCGGAAATGGCAGCGTAAAGTTGCATACCAACGCAGAAATGCGCTATCACAGGCAGCGCTTGAGCGGTCACGGTTAAATGACGTGGGACAAGATGTCTCAGATAGAGAATGGCAGTAACCCACATAATTCCTAGAGTGAAGACCTCAAGGCCCTCTGCGATTAGGGACCACCAAGGTCCCGCGACGAGGCTCAGTCCAGCAAACCTAAAAATTTCGATTCCACTAGTTGTAAGAGTCCTTGCAATGGAACAAAGGAGTTCTTAAACCGGGGCGATACTGTGGTAATATTATAACTTACCCACCTAATAATATACACAGTGAAGGCAGTGATGAGGAGATTACTGTGACCACAGTAGTCGACGAGGTGCTCGGACTTCCACAGGAACAGGAAGGCTAGAACTGCCCCCACGGTCATGGCCACGCCAATGGGTAGCTCGTCACCCCCTAGCTTCTGCAAATGTCTAAGCAAAGGAATAGAACTTGAGATCCTTATAGATGCGGAATTACGTCGGCGTAGGATCCACTGAAATATCGTACAGAGGCAGATAGCTGTCCATGGCGCTCCAGAATGTTCCCATGACGATCAGGACGATCACCAGAGCAGCAGTCTCGCTGCCGTACCTCTTGATGGCGCTCATAGGAAGCGCGAGCATGCCGCTTCTGGTGTGCCACCACCATTCTGGTGGGCTGAGAGGCATACCATTAGCGCAGATCGCAACCACGGCTGCCAGGAGCATCATCGCAGCGTGCATACCAAGTGGCAGATAGTAAAACGAGTTCAGGTTCTCTACGAGAGTGCAGAGGTAGCCTGTTAGAGGGCCGAAGATGGCGAAGCCGAGGGAGCCGAAGGCTAGTTGGCGACCCACGTCGCCACGTCCGCAGGACGTTTCTCTGGTCGCTATCACCACCGCGGCGTCTATCAGAGCCACGGCTGTCGTTGGGAAAATGTCAGCAGCCGATCGAATGGCCAGGTAGGTCCAGAACACTAGATGCGACCAGTCCTTCGTCTGCTGGCACTGGCTCTCTATGAGGACGCTGTCTGAAAGTAAAGTCGAGGCAGTGCGTGACGCAATAGCCTGCAAGCACATCGACGGTGGTGTTTAAAAGGATAATGCTACCTGGCGTAGCGTACGCATCAACCAAGCTGCATTCGATGAAACAGCTCTGATAGACCTCCGCCATCCTAGCCTCCAGTTCGGATGGTATCCGGCAAGCGAAGTACTCGGCCAAGGGATAGGCACACCACTCTCGATCGCTATAATTGCGCGAAGCCTGCCCCAGGGTGGCGTTTATAGACAAATTACCAGAGTTCTCGGTGTAAACGTGGCACACCACGTTCTCGCCCTCTTTCAGGCACAAATGCGGCGGCTCGCTGTCCGCCATGGCGTACCTCCGAGTCTTCTTCGATTCATCTGGCTCCTGCGGACATCCGGTAAATTCTAAGTCCACCCTGACGCTCCATTATATCTCCAACAGCACTCCAACACCCGCCTCGATATTCACCTGCGCGTACATTTCACTTTCAAGTGGAATCACCGTGGTATCGCCGCTACCCTCGATGTCGTCGACGCCTGGCACAACGGTCCCAGGCGCGGTGGGATCATCCGACCGCCAGTATTTGGAGCTAGCGGGGTAGCAAGCGTAGTTGCATCCCTCCAGGATCAACGGCCCCTCCCGAGTGTCGTCGGACCATTTGTGGCAAGAGAAGCGGTCCTTGCACCTTTTCTGCAGCACCACCGCGCCTGTCTGATCGCAGGTGAACTTCAGGTCTGGTGTCCTTTCCCTGGAGGGCTCGACGGGGTGCACGGTCGGGATGATCGAGAGGAAAGCGTAGAAAATAGCGGACAGGATGCAGGCGATGGCGATCATCACCCTGAGGTAACGACCCGTCGACGACTTGTTGTTCCTGCCCTGGTGGCCCGCCAGCTTGTCAGCGATGGGCCCTGCTACGAGGGGACCTAGTATCGCTACTGCTGGCGAGATCATGGAGATCATTCGTATCTGGTCGATGCTCAGGCCCATTTCCATCATGTGCAGCGGGAGAAAGGGGAAGAGGCATCCCATTCCTGCACAGGCAATTATGATTAGAATATTCAATCGACGATCGTGAGCGGACAATCCGCGCTCCCAAACGTACCCCCAAAAAAGAGGAACAGTAGGAGCTTCAGCGAGAGAAGATTAGTGTTGATAAACTTCCTCTTCGGCAAATCCTTCGTCGTCTCCATCCTCTCAGTGGACGCCGTTATCGTCATCTCGAATATATCGGGAAGCTTCTTTCAAAGGCAGGTACGAATGATCCAAGAATTCCAGACAACCCCGGGTCGCCTATTACGCCGACGGTTCTCCTTCCGTCGCCATCGTTTTGGTCCACTTTTACGTAGGTGTATCTGGACGATACAATAACAGATCGTGATTCACATTTCGGAAAAAATGAATCACCATTGTGGATCTAATCTTAGCGCGACAACGCTGAAGTGTTGGCCGGACTTTCACGCGGCCCGGCGGAAATGCAGAAGCGTGTTATTACCATCGGCTTGTTAACACGTAAAAATCTATGTACCCGTTTCCCGCGACCGAATGAAAAGTCTGCTGAAGCCTGACAAGCGGTAATGTGCTTATTACAAATGAGAACGGAATCGCGACCCCGCCAGGCTTTCCATTTACATGCAATTTATGATCACCGCGATCTGGTGAGCGGCCCAGTGAGTAATTGTAAGGTGGCTCGAGGCTCGAGCATTTTGGCCACAGTTGGTTGCAGCGAGTGCATTGGTTCAATTTCGCGAGGGAGATTGGAGGAACGTGTATCTGTAGAGGCAAGCGACTTGAGTGTTTCATACACACTTAATGCGCCCTTAACCCCTCGGGTTCAAGCGCCGAGTCTACTGCGGGGGGTGAGGGTGCAATATCAAATAGCCAGACGAGATGGAGGAGCAGGGACCAACACTATTCTAGCATTTACAGCTTATTAAATTTCCTCGGTGAGATCGGCGACAACGCGTTCCACTGACAGTGCAATTCCAAGGATCAGGGTCCCTTATAAATCGCGCGCGATGTCGCAGTAGTATCGCAGACTGTAATCGCCGCAATAACAGTGCACAAAGGGGGTGGAGTACCCGGTGTACGGCCAGAATTGCATCAGCGCGTCGGAATTCGATTTTCTGGAAAACGAAGGCCCTTAATATAGAATTACAGATGAGAATCTTGACTTGCAGATCGATAGGAATCGGTGTCACTCATCTGACAGAGCGTTACCGCTTATCGGAACCTGCATCTTTGCTACGTCACTTCCGAAACGGGGTCGCTTGGTATTTTACAGGCAGCGGTCTGCGTCTGGATTGGAAAATACCTCTTTAAATCCTTTGTATTTTTAGAGCAGAACGCGACTTCTTCAACAATCGCGCGGATATTTCGGGATTCGCAGAGAGCAAGGCCCTTAACGCATTTCTGTTTAATTCACCGGGTCCATTATTCGCTTCTAAAGGATATTATCCTTTTTACCGCGGCTCCGACGGCGCAGCTTTTCAGCGCTCGTTAAGAGCACCGACGAAAAGGAGAAACAAGCGACTAACGAACTACTCAATTAGCATGCGGACATTATTTCAGGTTTCTTCTGCGAGGTAAAGTGGAGGGAATGGAGACTGCATATATCGGCCAAGAAATAGAAGCCACTAACAAGTGACCCTCCTTTCGCAAATAAATGATCGCAGAAAAGTATGTGGCTGGGGCCATTCCATGCCAGGGCAATCACTTTTTGCACTCGATGTCTCGGATTTTCGTGAAATTGAAATATAATGCAGTCCGTGTGAAATTAGGGGAGGTTTAAGGGGACTAGGCAGTCGAAAAATCGATTTTTTTTATTGCATTTTCAGAAAGTACTATCTTTTCTGAATAAAATGCCGCTTGATTTATAGTAAAATTCGCAAAGTTGTGAATTTGTCAGCTAAAAACGTTAAGCGGCAGTCTATAGAGTCGCCTTTGCCCACAAACTTTAAACGCGTTTTTCTCGAATATTTTTTTCTCTTCATTCTTTCCTGATTGCGAACGAATGGAGGTTCAGATCGACTTGGAAAAAATTACAGGATGTGTAAAACATGTGCCATTTCCGGGTAAACCTCTGATATGGTCTGTAAAAATTCGAGATTTTCATAAAAAAAATTAAGAAGTCGCCGGATTTTAGTAGCGCACAAACAGTGATGGTCCGCTACTAAAATCCGGCGCCTTCTTAATTTTTTTTATAAAAATCTCGAATTAGACTTCACAGAGGGTTGTTAGAGACTCTGAGCTGACTATACTGTTCGCACTCTGTATTATTGAAATGATGTCGACAAGTCTCATACCCTTCCCAATGATATCATTCATATCGTCAGGGAAAGGCAATCGTATTTCACGGACGAATTCTGCTAGCAAGGCAACGATCTCGCGGCAGAAAACACCACAGGCGATTCTCGTAGCGAAAACATTCGAGGCTTCCGTGACCTGTCGTTAACCCAGTTAGGGTTGCCATTCCAGAGCACGCACTTGTCGTTACAGGCCTCTGGGCACGTTTATTCCATACTGGAAGGCTGATTGCGAGATGCAATCGAAAAGCGGCTCGTGGGATCGCGATGGGCCGAAATGGGACAGCGAAGCGGGGGAGGTCTCGATTACCGTAACAACTTTGCCCCGCTTATAAGCCCACGCTGAACTATAATCTGGTCCTTTGTTATCCCTAAATATGTACTTTCAAAATCGTCGCGATATTTTATTTTGCGTCCGGAAAAGAGTTGTCTTTTCGATACTTTGTTTATATTAGTATTCTCGTTTCGTTCAAGACAAGTTCTCCTCCTCCATTGGAATGCTCATAGCACAAGTTGCGGAGCAAGAAGTGTCCATGCGTCTGGCCGTAGCAAAAGGGTTGCGCACTGCTCGAGCGCTGGGAACCGGAATCGCTGGAGCTGCACGGTAATTCGCGTTTCCTTCTCGACGGCATTAAGACACGGTTGCTGACCGCTCGAGACATCCGCGAGGGTGGAGGACGATTGAACGAAACGGTGGGACGTTTAATTGTGGACAGCTGTGTGTAGGAGGAGCGAGGTGACCGAGCACGGTGCCGTCATCTTCTGATTCCCTCGTGACAATCACGTCTCGTCGCGTAATCAGCCTAGAGTCAGCGGGCGGGAGGATGAATCTCTGCGTGCTGAATGTGCATCGTCTTAGTAACCACGACTACTCTATTTCGGACTTTTGGGGGAATGAAGAGTAGAAAAATTTTGAAAACCAGTGGTTTAACTGGCTCCTTTTCCAAAAAAGGGAAGCAATGCAGTTACGATGGGTGAGAGGAGCTTTCTGATAGGAGGAAATCAGAAAGTCGTAGTCTGAGAGGTGAATGCCACGATGGGGGATTCTTAGAATCGAACGAAAGTTGAGCTGAATCCTGTACAGATTCGATAAAGAAAACTGGTAGGAGGTTTTCTAGGAGCAAGCTTCTTCACGCGTGTAAATTGTTCACACTGTAATTTGCAACAGCTTTCTTTTCCCTTGCAAATGCGCGTTCTATAAATAGTTACGTGCGAACATTGCCTTTTAAGCCGGCGAGATTCATTTAATGGCTAGCTGGGTTCGCATCGTCACGGGGACCGGAAGTCGTAATCGTGATTACGCGCGTGCGTCAAATGTAGATCGGAATACATCGCTTTTTGCGCCACTTTTCCACTTCGAAACTTAGTTTCTTGGGCATCTTTTCGTTGAAGAACGAGGCGAACTTAAGTTGGATGTCTTTGAAGAGCGATAATTTCCCTTTCATCGAATATTTTAGGGAAATAGCGACCCCAGAGGCAACTGCCTGAAATGGGAAGTGCTAATGACAAAATGGCACCTTTTTTTAGAAATGGATACAGAGATGACGATTTTTTCTGGTTACGGTGTCTGGGTGTCCTCCATGCGACTAGTTCCTTACGTCATCGGGAACAGGTTGCCGATTACGTCAACGTTCGCTCTGTATACCTTGAAACTTATCCTAGCGATTGATGATACTTGTAATTGAGCGTGATCTACGGCTCCCTTGACTGAAAAGGAGCCACTCTTCCCCGACGGGATCTCGAATAACGGAAAATGTCACTTAGCCCCTTCGACGTTGATGACCCACTCTCCCGGCAGATGTGAAGCCTGAGGCGTTTCCATGCAATTATTTTAGATATTTATGACACTTTTATCTGTTGTCGGTAATTGTAGGGAGCGATGATCGCCTTGACAGGCCCGATCAGTGGCTAGGGTAATTTATCCACTACGAAAGTCCCTAGGGTCAAGCAGCGTGCATGTGTCGAGAACCAGTTGGGCCTTCCTCTTCCACGATTTCATTAACCCAATTCTCGAGGCTGTAGCTGTCGCATTAGGGGGATGCGTGGGCGGAAGGACACGTATGATGCTTCTCACTCACAGATCGCTGTGTTACGTGCGTGTCTTCGACCCCTCGCTCTACAATTTTCAATTAACGGCGTCGACGCGCCCTTGGACGTCCGTGACGCTAACCCAACCTCAAAATAATTCTTTAAAAGGACACAATTTATATCCAGTCACTTCGGACAGTTTCAATCAACCCGAATTCACGGAGTGCCGCTTGCAGTCGTCATTATTCCTATCAATTTCGTCGACGTTCAGCCTTCGTCCTCTTGAGACATGCACGTTGATGTACTACAGCCACGAGGCGAACATCACATTTCTCTGTGATTCTTCAGCACAGCGACGTTGAATTTCCACGCGAGAAAGTCGTCCTCGTGGCTGGTTTTCTTGCACCGTCAAGACGTGCCATTACGAGATTGGACAACCGACGGACGGGGATGAGTATGAATATCTATCGCGTGCCCCCTTGCAGAGATAATGGTCGGCACCGAGCAAACGACAGCTTCCTGTTCGAGCCGGAAATGCCGGCATTATATTTCTTTGCGGCCATCGAAAGCCATCCCGTTAAGTGATACACGATGAACGATAATCGTAAGATGACAGTGCACTCCTACAAGAAACTCCATCGCCCTTCGGGAGTTAGTGGGTCCGCGTTCAAGGTTACGTATACGTGTCGAGCCACAAACTTCCCATTGCTAATGAGACATCCGTCCCTCTAACACCGGGACCAGCCGACAACTGGCGTATCCTTGAAACAGACTGCTCGAATCCAGGCTCGTAAACCGAGACGGGCAGTCGTTGCGCGTTCCTGCGGATCCGTTTGCAGCCAGGGTCGATTCTATACCAGGCGATGACGTGTCGGGTCAGGCAAGCTTTCTTTTCAAATCGAGGCGACGACGGGTACGAAAAGGAGGACCGGGGAGAGCTGTCGAGACGCATTTCAACGATCGATTCGAATTACCCGTTCGCATGGCTCAGCGCCTAATTCAACCCCGCGTGCATATCCGTCCCATCCCCCCGCGGGGCGGTTTTCTCCCGTTCGCAACCCCCTCCGACCGATGCAAGAAGCTGCACGTCGAGCTGTTTTCGAGGGCGCATTATGCAGCCGCGTAGACGAGGCAGCGCGACGCGATGTTTCTCTCCCTGCACACGGTGATTACACGTTTGATGACCCTAGTTTTCGACGCAGCTGTCGCGTGGCTGGTTTCCCAGAGGGGCACACCGTTTCTTGCCACGATTTGCATAGTCGAGTTGGGTAGTTTTTTAATGGCATCGTCGGTGATCATCGAAATTAGGATTATAAATTGCTTGAAAGATTGATATCCGATGTTCGACATTTTCTTTTAATATGGGGATGTCACGGAGGATATTTATAGCATTATCGACGCCACGCTGTTACTTGATACACGCACTATTTTTGATATTATAGCTATACTAGAGTATTATCTATAGTACAGCTTGTAATAGTGGTATTACTACTATTTCCATCAACGACATCAAGTGTTTTTTTTTTTATATATCAAGAGGTCATTTCATTCAAGAGTGTTTCCTTCTCTGAACCATACACTACAGTGTGACTGTAAGTACAGTTATACTCGAAAACGTTATGTACTTCCGTCGTTAACGGAACTTCGAAGTTCGTTACGAAACTACGCCAAGCTGCAGTCCCCCAATTTCCAATACGTATACCCCACAATGGCTACTCCATTGATTTCGCGATGTTTCCCAATATAACCATCTCGCTGGATTACCTCAGACGCTTTTATTATGATCTATAAATAAAGGACCCTGAGAGAATTGACCCAAATACTTAGTTCCATCGTTATAGTGAATTCTGCGCCTTATCTTACTTAACTAGATCTACATCATCAAGCTTTAAACTACGATGAACTAACACTGTCGGTAAATAGCACGTGGATAACGGAAGTCCTCTATTTATCGATGAATGCATATTTCTGCTAAAAAAAAACAAGGTTAATTGCCCAAGAACTGTTTGACTCCGTGGATAGAGGGCCATCTATGAGAGACTGTCTCATTCTTGGTAACAATCAGTGATTGTCAATCACTCGTTCGGAGCCGGCCAGGTCAGGTGAGAAGAGAAGCGAATGGGACGATGATTTCACGCACACCGTGTGCATGGTATCAGTAACATACTACGCTGGGGAATATATATTGTTTATTTTCACCAGAGGCAAAACGAACAGGATGCCCGACGTGTATTTACCGCGCGGCGGATAACGGAACCCGTGTCTTCCTTGTTGCACTGGCGCGCGCGCAAGGAACCGAGCAAGCAAAAAGGGACAGACGCGCGTGTATAGATACGAGGACGACGGGCGATGCGAAGAAAGGAGAAGGAACCCGTGTATATGTACAGTATCGTCATCCGGGCGAACGGTGAACCACAGAATTTCTTCGATCAGAGATCGCACTGTGAACCCCCGCCCGCGTTACGGCGGTAGGTAAAAGTAAAACCACGCTCGCCGGGCGCTCGCGCGAGCACAATGAATTTCGCCGTGCCATGTTCGCCGGTTGTCTTCGACGGGGTAACGGTAGTCGATACCAGGGCGTACGCTGCGAGTTGATCTATCCGAGAAATTGCATCGCGCTGCAGCTCGCTCGGATTCGATATCTCCAACGTTTGAAAGAGGAAATCGAATCAAAGGCTTCGTTGGCACGAGCTATTAGCGAGGTTATAAGAGGCAATTAGCAGCGCTGCGGCGAAAATCGGTGACATTTTTTTAAAAATCCCTAGGGAAGGCGAACGTATAGATCCTTTTCATGAGTATCCTGGCTACGATACATGGAAATGATAGTATGAAGATTATGGACGAGTAAAACTCTTGTTATCGTAGAACTGTAGTTTTCGCGTTTACAATTAAAGTTTTACAGCCTCGTTCCGGAAACACGCGCAAACAGGAAACGAGCACAAAGACGGCTCAAAGAAACATTTGAAGTGTCCAGCAGCGGGAGGCGTACTTTCAGCACGCATAAAAGGCTTTCGAATTAAGGATTCGGTGCAACTTGGTACGTAGTCGTATAAACAAGTCTTCAGAGTTGCGCGAGTTTCAGAAGAGTTTTTTAATAAGTCGCTGCACAAGTATCGGAGGGAACTTTAATGATCTCCGTTCCCCCGTTCGTTGGAACATGTTGAAATCTTTATGTTCGAGGTGTAATAAATGCAAATGCGTTGCGAAGTCAGGGTTGCATTAACCGTAGCGCAACCACCGATTCATAATTAATTCCAGTTAAAACCGCTGGAATTTGGTTGCCTTCCTGTGGGGTTCGCGGAAATCCCCATAAATTGAACCAGTTATGATTCCACTGAAACAGACTTTGATGTTTGCCCTGTTACGTTTCCGGAAATTCAACAGCCCGTCTTCGCAATTCGCGACAAGAATCGAGTCTACCGTTCCGTAATTAACGGCGAGACTATTGACAAAAAGTTCAACGGTGTGAGGTAGATTTAATTAATAACCATCGAACGTGCCCGCCGCCAAGTCTACCGGCTTCACAGAGGAAGTATAATATCGCGGGTAACTGCATTTTCTAAATTAATTTCCGCCGCGTCGTGTTTTCTTCCTACCTGTTCCTCGTAATTTCCGCGGCGAAGAACTCGATGGCCCTTCATCGCGTTCCTAAAGCGACCTTTTATCGTTGGTACCGAATGGCACGTAGGTCTCGGTCGATACGAAATCACAAAGGTCAGACAAGTCTCGCTACGACGACTCTGATTAGGCTTGCCAGATTTTTAACTTCGTTTCGGACCTTAACTTGTACTCTGTTGATAACAAGATCGAACGATGGGTTTCTGTGGCATCTTTTCCGAGTCAATTAATGGAAACCATTTTGTTGCAAGTACATACAGCGAGGGAAAACAGTGCATACAATTTTAGTGATTTAGTGGGGAAGCTATAGGTATCGAATTGAAATTATAATTACACAGACCCAATTCTGTGGCAGCACTGCAGCTTCACAAATTACATTAAATCCATCTGCGACATCTATTATCCACGGTTTCGCGTATAATCCGAAAACCAGCGTGCATTCTGATAATGCAGTTGATATCCGAGTACAGGTAGCCTTTCGTGCCACAAAATCTCCAGAAGCGCGTAATTTTGTAAAGAAACTGATTTTACGGATCACTTTTGAATCTTTTACGACAACAAATATCGACCGTGATATCATCTTTGTAAACAGAATGAACCGGTTTCGACGAATTCTATTAAGCAGCACGCCATATATTGCACGCTTGTAGTGTTCTACAAGGCAATACAACTAACGTAAAAAAAAAATACAATTCGTTCCGTTCGTGTAATCACTTTTTTTCATATACAGCACACTAATGCAATTAACAATACCACCAAAACAATCAGGGTATAGTGTTTAAAAGTTAATCCATGAATGGATGAAAATATTTACTTTGCGCGGATTACTTCGACACCACTAAATGGCACTAACAAGCACAAAGCGATAATACATTCGCACGATCCTCATTTTCATGGACATTTTGATACATATTACGCATGACGCCACCTAACTTTCATTCCCGTCGTTACATATGCTCCAAATTGATATCCCCCTCCTCCCCCGTGCTGACATTTCACAGAGAATGTCAAGCAATTAAATCACCAATGCAATCAGCGTAATGCCTTACACGTCCGCGCGTAAGCGAACTCGGCCGACACGTAATTGTTACGATCTTCGCGAGGCGACGACGTTAGCGTAGCATATAGGCATTTCGATCGATGACAATCGCCACTTACGGCTCATCTATCTCGCTCAGTAAGCGGCTCAAGACGCCCGAGACCGGGACGCTGTCGTAAACACTGCGAACGGCGTGAGACGCGCAAATTCGAGGACGCCCGACTGCCCTCGAAGCGAAGCATCTTTCCGCGATTCGACCAAATTATCCCCGGAATCGATCGAACACTCAAACTCACCCGACTATCACCGTCCCATTGTGTCGCGAGGCGGGACAGTCGGGGGCGATTGAAATCGAGCCCCTCGGGTACGCGTGCGAGGCGAGGGGCACGCGTAAATCACGGGACGTCATGCCGCTTCTGTCAATTAACCCGGGCGGTTGTCGCGGGATTAATTAAAACAACGGTGAGAAATGTGTTCCAACCACTGGCGTGGCGGAATACCCGTCGCACAGAGGATGTCGTCCGTTAAAAATAATTGACCACGATTTAAGACGAAAACGGGGTCACGTAGATCCGAGTGGAACGAGAGAATCGCAACGGTTGCGGGTACGCGTGTACCGAGATACATAGTTCGATCGGTGTATCGAAAAGGGTTGCTGCCCGGGCGGGCCAAGGTGCTCTCGATTAAAGGGAGCACGAGTGGTATCACTCACCCCAGCGGCTCGGTTCGCCGTACTATCTCCCTCCGCTGGTTCGTTCGTGGCAGGTACACCAGGGCAGAGAATCACGAAGTGTCGAGGACACGCGAAACCATGCTTCCAGGTGAACTCTCCAGTACGAAGCCTGGCGAGCGACTGTTGCGTCCCGGTTCGGTCACGGCTCCCCTGCACGCCGGCTCGCGCTTCTCCCGCGCGTAAACGTCAATGCGAGTGCTCTCTAGTAACTGGCCACCTTTGCAACACCTTTCGTGCACCTTCTGAACCCCCACCGGGCCCCACGGGCTCCGTTTGTAAATAGAGACGATCCACGAACCGCCTTTAACCTCTTCCCAATTACAGGTTTCCAAATTTTCAAAATACGGCCTTAGGAATTATTAAATTTTCACCTCCCCGAGTGCCACCGAAAGGGTCACATTTATTTATCACCGTTGGGTGAATTAATTAGCATTTAATCTGTGTTTACGCTCACACCAGCTGGCGTGCAAGTATAGAGGGTGGTTCGAATAATTAAAACCGTTGCAGTAACCTCAAAAATGTTAATTGTTAGAAGAATAACTATTATAGGAGAACTATGTAAAGATTTGTAAAAGAATTTCGCTTTTATGTCCTAAGCACGTGATAATGAATATTTCCTACCAACGTAATGTCAAAATGAGTCGTTCCACGGAACTAATCCACTAAAACGAACAGCAACACGGGATTTCATTAAAGATCCATCAATGGCAAAGGAATTGCGACGGAATTTTCGCATTCGAGTCCAATTTTGCCGCTCTGCGCTGTATTTCCTGTATAATCTCTCCTCCTCGTTCCACTTCCGCTTCGGTAATTCCCCCTCGATGGAGGCGCCGCGGAATCCGAGTTAAACATTCACAAACCAGTGGCGCTAGTGCGCAGCGCAGTTCAGGATCGACGCGCGACGATTGTCGTAACAAATTTCGGACAGATCTTGCCCCGCTTTCACGCCATTATGGATTCGTTAGCAAATTACGGCAGTGACGGGGACAACAGTAACAACTCGGAGGATATAAAGGTGAGGGATACACGACATTAAGTACTCACGGAATATCCGCAATCGTTTTGCCAATGGCGCAATGGCCTTGCCTCGGCATCCATGGCGCTCAAGAATTTTTTTAGTGTACACACAGTCGCGACGTGACTTCTGGGATAGGTTCTGAAATCATTCAGCAGAATTTCTCTCCGAGATGAATTCATTTTCTGGGTAAAAAGTATTACAAAATATTGCAAAAAATCGTACCAATTACTTAAAAATCCTAACAATTACTTGATAAATTATAAATTGGTTATAATTTATTCGCTATTCGCGCGACGTTAGCAATTAGCGTCGGATGTCGGTATAATAGCCGATGTTTGCGGCTTATAGACCATTTAATTTTATGCCTTGAACATTGTGTTCCAAAGATGCCGTATGAAATGCTCGGCGATGTCAGCAAAAGGGCCAGTGACGCCAACTACGACCCGGTACAAATGGACATGAGTGAGGTACAGTGAAACTGAATGTTCGCAAACTCTTGTTCTTAGGATTAAGTATGAAACATTACGACAATTACTAGGAAGATACCGTGGCGACTTTACGGGGGCTGTATGTACATGTAGGGTCATATGCCTGAAGGCCTAATATTTGATTCTCAGCGGGTCGCCTCGAAGCCAGAAAATTTGAATAAAATACGCATTCACGATATCACTTTTAGCGCACCCTTTTTGCATTATCTAAGAAGAGAAATGATTCGCATTGAAATTAGTGGAAGTTCCATTATCGATCACCATTTGCGTTTACTTAATAAAAACACCCAGAGTAGTCGCAACATAATGTACATAATACGATGATATAGTGGTTTTCATTGAGTGTTTGTGATCCCTTTGAAGTTTGTCGAGAAGTAATTAAGTCATGGTATTGTTTACATTATATCACAATGCAATGCACCATTATTGTTTGATCGCTCTGATAAGATTTCTCGATGAATTATTATTAAAGAACAGCAACACGTGATGCTGAAATAATTACGATGTACGAGACACGACCTTAAAGCCTAGATTCTCGCGCGGCAGACACGATGAGGGATAGAGACTCAGATATATGAAATTTAAATAATAAGTAAATGGGAATAGTGCCATTTCGTGAGAAAATATTAACACGTAGCTCTGTTGGTAATACATGATACAATATCTACGCACCTCGGCAAGGTCTATGCTGTGTGAGGGTCTTTCAAGACTTCCCCAAGTCCTATTCAGAAGACAGAGGTGAGTAGAGGAAGCCGGAAGAAGGTAACACTAACAAAAAAAAAAAAAATCAACCATCAAAGAAACCACATGTACGAACATATTCGGGTAATATAACTAACTGCTGCAGCAGATAAATATGAAGGGCCCTCATGTTCCTATTTCTATGTTTCATTCTATTTATCTCCTGGACATTGTCTGGATACATGTTTCACAATGAAATTTGCAGTGAATACAAATGTAAAAAAAGAAAACTTTTGTATCAAGTACAACCAAGGATGTGAGAGAACCGAAATCGCGTTGTGCGGTTTATTTTTGCGAAAATTATTAGGGTTAAGTATATGAAACATTAAGATTGGTCATACAGTAATTACGAATGTCGCAAAACTCAATATTTGGGTACACTGCAATTTTGTGATACTTATTCCTTCCTCTACGAAGATTATGGCATTCACCATAGTACTATACTTTACCGCCAGGGGGCCACAAAATTATAGTGCTTAAATCATTGATTTTTGCCAAAATTGAGGGTGCTAAAAACCACGATTTATGCTATATATATAGTTCTTGCAATGCAAATTGAGATTTATGTTATTTTTTACTAGAAAATTATGTGAAAAGTTTATAGTAACGTGCGTCATTTTTATTTCTTTAGGAAAGCAACAACAACAATTCGTCCAGGGAGTCCAGTAGGGAGCGTACAAATAGCCCGGCAACGCAATCGAGGACAGAGGCATCGCGAACGTTACCTTCTCCCTCAGACCAGAGGTGAGCTGGTTTGTTTATCAACGTATTCTCCTCCGAGCATGAAACAAATGCGATCTCTTCTATGCAAATTTCCACGTAGAACTGATAAGAGTAAACTTGCGACACACATATTTACCACATAATATTTCCCATACATGCAGAATAATAATACGAATCTGTGTGGTATACCCTGCAGAACGTAATCGTTTTACAGGCGATCTGATCATGAAAATCATACAGCGAACTCGAAAGACGATCACAAACGAGGAGATCGATCTGATCGTAGCAGACACATGAGCGACAAAGGTCGGCGGTCGTCGTACGATGATAGAAGGCAACGAGATAGTCACAGGGACGGTAGAGACCCAAAGAGGAGTCGGGACGACGACAAAAAGTCTCGCGATGACGACAAGAAGAAGGAGAGGAGCTCTGTGGGATCCAGCAGGGACGAGAAGACCGACGACAAGGAGAAGAACGACAAGGATCATCACTATCGTGACGATCGGAGAGATCGTAATCGCGATAGAAACGACAGGGACAGAGACAGGGGGCGCGGCAACAGGGACAGGGATCGAGATCGTCGGCATTCCAGGGACGACAGATCCAAGGACCGACACCGGGACGATCGGTCCAATTACCACAAGGAGAAGGATCGCGCGAGATCGAGATCGAGGTCCAGGGATCGCGCGCCTCCACCCTTCAGAACGATGAGTTACAGGGAGGAGAAGGGCAGGAACAAGCTGGCCCAGTTGGAGAAATTGGGAATCGAGCTGAAAGCGCCGGAAGGAGACACAGTGCCACCTGGTGTCCAAAATGAGCAGAACTATTACAATCCCTTGGCGACTGCGAGCCAGGGAAAATACGCTGAACAGATACAGAAGAGGAAGCTTTTATGGGCGAACAAGGTAAGGGTAACTGCGTTAGTTTTCAGATTGTGAATTTATATCAATTACATTCTCCGTGAAATTGGTGCCTGCAGTCGAAGCAAGACGAGGGCAGAACTTCTACAGCAGCCTCGACAACGAACACGTGGGTGGGCACGACATTCACTCACGATCAGGATGGCAAAGTAACGGCGAAATTTAAGCGATTAATGGGTATCAAAGATGACGTGCCGGCTCCGCCACCTTCAGGCGCGAAGCCAGATATATTAAAGAAGCAAGAGGAGATGTTCAATAACATGGAGCAGCAGTACGAAGTAGCACGTGCTACCACGCACACACAACGTGGTGTTGGACTAGGATACGCTACTGGCGGCTATCAATTCCCCCGATAAAATAAGATTTTTTCGAACATTCATGTTTACGATCAACAACGTGCCCGCCACACTCAGGCGCGACGTTACGTTTTGTCTGTTCGGTTTTGCAATCTTGCCAGGTCGATTGCAGAACAGAGTTTTCATTTCAGAGCCATTCAATTATAGCGACTACTATAGAATAATACGGATAAATCTGCGAACCGCAGATCCGAAAGATCTTGTTAGGGGTTATGTAATTATATTGTAAACATTGGAAATAAATTTGTTAAAACTTTAGAAGGGGGCTCGGCGCTTTCGACTTGGCGATTATCCCCGATTTGTTTCTGAACATCGGGGAATTTGAATGGGGATGAATCTTTTTATGCTATGAAAGTGTTCTGCAGCATCGTTTATATTATTTCCTCCTATCTATAACATTGTATGTACAAATACATATGAAATACATAGACAAAGGTTGCTGTTTCTTTTTTTTTTCTAAAATAAAGGTTATGAAATGATTCTTGTAATTTCTCCCGTAATTTATCCCTCGTCACTACTAAAACTAGAAAATATAGAAAAATTCCAACCTACCGTTTCCTACGAACGGGAGCCACCGGAAGTTAGTCAAAAGCGAAACGAACCGAAGTGAAGATTCGTCGTCATTGACGAGCCATATCCACTTCGCCCATACGATTTAAATCGCACATTTTAATTGAACACTATTAGCCACCATCTGGACGAAAATTCCTTCGAATGGTGCCCGAAAATATCTATGATTCGGGGTAGAAAAAACGCGGGCTTAAAGGAACATCTGCGGTGCTCGCAGGCGCCTAGTGACCGCGGCAACTGTCCTTATTGGCCGAGGCATGGCCGAGTCGCCACGGAACAAACCGAACGCCACTTTCAAACGTGTTTATCAATATGGCGAACCGACGTTTGAATTTGATCGTTACGTGACGGCACACTGGAAAGTTTGTGAAACATATGTGAAATTTTATCATTAACTGTATACGTTTCGAGCATTCGCAATTGCAGATCGATCGTTAGGTAGCCTTGGATCACGCTGCGTACATTCACCATGGAGAATTTCGTCAAGATCGAGAAGATCGGTGAAGGTGATTTGTCGACGCCTGTTCTATAGGTTGTGCTTCCCTAATTCAATCTCCTCCGTCGTGTTCCTCGAGGCTCTGCTCACTGATCTCTGCAATTTGCATTGACCATTCTGGTTTATTAATCGTCAATATATCGCAATCGAGGGTGGGACTTAAAAATTTCATTCACTTCGGGGTCTTCGGTCGAGGTTATCGGAAGACTAGTATTTCCGAAATCGTAGCTACTGAGAAGCAAGTTGTTAAATAATAGTTTATAAATAGCCGCGTGTTTCCTTTGCGTGTTCGAAATTCTTGATAATAATGTTTCTTCGTGCGCTGCGAGGAAATATGAGGGGCGATACAGTTGAAAGTTTCCACAGGTACGTATGGGGTAGTGTACAAGGGAAAGCACAAGAAAACGGGTGAAATTGTAGCTATGAAAAAGATTCGCCTGGAGAGCGACGACGAGGGGATGCCATCGACAGCGATTCGCGAGATTTCGTTGCTCAAGGAATTGCCACATCCCAACATCGTCAGACTAATGGACGTGTTGATGGAGGAGACCAGATTGTACCTCATTTTCGAGTATCTTACTATGGATCTGAAGAAATACATGGATAGCCTGGATAATGGGAAACTGATTGAACCGAAGATGGTTAAATCTTATTTATATCAGGTCCGAGGACAATATGCACGATATATGGAGCATAAATTATGGCCAAGCGTGATTCTTACACAATTTCAAGTAGCTAACACTTCCTAAACACCGTTGATGTTGGTTGCATCTATTTTATTTTAGATCACACGCGCAATTCTCTTCTGCCATAAGCGCAGAATATTGCATCGCGATTTAAAGCCCCAGAATTTATTGATCGACAAATCGGGGGTGATTAAAGTAGCAGATTTCGGTCTCGGCAGAGCGTTCGGTATACCGGTCAGAGTGTACACGCACGAAGTGGTCACTTTGTGGTACAGAGCTCCGGAGATTCTGCTCGGCGCCAGCAGATACTCGTGCGCCATTGATATCTGGAGCATAGGCTGTATATTCGCAGAAATGGCGACAAAGAAGCCACTGTTTCAGGGAGATAGCGAGATCGATCAACTGTTTAGAATATTTCGGTAAGATGCGCGCGGTGCGCTGAATCGTTACTTCATCGAGTCGTCGATAATGACGGATATGCTTTGCAGGATTCTGAGGACACCTACCGAAGACATATGGCCCGGCGTGACACAGTTGTCGGATTATAAGGCGACCTTCCCGAATTGGATATCTAACAATTTGGAGACGCAAGTGAAAACGCTAGACGCCGATGGGCTCGATCTTCTGCAAGCGATGCTTGTCTACGATCCAGTGCACAGAATATCGGCGCGAGCCGCTCTGAAGCATCCTTATTTTAACGACGTGGATGTATTTAAGCTGCCGCCGGCATAAGAGTGGGAGAACTACGGGGGAATGATATAGATATATTGCTCAGATTTTGTGACGTTTTAATCGTGTGACTATATAGAGAATACGTCTCAGGGTATCTCGAAAAGTTAATTTATTCGAGTGTAAGAACGCATTTAAGTTTCTCCTTTATGACTTCGCTCATTCCAAATGAGAAATTCATGCAAAGAACTTCTTTCATTTCGTATTGCGAGTATATTACGCTTCGACGGAGCTCCAAATGATACGCGTCATGGTAAGTCGTCGTCGTCGCTGTGTATTTGAGCAAGAAGTTTAATGTACCAGCCTGATATCTCAGTGGTTCATCCTCGGCGCGTAAATGCACGAACTCGTCGCTAAGGCGATATGACAATACTACTTATTTCGTTAGAACTTACTTTAGCTTATTCTCTATTACCTATCATTTATCGATTTAAATCGAAGTATTATGGAGTCGTAAGTGCCTTAAGCTACTATTCTACCAACTAGGAAAATTACTCCACCATTCGTAGTACGTTGTAAGTGCCGCACTTTTTGAGAAAGGCAGCGTAACTTGATATTTATCCATAACTCGTTTCCTGTAATCCGCTACTGCCATGTGTACATATCACAGAAAAAATTCGCACGCTTGTTAAGATGTATCTTTTGTACTTTTATGCCGAAATAAACGACGATATTTTATTCGAACGTGTTCTTCCGTTTCTGCCCCCTGATGATCCTTACCACTAGAACTTTGCTACCCCCTGTAGCGTTAGGCAACGGGCGTTTAAGTCGTTATCTTTCCACTGTGACGTTGCCCTTTATCTCTTAATATGCAAATTAAGTTACATTGCGACAGGGGAAAATAGAATGAAACCGTACGTGGTATTAGCGGTTCTCGGAACTTGATTCGTTTACGGGATGTTGATGACTCATCGTGGACAGCGGTGTAAGAAACTTACATGTTACCCGCAGCTTCGCTTTCTTCTCTAATCATACAATATTGTATATCCACAATACTCGATATTTTAATTAGAAGTAGAAATCGCGAGGTAGTTCTTCCCATTTCTTTGTTCTTCTTAAGTTCAACAATTAACATATGTGTATTAATGGTGTGACTCATTTTCCCCTGAAGTTCCTTCACATTGTATTGTAAATCATGATAAGGTAGATCACTTTCGTGGAAGTCTACTGAGAAAATGAGTCAGTTTCCTCAGATTCTATAGGAATAACGTATTTGATCGGCGCTGTAGTAGTTCATTCAAAGTGTGCGTGACACGCAATTGGCTTTAGAGTGGGGCACGTTTCATAAAGTCTTCCACTGAATCTACTGTTTACAGTTCCAGTTCAGAGACTGACAGGATCACTTCACCTTGAGTCTATACGTTCTTTGTTTAGAACCTTACGTTCCATTTGGATTTGTAATTTCTACATTGCTTGGAAGGCTTGTGGCATTAATAAATACTCAATTATACCAGTGTGTACGCTTCCAAGTACACACTTCGAAGTAAGTACTCCAAGCTACCAAATTTTATTGATCACTTTTTTTCGAGCAGAGAAGAACTGAAGTGAAAGAATTTCTTGTTTTTAGTAGGAAAATTGTTGCATGAGGTTTCGATTAAAGACAGTATTACATGAAATAGAGTATTTAGCCCATCATTTATGTTACATACACCGTTCTGCGTTAGCTATAGAGAACCCGAGAAAGCTGAGTCTTTCTCGATAAATCGGACGCCATCGCGAGGCGAGGAGAGAGGTCATCGAGGTTGATATTAATCTTGCATGTGGTAGTCGAAGCCAGTTTTTCTTCTGTGGGAGCGGTGGACGTGGACGTTTTCAGTTCAAGTGTTAATTATATTACAACTGATATCTCTGCTTAGAATTTGTAAATACAGATAAAGGAATACGAGTTTAACATTGTCCGTTGTTTTGACGGGATTTCCTTAGAATTTTATAAAGAACTAATAAGTAGA
Source organism: Andrena hattorfiana (assembly GCA_944738655.2). Taxonomy (NCBI): domain Eukaryota; kingdom Metazoa; phylum Arthropoda; class Insecta; order Hymenoptera; family Andrenidae; genus Andrena; species Andrena hattorfiana. Next base: position 2,242,709 of record OX122895.1, read on the forward strand.
TCGCGATGTATTCGATTTATGGTATTACGATTTTACGATCAGTTTTACTGTTTTAAAATAGTGAAAAAAAATAAAAAATTAAAATTCTTTTTCAGATGAGGCCGCTATTTTCTTTTCTACTTCTGGTGGGATGTTTTGCCTTCATCGACGCTCACACGTATCACATGGGCGCTTGTCCCATTGTAGAGCCCATGCCAGGCTTCCAAATGAACAGAGTAAGTTTCAATCGTTTTTTTAAAATCGCCACACAGATACTATCGATTCTTTTTTAACGGAATTCTTTTGCTTTGGTATTTTAGTTTTTAGGTGTGTGGTACGTGATCCAGAAAACTGCAACTGCCAGCAAGTGCATCAGTTACAACTACACTCGTGGCGAGGAACCTGGGGAATATATAATAGCTCAAGATTCTGATCACCCTGTAATAGGTAAGAGTAAGAAAAAGGGTCAATAAAAAATAAATAAAAAAAAATTCCAAGAAACAAACTGGAAAGAATTCTCTGGGGGTCTAAGGTAAGATACACGAAGATCCAAAATAGCGTCTATATACGGGCTAATAGACAATGGACGGAAGATTGCGATAGGCCAGGATTTTTTTTTTAGTTACGTCGATCGTGGCTCGTCGAAGCTGCTGAATTGATGAAGGAGGAGAGGCCCCATCGGGACTCATAAAAGCATGTCAATAGGATAACTGTCTGGCAAGTGGGATGAATTATCCGTGATAAAGTCGATGCCTCTCTGTATGCGCAGGTCTTACGCCATTGAAGCACGAGTATCATTACACCGGCGAATTGAGCGTACCGGAACCGAGCACGCCAGCTCGAATGCAAGTTCGTTTTCCCCTCAGTAAGTGTTACACCATAAACTCTTGCTTAAGATAGATACAAATGAATTGAGATCGTTTTGGAGCCCCCCCCCGTCGAGGAAAGGTCATTCCTATCTAGGGAATCACGTCTTTAGTCGTAAATATACCCTGATTAAGCCTTCCCTAGGAATATTTTATTTCGATTGCCCAATTCTTTTACTATCTAATTGTTCCTCACGATAATCAAGCAATTAAACCCAGCCACGCTAGAAAAACTTATCGATATGATTTTCTTCAAGGTGTAGCCGGAAGTGCGTCCCACGTGGTATTCACCACCGACTACGAAAACTACGCGGGCATCTTCACCTGCCAGAAGCTGGCGTTCGCTCATCGTCAGAGCGCCACGATCTTGGCTAGATATCGAGAATTAGACAAGAGCTACGTCGACAAGGTACGTCAGAAGTTGAGCAACTTCGGTGTGGACCCGTTCGACCTGAGCATCATCGTTCAGAGCGGATGCCCACATGGAAACAGCACGCTGGACATCAACGTCGACCCTAGCACGTTCACGGCTGAGAACTTTGGCAACGTGGTCCGCAAAGCTGGCGAGAAACTTGGCGATGGCGTACAATGGGTGGCCAGTACAGGCAGCAAAGTTTATCACAAGCTGACCGGAAGCGAGGAGAAGAGTACTAGCAAGCCGGAGGAAAACACTAGGGCTGCTATCACCAAGAACTACGAGACGAACGAGGTCGAATGGATCCCGTAAATGTTAGGATCTAGGAGTACTTTTGTAGCCACTTTGATCTCGATGGGTTTTATTAGGTTGAAGAACTAGGTTCACCACTAAGAGTATGAAAATACTTTCCACTTTTAAGGATCTAGTTTTATAAGATACTTGCCGATAGGCGGATTACAGACAGTAGGACGAGAACGAAAGACTACCCATGACCAATAAAATGATATTTTTACGTATAACGGCTCTATTAATTATAAATAAACGGAGATTGTTAGCATTGACGATTGTCATGATGAAATAAAGTCTTTTGAGGAATATAAATGCAGTGTACTTCTTCTGCACCTGGCAAATGATTTGGAAATTACGATTTCCTTTGTTCTAGTGTTTGGAGAAAGTTTTTGTTCCTCTATGCTTTTCTGTCAACTCAGAAATTTATGCTTAATTTGCTGATTCTGAGGTTTTAGAATTGTACGAAAGAATTATACACTTTGGAGCAAAGGAAATTCAGATCCATCCTATACAACCTTATAAATAAACCTACAATTTCTTTTAAAAACATTGTTGACACAAAAAGCTAAGTAGGTATCATTTCCAGCCCATAATAGATATAAATGATGTCAAACGAGTTTAACGCCTCTGAGAGAAGGGACCCTCTCGACCATCCCATGCAACAGCGATCCCATCTATTTACAACAGACAGTTCTATATGTTATAGAGTTATAAACATGCGGCATATCACGTGATATGGAATCTCCCCCGGTGTAACTCATCTGGACCACGGGTCCATATATCTATGCCCCTGAATATCAGTATCTTGACGACCCGTTTTAACGACCAGTCTGATAGCAACCGTTGAGGAGAATAAGCCAATCTTGCACAGACAAGGGAAGGCATCCTACGACGGCAACCCTTCTTACACTGTCGCTGATCTACAGAGCCACGTACGGGACCAACGAGACGTCTGGTCTCTCGTCATTGCCAAACGGGAATTAAAACAGTTCCAAGAGCAAAGCTTTTCAAACGTACGTATATTAATTACGATTTGCTTAGTTCTTTACTGCCAGATTATTCAGGGGATTAAGATGACGAATAGTTTATGGTTGAGTAGATATTTGTATGGCGGGAAAAGGGTTCTGTTCCTCGTTTTCGTTACTTTCCTGACGTCAAAAATAGATGCACAGCAGGATCTCCAAAACCTGTCTCAACCGCCTCAATAATTTATCCCGAAACGACGAAACACAAAGTCACATGCCATTCACGTACCCACTTACGCATACATTATTCAAAATATATATCCTTTAACAAGTGTACGTGATGGGACTCGGCAAACAATAGTCTCAGGAAGAACACCGCAAATATTAGAGGGCAATAGTCTAGAAACTTCCACAATTCCAACAATAGCCAACGCTCCAATTATATTACTAAAACCAGCGACTCATAATGCCCACCAAAACACTTCTCATCTCGTAGCCACAGTTCCATCAGTTCCCACAAAATGTCAACACCTACAGGGCGAATGCATAGCCATCTATGGAACAAAGTAGCATTCGAAAAGCCACGTACGTGGTCCTCGAATTCGTCCGAAGTACCAAAACCGGCGTTACTGTCTCGATCAAAATAGAGACCCATTCACTTAGCGACTGCGACGTTGACACTTCCCTAATGAATTCCAAAGGGCTGCCAGACAGTAGCTACTCTTCCCAACCCCATAGTGACCTTCGAAATACCGAATAGCTGGTCCTCCAATTATTTCGAACACAGTATCACAAACACCCACTCGACAGATTTCACAGGATGGCGAGTCCCGAGTTGGTCGGCTGCTCGAGGGGCTGTTGCGCACTGCAGCAGCCCCGAGTCGCGTTGCGGTTTCGGGGGTGCGCAGATGGGGGTGGCGGCGGCGCTATAGCGTACCCCGCGCGGCTTGCCTCTTCTTTCAGTGAGTTTCGCGTTATTCCCCCGGCTCGAGTGCCTCCTCCGTTAAAGCCGTCGATTACGCCGACCGTCGGCCCGGTGCCTCGGAGATCTCGTCGATCGATCTTCAGCTCCGAGATTCGTTCCGTCCAATCTCTTCGACAGTCTCCTGGCCGTCCCTTGGGCTCGCGGTCGGTGCGTCGTGAATGCACACGCACGCCACTGCACGTGCACCAGTTCGCCGCAGGGTAATTTCATCGATTTAAGCGGGCGCGTGCACGACGTATGGTATCGTAACGAGCGGCGATTCGTTCGGGAATTGTTCTTGACGTCAGATCGCCACGCTAATTCTATAATTCTTCGTTGCGGCACTCTGTCACGGCAACGGCGGTTGGGTGCTCCTTGGGTGCCCGCCGTTTTCTCGTTTAAGAGTTTCCCGCGTCCCTTGGGACGATTGCTTCTTCCATGCAACTTTTCGCGACGGAAAGTCTGCTGTATGGTTCTTGTTCAACCCCTTCGCGAGTGTCGTACACTTTGTGAACTTTTTCGACGAAAAATCTTAACTAAGTAAATGGCCCCGGGAGAGTCGCTTTTGGGACTATGAATTCGTATCTCGTCAGACTTCTAACGCATATCTCTTTTAAAGGGGAAGAACAGTGGCCATTAAAAGGTAACTTGGTAATGACGAGCAGGGAGTCATCATAATTGGCATTCCACTCATCAATGGTTCGAGTATTAGCTTGATTACCACAGAGTTCATTTTGTTGATGGGTATTGTGGGGGGAAGCAGGCAGAGTGTGTTTGAGCGATATTTTCCACGCGATTAGAGCCCAGTGGAGGATCGACGGCGATGATTTACGACGAGTGACCCTCGGAGCGTCGAAGGTGGGTCACAGTCGATTGAGTCACAGTCGATTATAGGGTTGCCCCAGTGACGTGACTCGACACAGGTTCAAGAGACAAGTTCGTCAACGAGCCCCGCTGACCCAGATTCTCGATATCTGCTTCAATTTTCCGAGCATACGCGGGGTGCTTCGCGTGACGCTTTCAGGATCACCCGCCCCCAAACTGGGACGATCTAATCGTGCTAATTGAATGGAGCTCCGATCGATCGGGCAGAGCTAGCCATTGGGAGACGCTATTAACATCGATCTCGATATCCAGCGGCTCTATTACTTTCGATTCTGATACCCCAATTTAATCTATCAACACTTTAATAAATAATGTCCCCTTCGTAGATGTTTAATATTCCATGGCTGCTCAGAATCATTCTTTCACAAAATATTTATAATTTTCTTAGTACCCAGCAACTCTTGCGTAACATTGTGAAAATCGTTGACATAGATATCCTCCGGATTACAAGCACCTCCTTTTTAATTTGTTACATGAAATCTGATAGCAATCTCCGACGGCCACTCGAGTGCCATTTAAAGTGGCATTCGGAATGGGACCGCCTCGAGACTCTTATAGGCGATTCGCAAGGTCGTTCATCGTCTCCCAGACAATCTCCTCGTTTTTCCCCTATGGGACTGGCTGGATCGAAATCGTTCTTCGCGACGGCGTTGGAGGAAGGACAGCCGGTGCGAAGCCTTCGTTTCGGTCTTTGTTCCTTATCTCCGCGTCGACCTTACCCGGGAACAGGCCTTGAAGGAATCTTTGGGAACGGTTCTCGGGAAAGTTGAAGCCCCCATCAGTCGCTTGGCGTCCCTCGCCGCCACTGCTTCGAATATTCGCGTCACATTTCGTCTCTTCCATTAAACGAACTCGAATCGCCGAGTCTTACCGAGTTTTCTTCCCGTTCTCGCGGAGTGCATGGTTGAAAAATGTCTCCAGAATCCGCGACGGTAAATTAGTCCCGATTTTCCCCGAAGAGACTTCTCTCTCTTCGAGCGGTGGGGGATAAGTCCGACGGAATGTGAAGAGTGAGGTCCTCGGTAAAGAAGAAAGAGGGGAGTGCGGATCTTATCTTTCGCCGTGGACTTAATTTTGTAACGGACTCATTTCCATAAATCACCAGTAAGTGCTTTCGTGCCTCCTCCCCCTCCTCGCTAGATGAATGTTATTCGGTTGGGTTAATTATGGTGGTAAAATGGGGCAAGTAGGATAGCACGCATGGGTGTTGTGAAGTAGGATAGCACGCATGGGTGATATGAAGCGCAATACCGATCTTGTAACAGGAACGTCGCGACGTAATAGAATATGTAGAAGGACGCGCGAACACCTTGACGCTCGCCTTGTAGGATTAGAAAAATATTCAACACTGATGGGTACAAAAGTTGCAAATTATGTTAATAATAGAATGAACTGGTTTGTGTAAGAACGTTAGACATTGCGGCCGTGAATCTATTCGCAAGCGAGTTTAAGCTCTGCCAGCATGGGCGTCCGGAGGCAAGGGAGAGAGGCAAAAGGGGTAATTGCCGTCCCTGTATTTCGAGAAAAAATTGCTTATTTTTAAAAACTGATCTTTGTTAAGTTTATACAAAAAAGTGAATTTTTTAAATTTTTAATAAAATTGACACTGCAATATTTTCCATATATTCTCCATTACTATATTTTTCTTTACTGTCATTCTAAAATGGTCCTCGCCCCTGGAAAGAAGTTTGCGGACGCCTTTGCCTGCCAGTATAAAAACACAACCCTCCCACTTGCTTCCCGTCCAACTGTGTACCGAAAAAAAGTTTAATAGAAATAAGGGGGAATTAATCGTCCATTCAATTCCCCAATTTACATATGCTAAGCCCGCATCTACATATATCTCTGATGATGGCCAATGAAAAAAATTCATGAGATCAGAACTTGTGTTCGACGCGTATAGATTCAAGGTTCAATATTCTAAGGTAGAAAACAAGGAAATACATCGATCTACCAAGGAAAGTAAAAAGTCCACGTCGCAGATGCGATGAGTTGGGCAGATCGACCAAGGAACGCATCAGTTCCACGACGTTTTAATTAATCTACCCCCCTGACTTGCTCGTTAAAGCGACCGGAATTCCTGCAGGCCAATCTATTTGAACCGTTGCGTTTCAACAAGCGACGATTAATGCCCGGATTAAGAAAGAAAACGTCACGCTGTTCTGTCACGTAACGCAATCAATTCCCATTAGACCCGTTCTCCTGGGATCATGGCAGCACTGATTGGGATGTCATGGGGCGGGGGTGATCTGGTTTAAACAATAATTCGAAGTATACCATTGTGAAAAGCAAGCTTTAACTTTTTAAACGAATCAGGAGGGTGTTGAGAAGGATTGTACAAAAAGAATATATGGGGGGTGGTGGTCTGCCTGGTTGAAATGACACATAAATGAGATATTGACACCGAGTTTGTTATCGCAGTAGAGTGGCCTTTACTGACTTAATTCAATTACGAGAGCATTCACTTGTTGATCGAGGTAATTAGCCAACCTAGCCTCACTATGCCGATAGCACTGTGTGTTTAAGTGAAATTGCGGTTAAAGTACCAATAACGTTGATATTTGTACGCCAGAGTTAGTAAAAAGTTGAGAAACATATTTGCGAATCATTGACACGCTATCCTCGTTGCCTGCGTTGGCGTTCCTGTTAACAGGTGCAATTTTGAGTAATCGAAAGACAAATAAACCTGAGACTAGTCTTCTGCAGATTTAAATGTCTATTAAGAGGACGCGTTTCACTCCCAATGAATGATGTCATCCATGACCTTCGTGGCATTCCATGGACGCGTTAAATAAGAATACTTTTTGCACGTCTCTTTTATTATGTGCCGATCATTATGCAATGTTTTCATTGAAGTCTGTAGAAGAAATACTACTGATGATTTTCAAGTTCTGTTCAATATTCATATCGATGCAAATTCTATTCAACATTGACCTCATTTAACGCTTTGAAGTAAATTCTACTGCAATTTTTATCTCCAGGCGTTCCTATTCCTTCCGTCTTATATTAGGAGCAGCCTAGCCTCGTATTAGGCAACTGACCTCCATTTTCTCCACTGGGATTTCATTTCCAGATGCTTGCTGTGTTCTTATTGATCATATCAACCCTTTGGGGGGATGAAACCGGGGCCAGCGTCCTGGTGGCGGACCCCACCATGTCGAGGATGGTGGAATTAAACGCAGACGCCCCATTTTGTGCTCTATACCACGATCGCGGGGTAATACAGAGGATGGTTCTCGGCGCTGACCCCAAGAAAGTTAGACAAATGTCTAGCAATCTCGTGGCAGACCTCGAGGAAACGTGCAAAGCTTCTCGTGATAAGGGAAAGGTAGAGGCCACCCTAACATAATCCATCTAGATTTTTCCACCCTTTTTACAAATTCATCCCACCTAACGAACGCAGCTCCTCATGGAGGATTTCATTATCACGAACTCTGGGGAGCTACGTTCGCCATGGTTCACACTTCTTTCTCGTATAACGTTTCTGCCTCATCAGAACCAGCCTCCAGGCGGTGGTATAATCTACCCAGGGACAAAATGGTGCGGGCCTGGCACCCTAGCCAATTCGTACGACGACCTGGGTCAACACGCTGCCGAGGATGCCTGCTGCAGGGAACACGACCATTGTCCCATCACGATATCGCCCCAGGAGTGCATCCACGGCATATGCAACCATTCCCCATTCACACGGTCCCATTGTGACTGCGACGCCAAGTTCCGCAGATGCCTGCAGACTCTCAACACGGAAGTGGCGAACACTCTAGGCGCGCTTTTCTTCAATGTCATACAAGTGATCTGCTTCAAAGAGAGGCGGCCGTGCTCCCAGTGGCAGAGGTAAGGTCCTGCAACAGAAAGCAGTCTACGATCGTTAATTTAAAATCGCTGGCTACAGTGGGTGGTTCTCTGGGAAGGACATATCCTTCTGTTTCTATATTTGTCCCCCAATTTTAGTGTTCTCCACTGGATTTCAAAGGGGACTATTATGAACACCATTCCGAAATCCTAGAACGACCAATTTCCCAAATAATCTCTCAATACCGAGTTCTTCCACCGTCCAGACACCTATTGCGGAGAACTGGAGCAAAAACAGCTTCGTTCGAGCACAGTCCTCTGGATGAATGATACTTTTAACAATTGCCTCGTCGAATGTCCCTTCAGTTGCCCCATATACTGGGACAGTTCGCCAAAGTTCGAGATCACGGAGCCACGGAAGGACCACTACGCCCACAAGGTGCTGTTCCTCAAGACGCTGCTGCAGGCGATGCGCAGGGTCCTCAAACGGAAGCAGCAATATCTTCTCGGCGGAGCATGACGAGATCCGGTTCCGTGAACGTAATTTTGCACGATTAGCTTCGATGTCTTGCAGGGTGTCGGTGGCGAAGTAATCGGTGACGGTTTTTATGGGCTCGCGGGGCTTCCTTGAATTGCTGTCTTCTGTGCGTCGGTTTTTGACGGTGTGACCGATAATCCTGGCCTGTACCGATCTGTTGCAGAAACGGCTACTCGGAGACCGTGTCGAATCGATTGTGCTCCCAGTACAAATTCCGTCCCAGCGATAAGTACGTGCCGCTGATGCCCCTGAACGTGAACTAGCTACTACGAAAGCGCAAGAAGAACGGACCCGACAGTCTTTGAAGCGGCGCCAGTTAACAGGGTTCCAATGAGCAAGCTAATTGCCCGCGCGCGTTAACGATGGCCACGTTCCTCGTATGCTACCTGTGTCTTTCACTCGGCAGAGGCTCGCGCCAATGGGAGCGAGCTAGTTGTTGCGCGCCAGCTGATGCTGCTTTCCTTTAGAGTTTCTTTCTTGTCGATGAGTTCTTGATGGGGCAGTGAATCCTCCAGGATCTAAGGATCTTTGTTGGCAAAGATGGGTAACGTCTTTTCTATGTGCCTCTTGTTTTATTTCAATATTTAGCTGGAGAACGCGCATCTTCCTCGTAAGAAGGTTGCCCTCGAACGCGAACAGGCGGATTCGAGGGCAAGGAAAGAGCCCAATGGTGAGAAAGAGGAGGTAGAATGCGAGAAACGGCTATGTAAATGCAACACCTGTCGTCCTTGCAATTACGGTGCAAATGCACGGGGCCAACGTGCTATTGCACCCCTTCTCCCGCAGCCCTAAATTAGAGCACGGGAAAAGATGCCGTAGCAAAGGGCGGGACATTGAAACATTCAAGCGAAATCCGAGAAAAGAACACTCATTTTTGGAGATCGGAGTAAATGCGTGCCATCGGTGAAACGATTTTACAATTACTGCTCAATACTACTCTTTAACGTGTACGCACTTTTAAATGGTATAGTGCAGACCAGCTTCTGACATTACGCGGGGAAAATTATATAATATTTCGGCTATTGAAAATAACGTAAAAAATGATGACAGAAAAATTTGAATATTGGCGGGTGATTGCCGTTCAGGCGTGATGGAGGAAGGTTTTACTGCAACTATATCGCTGCAACAAGGTTCGCGTTTCTTGCATATCATTCGTTGTCGCTGCTGTCGCGCAGGATGCGCGCACAGATGCATGACGAGTCGTAGCATCGCTACGATACTCTTTAGTTTAAGATTTTTTACTGGGTCGATGCAAAAGAAATGCCAATTCTAGTCAGAAATCAGACACTTCTCTTGGCAGAATAAGGAAGAGAAAATTCTTAACCTCTGTTTGAAGATCAATATGAAAACGAGCACGATCAACATTCGTTTTTCAGAATAATAAAATGGGATTACTTTTGCATCGACCGTATAGAAACAGAGTACCAACGAATTCCTCGAGATTTACAATTTTCTATCCTCTTTGATAGCTTACATTTTTGGACAGGTACTTGTCTTCGAATTCTACTCAAACTAGTTTAGCCTATAAAGTTCGTAGTAACACTGCTCGAAATGATTGAAAGATTGGTTACATTAAAAAAGAATATCTTTCAATTATTTGAAACAGTATATCAGAAACCTTACCCATGTGAAGAATCGACGACGGCGATCCAGCACAATTTTTACTGTGATTAAGATTTTACTCGGCGTAGAAGCTTGGCATAGGTACCTATTATATGGTTTTACTCATAGAAACACAAGCAACCGTCCGTTATTTGCGACCCTCGGATGCAAATAATCGATGCGACCAGAGAAAAAATCGAAAGTCCGCGAGATGATCGAGAATAAAGGCGGGATTTTTAAATACTTCGTGGAGGTCGGCCGGGGAAGAGTGCAATCGATTTCTGTCTTTCGGTGACAAATATTGTCTCCTAACGACCTTCGATTGATCTTCGCTCGTACAGTAAAATCTCCTTAATTCGGCTTTTAAATTGAACCAATCGCCAGATAAGTTAGTGGACACTTGCTAAGGAAACGTTTGGGCATCCAAATTTCCTAAATTCTGATTTTAAGTTAAGAATTAAGGAGATTCCACTGTAAGAACGAACGCGTACGAATAATATTTATAAGCATATCCGATTAATTTTCTAACTACTGTGTACGATATTAGAGTTAGCTTTTAACATTTGCACGTAACACGACTGCTTCTATTCCATTATTTATACACACTATACTTCGTGTTAGTTTTGGTCAGAAAATATTTATGCTACGAATGTTACAATTACGATTAACCATATCGATAGACAATTAAACTTCGATGCTGACGCAGCGCGAGTACTCAAATACCAAGTTTACACCGCGCTATCAATAAACATTTACCTGTAATTTGCTCATAAGCTCGTATGATTACTATTACAACACGTGTACGCTTGTGCGTCGATGCAAGTACAGTAATATTATCTTTAAAGCAACATCAAGAAGTTGCATTACCTCTAAGTTGTAAAACAGATTCAAAATGAAGACCAAATATCGTTAGAATAAATGACTACCTCCTGACAAGCTTCTCTTTTTTCCCCATCAACCTCAACTCGGGCGATATCCTGTGGAGGTTAGATCCTGAAAATCTCCGACACTCCCCGAAGCGCTGAAACACGCGTACCAAATTCAAGGCTTCCGCCACGGTGCGGAGCGCGCCGCGCTGACAATGGATCTCAACTCTGTTCGCTCTATATTCAGTGGTCAAAGCGTGGAGTGGGAGTGTGTCAGTTCTAGATGCTGTGATGGATGAAGTTTCGTCGAACGGTACGTCTTTTTCGGCAAAGTAGAAGCTTAGTTGTGGCTCAATTGGCGCGAATCGCCAAGTAGAACGCGTTAAGTTTCGAACGCCTCGTACGGCTAATCGATTGATCGGCAATTTCGCGTGTACACTCGACGCTCCGTGGTGCGCGTGGGCGTCCAGCCGTCCAAGTCCCCTGGCCCACGCTCCTCACGTCACTTTATTTACGCGTTCCTTCCCGTTGCACTTTCCCAATTATGCGTTCCCAAAGGCACCAACGTGTCGGGAGATCCCCCCCGATCTCGACCGCGCGTGTTCCCAATTGACAAGTCCCGATCGTCTCGGAATCTCACGGTTCCTCGTCAGCTGGCTGATAAATGCCCCGCCGATGATGCTTACCTAACGTCGACCGTGAATCACGTTTCCTTCCTACCGCGCGTCCCTGACGCGCTCAGTTTTCCATGGTACCGCGTCGCATTCGCTTTCTTAGCGCCGACGGGGTACCATTACTCGACATTCGATGCTGGATGATGCGCCCATCGGTACGTCCGACGTTTCACCCGAGGCCGTGCAAACACGCACGTACGTGTATGTAAATACACAAGGCAAAAAATATATAAACATAGGAGCAGGCAGAGCAAGCCACGAACTTAGAAGAACATAGAGTTCTCCGCTTGCTACCGATCTTTAATGCCTTCCTGCCCACTGTTATCAAATTAGAATGTTTGCTTCCGAATGTTTTCTAGACCCGGGAAGTGGGGAATGTGGAGGGACACTGACTTGCGCTGGATGCCTTAACGCGATCGACGAGGATGAATTCATACAGGCACTAAATCAAGAATGGCACATCGATTGTTTCCGGTAAGAAGGGACTGTTTGATGCCGAATGGCACAAAGATCGGGTAAACTTGACGATGAAAAATTCCTCAGGTGTTCGGCGTGTGATATCGGTCTCTCCTCGTGGTATTTCGAGAAGGATGGCCTGCTTTTTTGCAAGGATGATTATTGGGCCGCTTATGGGGAAGCCTGCCAAGGTTGCGGCCAAATCATCACAGGCCCCGTTATGCTGGCAGGAGATCACAAATTTCACCCAGAATGCTTCGCCTGTAACTCTTGCGGAGCCTTCATCGGGGACGGGGAGAGTTACGCGCTGGTCGAGCGATCCAAGCTCTATTGCGGGTGTTGTTACAAGAGGCAGCTGCAGCCGATCAACAGGACGTCCAATTGCCCGTTCGCCCGGAAGCCGCACAGCATCAGGCTGGTGGAAATACCCCCTAATGTATCAGATCCTGAAAAACAGCGGGGAATCAAACTGACATTAGACACAACTCCTAGTCCTCGAAATTGTGGTGCTTTGCTCCGTATATCTGAGTATGTATATAAAATATACACAATTTATTTCTATATACTTGTACTATACTTTTTGGCTTTACATTTGCTCCTGTTTACAAAAGTTTGTTAAAACGATTCGCTCGCTTCTTCGGAAGAATAATGTCGTTCGCGTAGATCTCATACTTCTAATTCTCCGATAGACAGAGTGAATTTCAGTTATCCAGAAAATAATATGTACGATCGTTTAAAAACGGGCGCTCCAAAATTCATCTATCAGCCGGGAGTATCCTGTTTCTGTACCTTACGAAATTATACTGAATAAAGCTTTTCTAAAATATTTAACCGTGCATGAATAATTCTATGGTTACTTAAGAACCAGTACAGATGCGCAGGCTCTAATAACTTTGAACTAAAATGCAGGTTAATGAGAAATGTTCGTGGAAAGATCAGTAAGCTGCTGGCCTCTGTGATGGAGGTTCTATTTAGGCTATGCTGCCACTTCTCTAATCATAGGTACAGCATAACAAATAATACGCACTAGATACTGTATTTTTTTTTACGAGTTAGCTGTGTGTTTTTAGTACTCGCTACGTAACTGCACGCAGAAATCATATTGTTGTGCGAATAGTCTCGTCTTGTGTAATATTATTTGTTCATTTAGTATGTGCCACAGATCCGTAAGCATGTAACGTTCAGGATGAAGTGATGGTTCATATACCTAAGAACAGTAATATATTATCGACACATAACACCACATTGCATTAACTTTCATCATCCTAAAAGCCGTTTGAAGAATAAAATTCTTGATTCTATTTCGAACTTCCATGTTATATGTTTGTTCCATATACTTGTTTTTAGGTAATCAGTGAATTCCCCCCCCCCTTGTTCTCGTTTACTAAGCAGAGTCTTGCATTTTGTATTTTGTACCCATTGTGCTTCGCATCGTATGCGCATCGAATAGTTCAGAAAATGTACGAGGTCGCAAACGAACATGCGACATCGGCTTCTCTATCTAGTCTCTATTCTCTTCCTTATCATTACACTACTATATATGTAATATTTAACCCTTTCGTTACGGCGTATATTTCCGCGAAATTGCTTTTTTCTATTTTTTTTTTTATAACTACTGGAGATGCTGACTTAAGTCGACGCCAGGATCGGCAGCTCATTCTTTGACGCCGACTATAGTCGACGCTCGTACACACAGGTCGTCGCGTGAGTGCCGATTATAGTCGGTGCTCGTAACGAAAGGGTTAATACAGTACGATACTCGGATACGAATCAAGTGCACGCAAAATTTTGCATGTCCCGTTAAAAAGAGTGTTTATGAACGTTGAAGATGTCACATGGACCGTGTTACAGACTGAACATGTCCAGTGATCTCGTATCATTACACATTGGTGACCGAATACTCGAAGTGAATGGCACTCCAGTGAAGGATCAGCCTATAGAGAGCATCGAAAATCTCATACAACATTCAGATACAGTTCTGCAGGTGATTCTTCTCTCTAGAACCAGCTATAACGCAAATTCATCCGAAATTTCAGCTACATACTGTCATCGCGTGATTGTTAATTATAGACTGAATATAGAAACAAGTGTGCTCAATATTTCAGCTGACCATCGAGCACGATCCCGATGCAGTATCGCGGCGACCGACATTCCCATCGCCGTCCGCGGCGATGTTGACGTCCATTGGAAGTCCGAGAACGAGCCCGGAGAATAAGGAGCGATTATTTAAGCGTCGGGACGAAGGTTACATCAGTGGGACGCGAAGCAGGCAATTGAGAAGAACGAGAGATCCTATGCACAAAGAGCGTAGCAGCTCCATGTCGCGGCTGCTTGACGGGTGCGCGATCCACTACACATTAAACTGCTTTTACAGCGAACGCTCGAGTATATCATGTTACTTTACTATCCCTGTAGATGTACACCTGCAAATCCTACGTGCGACCTGAGCAGGACGAGATCGTTTCGTGTGGAACCAAAGAATCAAAGAATATTCCGCGCCAGTGATCTAGTGAAAGGGGAACTCTTAGGTACAGGATTCTTCGGGCAAGTGTTCAAAGTCACGCACAGGGATACTAATGAAGTTATGGTGCTAAAGGAGTTGTACAGGGTGGATGAGGAAGCCCAGAAAAACTTCTTGAAGGAGGTAAGTCCTATGCTTGGAAATAACGTAGCTCTGGCACCGCCGATCGGTTCGTATTCCACGTATGCACATATTTGCACTTGGTCACCCTATTTTCTTCTATTTCTGCACGGATTCAATAGGTCGCAGTGTTACGTTCGTTGCATCACAATAACGTTCTCCGATTCATCGGGGTCCTCTACAAGGACAAGAAGCTCCACTTGGTCACTGAGCACATAGCAGGTGGGACTCTGAGAGCCTTGCTGCACGACACGAACGAAAGCTTGCCATGGGAACAGCGAACCTCGTTCGCCAAGGATATCGCCGCCGGTATGGCTTATCTACATTCCATGAACATCATTCATCGGGACTTGAACTCGCACAACTGCCTCGTGCGCGAGGACAAGACTGTGGTCGTCGCCGACTTCGGTCTGGCTCGAATAATACAGAACGGCAATTCACCGGACAGTCGCAAATGCAACAGACATTCCGATGGGGAGGCGAAAACGTCGAAAAAGGAGAGGAAGAAGAGGTACACAGTGGTGGGGAACCCATATTGGATGGCCCCTGAGATGATGAAAGGTAACAAGTACGACGAGAAGGTTGATATATTCAGCTTTGGTATCGTCGTGTGCGAGATCATAGGACGCGTCCAAGCTGATCCAGATTACTTGCCGCGATCCTCAGACTTCGGCCTAAATCAGCACGTGTTTAAAGAGAAATTCTGCTCCAATTGCCCAGAAGCGTTTTACATGATCGCCTTTCTCTGTTGCGATTTAAACCCCGACAAAAGACCGCCCTTCGAGGTGATGCAAATCTGGCTGGAGGGTTTAGCGATGCATTTATCGGTGGGCGCCGAGTTGCCGTCGGATTTGGAATTCGACATCAGAAACTATACTGGACCTAGCACGAGCACCAGCGAGTCGACGACTCCAGAGACCCTTGCACCGCTATTGAAGCCCATTAAAGAGGGTCAGGTACACCAGGAAAAGAAACGGTGTAGCGGTTGCGACGATAGCACGCTGGAGCGCGAGGAATCTGTGCAGAGTGGTAATACGCTCCAAGTGCCCGAAGTGATAAATTCCAGGGGAAGATATACGAGGCAGAACAGCAAAACAAACGAATCGCCCAGAAATGCAGGGCGATATTTGAGGCAGAACTCGAGGTCTAAAGAGACTGCGATCGAAAGGGAGAAACCGGATATCATTATCTCCCCAGAGTCCAGTGGATTCACTGGATACTTTGCCAGGCAAAATATGAAATCAAACGAATCATCCTCCCACATTTCCAATGACAAAGACACTTGTGTGAGGCAAAACGATCTAACCGAATGCAACCTGAAACGAATACCCACTATCGAAAAGATAAGATACGTGGGCCGAGCGAATCCATGCTCTTTGTCGGACACTCCTGAATATATAATAGATAACAAGTGTTCGTACAAGGTTAATAGCAGTCTGAACTCTAAATCAGCGGGGAAGTCCAATGACCATAATTCGGTTGGAAGCGGTCACTCGAGAACGAAGCTGGAGAGCAAATTCAAAATGTCTGATCCGAGCTCGGTGAACTCCTACTTAAGGCAAATCGGAAAATCTGCGAACGCCACGGAGAAGGAAAATAAGATCGGTGACCAGAACGAGAGCGAGTCCAAGAAGCCTTGCAACGACAACTCAAAATCGTCTACGGGTTCTTACCTAAGGCGGACAAAGATTTCTCCCACGAAAGAGACGCCAAAGAATGCATTCTCCTCGCAGAAAAAGAGCCTATCCACCGAAGCTGGTACTTCGTTGCAATCAAAAGTAACTATAAGTTCAGGAGAAATCAAGGAAAGTAAACCTACCAACGACAGAGTATCGAGGCAGGAGAGCAACGTGTCGGACATTGGTAGTATCCTATCCAGGCAAGGAAGTCTGACAGTGTTAGACTGTACAGCGAAATACAAAGATAAAGGGTACAAAGATTATTCGCCTTACAATACGCTGCGAAAGGACGACCTCCGCAAAGACAGTTGTTGCGGCAAAAATTCTGCACTTTGTTACAAGGACAGTGTTTATTCGAATTCGAGTCTCTCCAAGAACGACGATTTCCTTATATACAATACACAAAATGAGACTAACGTCGAGAACAAAAAAGACTGCACCACATCCATCCAAGATTGCATGAAGCTAGAGTCTAATGATCCTAAGAAGACAGTAATCAATACCAAGTCGGCGTACGATAACAAGTTGCCCATCTCCTTGGCGGAGTACAGCGGATGTTACAAAAATGTGGATCTATGCAGGCAAGACAGCTTCGGTTCGGACAGCGCGGTAGGTACTATGAAGAGTGACTTTTTCGCAGACTTGGACTTCGTTCAGTTGAGAGATGGTAGGCACACGCCGGATTTGTGCCGTACTCCCGAACGGTGTTGCACACCTAGCCGCGCAGCCTCTCCGATAGAGAGCACAGCTTTGTGAAGGGTCTGCGCGGACGAAGCGCCGGAGTAACGTACTATGTTTATAACGAAACGAATCTCACCCTACTAATTTGATCTCTGTGTATGGTTAATCTTTAAGATCTGGGCAATTTAACTCCTTTAGTTTCTTCGTTCTTTAACTTCTATAACCGCATAAACCGTACGATCCACATCAAGTGTTAGTTTCTCCTTGAATGTGTTATAGTATTGCATAACAATGCGTAGGAAAAGTATTAACAGTTTGACGTCCAGTATTAATGAATCTCATTGTTATCGGTTTCATGTGGTTCTCGAGCATTCGGATACTATCGAGCGAGTGGTATGTCGAAGTAGCTCACACGAAAGAGTTCGCATTCCTGCAGAATCTTGCCTCGTGAGTTTTTAAAGTGGGAGTTCAAGTATTTATAAGCCTAACGAAAGCATTCCATCCAGAATTTATCTTGATGAGTTCACAAGCAGTTGGAACTAACGCGAGCTTCGATAGATGGTGTGTGAACCGCGCTGGTCGAGTCAATGCGTGGTAATCGAATCGCGTTGTTAGAAAGCTCTGTCGGTCTGATCGGTGCATCTCCATTATTTCGTTTCCCTTTGGAAATACAGGATTATATTTCGAAGAATGTAAACGTTATGTAGAGTCAGTTTGTAGAATAGAGTGTATAAAAAAAACTATATCTTTGACTGGATATATATGTACATCGTACTGTAAAATATTATCCGCATATATGATGGTGGTGTGCATGTACAGACCATTGACATGTATAAATTCAGAGTCGTCAGTTATATCTTTGTTACTTGTCTCGAGGATGGAATGGCACCAATCAGATATTATCTTTAATGCTCTTGATCTTGTAAGTTACTTATATCCCTTACTTCCCTCTAATACGTAAGTTACAAAATCAAGACTACTTTGTCTTTATTTATTTTATTCGTTCTGTAACTAATGCTTGCGCTTATTGTAACAAAGATATAAATGACGACGAAGTAGTATGATGTGTATAATACGAAGATTGTACATATAGTTTTGTATATATATTCCAACATTTGTCATGTTCAAAACACTGTTCACAAAACGTATATATTTAACAGTGAAGAAGCTTTATATTGATAATGTAGAGACGAAAGTTCTTTTGATACTATTAAAAAGTTGTATTTCTATTCTATTACATTCTAATCGTAAGCGAAACGTTCCCTAATTTTATCGAGACGGAATGAACAGCATGATTATGACTTATTAAAGGAAGCATTGATAGATTTTTTTATATAAACGATTGATAAAGGGTTACAATTTTTCTTGCATGCGTTAAAAAGAATTGTTTACATTGTCGCCCGTGTTTCTTTGCTATTCGATGTCTTTTAAGTTATGTGATTGGAAGCATTAAAATTTGTTTTCCTTATTTTACGAGAAATTTTATTGATCGCTACCCCGTCGTTATGCTAAAGCATCTTAATTCATTACACCAAATAAACGTTTATTATCTGTGATAAGAAGTGTTTTGAAGCTGTCTGTAATCGAAGCAAAATCTATTGCGGAGTAAACTTAAGGGACTGTTGCTAAGAAACGAACCCCAATTCTAATTCTTCGGTGTGTGTGAAGAGAAGCAATTACAAGCAATTTTTTTCAATATTATTTGAATGGACTATGCGCAATGAATGATATTGCGAGTAACACTTGTACTCGAGGAAGGAATAATCATAGCGTAAAGGGCGGGCATGTGCGAATAACATTTTAAGATCATGGAAGCAGAATGGAAATCTTATAATGGAATAATTGTATACGCGATAGCGTGCGTACGTAAAGCGAGTAGAGAGAACTCGTGAAACGTTCTCAACGAACAGTATTAATCCCGTTATCGTTGCTTACTCATAAATAACATAGTATACACAAAGTAGGGGGACCCTATAGACACGAGACGGGCACAAAAGGAAAGAACTCTGAACTTCTGTAAAAAGGAAGAACACCTTCTGAACGATAGTGGACACATTATTTTTATAGTCTCTATAAATTCTCACGCTCCTTTTGCTCTACCTTTCGAATGGGAGAGCATGAGGAGCGTGCGCTCGTCATTAAATTATTAAAAATTATTTTTCTTCACTCCGACGATGTAGCTGCGAGAAAGCAGAAGAAACACGTTCAGAGCATGCGACATATTTAATGTAACACTTTGTTAAAAAAAAAAAGAAGAAATAACAGAAACAAATTGTAGAAGAGCACATGGTGGATATTTTTACGAGAAAAGATTTTGTAAGGGACATTTGCAAGTAACTTTTTAATCGTATTTTCGTAGAGAACTTAGGAACGCGATTTGATGACTTCTTCGAATAACAACATACTGCTGATCATATTATTGTTAAAGATGTTCCAAACTAAACTGACAAATGACTGTATTGTCATTATTTTACAAATAAACTGAATATTATCTTTTATGCTCTTACACTGAATCGCGTCACTATATACATATGTACTGCACTTGTTGAATTCAAGATTTCGCGCGCTTAGGCACTGGCTGCAACTTTGAGGTTAACCGCGGAACAGTTGGCCTTCAAATGATGGCCTAATCTATTTGAAGTATAGAAGTTTGTCTGTAACTTAACTGATCAGTAAAATGTTACGAAGCCTCATTTTACGAGTCCCAAAAGTACAATGATGTATGTAAATTTTTCTTACAAAGTTTTTTCTTCGGTCTGAGAAAATGGACCTTGGTGTATCCGTAACGGTAAGCAATATGTGTGTCGACACGGACCGTCGAGCAGAGACTGGGCAATGAAGCACGTTGTTCTTTACAATGCACATTTGTTGACAGATAAACAATTATTTATATTCTTGGCGACACCAACACGATACTTCCTCACGATTGCTCAAAATTTCCACGACAGAAATTGTAAATCTTTTGTACTTATTACTTGTAACGTTTCTGAATCGTTTTCGGTTGCGAAACTTTTGCGATTAGGGAACATATATTTCTGTTTAACATTTTAGTAATACAGAGAGAGAGCAAAAAGAAGAATAAACGGTTGAGAGTACGAATTGTATTTTTCCAATTATTCCTTGGATACTATACTTCGGCTAATAAGTAATTTGCCAAATCTCATTATATTTAGTAGTGTTCAACTAATTTAAAACTCTGAAATGCGTTCGATTTTTTAAGACGAAAATGTTTATCAACTGTCAGCAAGTACTGGTCCATGAGATAGCTGTGGGAACTGAGGAACAGAGCTGCAGATGGCAGCAGCTATCAGACTGTCATATTGCTAAATGGAAAACTAAATTTATGCAGAATTCAAATTTCATAAAACCACAGATATCGTTTTCGAGGAAAACCACAAAGTATGAATTCGCAGTTAATTTCAAATTCTGTTCGCGTATGATGCAAGTGCGTTTGTACTGCGAAAGTGCGTCGAATCAGAAGAAAAACCGCAAATTCAAGTTAAAACGTGTAATAAAAATGCAATTCACTATAACTTACATTTTGTTGACCCAATTTTGAAACACTTAGAAGCTACTGTGCTGAAGTTGACTCCTTTGCGAACCACTGTGAAACAGCCTTATCGTATTTTACGCAAAATAAAGAATAGCTGATCAATTCCGTACTTTTTATATTTTGAATGTGAATGCTTACTTGTTAATGCTTGACACCCAATTAACAGTAGATTTAAATCGAAAATGAAAATGAAAGTGAAAATCGTTCTGTGCGACGACGAAACGCGACGAACTGCACTTACTTTCAGTTGCAACCGGAACTAAAGTTCTGGCAGTTAATAGATCAGCTTCCTTGAGACTAGCTCCATCTATCCTCTACCGTGTCAATGTTTAAACTTATTATTGAATATTTATGACCCTTTCACAGATTACTTTTCCCCAATAACATTCACTTGAACGAATAAAATATCTTATAATTCTACTTCTGAAGTTTGACGAATATAGCGCGCTAAGCGGGTTATTGAAAACGGACAATGAGTTATTATAACCTTATTGTATAAACAAAAATTTAGAATAGCCCTTTTGTGCCACTACTAAGTTTATTTGATTATTCAGGGTCCCGTGGAAGATTTTATTAATCAAAATTTATCGACAATTAGAAGTCGCCTTATGGTCAGGGCCGTGTCATCAATGTTCATTTTGAGAGCCGTATTTATGAAAGCGAAAGTGAAATAATGAGAGAAATTCTTAAAAGTTTCTGCAAGTTCACTTTTAAAGAGACATTTTCGAGAGAATTCGGCTTCAGTTTTTGTTTCAGGCACGCAGAATCCAAATTTCTCTAAAAAAGTAACTAGGGTCTAGGCATACTGTGTTACGGTCCTTTCTAGACCGGCTTCTGCGATGTCAACAGGTATTCCAGCAAATTAACACTTACTTTTTAGAAAATCTAATTATTTACACATGCTACGTAACATTTTTGACTAACTATTCAAAAAAACAGTCACGCTGAACACGCGAATGATAAATTTGACGCATGACATCACATAATTAATGTGAGAACCTTAGTATTTCCGAACGACTATCCACGAGGTTAGTTTATCACGTCGTTTTACATTCTACTTTAGCCAGAAAGATATCTCTAAGCTTGACACATGTCATAAAGCAAGTAAAACTGTAATGATACGAAAGATACATTAGAGAAGTGAATCAATAAAAAATCGATACGTACAGGCGCAATCTAACCTCTATCGTACGAAGAATAGCGATCGAATTTTGAATTAAAAGAAAGAATACATTTTATATTGATTGAGCACGATGATTGTGAATTATATTAAAAATATTTAGAAGGGAATAGTCAGCTGGCAAATTTTCAATGAATTTAGCTGAGCAATTTCTCTGATCGCGAATGCAAAGCATAGAAGTACGCCAAGTTTGCGTAGGCAATCACGTCAATTACGAGAGTATAAAGTAATATGCATATGAAGCAGAAGACAATGTACTAAATCTCTGAAATGATAGCCCAAAATGTTACATATCTCAATAAGAGAATATTTGACGAGAATTCGTCTCGCGTATATGCGTGCACGCGTAAGTACGAAAAGTCGTGGCGTCCACTTGAGAATGGGCTGAATGCGAAAACATGAAATTTATTTGCGCATTTACTACTTAAAATAACCTCTACCATATTGTACTTTTTATAATGCTGTGATAGTATCAAGAATCTATCATGACATAATATTAAAGATTTGTAATTTAGTAATTACATAACCTAAGCGTGTGAATTGCATTGTGGCGCCGAATTTTCTAGAATTTAAACTCAGTAATGAGCCATTTTGAGCCAGAAATCTCTGAATTCCTTGATTAATTTCGATAATTGTAATCATTGAGGTGGGGAGAATTTAATTGGAAAAGTATTCGAATGATGGTTTGTTTGTCCATTTGCATTTTATATTGTGTGATATGTTGTATAATAAATTTTTATTTATTGTTTCACTATTGTGTAAAAATTAGATATATATTTTGTGACTGAATTTTCGAAAGAATGTCGACTGTATTAGCCTTTCGTATTCACAGATGCACAATTTAAACAATCTATATCAGAAAAATATGAATTCTACCAAGAAATTCCCTTATTTGAATACTTCTGCCTACGTATTCCTTCGAATACCTCTTCTACCGCGTATCAACATAAAGAACTCGTTCGATCGCGTTCGTGTCCGCGGATTTTTCGCGGGTACGTTGGCGATTTGTCAAGCGCGACCCGAGGAAATGCGCGGCGGTTTCGAGCGATGAAATTTATGGGTCGCAACGTGTCGACGGAAACCTTAAATTTTAACGTTCCTGCCTTGGTCTCCATCGTGCCCTGCCCTGCCTGTTAAGGACCTGGCAAAGGGGGATTACGACTTGACTGCGACGAGCGAGCATGAAACCACCAAGAGGGGTGGTCTCTCTCTCTGTCTCCTCTCGTGAATGGGGGAAAGCCGGAACGATGGTGGTAGATCGGGAGGTGGGTCGTGTAGACGGTGTTGCAGGAAAAGGTGTAGGAAAGAGGGTGGGTTATGGGGTATAACGCGGCGAGGAACATCCGAATAAAATAATAATAAACCGCGGATATGTTTCAGCGCGCGCATCGCTCTCTCTTCCTTCCTGATTCTTTCGGCTCTCTTTCCCAGGGAAATGAGTGGGTCTAGCCGCCTGAATCGAACGGGTATAACGGGCACGGATCTTATTTTCTGCGCGACGTTACCGCAATTGGATAATTATGCGCGCACGCATTGAAATCCGACGAACTCGCGCTACCACTATTCGCCACGGTTTCTGTCCTCTGGCGATTGCAATGTTCACTTAGGTAAAGTAAACCAAATTTTAGGGCCTTTTTACCCGTAAAATGGGGAGCCTCGGACAGATGCTGCTTTGTGTCTGTAATTTGAGCTGCAATTTGTCAGGAAAGCGTAGTTCCACTTTCGGTTTTGAGCTGGCCGCGTGATTGACACGAAAGTGGATAATTTATTCATCTACTTGTCGACTCCGCGAATGCAAATGAACGTGACATGGCAGGACATCGAAGTTGCCGGCGGTGCAGCGTATGCAGGCTGGTGAAACGCGACGTTTTAAGCCTCGCGTGTCACGGATCGATGTAATTTTACATGGTTCGCGTCGTTGTAATAAAACGTGACTTTATCGCTGTTTCGTAGTGAAAACGTAATGTTGACATGAGACGTTAATGGCGTTTCCATAAGTCGTGATTTCAATGCAACGTTACAACCCAATGAAAAACGGAGTTCCCTCGAATGACGAGAGACACGTGAATTGGGTTTGCAAATAGTCTTTTACAGTGATCGTGTCATTTCATTGTGTTTTAATAAAATATAAGAAGTTACTATTGATTTTATGAGTAATAACATTGATGATTGGATACTGGTAACTTAGCGGGGGTGGAATAATCGTGTTTACCTCAAGTCTGCTTATTGTGCACGTGACAGAATCATACGAATGTGTACTTATGATTTGATTCGGTGTTTGTCAATGTTTGGTGGAGCGTCAGTGGTTGAGAAGAGAAGTATCAGTCAGAAATTAAACTATAGTTATAGTGAATAGAAATTTTGGATATACTCCGTGATATTGTGGCAAAATTTAGAAATACGAATGCGGCATATCATTACAACGAAATATTAAGTAAACGTAATAACATCAAGGCTGCACTAGTAACCCAAGCAGAAATTAATCCAGTTAGATAAAATCCTATTGGAGTAGCAGTGGTAAACAAGCGGATTTTACATGCTACTTTGCCAATGCATGTTGTGATGAAGGAATCTTTGGAATAACTTCGAAACAGTATGAGATATGACTTCTGTGAGCAAAGAAACACATAGAGTGGACAATGTGTGAGTGATGAAACATGTGGGTGGTTACTAAGTTCCAGGATGAAATCAGTGATGATAGAAGCATGTTTTCATTCGTAAGATATCACTGAGGTATTACTTCTCAAGTGTGATACCCCTAAAATGAAACATGCAGGATGTTCTGTGATAGTGCAGTGTTGGTATGATGAAGATTTTGAGCTAAAAAGACATAGTTCTTCGATAAGAAGAGCATTTAAGTATTTTGTAACGAAATGTTTGTAAAAGTTTTTTAACTCTTTCTAATCCAAGTATGGATTAAGTAAAGGCTTAAAACACTTACAATAAAAATGTGAATGTAGAATTAAGTAGCTGACTCTAAAGTCACTTGATCTGACTCCCATCGAACATTTGGCGGATGGATTAGACAGCAAAATACGGAGGACCAGCAATCAGAAGAGGACACAATAAGGGGAGCTTCTATACAGCGGAATAATTCGCGATGTATGGATCATGTACTGATTAATAAAATACTCGATTTTCCCCTTAAAAATAAAATAAAATAAAAGTATACAAATATATATCAAATCCCTTATGAAATTTCCTTCCAAATGTGTTAATATGTCCATCTCTTAACTCATGAGGTTAATTCCTGATTAATCTTAAGCTATTAAGTATCAAATAACTGTTATATGCAAACCCTAACTTACATCAAACTCAAACATAGTTTGAATTAATCTGTATCTGCAATATTTTGTCTACTGGAAATCTAACAAGTGTAACCGGAGTGCAATGAATGTATGTTTCAAATTACTATGAATTTCACTTTACTTACTACCAAAGCCATTTGCTAGGGTCAAAACTAATATCATCCATCGATCTGAGTGACCAGGTTTGGTCTGTAAGAGGCAGAAATTCCGTGGCGTATTCGTCTGTCATAGGCGATCCCCGATCAGATTCGCAGATCATATATTTATCACGGGGACGAAACGCGTCTGGGATGTTTGTTCTCAGGGACAAATCAATGGGGCTGGCCAGCGGCGGTCGCTGTTTGATGTCGAGAAAGAGCTCGACCCGCTGGATCCAGCGATCTCGACGTCGTCGTCGCCGACGGCGGCGGCGGCATCCCACCGCGATAACGCCATTATGCGAATTCGCGATTTGCATATTTCAGAAAGCGCGCTGCACAGGAAAGCATAAACAACTCCCAGGCTCTCGCAACGAGAGCGCGCCCATGGCTTCCTCGTCAGAAGAGTTACACGCATGGAAGATTTACGGAGAGTCTACGCGTTTCCCTTTTCTTTTCCTTCTTTTTCCGCTCTATCCCTTTCTTTCGTGGAGAGAGGGAAGGGGCGGAGGGTGACTTTCGCACTTCGTATTCAGACATAAATGCATACGACTCCAAAACGTGAATTGACTGAATTGGGAGGATGATCCGTGATAGAAACAACGTTTGAAGGACGAACTGATTCAGGAATTCGCTGGGGGAGATTTCACGATACTGAGTGAATACTTTCATTTTGTAAAATGAAAGGTAATTGTGTCGTCTAGCGCCCAAATGGGAAAGGAAACATTTTGTTAAGGACACTAATTGCCTGTAAAGTCCATTTAGTATTGTTACTAAATCTGCTTTAAAATGGCAGTCGAAGATTTTAGTAGAGCGAATGAGAGTAAACCCTTAACGAGAACGAGACACTATTAGTGCAGGGGCCTTGAGAGGAACCACAGGCGCGTGGATGGCGTTTTTCGAGTACTTTAATGAGAACATGGCTCTTTATCGTGGGCGATATAAAACGTTCTCAGCGGCAGTTTCGCCGCGATAAGGTGGCGGACTGCGCGAAACAGGCACGCTTACATAAGTAATATAATTGATTCGTTACAAGCGCTCCTACACGACAGATAAGTTTATCTGCGACGCGCATCGACCAAACCGGTTAGATAACGAGCGGCGCTACATCATATAATAAGGTTTAATTATTCGGATAATGAGGCTCGCCGTCCTCCTCTAATGACAAATAACATTTGTATCAACTATAAGACACCCTGTGCAACATTGTGTCACGCGAGAACATGTTGGAAGTTCTGGGCGACGTGTGACACCGAGTTCCTGTGTCTACTCTGCTACTTTACTGATTTTTACGTATTTTATCTTTCTTCCCCCTTTTTTAAACTTTACTAGCATTCAAATATCGATTCTAAAAGCAGAAGTGGTAATACCTATGTGTTTCTCCTTAATTTTTCGCTGGTATTCAGTGAAACCAGTGTAACAGTAACTTAGTGTAATAAGGGATTACTAGATTGGGGATTACAGATTAAACGCAATATAATATCATTTAAAGACCATCAAATTAACTTATCACAACAACAAAATTAATAATATAGTATGTCATATTTGAAATAGTATTTGAACAATTTAATGTACTAAAGAATATTTTGTATATTATGTGCTATATTATACAATATCCACGAACGAGTCAATTTTATCTTGCAAAATATTATACGTGTAATCAATGCAAACGCAAATTGTCTTCTAAATATTGTAATTTGTTACTTAAAATATACCACCCTTGTACCATGGTGTTATTGTACCGGTGTTTGGGGTATAAATAATGTAAAATTCTTCACAATTTCACGCAATCTCCCGTAGAATCTCTAGTGTGTCTTCTTTCACTTTCACAAATATCACTTTCGTGTTAACACCTCAGAGGTCGAACGACTAATGGTGCGATAACGCGGCTAACGACCCCGCGTCCTTTTTGTTTTAAATGTTTCAAGCAGACGGGCGCTTGATTAGCTGTACGTTATGGAGTGGAGTAATCAGTCTCAGTGGGGTTCGCCGTAATATCTCTATACTTATCCACAAATTTTATGCAACCTTGCCACCCTTCTCCTGTTTTCTCTTCTAAAAATGTTGATCCAAATGTTCGACTCTCTCAGTTTCCCTAGCACTTGTACAATTTTGTTTAAAAAAATCATAAAATCTTCATATCTCCATAATCCTTGCCCGAACAAAGGGAAAATCCTCCAGTGGAGGCGCACATCAGATAATACCCAAATGAAAAACTGCTTTGAAGATCTTTAGCTGTCCCCTAACGAGTGACCATTTTAATAAACTCGTCACGCCCGGCTCGGCCAAAGGCTGGATTCCCCCTTTCCACCTCGGACTTCAATTTTCACGCGACACCGTAAACCATCGGCAGGAACGCCGGGAAGAATGGCCGAATCGCTGTGTAAGATCTCCGACGAAAAACAGCATCGTTTCGGCCCCGAAATTCCAGCGATCCGCAGGAAGAAAAGACGCAATGATGTACGCCGGCCGAGGGACACGCCGCGCCGCATTGAATCCACGTTTCTTCAACGGGGGATATTTACGTGTACCCTGATGGTCGAACTGCTGTCGAACAGTGGGTTTTACAGCGGCCAGCATGGTCGTATCGCGGTCATCATCGAGATCCACGATCCAGCGGTTGGTTACACTCAAGTAGATGGATGAAGGTGGCTCGAACAAGGTGGCGGCTGATGGGTGTAAATTCGTGATACGATCTCGTGTCCCTTTCCCAGCCGGATTTACCGACTGCTGCGCGTTTTCTGTGCAGCCAGTTTTACCCAGTTTTTAATTATCCCCGGTGCCAGAGACAAAGGCATCCGACATCGTCAGGCAGATAAATGTCGCTTCCCTAGCTCCTCCGTAAGAGGAGGATCTTGGAGGCTGACGGAACCGTTGGATGCTCGCTGGGATGTGACGTATCGGTCTTAAGGAAACGAGGAATCCTGGGAACGAGCCGACTGAATATGTAAATGACTTTTCGAATTATTTTCGGGAGGGTGGAACACTGGGAAACATGAATTGACGTGGTATATGCTTTGTTATATATGACGCGGGCTAACTTTATGGCGTCTTCGTTGAAAGCACGTAGGAATTTAAGGAAAACGATGTTATGGCGAACTTTTGATAGGGTTTGTATCTTGGAGGATGGTTTATTGGGACTGTGGGATATAGAATTCCCACTTGGGAAGATCACTTGGGCGAAAACTACAGTCTTGATGAAATTCCTTTATAACTATAACAACGGCAGACAGAACAGTGGAATGGACTCTCTCGATGCTGGTGGTGTCAGTCTTCATAGGATTTAACTGAAAAGCTATAAAACCAATCCCCCCATCTTATTATCATTTTAATTACTTCGTTTTGTGTCAGACCATTTCGCCAGATCCTTATCTCCGCGTCGGGACAAATTAGCACCCCGACTGTGTTCAGTAAAACCTGTTCGCTGGAATCTGCGAATTACCTTTTCTGCTGGAATTGATATAAAGGACACCGGACGCACGAAATGGCGAGAGTGTGCCTTTTACGCGACAATCTTACACCAAGTGCTGCATGTGCAAATGAATGTCTTCACGTTCAAAGGCTGTGTGGAAAATCGTTGACGTATTGCATACCGTGCATGTTAAACCAAACCAGCAGACGTATAACTTGCTTCGCAATGTGTGGTTGTACTTTCCCAATCCAAGTTTACAGTTTCGAGTTTTATCACTGAGAATTGTTATAATCTTCGAAGTGCTACATTTTCTTTCGTTTTCTTCTGTGATCTTCACCGCGAACAGTGGCTGAACATCCACACAGAATCTACGGATTGACTTTTTCGCTGCCTCGGGGCCAAAAGAGAGCGGAAGTGATGAATGGCGAGGGCAGGTCTTTTGAGTGCGGCGATCTTTTCGACCGAGAGGGGTACACGAAAGACACAAAGCGCCGCTATCCGCACCATCAGTGTCCGATACCAGGCTCAGGTGACACGCTTTCCAAAGAGGTACCTATGCTGGCTGTACCTTTATTAAAGCGGAGACAAGACGGCCCCTGTGACAGGGACCCGCCGATGACAGAAAATATTTACAACGTCATCTTTCCCAGACTGGGCGTTTTCCTGGGTCATCTTTGACGGCGCCAGGGACGATTCTCCACGGCTATTACTAGGGACGTTGTTTTTTCTGTCTTCCATTATGCCCACTCTTTTGTCTCTGTGTATTTCTTTTATAAACTTATAATTACCAAATCAGGCTAAATCAGGCTTAACCCAAAGAGGCTCATATGTTTGACCTGTAACTCATGTTTTTGCCAACAGATGCAAGATACGCAAGTCGAAACAGCATTATCGTAGGTACACGCGATTTAACTGATGGGGGTCTTGGGATCGTTTACCGCAGGGTTAGTTAGGATTATGCCGAAGAATGATTCTATGCGGTGCCAAATGGATCCCCATTCACCGGAAACTAGGAAAATCCTTTGAGGACACGTTAAGCCTATTGCGGCAATTCCTGTCGCAGACAGTGGTACTTTATTCGGGTGGAACACGTTTGAAAAGATTATACATCCATTATTGGTCGCACGAAATCCTATTTCCCGGGTGACTAAGTCTTCTATTGCCAAAACTTTGCGTGTAATTCAAACGTGAAGGTTCAAGTGCGTAAGTAGCAAACGTACGAATTACTTAGTATTCGCGACAGTTGTCATAATGCCGTCACCGAAGATGAATTGCAACGAAGAAGGTCTTGTTTCCGCGACAGTCGTTAATTACACTGTTCGCTCGTTAATTCCCGCTGTCGAATTGCGATAGTCGACACAGCCGATAAAGAAAAGTGGGAGAGGACAAACAACTTCTACGAGGAATAACTTCTCATTTCCTACTTACTGTCAATTATTTGGTTAGAGAGCCAATTAGCTCGGCTTCTTGCGAGACGCTTGATCAACAAATTGAAGAATGCCTCTCTCTCCTATTCTGCTTACAATTTAATTAATGTGAGTCTCGTCGTGTCATTGTTCTGGGTATTTGCATGAAATCTCGCTCGTAAATCGTACTTCGTTTGTTTAGACATGGAATGCCTGTATAGAGTTTCCCTTTGTGCAGACAAATACGTTTTCATCGAAGTAAATTAAAAAATTGAACATTCCTTTCACCACCTTCTAGTAGCCCCAGTATCGCGTAATTTTACTAGAAGAGTAAACTTTACCTCTCTAGAACCTGTTCTTCTAATTACCAGAACCGGAATCAAGTAAAATTCTTTCTTCCAATTTTCTTTCAACCATTGCACCCCAATATCTATCATCTACGGTATCACCATGCACATTGGTAAAAAAAACACGGTTTCCCAACGCCAAATTAACAGCATTTTCCTCGCCCCGGATGACGATAACTCACGGGTCCAGGCGGATTAATGTCTCCAGAACATGCCTCGAGCCGTGTCCCGTCGGTAAATTCAACCAGACGCGTCCAGCTTCGATCGATCTCCCCGATACGGAGCAGGATCATCCAGGTATTCGGGGCAGGCGACACGTGCGCTTGATAATGAACGCACGGGGCCAGGAAACGAAAACCGGTGCCCCGTTGGTGGAATCGGTTTGTCGTCCCTCATCGCCAAGTCCCGTTGTCAATCGTCGCCAGGGCGAAACGAATTTTCGATGGCGGAGGCAAAGCAGACCGGTGCTGGCCCCCCGCTGGGGTATCGGTTACGCTTAAACCGCGTTTAGGACCCTCGAAAGCCGGCTTTCCTGGGACCCGACAGAAGCCTTGTGCTGGGAGTGATGGACTTGAGAGACTTCCAGCCCCTCCGAGTACTTGGACGTGATTTATTTGTTCATGAGTAGGGCTGTAGGTTGGAAATAATTGGGAGCACATGATACGAGGTCTCGGTTTAACCCGCAATATGCAATCTTAAAGTTAGGGATGGCACCTTGTGACGTTAATGGTTGTTATACTTTTATGACAAGTGACAAGATTACTCTCCCTGGTAGGCGATTTATGTTAAATTTGTTAAGGATTATTGTACCTATAATGACATTGCTAAATGATTTTTACTTTCTCTCATACAAATATATGAATTGCTCGGAAAAAGAGAAGAAATGAATGCCCATCGCTATTTGCGTGGCCCTGTGGAAGGGCTGCAGGAGACGGTGGCGCCAAGGAGATCCGTATCTTGGCGCGGGGCACCGAGAGAGGGCCCACGGTCGTCCCCCACCAACGGCAGCCCTCGTCAAAGATAACATCTGATTCCGAATCGTCCGTTCGCTCGTGTAGGCTTCCATGTAGCCCGACTCGTTCTCTAGTGCCCGTACGAATGTCATCGTGTTCGCTTCTTACAAGCGGAACGGGGCCCGCTTTCGGCCCGTACCCCATCACCCTTTCACCCGCCCCTCTACCGCGTTTCTCCTTCGTCAGCGCCGAATTAACGACCGCAGCAGGCTACGGGGATGAGATCGAGATTAATTGCAAGCCACGAATCGAAAGAAAATCCGGATTGACTGAGTCTGTGTTCACCGATTCTCCCTGGCGCTGAACTAATTTATTAGTTAATTTGGATACACGTTTAGAGTTTAAAATGATAGAGTGTGGTGTTAAAAATCGAACAAGATAAGGGTGGGCTTCGTTTAGAGATTTTTATTTATGTCCCTTTATGGGATGGTCGATACAATTCCCAAACATCTAACGAGTGCTAAGAAAATGTACGAAAATTCATACCTAAATGGGTGATCAATCGCTGCAACCGGTCTGATGAAACTGGCATCGCGATTCGTAGACGTCAAACCGGCTCTGGATCCGAAGGACGCGCGACAGGTTCCCCGATCACTACTGTCCTCTCCGTTACGATTACCATATCATTTGTTGGACGCAGAAGTGTTTCCCCGGGGGCTGTGGAAGCGTCGTAAGCGCTCCCGACAAAAAGCGTGCGCCGCCCGAAAAAATCGAGCATTTGTATTCTGCGGAGATTTTTCAGCCGGCCGCCGGACAGTTTTCTCATTTCGTTTATGGCCGGCCGTAACATAACTCCGAGACCTACTACCGACCACCGCCGCTGTTCTGCAGACAGAAATTTCGACCAACGAACCGCGGGATGAGACAACTTTGCGTGGGCGGAATGGAGTAGCGTCCTGGGAACACTTTGCTTCGGCGAAGGACACTGTCGGTTTGCTTGTTAAAATCGTGGGTAATTGTTGTACTTGAGGCGATTAATTTTTGGAGAAGCTGGGTTGTACTAAAGCGGTATTAAGTATCTTAATCCAAATACATCAAACTCGAGGTAATTAGTATCGAAATTTACTTTACCGACGTCATACCATATATAGGGTAGCTCAGTGCCCAACTCAAAGGATTTGAAACATCGTCAAAGATGTTTGACGATCTACTCCCATACTCTCTTTTCGCTAATGGTAGGTCCCTTTTTCTTTCTTTGACGGCGCAAAAATGTTTGTCAGCCAAGGACCATTCCATTTTCGAAAACATGGCAGCCAGCCCCGAGCGGAGTGGCTCGATTCAAAGACAGGTTCACGCTAAATGGCGGTCAGACGAGGCATGTCGCGCGCCACGGGGTTCCTGGTCAAAGGCGCCGGCGATCCTGCTAACCCCTTCCATTTCCAACTACCCCTGTCACCCCTTTTGCATGGTATGGCATTCACTTTTGGGGGGCCCTGGTATGCGACCACGATATTCTAATGGCGTCAGCGGTTGCATTACGCGGCTGCTCGTCGCAAAACGGTGAGATAACTTGATTTTTATCGGCGATCCGTGCTGGCATTCGCAGAACGCGCCCTTAACCACCGACCAACCCTTTCCTCCCAGTCCACCCGGGATTCGCGTGCAAAAAGTAAAATACTTGTCGTGGCTGAGGTGTCATAGTGTACGTATTTGCGCAAGAATTGTAGGTGCATAGAGCAAGATTATTTCTTGTTATTATGTATCATTTCTTGTGGGTTTGGCGATGTAGAAGAAAGTTGGGGTGGAGGCATTTGTATTTATGAGGGCATAAGTAATCTTCTGAAGAATATGGGCAATTTTAAGGGAATATATGTTACTGGAACATGGTGGTTAATGAATTCAGAAAACGAAACCTGAGAAAAGGGTTTCTTTCAAGACAGGAGGAATTAATTCGAAGAGTAACCATCTATCACCCTAGCAATAGTGGAACACAATTTGGAACAGAAATTCTGTACTGCTCTGAAAATGTCCGAAGGTTTCCCAATAAAAGAAGGATATAATGTCTGCTTATTAAGAAAACAAAACCGACTAATTAAAATACCAATACAGGCCATCTACATTAAATAAAATGCAGAAGCCTCCCCTAATTACAACGCCGGATACCACAGAAAATCTACGGAGCATCCGTTAGCCAAGGGGCAGAAAAATGCTCGACCACAAATTCAGCATCGGTTTGGTGGTTTATCGAGGCAATTTACAAACTGGCTTCTGTTCCAGCAGCCGGATAGTTTCTTAAGCCCCAGAAATGATTAGACCTTGCTGGATGAGGCCCCGTTTACTGCGAGGCTGCTTCTGCGAACGACTTGTATTAGTACTTATGCTTCCACATCACCCTCCTCCGCATCGGATAACATGTGGTTAGCTGAAATCTCCTGAAAGCCCATTAACATAACGTCGATCCGCACCTGCTCTATGAAAAACGCGAAAGGTACGACCTAACAGCCCCTTGATCCTGCAACTTCTTTGCGCTGTCGCTGTATTCGACACTTTTTTCAAGTCTTCCGGTCCCCTGATCTTCTTCAGGGGTTTTACCATGCAAGGACATTGAGAATCATACTTCTTGTGTTATGTCGGCTGAATGATTGCCTATAATTCTCGTGATACCTTATTGAAAGTGTGGAATCACTAATGTACATATGTCAAAAGCTCTATAGACGAGATATCGATTTGAATTCTTCCACAGAGGAAGAAATAAATTACAGCTGCCATAATGAAGAGGCTTAATTAGCCGTAAATCCTTTGAAATTCTATTAACTGCTATCCGTATTAATAAATAGTAATACTCGCACGGTCGGTGAAATACACCTATGCTAATAAATTTTCTGAAATTAAAAGCTGACTAAATGGTCCATACCTCAATTAATATTCTATTATAGGACGCGAAGATCTCGCTTTCAAGGATTAGTGACACATTTATCATAATGGTTTCGTTTTCTTCAATTATAAGTGGTTTTGCGATATATCGTAATTCATTAACCTTCGGCTACTTGCATCGGGATCGAATTGTACCTAAGAGAAACCGCCAATATGAAATGAACCCATGCAGACAAACTGTAATACCTCACCTACGATTTGTCTTTCGTCATTTCCTTATGCACATACAACTGCAAGCTTTTACCCAAGAAGAACGCGAACAATAAAAGAGAAATTCACAGGGGGAGTGATAAAATCGCCTACGAACGTGCATCCACAATATTCATCCCACCCACCCACATATGAATCACGTCTGGCCACCAGTGGATACAGCAAGCTTACAATCTCTGTAACCAAGCATATTTCAAACAAATGCGTTAATTAAACGCCACCCTTTTGAATTGACCACCTGATGCAGCCACCCTTGCCACTCCCGCGCCTGTATCCCTCCACCCTCGCCCTCAAGGAGGACTAACGGCCACTATGAGGTACGAAAAACAGAACGCGACTACGACGAGCGGGACACAACCGGGAATCCAATAACCTCTCCTTTAACGATCCCAGGGTCTGGCCATTTACCAGCGAATCCCTTTTTTTTTTCAAGGGTAGAACCGATTTTATCTGAAATCGATGCTTTCGTCGCGCGAGCGCGCGCGCTTCGTCCACCCCGTGACCGTCCCTCACGCGGCGACGTCGGGTCCGCTTTTTCTCGGGGGCCGACATAAATATGGGAAGATTAATACGCGGCCCACAAATCCCAAACAGGCCGTAGTTTATTGTCTGATACATCTGCGGGCCACCGCAGGATGCGCGTAATAAAACGAGGAGGAGATCCGGGGGCCGCGATGCGTTGTCTCTCCTCCCCAGGACCCAACCGGATCGAATGTGTGACAGACTGCCGACAATATTGCGCATTCCTGGCCGTCTATGAATTTGCTAGAAATCCAGCGACCCCTCCCCCGCATGGTGGCTTCGTCTATTTGTCAGGGAATGTCCGTCACGGGGGCTCCTTCTGGTTATCGGCACCGTGACGAATCCCTGGCTGATCTGTCTCGTGTGGTTTTATCGCGGTATCCGTGCCATGGTTCTTGTTATCCAGCCCTCTCGGTTTTATTGGGACTGTCCGGGAGTTGGGGTTGCTCCGTATGATTAATTTTTCGACATTTGTAGTTCGGAGCGTGGGTCCTGCATTTGTGGATCTTGGAAATTGGTCGTTTAGATGGTTGCTGGAACGTTGATTGAATTCTGCTACGTGTTCTTTGCACTCTTTGCACATCAGTTCTGTAGGGTTCGATTTTACGATGGGTAGGGTCTAGCAGGCCCACTCCACCAGGTACCTCGATAGTTACTTGGATAACAATGAATCGCCCTATTAAGGAGATCCGTCAGACAAATGAACCTTTCGTTGCATTTTATCTAACGTGGCACCTGATGTAACAATCTTGTCTCTGCCCGGCTTGATTTTCGCTTCCCTCCTGAGGCAATCACAGCTTGAATACGAGCTGATTTACCGCTCAGTTTTACTCACCCACGTTGCGTCCGTTCTAATTGCAAGTCCGCGAGAAGAATATTTCCTGGTCCACACCCCTCGATCTTCCCACCTGCCATCAGCCCACGCGATGCTTCTGTGAGATATGATGTATGAGTTGCAGACAGGAGAACATCGATTTTACCATCAGTGTTCGTGGATCAACGTTTCAACCAAGGGCAAAAAGTAGCAAAGCTATCTATTTTCAGCATCAATCTTGAGTTACAAATTCTCATCAATAGCAATTCAGTAGCACTGTGTTAAACATCTCTAATGGGGACAGTCAAGATTCTAAGGCATTACCCACAGATTCCCCTGAAATCTCCAAATCCTCGTCTCTATACAGGGAAGAGAAGAATAAAAGCAGACTTGTAAATAGTCCTGCCTCCAATCGACACCCCAAACGAGGATGCTCCCAACGGCGAAGCTCACCGGTAGCTCGGGGGCTGTTGGATGGTCCCTCGTCTATCCCCAGTGTTGGATGTTTGCACAGGGCAAATCTGCCGCTGACCCGACGATTATCCTGTCGACACTGCTTCTTCACCCCCTGACACGCCTCTTCGTCCAAGCCGAGGAGGCATAGAAACCACGAGCCGCCGTTCGCGGGTTCCGCCATTGCGTCTCTCCCTTTGCACTCCTTTTGCGTTCCCTCTGTCTCTCCCTTTATTCCTTTGATTCCCCCTTTT
This sequence comes from Andrena hattorfiana, assembly GCA_944738655.2. NCBI lineage: Eukaryota > Metazoa > Arthropoda > Insecta > Hymenoptera > Andrenidae > Andrena > Andrena hattorfiana. The sequence continues at coordinate 2,279,486 of OX122895.1, forward strand.
TTGTTCACCGTCTCCCACCCTCGGGGCTCGTTCGCGCGCGTTAGTTAACCCGCCAGGGCCACCACCTTTTCCTCCTGGTTGCGTTAAAATCATTCGGGCGGCCGCGCGCGCACGGGGATAAAGGTGTGCAGGGCAGGCAGGAGCGTACACGCGAGCAGGTAATGTGTGGGTAAACGTGGCCTGCCGGGGGCGTGGCGGCTTCCTGGTGGTCCGTCACTGGCGTGGAGCCCGATTCCTGCGTAGGCTCCTCGTGAAAGCCCCTGGGGAACGGCTGCGCTCCTTGCTGGGTGGGTGTTGAGCAACGTCTCGAGGATCGCGTTGAAAATACACTAAAACATTGGGTTGCTCTGAGTACTATTTCGTAGGTTTCTTACTACGAAGCTAAAGTACCACATTCAGTATTGAAGAAAGTTGTTTATTAACTAATGTTCCCATCATCGTCCTTTGAAATTGTAACCACTTCAGGATGGTGACCACATAGTGTCCAAGAGTCTCTGTTGTTAGCCAGTGTTATGAACAAATCATTACAGGTTCAATAACGCTTAGTATTGGTTTATACTCCAGTTCCACTATAATCTATAGGAAGAGACTACAACTTAGATTCGATGTTTCGATAGTCTTTATCCGCTAACCAGTTCCAGCATTAGAGAACCGTTCCCTTTCGCCAACCCTTAATTACGCGAAATAAAAACCATCCCGGTGGCTCGTTTCGCGATCGCCATCGAGAAATTACCTTTTACGATTTCTGGGACATGCTCCTGGCTCGCGACGTCTCAGGAACACGCTGCTCACGTTGGAACTAGGATCTGCTTTGAAGCCACGTTTAAACGTCAAACACTGGGGGATTCTTGGGGAGACACTGGCGAGGTCTCAGCGTTCCAGCGTGGAACGGACAGGTGAATCGGAAAGTCGCGGGAAGACTCGAGGAAATGCCCGAAAGGACAGTTTAATGGACAGCATTACGGTCAATTAGGCATCTAGGCCTTATTCGCAGTTATTAATACCTTATCTGTGATCTACGGTCGGTGAGCAATCACGGTTGGACGCTATCGTGGAGATTGAGATCTTAGCTAGGCGACGTGATGTATCCTCTCGATACACGGAATGATTCTAGTTTCTGGCATTTGTAAGTTCGAGGAGCAGTAAGCTTCGTGGTGGCAATTATTGAAGGAATCGAGGTTTCCGCGATTTTATCTCCCTCGATCACGTATTTCGTTTCGCGAACATCGTGGATGTATCCTAAAAGTCTTCCACATCTCGAGGGACAGGTCGCTACTGTTTAGTGTTCTGCCTCATCTCTACATTTCCTCTAAATTTGGACATTGCTTTACTGCTTCCCTGAATCCACGAATCATCGCAATGCTTTAGCAATTAATATTGGGAACCAGTATAGGGATGAAACCCATATGCAACTCGGTGTTGTTTGCAACATTTCTTGGGCTTCTACTAATTCGCCACGGAGTGATTACGCCAATGAGCCGGCGTAAGTATCGTGTAACGAGCTCCGAGGTTTGTTCCTCGTCCTGAGTCCTAGTACGCTCATCTGATCAAGAATACTGGACCTCACATTGTGGAAAAAACGTCCACCTTGTTACATTGATGCTATTAGCGATGGGATCAAAGCGCCTTCGCTCCGAACACGTTAGTAGGGCCTTGATTGACTTAGTATTCGTAGGTAGTTGGCTATTTTTTGGAGATGTTAAGTCCTGAAATCACAACCGTCCTTATAACTACCATCGGGTGGGTAGTTGATAACGCGACATGCAATGACGAGCAATCAAAGCACCATAAGTGACGATCTTCGTGGCCGCATCGGTAAATGGCAATTCAACGTGATATTTATGCTACTCCTCCTTTTCTAAGGTAGCATTTCACGGCCCTTTCCGCGGAAATGAGATAATCGGAGTGTTGCTACGACCCAACGGCGATCGATTCTCGTAAAACACTTTCCGGAAGCGTTCGTGGAACGGCCATTGAAAAGCCTACCATTTTTTACAGCTGCTGTCCTGCGCTTAACTTGCGACGTTTATGGATCACTTAGTGGAAATAATTTCTGGGGAACTTGTTCACTTCCCATTGTCATAGATCTGTGTATCATAGAACTTGTTTTAGTCGCACAGTACTAGGCAATTCCTTGAGCCCTGAATTCCGTAAACGGTTTTCTGGGTCGGTGGGCCGCTTCCAGCAGACAGACTCGTCAGGGGCATAGAAAGAGAAAGGCCATATAGGGCGGTGTGCGGAGCGGAAGGCGCCGCGTTAATTTCACTTCGAAAAATCGTAAAATGCAAATGAACGATCGCCGGGACCAAGCCCGATTGGCAAATTGCGAGGGAAGGCAGCTCTGGCCGCGCGCGCGACGGCGCCCAAGGTGGTCGAGTAATTTCGCGTCCTCTGCCTCACCCCATGCCTCCTCCTGAACGGAGAAGACGAAGAAAAAAAGCCGGTAGAAAGAGAGAGGTCGAAAAACGAGGTGGCCAGGACCTGGGCCAGGGTTGAAGGGGACGGTGGACACGCCATTCAGTAGAGGAGTTTGGCTGCGGGACATAAAAATGTGTTGATTATATGTTGCCGCGAATCCTCGAGCCCATGGTGTCGTTAAGAAAACACACGACCTGCTGATCCACGGAGTCGTTAAACGGTGAGATGTTCGGGACTCTGCCATTAGCCGGATGATGCCGATGACTGTGCAGGATGACGATTATGAGAATAACGACGGTGGTAATGACGCTGGAGGGGTTTCGTTTAACAGATGCTTTGTTGCTGGAGCTGGAATCAGGTCTGTTAGGCGTGTACTGTAGGTGGAGGAGGTGTTGGACAAAGGGGACACCTTGTCCAGGATTGCTTGCATTGAAGAACTGTTAGAACTTTCGACTGAAACATTAGAAAGGAGCAACACACTTTGGGGAAATAATACTAACTTCAGTTGCCACGCAGCTTCTGGAAGTAACGGTCTCAAAGCCTGCTCGTGACAGTGAAGCTCCAGGTTCCCGTGACAGATTGCAATTAGCTCCGACGCATCAGCCGTCCAAACAAATTAATAAGCCCACAAGAGAAAGGAACGAAGCATCGAACGGAGCGGTACCGACAAAAGGGGGGCTCATAAATCGGGCCGCATCGTGATGTTCAGCCGTTAATCGGTCGCCCGGCCCAATGAAACTAATGAATCGCGAGGGGCCCGCGCCTGCCGCGATCGCGGTGGCCCCTGGGGCCCGGATGTAGCCCCCCGCGGCACGTCCGTCCGTTGTCTGTCTGTGTGGCGGAAGATTCCAAATAAATAAAAGGCAATAAGTGCGGGGCCCCGCGCGAAACCCGTCATTACGCGAGGCGGGCCCACCTTGTTAGCCTGGTGGGCCCCGCTGACCATATTCAGCCGCTCATTCAGCACCCCTCTCGTAGGAGTGCTGGCGCCTGCGCCGTTAAAATTGCTCGAAATTCGGGGAATTTCTGCCTCCAACGTATCCGCAATCGTTGGCTCCGTTCATCTCTCAGAGGCCTTCTTCTCCCTCACCCGTCTTCCTCGTGGAAGTGCACGTTACGAGGTTGTGTTTTCAGGACTTCTTTTTTTCCAGGGCGATATTCATTGATAATTCTTCTACGGTATTGTGCCTGTGAATGGAATCGTTTCAGGTTAGAATCCTGGTTGGATGCGTCTTTGAAGTGTAAGTATTTTACTCTGAAATAATTGGCAATTATAATACTTTCCTCGTGAATGTGGACGCGCCAGTCCAATTTCCACCCTGAAGAACCATTTCTATAAGCCATTCACTTTGTCAAAACGTGACAATAACAGCGAGCCAAAACGTGTATCCAGTCCGATTAACCGATTTACCCAATTTACGGGGATCGAGTCGTGTTTCTGCATGCAAATCGGCTCCCGACTATCGTGCCAACTCGCGTCCCCCACCGGCGTCGATTCGAAAGCGGCCGTAAGAATGGCCGCGACAAATCGAAGAGCTGGCATCGCGGGGCTCGTTTCCCCTTGCAATCCTGGCTTCTAGAACAGAGCAGAATGAAATTTACGTTTGGTTTGTGGTAGTACTATTTCGAAGACTCATTGATAGTCCTACTTTGCGCTTCCGCTACATTTGTCCGACTGTACAGCGAATACTCTGATAAATCCAGAGGGCCAGATACGTCACCCACCACTGTCCCACGAATTTGGAGTAGATTTCCACCTGGAGAGCTGTTGTACTCCACATTTTTGACTCATTTTTCTATGTAGAATCACCTCTCAACTGAACCGTCATAGAAATGCGTTCATTCTATGTGCTTTAGCAAGAGTATTGGGCGTTCAATGTTCCGTCCACTGATAGTACTCATTACATAGCCAATAGAAGACGATCTTCTTGGGCGAACTGCTCCTGGACAGGGAAGGAAGATGCTAGGCGCTTTGCTCGAGCGACGGGGAAGTAGCGTAGGAGTCTTGCGCCAGCATTGGTAATGGCTAATAGCTTGTAATTGGACAAAGCAGCCGCAAATTGGACCACCGACTAAGGGGTCACAGGGTCGCCGGACGCTAATCGTCATCCTCGTTATTTGCATCTGCCGATACGCGTGCACGTATGCGCGCGTCCTGTGCGTGATGTAACGTCGAGGACCGCTGCCGGGGCCAGAAATAGAGATGACCGGAGAGTGTCTATTCGAGGAGCAACTGCGACGAATCGGCTTCGCGATGCCTCGAGTTTCGATGCAGATGTCATCAAGATCCTTTGAAATTGCACTCCTGGTACTAAAGTTGATCTAACAGTCATCAAACAGGATGGGCTAGGATATCTTTGGGATTGCTTTTCTATTCGTGTTCACCATAGGCTCGGCACAAGTTCGCTTCTGTAAAGGAGAAAATTGATATACATATAAATCACCATTCAACGTTAATGAGAATCAAGCGTGAATGAAGTATTGGGAATGCATTTTGTTCAGTACTGTCTCGTGCAAGCAGATACGGCTGATTGCTCTGGATCACCGTGACGATCAAGATGTCCGCACAAGTGGACCTGGCCACTGCGGTTCCAATTGATCGCGAAGCACTTGCGATGTCAGAATGGACGCGTCATTTATTAATTAAACGATATTATCGATAGGCATTCGGATACCAAATTACTCCAGCTACAGTCGAACGTGACATTCTACCGATAAGACCGTAGCTGCTTCCTTTATCGCTTTGTAATGGTGCTCTGACATTGGATGGGGGCCATTAGGACCAACCATCGTGGTTATTTGCAAATCAAAATTAAATGTTATAAGTCTACCATGAAATAATAGATGTTGGAGTTATGGAGATTTAGAAGGAACAACTGCAGACATTGCTGCAACCTTTTCGAATCTAGACACGCGACTTCCTACTCGGATTTTCTGCAGCTACTCGTTTGCCCAGCGAGATGCTACATCGAGATCATCGTCGGGGTTCTAATTACGGTAATGAGGCAGGCTAGAAGGTAGTGATGGCTGCAAGGCGACCCTGCATGAATTTTCTTCAGTGTAAAACCTGCCATAATTACATTGCTCATGCTCGCACTTGTTGGTTCTTTGTGGAAATAGAGCTTACAGGAAAAAGACAGACTTGTATACCTCTCTGTCTTGCATTTATATAGGTACACTGTTGATTCTTGCACTGAACTCGCTCGAAACGGTAGCTATCACTAGCTCTAGACTCCTGAAGTCGTGTCGGCCTGGCTTGGCCTAGCACTTTGAGCTTGCCTCGGAAGCCGCCCTCGATCTGATAAGGCAAAACGTCACCCTTCTTTCTCCATCCCTCCTTGGGAACGTTTCATCCTGGTCCAGCGAGTCATCGAGTTACAAGCGCGTCACGACGCAGCCTCTTTGCGTCGTCGTCGACGCCGTCATCGAGATCGCCTCGGAAGATACGATGATCTATGTTGCGCGGCTTGCTCCACGCTTTTGCCAACGGACATAGCACCGAAGCCGTGTCTGATTACAGATGGCAAGTGTTTTTCGCAGGAGAACTCTTGGTAATGCCACGCAGAGGATTTTTCGAAAGAAACGGAATCCTAAGTAGTCAGACATGCTTGCTGACTACTTCAAGTGTGACAGATTCGGCGTACACTTTATCCATCAGCTAGGAAACTTTCCACCAATGCATCGCCACGAAGAGACTCGCTCTTCGTTCTCCTCCTCCTCCTTTCTCCTCCCACTTTCCACGATGTTCACAAGGTGTCGTCACTCCACGGAGCCTTTCGCCGTGGATCGATGGTAAAATAGATTAGTGCGGTTATGTAACTGGCCGAGGCTTCACGATGCAACCGGTTGAGAGGTATTAGGTCAAGCAAGTAATCTCTTAGCGGTCACGGCAGCAAGACCCCCTTGCCTGCCTAATAGATATATATCCCGATTGGTTTCCGTCCTTTCGATTGCCCCCCTCGTCCTTGGAGGTTTCGCTCGACGGCCCATTTTCGATATTAACACTAATCTCGAGCGAGTGTCGTTGTCCTCGTCGGTTTCCTCGACGCGAGGACCTTTTGTGCGAGTTGGAAAGTTGCTGCGACAGTTTCCACTCACAGAGGGATACCATGGCTGGCGTGGAGGGTAGAGTATAAATGGCGGATATTGACGGTACCTTTGAATGCTGAGTTAGGTTCGGAGTGTCACTTAATAGGGAAGATTTAGATAAAGACTCTTCGCAGTACTACAACACATTGCTTACTCTGGTTCTGTTATACCTTCCAAGATGAACATCTAAAAAGTAGCCTAATTGGTGGTGGGCGTTTTTCGCTATCAGTTGCAATGCTCTAATGATAGCTTGAATTCTCAAGGAATCGGACATTCTAATATTAACTGACTCACATGACCATCATTGAGTCACGAACACGTATGAGCTACATGTTTTATAGGCTAATAAAAACCAATACACTGCCTGTCATCGAACACAACCAAGACAGCAGAGTAGGACCAGCTCTTCTAGACTCTATGGGCATCCAAATAGTCTCGTCATCGTATTTGACCGAAGATCGAGTCAGCCGGTGGCCATAATGCAATCAGTCCCATGCCCATCACGAATCAGCGTGCCGCAGACCCGCGGCCGGACGATGCGGCTTGCGTAGGAACGACGTGATCCTTTGATCCTGCGCCGGCAGCTACGTGCGTCCACGGACCACTATTAAGCGCGCTCGTTTTCGGCTATACACGCAGCGAATTTCGGTGAAAGGTCGCTGGCGTAGGAGCGCTGCGGGAATACGAGACACACGGGAGGGACGAGGCCCGATCGACGAAGGGGACCAGGTGACGAGAGAACTAGCTCGATGCAATATGTGACGCGATCGTGACTATCATTTTAACGCGGGCCTAGCGTTGATGACGAAACGGACACGATGAATCTCGCCTTGTTTTAATGCGATAGCTGACGTCGATACCGATAGTAAACAATCTCGGTGACGCTTGTTGAATACCTTAAAGTCCTGGAAAACGGTGGTTGGATGAGGCCTCTTGTTCTAGGCGTGCGGTGATCCTTTCGACACACCAGACAATCGTGTAGGACCGTGCGTGGGCTATAATCGATGACTGATTGTTGAGTCCAGGTGTCCATACTAAGAGGATAGATGTCGCTTGCTGAACTTATCGGGATTCATGGGGCATAGTTGTTGTTTGATGGTTTACACCAGATATCTGTATCACGAGGAATGTTATACTGGCAGACTAGGTGTCCGCGTCCATTAGGTGGGTTTATTTGACGATTATTGTTCCGATGTGGAGAGTGCAACCGCTCAGGGGATAGTGGGGATTAGATTTCTCTATCATAGACGAGGCTGCATCATTGGGATTTGCATAGTTCTATTGGGCGTATTAGTCTGATGACGTTTCGCCTACTGGAACCATGATGCACATGTAAATAATTCATGAAAATCACGCGATCGAGTGACAAAACGAGCCGAATGTATCGATAACTGCCGAAACGCGTCGTTCTGCTCTAGCTTCTCACGAGGCGCGCACGCACGTATCACGAAAACAAGACTGATTTATGGGTACGACGGATCAGGAACGAACAGGAGAAGAAAAACCGATGGACAGCATCAGGAATTGCGAGTTTCTTATAGCGCGCGGCGTGCACCTGCGAAACGCAGGAATTTTGCACGAAATTGGAAAGCCGCTCGAAAAAGTCGATTCTCGGCTAAAGAACACGTTGCGTGAGAAATTACCAGGCGGTGAAAGTTTCTACAAAATTGAGAAGCCACTTATGTATATTCAAGAACGAATCAGCAAGGAATTTGGGGAGAATTGCACATATTGTAACCAGCTGTCATTAAAGTCTGAATGCGAATTGGTTGAGTCGCATTCCCCTCTAATCCCAAACCATGGAAACTCTAAAGGGATGAAGATGAAGTGGTTACACATCGGAATAACCGAAGAGAAGCGTCTAGAGTTGCGAAACCAGAGCGGTATCTCATCATACTTCGTCCGGACAAAGATATACCCACCACCCAGTCACAAAAAGTGCACTACTACCGCTCTGGATGCTACGAAACGCTACTGAACCCATCCACCGACTAATTACAACAACCGCACTCCGTAATCAACGCGCCGTCGTCATGTGTGGTCCTCGACGATACCATCACCGTTCCCCGTGAACGGTATCATAACTATTCATGAAGGATGATCGACGGGGTGGCTGATCGAAGGGGGTTGCAGGTGAAGAAAGGCCCCACGGCCCCATAGACGACGGTTTCGCGTTTGTACTCGAGCCGCACATCCGGCGGCCGGAGATCCTTGCGGATCCGCCAGGACAATGCGGCTCTTTTTACTCATTTTTTACTCCTGCTTCCCTCGGTTACCGGCGCCCGTCCCCTGCCTGCACACCCCCTTCCCTCCTTTCGCGTCCGGGTCGTTGCTAGGTTTCGCGATCAACCAAAGTCCATAAGGACGCGAGCAACAGGACCCTAGAGAATAAACAGAAGTATGATTTAACATGAAAGGATGCCGCCGACCAGCAGGACTTGTCCCCCGGCGTACTCAAATTTGGATTTATGCAGGACCAGGCTCGTGCTCGTTTGCCGCGCATGCAAATCGGCCCAAGTGTGCCGCCACCGTCGCCGTTCTTGTACTGCAGAAACTATCGGTATTACACAACACAACGATCTTCGATTCAGATTCTGGTCCTCTGCTGGAGACTGTCTGTGACTCCTGATGCTCATCTCAACTCTGAAATCAAGAAGATGCTGCTTTGTTCTTCTTTCTTATCAAACATCTTCAATATTTTATAAATCGTTCCACCAACACGGCGCGTACCTGGGATCGAACGTATTCACAGCATCCCCTATCTCAAACTTCTAATCATAGAGCACATCTTCTCAACTCGAGTAGGAAGCTATCACGAAAACAGGACGACCCAGGGCTACACTCGTTCGCGTTATTGGTAGTACATATTTGTTCGAATCAGCAGGATAGTTTACCCGCGGGCCATATTCTTTCGTCTTCGAGTGCCACGTGACCGTGGTACCGATTCCAGTCTGTACCCCCGTGGGAGCGATGGGTTAAGTGTTTGCCGTGGTCAGGATCGCTGGGTAGGTGAGCTGGGCGGGCGAGGATTGGCCGGTTCAACGGCGCAAAATTAGGTTCGTTAGCTGATTGAGTTAGCCAGCTCGCGGTCAGCACTGATTAGAACAAACTGACCGGCCTACGCCGCTTGATTGCGAAACTGGGGACAGAGATGGGTGGAAGGATCACCGATGAAGGGGATTCGCATGGTGTACGCGGTGGAACGGGTTCGTGACTTGCTGTCCAGGACTTCGTTTTCATGTTTGCTTGCTCCACTAGCCAATCTGTTTGGTTCTTTAAGTGGCTTTGCTGAAAATCCTTAGGATTTTCGATATCTCTAAGGCTCTACCTCTTTCGGCTACTGCTAAACTTGGGATTAGGAGGATGAGGATTATGCTTGAAATTCGTTGAGGTGGTTGTGATTCTCTTGAATATTCTGAGGATTTCACTGGGCTGTTGCTTGACGGTACCTATTAATTTAGAGTTGGGATCAGGCTACGACAGTAATAGAAAGTTACATACAAATTTCGTAATCGAATAAATTTATATTTGTCTCCACTATTTTATTCGGCCGCAATTACCAAGGTTCACCAATCTTGATTTGCCTCTCATGGCAGACCATGAAAGGGTTCCATACGATATTCATGCGCAACCAGACTCGCAGAGACCATCGAACGAAAGCGTCTTCGATGGTAAGACTTGACTAATTGGCAATACTTGACCATTGAATGGCCATAAACGAGCAAGTCGACCGGCCTAAGGGAATTAAGCGCAAAGACGCGCGGCGCTTTATCAGAGAGTCCTCCAACGTTTCCAGGATCTGTTTCGATAGGGAACGCTGGCACGGGAGGCGGAAAGGCCTGATGGATTTATGATCGGCATTGATATTGAGCCTTTGACGACTCGTGTGGTGTACGTGAAATGCCTGTTATTCTTGTTACGCGAGGAAATGCAGAGAGTTTGGGGGTTGAGTCTGCATTTCCGTGAATCGCTTTACCCGGGTGCTTTGATAGGGATTTTGATATTCTACGGCTACTTCCGGAGATTGAGTTCAAGTTTTGCGCGATTTGATTCCAAAAGTGGTACAGGGTTGCAGTATTTCCCATATTTTGATCCTCTGCGCATGTCGTCTTAACTCTCATGTAGAAAAACTTGCAAATGGACAGAAATCTGACTCCAATTAAGGCAAGGTGTCCGCTATCGCCATTGAGTTATGAATAAAATACAATTCTACTACCATTGCCTGTACTAGAAAGGCAGAAATCAAGAGCAGAGGAGATGCTCGGCTGCTCCACCGTGTTCCAGGGTAGCATGGGTACCCATAGTACTAGTAATTGGTAATGCTTGCTCCCCGATTGACCATAAACGATCATGTGTGCCAGAAAGGCAGCTGGAATTAAGCGTAAAGACGCGCAGCCCTTCGCTGGTAGAGGACTCCATCGGTATCACAAAGATTCATTGCACGTTTCGACGGCCTGATTCGCAGGAGGTTTCGAAAGAAACATTATGAATCGTTGGGCTGGACAAAAGTAATTCGATGGATTTATAGTCAGGACTTATTAGGAAAATGCGACGCGGTCAAGTGGAGATCGTTTAATCAGCTACCGGCGAAAATAATGGCCGATGCCGATCGTCGTATGGAACCATCTTGAATGCCTCGTTTTTATTTCGAGGAAATTGTTTGTGGCGAACGAGGTTGTACAGTTGCACTTAATTTTTTAAGTCTCCTACTTAGTTTAGTGTAATCTTTCTTTGCGTGCCCAAATAAAATGAAAGCTGCACAAACTTACGCAGTACACAAAACTGGAACAGTTAACGTGCCCTTAACACATTTAGAGAAAGGATCGCCTGTTCCGCAATGCAAAACACTAGTCCCTTATCGATAAGCGCCACTCGTCGTAGGATTTTTCAATTTGCAATTGAAATTAGAAAAAAAAGTAAACGCATATATTTCCACGACTGACTGGTCTCTCCGCCAGAAGATCACGATTGCTTTCGGTGTGGGGGCGGAGAGTCGATAATGAATTCGATGGCAGACCTTTGGAGTCGTCGGCCATGTTTTTTCATCCCTTCGACTTAGGGGATGCAAGCCTCGAGTGCATCACTCCTCGGCGAACCTCTCAGGACTTGCCTCGTCTCCTAACGAAGGGGGTTGTTCTCCATCCTCCCTCGCTCCTCGGCCGTCCCATGACTCTAGCTTTTTTCGCGGAACCCTCCCGGCCGCAGGAGTGCAATCCTCCTCTTGCAACCCCTTTTTTCTTTGTGATTTTGGCATGGCCAAGCGAAACTCTTGCCGCTGATAGTTCTTTTTACTCTCCTTTAATTAGCACGCGATCGGCACCCTTTCATGTCTGCGATGTCCCAGACAGGTAGCTAGTTTCTGCTGTGGAGGGTGTTTCTAAGTCGATGGCTGCAACTCTGCATACTACGATAGTTAAAATGTGATTACTCAAGTGCATAGCTTGTGTTGCTGTTGAGATGCTGTGAAATTCTAGCAAGTAATGTGCAGAATAAAGTTTCTTTTTTGAACAAAAGGTTCTGTGTATTCACGGTATTAACGACCAAAAACATCCTGGTCGCGGTTGATATCCACAAATGCAGGTGTCTGCGGAAAAACTGTCACCTCAGTTAGATCGAAACAGAGGTGCTTCAGGCGTTATATGATATGTTACTAGAAACAAAATCCCGTCCGAAAAAAGGTCTTTTGAAGCCTAATCTCGAGGTTCAAGTGAAGAACCCCTGGTCAGTGGCAAGAATTATAAAATTCTTGTGTTTCGCGGGCCCCCTTTTCGCGGGACAAGGAAGGACGGCGTTCGTACGTGTCCCGCGATCTGTGGAATCCTTTTTGTTAACAAGAAGAAGATAGGACTGTATTCGCGGGAACGTATCCCCGCGTTTGTTTGAATTCAGAGCACACCTCGTTGAAATACGTTAGAAAAAAAAAGATTCCCACACTTTGGAAGCATACGTGCTCCATTCAAGAGTTTTGCGTGCTCTGAGTCACTATAGTATCATTTTACGTATCTCCGGTTTCGTGTCTACTCGCTATGTCTCTGAAGAATTTAAAGGCATCTTAATAGAAAATCATTTTCATTACCTTTTCTTACATGATTCAGGAGTTAGCCTTCTTGAGGGCACTTTGCCTTGTAATAGGGACAAGACTTTAGACGCGTTGACTTCAAAGAACATTAATTTGAGTCTTTAATCGAAGTTCACACCGTAGGATAAGCCCGTCCTCTACCAGATGTATACAGTTATAGGGTAACCTAAATATGGATACCTGTATCCCAAAAGCTATCAAGTTCTAATGACACCAAATACTCCCTTATCCGAATCGAAGCTTAGTCAAAGAGCTAAGTCCCGACACCAGGTCGTCACGTCCGACATAGATGTTTTGGAGAACGCCTCCGGCTGCGGAATTGGTAAGAACCGAGGATTCGCATTTCTGTCAAACGATTTGGCCCCGCGGCACGTATCGAGATACGCATCTTATGGGAACGTTTCAGCCGGGGTCGCGCTTAGGGAAAAAAGGCCAGAGCAAGGTGGCCGCGAGCCGCCAAAAGTGGAAGAGGGGCGACGAGGCAAACGTCGCGGAGAAGCAACGGGCGAAGGAAGAGAAAGGAGGAACGGAGAGATGAGGCAGTGAAGGGAGGGTGAGGGGGGCGTATTACGAGCGGCATGGTCGACGTAATATTCATCCCAGGTCCTGGTCGAGGTCAGCAGGGCCATCAGTGGACTGGAGATGAATGAAAACTAGGCCCACAACACGCCACGAGAGGGAATAGTGGCAGAAGAGGAGGTGAATGGGGCCCCATGGCGGAGGGTAATGGGGACCGGCGGTCGTAAACGGCTGCGTAAGGTCCCGCGGAAAGGGAAGGAGAGAACGATGCGGCTAATTCAGCGACAATGAAGGTAGTTGGTCAATGGTAGCGAGTCAAGGGTACCGAAGGGGTACCGGTCGGGGCCGCGTTCTTTTGGATGCTATTAGATCATCCGGTAGTCGACGGTAAAAAAGAAGTGCTCCTAGGTCAGGAATACACAAGCGACTGATAATCTATCAGAGTAGTTTGCGCGAAAAGGCAAAACTATGTTAAGACGGATTCAATATCTGTTGGCTTGTGGCCGAAATCCTATCACACGAGGATTAAGATCTACTCCTCCTGATCGGCTAGACTGTCCTCTATCAATAATCCCGAAAGTGAAATTATTCATCGAAAGCCGCCCGGGCCGCATTTTCGGAATGCATTTCGCCGGGCTATGTAAATTTGCTTCCCGGGATTCTTTTTGACTCGTTCGTCCACACGCGATTCCCTCGTGGAATTCCGGGAATAAAATATTATTCCCCGGATCCATGGCACACCTGCCGTACGTGATCCGCCTGTCTAACGTTCAAATCCACGGGAAAAAGCCGCCGACTCCCGAGAATGGAGCCGATTGAAAGAAAAACGCGGCGTATTATTGGGAAGGTATTAGCATAGCGATGAGACCTACGGTGCGACTTTTAGATGATATCAAGTTATTTGGGTCGATGATTTAAAAAACTGGAAGTTCTCCACTTATCAATCCCCAAAGTACACTGTATAACACAACAGTTGTAGAAAATGGAAGGCAAGAAAAGGGAAACAAGAAAATTCACAATTTCAAAAATTCCCTCCTACCTCAACTATGGATTAGAATCCGTATAAAAGGGGCTGTTTCACCAAAATCGAAGCAGCGAAGGGGGAAGTAGATGAAGACGAAGCTGGGGAAGTCGAACGGCGAACTGGAAGAAACAAGACGGCGAACAGTTCTGGAGCCCCCGGGGGCGGGGGGCGAGAGTATAAACAAGAGACGGTCCCCGGCCACCCAGCTAGTCGGTTCCTCTCGCCCTTCGCCATTCTTTGGCCCGTCTCGTTCGTCCTCTTTCTCCTCGTCGCGGGCCCCGTTGCTCCTCTTTGCTCGATATTCAAACTAATAAATTAGGAGGCCCTCCGCAGCCGGGGCCGCGTATGAATCATCTAAAACAATGGAATGCAGACTAAGATGGCGCCTCCGACTGCCTCGGTCCCCGGGCTATTCCCCCCCCCCCTTTCTACACGCGGATTATACGAAACGCCGATGCAGACGCTCACTGACAGCCCGACGACAGACAGTCCGTCCCTACTTGGGTATCGGGGGGTCCTTTTGTCTCTGCTGCGTCAGGGGTTCTCATCCTCGCCCTTGCGTCCAACCCCCGCCGCTCGTAAATCATTCGACAGACGATCCAGCAATCCCTAGGTTGCCGCGCACCTCTTTCCTTGGTTTTGGGCCAGGTTCCATGCCTCTCTTTCTCCTGTCTCCATCTAGTTGCAAATGGCTCTCTAGTTTTAACGATCCCGGTGAGAATCCTTGGCCAGACTTCTGGGTGTTCCCTGCGAAATGGAAATTAAGCGATTTCGCGTGCGGATCACTCCCCATGCCCGACGGGGGGTCTTGTTAGCAAGATGACGAGAAAATCGGTGGGCCTAGCGAGTCAGGCAGTTGGTGGTGGTGGGTGTTAGTGGAATTGGGGTACCGATTGGTGAAAAATATTTTGTGAGAAGTCTGATTTAGGAAATTCCGTATGATTTTGTATCATGACTTTTAAAAACGCTGGAATCGATACTCTAGGTGGCGCTATTGGTTTAACGCCATATTTGACATTAATATACTATGTACTCGTAAATATAGTCTGCTCTTACAGACTATCAGATCTCGTTATTCTAAAATTCTCTAAGAGTAAGCATCTCCAATTTACCATGTATATCCCCCAACCCTATTTCTCCCCCCCTCCCCAAAAGAAAGGTACTTATGGGAAACGTACACTGCTCCACTAGCAGTAGTAAATAACTCCAGAAAACAACGGATCGCTCCTTCTCTGTTCACGAAAACGCGTCCACGCGACATAATACAGCTGTTAACGCAAAAGGCACTCATTGTTGCCTCCCACGAACGACGGTAACAATATAATGCCCTATTTTGACAGCGAGATGGTCGGATCGTCAACACAGAAGCATACCTTCATTGTTACCGGGTACAGAAAGGCCGCGTGCGCGCGCGGGTAGCGCAGTAAAAGCGAGGAAAAATAAATCATCCCCTTGGCGTTGGCGGCGGAGGTGCGCGCAATCATCCCCCAGCGGGCCGTGTTGTCCAACAATGACCATTGTCCGACCGATACGCGTCTACTCGAAATGATCTCCGGTCACAAGTCATTACCTTTTCATTTTAAAGCACCCCACATCCCCTTCAGCTGCCACCCGGGCCTTATCCTGCTGCTGGGGTCACAGCATTTCGGGGGTATGCTCGAGGATCGTCTGTTTAGAGCTGATTGTAGCCATTTGAGCATGATGAAGTCTGGCGAGGTGAAGAATCTAACTATTATTCTTGCTACGCGATAGCCGTAATCAAATTCAAATCTTTCCCCGCTGGTCAACTAGAAACACAACCACGCCAACAACAGTAACAATTAAACCGTAAATTTTTCACCGGCGGTAGAGGTCTCGCGTTAATTAACGTGCCGCGGTAAAGCCACCGCGCCCGTGTTAATTACCGCCGGGTAATTATTTACAAATATTCCTTGCTACGAGGCCCAGCGAACGGGATATCGTAATTAACTGTGTTCGTTTTGCAAAGAGACTGACACGTTCGACGTCGAAGGGAACCCGATACATTATTCCACCCTTGTCAGCTTGTGTTTCCTTCCATTTCTATTTTCATTTAACGCGGCAACGTAAATTGCAACAATGGGCAAAAGTATTTTCACGTTTCCCTCGAATGAAATCACACCGGGTAAACGGACGATAAACAATTTCGAGAGGGAACGCGTGTTTCCGGGACGATTAACGGGTGTTCCGGGCAAGCGGTGTTTTGTAAACGCCGCGGAAACTCTGTACGCGTCCGTTGGTATCACTGGAGGGGTGAACACCGGGGTGGAAAAAGCGGCTGTGGTCGAAAAATTTGAATCATAATGGCTGACGCGATATTGTATTGTTCTCCATCTGGAGGTCAAGGGGAATCGTTTTTTCAGCTGGCCTGCCTTTCGTTACTCCTACCCTCTGCCCTGTTTACTATATACGCATCACCATAAAAAAATAGTAATATCATCTTGCTCTCCTGAATTTAAAGTGTCAATAAAGGAACATTGATATGCTGTACATTTTCTATGAAACCATATCAATTAACTGTACTTCAACTATTCAGAAGAATGTTAGCTTCATAAGGAGAGGAACAGAGTTTAGAAGAATAGAAATTTCTCGCAGAGGAGCAACCTGGGTGTACCTTGGACAGTTCCACGGTACGAAGAGGAAGGAAACAGTGTGCCCCATAGAAATTACGCGGGGTTGCTTGACCGTAAACTGCGGTCGATCCAACGGCCTTCGCCGTTGCCCAGAGCACAGTGACCAATTTCACTCTGAAACCACTATCATCGCAGTTTCACCGAACCGTGTCGAATAGTCGCTTCTTTTGCCGCGCGGATGTCGTGAAAATAACTATGCGTGGCCTATACGAGAGCGACTCGATGGTGTGTCGCTGGTTGCCATCCCATTGCCGGCTACTCACCGTGAATTTCTGACTGTTCTATTCTTAATGAACACTCTCCTTTTCTTTCTCTTCCTGCCTCCTAACCCGTATGTGGGCTCCTTGTGCTTAGACGCTCTTCTTGTTACTTTTCCTCCCATGTATTTCTTATGAGGTGATGGGTTCCTCTGTGGCGCTACCTACAATTCGAAAATGATCAGTTAGAGGAAAATTCGTGTGTGATGTTTGTCGCCCAATCAAGCACAGATTATTTACAGTGAAAGCGAAGTCTCTCTTTACCTACTCTCAATACATGTCGCCGACAATTGTGTCGCGCTAGGAACACCGTTGAATCGTTTACCAGCGGAAAACCGGAAATAGGGGCGTGGCGGCCACGATACCGTGTCTACAAATGACATTATAATGGCTGGGAGGATTTTTTCGTGGTCGCTTCGACCCGTCTGTCCGCAGTAATCTTCAACTTCAAACGTGGGTGTAACGAAGTTGTTTATTGGATTGTCGCTACATCCTGTTAATGGTACTTCAGATTGCCTAGGCTCGATGAATTTTGAGTGAACGAGTGTGCATGCAAACTTTTCTGGCACTTCTTGGTCACTTCATTATATCCTTGTGACGAGCAGTCGTGACACTTCATTTAAAAATAAGAAAGTGTCTTTTTTACAAGCCACAGTCCTTTAGATGAGCTCTAATCCGACGGTTTCCAACTAGTCACCCTGTGTCCCCAGAAAAAGGGAACCTTCAGGAACACGAGCAACATTTTCCTCCGACTCACGTCCACCACGCGAAGGCGACTGCTTTTTCCCCTCGTCGTTTTCCATACGAAAACTCACCCTTTCCGCCGAGTGGAGTCATCGATCACTGACAAACCCCTTCGAGGATCTTTGGCCGTTTCCGTTAGTAAGGAAAAAATCCCTGGCCGGTTCATGGCTGAAAAGAAAGGGAATGAATGGAGGAGCAGTTCGTATCATGCCAAAACGCACGGCGCTTCAGCGACCCATGGAACTCTCTCGTAAATTGTCGATTCATTAGCGGAGCTGAGGAAAAAAGCTCTCTCCTGGTCGCCAGCTTTTTTGGATGGCCCACCCCTTCGAATATCGAATTAAACAAGCCGTGGGCAGTTGGTACCTATAACGCTTCCATTCACTCCACTGTCCACGCGTATTTTCTGCCCCTTTTTCTCTTTTCCTCTGGTTTTGGTTGATGGCGCGAGGTGGTTTAAGGGCTCCATTACTTTTCTCAGGAAATACGTTCCATTTGGCCCATATTGAAAAAAAATGAGATGGAAATGGCACTTACTAATAATGAATTATCCACATTACTGTGCAATGAAATAATTTCTTCGATAATCCTGTGGCAGTTGAGTTTTTATAATGGCTTTAATTCGAAACTACCGAAGTATACCAAAAATCCCCTAAAGTGATTAGGGATTGAGGAATGCCTCTACAAGTGCTGTCGACTTCCCAAAGAACGGAAGCTTTGGCCGATTTCCTCGTTCCCGGGATCCGCAGTTCAATGTGCACACACGCAACTGGGGTGCCATCTGCGCTTCCTCGTCGATACGAAACGGCCACCGCAGCTTCGCGGCTCGCGTGACGTAATAATAATGGTCCTAGTTTCGTTGGACAGACGGCAGACGTGCTTAGGACAAAAGACCGGCATGACGTTTCTGCGGTTTTGCGGACGGCGAACCGCCGCTACCTCGCTAAGGCCCCGAATTTTCGGAGACAGGGTCTAATCCCCGTACCATTTAGGACTCCTTTTGCACTGTTCTCGACTGTCGAAGGAACTGGGGCTGCAATTCAAGGGACGAGAAAACTATTCCTCTTCATTTATACATCATCAAATTCCGTTTGACAATGAAAATGATAGTGGAATGTCTAAAGGGACCACGAGAACACTAGGCTCTGTATGAAGCTATGAGAATCAAGGCTTCAAAAATCGTGGATCTGTTAACACCAAGAGACAGCATAATGATACACCTCGAGCGTTAATTGAATGGTTAAATTACTCTAATGTTGCGGTTGTATCGTACGTCATTCGGGTAAATGGTACCACGCGACCAGCGCGATCTCAGATAGTCACGGCTCGAAGCCCCTTTACCCGTGGAAAGAAACCGGAATTGGAACAATGTCGAACTTCTTTAATTATGGCGTTGATTATACCTTCTTTGGTTAATACTTCGTTATGCCATTTTAGATCACGTATAATTCCATTACAGCGATCTCCACACTGATTCCCACAAAAACAGCTTACTAAGTCCGCTCACTTCCGGTGAACCTGTTCTATCCATCTGAAATCACGATAGTATATGTAATTTACTACCCCTCCACCTCGCTCATTTTCATTCCTTTGCGCCTGCGATCAACGTCTTGGGGACGAATGAAGACACTTCCGGGACCGGAAGGATATTGCGGTGTTTCCTCCTCGCCCAAGATCCCTATAGAAGGCCCCTTTCTGTGAATGCATACTGGTTTTTGTTACGTTTCACACGTTCGACGACTCTGAATGCACAATCAGCCCATTTCCGGATATTTTGCCTCAAAATGTCTGACTTGTGACCACGAGCGGAACTGCTACGACTTGTCGTCGAGGAATTGGTGGTAAGCGGAATTGCAAGGGAACTGACCTCTGTGGTTCCCCACGTGTTCGTTGCTTCTGTTTATGGAATAAAACGAACGCTGGACACACGGTAGTATTTGATCCACTCGGTCACTCAACTCAGCTCGAGAAAAGTGGGGACCAGGATGGTGCACTGAAACGCGAGCGAAGGAACAGAGTTAATGAAACACCTAAAGTGTATGGGCCACAATGAAAAGAAACTGCAGGAAGCTGCTCTCGAGTGAAATTCAGTAGTTACGATAATCAGTAGTTCGCCAGGCAAAAATAAACAGGGTCTCTTTCCTCGTAGGAGGAACCATCGAAATTATAGGGTAGTGCGCACCTTTTAAAAACTGTGTGACCCATTGCTACCCAATGGATTGCTCATAAAAAATGAGGCCCCAAGTTTCTGTGACAACCAGCGCCAGTGGTCAGCCGAAGTAATTAAAAACATTTTCAATGCGGCGGAGGAATTTCACAGAAGAAATAATTATACAATTCCACAACCTGGGGAATTCAGCTCCGTGGACGGTCCCTGCGTGAAATCGACCACCGAAAAACGCTCCGCCTCAAAATTTTCATCATCATCTCCCCTTCGCCCGGTTCTCCACCGGTCCAAGGAAAACCAGGACAAAATTAATAGTATCGGTTCAGGGGGACGCGTCCAGGACACGCCGTTCCCTGGTTAACGAGAAAATAAATGCCCGCCAATTTTTCACCAGCGACAGGACCACGCCCCCACTGCCATGCTTCGGGGCAGATGAATTTTTAATTTCACAGCTCGCCGTTTTCCGGTATCCTGGGAAAGCTGTGCCATCGCGGAGTTCAATTCCTACCAAGGACATATTAAGTTTATGGCTCCTCCCATTTTTCAACCACCGCTAGATTGCTTACTTCGTGATATTCAACCCCGACTAAGTGCACTTTCGTGGCAAAAAACTAAACTGGCGCAGTCGAAGTCTCAATAGTCTCAGAGGGCGATAACCCCATTTGCAGTATACCCTAACGGGGTATGCTGATGCATCGGAACACAGGTGGACTGGTTCAGAACGAGTACCGCAGAGCTGGCTACAATTCCTCATCTCAAGTATTCCCGAAATCCAGTAGGAAGCTGGACCAAGTGCACCAAGTATCCCACCCACCTCTCCGCGATCCGGTGCGAGAGCCGGGTAAGAACCGGGGTCGTGAATTTACGCGAAGCGGGGCTTGGTGGCGACGGTTCCAGCGGCTTCCTCCACAGGAAACGAAGTAATCCTCGCGCTCCGGAGGATTTATTTTCCCGCGGTGCATGCGTCGGCCA
Source organism: Andrena hattorfiana (assembly GCA_944738655.2). Lineage (NCBI taxonomy): Eukaryota > Metazoa > Arthropoda > Insecta > Hymenoptera > Andrenidae > Andrena > Andrena hattorfiana. The sequence continues at coordinate 2,300,406 of OX122895.1, forward strand.
CGGACACACGGAGGCGTTCCGGCGACGGGACGAGTTGCAAAAACGCAGGCGCCGGCGCTATGCACAGGCGAGGACACCGCCAAAGGCCTCAGTGCGTTCCCGGTATTATTTTCGGCCGTGAGAGAAAAGGCTCCCTTCAGAGCGCTCTCTCCTCCCTTAATACGGCGAAATCCAAAACGACGAGATTTATCGGTGACAGAGGGGACGACGACGACTGAGCGAGCCTGGCCCTAGTCGGCCTGGCCAAGTGTTGAATCTTTTTTGATTGCTTCCGACAGAGCCGGCTGTCGTTGCCTTTGAAGGCTCGTCGATGAAAGATTATTCATCCGCGATGGATAATTTGGGGGTGGGGGAAAGGGTCGTGGTGGGGAGGGCGCGTTTTGTTTCTTTGTTCGGGAAGAACAAACTTGTTTCTGGAGAACGTCGTAGCGAATGTTTTTTTTTTTCTTTATTTGGCGGGTGTAATGTGGGTAGAGTGACGGCAGTCACTCCTGTGCGAGTGTCCCTAATGTCATCGGGATCAGTGTTGGGTAATAGTGGACTTTTAGGAGTGATATACAACCCTTCTGTGATGACGACGATATTATTTGATATTGAATGGAAAGGTTAATAGAAGTATCCTAAAAATAAGTCACAAAGATGGACCTGATGGAGTTAATTAGTGCTGAAGATGAGTGACACCATTTATGGATAATTCCACCACTCTCGTCGAACGCGAGTCAATAGAACAAAGAAGATTAATGAGATAACGCTGGTTTTAATTAAAGCTGTGTTACCTGCAGCGTGTAATTGGAAATTATTCAAACGCCAGAATGCAACGGAAACCAGAGCCCATATTAGCAAATATTCAGAAATTGCAATCACTTGATCGTTTTATTATGATCCGCTGATTTCTGCTAGCTATAAATCAATCTGCCTGCACGAAAAACGGGAAGCTACTTGGGAGGGTGTGCCCACTCTGTGCATTTGATAATATTTTCAGGTGAGCGGTGCAGTTCCATATAATAATAATAATAATAATAATGCCAGCGCCCTCCTCCACGAGTGCAAATCCATGAAAATAAGAGAGGGAAAACGCCTCTAGTGTCGCATACACGCATATTGCAGTGCGCATGCGTTTTCGTATTAGATGAACGCAAATACATATCCGGAGGGTTGCTCGAGTTCCTTCCGCAACGTCGTCCACTTGTTTTACTTTATTCATTTTGCCGGGGTGTGAAAAACGGGGTGTTTTGAAATAAAATTCATCGAAAAAGGGGAAATTCGATATCGAATGAGATTGCACTGACTGGAAAATCACATTTCCAACAACGAATTACCATGCGCGATCTGTTGGTGAAAAACGAGGGGGTGAAATGCATAAATCCAGTAAATTGAGTCGCATTAGTCATCACTCGAAGTTGGAGTTCACACGGATGTAATCCTCGTTGAAAAACAGTTCCAAAAATATTTTTGGGGCGCGAGTTAATTGCACGCCGTCCATTCTCTGATTCCAAGAAATACGACAAGTAATTAACACTGGGGCAGACGGGCCGAGATGAAAACATAAAGCGACTTCCGTTTGGCGGCCATTAATTGTCACGTGCATCACCATTGATACCCCGTGGAACCGATCGGTTCGCTTTTTATCGATTTCTCGTGCCGGGAATTTTTAATAGTGACACCCGGTTCGTCGTACTTATGAATGCGACTGTGAAACAATTTACTCGTAATTAAGGGTGATGTGTCCAGTCATACCACGCTTTAATTACTTAGTCAATTGAGGCCTCATTATTGCTAGCATTATTAACCACGTTTCCGAAGAACATGCATGACTATTCTGATACATTTGAGACGCTTCTGGAATCGTTAGAGGAATATTATACATTTTTAGTTTCCCCGTTTTTTGGCCTGCCTTCAAAAGCTTCCAAATCTAGAAACATGGCAGGGTTTCCAAAGAACACCCTCCACTACCCTGATGCAATCCACATCCAGTACTCCCTAGCTCGATGAAGTGACCAAGTACCCCATTCGCAGGCTTCATCGGCTGAGGTGCCCAAAAGAACAGGTGATCTGGCCGCCACTGGCCGAGATGAAAACATAAAATAATTTTCGCCCGGGCGGTCATTAATTGTCGCTGTCCCGAACACTTGGCGGCTTGATCGACCCCCGTTTTTGTCGTTTTCCAGCCTCGCCTCGCCACGGTGACGGCCATCTTTGCGAGCCCACCGGCCCGATGGAACACAATGGACGGTCCACGGCGGTGCAGCGGTGCTCTCTGCACACGAACGCAACGTGCAACGTGTGCACACTCCTCTCCAGCCGTCTAATTGATGCTGAGAGAGCGGCCCACACGCACCGAGTCAATCTTCCTTCGTTCAGACGTTTTGCCGCCTCCTTTCTTCCCTCCTGTCTTCTCTTTTGGCCTCCGCCTGGCATCTTCCTCCTGCCCTGGGTCACTCTGCGCCTACATTTCTGTCCGACGTATCCAGATCCATGCCTCCATCTCTCTCCTTCCCTCTTCCACCTAAGATTCCCTCTGCACTCGCTCTCTCTGTTGGTCTCTTCCAGCCGGCACCACTTCCGTCTCTCCTTCGCTCGTGGATTAACGTTATTAATTGCCAAGTCGATCGAGATATCGAGCCTCGAACGGCGACATCACCTTTCCAGGAGACGAAATCTCATGCGGTCTCGACGGGACGGTAAAAACGCGAACTCGCGGCGAGTGCCCGATGTATTAAGCAGAAGGGTAGCTGCGAAGACATGGAGGAAGAGGAAGAGAGAGGGGCAAGTGACCGACCCCCCCCCCCTCCTCCTGCCTGACGAATCGTCGGCGGGGGTTGATCGTAAATTTGCTCGATTCTCCGTTCCGCGAAGCGGTCGATCTGAAACGGAGATGCAACGCTGGATCCGGTACTCGGAATCGGAGAATCAATTTTTTTGCTCATCCGCGCCAGGGCGCTGTGGAATCAGCTGTTGATCGGGATCCGCCCCGCGGAGAATGAGGAACGCACTCGCCCTGAGCTTCTTACGTCCCCCGAAGATTTATGCCGCGGTTTTTTTCGAGCCGCATCGGAACACGTCGCTCCGCTCGGCCCATCCCCTAATTTTATTCGTGTAATGGCTCCCAAACGAGCGGTATAATGGCGGGAGAAAGGTGTTTTGATCGCGCGACTAAACAGTGCACCACATGGTATTAGTAACGTGAATTAATTTTGAGGTTATATTTTGGTTTGGGGGAACGCAGCGTGAAAAGATGTAACAAAACGAAATGAATAAGTCAAATCTAAGATAGCCCTATTCCAGACACTGGCTAGTGGTGTGTTTTGAATCACGTGGCAGAAGTAAGAAATGCCGCAGTTTGGTAGTTTGTCGACCTTGAAATGTTAACTCCGTGCATTCGTAGACTCGTCGCTAACACCGGAAGACGGAAGCGCGTAAATCTCTGAAACTCTCAATACTCGCGTGGTATTTCGACGGTCGCCGTAAAGCTGCCAGTGAGACTGGCACCGAAGAGTCCCTGTTTTTGACTGCAGGAAAGGACACCGTAATATTCACAGGCCATTTGCGTCACAATGCCGCCACGTTAACGACGACAATGGAAGCTGTAATGAGCGGCTCGGGCCAAGAAACTTCTACCTGCGTCGTCGCGGTTTCTTTTCTCGGGGGTTGTTTCGATTGCTTCTGGAAAATTCGGGTTATCAGGAAACGTGTAATGTATATGCATGAATTAGGACTCTGTCTGGAAGCCTACACCGGCTATTCAAGTGGAAGATAGTTGTGACGAAGTGGATGGGTTGGCTGGCCCAAGTGTAGGGCTTAACTACTTACTTTGGGAATGAAAACTAGTCCCATGGACATGGTTCATGTTCAACTCTTCGTTAGACTAGCCTAAGTTACAGACTATTCAAGGAATAAGGAAGAGCGTAGGGTGGCGTATTCTACTGAATTAGGGGATACGGCCAACCACAGAAATCTCCCATTGATATAGAAGGAAGGGAAGCAAACGTTTAAAAGGCCTCATCTACAAACCAACTAATTATGAAGCACAAAGGCTGGTCAAGTGAAGTGTGATGCTTGCTCTACTTGTTTCGAGCAAGTTCGTTTTCAATATACCTAAAGGTGAATCAGTAATGAAGTGTACAAGCTTGCTAGCCAAACTACGTCGCGTATGCGCAGAAGTAGTCACACTTTCATCGCCAGATGGCCGAAGTCAGTGTCTAGATCCAAAAGCCTTCGAAGTTCAGTGAACCCGTCGCATCCTCAAAGCGCGAACGAGGAAAAATCGCGCGGGAACCGGGTGTGCACATGAGGAGGGCGACGCGAGAACCGTCACAAAGCCAGAGGAGTAGGAAAGCGCGCGAGGGCGGTGGGAGCCGCGTCACGGGGACAGGTAGAAATGACATGGAACGACGAAGCATGCGGCGTATGACGGGAAAACAAAAGAAGCCAATAATTTCGGGCAATTTGGGGGCAGCCGCGCGAGACCCGCGCGCCCAGAGGAACTCGCGTGACCGCTTGTCACGGCTGTGCACGACTCGCTTCGCGAGCGTGCGACTGGCCGCTGAGGAGACTCAGCGTCGTGACGCTCAACAGCGTTTCTTTCCATTATTCTTTTTTTTTCTCGTACGAGTTTCGAAATTATCGAGAGTCACGCCGTACTTCTTCGACGTTAAAGTAGGTGGCGCCACCTGCGTTGACAGTATGATCCTCGACTACTTGGACCTAGCCCAATCCCCACACCTAGCTATTGCGCATCGTTTTCAGGGTTAAAGTTGTACGATTACTTGCTACTTTCATCAAGTATTACATTAAACTGGAAGAATCACTCTTTTCTCATTCAAAAGTTTTAAAGCTCAGGGTACCTTTAAGCTTACCTTTCCCGAAGTGGTGCTCCGTGAACGTGCACGTTTTCCTACTGAACGACTTCGTAAGATAGCCGAGTTGCAAATCGATGGCAGAAATCTCAGAGTTATCGACATCAAAGTGGTGGTTAGGGTTGCTCGGTGTTATTCGTCGCGCACCTCGTGGCCGTCTACTGCTGGTGGCCAATAAATAATACCTGATTCCAGAAAGCAAGCCGAAAAGTAAGGTTCTGAGTTATTCGTGGCGATCGATTCAATTTCCCGATGATCGGACTTGTTCCCCCAATCCCGTTGAAATGGAGCGGGGGTAAACGAGACGCAAAAGACGTTGGGATAATCGTTCAATTCTAACGAGCTTAATTTATTGTAATCTTTCGCATTCTCCTTATCATCGGCTATCAATCTCGCTGCTGTACGCATGATCGCACGTAGGAATCTGAAATTTACACGACCGCCGCGAAACTAGCTCCCGACAACGCGCGAATAACGAGGGGCACCTCCATTTCTTATTCTCGGCGCGAACTAATGTCGATTTAAATAATGATACGCTATATTATTTATAGTGAACGCACAGAGCGAGTCGTTGCGTTCGTTTTTCATTCGTGTGATTGATAAACGACATTAATCTCAACTGGTGGTAGGTGGATATTAATCAGCAGTCGTTGAAACTGGGTGACGAAGCGAACTATTGGGTGTACCTCAAGAATGTGTGGAAAGATCTTGCGCCAACGTTGTGTCAATAGTTAAATAAAGACATTGTCACAGCGTCAGTGCACAGAAACTGCCACAGCAATGCGGCATATAGAGGAATTCTGCACGATTGACGCGAAGGTTGGAATATTTGGAATATTTAAATAAATTTTAACCGACGGGAATACTGGGGAAGATATCTCGAGAATTTAATCGGATTTCAAGCAGTTAACGGCGCGCAAATAAATCGACGTCGGAACAGAGGCCGAAATATGCTAATTCCACGCATTATGCTAATATTAACCCGCGAAGATGTTCGCGTGGCCCGACGCCTTCGCTTTCAGCAAATTTACAAACGATCGCACCTCGTGTATAATCGGCCGTGAAATTATTTTGCGCCGTTCAAGCGTACTCCATCAATTAATTTCTCGCGTTCCACGGAATGAATTAATCAAACTTATGGAACTCTGCCGATGGAATCTATCTTCCCTTCGTTCCTGCACCGCTGGATTAAACAATGTGATTCAATTACCTACCACGGCAACCGTTATAACAGTAATGTCAGAAATTTATGCTCTAGTTAGATCCATCGAACGGGGTAATTGCCCCTGGGATATGATTATTTCTAGTCGAAACCTCGAACTGTGAGGGATTAGCTTTCCTGGACGCACTTCTCAAACTCGATTGTCTCGACAATGGAGGCTGGTATGAAGTCGGTAGTTTTCAATAGCTTCTGTATATTTTTGGAAGTCGGGATTTCTTCATCCTGACGAGAAGAGTATAACTCTCCACGGGAGCGTTTTAAACGCACCCTGCACGCCTCGTTATTTTACTCTGTCCCAGATGGCATTCGCATCACACATCAGCATCGAAAGGCGATCAGCTTGGTAGAAGCGACTGTAATGGCGATTTACGGTTCCACCGGCGAAGGCAAGGTCCGACTTCTAATTTCGTCGGTGCTTATTTCCCAATGACGGCGCGCATTAATCCGCGAAAAATCGTATATCACGCGCCGTTACGTCGCGGAAAAGTCGCGAAAGGAGTTGCATCCCGTGTGTAACGAGTCGATCGCGGCGGTTAACGAGCGGCCGTGCCGTTCGCGGACACCATTGTGGGCCCGTTTCGCGTTTCTGCACATCTGTGCACACGCTGAGATCGATTTTTCAACGACCACGGCGACAGAGTTGTCTCGATACTGGTGAAATGCATGCATGCGGTGGTGAATAATGCATCGGCGATTGTTTAAATGGACGCGCCACTAGGCAATGCGACTCCCAACATGGCGTCGCTGGGTTTTCCAGTATGTCTGTGTCTGATTTTCTCTTCTACTTCGACGCTGTAGGGATACGGCGTTTCTGTTTTAGAGGCGTGCCTCGAACTTTACCACGTTCTCCTTATTGCCAATTCTAATTCCGAGGAATTGGGGCAAAATATGACGGAGTATGACGATTGGGAGAGTGGTAGCCATCTGGCGGCAGCTATATTCATCTTCTCTAAATAAACGGATGAGCGAACGTTCGATAGCTGATGACACTATTGTTACCATTCGCGGAGTAAAGGAACTGCTAGGACGTAACGCGCGAAGAGCATATTGTCTTGATTGTTAAGCAGCAGACAGCGTGGACAAATGTGTTCCGACGGTTTTACAACGTTGGTGCACGATGTTATTTGCTGTCAGCACCACCGGATAATAAATAACGTCGATTCGCGAGGGGGGACGGCGCATCCTGGCGACGCGAGATGAGTATAATATACGCGCGGCGACGCTTCCGCCATTTACCTGCTCATTAAACGAGCTGGGTGATGCTTACGATGATTCGTGGAGTCATTGGTGTAGTTTGCGAGCCGACAGAATTGTGTGGGACAAGAAATTAAGAAAAACACTCCATGCACTTGAGCTACTACCTTCAGATTATGTTTGATGAATGAAATTTCAAGTACCCGATAATATCCGCAAAAAAGTATCTACTGCAGTGTCAACTACATGATCCCTAGAGTAGCCCTAGCCTAGGGAGTGGTCTCAGTCCTCGTCGAAGAACAGGACTACTCGAACTAGAAGTTCTCCACAAGTTCAGTAAAGGATCCACCAAAAAGCACCAGACGCGCGATCTAGGGACAAGAGGGTGTCCCTATGGGTCTCAGCAATCACAGTGATCGAGGTGTAGTGTAACATACGCGGTCCTCACGAACGGAGAGAAGCCGTCGAAGGGGCACGGCCGACCATGCCCGATCTCGTGGGTGGCCACTATGATTTCTTCGGGGCTATCTGCCGATCTCAATAGCCGAGTAATTCCGTTCCGCGGCTCCCTCTGCCCCCTGGCCTGGCCCAGCCTCGGCCGACCAAGGCGCATTCTGACACCTACGACTGGCCATGAGACACGGTCGGGCAAAAAGTCATGAAAGAAGGGAAGCCCCAGGTCCGGTTCTCGCTGGTTAGGCCTCCCGTCGGCCGTGGAGCCAACCAGAAACCAGAAGAACCACTCTGGAACACTCTGCTAGCCACACCTTCCGCGGGCTGCCTCGATTCCTCTTTTCTCCCTCGCGTTCCCACCTTCCAGTGCGGCTTGTTCCCGGCCCCCTTGGCATTTTTTGGTGCCCCTGCGACGAGAGCTGGAGCCCTCTGGAGGATCGTCGAGTCGCCTCCTGACGCGACGGCTCTCTCCCCGGCTCCTCCACTCGATGGGAGAGGGGAAGCCCCGGGTTCTCGCGGCTTCGCGCTAAGGAGAAGGGATCTCCTGGGGGTACGTTGTGTCTTTGCGTTGATTGCTTCTCGATTTGTGAAGTTTTCCATTATTTTTTAGTGTTTCTCGTTTTTTATTGTGAGATTTGTGGAGTTTGGCAGCCTGCTTCGAGGGAAGGTAGGTAGTTTGAAAAGGTTGAACGTTTGTCTTGCGGAATCTTCATTTTGCGGTTGGATCGGAAAGGTGTTTAGTTGCTATTTTGAAGGAATAAAGAATTTTGTGGTATTCTGTGATAGTTGGGGACACGAAGATATTTCAAAAGTTTCCTGAGGTCCCTAGAATCTGCTCCAGAGTAACTTGTATTTTCGTGACCAGCGGATCAGATTAGACAGGATTGAGATTCACAATTGCACTCGAACTGGGTGCAATTATTGCCTGGTATCGTTAATTCAATTACAGACTAGATCGCAGGGTGGAAATTAGGAAATTTCAACCCGATCCTGTAGAATTATACAAATTGCTGCGATTGTACAATCCTTTGATAATGCGGTTTGCGAAGAACTGAGGAGTGTAGTATGCAGTATCAATCGTAGGCCTTTTTCGCAACTGCGATGTATTCAATGAATACTCAACTGTATCCGGGTAATAGAACTAGATTTTCCCAAAAAGTTTCTACACTATGTAGTCAAGATACGTGAAACCTCCTGCACTAAACGAACAAACACTTTTGTTTCCATGTCTAAATGTCAAAGTCTTGTCGCTGAGACCCTGTTGCAACGCTCCACCACTGAAAAGATACCCAAGATCATAGCCAGAGGCAGTTGGCTGAAGTGGGTTCAAAACCCCAGTTTTGTCACGATGGAATGCCGTTCCGCATCAAAGGCGGTCTTGCAGCCCAGGTGGTCGCGCAATATTCTAATTAGCAAACGTTCCAATTATCCGCCTCGCGTTTCGCATTGATAATTACGAGCCGCGCCACCGCGTCGCGCTGTAAATCTCCGTATTCCGCGATTGCGCGCGACAGGATTGTCTCTGGGATCGAACGTATCCACGCCGGAAGTACGATAATGTCGCCTCAGGTCGGTTACCAGCAACTAATAAGAGCCTCGGCTATTTGTCGGCGTCGCTTTTGTCACTAAAGATTTCGTTAGGCGTTGTTTTGGTTTTCCTTGCCAGATAAACTCAGATGTATGCGCAATATTTCTTGGAGCTTATCAACCTTTTGGGTTGTTCTATAGTAAAAGGGGATACAGAGCTATATACGAGGTGATCATGAGATACTGCGAGCGTAAGAGTAATAAGAAACTGGTGGCAGTATGTTAGATATGTGTTAGGCTCGTGTTAGGTTTGTGTGGGTTGCCTTAATGACCATTAGGTGTGTGTAATTTAAACGTATTTGCAGGTCTGGTGTCAGATCGCCAGAGGAGGCACGCGTTGATGTGCGTAGTATATCACGGTGGCAAAAAACGTGAGCGCAGTGTGCGTGTCTCCGACCAAAAGCGTGTTGAATATGCGAGAGTGCGTCTACAGTCAGCCGGCGGCCTGCGAAGTACTTCAAACTGACTAAAAACTCGTTCCAGCGTCGTCGTTATCTTGCAATTTTTTCATATTAATTAGTAATTATAGAGTGACTTCATTAGTCTCGCTCGCGACTTAATTAAAGGCGAGCCACCGTTTTCTACTCACCAACACTGACTGCCTTTCGACGAACAATTCCATTTGGAATTTTACATCTCTAGATTATTGGACGCTTCGCAGAAGAAGATAAAAACGGGAGGACTTCATACAAAGTTTGCAAGAAATCGTTCAAAAAGTGGATGAAACATTAGTTGATAATTCAAAGTGAATTGCTATGAATGTTCCTGATTTGCATGTAGCATGTTCAACCCCAGGAATTCACCATTTTTAGATGACTACAGAAAGTTCTGTTTACAGGACAAAATTTTCAAAATTCGAAACACCCTTTCTTCCACCCTTTGTCCCCTGATTTCCATCCCCTTTCGAGCTGCCAGTGAAAATAAACGGCGGGGACGCGTCGACTTAGGGGTGGCTGCGGGTGGGTGTGCGACGGAGGACAGCGAGAAGGAAGGAGAGAAATTAATTAGCTCTTTTGCGTTCCCGAAAAAGAGAGAGTTCAAAGGAAGTGTCGCAGACTACCGAGCCGCAACTTCCGACTTGACGACGGTGTATGTAATTCCCCCCTCCCCCCAATATATACGTGCGACCGGTTGAAAATGGCGAGAACAGCGGTGTTCCTTTGTGAATAGAGCTAGGCCCTTTTTAAGAAAAGCAACCCCCTTCGTTTCGGTCATTATTAGACAGACCGAGCGCCATTGTTCGAGTGAAACCATATCGAGCAAGTTTCCTATTGTTGGATTATATTTTCCTGGAGAAATTCTTGGGAAATTCTTGTTTTATGCGATAAATATGGGTGATTGGCGAGGGGTGCGTGTTGAAATAACTATTCTTCCTTTTCTGAGGGAGAGGAAACTACTGGATACGATTCGTATTATATGAAGGTGTTAAGATATTCAAGGTCATCGATTTCTAATTTAAGAACATCAATTCATAATATGCCGATAAGGCGTCAGCAGAAAACAGTGTTCCTAAGAATTTATGGAAAATATGTTATAAGTTTAATCTCCTACTTGTAGCAGGAGCATTGAAATGCGATACAAATGCGTTGTGGCTTTTTCCTCCACGATCTGTCTACCCACAACCACAACCTTATGGAACCTTAATCATCTTTATTATCCCCAAAGCTAATTACGAAGCATGCGACTAAATTTTGCACGCAATTGGAAGTGTAAAGAAAGATATCAAAAAAGGGGTACCAACCCTTGAAGGAAACCAATCAGCCGCTAAAATCCTCCCCCAAATAAAGAAATCGAACATATTCACCCCACGAGTATCAGTACGTAGTCGGTGTGTCCGATAGTCTCAGTGGGGCGGTCGAGGGGGGGGGGGGGGCAAACAAATTGAAATCTGTATCTCTAATCCGATCCACTTTGTCTCCAAATAAGACCAGCCAACCCCCTCGCTTTAAACCGACGACTGCCGCCGGAGGCTTTACCTATGTTCGCGTTTACGTCGCCACCCCCGGGTGCGTCCGTGTGAAACGGCGTTCCGTGTCAGTGGTAGTGGTGGCGGCGGTGGTGTGCGTAGGCGTACTTACATAAAGGGTGGCGGAGGGATGTGCTGGGCAAAGTAAACCCTGCAAACCAGCTTGGTTGCTGGGGCCAGGCCGAGAGTTCCACGCGGAGCCAGTTTCATCCCCTTTCGCGTTCCGCGGTGTCATCGTCAGAGGGCACTGTGGTTGACACAGAATGACACCCACCCCCGACCAACCGCGCCAGCGAAATAGTCGTCACCGGCAGGACCAAACATGCACGGAGAATCAGCCCCTAGTTTTGTGGGGGTTGATTAGCCTTGGATGGTAATGAGGGTGAAGTGACACTTTCAAAGTGGAGGGGGACAGTTCTTTGAGGTCGAGTGGTTCATTGGAGCGTCTACCGGCAGAGGGATATCAATTTTTTGGTGAGGAAACGTAGTTTTTTCACTGGTTGGTCCATAGAATTTTCAAGTGCGCTTTTTCAAATTGGGGGTGACCGTTCTGGGTTGAAATTTGGTTGTGACATTATCAGGATGGAATTGTTTATGCCTAAAACTTATATAGATTAGACTGATTTTGTAACACCTCTGCACTGCTTCCACTCCCAGACGTCAGCTGAAAGCTCGGTCTTCGAGGGAACAAACAAAACAGTGTTCTCAATCAGGCACCCTCTCTCGTTTTAGCTAAACCCCCTCCCCCTTCGCCGCCGCCCCACCATGGGTCGATCCTGGCCCCAGTTTGACCCGTTAAATCTCGGCTCGGATTCAGGGGGTAGAGTGCGACAGAAGGGGTAGGGTAGAGAAAGAAGAAGGAGACGGTGGTGGCGGGCTACTAAATTTCGCGTGCTCGAGAGATATATATACAGCGCGGAGCCAAGACGGATTTAAAATTTAAATTTTATTTGATTATATTTGAATTTAATTTCGCTACTTGTCTCCGGGGGAGTTGGTTCCGTGATCTTGGGAGTTTATGTGTCCGCGGACGTCGGTATTTTTGCGCCTTGTATGTATAAGTGGATTCGACAGTTTGCATCGAGTATTAGAGGCTGTTTGATGGAAGTATTTCATTCAGCGGCACGATAGGGGTAGTTTTCGGATTGCTAGATGGGGTGCAACTGTGCGTATTATGTTAGCGGCCAGGCTTACGGAGGGACATGCGTTAGGGGACAATAGATGGCGGAATCATTTAGGGTTGGATGGCATAGCTGCATACACCAGTGGACGTTCATTTCAATGCCCACCAGTTTTAAAATTACACTTCTGTTTCACCAACCAGTGGCCAAGGGTGGTTCATTATAAAAAAACAACGCTTAGTTGCCCGTAAATGTGAGTATTTATTAAGGATTTCAGTCGAGAATCTTTCAAAGATCCATGCCCTGACTTATGGTCCACTTCCCTGGAGCCTGATCATCCTGAATGAACGACTCAACGGTTGGTAGCGCATACCGCGGCCTCTGCAGAGGTGGTTGTCGCCTCGAAAGGACACTCGGATCCTGGCGACGCGATAAGCGCAGCGGAAAGCAAAAAGGACATAATGGAAGTGGCCGGTGAGCGATGCTGCAATTAGCCAGGATGTCTCTGGCACGGTTGCTTCGAGGAAGTCGTCTGCGCTGCGCGTTGGCGTAACACCTGGCGGCCTTCCCGCGGTTATTGCCTTGAAAATTTATGGAAAACGGCTTCCCTTGATTAATGAGCGGGCGAGCGCACGCTGCGTTCGGATAGATGCACGCCGCTGATATTGGCCGCCGGTCTCAGTGAGAGGAAGGTGTTGCGCTCACGTCACCATGGAACTGTGACAACTGATTACCACGTATTACGGTACTCTGGCAGCATCTTGACATCACAAAACCTCTCAGGCAAGAGAAGATTCTGCTCGCAGGAGTCAAATGTACACAGAATTTCGTATATTTTGAGAAACACTGGTCCAACTTCATCCTCGGCTGGACCGTGAAATACCATAGAATTAAACAAACGTAAATCCTCTCAAGGATGCTGGCCCCGCGCCAAAATTCACTGCCAACATCCTCGGCGACGCCACTCCAACCGTGAACAATGCGAAAGGGGACACGGAATTGGCTGTGAATTTTTAAACACCGTCCTCAATTCTGCCTTAATAAACTTACCACCTACCTGCACCCACCGGTGACTGTGCGGAATGTGGCGCTCTCTAAAAGAAGAGTATTCGTCCATTTAACGATTGCTGCACTGAATAGAGGAGCATAGCGAGTGGAATCAACGCTTAAATGACATCTGGAATACAAATGTGAAAGAAAGAAGTGACCTGATAAAGTACAGTCATTCCATCCGGCGCCTCATTTTCTTTGCAGTTTCCCAAATTTGATCACCTGCTGATGTACCACGTAGCCTACGGAGCGATACGCTCAGCAGAATTTTTGATTTTCTTACTGAATACGTGGGGCAGCCGTTTACCTCGTAAAGGTGGAGAAGCTATCGTCCCGATTTTTATCTAAACCTCCTCCTCCCACCCGATCCCTCGTTGAGCTCACACACATCAACCAGATTGCCCGCGTGTGCGCGAGTTTAATCTATGCTAAGTCGAGCTGTGGGGTCTGCGATGCTGATGGCGGCGGTGGGTTCTGTGCCCGGACATGGAAATCCCGTGGCTGGCTCCAGAATCAGCGATAATGCAGAGTCATCCTGATCCTGGCCGAGCTTAAACGGTATTCTTGTTAAAGGTGCCTGCATCGAATCGAGCTTCCTCCATTCAGATTCGCTGGTAGGATGATGCTTCGTGGTTTGGATCAAATTTCCGGTGTCATGAACAGTGTATATTTAATTATCGAGTTGGTCTTTAATTCTTCATTCGCTAATATATTTAAATAATTATCAGTGTTTCTGTTCCCCTGCATTCCCCGCATGCCGTAAGTTTAAACAAGAGCATGAAGAGAGCATAGAGCAGGGATAGCCCGCACGAATCCATAGACGAAAAAGGAGAAGTCCATTTGACAAATTAGTACTAGACGGCTTCAGGTAATTCCCTCGGGACTTTTAGTGCCCGTTCTTCTTCTTAAACCGCCCTTCTCAATTTTCTGTCTCATACATGCAGCCATGGCCACAGTATCTCCTGCAAATACAGCGGAATTCCTGGCTGGTGCATCGCTGCACGACGAAATTCCCGCAAATGCAGACGGCATTAAATGGCTGCGCGTGTGTGCAGCGTGAAATTTCACCCTCGCGGGCTGCGCCCGGGAAATTCACCTCGTTTCTTTTCCCTCTTGGCCTCAGGATGATAGCTCACGTTTTGGCGTGCAAGAAATACCGAGAGTTCTACGAAGAAAATGTCATTTTAACACGTTGAAACATTCAGAATATTACTCTTCCATAATAACTGATTAAAGGAGAAGGATGTGCAATCATCTAAAAATAGCTGTCAGAATAGCAAATTTGGGTATGAAGGGAACTTGCCAAAGTCCTTAGTGATGTCACTGTTAGCCCAATGAAATTGCACAGCGTAGCACTCCGCTCACAAGGGAAAATCCCGAACCCGAAAATTCAAAAAATTCTGAAACTTTGTGGATATGTAGGGGATTTCTAAGGGGGTGAAATTAACCCCTGAAGATTCGCCTATATTTCGATTTTATAATCGATTTTTTTAATTATACTTAAATCGCTTATTAAACGCCTGCATTGTCTCGCTTGTTTGGTGAGCAAATAATAGAAAAGTTCGATAATTATGTTAAAAATAAAAAGTTCTAATAAGAATAAGTTATATCTAACAGTTCCCTTCTTCTCCTCTGTTTCCACCTGATATATTTGCCCCATGTGTAATTAAAGACAAAAGTATATAAATTATCTTACTTTCTTACTACGCGTCGCGTATTATTTCCTAATAAACGTTAGAAGAACATTGCTCGTTGTGCAGCTTAAGGCACATTACAATGGGATTCAAAAGTTCTTCGATTGTCGAGGAGCACAGTTCCGCGATACAACAATAGTTGAAATTGTTTGAAAAAAAATGGATTATGCTGTTTCATAATTATTTAAACCACCAATTCAGATTTCACGCGAAAACCCGAATTTTAGAAAACATTAATATTTTTGTTTATAACTTTTGTCTAATTGTTTAAACAATTGATAAAACCTTTACGATTTGATAGATCTAATTAAAAGAAATAACTTTTGTCTTGAAACTTTTTTTCTATCTCTTATAGATTGTGTGTTACAAAATAAAATCGTAAAATAGCCGAATCTTCAGGGGTTAATTTCACCCCCTTAGAGTGATTTTGACAGCAAAAAAAATTGTGTTGTAATCAGAAGGAAATCCCCTACATATCCACAAAGTTTCAGAATTTTTTGAATTTTCGGGTTTGGGATCTTCCCTTGTCAGTTCCACATGTCCCCAATCGCAGGGAAACCGTAACTCACGGTCTTTTTTCTGTGGGAGGAGGGGGGTTCGAAGAAAATCGACACCCCGTCCGTCGTCGATTCCCACCGATCCCAGCAGTCGGTCCGCGACAAAGACGCGCGCGCCGAGGCCGAGGCAAAAAGGAAGTCGAACATGAAGCAGCGAGACCAGCTCGAGGACGGAGGGGACCCAGCCAGCGCTCAGGCTGGACCCGATCGAACAGATCGTCCTTGGACGCGGCCGGAATTCTCGCGATCGAACGGCCCTCGTATCGGCTTTCTTACCGCAGTGCGCCCCGTGGCCAAATAATTCAGTCTTAATTAGGATTTACGCGGCGGCGGAGAACAATTAAAACATAAGACACGTTCGCCACACGGGCACGATCGCCTTGGGGAGGATCACTGTCCCGCCTGGTTCCATGGTTGACCCTTCATATACCAGTTACCGAACACCGGCCGCAGGAATTTGATTTTTGATCGCGCCGCGTCTCCGCGCGGGGACCGTTGGCGCCACCTGAGACGCATCGATCCGCGGAGCTGGCTAATAAATACGTCGCCGAGCACCGCAGCGAGCATTAATTTCGCGACGTGACAATTGCGTCTTTTAATTACCGTAGCGGGAACCGGTGCGCCACGACGACACGTCCCTCCACAGGGGACATAAACTTTCTCCCCGGGGTTTTTGTTCACCGCACCCGGGCGATCCCCGTTAATCATTGGGTTTTCAGGGATGACGCTTGTCGAATTTTCTGCTTGTGTGATCCCCCGCCGTCGGGGAAAATATATGTCCCGGCCACGCTGGCCGCCGACTTTTTTCCCCGTGGAGCCAAGATAGCCTCGGACGTTTTAATTTTTCGCGAGGATGCTCAAGCTAGGAGGGGGTGACATTTTGTAGCTGTTGGAAGGGTTCGCGATCAGTCCGGCGTTACTCTTTGTTTCGTTGCTCAACTGTACACGGATTGCTGGGAATATAGTACACGGTTAAAAATTGAACGCGTAGTCAAAAAATTATGATTTTATCTTGGAATTTGAGATATTAAGAGGGAACTGATTGGAGGGACAATTAGACGGTTGGGTATCATGGCTAGTAGCTTGAATCGGTTGCGCACCTGCTTGGCAGGTGCAATAGGGGACATGGGCCAGGCCGTTCTATCAAACCTGTTCTCCTCTGGCAGAATCTCAATAGAAGCTGTCTTTGATTCGCAAAGATCGATAGCCTAACATTCATACTGTAAGTTCTGCAAGCATGAAGTACCTCCTGTAATGCTTCTCAGCTTCCGTCTTACTGTATGGGGGGCCTCCATCAACCATGTTCCGCGCGGAGCAACAATCTAAAGATCGACGCTGGGCTCGCGCAGGGTGGCGAACGGCCGCGCCAGGAACTGACATTTCCTTGCAATAAATTCCACCTGGTTAGGGGGCAAAAAATGAACGGTAATGCGTATGGTAGGCGCTGTAGGAAATTACGTGTTCGCGGTTATTGGCAGGCAGGCTGTAAAGCCGAGGAAACTCACATTGCCCGAGAACGAGTCGAACGGAGTAGACGGCGAGCGGAGAGGCAAAAACGGCGAAAAAGAGGGGTACGAGGGGGGCAAGGGGGGAAAGGGGGAGGAAGGGAGGTGGAACGAGGAGGAGCTGCTGGTCCAAAGAGTACTCCCTTCCTTCACGGTGGTCTGTGGCTCCGAATGGCTCTCTTCGTCTTTATCTGCTGGCCCCTCACGAGAGGGGGGCCCCCGCGGCTAATATCCGACGCAACCCTCCCCGTTTCGGGGCCCACGTTGCGCCGCTCTCCCGATGGTATAATAATATAGACGTCTTGTTAGTCCTCGCGCACCGGCGGAGAACTAGAATTGGTTTTAGGAGCGTGTATGGATAATGAGGAGATCGCCTTGTTTCTTCAACTGCCGCGCAACCTGAGCCCGAGAAACAGAGCGTAGGAACTGATCACGGAGCTTCTGTTAATTGGTTGTGGTGGCATTGTCGGGGATCGGCCGCGGGAGTTATCAATCTAACGATTATACCACAGCAGCGACATCAGGCCCCCTGGCTCCGACGGTAGCCAACATGCCATAGCAGAATTCAATTTCCATGCGGCTGCGGCCAAGCAGGGGCCCGATCCACAAGCACCGACAACTAGGATGATAGTATTTAATTCGTGCTTCATAAATCGAGGGCATTCGTGCGGGCCCCACGTCCGCAAGTTGGGGCCCATTGGGCTCCGGGACCACCTTGTCGTGGCGCGGCAGAGCGTGGGCCCCAGACGCTCCGTGCGCCACGTTACGACCTACCTGCTTCTCTTGTTCTTGCTCTTGTTCTCGCTCATGACCCGCCGCACCCCCCTTTTGACCAGGTTCCTCCTCTTTTCCCGCGTGTACTGGGTGGCTCTTTCTTTTTTGTTCGCCACCTTGACACGTTAAACGGGATGATGACAGGTTCACGTGACCAGTGTCGTTGATAAGGACATCCTTACCTGGACTTCGGTAGGACTCTTTTAAGAGCGTAGCAGTTTCAGAAGCATTAGGAAAACATGAACAAGTAACAGCGTACAAAAAATGTGTGACACTATTTTCAGAACTTGACTCGAAAGACTATGGAGGCGAAGGTAGTATTAATTTTTTATGAAATATGTCCGTTTTTATTAGATTTAAGTATAAAAGGAGCAACATATCCTGGATGAACGAAGTTCAGTATGATCACCCTGTATACAGGAACCTCGAGTAGGCATTCAACCTTTCCTCGTTACTCGGTCGCGGGCACGATTATGATTTGTTGACCTGGACCACCGTGCCGGAGTCAACCACCGCAGGGTACAGAGCCCCCCTCCCAGGTCAAGGAGAAATGTGTACTCTCTTCTCTGGCTGCATCGAGGCCCAGGTAGAGATGGTTTCTCACAATCGCGGAAACTACTGGCATCGACTAAGCCTTCGGTTTCTGGCTCGCGAATGACTTCGAGGGTGGTCCCTTGGTCTTATCGGGGTTCGCTCATTCAACGGCTGCTCGTCGGCGTTTTGATTGATTTAGCTCTGAAACGCGATTAATAATTCGTGAGCGAGGTTTCTGACCGACGGGTTGCGTTAGTTCTGTCTTTCCTGGGCTAAAGGCTATTTCTGGTGATAGATGAAGTATTGAATTTAGTATATTGATTTTTTTTTTACGTATTACTAATTAATTAATGCACATACTTTCTGCAGATTACACAGAGATATCTCAATAAATTCGGCTCATTCGTTTTACTACTCTGTTTGGACAACGACCTATCTATGGTATCGATTTTCCGATTCCCACAACGTAACACTAAATTTCTCTATCGTTGTCGTTCCTATCCCCTTGCCAGCACCTTCCCCGAGTCGGACGATGGTTTTAGTGGTTACAGTGGCTACACACCCCCACGATAAACTCGAGGATTCGCCACGCTGGTGGAGGCCGGAGGGTGGTCGAATAGAAAACCAAGACAGAACCGTCGCGGTATTAACATAAGAACACCATGACCGATTCGTTCGACACACTACTCTCCCTTTGATCTCTCTATTACAGTGATTTTTTTCCCTCGTTCGTATGTACTTTTTTTAGCACGTGTCCTAAATACGAATAACGCGGGAAATTTGTGATCCTTCCCAGCAGAGAGATTAAGAGGTCCGTTATTTATTCTGGAAACTGGGCCTAACAGACCTAGGCACTCTTGCTGCCTCAAATATGACTAACGGCAAACCATTACAATCGTTCCTACATGGTAACTGCTATTCCATGTCTCGGACCCCACGAAAGGCCTATGCGCTCCGGTTT
This sequence comes from Andrena hattorfiana, assembly GCA_944738655.2. Lineage (NCBI taxonomy): Eukaryota > Metazoa > Arthropoda > Insecta > Hymenoptera > Andrenidae > Andrena > Andrena hattorfiana. Next base: position 2,319,880 of record OX122895.1, read on the forward strand.
TCCAGTCCGTGTTGTGACAATCCGCTCGGTGACGGAAGAACAAAGTCCCCGTGTGCAGGAAGAGCGCGCATGCGGCCCATTCAGCATCACTCGTGGACCTGACACGCGATCATCGTCGCCCATCCCGTTGTGGAAAAAGGGACAGAGGAAGGGGACGTCACGGAGCGGAACCCAAACTACGGCCGGAAGTTGCCGGTCACGTGGCTTAGGCAACACGCAATTGTGTCCGGCATAATAAAGCATCGGCTCTATCTGTCCGTGGAAACGTAACAGCTCTCTCCCAGGCCTAGCAGCCATTGATTTATGTTCTCCCGGCAGATCTCCAGCGATCGCGGTCCGCCAGGCCAACCCCCTTTCTGTTACCGCTCGGGGGGTTGCGTTAAGAGGCCAAGGGTGGTGCGGGATCGCTGAATCCTCGTGATCAAACGAGTTGTGAGCTTCACCAGGCGCAGCCTGCTGTGGTCTTGCAGTCCTGACTGCTGCGATGCACGAAGAATTAAAGAAATATTTGTAAATGAGAAATGGATGGATACTTCACTCTGGCGCGGTTGATGTAGAAGATGTCTCGCACCTTGGAGGTATGTTGTAACTGGCTATTACATCACTCTATACGCCCGCCCAAGGATCCGATCATCTGCAGTTGATCCATTCACTAAAGAGAGTGAATCAGATACACTGACAAGTGAGTGAGATAGAACAGCTCTAAGGGACCTTTGGCTTATTTAGGGCATTCAGATGAAGTCCTTCTGGAGTTGAGTTAAGACGATCTAGTTGTCCCAAAGTTCTGATGCCGTTCAGCTCGCAATTGATAGTCAGCGTATATAAGCTCAGCAGACTTTCTCCAATGGACAGAACCTGGTAGAAAACGTATCAAAGGTCCAAACACCTACAGCTCGTTCCAGTGACCATAACCGGACGTTATCCCCGATACAAATTACCAGCACGCGGGCGGTCGCGCGTGCACATTGTCCTGTCAGCGTGCGAAACGGCCGCGATATCGACAGTTACGCATTACTCGGACGTCCCGTTCGACGCACGCACACACCGCGGCCCATTTGCATACGTGATTACACGTCGCGGTCCAGCCGAATTGCAGCTCGCAACGCCTGCACTTGCGTATCTTTATGTACTTGTGCATTCAAAGGGCCAGGTGACAGTCCGTGTCATTTTTTTAACACTGTTTTACGCTCAGAGCTGATACCAGCAATATAACGGGTGGGACCCTGTTTGAGTCACTTGTTTAAACTAGTAAAATGTATGGTTAACTGAGGAACCGGTGATTAATGTCCAAGCGCAGTGTTTAACATATCATTCTGCATGCTACCGATGGTCGTATGCCCATCTTGTATCAACACTACCGGTAAAAAGTATTGATCATGTTCTGATGAGTCTTCTAGATATTTAAGAATTGTAATAGATCAGTCATCAATGTCAATTTCGTCACCCGATATCTCCCATTTCAAGCCTCATTACCGGCGCAGTTTCGACAGGCCGTATCGCCGACGCGTTATCCACCATTTGAGAGCATTATTTTTCATTCTGCATGTCGGTATATTACAAATTACAATTCGCGGCGGGATAAACGGCCCGCAGAACACGTTCTGACGAGCTGCGGTTTCCCGGGCTCCCTCGCGAATCTTTATTGCGTAATCGGATTTCGACATCAGCCGTTCACGTGGCCAGCCGTCACTGATAGACGTAAGAACCTGTAACTCGGTAACAACCCATTTCGCCGATTTGGGTTAGGCCTGCGCCAAGTGTGGGTTACATTCAGACTCAAGACCCCACTAGGCCCAACTTGGGCATCAACCTCATCTGAGATGCATCTAGTTATGTATCTGCGTACTGTATGGGTATTTTCTAATGATAGTGTTACTTACAATCAGTATAATTTCGCACACGGTGAACTGGAAATTCAAGATTCCACGAGCTTATGATTAATCGAACGTTAGCCATGATCCGTGACACAATCAATTCACAAAATGCACGCGGACGTGATGCTGCACTGCCGCCACCCGTGACTCGATGCGTTGCACGCGCACACTCGCATTATGCATTATTCCCGGCTGCATTACAATGACAATGACCGCAATAACGATCGACCAGATCGGAAGAGACGCGTAGGGGTCGGGGGCCGGCCGACGGCTCGGAAAATTGCTAACAAATAATGCAACCCCCCGGCTGGGGAGACAACGATATGGGGTGTCGTCTTCGGCGGACCCCATGGTTAAAATCAAACCGGTGTGCATCCTTTCGCGCATAATCGCCCGTGAGATACCCTTTTTTGGGCGCAATACCCCGTCGGAAACAGTCGGCGGATTGTCAGCAGAGTTGGAGTCCAGTCTAACGTGAGCGAGATTGAAAGTCTGCTGGAGACAAAATGAAACTGGAAACTGACTCATGGCCTGTTACTTTTGGGGGTGATCAGTTATAGATACTTTTAAGAATTTCTTACAAAATTTCGTCATCAAATGGTTTCATTCGCCCACCCCTTCTGCCACTCCAGAAAATGAATGCCTCTGCTACCTAAAAGAACTTTCCCCTCCGTTACAAGACGGAGGGTCTCACACTCTATCAATCAGTGAAGTCCCAGTATCGATGACGCGGTACCAGACACAGGAAAGACTGTAAAATCCAGGAAGGAACATTAGGGTGAAGGGGTGGCACCGGTTCGTTGATCACTCCGGGTGCCGGCTTGAATTAGGGTCGCGGCAGCGGGGTGAGCTATGTTTATTGACACAGGAAGTGATTGCTGCGCCCATGGGCAGGGGGGAACGGTCCACGGAAGACGTAGACCGCGCCGGCCGGGTGGGGTGAGAAAGGAAGGAGGGCTGGTCCCTCGGTTGACGTATTTGCACCGTAATCCCATGATAAATTGCCAAAAGGCCAGGGATAAGCTCTATTAATTTTGCGTTATAAAGTCGAGAGCCGGCGGGCCAGCGTTTATGCGCGTCGGACTTACGTTATGGAGACGTAAAAGTTTTTTAAGGAGCGCGTCTTTACTAGCGGCGCGCTGTACCCTCTGTATGTGCGCATGCGAGTTTGGCGGTCGCGTTTATGGCACGGTTAAAGTGTTACTCCCGCTTTAATATTACTGTTTCCACTTTCTAGCAATAGTGGAGGGGTTATAGTATTAATGGCCCGTATTTTGCTGCGTGTATTTTTGCTGTATCTTGTATCTATTTCTCACTTGACTCCATCTCTATCAGTCACTTCGGCAGGACCAAGTTAAAAAAGCACGCAAGACTACATCAGGAACACTGCACGCGTTCCTGGTATGCCTAGATGTACCACTAGATAAGTTATTGATGATCTCACAGCTCCTAGATGATCTATCGTGAAACGGTCCCGAACCCAGCACATTCGGGGTCTGATGTGTCGACCTGATTTGGGCCCGACGAACGGTGCCGGCGTTATGTCCCTTAATGCCGATTAATTTATCAAGCGGGGATGAGTTGAACAAGACGGGTTCGTTGTTCTTCGCGCGATATCTGCTCGAGACATGTAAAACGGTGACGCTCGCGGACCCAGATGATCAGTCCCGTGAGAAGAAGACATCCGAGCATCGCGTTTTCGCCGGGCGATGACCTGGTGAACGGTTTACATTCGTTACCAGGATAGATCCCCGATAAGAACTTGACAAAACAGATCTACAGAGGCGAACGAGTCTTACACCCGCTGTCCTTCGACGAAGTCCGCCGATTTGATTCACTTAAATTGATTATACTGTCGTATACACGGACGGTTATCAATTCTTTTCCCTGTCAAGCATGAAATAGTGAATTTACACGATGGATTCGCCTTGTTTTATTCATTAAAAACTCGAATGGGAGATCTACTTTCCTTAAAGGAGGCGTAGGAAGGCCAAAGGAGTATCGGAGATCGCTCGGAACAAAGTCCTTTGAGATGAACAGAATAAATTTGCATGGATTACGATAAAGTTGCGCGAGAATGCATCGCTTATTGCGCCCAACCGGCTCTTCTTTGCGACATTGTGCAAAATAAAACGAGGAAAAGTAAAGAAGGATGGTGCAAGAATACGGAAGCGATTTGCGATGTTGTACAAACTCGTTACTCTCTCGGTAGCAACTCATTTTTACCGGATTTTTATGCACCGCCTACTCATTTCCAACATACGTCATGCACAGACTCAGTGGAACTAACGAATTGAAGCAACCTAATCTTAAGACACGTTCCCCCACTCACAAGGAGAGGTTCTCAGGTGTCGGCCTCCGATTGCTTTGAATTTTGGATATGTTTTAGAGGACCGAAAAATAAGATATACGTGTTTTTTATAGCGGCGCGTTTTCATATTTAGGGGGTGAAACCAACCCCCAAAGATTTTCAGGTGTTCATCTCCGATTGCTTTGGTTTTTGAATATGTTTTAGAGCAGGGTTGACTAACTGGCGACTCTCGAGCCGCCGGGGCCGAAAAGAGAAGGAAAGAAGCAGGAATCGACTGCGATCGTCAGAGTCTAGTCGGTGTGGAGGGGGGCCGCTCAGTGTGGCAGCAAGGCGGAGAGGCCCCCGACGGCTCGTGAGTCGCCAGTTAGTCAACCCTGTTTTAGAGGATCGAAAAATAATAAATACGTGTGTTTTTATTTTGGCCTGCTTGAATGTTTAGGGGGTGAATCCAGCCTTCCAAAGTTCATACGTGGTACAAAATTGTGTTGAGTAAAACTTTATATAAATTTCATTTGGGTCATAATTTACTGTATGGACGATGTTCTTGTCGTCAGTCACCCTTATTGGAGGGTAAAATACCCGCAATCGTTTAAATACGTATTTAAGAGACTTGTAAAGTGTCAAAAATGTCATAAAATAACTTAAAAAACCATAGACACAAATTATTTTATGATGACACATTAGTGGTTTTATGCCCTTTCATTGCTCCTGACAATGAGGAGGTGAACAACCCTTAGTTAGTCAGCTACGTCGGGCTTATATAAGATATGTAAAAGGCGCATAAGCTTTGAGCGAATGCAAAAGAAATTCAGGTAAATAGTACTTTATAAAGATGGAGCTCTAAATTGTCATTATAATTACAAATACCCTCAATGGGAGTTCAATAAGCTGAAATTAAAATATTGGAAAAAATAAAAAAAAATTGAGGAAGCCAAGTGCCAATGAATTGGCAGCGGTTTTCTTTCATACGGAACATATATGGTCAGTTGCATTTGACTTGAATCTTTTTCCCCACGCTATTGTTATGACACTAAAAATAGTACTTATATCGAGTTACTCGATATTTTCTGCAAGATTGCGGTACGTTGTTTCTCGAAAACTCGTTTGTTCTTCAGTCAAATCCGAGTGCTTCACGTGTTCAAAGAATTTGTAACTACAGTTCTCGCGATTAAAAATGATTATTAATCCACTGAACGTGATCAATTTATTATTAGTAACATTTCAAAGTATGTACTTGATGGAAACTCCTATAACAACGGAGGAAATACAATTAAAAGAATCTATACAAAAGATGTTGCTTGATAGCATATTTGAATATAATGTAGTCGAAGTTTCAGAAGAGTTTTCATTGGACTTTCTGGATCAGTTTAAAGAGTGTGAAGTTGAAGCTGTTGGTGATGGTAATGATGAAAATTGGTCTGAAGAAACATATACAGGAGTTTGTTCTCAATGTGATAAAGATGTTGATGTTGAGTATAAGCGAAGAGCAGTTGCATTTTGGAATGGCGGAGGAAAAAAGCGTAAGCTTAATACAGTTCAACATAATTTTAAATATGTTTCTTCTGAACGGCAATTACGACGATGGGCTCATCAAATTGAAGTAGGAGGAACCAGACGAGAAAGATTAGCAGAAATTTCCGAGTATGTAATACAAAATTTGAGGGAAGATATTGATGCCGGTTATATTTTACATGACAGAGATATTCGACGATGGGCTTTGAAGGAATATAAGGAGCAGGGTAATGATAACATGGTTTTTAAAGCTTCTAGAAAATGGGTAAATAATTTTAAAAAAGCTCATCGCATTGTTTCACGAAAAATAACCAAATTTGTTACACGAACAACAATAGAAGACGATGAAGTATTAAAAGTCAGAGCTAGAGAGACATAGTTAAAGAACTAAAGCCTTTGAGTACCAGAATCGGACCTGACAATATATATAATTCAGATCAGAGTGGATTTCAATTAGAAATACATTCTGGGCGAACCTTAGCAGTGCAAGGTACAAAAAAAAGTAGAATGTATTATACAATCTGTATTTTCAACGACACATAGCTATACAATACAACCAACAATAATTGCGGATGCAAGATTGTTGTCACCCCTTTTTATGGTCTTGCAAGAAGCAAATGGAGAATTTGGACCAATAATCCAAAAAACATTATTTAAGCCAACGAACGTGTACGTGACGGCATCAAAATCTGGGAAACTCACATCTGGTAATGTATATTTTGAAATTATCTTAATTAAAGATAATTTTCAATTATGGTAACTAGTTACGGCGGATTTTAAATTAATATTGCAGCTCATTTCAAAACCTGGTTGGAAGAAGTCTTTTCCTAAAACCAAACAAACAAGTGTGTTGTTGCTAGACTCTAGAAGTGGGCACTGTGAACAAGATGTACGTGATGCGACACCAGTGGGCAAAGAAATTATAATTAAGATAATACCAAAAGGTACCACTGGACAAATCCAACCTCTAGATGTTTATGGATTTAGGGTGTGGAAGAATTATGTTAGGCGTTTCTCCGACGATGTACTCTTGCATAACTATGACGTTAATCTTCATTTAAGAAATAATGTAATTAAATTACAATCACTTGTACACAACCAATTGTCTTCACCCAGATATATAAATCTATTCCAGTATCCTTGGTATAAAAGTGGATACACAGAACAAAAGTTAGGAGATTTTGTGAATCCTGTAGACTTTGCTTTTGAACAGAATACGGAAATGAAATGTGCACTCTGCGATGAAACACCGATAGTTAGATGCTCCTGGTGTAAAAAAGCATATTGTTTAAAGCATTTTTTTTCATGAATACCACTTTTGTGACAAATATGAACCGTAAGGTCTCCTATAATATATATACAAATACTTTAAGTGATCGTTTCGTAAACTGTATATATCTTGTAAGAAATTCAGATTAAAAATTTAAGTTAAAAAGAATTAATGCAATAAGTAAATGTCTCCATTATTTATAATAATGTATTATCATAAACAATTGTCATAAACAATTTTCGCAAAATAGTCTGCTTGAATTCTGTAAGCCCGACGTAGCTGACTAACTAGGGGTTGTTCACCCCTCATTGTCAGTAACAATGGGAGGACATAAAACCACTGATGTGTCATCATAAAATAATTTGTCTATGGTTTTTTAAGTTTTTTTATGACATTTTTGACACTTTAAAATCTCTTAAATACGTATTTAAACGATTGTGGGTAGTTTACCCTCCAATAAGGGTGACTGACGAGAAGAACATCGTCCATACAGTAAATTATGACGCAAATGAAATTTATATGAAGTTTTACTCAACACAATTTTGTATCCCGTATGAACTTTGGAGGGGTGGTTTCACCCCCTAAATATGAAAACGGGCCGCTATAAAAAAACACGTGTATCTTATTTTTTGGTCCTCTAAAACATATCCAAAATTCAAACCAATCGGAGGCGGACACCTGGGAACCTTTCCTTGTCAGTGCGAGTAACGTGATGGGCCTCGTGGTAACGGAAAAGGAAGAAGAGTAAATCCGCGCCGACTAATTGTTCCAGAGACCCCATCGCCGGAGGCAGAAACGCAAGGCTAGCGTGACGATCAAACGCGACAGCCGATGACGCGCGTGCGCGCCGCTCCTTTAGTGCTCCGTGTGGCAAAAATGTGTCCTTACGACTTGGAAGGACACGTCGATTATATCCTGGGAGATAATATCCCTGTCGGGTGTGCTGGACCTGGCGCTGGAATGCAACGGGGCCCGGGGACTTACATCTTTTTCCGCGGTTCGCCGCATAAATAAACTCTGTCGGACAGTTTCGGGGGTCCCGGAGTCGGCCGCCCCCGTCTAGGCGCCGCTCTTTTGTCTTAGCTAATAGAACACGCGTTCCTGCGCGTCCCTTTCGTAAAAATGCCCGAAATGTCCAGTCGTATAATCCTCGCTCGATCGCTCTTCCCTTCCATCTTGCTCACCACCGCCGCCCCTCCCCCCTTCACGGCCCTCGCAGCTTCGACCAGACCACTCCTTTTTCGGCCTCCTTCCTCAGAATCGCCCCTCGTTCCTCCTTTTTCTGTTCCCAGACGGGGAGACGGCCTGTCCCAGGGATCGTTAGCGATTATTACCATAACTGTTAATTGCTTTACTGCGGAGGAGGATTCCCTGGCAAGGAAGTCTCCGAGGGTCTGTCACTCTCACTGCCGGGATGGGTGTCTGGGTGTTTGGGTGACGCTTGAGGCGGGACGAGACAGCATGTTCAGCGTCTACGCGGGCATGGGCTGAATGGAAGAAAGTTGCAAAACTTATGAAAGTGTTGTCTATGGTAATAAGTGAAATGGGTACCGCCACAGGTAAGACAATAAAGTGGATTATTTTATGAGTCAACGTTACATACGCGGTAGGCAATATTGGTGCCACTTGAGCGTGAAATAAGCAGCAGGTTCTATAGAGCAACGCCCTAGGTAGGACGCCAATACGACCACTTATGGGTATAGTAAGTAGTAAATTGTATAGAATGATGACAGCTGCAAAGCTGGTAGCACGGTAAATTAGGTTATAAAGCGGACGGTCTTATGGATCCGTGACATTTTCCATTGTGGCGAATGGAAATGTCACTTACAGGCAAGCTAAAGGGTTCAGGAGCTTTCCAGAACACTAGACACCCATATCATAAGAAACCTGATGTTGAAGAAACTAGAATAAAAGGCCGTCCATGGAATAAGTCTACAATTAAGAGATCGTGAAGCCTGTAGGCAGTATCACAAAAATCGAAGCCCAATTGTACCCCCGTTCCACCGTAATAAGAATCGTGTGAAAAGTGCACGGGGTGGAGGTGACGGGGGTTTTGGCGACGCATGAATAAATAAATCGACGATATTACTATGCATGAAGAGCGTTCGATAGATCAGCCAGGGCATAAAGACCCCGATAATATCATCGGTATTCCATTAATACAGTCAAAAGTCGAATGGTTGAGATCCCTTTACGACGATTCCTCTTTAATTAGTCAGTCTTGAAGGGAACTGACGCCGACTACATAAGAATCGGAATCCACGACGCCGTTCACGCGGATTCCCGTCCTTAACGAGAGGAATGCAGCCAGTTAGAGAGAGAAGCGCGCCTCTTCGGCGAGATTATTAATTTCTGTTCCCCGTGGTCCAAACCCGGCTCTCCCGACAGGCTGCGGAGAGAATTGGATCGACGGCGTTTCGAGAGGGACGCCAAGGGAGATAGCAGTCCTCTGGCTGGGAGGATAATGGCCCAGGGAGAGACGGAGAGAGCCAAGAGCCGGCCAAGGGAGTACGAAGGACGAGGAAAGACTTCTGGCGCCACTCCGGGCATACCACTTGCTTTCGTCCGGCATGGGCTCCGATCAGTCCCTCCCCCTTCGCCCCCTCAGCCTGGCCACCTCGCGTATATACGTCTCTTCCATCCTGCATTTCGATCCCACACTGATATCAACTGGGTCTCGTCCCGGTGCGTCTAACTTATTGTCTTATTATTGGACCACCTAGAAAATCGGGCTACTTTTCCATAGCGGGATCGTGATTGACGCTGTTTCGCGGCTGAAACGATCCGTGGAATGGTTTTTGGGCACGACGTTCAATACCGAGTGGCGTGAATGCACCTTTGTAGATAAACTGATTCTAAACTTCAGCTCAAGTGGTGGAACTTAAAAGAAATACAGGAACTAAAGACTATCAGATTTACCCGCTAGCACACATGAGATTCTTCAGCAGCAGATAGCCCTGACTATCTGTGTCAACTAATTCGATGAACTTACTCAGCAGAACCTTCAGCCCTGCACAAGCTGTAATGACCTGATGGATTTTTTGTAGATCGTATTGAATGAAGCAACAGTTCATGAATCATGAGCAAAAGACGCCGCCTATATCGCTCCGTCACAGCGCTGTCCTATTACGCAGCGGACATAGTGCAAGTCCGATTCCACGTGAAATAGCCAAGATGAGCTCAATGCCAACCTGGAGGCTCGGTCTGGGGCACGCCACGATCGCAATTCCATCCTTTTCGGGGACTCGTAGTCGCGGCGAATCCCAGATGCCAGAGTCGCGCTGCCAAATGCTACGGATTCCACGACGTCCCGCCATAGATTCGGTGATTTGCCGGTACGACACGACGGACACGACCAGGCCCTTGTAACGGCGGCGTGTTCGGCCGTTCAGGACTAGCGCCGATAAACACTTCAACCGGCGGGATGTCCGGCCTGACAGTCGAAGTTACGCTGATGAGCCGAACCGGGGAGCTGATGAGACGGCGCCGGCTCCTTCTGTAGAGAAAGGAACAACACCACGATGAAACGGCATCTCGTGAATCGTACAATGCAAGATTCTCGAAAGTACAGTGTGATTCATTTGTGTTAAGCCCGGAGTCTAAGCCGCGCATGACCCAGACACAACTCTTGGAGGATTTTGAGCACATAACCCTCTTTATATGATCTGGTTTATATCTCATCTGAGGTAGCAACTTTGGTGAATTCGGTGGATGACATTCCGTCATTCAACTCTGCTAACCGTTAGAAACATTCAGCAGAGTGTGGACGCGGCACATGGCTCTCTACCAAATCGTTGACGGACAATGATGTTTCCGGAGGTAGAACGACGAGGGTTTGGCAACTCGTTAATGAGCATGAAACAAAAGAGTCTTTCGACCCGAAGTAGGACCCCTGTGGAGTTTCGAAACTCCAGGGGGTAGGTGGCGCCACGAGCTGTCAGCACGTGTCAAACGTTAGCCTATGATATCCAGGTATAAGGGCCACCCTCTGGCCCTAGAAAACTACCCTTTCCTTCGTAGATTCAGCCTGGACACGTTGGAAATACCAAACACCAAGCCGTCTGTCGTCCTCGCCGAGATCTCCTGAGCAGATAACCTTAATGTTCGCGTCCCGTTAATACCTCGAGCGGCTCGGTCCACCCCTTTGCAGGCCCTGTGCCCCTTTCTCCGAACGTTAATTATTTCGGTAAACGAGGGTGAGGGGCTTTCTTGTCCTTGCCGCGTAATATGTACCGCGTTCCGTTTGGGAGCTAGATCTTGTTGCGTGCATCGGTACAAGCTGACTTTTAAAGATGGAAGCAACACGGCGGTGATGTTGTAGGGTTAGCTGCTAGCACTAATGACAGAAGAAAGACTTCTAGAAACATCTAGGAAACACCACATTAGAACATAGAAAGCAAATCACGTGGGCGAGAAGAGAAACCTTCCCGAAAAACTGGCATACATACCCCTGTCGCGATTCGGCGGCCGGTGCACGTAAGTCCGGGCCAATCTGCTTAAGACATCTCGGTCCACGCGGCTTGTAACTGTTCGCGCGATGCACCAGAGCGCGCTGCACCATAGACGGACAATAGTTGTCCATCCGCGTGCGTGGTATGCGCCAGACCACACACGCCGGCGCCATACCCACACTGAAAGAAAGGGTGAACATACGAGCGGTGTAAACGTATTTCCAACACCAGCCTACGTGGAAACGATAAATAAACTATAACTAACCGCCCTCGGACTCGGTGACAGGTGAATGGTGAATCCTCTTGTTAGCCACGTACGGGCGATGAGGGGAACGGTGAACGTAGGGAGTGAGACAGGGCGGAGAGGGGAGGGCAAGCGCCGGTTTCACGGAGCCTGGGCCCAGCAGGGCCGTTGCTGCCTTTATGCGTGCGAGCCTTGCCGTCGAGATATTGCGCCACGAGACAGAGGGCCACGGGAGGGGCCACCGTGTCGGGACCGAGCGGGATTATCGATGTAAGTCACCGAGAACAAAGGGCAGCCTGCTCGTCGCTCTGACGGAATAAATCGGCGGGATCGGTAATCGGGATCCGGCCTCCTGCTCACTGGGAGTCAGGGTGTGGCGGTTTTTGGGGTGAGGTTCAAGTGGGACTTGGATGGAGCCTTGGATCTCTGTTCCATCTCTGGGGAAATGAGCCAAATGAATCTACAACTGCAAGGAATCATTTTTTCAAACTCGATCACCGATTTACCGTCGTTACTTTGGCGTGTCATCAGGAAAGGAGCTTACGAGTTCCATGGGTTACCGCGATGGAAACGGCCATCAACGAGCCAAGCACTTGAGCAAATCTGGCTCCCAAGGAGGCCTAATTTTAAGCAAATTTAGGCCTCATTCTCCCGAAAATTGGTTAAGCGTGTCGCCTCTCTACCTGGCCCCAGGTCCGGGCACGTCACGCTTATCCAATATTTCTCGACATTGTCACGCTCCGCCTCAGGTACTGCTTCGTCATTGTCGACATTGGGCCCGGGACCACTCTGGTAGAAATTGGATTAAATGTATCCATTACCATTGTCGTTCAAAAATGGATCCCCCACAACTCTCGGCCGGCGCTCGTTATTCAAATTTCGCAAATCCTCGCGGCGGACAATGCCTCTCTATCCGGAGGGATCATCCGTGTAACTTCCAAGGGGAGGAATTACACAAGTTTTCGGAAGGAAGATCCTTTCTTCCCCTGTGTTTTCCTGGGTTCCAGGCCGATGGAACTCTGTTCGTAGTATTCAGCTCGAAATTCTACCATCCGTATGTTTCAAATCTCATGTTCCCGAATGTTTCGAATGCTACTGAACAACTGTACCCTAACTGAGGCCTAAGATAGCGAGTACTTCAAAACCAAAGGATCAGCTTAAAACCATTCAACTGAAAGTTTACCTTTGTCAACGATATACCCCATAAGTAGGGGACGTCCTGGTAAAATATTATCTAGAAACATGATCCTACAATTGTTTTGATCAGTCTGTCCACCTAGCGACACAAGACATAACTGCGTTATCTTATACTTCAAAGGAAGTGCGGGACGTGTACCGAGCAACGCTAGAACAAGCCACCCAAGTCCCAAAAATTCACCGTCCCAGGTTCGAGAATCCCGCTAATCAGACCGAGCATCATTCCCCTTAGTGTGTTCTCCTCGAGTGGCCACCGAGGGCGCGCGCTTTATCGTGGCGCTCCCGTGGCCGTTCGCGCAATATACGTCCGCCGTCAGGCCAATCAGCCATAAAGAAGCGCACGCATGAGGACGCGGCATCAGCATAATCATCGGGAACGGGCGCGAGACAGAAAAACGAACCCGCTGAGTGCACACGAGAGACGAAAAGGTGGAGGAGGGAGGTACATATCCCGGGACGAACAGAGAGACGGGGTAAGAGAGAGTGGGAAGGCTGGGGACATCAAAGGAAAGCCGGTCCCCGAACAGAGAGTCCTCCAGGAGGGAAATAGGAAGACAGAAGAGCGAGTCCGCTGCGGAGGGCAGGTCGAGTTAGCGATATTTTAACGGAGGACTTGCTCGACTAGACAAAAAGCGTCGCCAGGCTGGAATAGAAATGCGAAAAGCGGCCTTAAGCCCTGGGACCACGGGCCCGCATTGTCAGTGGAAAATTAGGCCTGAAATGGCCGGGAAAATGATCGACGGTGCGCGTGTAGCCGCGGCCCTTTCTTTTCCACCCGGGATCATCCCGTTAAACAGATCCCACCTCTTATACCTTCTGCTACTTCTGTCCCGTTCATTCTCCCTGTTTCCCTTTATTGTTGATATCAACCGTCCGCAAAATGGTTTCTACGACTGTCTGGCTCGGTGCATCTTCTTTCTATTCAACCATTGTGCGCGTCTATGCGCAACCAGCCGTGCGCCGGCCAGCCGACCTGACCCAAGGCGCCGTCGAAAGGATTCGTCTCGTCGCGCGATCCTCTAACTCGTGTCCCTCTATGCCTGGGGCAAAAAATCCTCCGAGAATGCCATTCGATTCTTTGGAATCATCAACTGTTCCTTCCAGCAGGATTTATAGAGTTTGTCAGCAGTGATCTTTATAGAGCGACCTTGACGAATTTGGGGCTGGATGAAACTGGGTCCAGTGGTGCATCCTTTGGGGTAGTTGGTATTGAGCCGGATGTATTCAAGGTTTCGGGATTGTCACAGTAACTAACAATTTCCTCCAAACCGTGGCTGTCGATATCAGTTTATCCAGAGTTCTCTTCTTCCTCGCCTCTACAGACGAGTCGCAAATGGTGCAGCAACCCCATACAGCACAGGCCCAATAATCGGTGGAGGGGTTGCGGTCGAAAGCGGCAGGATAGAAAGGAGAATGGTCCTCAACACGAGCAGCAAATGAAATGCATGTCCCGTGCGTTTTACGTGGTTTGACGACATCTTCGGGACCCTGAAACGAACGAGGCAGAGGTCCAACGAAAGAAGTAGTGTGGAGGGGGGCGACGAGGACAGAGGTGGGGCCCGAGTTAACCCGTGGGAGAAAGAGACCGATAGTTCGGGACCAGAAACATCCTGGAGATCCAAGATCGAGTTAAGATAATTGCTCGTTTGTTTAAACATTTGACCGACCGGCCGAGAACGCCCAAAACAGCTTTTTGCTTCCTTTTCGGCGGGGCCCGACGCGCGCGCGCGTACGACCATTTCTCATGGTCCTTTTTTCGTGTTTGTCTCCCTCCTGATTCGCTTACCACTTGTAGCAATCGATGAGAACTTTTATATATCAACGTGGGGTGGTTCCTGGACACTGATCCGACCGAATTACAAAATTATGCTCCCAAATTAAAACAAAGGTCGTGAGGGAGGTACTAGGATAGCCTGGTACGGAGCGTTAATAAAAAAATGCGGTATGTACTGGGGTTTACAAACTGTTTGCTGGTATTACAACTCCACTATCATCTACAAAACGGACCACAAAAACCAACTATCCGACTTCGTATCTAACCGACGAAAACAACCCCCGTGAATGTTTCTGTCACCCCTAGTGGTTTCGATCCATACATATCTACGTGCGTATGCGAACGTTGTGTGCGGAAAAGAAGCATATCAGGAAACTTTGTTCCCATATTCCTACCACAGTCACAACCGTTTTATACAGTGTTTAACACTTGTAGAGAATTGAATTATTAAAAAATATTAAAAACTGTGCGCAAACAAAAACTCGTCGATCTCTATATTTACCCAGCTCGAAGTCTTACTGGGTTTCCTTAGAGTTATAGCCAGGGAGAAATTAGCATCGTCGACATATCAACAGTGCATAAAACGAGAACCCTAATTTCGTCCTCGACTTTCACGGCTCACTAAGACAACCACCGTTCCCAGCCTCGGCTCACAGCTTCTGCAGGGATGTCTCCTTATCCTCGAACTGCCCTCCACGCTCTGATAACTTCCCCCCTCCCCCGCTCCCCTTGACTTACGACCCCGTGACTCGAAGGTCTGTCCTCCTATCTGCGTCTGCGTCCCTCTCGCTCGCGACATTAAAGGGGGTGGGCAGTAGAGAGTGATAGATGACGGGAAAGGCGCCTCGAAGGGACGCCTAGCATCTTCCATTCCTTTGGAAGGATCCGAGTGCCGCGATACGCACGTACACGAGCAAACTCTCCCCCGGATACACTTTCGCGGCAATGTAGACGCGCGTGCCGCACCCCCTTGCGTATTTCATACGGCCTTGGGGTCGCTGACTAACGTCACTTTTCGTGGAAGGAATTAATACAGGAGAAGATCTCTGTAGAAATCACTATGTGAATGTGACGTACATGCGTTGGCGTACTTTGCGCTTTACAATTTGTCCTTACAATAGTCTGCAATATTAGGGGAAGAGACACTACACACTTGTAACTAAATAGTATACGCCCATAATTATGGGTATTTTATTGTTTGTTTTATTTTATTAAATATTTTTAATAAACTATTAAATCACAAGTTTAATATTAAATACATTTTCACAAATTCAATTATCCTACCAATAATTCAGTTAATCGAAATATTTTTAATAAACTATTAAAAGTCTAAAATATACAATTTTTCATTTTTTATTTAAATTTTTATATTTTACAACTTATTAGTATATATTTTGAATTACAATCCATTGAACCATCTTTATCCAGAAATAAGTCAGACATACCCCTGTTATACGTGATAAAGCGTCAGCTAACTCACAGGAGAACATCCCGAACTCGGTAATTCAAAAAATTCTGAAACTTTGTGAATATGTACAGGATTTCCTTCTGATTACAACGCAATTTTTGTTTGCTGCCCAAATTTACTCGAAGGGGGTGAAATTAACCTCTGAAAATTCGGCTATTTTCCGATTTCGTGTTATAACTCGCGAACTGTAAGAGATTGAAAAAAAGTTTCAAGACAAAAGTTACTTCTTTTAATTAGATCTATCATTTGGTAAACAAATTATTTTCCAGTTCACCAGTTATAACACAAAACCGGAAAATTACTGAATTTTCGGGGGTCAATTCCACCCCCTTATAGTGAATTTTGGGAGCAAACAAAAATGGCATCGTAATCAGGAGGAAATTCTCCACATATTTACAAAGTTTCAGAATTTTTTGAAGTTCCAGGTTCGGAATGTTCCCTTGTCAGAATTATTAGAGAAGGACACGTTAATAGAAGCCGTCTTACGGTATGCCTAATATTTTTATTAAAATATTTCCAGTAATCTGTGGGAACCGATGGTTTAATTTTTTTTTTAAATAACAGCCGGTATGCTGTTGCTCACTTGTATTCTCTATTGAAAATCACTTTAGATAGGGCTACAAAATGTTCTCCAAAATTGGCACCAGTTTCTCGTCGTAACTCGATTCAATAAAGTCTACGTCGGTCACAGGACAGTATCGTTTTGGAAGGTCGACTATCCTGAATTTCCAGGGTAGATACCTGTAGACTTAACTCGGCTGCAACCTTGTTGATTCCGTGCCGTGGACACACTTTGTAGCATGCCCGTGCCACACAAATTCAATAACCATTTTGCGAATTGATCGTTTGAGCGAACTCGATAACGGCCCCTCCACTAGAGTGAATTTCAAGGTTTCTAAACCATCGATATAGGTATCTCCCGTAGAAACTTTCGAAGACTAATCTTCTCATAACTTTGTCTGAGTTTGGGTGGGATTTGCGCGAATTTTATTTTCACAATTCGTAAAAATTAAGCGAGAATAAGGTGGGTGTAAGAAGTAAGAGAGTTTTTAACAGGTACTGAACTAACCTGCATTCGAACATAGCAGCGTCGCAACGTGTCACGTGACGACGCGATTCCAGCCACCATTAAGTCGCACGCCCGGCGAAAATACAGCTCACCGGCGGCATGTCAATGGATTTTATTGTCCAGGTCGGAAATAAACACCGTCCGTGTGTGCTCGAGCGACGAGGATTGGCCGCAAGCCGAAGCGCGGGTTCGTGAAATTCCGCGGTTCGTTCAATTATGCGCGAAATTACGCGCGAGACGCGAGTACAAATTACGTCGTCTGGGAAGGGCCAGAATGTTTTTCAATGCTCATTGATCATGATGCTTTGGCCATTTCACTATTGTACGAAATACTCCTGTGATACGTGCCATCAGAAGTGCACGCGAAACAAAGGGAACAAAAGCCGAAATTCTATAGACGAAGAAGGAAGATTGGCCTAGCCCGTATAACGAACGATAAATCCACGTTCAAGTACAGAAATTGCTGCATGGGCTCCAGAATAAGTGGCAGGAATTCCGGTGACTTGCTTGTATAAATACTATCGGCTTAAGTCACGACCACTCAAATAGTTCATTATGGACAGATGTATGGTAGCTATGACTGCACAGAGGCGATATATTTACCCCCGCATACCGGTTCCACGATACCTTACGACACGGATAATCGCTCGGGATTGCGAACGTGTCCGTCCAGATTAACGGGGTGTTCCCTGTCGTTGTTCTTGTTATTGTTTAATACGGGACGCGGGGAAGCTGGAACTTTCAGCAGCGGTTGCCAACTTCCACCCAGAAAGCAGGACTTTGTATAATCCAGACTTTACCCAAATTTATTTCACCTAACTCATGAACAAGTTGGGTTGCTCCACTTTATCTGTGAGCTAGGTCTAAGCATTTCACTGCCTCACGGAGCGAAATTATCAGAATTGATTTTCAACTGAGAGGTATGTCCATACGAGGCGATTCTTTCTCAATGAACTTGTCGACTAGGGGAAGGCAGCAGTACTTAGGAGAATCGACTTTAGAAAATCGTTCGTAAGTTAAGTAGCTCCATTACGACTGTGTCTCGATCGACAATCTAAATATCTCTATCCGGCACGACTTTCATCCGCTCGCCTGCTCACGCTCGAGTTCCTCCCGGCGGAGTGTAGACGCGAAAAAACTGGCTGAGCAGATATCTTACATTGTGTAACGGGCTTGCACCGAGCATTATCTTATGCGCAGGCATTCCGAGCATAAACACGGGCGCTTGATCGTGGGCAAGATGTTTATCCAAATTTGTGCTCGCAAAGAAACTTTCCTGACACTGATGTGATTCTGTCAATTGTGTTTTAAAGTGGAGAGGGTATGGGCATTAGTTTCGACATGAAATTTAGTGGCATGATCTGGCTTGCCTTGGTTTAATGAAGAGTCTGTGACCAAGTTTCGTTTAGCTCTAATTAGGTGCCTGTTTTTAATATAAATTTTAGACACTATTACGGAGCAGTTGGAATCGCATTCCCGATCTCTGGGACAACACAATACCATCTGAATAAAAAGATACCGATCGTTCGTGTCGAACCGTTGACAAATTATGATCGTTGTCGATTTACTGGCTCGACGTCCGTGGTTATACCGGTGAATTTGAATT
Source organism: Andrena hattorfiana (assembly GCA_944738655.2). Classification (NCBI taxonomy): domain Eukaryota; kingdom Metazoa; phylum Arthropoda; class Insecta; order Hymenoptera; family Andrenidae; genus Andrena; species Andrena hattorfiana. The sequence goes on from OX122895.1 coordinate 2,338,656, forward strand.
GCACGCGCCGCTCGATCGAGCACGAAAAAGACAAACAAGCTGGTAATAACGCGGCCGGGGCCGATAGTTAATGGAACTGTCAACGATTTCGCATTATAACTGGAATTGTCACGCGAGCGCGGTGCACGAAGCCCAGATTTTCAACCCCTGGGAAATAGATCGGCCGATTAATCGGGCGACGTGGTTGCTGAACGCGACGAAAATTCCCTTCTTGTCGCGTGACCACGAATTTTCTCCTCCCGTTCGCCCTCCGTTGTCAGGGGACGGTAGGAAACGAGGGGGTTCTCGGAAGTCGTGCTTCGTAGCCGCTTTCTTTAACTCGCCCGCGTAGTGTGTGTGCGCAGCGTTTCGACACACCACGGTCGTTTCGCATTCGCCACGAGAACTTCAGTAACGTTGCGGGTCAAAGTCAGACCGGCCAGAGGATCCAGAGTTTCAGTGATTCGCTGAACTGCAAGCTCGATAATCAAAAGAAAATACTCCCTCCCCAAAGGCGTCCTTGTGCAGTGGAATTTCATATCTCACGTCCAGCTAGTCGTTGGCCTTCTAGGCGATCACCTTCGTTCAATACCCGGTGTCCAATAAACCTACGTGTACGTGTTACCCTGCACACGAGCACACCCCGACGTGTGCACGGATTCACGGGAAGCCCAAGCACTCCGGCCACACGTCCAACTAGCCTCTCCCCCTCACCCCCAGAGGATGACCACCCTCGAGCAGTTTTGGCCGTCTTTTGGCCGACGTGGACCGCGTACGTGTGCACACCAACGCGCCAAACCACCCTACAAGATGGTTAGGGGGTTGCTAGTGGTGTGTCCAGTCCACTCCAGTGGAGCCCAGGGCGGTTCGATCAATAGAGGGTAGAGGCTACTACACGTTTCTAGGAGGTGGACACGCTGCTCTGCTACCCCCTCCTCTTCAGTGTACATCACGACCACGTCGAGGAGCGCCGTAGAGAGCTACCTTCCGTAAAATTCCTGGACCACGGACGTGGACTTTCTTTTTCCGTGGTTTAATCGTCCAAGCTACGGCAATTTGGGCCACCAGGGGGAAGGAATGTGTGCCGTTGTCGAGGAGGACCTCGGTTCTGCCCCTTGGGGTAGTTTTTCTCCTTGAAGAAGTTTTTGTTCGATGCCAATGTGGGGGTGTGGATTTTTGGTTACAAGGGAAGCTTTTAGAGACCGCTACACCCCACCTCTTGAACGTCCACCTCGCAACACCGAAGAATAGAACTCTTCCCTCGTCTTCAGCAATGTGAAAAGCTTCTGGCATTGCAATTGGAATCGATAGAAAACGTCTTACGCCAGTCGTACGTTCCAGAGGAAACAGTATTGAAGTGGTGTACGCCGGGAGTCAAGGTCGTCGACCTTGGTCCGATCGAAAATTACGAGGCGCTGGTCCGCGACGCGCTCTCGGTGGGTCTTGATCCAATTATCTCATGTCCCTTGTCGGGATCAGTGTGCTACGCCATTGGTCTGCGCGGCCTGGACCGGCGGGCCGTTTGTTTTGTAAGTCTAATCGCAGAACGGCTCTCCGGTGGTCCTCTCTCGGCTCTTTTCCCTCCTTCTCCTCCCTCTTCCCCCCGCCGACAGCAGCCCCCTTCTTCACCCTTTTCTTCGTCCCCTGCAACGTCGCTGCTCGCCGGCCGCCATTTTATTTTTAAAAAACGACCAGCAAGCGCGCACTTTCGTTCGTTCGTTCGTTCGTTCCTGTATACGGGGGGGACTCTCTTTTCCTTCCCCGTGTTGCTGAGCCGCGTATGGTGGCGCCATGGTCAGCGCTCCTGACAGCCACGAGAGAATAAAAAAGAATGGAGTCCAGGATAGAAAGAGTTGGGAGCCATCCCCGTGGCTATCTGGACCACTCGGACGCCGGGAAAACTTAGCTCGTCGGCTCCTCTTTGCTGATCCCTCCCGATTAATCGGCTTCTCCTTCATCGCTGGCCAGCGGCGGATAGAGGAAATGAAGTTTCACGACGAGCACGGTTCCTCCGAATCCAGTTACCAGGAGTTTCAAGTAGTCCCCATCTTTTGTTGGGTAGAACCATTATTTTTTATGTGAAACGGTTGGCGCAAGTGGAGTGACAAATTTTAAGCGATTATTTGCAAAACATTACTTAACATTAACTCGCTTGTTCTACGAACTTAGAAAGACGTCTGTATCAAAAATTTATTTACTGAGATTCCCCAAGGTAGCAGCTTAAGTTTAGAATTCGCTTAAAAGTTACTCCGTGCTAGTGACGCCACCAGTGCATCAGGTCGAAATCAACACTAATTGGTCCAGGCGAAGATTGGAGGCTTGGTCAATAGAAACCTTTGTTTGCGTTATCTTTTAGCGCAAAAGGGAGATATTTTTATTTACAAAGATAGTAAAATCGACATAAAACTGTGATCATGAATCTCCAAATCAACATCTCTAATATCAGAACCCTCACGAACCAGAAACTTCAACTTTGTGAGCCACCAGTTCTCGCTGGTTCTGATACTTTTCTATTATTATTAGAACGGTGGCTGGAAGCAGGCGGCACAGAAGATTGCACACCCGAAAAAGGGCGATCCTTTTATTTTAGTATACTCGTTTGCTGCCGAACTTAAAATCGAAGGGACGGTAGCGCGGCAAAGAATTCCACATAACGGGGTGGAGTAGGATCGGACAGGGGAGTGTGCGCGGCCTTCCAGAATACGTAAACCGGCATGAGAACCCGCGGAATGCTTTCACATAAAGACGCAACCCCATAAGACTTCATCCCCCTTTATGTGGAACGTTCTCGCCCCCAAAAAGCGCGCACTACTGTGTGTGCACGTTCGTGTAGCAGCGCGTATGGCTCACCCTGGGATCGATGTTTCCTCCTTCATCGGGGAGTGTAGCTCGTGCGTAAAAACCAACCCCCAAGATCTACCCTTACTACCCATTTCTTCGTCAAAAAAGCGCACAAGAGGAAAACCAGCCGCGGTTATCATCTTATGTAATCCACGCGGTGTCAAAAATATTTCTTTGCCCAATCCAGAAGCTGTCTATATAAATGGATTGTTCTCGACAAATCACGTCGAAAATATAGAATGAAGTTTTTTCATATGACCCTTAGTTTTTAGGTAAATCAACTTCGAAAATCCGATAAGTATGCAAGCGCTGGTTCTCACGCATTTTCAATAATTATTTACTCGAGAACAAAGCCTCCTTCGACAAGATTTCATTCCATATTTTCGATGTATTTTATCGAAAGGGATCAGATGCTGTCGACAGAACAATTTGATTCTGAGAAATAGAATGGATATCGTGATTAGACAGAAAGTAAGTAGTAAATCTTACTGTTATCCTGAGTGTTCGTCAGTATCGATTCTCGTAGTCGTCGATGGGGAATTCAGCCTGGACCGGGCGAGCAAACTTCCGCGGAAAACCCTCGAGGCCTTAACAAAAGTTTCACAGTTGAGGAGCTAGCGACAATAGGAAGAGGAAAACACGGGAACGATTTAGCGCTGAAAGCGGATGTCGCTAATTTTCTGGCTTGTCCACGCACAAGCTTGTGCTTAAATCTTCTCCCGGCTTGTTGGCCGGAAAGCGCAAACCGATGTCCCCTTGCTGCGTCACGTTTCGCGGTGTCATGAAATTCGGGTATGCGCTGTCTCTTTGTTCCGTAGATCCTTTTGTATAGACGACAATCTGATTATCTTTAGAGCAGTCGTGAAATTATTGGTGGAATCGTCGTTACTAGGAATAATTATTTGCCTCCTGCTGATGGACAGGCTTGCATATCGCGGAGCTCAAAAATCAAAATTAGCTATGATCATGTAACTCTAACGCAATCAATTGTATTCAAACTCGGTGCGCATAGAAGAAGAATCTCAACTTTCATTAATTTTATCAGCGCAAAATCGGATCCCAGTGAATTGACGAGTCGAATTCGGGTTAAGGTCGCGACGATTTCACTGCATCTCCCACGCCGATGGCCGCCCCCGCCGTTTTTTTTTCTCGCGTACGCATTCATAATAAAGGCACGTTACCGGGCCAAAGCAGAATTAATGACAGACGTCGAAGAGGCAGCCGTGGAAACGCAGACCGCGGTTTCACAATGGTTGCGAGCTGCAGGTTACAACGCGAATACCAGTTGTGTGTATCGTCGGTAGGAGTGCCTGGGATAATAAGGGGTTATTTCCAGTAGCCGTGGCCCGAGCGGCGGGAGAGCCCCGGGGGTTATATGTCACCACGTTACGCGAGTCGTACCACGTGAAATCGCGCGTCTAGAAACCCCCTACATGAGTCTTCTCTTTTTCCAAAGTTTCTTAGCACTTAGTTCTCGAAAAAGAACAACAGTAGCTCTTCAGGCTCCCAGAACCTCTTTACTAGTACTAATCCCTCCCCACCTGTATCACAGAGTATCGCATCGATCCGGCATACGGTGTTGAAATCTTTGCATCGTCCAGTTTCAGAAATAGTGTATCGTCGCTTCTGTGCAGTCGGCAACCAAAACGAAAATGTCTGTCGTCTGCCGCTGTGGTGGCTCGCGGCGCTCATGAAGACATTAATCGGGATGCTCGCGTTGAGAAAAAGCTTGATCCTGAGCCCGAGGTGGGACGATAGCCAGCTAACGATCGCCAGCAGCTGGCCGGGAGTTCGCGGAATTTATCATTATTCGATCATAACTCGTTAACCGTGCTTTCTTTATCGAACACCAGGATCCACATGGATCCGCCTCACGAGCTTCGTTATGATCCGCTCCCCGCGAATTTGCATGATTCCCGGCCTCGCATGATGTTGCACCCGACGAAGAATGCCGATACGAGCCGCGATTTATCTTTATTTTTCCCCCTGCACCCACACGAACCGCTTCTGTCTCGATTTTTTCGTCAGGGGAAGGAGTTATTAAGTGGAGCGCACGCACGGTTGCAGGAATTATTCGTTTTGTTCGAAGCGTCGATATCGGCTGCCGTTCATCGCTTGTGTATGGCTCAAGAATTTGGAGATCTGGGTCCAGCTTTGGATTTGATAACTCTAAATTACTTTAGATTGAGTAAGTGTTAAGCGTCTAGAACGGCCTTGATTTTTGGTTTTATTAGTCCAAGTGTGAACTAGCAAGAGGCTAGTATACTCTGTCTCAAAAGATGTTTTCACCATCCACCTTCAGGATCCCTTTGTCCCTATTTCTGAAGTTATACGTAGTAAATCAGGAATGTACAATCCCATCCGCTTCCCAAGTTGAATCACGAAAAGTCATGAAAAGCTTGATGCAGGCCGGCAACAATTGACAACGCGGTACTCTGAGGGCGGCAGGTTTGCTTGCAATTACGAAACATTTTTTTTAATTAACCAGACGAAACGCTAAAGCCGCGTGCATCAATTGGGCCCCGTATCAACGGAGAATATTCAACGGGTGGGACACAATGCGTCCACCGGCTCGCTTTACGGGCGGCGAATGTCAGCTGACATTGATTGCGCATCAGACATTCAGTGGCTGCAATTCGCGCCGACCCGCGTGTATTATGTGACCCCCGGCATTCCGCGCGAGCTGGGCGATTTATAATTTCGATGAAATATCCACGTGTACCCAGATGAATGCTGTCGCCGAGGCGTCGGAGCATCGTGGATCTTCGGTCCTGGCCAGCGGGAAGCGAATCAATTAATGCCACGGTTTCAAAATTCATTAAACCCCATTGGAAGTAGACTTTCCAGAAAGTTAATTGACCACAAATCACATATATGATTCAAACCCACCAAGTCCTCTGTCCAACATAACCTGTACCCTAATTTAGTGGCGTTACAAGCGTCCTTGTAATAGAGCCACATTGTAAAATGATCACCCCTCCTGCACCCACACAAACCGCTTCTGTCTCGATTGAGCAGTTTCTGTCGCGACACAACAGCGCGATCAACATAGCAATTTATGCCAACCACCGCGTTTAGTGTATTTCCGTAAACTAACAACGCAAAAACGACAACCTCCCGTGGTGCCACCTAGCGCCCGAAGAGATTCTGCTCTATGAGCAAGTATTTCGAGTTCTATTGCAAGGGGGACGCGTTACGATGGCGGGAGGACGCATAACGCAGAGGCCAGGGGGTTCCACGGGGAGGCGGCCGGCCGGTTTTCTATTGGCCCTCACCTCAGGGGTGGTTTTTAGCCGAGCTGCCCCGAAGAAAAGAACCCTTGTGCACGCCGGTACGAAATGTTTCGCGTTGATGCACGAGCACACCCTCGGATAGAGCGTAGGAAAAAAGCGTCTCTCATAATGGAAACGACCCCCCCTTTCCCCCACGTGTACACCTCCCCCCCCCCCCCCGCCCGACGACGCGTGTACCATCGGGAATTTCCGAAATATATACGCGCGCCTATTGTTGAGCGAAGAATGGCACGGAATTTTCGTAGTTTTCTCCATCTTGTCCTACCGTTTTCACGGCCAAACGGGGGTGGATCGTGTTTCGGTGCCCTCGGGTTGGCGGCCACCCCTGAGCAGGCTTTCGGCGGATTTCTCGGTTTGTTTTTCACTGAGACGCTCGGAATTTGTTTTTGTGAATTCTCCGCTTTTCGCTGGGCGTACGCTTCTCCGGCAGACAGATTGGACAGGGTGTTTTCGTGACTCGTGGGTCGACTCTTGATGGGGTTGTTTTCTAGGTTTGTAGCGTGCTTGTTTGCTCCTGATGTTGTGGTAGCGTGTGTGGCAGAAGGGACGAGATCTGTGGACACGTCTCGGTGAAATGTTTGTCCTGCAGGCAATGTAGCAGCGAGGTATTGGTGGACATTTGATCGAAGATGTCTCTGCTTTTATATTTGGGCTGTGGTAGGTAGAAATTCGGCTGCTTTCCCTTGCAATAGTAAACGATACTGAGAAAACAGGTATTTAGTACTGGCTCGCCTGTGTTCTCAAACAAAATGATTACTATTTTCTACTTTAGGCCTAACACAGCTATAGTAAACTCCGACTTGTCAATATCTTGTCGGATCGAGCATAAAAGTGGCAGTTTGTCATGATCCTGCCTCTACAATCAAATGCTACAAAGATAGAAAGTAATAACGCAAATACTGTTCGTCTTTACATAGTCCCCTTTCCAGGCTACGCGGTACTAACCATGGTCTTATTCTTATTCCAAATAGATAAACAAGACAGCTGTCGGTTTCACTAAGCTTTGCGTAATCAAACTTTTGCAAAGCAAACGTGTTCTAATTTGTTTAATGCGCAGAATCAAGAAGCTTAGGCGCGAGTGTTATAATTTTGACCGTGACCACATTAGCAGTTATCCATGCATCCCCCGCATGTGCGGACAGGCAACGCAGCCGCAAAAGACTAGCCAGGAAAGGGTGAGGCCACGTGAATGTCACCAACTGGTCAAGCCTAAGTCTCAGAACGATCCTGAACTCGTGATTGGTATCCACTTCACCCGCTTACACCTTCTCCACCCACGCACCAACCCATGTGCATCTATGGCTGGCTACAGAGCTTCGATCGTCTAGGACTGAATAGGTAAAAACCCCTGTGGATTGCAGGTGTTCGGCGGAAGCAGGAGAAGCGAGACCAAAACTTTTCATCGATCCACCGATGAAGTTTCAGCGGTCTAAGCAAGCGGAACTGGAGTTCCTGGACATGTCCTCGTTCCCTCCGTCGCGAATTCCTCCCCACAAACTGGAGCATATCTATAGATAGAAACGCAGCGAAGTGCTCTCGAGGAGTCGCGATACTTCGTTTTCCTTCTGTTTCTCCGAGTCCTCGAGTGGGCCAAGTTTGTCCAGTTTTTTTCCCTCCGATGTGTTTCTCAACAATGTTTGCGCTACGGCACTTTCGAGACCTACACCCCGTCTTCCCCTCGCGAGCCGATGCTTCTGGCGGAAATGCAATGATAGTGCACCAACATGACTCAACCTAGTTACACACCGGGGATCTGGTAATTATTGAGCATGAATGACAGGGCGCGCGTGAACGGCATTGTCGTCCCGAAGATATCCATCGCTAAACACAGCGTCACCCGCCTGGCTGGCAAGGTCTTGCAAGGCCGATGAAAATTTCACGAGGAATGAAACGCGTCATTATGGCGTGACATGCCACGACAAAAGGGGGCCTCTTGTACGTGCGATGCTGAATTATCGATGGTCGCCGCGTGTTTGGATATTCATGTGTTAGCGACATCGAGGACATTATAGTAGATTGCAGAGGTACAGCGCGCTCGTAAATTAAACACTCTGGCGGCGGCGCTCTTTGGAGGAGCGGCACCCAGGATCGAGCACGGGTGGTAGGTATTGTAGGATTCAGCGCAAGGAAACTATACTAATTCTTGTTATAGAATGAACGACGGTATTCCATTTACGGTATTGGAAAAGCTATAAACTTAGCATCTGGAATATTTGGAGCTTCTACGTGGGTCTGAATAGTCATTGTAGGGGAGAGTGGGGTAATTGCGAACACCTAAGCCAAAAAGCAAACAAAACGGAAACTGTGTGAGAAATGAATTTGTTTATTATTTACAAACATACTTAAACTACTCATCTATAAAGTACTGTGACGAATTTTTGAAAAATTATAATAAAAATCAACTTTATAGTGAAAAAGAAAAACCCTTGGTGTGCGTGATTACCTGACTGATTACCTAATCACGAACAGAGTGCTAAATATCACAGAAGTCGCACAGAAAGCGCGATTTCAATGGTCAATCAATAAAAAACGTTGTTACAAACTATACATAATGTATTTTCCAAATTCCTCTTCTTGTGCGTTAGAAAAAAATTGCAATTAGTCGGAATATCGAAAAAATAGTAAAGGCCGTTTCTTGAACTGTTTTCTGAGTCTGTAATGAAAATTGAAAAATCCCTTTTGTAGATTCAAATAAGTTTTATACATGCTGAAAATTTCATCAAAATCGGTTAAAATTGATCTGAGCTACAAACGCTTAAAGATTTGTTCGTCATTACCCCACGACATCAAAAAATAAAAAGCAATTTATTTCAGGGGTTAGGATCATGATTCAAGCCACGCCTTGGTCACAAAATGTTGGTAAAAAAAGTGCTTTATTTCAACTTAAAAAATATCCCAATCATTAATTCAACAGTAAGTACATGCAATTGAGAATGGATAAAATATTACTTGCAACATGATGAAAATAATAAATTGTGTTTATCTTGAATAGCATGAGCGTTCTGTTTTTATCACTTTGTGCCCGGCGTTGGATACGACATAAACTATTAGCTAGAGGAAAGGGAACATCAGTTTTTCCATCGCGTTTACCCCGCGTTCATGATTACCCCACTCTCCCCTACTGTAAGTAAGAATTAAGTTTCAGGTCACACTTCTACTTGAAGCGGCCCTGGCGGAGACCCGAGCCCCTTATCTGCTCATACGTCTGTCAATTCTCTTGTTCCGACGCACGAAACATGTGAACACTGATACGCTACCGATTTCACAAGCGCGCTATACCTCTGCTCTCTACTCAGTAGAGAGTAGACTATACTCAGACTCTACTCACAGCCAGTAGAGTCTACTGTACATCCGATGAACGGAGCATCCCTAGCCGAAGGGAGTTCTGCGTCCGGCGGAAAAAAAGATTTTCCGAAAGAGCCATCCAGAGTCGTTGAACCTTTCTGCTGCTTGCAGTTTTAGGATGCTACATTCTGAGACGCTATTCCCCACAGTATCCAGAACTTTCGATTCTTCAGCAATACTAGTAAACTGGAATTTATATAACAATAGTTGAAGCTAATCAAAGATCCAGTCAAAATCGAGCTCCCACTGAACAACCCAAGAAGACAAAGAAAATCCCAGGCGCGGCGCGGCATCCACTCCACAAAGATTAATCACCGGAACGCCACCACCCCGCTTGTCTTCCCGCCTCAGACGAGGCCCGAAAATTCGGATCGTTGCCCGTGTGATCCTCCGTCGGCTGGCCGCTCGTTCTGTCGGCGTAATCCGATCCGAGACATCTATGTCGATAGGGCAATAATTAGGCTGCTTAAAGAGCTGGAGGGAGGCGCAGAAGGGGTGGGAGAGGAGGGGCCAGGCGGAGGCACAGAGGGCCCCGCCGGCTCTTTCTGTCGCCTCGAAGAGGGCCCGGAGGTGGACTCGTCGGTAGTTGTGTCGGTTCCCGTGGCCTTTCATCCCTTTCGACGTGCGCGCCGCCCGTGAATAGGCAAAACTAGAGGTACCGAGAGGGCACCGGTCCTTCGCGGGGCACGAGGCACACACGTTTCCCAGTGAAAGGGTAGAAAGAAAGGAGACGATCAGCGTCGACTTGTCCCGGCAGCCTGACGTCCCCTGTGAACTGCACTTTACGTCGGTGCCCGCGGCTGGGAGTTCGGGGTAGCAATGGGCTTGAACGTGCCGCGGACTGTTTCAAGGATTATGCGAGATGTACGAAGCGATTGGGGGTTAGAAGATCCTTGTACGATCTTACTGACTGAAGTTATGAATTTATATATTATGGCCTGATGAATAGTCTCTAAAGTTGAAGGGTAACGTGTTCTCTTGAGGTGGATCCTTAGAGGTGTAGGATCTATAGTCTTGCGACTCTCCCTGCTCGGAAGCGAGTGTCGCGATAAGAATTCCGTAGCGACCAGGACTTTTGAGATTTAGATAGTTCCTCTCCCTTTCTTAGATAGAGGTTTTCTCTCTCAGAACACTGCGTATGATTAAATTGCTCGAAAACTCGCGCGAGAGAGAGTATTGAATGCCCATTGCTAAATGGGGTTCACGGGGGCCGGAGACCGAGTGGGGGAATTGGGGCCGCCGGTATAATGGCGGCTTCGGCACAGGCCCCAAAAAGAAACCCATAGATATCGCATTGCGCGGTCGGGACTGACGGGACAAAACAGTCCGACAATAGAGGGGGGTTTCGGTCTTCTCCGCGATATTCGGCCCGATGGGAGGAGGATGCGAGAGGAGCCGCATGCACGGCAGAGTGACAGAGGAAGGGAAGAGGCGCGTTTTCACGTCACCGGGAGCTGAAGCCGAGACACGGCTGCCTGCCCATTGGGCCTCCCTCGCGTGCCGATCCATTAATTAACCGTCGTCATTTCTTACCCTCCCGAAAGACACGTTCACTTCGCTTGAGGACCCCGGACCCCCAAAAATTGAGACGATTGGAAACTGAGTCAAGCAATTTCGGTAACTATGGAGGTGGATATTTTCAGGTTATACAAAGTTAAATAAAGTTTCTATGCCGTAAATACTGTACAGGTGAGTTAGAGGATAGATCTTGGCAATAGGTATCATAAGCGGATTCGACGACGGTTATATGCCGACGACATTTCCGCTGACGTAAACAGCGAGCACAGCGTTATTATTCTCTTCAATTATTAACTGTTTGCGTCTAGGTTATCTTCGTAGGGACAATATTATTCCCTTGTCTCCGAGGGGGCAAAGAAGCTCGCGCAACGCAGAAGGCAAACGCGATGACAGAAAGCAAGGGGAGACAGCGAAGTTCTCTCAAGTTATACTATAGTTTTGTTGCATTGGTGATTAGATTCGAAAATAAAAGTCGAGTCGGTTGTACTGTCTCCATTGCGTTTTCCTTCAAGGCAATGACCTTTGCTGCGGTCAGGTCCTTTCCTTGAAACACGGACAATCAACGGGGTGCAACGGGGTTGTCCCTAGAAAATTTAGTAGAAATATCACACCTTAGATTGAAGATGATATCAAAGACGATATTTAAACAACCGAGTCAAATGCGAACAATGAAATCTCCTCTATTCGGTTAATGCTCACTATCAATTTCACTTCCACTAAATATAGTCCCGTAACCTAAAACGTTGAAATGTAATCGATACGTCGCATTTAGAAAAAACTGAGTTTCATATTTTTGCAATTCTTAGTTGAAACACTTACAGTGGCGGACGATTGAAAGTTTACAACTTTTAAAATCGCATAACTTTTTTTAGAATTTATCCAAATTGACCTGTTTCGTCGTTTTGAAAAAAAATGCAATTAATCGAAATAGCAAAAAAGAGAATAATAAATGTTTTTTGAATTTTCATTACAGGCTCACAAAAAATTAAAAAAAAAACGACATTTATTATTTTTTTGCTATTCCAATCACTTGCATTTTTTTCAAAACGGCGAAACACGTTATTTAGCTAACTAATCATTCTAGCTTCTCAAAAACTCTCATGTTGTTTGGACCAATTCTAAAAAAGTTATGCGATTTTAAAAGTTGTAAACTTTCTTTTGTCCGCCACTGTATGTATCTACAAATTTTACCCTAAATATATATGTAACTGTACATGTAACTGACACCTAACCCAAACTTAATTGGACTTAAGGGGTTATGCCTACCTGCAAAATTTGGAAATTGGATTTTCGGGTTTTGACATTTTCTTAAAGTATAATATCTCAAAAGTATTGTGTGAAAGTTTCAATTTGATCCGACCAAAATTGGCAGAGCTGTGCGAGTTTTAGTATAGGTATGTCCTGGAGGATGTAAACCTAACTTAAAACATTATAAAACGTGTTTTTCTCGAAACTACATTTTCAGAATCGGTGACCAAAATATGTCGAGAACCGCTGCATCGAATGAATTCAGCTTTTGTAGGCTTATTCTATATGTAAAAATCTTGTCCTTAATCGTGTTTTTTTTTATTTCCATTGCATAGTTTCTATTTTACAGATGAAAAATGAGTGATTTTTTGTGGCGAAAATCGATATTTTAATTTGAACAGCCACCATTTTGTAACAAATGCATATTTCGGGATAATGAACGATTAAGGACAAGATAATTTAATATACTAACTAAATTCCTTCGAATTTTTCATTTCGGATGAATCAGATCAAAGTTAGAGTGGTCACCGCAAACTACTGAAAAAAAATCGCTGCCAGGAAGTCACTGATATTTCTTTTATTTATTTATTTATATTTATCATTGGAATAATTACTACAATTAGTATAAGATGTACACTTTCGAATACATAAGGGTTTGTTTAAAAAAGTCTTCAAGTTTTTCCCCAAAAAATCCCGAAAATACTTGCGTTTTCAGACCTTGCAGGTAAGCATAACCCCTTAACAATGTAGCCCAAAGCACACGTACCTTTGCTATAAGTTGATTTCCAATACGGCAGCAATTTTCGCACTCGCTTATTACGCCTTATTGTCGGCCATCGTGAGATGCACGGTGGGGCCCAACGTTCGACACCGCAACGCGAAGACAACTGAGGTCTTTCAGATACACGAGGCATCACATGACCGTCGGTAACCCTAACTGTGCTTATGTTTATAAACAGAGAGCCACCGTCACGCAGTGAAGGAACGAAAATAGATCTATAATCGCGGAAGCCACAGAACCTTATTCGGATGATTCGAGGAGACTGGACATAACCTTTATCGTTACGAAAATATAGTAGCATTGACGTACCCGTCTAAAAAATTGTTACACTTAAAAATCCTTTCACGGTGAGTCGCCTCTGCTCTGCCTGCAGCACTGTTGCAAGCCCTGCAACTTTCACGAGCTGGGGATACGTTGGTCCCAGCGCCACCACTCAGATTCTAATGCAATATTCTGCGTTTAGTGGGTGGCAGGCTCCATATGTACAAGATAATTCAATTAGCCTCGTGTAGCTTGCCTCTAGATATACCTATATTCAAAGTGTCTTCCTGCTATGGGAGCACTATTTCGATTCATCCACTACTTGCAGATAATCGCAGGTATTTTTCTGAGTTCCCTTCGGAGGTCTATAAAGACGTGAGTGTACCTCTAGTTTCTCTTTGTTATTGGTAATCAGATTCTCATTGCAGCATCGACGGTAATAGATGCAAATCATTCCCTATCGATGTGCACAGCCCAGGTCCTGGTTACAGGGACCTAAAAAATCATGGGGAATTAATTTATCGATGACCCAGGTAAATTGAGGTGGTTTCTTCTGGGCGTTACCGCTGGCTACTCCACTGAACCAGAATTTATCGGCAATTCGTAAGAGAACTACTAATCAAGTAACACGGTGACTCAACATCCACTCGCACAAGGACAATGCACCGCTTTAGCAGATTTTCGGGATAACACTCAGGCAGCGATCGAAACCCGCCACGGTAGGCGTTTACAGACGTAATCTGCAGCGGCTAGGATGAGGGGACAGGACTGCCTCGATTGAGTGGTTTGACAGTGGGGTAGTTTAGCCGGAGAGATATATATATATATTTCTAATACTATTAGCCGGTGTTCCGTTACACAACGACAGATGGACGAGCAGATATATCCGCTCTGTTTGGATTTCGCTGCTTCGGGGGTGCAGCTGCGTGTGTGTAAACCGTGCCACGCTGTTTGTGCCCCGACATCAATTGATAGTTCGTGAACGGGGGTGAGGAAGACGGAGAGAGCGAGTCGATCTGAATGGGGGTGGTTCGATGTCTTCGTTGTTGAAACCCCACGTTGAATGGGAGCTGCAGTTCAACCACTCGCGTTTTCTTTGCATTCTTAGGTCTTCGAAAATGAGAGTGGGACTCGTGGTATATGGTAAAAAGTAGCGGGAATCAAGAAAGTGAGTGGAAGGTGGTATTCAAATCGGACTAATAGCTGCCTGACTCGATGCTCAAAATCCATTTAGAGCACATCAAGTGTTTGTATCACGTCTACATCCCACCATCAACTTGGGGTACCACGTGAGTAATGCAGACATGCCCTGCACCAACAAACGCTGGACGAGAACGCGGAGTCGCATTGAAAGAATCTCCGCAAAAGCCTGAACGCCGCCCAAGATCGATCAACCAAGATCCTGCATCGCGAGGACTGCTAAGCGCGGCTGACATGAAGCGACCCCGCCACTGGCGCGGATCATCGACCAGAGCGAAGAATTCGAAAATCGCGAGGCAAGGCGCCGCGTAGACGGTGTATACTGCTTTTTGTTCGCCTGCTTGTTTGTTTGTTCCGGGCGTTTCGTCGGTTAGGTACCCGGCTCATCCCCTCCAACCGCTTTTTCACGTTTCCATCCACGTTTCCCTATCCAGCCCCCCGCTCCTGGAATCGATCCACGCAAATTTACACGCCCGAAGCGCAACGAGAGTGACGTGGAGAATTTTGACTGTCTTCCCCCTGACACTCCTCCATACCCCGTCCGTTGTGCGACGATCACCCCATGGCGCCGTAGAATGTCGTCCCGATTGTTTCATCAGATTGTTACAACCCCTCCCTGTTGGAGCGGCTAATTGGTTTGTCGTTGCTCTCGCGGTTTTCGCCTCCGTCGATGCGTTTTATCGAGCCTCGCCTCTCCCCCGCCCCCGCCTACCCTCTTCCACCGCGTCGTTCCCGTGACGTCTGTTTGTCGGACTTCTGAGGGGCAGGCAGCGCCTGTGGACGTGGATGAAACTCGCTCGCCGTCGACGTGACGCTATTCCGAGAATGTGGGAATCACCACGGCTGCTCCACAGTTCATGTTACCTCAGTTTTGCCGCAAGTAATACTCGGCCTCCGTCGGTGTACGATTACACTCTTTGTCACGGCGGACGTACCCGCGAAATTCGGCCATTGCACGTCTGCGGCCGTGATTAACGTAGTTTTTTCGGTTTTCCATTCCTGGCGGAGCTGGAACCTCTAAGCGACCGGGGATTTGAGGTTGGTTTTGGGTGGCTAAGGTGATGGAGTGGGATAGGATGAGGGGCAGGGGATACGAATGACTTATAGTAGTGTCTGGTATCGTAGTTCTGACTACTCGATACTATTCACTAGGTAACTGAAGAATTTCTATTGGCTAGATAGAGAGTTAAGTTCTCTACTAACTTCCATTCGTGTAAATGTGTATACCTGTAAGTGTCTCAAGGTCCCATCAGCGTCTCCCAAGTGGAGGAAGGAGGGCCTAACGCGTCGTGTATAGCACGAAACTGATGAAAACAGTGCTCGCATCCGGAAGGAGGCTGCGGTGTGCAGGGGAATCCCGGTGCACTCACCTGCGACGAGTTGTATCACGCAATGCTCATTAGTGTCGCCGACGATTCTACGCCGGGAACGAGTCACTCACTGGTGTTACCTCGAAACCCATGGCTTCTACGAGCAGCTGATCAGAGGCTACCTGTCGATGGCTCTAATGGGCATCGATACATTGACATTCCTCTACCCGGCACGTAACTCGCGAGCCTAAAAGCATCAGGCGCACGGCGATGACATCAAAAACGCTACCCCAGCGTACTCTCAGTCATCATCATCGAGAACCCGGGGCAGGTTCACGGAACGGAAGCACTCCTGTCGTCGTTTCTGCTTCAAGACCACGAGACCCTATTTCTGCGGGAATTGCAAGCGAGAAGGAATCGAGGAACGAAAGAGCGCGGCGGAAAACTGGCCACGTTTCTCCAGCGTAGAGGCTGCCTGTTATACGCTGCCTTGATGGTCCTGGCGTTAAATTCAGCCGTCAGAGCTTTCAGCAGGGTTCAGCAACAGCGTCAGCAACTCTTTCCCCCCTATACTCCTCCTCCATGCCGCATCCTCCACCTCCAGCGTCCGTGTTCTCGACTCCATTCGCGCTCACTCGCCCTCCCCCTCCCTTAACCTCCCCCCTCCCACCCACCCCCTTTCTGTATCGCGAGTCGCTAGCAGAGAGCTCGTCACGCACATGCTGCAGCGACCTTTTGCATCAAAAGCTTTGTTTATGGGCCGAGGAGATTTATAGGCTGCACGACGATATGCATATAGCGGCCCCGGTATGCACCATGGCGGTTAGATCTCCGGTCGAAATACGTTGACGAGGGGAGAAGTTGGTTTCTTTGGCCAGCGACAGGTAGACAGAACTGACTGTGCGCGCGCGGAAAAACCGGGACGGTGGACTACGGGGACTTATCGGCTGCCGCCAGGCCCGGGGTTCATCGAATCGATAGTTTTGCTGATCGTGTAACTTTGGGCTGATCGAGTGTCCTTCTGGTGACAGAATAGGGGCTAGAAGATGGCTCCTTTTCTTTGGGAATGAGTGTTGGATCAGTGTTGTGCTAATTGTTACACTTTTCGTGTACACCTCCTTGAGTAATTTGAGTTAAAGTGCTACTGCGTTCAGAATAAAGTCGCATGTCAACTTGGCGTAGTGATTCAATGGCAGGGAGCTGGGAGTAGATGCGTCTGTGAGGAGCTGACGAAATCATTTGAACTGCTATTGCAAAGATTTCTCAGTTCATGCAAACCCAATTCTCCACCTCAACGCCGAAGCAATCGATCGTTCGAAACCTGACATCAGCAGGCACAAAGGACTTGTAAATGGGGGAGAGTTGCCAATATCGTACTGGTCACCTAAATCGTACCTCATCAATTTCTCGGTAATTAATGAATGTAAACGACATCTGATAATAAAAATATCAAGTAAATGCGAAATAAGAAATAGAAGCAAAACCTTTTGAGCTTACACCCTATTTTGTGCGTGCTATAAACATTTAAAAAAGTCAGGTATGATTGATGTAATTTTTTACCAGTTTATTTTAGCTGATAATAATCAAACAATGCAATTTTTGTCGTGTATTATTGTATTTTTCTAAAAGAGGGTTTAATGTAGAATATTTTACATTCATTTTAAGTACATATTACATTGATTATAAAGTTTAAATTGATATTTATAAATAAATTGATCATGTTTCCTAAATCGTACCACTACAATCGGACCAGTAGGATTTGACAAGTCGTCTGTTATATAGGTTATGTACATATATCATATGCATAGGTTATTACGGCCTGTGTGTGATCCATATACATTTGTATATGTAACTATATAATAATCATTACTTTATGTTGAATATTTTCTTCTTTATTTGTTATTGATACTATTTTTTCGTGAAGGTACGATTTTGGAAACCGAGGGGTACGATTTAGGAGAGCGGTTGCCTAAATCGTACCTTTTACAGTATGTGACAAAAAAATTAATAACAAATTAATTTGTTCTGAACAAAAGGCTAAGCATATAATAGTAGGTGCCTAAAAGATCAAGCTACAATATCCAATAGTCATTTGCGTTCAAATTAGTACCAAATATGAAACATAACGTAAAATGTCTTAAGTGGTACGATATAGGCAACCCTCCCCTATTCAATGTACGTATCAGAATGCCATCGGGTTGTTCATTAACCGTTGTTCCGCGCTAAAATGGGTGCAACATTCCCATGTTTTTATCAGAGCAGATGAAGAATTCTCCAGATGCATTGCGATAAATGAATACAAGTGCAAGTAGCGTGTGTTGTAAGCGACGGAAACACTTTTGAAGAAAATGCACACCGTCTGAAGATGTACGGGGATGATAAAGTCTTGCCGATCCTTTTGATTTTAGATATTTTCTGATTGCTATCATCTAATATGACCAACTGCAGATGAATCATGCAGTAGGATCAACTTCCAATAAGGATTATAGCAAATGTATAATTGGCAGATCGTTCCATCGGAGGTAGAACAATATTCCAAACGTTTATCCTCATTCTGCGCCGCATAGTCCGCTCTGCAAAGTGTTAACAACTATGCTCGCTCTCACACTTACAATTACGCATTAGGTCTTACTCCAGTTAGCCGAGTGAGGCATGCTCGTGATCATTACTGGCATTAAATTCCTGATCGGATCGGAACTCGCTGATTGGCTGCTGGAGCGTAGCCCTGGGATCCGGTCACCTGGAAACTCCTTCTTTAGCGGACGGTATTATACAAGAAAATACGGAATATCTGGTGCGGACTATCTCTGCTAGCCGAGCGGCCGCTGGCCAAGCGTCCTAATAAAAGCAAGTAGCTATCGTCGAACGCTGCTGATCTCTTATCCGCTCCACCGCCTTTCAACAGCGTCTGCTTTAATCTCTTATCACCTGTCCGGTTGCAGGATCGATGCTGGCATTTGGATGGTCTTGCCTCCGTGAGTCAATTTTCATCCCAAGCTGAGCTTAAGAGTGCACGGAATGTGAAAAATCTGTTGATGATGAGGTTTATAGGTATTTTTATGGAGGTACAAAGATAAATAGTACCTATAAGTAAATCTTAAACGGATGCAGGGTTGATTCTTTTTATTTTATGCCCATTGTGTGGTGGGAACAATACCAAACATACCTAAATAACGAGCTGTGACTATGTATTAAAAGAAATAAAAATAAAAGGCTCTTTCATGTAAAGGGTAAATTATTACACCCCTTCCAAAAATGATTTTCAACAAATTTCCTAAAACACCTACTACCACTAATTTGGAGATTCAGTGACTGTCGTGCTAGAATACGTTGCAATCGCGGTGCTCAAATAGTGGTATACTGTTCACCGTAGGTGTCCACAGCCGGTAGCGCGGCCACAAACACGTCGACGTACCCTAGAAAAAATCGCGTGAAAGAGAGGGCAGGAAACGGCGGCCAGTTTCTCCGTCCTGGTCGGATCGTGGTCGCGAGACGAATGCCGCGCGAGTCTCCGTCCTCGTCTCGCGGACCCCCCACCCTTGGTACCGGCGACTCTACGCGTTCCGCGGACACAGGGTACCCCCTACCGCGATGCCGTGTTATGGTGGGGAGCGCTCGGTCACGATGGGCGGTACCACGTTTGGGCCACGCCCCATCGCGTTGCCCGTTTACCAGCCAGGCGCGCTCGTCAAATGTTTTTCGTCGCGGATTATGACGCGGTCTGCGCGATTATGACCACCTCTCTCCTTCTCCCCGTGTCTCCCTCGCCTACACTACCCCGATGCACGCTCTTTGTCCTCTTATCCCTGTTTCTCCTTTTTTCTCTCCCTATCTTTAAGCGCTTTCCTCCTCGACGCTGGATTTTTTCCTTCTCTTTCTGTTTCCTCAGGGACTCAGTGCTCCTTCCAGGACGAAGTTTGCTCTTGCCCCAGCCCGTCGGACTCGCGTTCGACCGGCCACGCTCGCCTTGTCTCGTTCAGGCTTCAGGCGATTCGTGCTCGCATCCTTTCGTCCAGTCTCACCGGCTCTAGCGGCATCGATCGACGCTCTCTCCTTGGATCGTTCGAGCAGAGAATAAAGAGCCGTCGATTTACCGGACCCGAGGACGCCGGCACAATGAGACAAGCTGCGAGACGCGGGAGAGGAACGCGGCCAATCGGTCATATACACTCTCTGGCATTGCTCGCCGCCTGGACAGCTCGCGATTCAACCGATATCGCGATTCCTCTTATCGAGGGTACCGACTGCGTGCGGTTAATCAAGGTCATTGATCGTCTGACATGCCGCTTTACGAATCTTCTGATTGTCTGATGTGGTTTGAGCAAACTCGGAAAGTTTTTGCAAGCGAAATATGAGTTGAGGGCTTTCATAGTTTGTTGACAAATCATTGACATTTGAGGTAAATTCTGCTGAGGAATATATGTCTAGACTAGGTCTGGGTTACGTTTAAATTAGATCTAGGCTAGGCCTACGTTGTATTCTTTTCGTTATGACTTTTTCCGTCCGATATACATAGATACCCATGAATGAAGTTTGTAGAGTAATGGGATAAGTCGATTCTTTACAGCAAAACTCCCTGTCTAACTACCTGAATACACTTTATTTGAAAATATTATACAGTTCTTCAATAATTGATCTCATTTATCATGTAATATCCTTCTTCATTCAATTAAGAAGGATTTTATCAGGAAAACGTTGCTTTAACCAGTTTCCTAAGACAATTTCCCTCACCCAACTGCAAGAGTGCAACATCACAACCTGATTCGAATGTATCATGTTGTCAAAGGATGAAAGAATTGCAGGGCAAATACTGGAGCCTCTGTGACAATAAATACCGTCCACCCTCGAAACGGATAAAGCCAGTTGGATTGATTGTGACTGTGGTTGTAGTCTCTATTTACACTAGCGCACGATCACAATGCGCATACAGGGTTTGATGTGCCCTCAACGAAATTCCCTGTTGCCGGATCGAGTATCGAAACTGTATTACTCCGGAGCACGTCTTTGAGGGGCATGATATGCAGTCAGACGCAAAGGCTTGTTAATCCTTCATGATCACGTAAGTTCACGTCGCAGGATTATCTAGCTCAGTGATGAGATTGTTGTGATCTGACGTGCGAGGCAGAATATACAGTCGATCAGATTAATTTATTGCACCTGGATATAATGGAATACTGCTATAGTACTTTGATAAGGAACTCGAATAAATTTTTTCAAATATTCTCACTAAAAAGTTGTGGACTAATCTCTAATTACTAGCGAATAAGGATGTTGTTGATAGATTCTTTTCTATGCATCTAATTGCCCTTTAAAACCCCGTAGATACGGCTTTCCCTCTTTTTCCGCTAAATGGAGCAGTACCGCCCTATATATTTATTCCGAGTAAACCCTTAATCTAAAGACTACTCAGACTTTCTCCAAGTAAAATACTTTCAAAGCCAGATAGCCCCTTTCTTCGTAAAAAAAAACGATTCCCAAATGAAAAACAACAAACGCAACGCTGACCATCGCAAAAGAATGTCGCCGGCACTCGCAGAAAGTGTTTCTGGAAATCACGGTGGCCCCGTGGCGGTGGAAAAGCTCTCGCGGATTTGGCAACACTGTGACGCGTTGGGCGTCTCGCTGACACTCGACGGCGCGAAGGACGAGGGGGCCACACGACGACCAAGCGAAAAACCGTGAAGTTTCTCCGCTTGAGGTGGGGGGCGGAACCGCGAGTCGGTAGGGGAAGGTGACGAAGGGACGCGCGAGACTTATGCGGTGGAGCGGGAGGGGGAGGTCACATGACAGCGCCTGGTGGGGAATCACGTTCCGAGTGGGGTTGGAATGGGCGGATCCAGTGGTTTCTCCTCCGTTGGTGCTTTCAACATGCACAGCGCAAGTCAATTCCAGCGACTGACTGAGGGGGTAGGAGGTGAGGCGGTGGCGAGGGGGAATGGTGATGCTCGTGACGCTGGCTAGCGCGAATTTTGGCACAGGCCGCGAAAATTTCTCACTCGGCTTTTCGCGGAAAACCCGGACGGGCTCTCGACACGGCCAATCGGCTTGAATTATGACTAATGAAGTGCCGTTCCGGATTAATGGAGAAAACAGACTGCCGGAACAGACCGAAATATTTGCATTGCAGGACAATAGTGTTGAACGAGGGTCGCGGGTTCCGTATCTGGTCAGTTGCATATATTGTAGACAATGAATGGGTAGAAATAAGTGAATTTTTGCTGTTGCAATAAATTTTTCAATGCGTTTCAAGCTCAACGGGATTTCACACTTGTTCGCGAGGTACTATTTGCAAGTAGGCGCGTTCAAATTCTCATTCCGATGATAAGACATTCGAATTAATGAATAAAAGTTATCTCCAAGCTATATAACTGAATTTTCATTAAGAAAAAGATAGTTCCTTTGTACATATCAATTACATATTTGTTCCATTTGTCATCTACCCTGTTAAATACAAATCCATCTCAGTTTCTAAGCCTACAGCTCTACTGAGAATACTTAACGCGCAGAATTTATACAGACAAGCGCTAAATAAAAAAAGTGTGTGCAAGACCTCGTATTAGAATGACAAAAGGGACGGTTTATTTACCAAACACTTTGGTGGCACGTAGTTGATGGCCAGAAAATCGGCATCAGTTGTCGTTTCATCACCGGTAAAACTTCAGCGTGACAATCGTTAACGTTCTCGCAGCGAAGGTTCCAGCAACGTCGATCGGCGTTCCCCTTCCCTGTCGACACCCCCGCCCTGGCTGCATAGAACCGCGGGGAGGGTGGTGTTAATGGGCGTACTCGCGGTTAACACCCTTACACGCGGTCTGGTGGGATGTGCGCGGGCAGGGAGAGAGAATCAGGGAAGAACATCCGGAGCTCTGTGTCGAGTACGATCGCGGGAGGGGGAAAGAGAGACAGGGGGGAACAGCGTGATGAGAGAGAGGGAGAGAGAGAGCGATAGAGAGAGAGAGGGAGAGAGAGAGAGAGAGAGGGAGAGAGAGAGAGAGAGAGAGAGAGAGAGAGAGAGAGAGAGAGAGAGAGAGAGAGAGAGAGAGAGAGAGTGGGACGCGAAACGTCGGAAAAGGCGTCGAGAGCAACGCCGCTCGGATTGGCGCCGGAACGCCAATCCGGACTACGAGCGCTCATTATCGCCCGCTGGACGCTAGGGAAGGGCGCCAGTAGACTGAATTCCCTCTGCTCGTCTGACTCACAGCTTATGGTAGTTCCGTCCTTGTCGTGCGCACCAACGCTCCGTGTGTTGAGTTGCCGAGCGGGATTCCCCCACCAAGCTGGCCAGCCACGGTCGTAGGGGAAGGGAGGAGGAGCCCCTGCACCGTCTCAGTCTTCGCGTCGCTGCCCTCCAGCATTCACGCCTCCCGCGTCCGTTCGGCGGCGCAGGCACACTCCGCTCGTCTGTATACACGCACACGCGGCCGTCCCCGTACACGTAGACGCGCGTACACACGCCCTGAATCCGGACGCGGACTTTAGCACACCAACACCTCCGCGGGAGGTGTGGGGGTGAGCCCCCAGAGGAGGTGTCAATCCTAGCGCTGCTCAGTGACCATCGCGGCGCCACCCAAGTAACACCTTTCGTCCGCTCTCCAGCCACGGCAGAGTATCGCAGCGGAGCCAAGCAGTAGAGCCCTCTCTCTGTTACCTTTTTGTCGCCTGCTACTCGCGTGCGGATCTACGCGCGTCTGAACTGTCCTCGGCGCCGTCCGGCCGTCGGACGCCGCATCACGGCCGTGCACCCCTGTTTCTCCTCCCTGTCGTGTCGTCGCGTTTGCTCGTGCTGCGTCACGGAACGGATTTCAGAAGTGTGGTGATAATCTGATTGTGCAGGAAGGAACACTTCCCGGTGGACACAGTGCACATGTCAGTGAACAGTGGAACGCAGGATACTATCTCCGAAACGACGCTCAGTGATTATTATGCCGAGGTGGCCAGTGGACACTAGCACGAAACAACCGACGTCTGCCAAGTGTGTCTCAGTTGAATGATAGTGGGTGTTTTACGGTGCTTCAGCCGGAGTGTTCCGTTTGTTAGTTGTCCGTAGCTACAGAGTGCTGTTCCGAGGCGGAGGTTCACTGTGAACGGAGCCGGACCGTCGCGACGTACGATGTCGTCTGGCCGGCTCGCGACGGGGCTGGAGGTGATCGAGAGATCGCAGTGGGAGCGACGAGAACGCGGCGAGGATCGCGGTCTTCGCTCCTGAGTGGCCTGGTTTGTCGTTTCCCAAACATGTCTGAGAACCAACCGAACAGTTAATAGCCGGACGATCAGCGTGCGCGCCAGTGATATAAGAACGAACTCGACAGACGTGTAACCAAAGAGGCCGATCAGTGCCGCGATCAGTGAACGGACAGTGTGGTCAGTTAGGTATAGAGTATCTCGGTTTGAGTCACTCGAAGAGGAATCTCGCGCGACTCGGCACACCCGCCCGTCTCGATGAGATTCGAACAAGACACGGCGTGCAGGGGTACCCACTGCGCCAGCACTCCGCAACCCTCCGCGCTGCAGCAGCGATCACGGGTCGAGGAGGTGGTGGAGGAGGAGGTGGACTCCTCCGCGAAGGACATCGAAGGTCAACGACGTAGACGAGAATTGGAGGCTAACGTGGTCGAGGGTGCGAACACGGGGCCGAGGGCCGAGGCGGGGGGGCCTGGGATGGCGTACCCCGCGTCAGCGACGGCTCTGAATCAGCACTCGCCCTTCACAACCTCGATAGCTGGCACACCGTCCAGCAACCCTAACGGACATATATCCGGGGGCCATCTGCCGGCCCCGGCTGCCCCAAGACCGACGGACTTCAGCGTATCCTCGTTGCTGACAGCCGCCAGCACTCATCCGCCGATTTTGGGCGGCTCGTCGTCGCAAGGTAGCGCGTCCCCGCCGCCTGGAGGGCCCGGTAGCCCTGCCGCGGCGCCCGAAACACCGCCGCCGTTGCCCAGCCAGAGGGATTTGTCGCATCCGTCCTCGGCGGTGGTCGTGGCTAGCTACTTCAGCGCTGCCACCCTGGCAGCGGCCGGTTTCTACAATCCGGCGGCCCATTTGCCGGTGACCAGCTCACCAGGCCCGACGGCCCATCATCTGTCAGGGAAAGGCATCCTCAGCAGCGCGCATCATCATCCTCATCTTAACCCGCACGGCATCACGCCACCAGGTGAGCGAATCCCGTCTTCTTTTCCTCCTTTGCCAAACCGATCACCCCCATTTCGTCTTGTTCTATCTGGAGGCGTCTGGGGGACAGTGATTAAGATTGTTAATCTGTCAGTGGGCAGAGTTTCTAGTCAAGAGGGCACGATACGAATGTTCTAGATTCGTTACGGCTCGAACTGGCGTGCAGCGGATGAATTTTAGGGAGGAGGTCCAGTTTTGTGGTGATAAAGGCTAGTAGAAGTTGGGAACTGTTGATTTCATGTGAAGGTAGAGATTTCGTGGAAAATTCTTCCTCAAGAAGGGATAAAGACAGCTGAAAGTGTATTGTGGCAGGTTCAGTAAGGTTATCAGTAGGGTTGTGAATGAAGAGTGTAGTAAAAGGGTGTCAGGGTGGTAGATCCGTGCGAAATGCGCAGGTAGACTTGCATTAGGAGATCTACAGAGTCGAAAGTTGTAGTTCTTGAACAGCTAGAGTTGAAAATGCAGTGGTACCAGCGATTAGTTTCTTTACAAATCTCTCTTTCAAGTAATACGTCTTCGTAAAGGCTTCTACTGAGGAAATATGAGTGAAATTTTGATAAATATCTTGTTTGCTTCCCAATAAGCCTAGTTCCATCAAAGTGTATCAAAACGCAGATACTAAATTTTGTCTTGTGATGCACTGCAGTCTTAGAACTCTTCAAAACAGTCCCAACTTAGCTGAATTTCAGTGTTCTAGCTTCTGTTTTGAAGTATGTAGCGTCCAAATTAGAGAAACAATTCACTCAGATACTTTTATCAAAGGAATACATGCTACGATATAGAGAACAAACTATAACCTGAGTTGTTATTAGGAATGAGATGTAAACTCGCAAAGGAAATAATGTTTTGGAACGTCCTACGATTCAGAAACGTTAAAACAGGTTTGAGGTTCCTAAGTGAATTCAAATCCGTCACAGAATATGAATTATTATTCGTACAGAGATCACAGGCCTGATAAACATCCTGTTCCTCTCTAAACAAGATTCATAACCAGCCATATTAAGTGTTAAAACAAACGGAACCCCAAAAGCAGCTTTGCAAGCTGTGGTTTAGAATGTAAACTCACGTCCACAAGTGTCTAGTTCAGGATATAAGTTGTAGAGAAACTAGTAGTCTCGGTTTCAAGCAGACACCTCGTTAAAACAAGTGTCTTCAACAGCATTCGACGTTGCTTGCCGAATTTAAGTAAACAAGTTTCCCCAACTTGAAGAATTACATCTAAACTTCTTAAGAATACAAAAAGACACTTCATTGCGTCAGCAAAATCGGCAGATTCAGAATGAGAAACTCCCTCGCCCACGGAAACGTTCAAAACACATCCCCAGGTGTGTTTCATCTACAATCCCAGGAGCAGGTCTTCGTCAGTTGATCGGAATCTCTAAAAATCCTCAGCAACCCCCTTTCGAACAGAGAATGTCTGCCTAGTAGCAATCTAGGAACGCGTAAACGTCATCGCCGGTCCGGAAAAATCATTGACACAGTGTCTTTATCCGTAGCGAGCGCGAGCATCGTTCCGCCAGGCTCGCCGATTACCCAGAATTCCTCGCTCCTAGCCGCTGCAGCACCGTTTTCCCGAGCGAGAAAAATCGTCTGGCATTTAATTACCGTATCCCGCGGCCTGTTTTACGAGCGACAGCGGCGAACTTGTTGCGTGTTTGCGCAAACCGATATCCGTGTTCTAATGCTTATTTCGGCGGCAGGCCGGGATCCTGGCTATTTCGCGTGCCTCGTTCACTTTCCCCGCTGCTTTTCACGCGAAACGAAGGAAACGATGGTAGCAAGCAGCGACGATGGTTCGCGAACGTATTCAGATGGGAAGATCTACGCCCGGGCACGTGAGAGGACCGTTTCATCGTTTATTCATCGGCCCCGATGGCAAGATACATTTATTTCCACGGATCGACCGTTACCGTTTCGAGATCGGTTTGTTAACGTGGCGAGCTGTGTTTTCACTTGGCCGGCCCTCCCGCCTGTCAATCTCTTCCAACGACGTTGTTAGGCGCTCCGTTTGCCGGGCCTTGCTCGCCTCGCGTGTCGATCGGGTTCACGGAGGATGGGAATGATTTATCTTTTGGCCATTTAACGACTGTGCCGATGACGTTGCCTCTGGGGCAGAATTTTGCTGAGGCCCTTGCTTCTAACGTGGCCAGAAAAAGCCCTTTTCTGACGATCTTCCTCGATAGGACCATTTTGCCTGAAACTGAAACGGATGTTGTTGGAAATCTGGATATCTGCTGTTTGGAGGGTGTATTTTTTTGCTGAAAGGCGATTGAAGATGGGAGAACGTTGTTGGTTGAAGTAACCGCCGGGGAGCATCAGATTGATGGGGAGCGTGTTAATGTTTCCGATTCGAAGTCTCATCAGCTCGCAATTTAAAGGAAATTAAAACGGCGGCGCGCGTTGCTTTACGTCGACGATATTCTATGTTAATTCGTTAATTCCCGCAATCAAAAGTTCGCGCTTCTTCGTGCCAAGTGGCAATTAAAATGAAATCAGAGCGGAAGCGAGCATTTCCTCGCGCGGATTAACGGGCTGAATTAAAGTTAAGGTATAATTCATTAATCCTACTATCGTCGGCACGTGTTACATCTCATGAACTGTTGATTGAAACGAAATTAAAACAAAAGCCCCCGCTCCCAGCCAGATCGATAGATTACTAAATGCAAATTGAAGGAAAATTCATTAATTCAACAATCCGCGGGCTCGCGTTCTCACCGATCACCTTTCAATTAAAATGAAACCGAAACGGAAGGCTTTCACTTGCAATCATCAGCGGATCAATCGAGAATTACGCTAAAAACCACAAATTCTGGCATCACCAACAGCTGCGTCCGTCGACAGTTCGTTGAAATAAATTTAATCGAAATTATTAAAACAATTATTCCACTGTCCGTCGCCCTTAAAATCTCTCCAACCAATCGACAGCTACGCTAAAAAAGTACAGAAATGGAACTCTCGAAACTGTCTCCATCATTTGTAGTCTTAAATCCATTAAATCTTAATTTTCCCCTTTGACCATTATCCGCTCGCCACAAATTGCGCATAATTATGTGAATTCTAAGCTCGCAAGGCGTCATTAGTCTTCCCCCAATGCCGAAAACCTGGCGGCCACGTATCCTGCTCGTTATCCTGGTCTTCTGTCGTTGTCAAACCGGAAACGCGGCCGTTTTCCGCGGGTAGCACGCGTTTCGTCTGCTCGCGCCCGCCTGACGTAACACATCCGACGGGAAAACTCTGGAAAAAGCGCGGCTTTTGTTCGGGAGCACGCGAGCACGTTCACCGATGCGTCTCGCGCATCCCCCGATTGCCTGAAACGGACATTGTTAATAAAACGCCGTTAATTAGGGCCGCTTAATTACCCTGTTCGCCGGGTTCGCGGGACTTGGAGCACCGCGACACTAGCGGCGGCCGAAAAACTAATTGTTTGTCGATAATATTTCGTCCAGCCATCTATCGGAGGACGAGCGGTGGCGCTCCCCGAAAGACGGCCACCTAGCGAAGCTTCCCTTTGACGGTCCACTGAAACTTAGCCTCGTTTGATCGCAATTACAAAGATTCTGTCACTTACAATTCAAATTGTGACAAAGAACTGCGGAGGGAAAGTTGAGTCATACTTTAAAGATTTTCAATTTGTGCGGGTCCAACAGGGAAAAAATGTTAACAATCCCCTTGATCGCTAGGTACTAACGCTGTGTTGTTCTTTTATGGAGTTTCGGTTACAAAATCGTTGCACTTGGTTGAGGTAGAGTGGGTTGCAAGCGTGAGGATTAATTAGCAAGTTCTTTGGTCTTCCCAGAATTGTCTGCTGGTCTCTGTGCAGAAATTAATAGATCAACTGCAGGTTCTAGTGAGATATAACGATCCCTTCGCCTGTCTTGGGACTTGGGAACCACCCCGGGCTGTTATTGTTAAAATAAAACGCCCGCAAAGCGTTAGACCTAAATATGTTGGAAACTACCGCGCATCGATGTTCTCGGGCAATCCAGCCACGTATGTCGAGCACCTGAGACCCAAGGGGGAACATTATGTCCGGATCCTATTGGGCAATGGCTGCAATAACGCAGGAAAGATGATAAGATCGGGAATGCGGCGAGAACGCTGCCGCGATGAAAAATCCTGGCCACACGTCGGCAATACGTTACCGCTCGGGCGGCGATAATGCAATCGATCTGGCATATCTCTCTCCCGTTAAACGAGCAACGCCAAGGAGCACCGATATCGTTTTCCAGAACGTATTGTCTTCGTTCTATCGGCGAGCGTTCGCCTGGAAAGACGGACGCGGCTGTCGAGAGGAAAAGCAGTGAGCGCTGGCCTATCCTGAAGCAACAAGCCCTGGAATATGTGCATGATGTGGCTGGAACTCGCCTGGACATCTTATTTGCGGGATCAAGCGAGATGTCGATGGTCACTGACGTTGGAAACTGATAGTTGCGTTGGCGTTTGATGGGGATCTGTGTTTTGAAAGGGTCCATTTTGGAATAACCTCAAAATGCTTCCATTTTGTGAGGGAAGGTGTTCTGAGACTAGAATCTCTGCTTTATCGAAGGATACTCACCGTTTCTTTTAAGAATAGAGGAAAATTCGATGTTCGAAATTCGTGTTAGTGGGTTATTCTCGAAACTTTTCAAGAACAATGGGGGTTTTGATTACTCGAAAGCAGGAAGTCTGGATTATTCTGAAGATCATTCGCGGTCTGATCGTTCTAATAAATCTCGGAGGCCCCGAGACGTTACAATCTTCCAAATGACGGTAGAAATCATAATTATTCATTCTCGATGAATATATTATTCATAATTACTAATAATTATAGTAATGAATCTGTTCCAAAAACAGTGTAATTATTCGTATTACCATAGCTTATATCTCGACGTGTAGCCAATCGTTTTGCTCGCATTTGCGTTTTGAGTCCATGCATAATTTCTTTGTATCCGAAACGGCGTAGAAACTGCATTGCAATCAGTCCTTCGAGACTTTCGAATCTTTGGGATCCATCGGTCGGGACGAATTTCTTGAGTTTCTCCTGGCTTTCCAGCTTCTGGGGGCATTTTCAAACCCCGGCAAGAATTACAAGCCACACGAACATCCGCGTAATTACATCTTCCCAGTTAAAGCTTAATATATCCCGTGGAGAAGCCTCGTATCTCCAAGATTTACCTCAGCACTTATAATTAGTCGGGTCTGGAGCATCCATAAAAAATGCCCCCTTTCCGTGTCAGAAATGTCCAGAGATCCTGTCGTCGGCTCGTCGAAATCGTTTCTCACGATCGACGATTACGTTTCCCCGCGTTTTCGAGCGAGCGGAAGGGTATGCCCCGAGATCGCCGGCGAGTATCGCGCGCGCACGCGGCCGTACGTGTCACGCTAGCCGCGTGAAAAAGCGAATTGGACTGCGGAGAAACGATTTTCAACCGGCTCGCTGCGCGGCCCCTTATCTGACATCTCATTATTGCACGCGTCCACCTCATCCGCTACAACTAGTTATTCCCTTCGTTAACTTCAATGATGAATTAATCCACCTCGCCCGTTGACACGCGTTGTCTTTCTGCACGCTGCGCCACCAATGGAAATCCGAAGGAACAGCTGGACTCTTATGGCCGCTCGCTTCGTTCCTTTCGGTAGAAGTTGCACTGCGAGCTTGAATCGATGGGCAGGTGGGTGGGCAGTTTCTCTTCGAAGAACTTGGCATTTGCAGGTTGACTCTTGTTCTAGAACAATACCTGCATTAATTAGAGTAGGTCAGACATAACCTGTATTCGCGATTGGTGTTGTTTCGGAAGTGATATTCTGTATTAGTGGCAGATAGTAAGCACTAACGGGATCAAGTATTTATTCAGAAAACTTTGCGTGAAACTCGAACAGTAGCGGTTTTCCCCAATGCATCAGCAACAACGTACAATCCGTCATTGTTATTGCACGTTTTTCCCGGGTCATTTTTCGTATTCTCCCCTTTTTCTAGTCGGGCTGCCAGCCAACTGACCGCAGCTTCGCGGCGATTAATCTTGCCAGAGGCATGACCGACGATCACCGTATTTGAAATTCGCTGCGTGTCGCTGGGCACTTGACGCGCGGCATCGGGTAAAAAGCGCGAAAAAATCGGAGAAAAGGGCAGGGCGCGTTCAAAATACCGCGGAACGATTTTTCTCTTATAAAATACGTCGAAAACGTTTTGCAACGATTTTTCACACGAGCCTCGGCTTTTGATAAAATCGAGATTGGAAATGAGGCGCGTTTATTGCACGGACTAGGGCGCGCGCTGCGCGCACATTCCGGTCCGATTTCCTCGAAAATGGAAGCTTGTGCGTGAAAACGTTATTCTACATTTTTGATGTGTTTTTTAAAGTAGAATCACTTTCCGCCCGGTTGGGTGCCGCGTTTCAAGGCACCATGCAGTGAGAGCCGAAGAAAAATAAAAACAGGGGACCGATAGAAAGCGGCGCAATTAATGGCGGCTAGCATTGTTGTCCGCGTTTCCAGGTGAAATTCATCTGGCTGAAAAATGGAGCGATCGGTTATCGGGTTTGGGTGCGGCAGTTTTTCTTGCTTTTTCCACGATTTACTCGGGAACTCGCTGGCAATTCAACCGGTGTTTTTAGACTTTGATTATCCAGTTGGAAGTGCGGTAGGAAATAGTTTCGGAAACTTATATCTAATACCAGTATTCCCGGCTTTTGAGTGCTCATTCTCCTTCAATTATTTTAAATTGCGAAATACAACCTCTTTCGCAAAGTATTTTTAACCTGCTCAACTTGTTTCTGTTAATTTTGAACACCTTCGAATCGATGGAACTACAATTTTCGAACTAACAAGTGCTTTGAAAATTGGGGCTGAGTATACAGTGTAACGTCCTCGTTAATGCGTGCGGTACACATGCGTGAGAAATAAAATACGAAAGCTAGGATAATGTGCTTGAATAACTGCATGAAATTGCGTCGAATTTCCAAACAGAAGTGGTCTATTTCCCCAAAATTCAGCGAACATTTCGATCGACTTTTGGGAGCACAATTAATTCAATCACGATGCAGTAACAATGTAGTAAAACGATGAAATTCAATTAAACCGCGCCATGTCTGATGATTTGCATTATAATATTAATATCGACGCTACTAATAACAATATTTGCACGGTTTGTCGAGGATTATACGCACACTTTAATGCAATTATTACCTGTGCTGCATTTTGGCTGATGATGCAAGGAATTTGAGGTGCTTCAGTTAGAGGAGGGGAGAGGATTTTACATTTTGCAGTGTTTAATTCTGTTCGTGTAATACAAAAGTATAGGCCATAAAAAGAGCAGGAAATATAATACGAACAAAGTCACCTGGGCCTTATTTTCCAAATTAAATGCAACGACGTAAAGGAAGTGGTCGGTGCATCGTGTATGAAATTAGGTGTATATCCATTAGTTCAGCATAAGTGTACCCAATTATTCCACCTTTTTATCACTTCGGACAAAAGCAACAGACAGCATTATGTTATCGAGTGTTTAACATTCTCCCTCGCCGATAGTTAAAGGAAAATGCTGAAACGCAGATTAGGTTAGGCCATGACTGCGTGCGCAGCTCGCATATATTTCCACGCCGGCACAATTCGCAGGTTGAAACCATTTCCACAACAGTTTCGCCATCATTCGCTTCCACGACTCTTTCCCATTTGTCAAATCGTTAAAAAATTAGAAATTCGAGGACGACGGTAACGTATCAGAGCCACGTTTCATATTCAATTTC
This sequence comes from Andrena hattorfiana, assembly GCA_944738655.2. Lineage (NCBI taxonomy): Eukaryota > Metazoa > Arthropoda > Insecta > Hymenoptera > Andrenidae > Andrena > Andrena hattorfiana. Next base: position 2,371,327 of record OX122895.1, read on the forward strand.
CTTCGAAATAAGTTGTAAATATATTTAACGCGCGCAGCGAGCCCCATAAATTTCAGCCTGTATTTTTAAACAGATGCATAGATTTGCATTCATATTTCCAGTTACTGATAACTCCTCCTTCGTGGCAATAACGCTCGCGGAATGCCGATTGTGTATCAATCGAAAATTAAACACAAAAAGAAACGAGTGAAAAACCGGGTACGAAAACGCGGGGGAATTAAAATCGTGGTGAAACGGCGCGGCGGTTCAGGGAACGCGAGATACGGAGAAATACGAGACAGATGAACGGTATCGGTTTAATGATCGGCTCGCGCGGGCTTTGTATGATAACAATCATGAAGTCATTAACGTGGCAACAGGTTCCGCGATTTTTCCCGCTTCGCCCGGGCAATTGATTGAAACGGAAAGAAAATACAGGGAGCCGTGTCCGTGCCGCTAACTATTAACCGCGTCATTAGTCATAAACATATAATTACGATTTGCATCGCTATGAATGATAATTTCGCGCTGCCACCAAGTGCACGTCCACAGTTGTGAATAAAAATGTCGCTCACCTGGAAAAGAAATACACTACCAACGAGGGAGATTCAAAGCGGCGAAAGATTAATTGGTCGGTGAAAACAAACACGGATTTTAACTGATTGGATAAAGAAACATAATTTTGAGAGAAAGAAGCGCAGCAGTGGAGGATGTACCGCTATAAAGAATTAAAATTTTCTAGGACTACCGGCGACTTCCTCTCCTCTAATCGGATATTAAACGACAGTTTTGTTAATTGAAACAGTAATTTTATTCCACTGCTCGACAACAGCAAGCAAGAAAAATTAATTAATTTTGATCACCGAGGGAGTGAAAGGTGGACGCTCAGCGATCAGGATTTCGGGATGTTGATCGAATCTTCTTTCGTTATCTTAATCGTTGCTTGTTATTGATTGTCGATTTAGTTGAAAGGAACGCCGACAAATTTACGAGGATATCACGCCGCTACCCGTGGCATTCGTAGTCGGAAATAATAAATAAAGCTCCTGTCTAGGCGGACTATTATCGTACTTATACAAATAGCGGAGTAACGAAAACCGTTTCGGTAAATACTTTAGCAATTGGAAAGTTGGTGATTACGCTAATGGAATAGGAATTTAAACCTTGAAAGAATGATCGCAGAGATCGGTTCAATATCTACCGAAGGTGCTCACGAAGTCTCCTCAGAATGTACCAAGGATATACCCAAATCTATTTGGAGATTCAAGGGATCTTGATCGCAATTCAGACCACTGGAATAAAAAGCAATGCACGAAAAAATTCATTTCTCCCATTTAAAATCAGATCAATAGTGACTTCGATACGTGGGCGAGAGATTTGGAACCGCGTGGATCAACGGGATTACAGGATAACGAGTGAAAGACAGCCGCTTAAAGTTCCCGAGGGTAGAACGGCCGACAGTTGGCGAACTTGGAGGAAACTTCTCGTTACTTCTTCCATCCGCCAGCCCCCCCCCCCCCCCCCTCCTACTGACTCCACTCAAAGAAGTTTGAAACTTCGTTCAAGGTAGTTCGTACCTTTCTGCTTGCCTTTTTTCTCGGCGGTCGCATTGAAAAGCCGCGAGTTTGCTCGCGGATGCCTTTACTGTTCTTGGTTCAAACAGACGCAGCACCTTAAAAATAGAGCTGACGCGTTCCAGGGGTCAATAGAGCAATCTGTGCTGTCCAATTGTTCTCGTACGATGATCGATACGATCCTAGGCGAGGACAGAGTTCTTTCAGCGTTTGCCTCGTGATAATGTTAGGGATACTTCATTTTTACGTTGGAAGTAAAACTTTTTCGTGAATTGGGCGGACGCGACGCGAAGTCTGACTAGCGGCGGTGGTCTTCCATAAAATGGCTGCGCTAGTGGTGTGTTCTTCTACTTGTTTATCAGCTCTGCGCCTTCTGTCTCGGTGGTGGAACGTAGCTCGCAACTGTGGTTTCTATTCTGGTACCGAATTGCGACGATTCTGTAATTGATTAAGTAGTTCCATTCCCTTCCATTGTTTCCCAACCACGATTATTGTATTTTCTGTTTACCATGCCCATGTAGGGCAGCGTGAAAATTGATACCGTGCCGTTGTTTTTGCGGCGTCAATTTTAACCAATTCGAAACTACGCGTTAATAATATTTTACTTAAATAGCCTGGGAACTGTAATCGAATATCACCAATTCGCGTTCGATTGGCAGCGAATGCGAGAGGTGATGTTTGTAATTTGGGTATCAAATTATTCAACACTGCCCGTCCTGCAATCATAATTTTCATTTAACTTGGCAGTATTTCAGTCTATTGCAACGTTATGTTCAATTTTACATTATTATTAAGGTATTAGTAATAAATTTGGTTCATAAGGTAAATAGGCCCAAATAGGGATGACACTTGTCTAGCCAAGGGGTTTATTGTATTGCTACAATAAACACAAGTGCAAAACAGTGAAAACACGGGGTGAAGTAAAGGACAACTATAATCATTGTTTCAGGTTTAGGCCTGGGCCCACATACCCCCGAGGAAGCAGCCGTCCTGGCGGCCGCGGCGGCAGCATTGCACCACCATCATCAGGGTGGTCCTGGTGGGCCAGGGATGAGGCCACTCAGGCCTCACCTACCACCGGGGATGCTTCACGCATCGCCACACCCCCTGGCACCCCATCACCCGCTCGCGGGCCCTCACCCTGCCCTCATGCCTCCCCCAGAAGACGACGGTGTCGTGGACGATCCCAAGGTGACTCTGGAGGGCAAGGAGCTCTGGGAGAAATTCCACAAGCTTGGCACGGAGATGGTGATCACGAAAAGTGGCCGGTAAGTGTCAACGTTGTTCGTTGAATATCATTAGCGCAATCAATAGCGTTCCTAACGCTGACGGTTACCAGAGAATGGTGGTCCTTGCTGATGGTTCAACCCTTCTCTATTGCTTCGAATAGTGTATTCGTCGATCGTCTAGGTCACAAGCATTACGTTTCTACGTTTAACAGCAAATTATCACCATTTGAATGAGCTCTAGTAGCTTTTTCCATGGGGAGGGAGGCAATAGGTTGGCAGTTTCTCGTTGAAAAATTGATTCCGAGGGGTCAATTCGCTCAGAACTTCGATACCCCGTGCTGATCAAGTGAAACGGAAGTGGAAATTGCTGCTGTGGTTTGCACTGTGCCTGGCCTGGCTAAACGATGGACTCTGCGGTTCCCTAGTTAAGCGCGGTGCTCAGCCGAACGTGACGTATGGTAATGTGTTGCGATTTCTGTAGACCAATCGTGGCGAGCAGTGTTGCCCGTGATAGAAGGCAACGGCGTAAGGCAAGAGCCGTGAGAAAAATGACGGGCTGCAAGCGAAACACGAGAAGTCGGCGCGGCTCGCGAAACCACAGAAATCGCGCTGGTCCCCGGTTAAACTCGTTCGCGAATTCGCGGGACAGGATAGGATTTTGGTCGCTTAGAAGAGAAATCGGGCTTAGGGTGGGCAGAACATTCACTGAAGTGCTCGGAGGTGATTCAGATTACTATTAAAGTTCATTAATTAGGTACTCCTTACTTGTCCTATAGTTGGGAGGTAGCTCTCCCTCAGATCTTCCTTTTTCTACCTTACCTTTTATGAATCCTCAGTTGCTCCCCGATGGAGCTACCTTCAGCACTACTTCCTTTTCAAATGCATTTCGTCCACTTAAAGATTCAAAGCCTCTACCGTCACTGGAAGTCTGTTTCGCCTCTGTTACGCTTTTTCCTCGGCACCGAGGGCAATCGGGAATGCTCTCAATTGTAAACGCACAGCAAACTCGACGACAGCTTCGAAGCACACGAGAAAAAAAGACTAAAGGGGTATAGACCGCGAGAGTCAGAAGGGGTAGTTTCATCGAATGAACAGTCGAAACGCTATTTCCCCGCGGCGAATATGTCGGAAGAACTATAATAGCTTGGGACAGTCCATACGCCGAGTGAAAGGGTGAGCATGCATATTTACATATTTCATATGTGACACACACAGCTGTGCGTGAAAACTTACGCGCGTATGTATCCGGATTGCGGTTCCAGCTGACGAGAGACTATACCGCTTGGATTTAGTTGGGTCTGCTTCTTGTGCGTAACTCTTTTCAGTTTGAATAATTCAGGCCATTTCTTCATATGTTCCAGTAATTAGCAGTAGTTTAGCGCAAGTTGAGTGGAATAAGAAATGGCAAAGCTAAGTTCTATGAAACTTTACTATCTGTTATAAAAGATCGACATATTCTCACAACTAGGGCATTTAAAAAATTATAAAAACTTAAAATCACTGAATCCTAGATAGATAGAACTACATTTCAATAATATCCCTATACTAGGGACATCTGTTCCTGCCCCACCATCCCAGAGGTCCCAGTCTAGGTATTCCCCAAACGTTGAAATGCGGGCCTGGTGTTCCATGCAACAGATAATCGGTCAAAATCACCTGGCTGAGGCATGACTCCGCTCTAAATCAATCTCCATCGATAAATAACAACCGTCGAGTTAGGGCTGTCCCAGCGAGGAGCACCCCTCCAGACGACGATCACAGATAATTACACACGCGGAAATTGTCTGCCTGGCCCAATCTGCGTCCGGTGGTCTACGTCTCAATACACGGTACGCGAGTCCTCTCCGATTGTGCGTGTTCCTGACCTACAAGCGGCCCAGCCAGCCCAAGATCCAGGCTTGTGTCCGTCGACGACTCGCATAATGCCTCCGGTGCTCGAGCCCAAAGCAGAAGGGGGTTTGGGGAGGGGGAGCTAAGTATAGGGCTGGCTTAACGATGTTTGTTTTATACATTGGCAGCCTCTTCTCGAACCTGTAATCTTTCTAAACGAGATATTACCCGGGCCCCATCGCGAAACGAACTCTCGAAGCTGGTGGGTGTGCGGCCCGGGGGACAGGGATTTCGCACTCGTGGCCCCGTGGAGAGGTATCTGGGCCCCGAAATTGCCCCACTGGAGCCACAAATTGGTGGCCATTCACCAGTTCCACGTACGTGTTCGTGAGCGAAATACTGCAAGCGAGGCGAACGAGAAGGATCGTTGCAGCGCGAGTCTGACTTCTTTGGGTGATGCATTCGGGATTTAGTTATGGTTCTTTTTCGAGAGTTTTCTATGGAATATGCGAGTCAAATACTTTGACAATCGTCGTTAAGAAAAATTAATGGTAGATTCTGATTGATTGCGCGAGGATCGACGCACAGGAAGGAGCAGGCAGCGCTGAGAGTTAAGACAGGAGACAGTGGCGACATCTGGCATCGCAGTTACCGCATTTAGGGCGATGAGATTTTTACGTCGCTGTCCATGGTCCCAAGTTTCTTTTCAAGCGTAAGATAATAAATAATTGGCCTAGTAATTTGGTAAAATTGGAGTAGAGAGGGGGGGATTAAGATTCGAGTAGATCTCGTAGTAGGAAAAATTGAAGATTAATAATGAAAGCACGGCCTATCCTACATGTGCAACCAGCAGCACGTAACTCCTAGTCAATACACGTCTTCTTTGCCATTCAGGCTATAAAGAGTGCCTTCTAATTGCTTGGTTTCGATCGGCTGTTTGCGCGCAAACGAGTTTCGTGTGTTAAATTTCAAAACAATTCGCTGGGAGAGGAACAACGGATACTTAAACGAGTCAATTAGACAGCGACTGAACACACGAGGGAACGTGTTTACGCCGTAAATAAAGGAGAAGTTTCTGACGATTTGATGTGGTTAGGCGGCGCGCTGTTTGTGCTGTCTGTTGAGGCCGTTTAGCGCCTGCTTTATGGGCCTTGATTTCTCTGATTTTTAAATCAAATAAAGGCTGGAGAAGCGCGGGACCAACAAACCGTAAACCGACCGTCACTACTAATGAAATTTTACGTACTTGACTTAAGAAACGTCGCCTGCCTCGTTTTCTTATACTCCTTCAATATTTCTCTTTTTGAAGATGCTTTGCCTAAACTTCTTTTAACCTTCTTTCCCTAACGAACATGGACATAGTTAAGAGCTGCTTAGGCAGTAATTTTGCAGTTACGCAATGATAAGCGACATCGCCTTTCATGTAGAGATCATGAACCCAGCTACAGCACGTTACGTGCAATCACATGGTGAAATATGCACGCCTCTTTTGACGTCTAAATTCGCATTTATCGTTAATGCTGTTCGTCACTGTTATCTTTGGCGAATGTTAATTTTCACGTCCACTTTGCGGCAAATGAGTATTCTCCAGAAAAAAGAAAACTAAAAAAGGCGGAAAATGATCGTGCGAATATAAGTGTGATATTCTGCGAGCTATTAAGGTGAAGTACTCCACTATATAATTACTGAAAAGAAAACTGATGTGTCTCTAACATTTTGGGGAATTTTTTCATCAAAAATCACGCGTCAAAAATATTTTCAGATTCTTCGAAGCCCCCTCTGTAAAATAAGACTTCTTCTTAGGGGGCCATTTCAAATTGACTGCACAGCTCACTGTTAAAGACCGCGGTGCGCACCGTTTCAAGTAACCGGTCGACGTGCTCGGCTGACCATACTGCTCGCATCCTATCTTTCATTACATATGAATACCTTTGTGGTTAAAATATTTTTAATGGCCACTCATTGGCATAAATTATCAAACCTCATTCGAAATCTACGAATTTCTAGAGCGCTAACAAAGAAATTAAAGTAATCACTCATACCTTATCGAATCGGTCTCGAACAATAGCCCCTCAAAAGCAAGAACGATTTCCGTCACGCGTTTGCGTGCGTATCTTGAAGCGATCGATACGATTGTATTTTTCATCAGGGGGAGGGGTGCCAGTTGTGTCTGTCACTGGAATAACCTAATTGGCGTCAAACTCCTATCCTCATTACGTCAAAAACAAGATCTATCCCCCTCCAGAAAACCCAAACCCGAAAACTGGTCAACAAAGGAAAGTTCCTAACATTCATCGAAGCTGCTCGAAAACTTCCCTTGTCGCCCAAAAATTCATTTTCCACTCACTCCAACATCCACCACCCCCGGAAGCATCCAAATACCGCGCGCAACGGCTCCCAACCGCTCCCCCCACTCTCCGCGGCCCTTCTGCCCTCTCGAAGGGTCTAGCATCACGTCCGCTCGCTCTTCGCCCTTCAGCAACCCTGTACCTGTGGCGTCAGCCCGCAATAGCTGCGTATCCCTTCTCCGAGCCCATCGCGTCTCTCTCTCTCTCTCTCGCGCTCTTCCACCCTCTGCCCCACCAGGGAGCACTCGCCCCGTCTTTATCTCGGCCGCGAGCGCATGTGCGGGCCTCTCAGTCACTCTGTCGGCCGCGTAGGGAACGCTTTCTCGTCAGGGTCGCGCGTCGTCGTGTCCCGTCTTCTGCCCCGGCTCTGGTAATTAGCCGTAGTGGCCTGAGCGCGCCTGAAAATGCGCTCTGCGATTGTGGTGGGAAAGTGTCAGTATCGTAGGCGGCCGTGTATCGACGTTTCCTTGCGCCGTGGTACGGGGTGGGAGCCATTCAAAGCGAGCCTCCCCCCTCGCCCGTCCGAAATCCCCGACCCCGCCGCGCCGGCAAAGCGTCCTTTCGTTTTTCACCGGGTTTTTGTGCTACCCACACGCGCACCCCTTCGCCCCACGGTGACGATTCCCACGTGGTGGCGACCCGGCAACATCGAGGTGCCCGCTGTCACGTGAATCGTGGATGGACAGCAACGGTTTCTGGTAAGCGTTGAACTATTTTTTTTTTTCGGTGTGCAGGGTACATTAACTGAAGTGATAGTTGAGTGCCTATTCTAACTAGAGTGCTTTAGGTAACGATGTGAAATGATTCTGAATCGATCGCGTAAGTTATTTTTTGTCTAAAATATTTATTGGATGATTGGTCGACTTTGTTGCCTTTTTACTTAGTTAGGGCCATCGCTTTTTAATCATACTTAACTTCTACCTGTTGGTATTACCACCGTCTCTGCAGCTGAATTCTTTCCCTCTCAATATGACGCATAACCTCAAACAATGACGAAATCTGTATCAAACGGCCACAATCTTTCGCTTGAACATTACTGTAAATTCCATATTATCGAGAGCTGAGCTCACCTAAAATAAAGTAAGATATTCAGCGAATGATAAATAAATCTGGCCGTTAATTGGCTCTGACTATCTGCGTTTCGCGAAAATCTTAGTCGATACGCCGGCGCGATATTAATTCTGCGCCGTTGTTTCTCCCTCCCAAGAAATGGTACGATTTGTACGCGTTACGTTACGGGCTGTAAATATAGACATTTTTCCTATGAAACTTGGTTGCAACACTAGCTACTGAATACGCGGCTGAAATTATTTACTGTTTATTGAAACGTTTCATCGTGCGCACGGTAGCGGTGTAATTAATTTCTTCGTTGCAATGTATCTGTACGCAACGCTTGTTGTGTTCCTTCCATTACGCGTGATTGAGCAAATTGCGAATGCAATTTCGCCATGCTTCTTGTGCAAATTTGTATCCAGGCCTCTACTGAATCGTTTTCTCCTGCGTTTATCAATAGCGAAGCGTGAAAAGTTCGTATTTCTCAATTAGGATTCAAATCTCCCGCCCACGGCGCCACCGTCGATCTACTTGATCTTTCAAAGAAGATTGCACTATACTACAATTTATCAGGACTTCCTCTCTGGAAAAGTAGTATTCTCGAAGAAAGCTGAGAAATGCTACAAAAAGAGGGGGATAATTACAGAAATCAAGTGTCCAGTCCGTTAGAAACATTGACCAGGTATCGTCAGTTTGTTGCTAGGCTTATTATTCTAAAGTATTTCTTTTTCGTTGGGTAAATTGTTCCCTGACACGAGCGTATCAGGGACCACGGGAAAAAAGGATACCGTAAAGGCGTAATTTCCTCCGCGACGGAGTAACAACAGGGTGCTCGCAGACACGCGTCCATCGCTCGCCCCCAGGTCCCTTCCGCCCCTCTTTTGCCCCCACTCCGCGGCTTTTCTCTTCCCCCACCATGGGCCACCTCATCCCACCGTGTTTACTGGTTGCTTGGACAGGCCCGTTGCGCCGATGTTCCCGCTGCTTTTTCATTTTATTCAGACACGAATGTCCTTATCTGCGACGGCACTTTGCAGTGTGTTTCAAGGCTACGAAAGCCTGTACACGCGATTACGAGATAGCGCATCGCGTCGCGTCGCTCAGCACGCGAGCACGCTCTCCTCCTCGAGCCGCTAAAGCCAAACGGAGCGAGCAAGAAACGTGGAAGGATCGGCGTGAATGATGTGAAAGGGTGTCGTTTCGAGGCGTCGAAGGATAAGCTGTTGAGCAGTTAGATGTATATACAGGGTGATTTAGAAACGATTCGAGAGGGTGCGGGTTGATGTTGCTAAGTTCCCACAGGTGCAGAAGGACTTGGAATGGATGGGTAAAGGACAAGGCGCTGTTAAGTGTTTGCTATGGATATTGGCTTCTTTAAAATTGATCCCCGAGTATACAGGGTGATTCAAAGTTCGTTGATAGGAGTCAGAGCTTACCCATAAAAAACTTCAAAAAAGTAAAAAAATTACGCCAAGTACATGAAACAGTCGAGGACGGAAAAGAGTAAATCACAACAAAAAATAGAAGAAAATATACAATATAAAAAAATATGTGAAATCAAAATGAGCTGCAAGTACATAAAGGTGCTTTCCAACTGCGCTTAAAATGACACAACTACATATACACAGCTAAAATGCTGTGTTCATAAATTCCATTACTCATATCGCGGACATTTTAATAATTTGAAGATAAAATGTAACATCTAGACATTTGCCTAGATGTCCGCGGCCTAGAAATCAAATACTTGGCGTGGCCAGGCAAGATATTCTCAGACCATCAATACCCATACCTTCCCTCTCGCAGGCTTTTAAATAATTTGTCAATTTAAGACTCTGACAATATGAGTACATTTTCATTATATTGCGTTTTAAAGTAATTCTAAGATCATTCATCGACACCGACACCTTTCCTGTCACATGCTTTCAGATAATTTATCAATTTAAAACTCTGTCAATATGAATACACTTTCATTATTTTGCGTTTTTAAATAATTCTTATTTATCGATCAAAATTTGGAGTGGATTGCATAGTGAAGATAGCGATTGACGAACGAAACATGTATTAGTTCGTTTTGGCTGAAGGTGTGCGCGTAACGCGTATATACGTATTATGTTTGACGAAAACTTTCTTGGAGAAGGAGGAGAATCAGAAGAAAACTCTTACTGTTTCCGACTGATCCATGAGACAATAATATGGTATCTCTGTCATGCGTGGATCGATTTTATTGAATCTGGTCTTATTCGATATGCGGTTTACATAAGAAAAATGCCTTTAAATTTAAAAAATATTGCAGGCGTGATGTAATATTAATGAAATAAATTTCAGGTTAGGTTGGATTAGCCAGGCGACGAGAAAATTCGACATATACAGGGTGTCGAAACATGTACTTGGCGTCGAGACGTTACCGCGTCTCTAGATTTCAGATGAATGTTAACGACACAACGTACTTCGACACCATCTACTAGTGCTACAGGGTAATTTGTAAGCTACTGTCCCTAGTGAAGATAAGTTCTACAGGGCGATTCAAAAGTGGTAGTTAGAAATGCAGATTGCATTCCACTCCAAACCGTTTGCTACGCATTTCCCCTGCCTAGGTATCAATTTCCCCTGAAAACTGGTATCAGAAATTCTTTCCTCAATCAAGCCTACTCATTTCGAACGGAATTGGCGCACCGCACGTGCGGAATCGCGCAGTGATGATGCGTGGCGTGGACGTACGAGTAAACGAAGTCCTCCTACTGGTATAATAAATTTGCCACCGCTAGAAATAATTAGCGTCCCATTATCTGCCATGCGTAATGCGGGCTTACGAGCATGTAACTAGCGCGTTATACCGATAAGAACGCGCAGAACGTCCACCTTTATCTGACAATTAGGAGCGAGGCTACTGGTCGAAATTTCTCACGGGCACCAGAGTGGCGAAAATGGCGTAGAAAGTACCAAAGTGTCAAAAAAAAAATCTATAGACCTCCAAAGAAAGTCGACCCTAAAAATAAGTGAGGTTAGAAATCTGGCTAGACCCATAGTAGTCGAATTAGCTCGCTAATATTCCAAGGAATAGTTCTTCATAAACTACTGTCAGACAGTACACTGCGTCTGCATTCTTCAGAGACAGTTGTTAACGTAACATAAAATAACGTATCATCAACATGGCGTCTACGGCCAAGCCCGAGCCGCTTGACACTTGATGGACGCTCGAATAATGCAAAAAAGTTAGATTTGCGGAGCATCACAGGCGGAAATAATGCCATCGTTGGAATGCAATTCGTCAGGGAGTAGTAAATCCTCGGTTCAAGAAAAAGGAATCCGTTGGGAAGAGAAAGTATCACGTTTTCGCGGTCTTTACGCCAGTGTAACGTGAACATTCGCTATTTTGACGTAAAAAATTTATGTTCTTTTTATTCTATGAGTTCGTTGATTCCACTTTCGTTTTCTAGAGTTGTCTTCATCAATACAGGGAATTCAGATATGTATTCTTTGCTGAAAGGTATCTTCAACCTTTACCCCCACCCCTCTCTTCACATTTTGGGCTATAAACATTAATAGTAGTATTTTTTAATTTCCTCAACAAAGTTTTCGCAGCCCACGACTGCTTTCTTACACTTTTCCATTCGACTGGATAACTTTAATGCGCAGCATCTCGCCCCCGTGATACGAAACGTCGAAGTGTGCATAAATCGATACCAGCGCTGTTCACCGCCGAGGATGCTCTCGCTGCACGCACGTGTACCCGTTGCACATAATAATCTGTAACAGCACATGTCGAATTCGAGCCGATGCATCTCGATCGACGGTTACGGTCTGCCGATCGATCGGCCGTGTAACCACGGGCATGTGTTTCAACCGATCCACCTAGTCGTGATCCAGTCGAGAAGGGGTGAGGGAATGTCGATGCTTGAGTCGCGATATCGTATCCAATTCTTCTCGAATATATTAATCTTAAATTGCCACTTACCAATCGCTCCTTCCCGCCCACATTCAGGGTAAAAAAGAAGTCATCCCTCATTCTTAAAACTATAAAAACAAAGACTCGCGGAAATCTACGTTGCCGGGCCAGGTTACATTGCAAAGTTGTTTAGGACCGAAAAAGGAATCGCGAGGGTTGGAACACCGAGGGCGCGCGCTGGGAACACGTGTAGGTATGCGCGCGCGAGCGCACGCCCGTGTGTCCCGCTTACCATTTATATTGGTGTCCGAGCGGTGTGAATAGATAACGACCGTTTACAGGGACAAGACCGTCTCTCACTTTTTTCTCGCTTTGTCTCGGGCTGGTTACGCCTATCAGCATATCTGCGAATATGTAACGTGGTTGTTGCGAGCCCCGCGGTGCTCGAGACCCGTTGACAGATTGTGGTAGACGGGATTTTAATGGCAGCCGCGCCCCGTTGCGGGGTCTACGATACGTCGATGAACATTGGATGATCGAAACCGATGAACTCGATCTTTTAGGGGGAAAGGGGGTGGATGGTAAAGTAGGTTAGGTTTGGATTTCCATTTGGATTAGAAAGAAAACCCGAATTCTTTTTGTTTGACGAATTACCGTTGCAACGCTCTGAAGTATATTAAGAATGAGCAGACAACGGCATCTGGGCAGGCCCACAAATTAATTAATAGGTTATACGTTTGTATAAAGTTTACTTCAGAAAATATCCTGATAGAAAAAAGCTCCAGTGGGTGTACTCCTCCATTCTGTCTTTTTAATTTCAACTAATTTAGTATCGTCTTCGTCAACGGGTTTACGACGAAACTCGAATGCGTAAATTTTGTCCAAAGTTGGCGGCGCGAATGATCCCTGCCTGCCCTTCGATTTACTACACGGCCCGTTAAAAGTGTGCCGGCCACATCCCGTGCAGGCTGCAGTGGCAGCTGGCGAATAGCGGGGTACCTATTAAAGTCCTCTAGATAAAGCGCGAGATTAATTGCCCGCATGCAATGTGTAATTGATCAGATCCAGTTCAGTACTTGGCCAGCGATGCACGTAGGCTGCGCGAGGTAAAACGATCTTCCGATCGAAATACATTTTTCCCACCGAACATTGCTGCTGTTTGTGGGGAATGTTACTGAGCGAGGGAAATTTTAGGTTACCCCATATCGCGATCAATTATACAGCGATACACATCGACATATCCGATCTTCATCAAGGGGACATAGAAGTCTAGAAAGAATCTACAGCGCCTAAGTTTTAAGTGAAGCTATTAGCAACAGAGTAGCAGAGGCGTGCGAATCGCGATGGGTGTATAGAAGCCAGCAGTGGTCTAGGGAGAATCGCGGCTGAGGAAGAAAGCGGAAGGACCGACGGTATCAATTAATTCGCTAGGGCGAAAAGACGACGTTTCCAGGGTGAAAGGCGAAAAGGGTGTCGCGAAGACGGAGCTGGTCTAGAAGAATAGACCACAAAAGGAAGAATGTCGCGGGCGGAGGCGAGCGAAATGAATTCGCGCGTCTAGAATCCCTCTTCCTTTCTCTCCCCCGGGCGCCCCTTCAATGCTCGTTCCTTTTCGCCCCACGGTTTTCATCTATCTGGTTGCATTTCACATGGAATTCACACGTCTCGCGTGTACACTCGGTGAAAAAGAAAGGGGTAGGCGAGTCGTATCCGAGGGGTGTAGGTCGTAAGAGGGCGAAGAAGGCGGCCGTAACAGCTTTCTATTTGTATACTGCTCTCTCCCTTTTCATTCGCCAGCTCCCTTTCGACACCGGCGTTATTTGCATTCAGAAATTGGCCGGCAACCACCGCGGCGACCTCTTTCCTTCCTTCCTTCCTGATGCCGAGTCGTATCTACCGTCATCCCCGCGCCACCCTCGCGATATAAGGAACGTCGGTTGAATTCCTTGGTATTAGCATCCTCTCGACGTTCGCACCTGACTGACTGGCTCAACTAGACCCCGCACCTAACTCAACCTTAACCAACCTCACCTCAATTCAGCCCTAACCTCCAATTTAATCCACTCTAATGGACGTCTTCCCATATCCCGATCTATCGCGCAAACGCAAAAACTGGGAACAGAAGTGCCACAGTTTCCCCATTAACTCCTCGGATACTCGTGCTCCTCTCATCAGCCTAAGCCAACGACGGAGTTGCCAATAAAACAAAGTTGCCACTTCCTCCGCCACAGCAAAACACTATAATTACACGAAAGTTGCTTCGCCGACTCTCAATTATCCAGACATATAATTAGCAACCCTGCTGCTCGCGATAGGCACGCAGTCTTGCCCCAATGATCGAGGGCAGATGTATCATCCACTCGGCGAGCAAGTTGTCCTCTTATTACAATGATCAGAATGCTACGGCAACAGGCGTGCCGGTAAAGGTAAAGACATCTTTATTCGCAAATTGTGCATTCGAATCCGCGCGCGCAGAGATACATAAATACCGAATTAACGATCCGTGTATATCGTTGGCCTATCGGTGTCCAATTACGTTCATTGAAACAGCGATCCCGCGCTTTGTAATTCAGTTACACGAGGGCAAAAGTGATGATAAACGGAACGAACCGGTGGCAACAACGATTTGCACTTTTCATCGGGTGCGTGTGGCGAGCGTGACGCGCGGGAAATTTAACGCAAAGACATAATTGCACGGTAGCGCAGCGTAGATGATTGTCGGAAGGAGCGTGCTCTCTAAGCGCTCCTCTGCTCGCGTATCCTCTCCTCGTCCGTCTAGCTCAGAACGATTGTTCGTGGGTTTCGTGTCTGGGCCGTTTTATCGTAGATCTTAATAACACGGAAGGCTGAAATATAATGTCAGGTTGGGCAAACGCCGATTCAACCGAGCACGTATTACGATACTAATCGCGGGATTACGCTACTCCTTCGTAGCGAATGTATTTTAAATCGATATACGCGGACCACCGATGCATTAATTGACTCGTTTCAATTCGGGAACGTTTACGGAATCGCCTGGACGTGGGACTTAAAAATTGCTAGGTTCTAGGGCCGAAGCTTTCTGAAGCTATTCATTGGGATTGTGGATTTCTAGGGAATTTTATTTGTAATTCATATTCAGACAACTAGCTGCGATGGAATTGATTTTTCTTCGTTTCTTTCGGACCACCCGGTACATATTGATCGCGTCATTATAATTCAGAAGAGGTCTCTGCATTTTTCGCACCTTCGATGAACGACCACTACCAAGAAATGAGGATCGATAAACTCACCGTTTGTTTCTCAGACTAACCTACTTAAACGTGAGACGTGAATACTCGGAACAGGGTAATTGATGTTGTTGATTACACCCCTAGCAGACGTATATGCGGGGCATTCCCTCTCTATTTCCATTCATCTCCAAACTCTTTATAGTGTTCTAATTAAAATAATCAGCTAGGACCAACTACAAAATGAGAATCCTAGAACACCCCGATAGAGATCTCCGGGCATTGAAAGTCTTCTTCCCCTAGCCTGGAGGAGTCCCCCTTTCTCATCAGAACACGGGATGAGCCTAACCTCAAAAGCTTCATCCAATCAGCATCACCTGTTATCATTAAAGGGACACCCGGTATAACGATCAACGATCTCCAGGTTTCTCACACCTCGAGCAGCCCCGAGGACTAATAAGAAATCGTATAAGGCTGAGATCAGGACGCTAGAGCTTCACCTTTTCACACCGACGTCCCCTCGCGTGTGCGTGAATCGGCCAGGACGGGTATAATGGTGGCCGTGGCGTGTGTAAACCATAAGAGATAATGTAACAGTGGAAGTTTGGCTGGCGCCACTCGTTATTTATACAGTGCTGCCCATCCCGTGAAGGGAGCCGTGCGCTGGACATCCATCTCTCTCTGGCTCTCGAGGGGGGTGAAGCCGGTAGACGCCCACTAAATTATTATTTGTTCTTGGCGAGTCATAAACGGCCGAAATTATGCCGGGGTCCGGCCGCGGGAATTTCGCCTACTGACCTTGGCAGCACAAGGAAACTACGGCTTCCAGCCGGGGAATCTGCGAAAATTGAACGGTTACGCGTTTCGTGCGGCGCCAATCTTTCGCTGGCCATTCGTGAACCCTCTGGTGGTCTTCAGACACGAGGTGTCTGATGAATCCTGAGAGGCAGACCCAGCACACAGTCGGGCGATCCGTCAGCGGCGAAGATTGCTCGATACTATTTGAAAAAAGTGATTTTTTTTATGGACTAGGTCGTTGCACCGGGTTGTGAGCCGGGAAGTAGGAAAATTTAAAGTCGATGTTTCCAACGATTATGCCCTAGGAGATAAATGTCCATGAGTTCTTGTCGAAGCGTTTACGAGCCCTTTTTACGAGCCTCTACCCCATGAATATGGAATCACGGTCCGTCGATCATAGTTCGGGCCCCAATCATTCCGGCGGACAGTAAGATCCTCCGATTGTTATTTTATAGAGGAGCTGGAGATTTTTTCCGAGCCGCTGGTGTAGCCCCGTATAAATGAGACGCGGGTAATTATTGTCCTCGGGCGTGAAAGGTGGACCTCGGAGATCCCCTTTCAACCACTCAAGTGGATACGCTGCTCGGTTCTTTGTAGAGGTGACGCATACAGAGCGGAGGCCGTGAATCATTTTTCAGAAGGCTACGTGTCGAGGGAAATTTATTTCACTGCGTTCCTCCTACGTTAACGAAATGTTAATTCGACGCCTCCCGTCGGTCGAATTAGTATTCCGTCTACCTGGACGCAAGTGTTGTCCGACAATTGTAGTATTACCGGAATATTAATTTACTAATTTCATTGGAACAGCTGCAGCACTTCTAACGTATCATTCTATCCCTAATTGATTAATAATTTCAAGTCTCTGTTCGCCAGCAACGCGCGTAATGTATTTGAGGTTATAGACAACTCAAATTTCCCGCCAATTCTAACTATTCTTCCTAACCTCCTCGTTAACCCCCCAAAACAGTCCGTTTTATGAATTAACGCATAGAAAACGGAATTAAAATTCGAGAAAGCTCTCGTAAGGCGATAGGACGACACTCAGCTCGCGACTGGGAATGGTATTGTGGAAAAGGGGAGCAGTGGGGGGCTCCTGCCGGTTCCTTCACGAGTCCACGAGAGTCTTGTCGAACAAATCGGTACAAACGATCGTCGTAAAGCAGTTAAGGCGAGTTTATATACGCCTTTCGTTCGCAGGGGCCCGTGAAGGCGGCCGAACGGAGATGACCAGCCCCGATAGGGAAACCGATAGTCGCTGGTCGGGCTTTCGAGTGCTTCTTTTATCCTTGGGGCCGTGCTCGAGGTCCCCCGCAGCGAGGAACTTTTTTAACTCGATCCATAGAGACAGAGGAGGTCTAGCGGAGTGTCTCAAAGTCGCGTCTCGACGCAGCTCGTCCACGCAATTTACGTTTTACGTTGACAGGTTCCTAGTTCCGGGCCTCAAGGGGCGGGGACGTCGATAGATCGTCTCCCGGACGAATTAATTTCACTTTTCAGGTTGTTCCCCACCCAAAAACGGATTCCTTTTGCTTTTCGGCTGACCGTTTTATATAAGAAGCAACTACGACCATAACTTCAAAACGAAAGGCTTCTAAAGAGACTTGGCAATTAGAGCCAACTTCTCGCTTGTATGAATGATTCCATATTCAGTAATAAAATTCATGGGTGTTGCACAAATATCGCGGAGCAGCATCGTTTCAAACGGAGCATAGTTTGAGAACCCTAGCAGAATCCACGATGCGCGGACTTCGCCAGTTTTTGTTTCCGGGTGATTCCGCGCCCGCGTTCGCACTTGATGAGCGCTTCTGGGGGATACTCGTGCGCGACTTCCACCCCGCGACAATGCGCTTTTCCCTCACAACCGGCGCTACGCGTGGAAACGAGGCGCGCGTCGCATTATTTGCCCTCACGATCACGGCTCTCGTGATGTTTCCATTACGTTAAGCCAACGACACAACGGCAGGGTGCAATTAGGACGGTACTCCCCCATCGGAGCATGAATTTTCGTCCTACGAGAATAGAAACACACACACCGATTGCGATTTGCGCGAATTTCAGGGTTTACAAGCGCGATGCCTTAGTAAAATATTAAGCTCCAGCGTATGTAAGTTGTACACTGTTGAATCGTTATGCGTTTAATCGGGGTATTTACGTCAAGTCGTGGGAATCGCGATGGTATGTAAGACGGGGACACGGGGGAAGAATTATCCTTCCACGGAGGACCTTTTTATGAGATACTGGATGAATAATAACGACAAATAGGGGAGGAAAGCAAAGGCCGCTAGCCTACAGGTGTGCGCGCATCGTCGCGCAGAGCCGCAGATCGAGATACACCCGCCGTTTCGATGAAACCTGCCGCGGATTTACGGCGATCCCTGGATCGTTCGATCATCCTGCACGATCCAACGTGAAATTTGCCGCAATCCCCCGCCTCTATCGAGTTACGATCCTGTTTTGCGTCGGGGAGGCAAACACAGGGATTGCTCTTTCGATTAAACGTCCCATCTTGCACACCCGTGCTCCGATAAGCGTGGAAAAGAATTAAATTGCCTTTGAATCCACCATTCTTCTCCATCCCGTATGAATCGTGGCTTCCCTATCGGGTCCAGTCCCCCTGGCCCTCGTCACGCGAAGGAAGACCATCTTTTATGCAGTGGCTCGTTGCAGTCGCGAAATCGAACGCTGCGTCGTTATTTACGGGTCGTCATTACACGCGACGAAAGCATTGAGCAACTCGGTAGCTTTCCACTTAATTTATTTTATCACCGAGCTTCGCCGGCCGATGATTTGCCGCCGCCCCCGGCGAGTGATTCTGCGCGCCTCGCGACAATAAAGACGAAAGACCCGCTGCGTTTTATGGCGAGATTAAAAAAACACGCCTGCCTTTTTGTAAGTCGCAATGTGCGCCGCGTTTATCCCCGGACGACCCTGAGCGGCCTGTTAGATTTGCCTCAGCTATAGATGTCCGCTGGCAACTGACGCCGCAATCTTCGTCACCGATCTCCCTCGATATAGACGCGGCGTCTAGGCACGCAAGCCACGCAGTTGTCGTCGATCTACAGGTGTTCTGTAGCTAGAAGACGTCGTCGCCTTGCGCCATCGATCCTGCCTGCACCTCCCCACAACCCACCCCGAATCGTTTCTTCGATTCTCGTTAACGAGCCGGGAGCCCGCGGGCAGATACGAAATACCGACACTGCAGGCCCGAGGCGGTCTCCAGATCGGCCTCGGCCGATAGAGCCGTAACGCCGAAAATTAGCGCCGTCTGAGAAACAAATATGGGGCCGTGGGGGGAAGCGAGTAGACGAGAGGCGGCCGAAGACTATCGAATAAAAAAAGGAAGCCGAGGAGAGGAGCGGCCTGGGCAAGTCCAGTAGAGAAGGACGAAGCGCTGCCGCACGCTGGGGAGGAAGGAGGAGACGCGCGGAGACAAAGGGAAAGGGAGAGAAGAATTTAGGGACGTGGCTGCTCACCGCGCGCTTATATCCTGGGCCCTTCGCCCTCCTCTCCGTCGTTCTCGCACATCACCGCGGGCTCCCGAGGTTTCCTGGAAGCGAGAGCTCGCTTCCACCTGCCACACACTGCGGAAACCCGCGGAAGGCTGGGTGTACTGGGTGTCCTGGAAGTTCTGGTGCGCGTCAACTTTTGCTTAGGCGACTTGTCGCCGGGAAAAGGTACCAGGGTCCTTATAAGACCGTACGGCCGAACACGTGTCCTAGTCCCGAAATTTATTTTCCCGTAATCTGTACGAGGGGCCATTAAACCGGAGAACGGCTGCTCGTGAAAGGAATGTCACGGGGTTACGCCCTTTCTCATCGACCAAAACGGCCCCCGGTTGGTTGCTCGTTAATGTCCGAGGCATCCGTTCGTCTGCTCGGTGATGCCCACAAGCCATGCTTCCACGGTCGGTCTTATCGGGCCCCTTTTAAAAGTTACAGTTTCGGCTGCTCAAAGAGCTTTATCAGACGATTTACAGCTTTCAGCAGCCTCGTACGATGTCGTTCGGCCAGATAATTTGCTTATTGCCGCCCGGTACAAGCTCGCGGAGAGTTATGTGACAGGAAATTGGTGCAACGTTGCAGCTGCTGAGGAGCCAGGAACGCCAGTTTATCGGCGGTAGCGATACTCGTTACGAAACTGTGGGAGTATATTGGTTCCGAAGAAGATGTATTAATTTTTTGGCAATGGATCGGCAAGTAGCTGGATGCTCTCTCTGGTTATAAATATCGGAGGATTTGTTAAAAATCGAGGGAAGTCTCAGGAGAGCTAACTCATCTCCATAAGATGGGGCTAGATTCCCAGTTTTCGTGCCTCTCAGAGCTGATCTCTCGATTCGAGTTGCCCGTCAGTATCGCAATATCCTCCCGCGGGATGTTTTGGCTCACATAGCAGGGATAATCCGGCTTAGTATCCTTCAGCATGCTCGACGTGAATAACGATCGATCCTCCCCTCATCACGAAATTTGGGACAGTGGGCAGATGCTACCAAAGATCCCTGACTAACCTTTAAAATCAGCCGCGATGTGTGATCGACCGATCTTTCATCCCTCTATTCTGGGGCCAGGGGTATTTCTCCATAACCTTTCTTCATAGACTCTCTTTCCCCAAATCGTCGATCCATTAGTCTATAAACTAGTCGAAAATCGAGAGAACCATATCCTTCGCTGATGCTGCAAACTGCTTTCTATAAAAAAGCTGGAATACATTGCTGCCAACTTACTAATTTACACTAGACTCCCCTAAATCAGACTTTAATGGAAATATCGCCTAAAAGAGAATCGAAGTGGAGGTAGTTGAGGTCTCTAATTGATTATCAGCCCGATCCAACGCACAGCCACCCTGCAAAGTGGGAACAATGGATCCAGCCGGTGGATATCCACGGCCGTGGATGTCCACGGAGACATCCTGACTTATATTTATCGGCAACTCGGCGCGGCAACAACGTATTGTTCGTTCGAGAGGCAGCCACGAGGTGCTTTCTCAGACACTACTCGTTTATGGCGGCTAATTACCGTAATTGGTCCCGTCGTTATAACGACGACGTTTAAGGCTACTCGTGCCGTTAGCATACAAAAGTACAATAATTCGAGGGGCGCGCACCGGCGATTTCTCTTAAGGCAATCGCAGCTTCCATAATGGCGAAACGTTTCTCGAACGTACCGCACGCTCTCCTCTTTTTGCGATCTTTTCGCGTTAGGCTCGATCCCAGGCGCAACTTTTGAGGGAAGGAGAGTAAACAGGCTCCCTGCAGGGCCCCGTGTAAATTGGAACGTTGGCAACACTGCACTGGAATTTTAATTCGCCCTTTGCGCGAGGCATTAAGTCTTTCCGAAGGAGTATGTCAAGACTGACGGTCGTCCGGTGTAGGGCAGAGTCTTTTGTAGAAAGAAGGGTTATAGGTTAGAAGTTCTTGAGGGAAATCTAGTAACATCAAGGCTGTAGAGTTTAAAAGTACCTCGAGATTTTTAAGATTTCCTGTTGGAAGTCACTTTTATATGGGAGTTTCAATATTTGCGAGGTAAGTAACTCGGTACTGAAGTTTGCAAGAGACCATAACCTGAAAAGCAAGGTAAAAACGCACGTTAATGAATCGCGGAGTATTTCCTTTTTGGAATCGGCTTTACGGTGCAATCTTTGCGAATAATTGGCCAATTTTTGGCATCACAGAGTCCCAGAACGGCTGCACGCTGAAGTTCAGTGGAGCTCCTCCCAGTAGATGGCACCACCACCGTTCATTTGTATTCAGAGGCCGCAAGGAGCGGTGCAACCACGCGAAATTCGTAATTGCACGGAGGAAAGGAAAATAACGAAGTTCTCGCAAGACTCGGCTAATCTCATTCAGAAGAAGACTTTCTTCCTTCGGTTTTCAGCACCTCGTTGCGCGCTCTTTTCAAAGGGGATTTGGGCGTGAATGTTGAGGTTCTCGGTTCGTTAAAGCTCGTTACGCAAACCCAGCAGATGAATGAAAGCTGGGGGAGTGACATATTTTTATAGAAAATCGAATGATTTTGCAACAAGTTTCATTTCCAGTTTCTCCTAAGTAAATACGTTTTAAGGGGTTGAAAAGTCTTTATTATATAATAAAGAAAGCACTTGAGGTATCGAAGAATGTCTATATTTTAGATAGTACTGTAATTACACGAAGGTGTTGTGCCCTGTTAGCCATTAACCAAACCCTAGAATCATTTAAATACCCATTTTTCCAATATTCCAAAAAAATTCTTAGCCTGCAAGAACAGGTGCAAGTCCAAACTGTCCCTTCTGGCCATTGAAACCTCCGAGTGGTCATTAATTCGCACCACTTCTCTCTGAAGCTACTTCACATTGCCAGCAGTGTACGATTCGCAAGAACAACCTCCTTCCAAAAATCGCTCCTATTCCGCGTCACCAAGGCAGCCGCGGTATTTTCACGAAGCCGCGGCATTCCTGTCGCTGCCAGTGTCTTACAGAAGCCCACGGGAAAAAAAGTGAAAACATGCATGGTCCACGAAATGCCAAGGCGCAGGCATCTTCTCCGATCGGCTTGGTCCTGGGCAGAAGGCGCCTTTTCTTCATGCCCCAGGGATTATAATTCCCCGACGTGCACCAAGTTCCTCCCTAACTGCTCGCCAGGTTCCCTCGCGCTGATGGCCACTCGCGCGCACCGGCAAGATCTGCTTTTTATTCCGGGGAACGCACCGTCGTCGTCTGACAGCATCGCCGATTGACTCGTGCACGTTTCTATTCCGACCTCTCAGGATTCCATGGAGTGTCGTGGACCCGGCCGATCGTCAGCCATCGGTCCATGCGGTATATCCCCGCTCTTCCTTCCCCGATCGATCGATGACGCCTCTGAGGCGATTCTTTTTCCCTGAACCTGTCGATGCTGAGACAGTGCGCATAGTCCGTGCGGAACCTCTGAGAGCGCGTACCTTTAGCGTGTTTGTTGAACGCCTATGGGCGTCTCACGCACGTAGTGAATGAAATTTTCCCTGATAGTGCTGTGTTTACTAAATAATTTACTAGGGGTAATTCTTTATTGTATTATGTACATTCGTATTGCAGTTATTGTTACTATTATCTAATCAAAATGTATCTGTTGATCGGGGGTCTAGGCAGATGTTCCCTCAAATGAAGTTCCGAGTTTCTGGGCTGGATGCGAAGGCCAAGTACATGCTCCTGCTGGACATCGTAGCCGCGGACGACTACAGATACAAGTTCCACAACAGGTAAGGTGTTCACGAAACTCATTAAAGTCTAATTGTCACGGGCGGATCCCAGTGTTAATGATCCTGACGGTTCCTCGAGCAGTGGTCACGTATCCGGTAAACTGTTGCGTCCTGCCGAAATTTCGAAACTCTTGGGACATTGAAATTAATTCATTTACCTGATTATTTAATACTTTTGCACGCTGCGCCGAGTTATAGGTGTTTTTCGTGATGAGTTTGGAAAGGATTCTTTTTTCCTTCTTGATCATTTGTGCATTGAACTTTCTATCATTTAAGTTCCTCCGGGTGAAATAAGTTTATACTCCAAAATTACGCGTTATGACCACCGATGCTGCCTATCGCCACGCTTCAGCCTATAATTTAAGTTATGGCTTTCCCCAGAAAGGATTTATATTTCGAAATTATCACGTTCAAAAGTCTTATTACAGCGACACTTTCGTTCAAATAAGCACGTCCTCTCGCTGGCAAAATTGCGCGCTTCGAAATTACACGTTTTAAAATTTCTGTCCGCCATTACTTGTCGCGTTTCGCTTTATAACTTAACTTCGCTGCTTTCTCTGCGAGAAATTTGTACCCAGACTTGTAATATATAATTCAAGCTTTCGATGACATATCTGATTCAGGTTTTTAAACAAATTTTCCATAAAGGAGGCTGATAGGAGGAGCAACGATGGTTCAATCTTATTGTGTATCGCACGACGTAGCTCTTTTTAAACAGATTTCTTCAAACGTTGGACAATTTATTTGGTATTCGGTGTATCCTAATTATGCGTCTCACTCTCTACATTCAGACTTTTGTCGGTCATTAGCTCGCTGTTAACTTTTCTCGGAAGAATCCGCGAGATTCCGCCGCGGTCGCCATTCAGATGCGCGGTCTCACGGCGCATCAGCCGACAATCGGGTTCGTTTAACGTTTTTCCAGCGGAACGTCCGCATTCTGGCGTGTCGCGAGGGTGTTAAATGGAACATAATTGCTCTCCCGGGAAAGCTGTCGGGAGGAAATTCACCGGTCGACTGCGAAACAAAGCGGCGGAATTCGAGAAAACGTGTCAGCGCGATATCAGCATCCTCCGTGAGTTCGCCGCGTAAATGGCGATCCTCGGTCGAATCCGCTCGCGAATTCCCACGTGAACGAATGAAACGGTATCCTACTTTAAACGATTCACCTCCTGTTTGCTTTTTGCAACCGCGAAATCGCTCAAAGACGCCTGTTTCCCGCGTTTGAAGCGACCGTGTTCATGTCAGTATTCATGTTTAAATTTCACATTCATATTTGGAGAGATGAATGTAGAGATCGAAACGAAAAGAAAATGTTATGTGAACATATGATGTAGATTCGTTCGTTCTAGAGTTATAACCAGTTAAAGGAATTTAAGTGTTGCGCGCGCAGCTGCGCGGTTTGACTTAAGCTAACTTTTGGTTATATTACATTCTGCGTTGGACTATTGATAGGAGAGAATATGTGGAATTTTGTAGTGGAATAATGAGTAATAATATGTTCTATGAATTGTGTTCAGCTTCATTTCAAGTCCAGTTTCTATAGAAATTGGTTGCAGTCATCAGAATTCTATAGACCCAAAATGTCCATTGGAAATATGATCATACTACTGTCAGCAAATATCACTGAGTAATTGATAGATCTAATTTGGAAAGTTATCCCTCGCCTAATATGGGATACATAGGTCACATAACCTCACTTTTAATTTTCTTTGACAACCATGACACCTCCTGCTTGAAGGAAAAAGATTTGAAGCGATTTTTCTTGAGAAAATGCTCGCTAAAAGCCAACTCGGTACTACTGACACGTCTAATCGAAAGACGGAGACCACAATGAACGATTACATCACGTCAGCGACCGCAGCCACTTTGGAACTCGTCGAACGAGTTCTTCTTCCTTCGGTTCTTTAACCCACCTGTGACGATCAGACACTGCGAACGGTTAGACACGCCTCCGTTAAACGACGACAATCGCGGTAGTCGGTGCTTAGAGGAGTCAGGCGGTCATGAAACCAGCGAGAAACTTCAGCCTCGACGCCTTTCTTTCGCTTCCTCCTCGTGATAGCTCGAAACCGGCCACCGCGGATTCCGTGATCGTGTCCACCGTTGATAGCGATTTCTCTTTCACGAGCTACCCAGGTGGTTTTGTTCACATAGGCAATATTTCTTTGGGCGGACTGATTGAGAATTTTAAGAGGGTTTCCCGTGGAATATTGAGGATTTAGGAATAGTCTTTTTAATCTAAATCCGCCCATTTTTATATAGCCCACATGGGACGGTTCATATCTTCACCATTATAGGCGCCCTAACGTCTTAAAGTAGATTTGCTTGTTTCCTTGTTGCAACTTGAGACTTCTACCAGTTTCTGACCATTCTTAATGTGTTTGTCGAGCAGCAGGTGGATGGTGGCGGGGAAGGCCGACCCAGAGATGCCGAAGAGGATGTATATCCATCCAGATTCACCTAGCACCGGTGAGCAATGGATGCAGAAGGTCGTGAGCTTCCACAAACTCAAACTCACCAACAACATCAGCGACAAGCACGACTTTGTAAGTATTGTACGTACCGCCAACCAAACAATTACTTACTTACTCTAGACACTAAGCGGAGCTCTGAGTCTCGCAATTAATCGCTAACTTTAAGTCGCGGCTAACGACCTAACGATCGGCCGATTAAAAGCTCGTTAGGCGCCTTCTGCGCCTCCGCGACGATGACGATGATAATTTCGCGAATTCCTAGCCATTTCGCCGCAATCTTTTGGACCATGGTAGGGCTGTGATGTTGGGGGACGATTTGTTTCACTTTGGAACACAGGGATTAAGGACTTTTTATGGTGGCCCGAGTGGGCATACCTATAGTTGGGGCCTGGGATATGTGAGGGAGAGTTAAAAAGTTCGTAAACTCCACAAATTTTTTATTGAGCATTCCATCTAATTTAATGCCACCACGGAAATTAGGTACGTTCCCAGCTCAGAAAACAACAGTCACCATCCCAGCAACAATCTGCGCTTCGCATGCCACTCGACACCCTTCTGGCCCATCTTTCACCACACACACTGGTACCATTAAATTATCAAGCCGACAGTTTCAAGCGTCCCTGCCTGTACACTTGTCCCGCAAATCTCGCACAGCCGGTTGCGGGGCACCAGCATCAGAAGCCCAGGCCAAAAAGCCGGAAATGGGGCAACGTTCCCGCGTTTCCTTTTTGGTGGCGCGCAGAAACAGAGGGATTGTAGCGGAGGGACACAAGCGGCCCACGCGATCGGATTTCCGCACGGATTCCTAGCCACGCCGTAATCCCAGGATTAAGTTATCGCGATGGATTTCGCCGTCAAGTAGTTGCCGCTCCCCAGGAGCCCCCTCCATCTCCGTGGCCGCTTCTCTATTAGCCCCCGTGGTCGTCTCACCTTTTCTCCGAGAAGAAGAAGGGCCTGCGGAAGCCAGCATCGAGCAAAGAAGCCTGGCTCTTTCAACAGTCTCCCCTTCCCCCGACCCCGGCCCCCTCCCGTTCCCCTTTTTTGCGAATCCTTTTTGCGGCAGTCCGGTGTCGGCGTCCTTTGAAGGATCCTGCATCGCTGGCTCGTGAAATCTAGTCCTCTGCTGAGCAGCCGGGGCCCAGAGCGATGTCAATGGCGCTGGCACAGCCCGACCTTTGTTACGACCAGCTTTTTTCTTCGTCTTCTTCTTCTTTTTCTTCTTCATCGTCTTGTCCGTCTTATTGGCCGCGCGGTGCGCCACCGCTCTGCCCCCCCCCCCCTTTTCTCTCTGCTGGTCGGGCCCCGGATGATGGGGTTGAAGGGGGCTTCGCGAACAGTCGTCGAAAGGTTCGCCACGGTTCACCTACGTTCAGCTCTTCTCAGGAGATCCAGTTTGTGCATGAGCCCAGAAAATACCCCTTCGAGACGCCGTCACCCTATCGACGGGGCTAATACGCGGCGTCCAGCCGGCACAACCCTTTCCGGATTCATGGAAGATGCTTGATGGGGCTTTTCAGGCGGCTCTATGGGACGTTTTAGTCGGGGGGATGTGGAGCGGAAGATGAGGTGGCTAGGATTAATGCGTTCGTCAGCTGGGTCGCCTCTTCCTCTTGGGCAGGGGGGTCACAATCTGAGGTATCTGAGACCACAGATGGCTTTTTGCGGAACTTAGCTGATGCCACCTCTGAATTTTATATCGATATCTCGGTTATTGCCTCTTGGTAAAGTGGGTGGTTGTCTTAGGACACAAAGTGGGGGTTGGGGTTAGTATGTATATCGTGTCTTCGGTTTGGCTTCTAGAGTCAAGTAGCCATTCTTTGAACTTCAAATCGTCATTTGCAACATTAGTATTTACTATCTTTCAAGAACATCCCGCAAAACTACCTAGTTCCATTCAACAAAGGGGGATGTCCCAAGAAAACAGCTCCTGCTTTCCAAAGACTGAAATCTTGACTTGACTTCTCGTCTCACCCTAATTACACTTGCCTGGAACCCTCCTGGGAAGGCAGGTCAGAGGAAAGCAGGGAAATTAGCGCAAACAGCACTCGGAATCCGCCCGAGAGAGTGGATAGATCTCTAATCCTCGCTCGGGGTCGGTCGCACCGGGCCCTTTGTCGGGAAAATCCCAAGGCGGTAAACAAAAATGAGACACTCGATGGCCTCGAGTCCTTCGAGACGGCTTCCTCGAGTGCGTCTCGAGCCCCACAGCACACGAGCAAACACCGGCTAAAGGACTACGAGGTCAGCAAACAGCGGGAAAACGGGGAACCATCGGTCCTGTTGCTCCCGTTTAAAGGCAGCGCCCCATACACTTAGCTAAACTTTGTCTCTTCGTGGGAATCACGCCGGCAGCGTGACACTTCGCTCGCCTAAGGGTGACTCGGGAGTTAATGGATCTGGATTTGGTCAATTCATCGTTGGAAACGCTATGATGTCTATCCCATTTCTTCGTTTTGGTAAGCCGAGGACTCAATTAGTGGGAAGTTTAAATTCAAGGAGGCTGAAGCAGGGGACAACACAGAAAGAGGAAATCCATCGTGCAACGGATGTCGTACCGCGAGGTTTTCCCTCAATTTAGTCGTTCTTTGCGGCTCTCGACCCGCCTTTATCAAGAACACTTGATCCCACCGTTTAATCCGCGCCGCCCGAAAGCGAACAGGCATTCGTCTTGTCATCCAAATCGACCAGTCCGTTGCATAAAGACGATCCGACGACACCTCGTTTCGAGTGGTTCGAAAAAAGCACAGCCCAGCAACCTCTCAACTTCGCTCGATATCATCGTTCGAGGCGGATCGATCGCAGCCAGCTTCCTCGTTAATTGTCCTTGGATTTTTCGATCCGATCGCGTTGTGCTGATCATGGTCTGTCGCTAATGAAGCGGTCCAGCCGATATTCTCGCGGCGGGACATCAATGGATACCTGAAATACTGGAAATACTGGAATCAAGTCGCGGGACCTCCTTCATCGCTGCATGTTGGGGGGTCCGAGGCGGTTTCTTCTGGCTTTTTCAGAGCTGGGAGATATTTCAATTTATCGCGTACACTTTCGTGATACATGTCGAATTTAACAACATTCAGGGGGACTGGGAGGGTATGGGGAAAGTCTCGAGAGCTGCTGAGTCTAACAAGGAGAGGTTCCCAGGTGTCCGCCTCCGATTGCTTGGAATTTTGGCTATGTTTTAAAGTACTGAAAAATAAGATATACGTGTTTTTTTTTATAGCGGGTCGTTTTCATATTTAGGGGGTGAATCCAACCCCAAAAGTTATAAGATTTTCAGGTGTTCATCTCAGATTGCTTTGGTTTTTGGACATGTTTTAAAGGACCGAAAAATAACAAATACGTGTCTTTTTATTTTGGCCCGTTTGCATGTTTAGGGGGTAAATCCACCCCCAAAACTATAAGATTTTCAGGTGTTCGTCCCCGATTGCTTTGGTTTTTGGATATGTTTTAGAGGACCGAAAAATGGGAAAGCATGTCTTTCTATTTTGGCCCATTTGCATGTTCAAGGGATGAAACCACCCCTCATAGTTACCCCCTAAAAACAGTGACTGACGACAAGAACATCGTTCATACAGCAAGTTACGACGTAAATTAAATTTATATCAAGTTTCACTCAACACAATTTTGTACCCTTATGAACTTTTTAGGCGTGGTTTCACCCCCTAAATATGAAAACGGGCTGCTATAAAAAACACATATTTCTTATTTTTCAGTCCTCTAAAACATATCCAAAAACCAAAGCAATCGGAGGCAGGCACCAACTATTCTCATGAACTTTGGGGGGTGGTTTTACCTCCTAGACATGCAAACGGGCCAAAATAAAAAGACACGTGTTTCTTATTTTTCGATCCTCTAAAACATATCCACAATTCAAAGCAATCGGAGGCGGACACCTGGGAACCTCTCCTTGTAAGTGCTGATTCATTTAGGTGATGCGTAAGGGTCCGCAACTGTTTATGTAGAGCCTTGCAGAAGCAGAACGTTATCATAGGTTTTCGTCTTCAATTCCCAGGGAAATCAGTTTAATGTCCATTCCATGGACGCGACCGTTCAACGAGCGAGATCCTTTTTTTCCAATTGCACGGGAATTAAAACGGGAAACAATCAGCGTGGGCGAACGAATCGAGCGAAACTCGATCAAACGTGCCTCGTAGCTTTAATTATCCAGTGTCCGACACACGTGCGTGTCTGTCGCGCGCGCGCCTGTGTGCAACGGTGAAATTGCACGGTCGCGTTCGTTGTCTCTCTCGACTCGTCGTGATTTGTTTAGCGTGTAGCTACACACCTGTAGTTACGCAGTTTGCATTTACTGCTAGACGCATCACCTCCGACATGTCGCTTACTATTCTATTACCGAGCTTTCTCACTCTATCGATCGGGTCTTTTTATCCATCATGCCTCGCGATGGAAATTGATTTCAACGTGAACAACTCACGACAGTTGCGAAAAGATGAACACGATGGTAAGTCGGGAGAGTGCATATTATTTAGAACAGTTTAAAAAATAAAATAATCCAATAGAACAACGGATCGCTAACATTCTTTGTGCAGCTAGATCTCAGTAACGCGTTGTTTGGCCGCTAGAGTCGCTGATCCATCTTTACTTCGCTCGAACATTCATTGCAACAATATGAATTTTTTCGCAGAGAATCT
Source organism: Andrena hattorfiana (assembly GCA_944738655.2). Classification (NCBI taxonomy): domain Eukaryota; kingdom Metazoa; phylum Arthropoda; class Insecta; order Hymenoptera; family Andrenidae; genus Andrena; species Andrena hattorfiana. The sequence continues at coordinate 2,401,567 of OX122895.1, forward strand.
AAGTCAGCGTTTTTTCGCAGTCTGTCGTCGCACTTTTTCGGCTTTCGTCCTACGCCTCCGTCGCGGCGTGTTGCGTGCACGAACACCCACGCACTCACACAGACGGGCTCTCATTGCTGAATCGCGTGCGCGCCAAGGCGTCGTGCGTGTGAGCTTCGACCGGGGTCGGGGGCCATTTTGCTGTTCACCGAGCAACGAACACCGATCCGATTCGTGTTCTGCGCACGAACGTGTCGTGCACTCGCGAGCGCGTTACACGCGCCATCGAGGCTTCTTGTTTCGCCACGATTCCTTTAGCGGGGATTAATCCAGGCAATTTGAAAAATCAAGAGGATCTTATATTCGTTCTAGACAAAAGGGGGTTGAGCCCTATATAACTTGGAAATGTGGGGACACTTGATTCCATTCTGAAAAGGAATTTCTAGTGGTAGGGAGCACTGAAGTTTCAAAATAAAATTTTCCTTTCTCGAAAGCTCCTTTGCTCGGTGTGACTTAAAGAAGCTCATTTCCTCCTAGATGTAATCCAATGAAAATCGAGGGAAGGATATCTTTCAAAGTGTCATTAAGCGTGTTTAAATAACACGCAGCAATATGATCTTCAGCCCCGCTGCAGAAAAGGGCTCGCCCTCTCGTGCAGACATTACTGAATCGTTTGCCATTACCACATTCGGCACGCACTCCTGCAAATTTCCCTCGGGGATGCCTCTCCGGTAACGATCGTGCGCAAATTCTGCGGCGGATTCTAGGTGGCAAGGGGGCAAGCGGGCGAGAGGGTAGTAGATTTCACGAGGGATCGTTCACACGTTCCTTTTTCCTCGAGTGAATTTGCATGTCCGTCACTGGCGTCTAATTATACTGGAATAAGGAATTTTCCCGTTGCCTCTTTTCCTTTTTCTGAGGGAAGGGGGATTAGTTCGAAAAAATGTGGGGTTACTGCTGCTGTAAATGATCGAACAATCCCGTTTTCAGTCGTTTTATCAGGGTTTATCAACTTCTTTGAAGTAAAACCCATACTACCACATGAACGACGGCCAGTGTTATCCCGCTGGGCAGGGCGTAGTACTACGTCTCCACTGGCAGCGGAGCGTTAGGTTCTATACTCGATTAACGATTGCGCATTCCGTATCAAGACATCATCGCGGCGGCCGATTCAGTGCCGGGCAATTTGCGTTCGTCGAGCGCGAAACAGGCGTGGAATCCGGTCCGTGGTTGCTTCTGATCGTTATAATAAATGGGATAATGACATAACGGGCACCACGGCGGGCTAGAGGGGGCCTCAGATCCACGTAATTATTGCGTTTCGCTGGCGTCGCGGTTCCCTACGTGCGCGTTTCCTCGTGGATCTCGTCGTTTTCAAGCTCTTGACTATCATCTGATCGCCTAGCCAGTGAATAATCGCTATACACTCTTCTTTGGACAGGTTAAAAGTGAACTCCATTCTTCTTGGTTTCCCTTGTTTGGAAAAATGTAAGACGCAGTTGTCCCTTTGTGTCTGTTATGGATTAATTCAAATTTCCGTTTTATTTGGAACCATACATCCATCTTTGTTGCAGTTATGATGCAAAAGATGCACTGCTATTAAGGTGATCGCGTGGGCCAGTGTCACGTGACCCTAATAGTTCTAAACAACGCCCGTAGATGTCCCGCGCGTGCAACATAGTCAATCATCTTCAGCGAATTTCATCAACTCGACAACTCCCGTCGGAAAAATCTCGAAACTATCGTTGTCTCATTACCGCGGCATCGGGAGAACGTTAGGTGGGCGTTGCGGGAGTCCGGCCAGCGAAATTACAACAACCGGAGAGCCACGGACACTATTTATAGGCCTCTATCAGTTTTCCCGGGGAGACGTGCGTGTAGGTAGATTGAACCGTGTTAATTTCACGATAAAATTGCTATGTCGACTCGTTTCATTATCTCCTGTTTAGCGCCTACTCCTCCGGCTTTAACAACCCTTGTCCGTCCATCGCTCGGTGACTGATTACAATCTTTATAGTGGCGTGTGTACGTTGCTCGTCGCGGCGCGGAGTTCGTTATAGCGTCGCCGGCCGCGATATAAAGCGGTATCGTGCAATTATCCCCGCTGATACCGGTTAACTACGATTGCAATCGGCATTTTCGACGCACTGTGGTTATTAGCATTACGAGTCGGGGCTTTTGTGAGCCGCCTAATGAAATTAACTTGCGGACGAATCCAAGAATGGTCGATTTAGACGGTCTGTTTACGTCGAGAAGATTGTATCTGACGTTTATTTCATCTTGTGTATGTCTCTATGATCTGGTGCTGACGTTAAGAACAAACCCACCTGTTTCTTCATAGACACCATCCGACGGTCCCTTTGTGGGAGTCAAGGAAAAGGTATTCTTCTGATTAAATAAGAGCTATTAGTGTAGTTTTCCTGGGAATTAGACTTCAGTAGACCTGGACATACCATTAGTATACTCAATAGGCTAACTGGGTCTGACTGTACAGGTCTCACCATACAAGTACCGTTTACCAGCGTTACTTTAGACAAAAGTTAAGATTGGAAAAGAATCTAAGAACTATACACTATTCTCAACGCCAGAATGTGGGATTGCGACCTGTTTGCCAGGCGCGAAGCTATCGTGCTGGCACATACATTGTTCACGATAAAATTACCACAGCCTATGAAGCGGTTGCTTCGCTATCTCCCTTTTAACGCAAGCTCTACGTCGCCTAGGCTGCAACTGCCCTCTTCTTCTCCGTCGCCGTTAATCAGCGCCCGCATATACCGCCGTCCCTCTTTTTCCTTCTATCCCTCTGTCCCTCTTGATCACGCGCGCCTGCAGTTCATGAATAACTGCCGTTCGCCTTGTTCCGTTCTTATTGCTGAGCGCGCAGGTGCCACCACGCATTAGCATTCGACACGTGCAATTCGCTCGGCGGGTACAGTTTCCAGAAATTGAGGCTTTGCGTTAGAAGCAAGCTAGGCTATCACACTCTCGTCTGCTCCAACGTGTCTTCAATTGGATGTCCATGCTCTTTGTGTTGTTGGTGTAAGCATACAGGGAAGCAGTGATCAAGGAAATCACATTGCCAGGTCTAGAGGTCTGTGCAAATCTAATCCAAGCTAATTGCCGGGAATTCTAAAGCCTAGATGACGCCACTAAGGGCTCGATGAAGGATCACATGCTAGGGTATAGGTATCATCATTCTGGCGGAGGCGAATAGTGGACATAGGTTTCGTAGGAACGTCTCCAATGCATCAGTAATGTAACGTTGACAGTCTAACTTTGGGGAACACTAACTTTCAGGGAGCCAAGTTAACCTGTATGTCTAGAATCAACAAAGGTGTAAACCACCATCGATCCTCCCTACGAAACACCTCTTCCAACGTTACCCTCCTGTTCCCCTTCACCGGTGATACAATATTCACGGAAGGCAGTCGAACAGTGGCCTGATAACGCCAGCTGACATTCTAATTCACGATTTATAGCGGCGCGTGACACCTGTCGCGTTAGAACCTGAAAGGAGGACCGCTCAGGATGATCGACCAGCTTAACAGCTGTCGCGGTTTCGCGTTCTCCACCATGTTCCAGATATCCCCGCGTTTCGAGTTTATTCACTATAGCAACGATGCCTTGTGACAGCTGTCAGTTACGTCTTCGCCTCGCGTTTCGTTTCGCATTCGACCGCAAACGACAGTTACTTGTTTCATTATTGTGCACCCGCCTCAAGATCGCGCCATGAGGTCAGCCTGACGGTTCGCGTTTCCACTATAATTTGGTCGCGTGCATTGAGGTTTTCTGGACTTCCGTGCCGCAGAGTTGGAAGACGTCGTGAGAGAATATGCCTTTGTGTGCTCGCTTTTGAAGAAGCGCTCGTGTTTGTGTATAATTTGGGAGAGAAAAGTAGCTGAGCTGTTGGCTACGCTTGGGTGTACGTTAGACCTGTCTACTACGTCATTTTGTGGGCAGTTCTGACGTATCGTTTTACAACCTAGTACCACGAGCCAAGGGGGTGCGAACAGTCAACTACGCAATCTAAAATTTTAAACCCTCGTGCACGTCCCTTGAACGCAGAAACGCCTTCCAAACAAAACACTCGACCTCCCTCGCTGCAAATCCATTAATAATACCGACTAAGTAAATCCGACTGCCGATCCACCCCCGCAGCGACACTCGTCGACGATAGTCCCGAGGAAGAAGCCGTAGATTGATTCCACAACAGCAAGGAACAGAATTACCCGGGTGGATCTTGCCAGGGGTGGACGGATTTTCGTCGACAGGGCTGTCGCGACCCCGTGTAACGGGCCTGGGGAGGGTAGTAGGTCGGTTTAATAGAATCAAACAGGCTGTAAGGCGATCCCAGACGATCTGTCTTTTACCGTTGAGCGGCCCAATCGAGACCGTGCTGGCGCGTCGCGACATTCCTCCCCCTTTTCGAAGTCGACAAACAACCCCCGTGCACCCTAACTCCTCGCCCGTTAACGGACGTTCCGGTTCGAGAACAAGCCGGGACTGATGGATTCCTACTTGGCTGGATCTTCTTCTGATCTGTAATGGCGACCCCCCGGGGGGGGGGGGAGACGGATGCCGATGGTCGTGCGTTTCTTGCTGATGTTTTTCGTGTAGACAGGGTGTACGTGGGGCGAGGTTTCAGGGAGTGAGAATGTCGTTGTACTGTCTGCACCCACATCCGACGGAGAAGCAAGGAAAATCCAACTGCGATGTTTTTTCTCTAAACGGTAACTCCAAGAGAATTTGACTGCACGATCCGAAATACCCTCCCATCAGACTTATTGCGCCTACACGACCAGAAATCGAAAACATCTCTGAGTTCTACCAAAACGACCTCCAGAATTCATCCCGCTTCTTCACCTAACTAGCAAAGAAATCGGCTCAAAGTCTTCCCTCAAAACACAGCCGAAAATCTCTTGGAACAGACTCCCTCCTCGGCCCAAATCCCCCTTCCCTCCATCCCCAGAAGAAACACGCGAAAAGCCCAAGGAAACCGACAAGAAGCAGCTTGAATTCCCGACGAAGCGATTTGCAAAGCACGTTAACAAAGAGCTGGGGGACGACAATGCCGAGGAGGGAGCCGCCGCCCCTCTCCCCACCCCCCTGTTCCACATCGCGCGCGTGTGAACGCCGCGTACACATAGACAGGTGCGTGTCCCCGCGCGCGTGAAGAAGTATATACACGCGCATGCACATATTGCACGTACGGTCGCGGGAATACACGTCGGGGAAGCATGAAGGGCGTTTCTGGAGGCGGTCGTCGTCCCCACCACGTGGCCAGCGTCTACCGAAGGGCCGGGCGGCGGGGGATGGGTGAGCGAGACAGGAAATGTAGAGCGTATCCTGGGCAAGGGCAGCGTCCCTTCCACCGTGAAAGTGTCCGTGCTCCTTTGCTCGCGCGGACTATACGTCACGCTCCGGGAATGGTGACGGCGCGAGGGCTTCTGGAGGGTGGGACGGGCGGCCGGGTGGGGCTGGTTTGTTGAATTAAGCTCGCCTGGGGAATCCGGAGATCCGCTTTCCTTGTTTTGCCAAGGAATTTCGGTACGGCAGCTGTCATAATTCCGCGTGGAAGGTGTGGGGTAGGGTGGACCTTACTTACTCTTGTCGAAAAATAATTTTGCGATTTTTGACGGGGACACCCCCATGATTGTGCCATTGGGAGGAAAAATAATGTATGCAACATTTGAAATCGATCGGAAAACGGGAAACCGTGCCTCATCGCATTTGAAATTTTGTTATTTTTGGAACTCGTTTTTCTCCATTGTAGTATATCGTTAATATACATTTTTATATATCGTTGAATTTGCCTTTTTACGCTCTGTAATAATATAGAATCAAAGTATAAGATCACTTAAAAAAAACATCATGATCTTGAAATCTCAAAAATTAACCATCAAAAAATACTTTTTTTCGTTGGCAGTATATTTACGTTGTCAAATAGTACAACTTTCGTAATAAACTTTTTTCATATAATAATAAATAACAGATTAAAGGGAAAAGTACACCCGAACTGCACCAATTTTTCCAGATATTTTTCAATTTATTTAAAAAATTAGGGGTCTAGAAGATAATCTGACTACTCCATGCGATGCAGCAAACATTTTTCCTCCGGAAAACATTAACAAAAGTGGTAAGTCACGTTTTGTTTTCAATATAGAAGGCAACAGCGGCGGGCGTATCCATTGCCGCTCAGCGACAGAATCGCTCAAACGCTCACGACCAGCACTGTCGGCGCCGTACGGTTTGCCAAACTATTTCGCTTCGGTATTGAAAACAAAATGTGACTTACCATTTTTGTTGATGTTTTCCGAAGAAAAAATTTCTGCTGCATAGCATGGAGTAGTCAGATTTTCTTCGAGACCCTTAGTTTTTAAAATAAATTGAAAGATATCTGCAAAAATTGGTGCATTTCGGATGCAGTTTCCCTTTGATCGTTGTTTAAATATATTTAAATAGTAATAATACAATAATAACTTATATCGTTGTATTCCGGAGGGTTGATAGAATACTTTGACGGTACAAGCAACTGAATAACTATTACTGTTTGAACACGAAATATGTTCAAAGTTGAAAATTTACATTTTTTTTTTTTAACCAATTCTTCGAAAACTGAGCGTGGTGGCGAAAAATGCTTTGCGAATTCGTATTTAACGCACAAAAATCTATAAGAAACGGGTAGTGAATGTTACAAGTCCAAATGGCTGTTAAATAGTTACAATTAAACTCTTGCATGAGTTTGACTTCTCGTTCGGCCAAATCTTTACTGCTGAATTACTTACTATATTTAATCCAATATCGTAATTGAAATCATTTTCCCATTCTAGAGAATCCATATTTATAAAATCTGTTGGAACAGTGTACTCATAATGAAAGTATCGGTTATTTCATTAAAATTTTGAAATCTATTATTTATAAATATATGAAAAAATTTCTTAGACGAAGGTTATACTGTTTGGCAAGCTAAAACTAATGCCAACGAAAAAAAGTTTTCCTGGAGGTAAATTTATGAGATTTCAAGGTCATGATTTTCTTTTTTAAGTAATTTTATACTTTGATTCCATATTGTTACTACAATGGATATAATATACTACAGTGGAGAAAAACGAGTTACAAAAATAAAAAAATTTAAAATGCAATGAGGCACGGTTTCCCGTCCTCCGATCGATTCCAAATTTGGAAACACATTATTTTTTCTTCTAATGGCACAATCCTGGGGGGCGTCCCGAAAAAATTTGAAAGTCGAAAAATAAGGTCCGCCCTAGTGTGGGGCCATTTTTCGTGGAGACCGGAGGCCGAAGACGCGAAATAGAACTTTCTCACTCGCTTTCTAGGGGGGTGTATTAGAAAAGCTTCACTTCTCGCATGTGTCATAACTCAATCTCGCATACCCCGAAGTCGGGAATGCCGAAATTTGGGACGAACGGCTCCCCCTCGTGTTGGAGGGTCGAAGGTTGGGGAAAATTTTCATGCATTCTCTCGCGGCAGGGGTTTCCGCGATGATTCCGCGCGTGCCGCCCGCTCACCCGCAGAAAAAAAGCAGCCGGAAAGGAAAATAAAAGGTCGCGGGACAAAGTGGTCCGCGCCGCGTCAAGAATTCCCGGTTAGAGGTATGAAAATTCTTGGAGTTCTTTCAGCGGGCGCCCCTTCTAGGCCTCGGTAGTTCGTGGATGGCGCCACGAAAATGGAATAGTGTAGGGATGTTGTTGCGTTCTTAAATTTCACTTTTCCTGTTTTCCGTTACACGAGATATACTGCTGCTTGTAAATGTGCCGGCAGAGGGGGTTGCACTTCCACTAAAAACAGAAGTTAGACAGGGGAAGCCTCAACGCATCAATAAGCCTGTTACTATATATATATATAACAGCTCAAGGTCAATTACCAAAATGCAGCAGACTGTAAAAAATATCAGCCTCTACAAACTCTTCACCCAACTGCAATTGACGCTAAAACTTTCCCTCCCCCTACTTCGAAGTCTGTCCAGAAAAGAGGTCGTTTGGAAAGAAGTGGAAAAATAGGGGGAGGGGGCGGACAAACTGGTCGATGCAATTACTGGGTCGCTTGAGCCAGAAGCTCCTTTATTTTCCGGTGTCAGAGTTGTTTTTTGGGTTACTGCCGAGGTTCTCCAGCAGAGTTCATGCACTGTTCGTGATGGCGGCGCGATGTTGTCGGAGGGTAAATATTAATTAGCGTGCCTCTGTGTGTTCATTTCGTTGCACGCCGGCCTGGTGCTTTCGGCCTCGTTTACACAGGCACCGTTCCTCCGAACGCGGCGTTAACCCGAATAAACACATTTTCGCCCGGCGCCAGTCACACCTTCCGGGATTTTGGCTTTCCCGAGTAATTAAACGAGCCCGAACGCGCCACTTCCGGCCGCCAAATTTCCCGTGCATCGACAAAATTACCCGCGTTGTCCCTCGCCACGCGCTCTGCCGGGCATGCAGAATTCTGCGCAAATCTTTGTTGGTTCCGAAAAGCGAATTGAGCAGGGGCCATTTCGTGAAAATCACAAAGACCGCGTCCTTATAAGAGCTTAAGGTTTTAGCGAAGTTAAACTCCTTTGAGTAAATCCTAACCTATAACCCTAACCTATAATCAGAAAAACTTACGTTCACTCCAGCTCTCCCGCCCTCCTGTCGCGGTCGAGGGTTAACCAAAGACGGTAGATAGTCCGATACCTCGAGCGTCGCCCGGCTCGATGACATACAAACGAATTGTGAAGTATAACGTGTCCAGGGAAAAAAGGAGACGCAACAGAGTCGGTGACGATGAAAAGCAGCAGGGCGGGAGGGTTGGCGAGAAGGAGGAGCAGTTTTCTGTCGCTCACCATCGAAGCGTGAGGCGGACAAGTCCGCGGCTCTTCATCCTCGTTTGTCTCGGCTAAGCCGGCGCGACATCTCGAAAACCACGACACGTCCTTTAGGCCTCTCCTCGCCCTGCCACGTTGCATCCTTCACCGCGTCACGTTACGCAATCCTACTAGGGAATTTCACGACGATGGACGCCTGATCTCTCGAGAAAACACCGTGGTTTGCTCGGTCTTCTTCTTCCTTTTTTGGTCTGAGAAAATTCTGAGGGATGATTTGCCCAGCGACCAATAGTTGGTAGCTACCAATAGAGTCTAAGGACTATTTCTCTCTGACGGTAGCTGGTATAATAATTGTCAGAGATAAATAAACGAGGGGCCTTTGGATGTAACCATCAGTTAGAGAAAGTACTATCCAGGTCGAAAGGGAATGATGCAGAAAAAATTGCATATCATTTAACGCCTCCAGGACATAAGTATGCAAAAATAGTATGGTTTACCCCACAAATGGAACGACCCCCGTAGTAGATGAGTCACGCAATTTAGGTGTCTTACATTTCCCTTTTGGTTATGACCAATGTAATGACAAAGGAGAAAGTTTAATGGCTTAATGGAGGCTTGACTCGTAGGGCCTTGCTTTTTTATTATCTGCAGATATTAGGTCGATTCCATTGTCCTCTTCAATCGGACTGTTTCTTTTCCACGGAGTTGAAACGTTGAAATGTTGAAACGTTCTATCATCATATGAGAAGCCTTAATCCAGTTTGTTACATAATTTATTCGGAAAAATAGAAACTCTTTGAGCCTCTGCGCTCTTTGGCATGGTTCAATTGACTGTGCACTTAAACCGTCGTACAACGAGGATAAGATATCCCTCCAAATATCAAGGCTAAAACTTCTCAATGGTCGCGGAAGTGTAGGACGGTGAGCAACGCGCAAATAGAAGGCTCGTCGAATTTAAAATTCACGGAAACGGTTCAATTATCAGCTTACTACGCCCCTTCCAATCCCTTTCTGCCCATAGTAGTAGGCCGCAGATGAAAAAGCAAAGGATCGATGCACAAAGAGCCTCGGATGATTCTTCTCCGTTTGTGTTTAACTTTGAAACTCCCGTCGGAAGCGTTTCTTTCGCGGGACTTTCGCTCATCTGGGGTGACTTGTCTGGGGTTGTTGTCAGTCCGAGCGATTACACGGCGTTTCATGTTATCGAATCCTGGCTTACGTTAGTGGAGGTTTGATTACTTTGCACGTTCTTCTGATTTCTTCCCCCTTCAGCGTTGCCAAGATAAAAAGGAACGATGGGCATGTGGGTGTAGTCCCGCGTTTCTCGCGGCTTTCGTTTTCTGTCTAATTTCGCTGATCATGTCTCGGCCTCAAATCAGTCACTGACACATCTCCTACCGTCAAAACTGAGACCTGGACCCTTCAGGGCGAAGCATCTCCGCTTCCTATTTATCACTTGACATCCGAAGTTCTCCGTTCCGACCTGGTCCTGGGGTAAATTGGTATTCGAATCGATCGTTTCGAGGAGAAGTCGTTCAGAGCCCCGGGGGCACTAATTTTTCTTAACGAATCCCACGCGGCACCGTATAATTTCCTCGTGAGACGGGCCCAAAACGCTGAAGGTTGTCGTTTGCTATGTCTCATCATGGCCCACCTTTCGTGTACCTGCGCGAAACAATCGGGGAAACTGGCCCATTCATAACCCACGGACGCCCGGGGCTAGTCGTGTGACTTCGTGGCGCCGGCCACAGTGCTCATCAATTTTATGGGAAATCGGCTGTCAATTTTGGATTCTGACGTGGGTATGGCCCAGCGACCTGGTCTTCCACAGGCGAAACTCTTTCTGCTTCTGAGCCCTTTACCAGACGGGACTCTAGAAATTTTGTCAGCCTATTTTTGCCTCGAGTTTGATGAGACCATGAAAGGTAGGAGAGTCCTCTAAGGATACCCAGTAATATACAGAAATAGCGCAAAAAGGGAAACTTTGGCAATTCCGGCTAGGTGGCGCTAGGTGTCCTACACCATTGTTCTAACCTTAATGCATGCCGGACAGATCGCTATCATCGAAACCCCCAAACACTCGACTAGACAAGTCACGTTGATCGCATAAAACGTAGCACATAGAGGAAATTCCGATTGGATGCCGGGCCAGAGGGGCAGGGAGGGAAGTCCGAAAGAGACGCCGATTTTTCTGCAGGATAAAGCGGTCAAATCACAGGCCAGGAGTACGACAGCTATACCCTCCTGATGTATCGTATCGAGAATCTATGATCCCTTGAGGTCCCTGCGGTGGACCGTAATCCCGGAACCCCATATAAAGCCACCGTAAAAGATAGTTCCTCGTAATACGATAGAACTCACTGGGCCCCTTATCACGTTCACCGATCGGCACACGAGCCATATGTCGTTCCATCGTCTTTTCCTGCTCTCGTATTATTTATCCGCAAGGCGGATCCCCATTGCTGAGAAATCCCGCTACGCCCCATGAATTATCCGGAATTGCCGAAAATTGCCTCCAATTTTCGTCAACCGGCCCCCAAGCGCGGCACGCACCTAGCCACACCATGGTGGAAAGCGTCGAAACTGGGGCGACGAGGGGCCCTTTGGACGAAAATTGTAAAGTGCTGTTGCAACGTTGCGTCAGGAACATGTCGCGGCAGAAGAACCGTTATATCCGCTGTAGACTTAATTCCATCGAATTATAAGATGCGACTTGGGGCTGGTTGGATGCGGACATGGAGATTCTAGACCTAAACTAGATCTAGACATCACGCAGACTCGTAATAGAAGTCGAAGCTCCAATCTCAAGGTTATCCTACCTTCCCAGGCTATGAAAGGATCACGCAAAAGGAAGAATGCGCCTTGGATTCGCTTTCCGATGAGGGCAGCACCCGATGAAGGAGGAAAGTCTCCTCGCGCCGCATTCCTCTCGCTCGCTGCCTCGATATAGCATGATATCGGCGACTTGCAAATGCACTCACGCAAGTCAGCTGTATGCAGATGGGTTCCGCAGCTGCGGGACCCTTTAGGGAAGTAGAACGGTCGTGTAGGACTTTCCTAGGAAGCCGCGAAGCACCGGGCAACGAGCCGCGGCACGGCACACCAATCTAATTGTTACCGCGAAACACCATAATCGAGCACGAGGGGTGAAGGAAGTGTGGTGGAGACGCGGCAGCCAGCGTTGCATGCCTCCACGCGATCTGCTAGACGTCTCAATCGGCAAGGAAGGTCCCTGTAAATTACCTGTCTGCAGTCAGAGGCTGTGCATCGGGGCCTAGTCGCCTTCGCGACCATAAAAGTGTCCGCGCCACATATTATTCCCATCTAGGGCACGCTGTTGCGCCAGGAAACCCCGCGTTTTTTTTCGCCGTCGCGTTGTCTTTGCTAGCGCGGCTTGCGCTGATCGTCACGCCGTACGCTTAGATGGATTTCTTTTTCTTACCCCGCTCATTTCACCTGGCTTGGTTCTTCTATTGGGATCGCGACATTTATGTCCACCGGATCCCTGGTGCCTGATGCATAGGGAAGCTTCTCACATGTCTTCCTTACTATTCATTATACTTGATCGAAGCATGTCGCCAACCAGTTTGTTAAATTATTCAATGGCTCCTAGAAGTGATCTCTGTCAGAGGTGCCTGCAGGCCCGCTGCAGAGTTTCCTAATATACTTACACCTCAGTGGGGCTACCGGAGGCATCCAGGGATAATCGCCTCGGCATCGTTTCGAAGCAAACATCAAAAACTGTCTGCCCATTCATTTATCGACATTTCTACCGATGGAACTTAGACGCTGGGAAAGATATTCCGCGATAGAAAGCCGATGAGTCACAGAGCTCGGCCATTCCGCCGGCCAGTATCGCGCCTAGGCACCGCTGCCGGCTAACAGCGTGGCATGTAGCGTGTCGGTCGGCTAAATACCGATACTTAGGGCCTACCGATGTGGTCGGTTTACTGGTCAGCCAATATAGGGGCTCGTTCTCCTTTTCATCCGGAATTTTCTGGCCGGTAGGTGGGCATCATCCCCATTACACTGGGTCATTATGCTCCGACGTATTTCCATAACGACTCGTTAGCCACGACGAGCTCCTGAAGGTGTGCGCGTATGTATAGAACCGCGTACCTACCTGGACGAGCTACCCACCGTGGGTGGCGCCCCCGTGGGAAACCGATCCCCGCGTTTCTTTTTTACCGCTGGTGTCTGTCGGTAGTTTCCTTGCTTTCCGCCACGAGTGGCCATAAGATCAGCAGAGTTAAAGATTACGCGGTATAGAGCAGGTTTAATTGGGAACGTGCAGACCTCTTCGGCTGTGCTTCATCGCCTCGTTACGGATTTTGTTAATGAAGACGTGGAATCCAGGGATAATTATGGGCGATTCGGTGATGATCCGCTTCTTTGGCACGACGCACAGTGGGATAAACTGCTCCATTTTGTGTCAAAATCGTAGACCTCTTGATAGGAATAAGATAGAGGGATGAATCTTCTTCGAGGTTAAAGCTAAGATGTTACAGAATAAGGGAAAAATATTGAGAATGTGTGGCAAACAAGTTTTGATTTTGAAAATCTATGTCAAAGTTGACATTTTCAAAGAAAATTTCGGTTTTTCCGTTATAACGTGTGGTTGAAATTTTTCCATGACTTATTATACATCATTTCCGATAGATTTTGACGCGCTGAATTCAAATCTGTTCGCAGAATTTGTCTCGCCCATCAGAATTCGAAGCAAAATGCGATTTAAGAGGTTAAGCTCACGGGGTTAGTTAAGCTCACGCTAAGGGGTTCAGCAAGTCAGAAATTGAGAAAATTATGAAACTCGGTGTGCAAGTAGAGTAGTTCATCCGTAACGCAACCCTAGTTTTTGTTGAAGCCATAATACAATTTTTGGAGGTGAAATCGCCCCTTGAAAAAAATGCGGAATTTTCTTTTCCGTGGAATATCTCGAGAACGACGAGAGATATGGAGAAGAAGTTTAAACAGAAGATACACCGTTTTATTATATCTACGAAACCGCATAAAAATAATTTTCAAAAAATTCAAGTTTTTTCATGTTAACCCCACCACCAACCCTTAAAATTAAGTTTCTGTTTTTTATAAGTATATGCTGAAATACCTCTGGAGAATCTCTTTCTATACATATAAATAGTTTGTGTGTTATATTTTTTTGCAAACAAATAAAACCTCTATTACCGAGTTTGAAGTCCATTTTAGCAGTTTCCATTAATAAAATGGTTTCTTAAAGCCATATCTAAATGATTATTTATATAAAGTTTAGACAGCTTTCAATTATTTGAGCAAGACTCATCTCTTCTTGTACACGCTGTATTGTTTGAATATACATTGGAAGAGTTATACTATTAAAAAAATATAGATACTGTGAAAATTACGGTATGTAATTGGTATAATAACGATATTCTTCATAGAAATGATTAAAACAAAAATACTTGCCACACCATGCACATCGCATAAAAGCCGGCTGATCACAAATACTACATTTGGGTATGAGCTTTTCATGCCTGAAGTAACATAAACTTCTACAGGATTTTGAAATTCGCTGGGATGCGTTTCTAGATGCGTCTCTTGCTTAAATAATTGAAAATTGTCTAAACTTTATATAAATAATAATTTAAATATGGCTTTATCGAAAATGATATATAATAAGTCATGGAAAAATTTCCACCACACGTTATAACGGAAAAACCGAAATTTTCTTTGAAAATGTCAACTTTGACGTAGATTTTCAAGGTCAAAACTTGTTTGTCATACATTCTCAATATTTTTCCCTTATTCTGCCACATCTTAGCTTTAACCTCGAAGAAGACTCATCCCTCTATTTTATTCCTATAAAAAATTCTACGATTTTGACACAAAAAGGAGCAGTTTGTCCTACTGTGTGACGCTGCGTCATGTGCGCTCGAACAATCTGGTGGATGAAATCCAATAATTTTTCTGGTTGGTCATAGATTTTGGATTTTGTGAGTGCTGAATAGATGCAGGCATTCCTTGAGCATTCGCTTGAGCATCCACTTCTGCCTCCAACTTACGATTTCACCTTGAGTCCGAGGACACCGATCACAATGAGTACTGGCATTAATGTTAATGTTTACAATTTCAATTGGCGGCTTTGTTGCCAATAAAGGCATGCGACTGCGTTAGATAGCATTGCTGAGAAGCATACTAATATCTGACGTGCAGTATTTCCACTGGTAAGACTTGTTACTTGAGTCTTGTTTCCTTCGACAAACGTCCATTACAAGTTTCACTCGTACACTCTCACCTACGGACTGCCGTACTGTTGGAAGAATACCCCGTTTACACTCGAGCACTTAAAGTAGTACGACCTCCTTTCGGCCCATCTTTACAACGCAAAACACATTAGCAATGGAAACAAGGGTTGCAGATGGCGCCACACGAGAGACACGCGCTCTGCGGTGGCGCTGTTCAGTTGCACGAAGTGAATTGTTGCGTGCAGGGTTTAATTAGTAAAAGGTAAAGAGCGTTGTTGGGGTTGTTGCCACAGCCTAGCGCCTCAAAACTGGGCCCTTATCTGCATTCGTGCAATGTCGTTCACGCGTTTGGATAATGCGTTGGATATGAACTAGGTAGACCTTTAAGTTTCATCTGGCGATCCGCCGCCTGCAGAATTCGATGAGAACAGGTGGTCAAATACCACACACATTGATTAATCTTGTGCGACTCGAAATGGAGGCCAACCACCTCCATCAGATTGTCTTTATGGAGTGCCACCCCCCGTCCCGAGGAAACCGCGAGTTCAAAGAGTTAATCGAACGCCGGCAGCGTTCGGGCACAAAGTAGCCCGCATTAAAATTCAATATCACACTCGCCACTCGGAGCAAAGTATCGAGATTAGATCTGCAGGTAACAGTCGAGGCGAGAAACGCCGAGGAGAGCGGCGGTAGCCCGTGGTGCCCGGTGGGATTTAAGGAACGTCAACCGCGGGGACAGTTTATCGGGTCGGCGCGGCGGCGCGATGAAAGGCAGCGCCTTATCTACGGGGTGTCTCGGGCTTTTATCTACGCGGTAAAGGATTCCCGTGTTCCACGCGAGATAGATCTTATTTATGCGACCCCTTTCCCGGCTACCGATTAAATCGACGCGCGCGTCCCCGCTCACAGGATCCCGTTTCCATCTTCCTGGAAGGACGGGAGAAACCCGTACCTCCGGAATCCTGAAATAGATAGGAGGACTCAGGTTCCCCGCAACACCACTACTGGGCGAATTTGCTCGGCGGATTTGATATTCGCAAGAAAATTTATTTGGGAACACTCTAGCCTCCAGGAAAGGAGCCTTCTGACGACTCTGTACCTGCATCGTGCTGTTCAGTTTAACACCACGCTCGATTCACTTCTTTCTCTATTGCATCAGCGATTTATGCGAATGCAGTCGGTATAGCGGACAATTTAGTCCGCAGACTTTCTAGGAACTTTATCTGTTCGAATGACGACGTTATACTTCCGCCAATCACTTTCTGACAAGAAAATTGTTCTTTGCGAAGAAACTGCTTAAGCGACAGGCAAGCCTGCCCTTCCTACCGGGTTCTGTTCATTCGTACGTCTGCCTCCTGAGAATGTGACGCATTGATTCGTCGATACTCGTGTATAAATTCTTCACCAATAGTACAGTACCTGTCTACCATTATTTTTTCATCGCCTTTAGCACCGTTCCTAGCAGGTAGCGCATTATCGCGCTATAGAACGCATTAAAAATGGAGGGAGTTGGATAACACTTGACGCGATGACACGTCATTTTCATGAATTTTGCAAGTCGAAGTAGTTGGTGTCGTCAAGTTCGTAAAAAGTGAAACGGCATCAGAAAGTACTAGAAACTAAAAGCATGAAGACACGTATCTGACGGAGGTATCATTATCATGGCCATTCCGTTTCTCAATTTCCGCCTTCTAGAAACAATTTCTTCTAAACACAAGAAAAACTTTTCAAAAACACGTAATCACTTTTAGTTTGTGTTGTTGACTATCCAAGGTATATGGGACCGTCCCACAGTGGAACGACGTAAGAACAATAACTGGACATGGCAATTACTTCCAAACGGTTTGGACTTTCATTGTAAAAATTTGCACACTTTCTATTCATGTTAAGTAGAATAACTGAGATTTAAAAAAATTGCAATCCTTCTGGGCTTTCTAAAAATAACGAGGGAACATCCCGAACCCGAAAATTCAAAAAATTCTAAAACTTTGTGAATATGTAGGGAATTTCCTCCTGGTTACAACGCAATATTTGTTTGCTACCCAAATTCTCCCTAAGGGCGTGTAATTCACCCCTGAAAATCCGGTTATTTTTTTATTTTGTGTTATAACTCGTGAAATGTAAAATAATTTTTTACCAAATGATAGATCTAATTAAAAGAAGTAACTTTTGCCTTAAAACTTTTTTTATCTCTTACAGTTCGCGAGTTATAACACAAAAACGGAAAATGGCCGAATTTTCGGTGGTTAATTTCACCCCCTCCGAATGAATTTGGGCAGCAAACTAAAATTGCGTTGTAATCAGGAGGAAATCCCCTATATATTTACAAAGCTTCAGAATTTTTTGAATTTTCGGGTTCGAGATCTTACCTTGTACCAAAATTATTAGTTATAAACTGAAATGTTTACATTAGATTTAGTTTATTAATCGCAGCTAGTAGCAGGTAACTTTTTTACTTTTTAAAACCTTACCATTAAAGGATTAAATTCAGGTATTTTAGACCTTGGGCGACTTTGAGCAAAACTTTAAATTATTAGTTGAATTATTATAGTATTGAATACAACGCATTTTTATTTTATACAGTTGTTTAGTGATGAAATCCAAGTTAATTCAGAATGTTTTTTGTACAAAATCATTAATAATAAGACGCTCAGTAATATGTAAAATATTAAGAACTTATGAAGTAATAGGATTTAGGCAATAATTGTTTAAAGTGGTGCAACTGAAAGACAAAAGGACTGAAATTTTCATACAGGTCAGATTCATATACAATTGGATCAATCCTAATGTGAATATAAAGTTTATTTCTTTGTGTTTTCTAATGCTACGAACACTTAATAAAGATTTAATGAAGCTATAGAACAGAATTTCGACACTTCAAATTTTGGCCGATGTCTAAATAAATCAGGCATTCTCGTCCCAGTATGCGTCCCCGCGATATGCAGCATTCATTGTCCGTCGTTCGAGCGTTGACATCATCGGATCATGAAAATTTATAATTGATCGTGTGCGCTGAGTGAATTATAGCGCGCAGCAGACGCTTGTCATGGGTTGCATTTATCAGGGGCAGTTTTAAACGTTCGGTGTCGGTTAAGTAAAAGCGCGTTGATTCGTGTAAACCCCTGGGAATAAATTGTTCACATGGACATTCAGCCGCATACAACGAAACGTTGCGATATTTTCATTTTTCTGTTATTCGCTGCTCCGCGGTTGCATTGAATCGCTAGGTACCTTCGATCTGCGCTCGCTTCACCGCCTTTCCAAAGTGCCTTCCAATTGGAGGACTCTTAATTGTTGGAATGTCCATATTTCAAACTTCTTCCACACGCGCAGTACCACGAACCGCTAAAATATTCCACACACCATGTGCGCCAGGAACAGAGCTCGCTCAGCAAAGGGTCCGAGTAGCTAGCCATCCAGGGACAAAAAGGAATCCTCCGCCCCATATTCAAATTCTCGCAGTGGACCAGTCTCGAGAACGTTCCTCCAAGATCCTGGAACCCCCAACGCGAGCCTCTATCAACCCACCCCTTCCCCTAATCCACGGAGGGGGGTCCCGGGGTCGATGTATACCTGGCTGCGACTAGTTAAGGGCCTGCCGCCGCCGCAGCTGAAACTTTGAACAGTTAAAACAAAGCCCCACGGGCCTGCGGGGGCGCGGAGACGAGAGGAGCGAGCGTTGTCCGGAGGTGAGCTCATCTAAATCACAAATCTCAGCCTCCATCAGCACACCTCCAGCGATAGAGTCCACGGTTAATAACCGTGCCGTCGTCGGTGAGCGCCTCCCCCAAAGGTTTGAGGAGTGTTGGTGAGCCTCCTCGACTCGTGTTCCACAGCATCGACACGCTCACAGGTTCACCCCGACGGTGTGTGGGTGCCGTGGACCCCCCGCGACATGGCGCCAGGGTGCTCCGCCTTCAGGAGTCCCTGCCCGGCGTGGAACAACGTCGTGCGACCACCTCGGATCTTGGCCGCTGCACCGTGTCGATCGGAATTTGATGGAGCGTTTTGTGGTTACGATGAAAGTCGTGCTTTGGACCAAGGTCTTGGATTTTTGTCAGGGGATTTGAAAATTTAATTCCTCTTGTTGATGCGAGGAGCTGCTGATTGGGTACCACACGCACTAGAATAATTTCCATTATGATGTCTCAGCAGAAGGCGATCCCTTTAGAACAGTGATAGTACTGGATCAACCGTAACACCGGGCTCATTCCACATGCATTTGCAAATTCGTTGCGGGTACTTATGACTACATTATGCTCGGAATCGGCCATGCAACAGGAATTACAAGGGCCGTTATCGAGCACCACGATGATCCGGCTTATTCCCGACGGAAGTTGCCTTATCATCGCGCATAATTCCAGCGAAAGGCATGCCTGTGAGCTTTTGGATTTCTCTTAAGGAATTCTAGGCTTTATTGCGAAATTTAGTGGATTCTACTCTACGCACAGTGATCCCTTCGAAAAACGCCTTCGTCTAGACATTGAAATGGACGCCGGATTAGTGCGTGAAAACCCCGTCTAATCCATGGTTTACGAGTGCCTGAGACGCGTGAAATCTCTGGTCCATTAATACGCGCCGTGGACCGAGGTCATTCATCATTCTCATCTGGCGCCCGTAGATCGACCTGCGGCCGAGGGCTCCGAGAACGGGTGACCGTAGGAGAAACGAGGACGCTGATCCGCGCAGGAAGAGGATCGACGTAGTAAAAGAAGAAAGAAGAAACGACATCTTTGTTTGGCGAAGCTCATGGTGGCCCGGGTCCGGGGTGCTCGAGGGGACGACCCCGTAGATGAGGGGTTTTGGAGGTTAAACAAACATATGATTACCGACTGCCTACAGCTGGCTACATTATATCTGCCTACCAAGGTAACCATCTATCCCTCCTCTCCTTCTGGATCCATCATCTCCTGTTGCCTGCGCTCACTTGCGAGCGCGCGCGCGCGCGCTGAAAAAGAGAGAAATCGACGAGGCAGCGAACCGTGGCCTGCAGGCCACGTAGCACGCCATCATCTTCTCTGGAAGACGAAGAAGCTGCAGGAGAAGGACGGAGAGAGGGTTTCTGGTTTTTCGAGTAGCCGGGTGAGCCTATTGGACCACCTTCGACCCGTGGCTGTTTTGTTGTCCGAAGCTTAAGGCCCTTCTGATGGTTTTCGGGCCTTCATTGTGTTCCTGTCGATCCGCCAAGCTTCCGGGTTCACGTCTGTTTAGGGATTGATTCATTGTATCCTAGTTGAAAGTTGATTCACTGCGGATAGTTTAATGGAGCATCAAGTATCGCAGACGCCTTGGCTCATGCGCGTTCGTTCACGGAGGATTGCCAAACTGCAAGTTCCGTTCCCATAAACGAACCTCCGGCCTCTGACACATCAAAACAAGTAGCTGGTGGAAAGCTCGGTGAATCCTCGAGCGCGTCTAACCCATACCTGGCACTTCTTCTTGCCGTTTCTTGCGCGAGTTTCAGGGAGTGGCTGCGAGCCGAGCAACAGCGGCTTAATTACGCGGATTCGTCGCACAATCGCGGCTGGGAAAGGTGTGCGCGACGAGGCAGCTTCTTTGACGCGCTCACCTCGCTCTTCCGGAAAGCTCTCTCTGACCAAGCTTTCCCGACCCTTTCCCACCCCTACCCCGTTGCCGCTCTCGAGGAACAGCGCGCGGTTTTCCGTGACGCGCGTCTGAAACGCGTTGAATGGCAAGTTGGCCGCGATTTCAGCTGAAAGCCGGCGAAAACTGACGTCACTGGCTGCCCCTTTCGTGGTCGGGCGAGTAAATCGGCTAGAGGGTTGAATGTACCGGCAAATCACCGACCCTCTGTCTCGATACGGCTCCTCCAAAAAATTTCTTGCAGCTTCAAAACATTATCTTCGTCCCCTAAACGTGGATGCATCAGTGCACATAGCAGAACTGGGACGCGAAAGACGATTGAAAGCATTTTTTTGAGTATTTTCATTGTTCCAATTTAAAATAAAGGGGTTTCGTGAATCCTATATCCTTCAGAAGGGAGAAGCTTGACAAGAACTCTTTAATGAATTTCTTGTTCTCTGAAAGGAAGATCTCCGGTAAAAAGGGAAGAGAGACTCTTCAGGAAAATTCTTTGGCTTCTGCTACGAAGAAAAGGATTCTTAGAAAATTTCTTTCATCAGAGTCACAGTAGGACGGATAGAAAGACAGAAGACGCGGATGACGGGTAAAGGAACAGGAGGACCTGTTGGAAAGTGGAACTTAAGGAACGGTATACGTAACTCTGGAACGTCTGGAGATGAGAAGTTTCAGTGTTTCAAACAGTATTACCGCCACTTAAATCCCACAAATATCTCACAGAAGTGGCCAACCCATGGAGCAAACAAAAAGCACCCAATTGTGTTCCGCAAAATTTAATAATAGTCGGAAATCAGTGTGTCTAGCCGGTGGATGGACTGGCGCGTCGAGGCGGCCATATTGAAAAATGAGTTGAAATGATAAAATGCAATCTCGCGGCTGAAGAAGAGGGGCAGTTAATGGGTCCGCTTCGTCGGGACGGCTTCCTGCTTAACGCCGAGCCACTCGGCCACGTCCGCTCGTTCCCCAATTCGTTCTTTCCCTTTCTCTCTCTCTCTCTCACACTCTCGATCAGCCCGCCAATCATAATTTCTATCAGAGCCACCTCCGGGTGACGATAGCCAACAATCACGAGATTGCCCGGACGCCTTTTGTCTCCGCTGCTCTCGTCACTCGGCCAATCTTGCCACGCGTTCCAGTGACCACTTCCACTTCGGTGTTCGCCTACATTGACGACATTCAGCTGAGGATGTCTCCTGTGCTTGCTATGATGTCTGTCAGTTACGTGTTTGTGCATTCTACCGTAGATTAGAGGTAGCTATTGCTCATTTCCCTCTTCAAAAAAAATCACCACCAATGAAAGGAAAAATGGCTTCCAGAAATACAGTAAAACAAGTTTATTGCCTGCTTTGTATAATGCCTGTGTTTTATTGTAGGAGTCTCTAGAGTATTCTTATTTATAGAATGTATCGTCCACCAAACAGGAACACAGAGCTACCGCTGTTTACTGCACGCCTACTGAAAGCAAACATCGCCCTTATAAACTTTGATCGATATAATCTTCGCTAGTTCCCCAGTATTGTTTTTCGCAAAATTGACCAGCAGACGGCACACTGCGTTCGTCTGGCCTCGGACGCCCGCGCTACATTTCTCTTTTTCTATCGCCTCCTGCTACTCTCTTTTCGGCCACCTACGCCAGCTCCGCACACGCATAAGCGGCGCCTTTGAGCAAATTGAGAACATCGTTGGATTCGGCCAATTACCGAAACATAATGAGGCCCCTTCTGTCCTTCTGTTTTCCCGCGCGATATAGACGTCTGGCCCGGGGATTTCTACGGGCCCCGGTTTGGCGCCACCCGACTACGAAGAACTCGGTAATTCGTGGATTTCTGGCTTCGCGAAAGTCGACTTCTGAAGATTCTGCGCATCTGCTGCACGTCGCCAGCGGGCACTTGCATGCAGTGTGCATTACAGGAGTTTCAACCGCCATTTCTCGCTGCTAGGGACACTTTTTCGGATATACAATAGTCCAAGTTCTATTTCCTAACATAGCTCATGTTTTCTCACGAGGATTAGATAGATTTAATAAAATCAAGGCCGGCGATACGACCCAACAATCGGCGCTGCTAACATGCAGTCTCCGACCGTTGGCCTTCGAGACTTTCCAAGAAGTCCAGGCGTCGATTGTTCAGAAAGGGATTTTCTTTAGGATCCTTCGGATTCCATACGTGGTCTTCATTCCACGCTCACGGTTACCTTTGTCGGCCATTAGTCGATGCAATAGTGGAACGGTGATTTTTTAAATTCAATTACAACGACTGCTGTCTTCGCTTAGGCCTCGAATAGCGAACTTGCATGGAGCATCAGCTTCATAATAGAGGAGGAATATCCGAAGGGAACCATTCGGTGAATGATCGATTGCTCGAGGTCCCCAGGAACGCTCGAACGCCAAAAATCTCGGCTGTTCGGCCGATCCTAAAATCAGCGGCATCGTTGGCGGTGCAGCTGTTCCGAATTAGTGGCTCCTATAAAAAGGAGGCCGGTTCCCGTCGAAAGCGGCGAATCGACAAGCGCGGCGTGTCGAGTGGCCTTTAAGAACCTTATCACCTCGGTCGAGGGTGATAATTAGATTTCGCGAACCGCCGTTTCGTCGATTCGTCGAACCAGCTGTTTGAAGTTCCGCGGCACGACGAACAGCCGGGGGGTTCATTAAGCCGCGCGACTTTTCAATTAATGATCCACCAGTCGCCGGTGCTGCTGGTATTTTAGGAATATGGGAGCACGAACGAGGGATTAAGAATTGATATCCAGAGCTGATTCGACCTGCTAGTATGAGTAATTTAAAACTGTAGCTCTCTAGCTTCAAGCTGCACATTCAACTTTTTCCAACCACGAGTTCAAATTATCAAGATTCCATGCCGATCACTTTCTTATCCCAAACACCTCTGTACCTCAGGCCTCCATTCCTAAGTCCCTTAAACAGCCATAAAAAATTGTCAAAGAATTTCAATATCAGGAACATCGTGCAAACATTCACGAACTTACAATATGGACAGCATGGCACAACGTCCCCCTTAATTGTCCCGCTTGTACACCCCCTTTCTCGAACACCCTTGGCCCCCGTTTACCGGAGGACCGTGGGGACACGGATTCGTTGATCGCACATCAGAGAGGCCGACGCGCAAACTCCATTAACGGACGGTCGAACGACAGTCGGAGGAAAGGCGACTCCTTGCTGTTTGTCGTTTGAATGTTTTAGAACCTCCGCCCGAACCGACTCACTTACTGCCTCCGTGGGAGACGGCAGTGTTTGCACGATACGTCTCTTTCCTCCTACTGGGTCCTCTGGCGCTTCCTGGGACCCGCGGACACCTTTTGTGCCACTCCGCGGACGCCTCTGCAAACACGTTTAATTACACACGTCGGTTTCCTGGTTCGTGTCATCCTTTATGGACTCCTGGCTGTCTACCGTGAGGCAGGGTACATGGATCCAAAATCTGTGATTGTTTTCCGTTGAACTGCGGTTAGTCCAGCCGCCCGGGCGACAGTGGGTCTGCTAGAAGCATTTGGTTTGGGCTCAGATACTTTGGAGTACAGAAAGCATTTAAAGTTTTTGAGCAATTGATAATGGGACCAGCCCGGATTTAGACGCCCTGATATCTAGGTATTGAATGTTGTTAGCTGTTCTCGGTAATTGAGTGTTAATAGAAGTTTCTGCTGAAAAGCTTCTGATTGGAAATACTTGGTGACTCGTTCGTTGGAAATGTTGGTTGTAAGAGCGCTGGATAGATCAGTTGCCAGTGTTCTATGTCATCTCATCCCTCAACTAACTACTAGAACCTGGAGGTTCCAAGAGCCAGCGGTACTTAGCGTCCCATCCCTCATCTCCGTTCGTAGCGTCGAAAGCTGAGTTCCAGATACTCAGGAGCTCTTTCATTCACTCGATTACCGAACATTGGGCACAGTCTCTTACGAAAAAACTGGTCGACACGTCAATTACGGGCGCCCGAGCGCGCGCATCGTTACTTCGAGTTATTGAGATAGATTGTGATAGAGCGTTGTGAACTTTGAGGTTATCCAACGCGTCCCCCGGGGTCATGGATACTCGGAGAACGATAAATTCGTGCCATGAAATCCAACGGACAGGAAAAGAAGAGGGGGGAATGGAGAAAAAAGCCGTGGAAGACGTGTCGACGGGCTCTCGAGGCACTGGGGACACTTAATGCACGCGTCAATTCTCGATATTTGCCCCTCCTATTTATCTTCTTTACGAGCGGCGACTATCCATATTTACGATTTTTCGGACGATCCTTCTGGAAACCCGTGGCCCTCACGAAACGGACGGCTTGTAACTCTCTGTCAACGCTTTAATTGTTAACGAGCTTGCCTCTTGCTCCTTTTTTTGCTCTCCCTTTTTTTTTAAGATAAACGAGCCAAGTGATGATGGCACTTTTTGCATTCGAGTGCGGAAGCACTGATCCTTTCCTTTTCTGGACAGAGGTTGTGGCTCCGCTCTTCCCTCCTCGAAATTGTAAATAGCACTTGCGTTAATTTCGTCCGCTGGACACGGTTTTCGTTTCTTCGTTGTTTGAAGGGAAAGTTGCGAGGTTATTTTTATAGGTTGTCGAGCACGGTAATAAAGAAACGTTCTTTTTCGGTCTTCGAGTGCTGTTTTGATTCGGCTTAACCCATTAGTGGCCGCAACTTTCATTTCTTATTTTATTGCGGGCGGTAAGGCTGAAGTGGGTTCATAGAATGGCCACGTTTCTCAGTGACTGACGTATTTTTATTAACTCGAGTACTTTACAAAACAAGGGAACTTAAAACTATAACTGAAAATCAATGCACCAAGTTAGTCGGTGGTCAGTGCCTCTACAACCACCAAGGAGAACATTTCTCCGAGGGTTCATTTGTATTCCAAAAAACGCCGGTCGATTACCAGCCACCGGGGTTGGCCGGGAGGGAGTGGGGGTGGACAAAGACGGTCTGGAAACGAAGGGGGTGGATCTCGCTCGTTCGTAGCATTCAGATCTTTGCTCTCTCTCTCTCTCTCTCTCTCCCTCTCTCTCTTTTCCCAGCTTGTTTTCCCTCTTTTTCCAGCTTCTCCCATCTTTCTTCCCTGTACTTTTTTTACGTTTGACCCCGTCACCCCGTGGAAATCACAGGGTTGCGGCATCTCAGGCGGAAGCCGCTGCTAAGGGTGTCACCACCACCGCGGCAAGTTAAAAAGTACGCGAAAGAAAGGTCCGATAATTGGTTTCAATCAGCACCATTGTTGGTCACTGCGATTGTCGGACTGTCGGGGGTGAGGGTGGCCAGTATTTCGGGCGGAAACTAGGCAGGAAATTGTTATGGAGATTGAGCACCGATTAGGGAAGCTGCGCTGCAGAATAATACGATGCTGCTGTCGTTTTTTTAACGGCTCGTCCGCGGAAATTAAAACCTCATGCTTTTCAACCGAACAGAAGGAAGAATCGAGGACATCCACTCTGTTTTACACAGCTGTATGAAGGATGCTTTAAGTTCAAATGCGCTTATTTTCAAGAATAACTTCTGCTTAAGAGCAAGATTTGTATCAAGTTCATAAAAGTGTGTATGTAAAATGTCCACTGCTGGTTGGGCAACGCGCATTGGCAAACGAGTCCGCGCGGTCGTTTATCTTGTTTGTCACCACTCGTGATAAAGACTTTTTTCCGTCATTTTATGGTGTTATTTGCTTCAGTATCGAACAAATTTGTAATTGATTAGCTAATGAGGAAAGTTTGAAAAGAAACGATCCGACGCGTACACAATGCGAAGTGCAGTCAGATAACTTTGATACGCAGCTCTTTTAATGCTCCGCGAGTACTAATTGCTCCAGGAAAATTGATTATGATTCTGCGTCGCATTTCACTTGTTTTCTATTTTAGATCGAGCAGCCACGCGAAATCGAGAATTTAAATTCAGGGATTACAATCTTAACATTTGGAATTTGTAAAATAACTCCATAAATTCTGAAAGTGTCCGTCAGTGCAAAAATATGATCGATATAACCATCGGGAAGGTAAATTTCACCCCCTTCAACGCTTCGCGCGTCTATCGGTGTCTCAAACGCCACTCCATCAAATATTCGGAAACGGTTTCGCACAGAAGAGAAAAATTCTGGTTCCCGCGGTGCATTGGCCGCAATTTCACACTTAACCCCACCCCTGTACAGCTCCCCACGGCATTTTCCATCTTTCTGAGCGTATTTCAACAGCAGAGAGACCGGGCTGAGCCATCAAAGAGATTTTTTTCTCCTCCGCCACCCCCGCAGGGCCGACGGCGCTTTGTAAGCGGCCGGCTGATTTCCGTTTAACGTTTTCCTATGCCGGATTTTTTCCTCGTCGTCCCGACTCCCGTGGAAATCGAGCAACATCGCCATGATCGCGAGGGGTGGTTTTTCAAAAGATGTCGCTGGGGATGCTCGCCGATCAGTGCCTCTGCTTTTAGCTTTCTTTGGAGATCGCTTTCTGTCCTCTGTTTCCCCCTTTTTCGCGACGAGAAACCGTTAATAACATGGAGGGAACGTGGAAGCGTTAACCCCTTCAGGATTGGGTGTTTTCGTAGTGGTTTGTTATTTGGAATGATATGTCAATTAATTGAAGGGGATGGTTTACATGCCCGTTCGATCTTTGTCTCTTTCTCTTTTACGGACACATGGAAGAGTCACAAAGGAGCACTTAAATCATATTAATTTTCATGTATTGAAAAGGGATTACACCAAATCCCGACCATCCTCATTATTAATAATTTCCGCAAGCAATTTGCTAATCAACTTATTCAGCCATTTTTGCCTCCGACCAGTTGAGGCAAATCGAGTTAATTCAAGTGTTTAAAGTCGGTCCCTCAGTAAAACAAATTTTATTTTAAACAATAATTAATTGTAGCGCCGAGCAACGAAATGTGGCCGCGCGGAAATGGTCGGAGTGATTAAAGTGAATTGTCACTCGAATAAGTGGGGCCATTTCGTTCGAATGGCACCCGAACTTGGCGCGAACTTAACAAGCCCACCACGAGGCATCGATGGTCATTATGCGACGCGGTTCTGATTCCGGGCCGTCTTCAAATTAACGACGGAATTGCGCAGAAATTCTCGATCAGAGTGAATCCCAGTTGAATGGGACCACTGTGCATGGGTAGATAAGCGTTATCGGTTTAACGCGGTTCTTTGATCATTGAATGAAAGTAAATAGGTACTATCGTCGTCCGTTAACTTGACACCGGCCTGGTAATTTACGATTAAACCGGGCATCGATATCCTGCTGGGCTTTGAGGACACTGATCGTGGCATATTCCATTTTAAAATATTCCATCTGACTCTCGCGGATTGAAAGTTGATCGACACAACCTGCGACTGACCCTACCGCTATTCACGGAGCTAGTGACCCTATTCTATTCATTATACAGTAAACACTATAATGGGTTCATTGAAATGCGTCTGCTTCGATAGTAAAGGACCGTTTATTTCGCCATTAATAGCTGTACTCCTTCCGTCTCGCTTGTTTATTAGTTGCTAGCCTTGGCAGAGGGAACTGATAATTCAAAGATCGCCTGCCGAACACACACACGAACCCCATCAAGCCAATTAATCCTCCCAGGCCAAAGTTACACACCCGAAATTTCTCAAGAAAAGAAGAACAATACCAATGTTCCGTGGCGTATAGTCTACTCCGTGCAACCCCCGACACCTTTATCAAGCTCCCATCGCGTTTTATCGCCAACCATCCCAGGGAAGGCCATCAGAAATTAGGCCGGAGGAAGGAAGGCGAAGAACATCGTTGGAAGCAGTTCCTCCCGGTCGTTCGGGCATCGACTCCCGTTTCCATTGGTCGGCCGGCTCACGTGCGAGTCAGCCATAATGCCGTGAACCGGATGATAGAAAAGCCACCCTCGATCCGGGCCAATTAGCTTCCGGCCAAGTAAGTGGCAGAGAAACCCCCGGAGGAACCATTTCTTTCCCTCTCTTCTCCGCCTCTTCCACGGCCACGAAATCCTCGGCCACCGTCGACATTCGCAATTCTAGCCGGCGGAAAATCGAGGCCGTGGAACGAGCAACGGCGCCTAATTCGTTCCGGGAAGATGCGCGAAGAAGTGCGGCCGCGCTCCCACGCGCCTCTTCCCCGAACTTAGATCCAATCCGGGGATTAATTGAATTCCGTGGAATCAGTTTGGTTAGCACGGTGTCAAAGTTTGTTAGTGCCAATAAACGGCCGCTTCCGAGCAGTTGTGATGATTCCATTCAGCGAAGATGGGAGCAAGATTCGCGTGGGAGAGCCTTTAGCAGTGATTTTAACCATCGAGAACGTTGATGTCGAGGAATAGGTGTTTTTCTTTGAACCCGTTCAATTTTAAACCCCCAGGTCCAAACTAGTCTGCTGTTTTATTGTGCATTTGTTTATTTAAATGTTATACAGTTGATGCTCTTTCTTGAGTATCTTCAGTCACGGAATAAAGAAAAACCCACTTTTGCGCAGATAATGTTCATACACCAACACAGTTCATAGTAAATAAACGAAGATGAGAGAAGAATGAGATGACGTAAAGAATCGTTTCATTTCAGATAGCTCCAAGAAAGTAGAGTGAAACTTAAGAGAGCAACTGGGTCGGTTTCCTTCGGCGCAGAGATCAGAGGTGGGCTAGTCGCAATCGAGTCCAGAACACGTCCCCCAACGTCGGTCCTCCGCCCAGGGGTAGAAAAATCCACCCCTTTTTCAGCCGGTCGATACCAGGACGACCACCTCCTTCCTTCTCCTCTTCCGCGTTCCATCCCCGTCGCCGGTGTGCCTCGCCTTTTCTTTCTCGCACCCCTGACGTACGGAGGACCCTCTGCTTGCTTGCTTTCGCTCCTCTGCCGCTTCCTGCCGAGTTGGCACCACTGTTCTCGCCACCCTTTCGCCCTACCCGCCCATCGTGTCTGACGCGTACGGCTCGACGTCTTTCCTCCTTCTGGCGACTCCTTTTTTTGCGTTTCTTAGCTTCTTTGGGTCGTTGTTTTTGGCTCGGAAGGAGGCAGAAGTTTCGGAGGGGAAAATTGTGCTTGCTAATCCTTTCAAGGTGGAGATTGTCAAAAACAGCCTTTGGGTTTAAGGAATTCAGACATTAATGAGGATATTTTTGAGAATTGGAAAATTTGAATTGTTTATCGTACTATGTACTTCAAATCATGCATCTTCAACTGATGTTCCCCAGTTTGAAATTTAAGAATCGGCAAACTGTAAATATCCATATTTCCAGGAAATTCTTTGCTTGCCATCTCCAAGATCAATTGGTCACAAGTTATGGACTCTATCATGTCAGGCGTAGCCTGCTTTTGATTGGTAATCTCGTATTTAGGGGGGCAGGAAGGTATTTTGAGGTGCCGCAAGTTATTCCTCCGTGCACGCGTGCACCACGTCAGAAGAGCGAAGTCTTAACCGAGTTGTTTGACCAACTGATCGTACAGAAGGGCAAACAAGTCTCTCTTGGCTTCGAAAGGGTTTGCTGGCTCTGGCGACGTCATCGACGACTCCTTTCCGCGCGGAAACTCACGCGGCGAAAGAAGCAAGCCGGTGAACAAACGAGGAGACAAAGAAGAGCTCTCCCCAATCCCCCGCCTCAAGGCGGCCCTTTTCACTTTGAGGGTTAAGAAGTTAGCTGATGGTTCGAGGATTACTTAGACTCCGTACATAAGGCAACTGTGCGCGGTTAGTTTGCGGTGCACACAGGCTCTGAAACCTGCAGAGAGCTTCCTCCTTTCTTCTTCTTTTTCGTTTTTCACGCGAGTTCCGCGCGCGCGCACCTTCCAGTTTCTTTTCGTCGAGGTTGCTTTAACAAGGGTGTAGGGCTTTGCGTTTAACCCGTGGTACCGAGGACTCTTCTTGGCGAACTTGCGTTGCGACGAATCCATAAATTAGAATTAAAAACTCAGATCAAACGTTCTCATAGACCCTATTTTCAATTTCTCCAATTGAAATCCTTTGGATCCTCGCGAGTTCTTCGCAGACTGATTCCCCGCGAATTCGAGAACCTTTCAGCGTGGTATCGCGCTGAGGAATTTCACCAACAGAGGGATAAACAAAAAAGTCACACAGGATTTAAGAGCGTGGTTGATAAACTTGAAAACCTATACCATTCGTGTTCCTATATGTGTGTTCGTTTCAACATCTAAGGTCCCATTCTCAAGCAACCTCGACGAAGCGGAGACGCGCGTCGGAACGTCGGCTGATCGCCAAGAAACGAGGTAGAAGCGTGTGCAGCTTCGTGATTCGAAGTAGGTGGGCCCCAGGTAGCCAGGACAGATAACACCCGGAGATTACCGCGGACAGAGTCATTAGCAGCGTCGGCTTCTGTGTCGGTCAGGATATTCTCTCACTTTCCTCGACCTCCCTCTTCTCTAACTCCACCATCCCCTCCCCCTTTATCGGGCTGGTCAATTCACGCGGCACGATATACACACGGCTCGAGTCCTTTCGATGCCTGCCTCTCCCGATTTCCACCGACTCTTTAGATCCCTTAACTCTGGCTCTTCGGTAGTCCCTCTCTTTCGATAGCCTCCATCCGAAATTACAGGGATATTTCATGGTTCGGAATCTAGAACGAGGAGGGGATAGGCTTTTCCAGCTACAGAACCAGAAATGTCATCAGATGTGATAAAAGCCCCATCCCCTCAGTCACTGAAATTCATGTCGAAAAGACGCGCATTTGTCGCGGTCGAGCAAGCCCTGATTAGGCTGCGGAGAAATACTAATTGCTCCGATCAGCGTTCGCACATATTTTCCACGGCGCCGGAGGCGTGTCGAGGCCGAAGGTCCAGGAGAAAGGAGATAACTCCGCGCAGCCGGAGAGAGAGAAAGGGAAAGAGGGATTCGGCTTTGATAGGCTAATGACAAACGCCTAGATTGGCCGGCTTATCAGCCGAGCAGCGCTAATTATTTCTCCTTTGTACGGAGCCGCGCATAATGGCGACTGCCGCGGGCCAACAGCTTCTCCCCGTATGATCGCGATTTCCACACACGACGGCGGGCAGCGCTGGTCTGCGTTTTATTTATTGCTGGATCGGGAAGGATTCACCGCACA
This sequence comes from Andrena hattorfiana, assembly GCA_944738655.2. NCBI lineage: Eukaryota > Metazoa > Arthropoda > Insecta > Hymenoptera > Andrenidae > Andrena > Andrena hattorfiana. The sequence goes on from OX122895.1 coordinate 2,433,193, forward strand.
GGGACACGGATTGGACACCGTTTCTCTCTCTGCCTGTAGGTAGTCTGTACTCTCGCGGTACAGACCTTTGCCCTTATCCTCTGTCTGCCCCTTGTTCGCCGGAAGAGGTCGCTGCCAACGCGGAGGAACATGTTTTCGAGGACTTTGCCACCCCTGAATGCTCGTATCTTACAGTAGAAACTTCTACTTCTATGAATTATTTCGCAACCTTTAGTTTTCTTTATTCTACTTCGGTTGTGACGGTAAAACAAGCTGGCACACACTTATTTTCGCACGATTTTGGTGGATTCCAAAGGGGTTGGTTGAAACGATTATGGAAAATGTATGTTGAGAAGTATTTCATTTCGCTTCCACAATAGTTGTATTCTTGATACGTTTTTGGCAGCAAAATTCGTCGAATTGTAAAATCAATTGATGATGTAGAATGAAATAGTGACTTCGCACTCACGATTATGAAAATTCCACCGCGTAATTACCGTGGTGCTACGGTGGAACGTAGAGTAGCTTCATCGAGTAGCCAGTACAGGAGCATCCATTCCCCGATGGAATATCCGCGCAATCTTGTTAGCTCCTACGGTACCAGTGCATTTGCATGGCGCTGAGGCCGCAGCGAAACGCGACTAAGAGTGAATCAATCGTTTTATTCGCCTTGAATGTATCACAAAACTTTCACCACTAAAAAAGACGATTGCTGCCACCTTCGTTCGTTTATTCCTTGCAAATAATTTCATAGATTTCCTTATCCTTTGGACTCTTAGTTTGAATACTTTTTAGCTTGTAGAAAAACAAAAGAAAGGTTTATCTCCCTTTTTAACGATTCAGTCTTACACCGTTGTGTTCAAAATTTGAAATGAAATTGAGGTTAAAGCTTCATGAACATTTACACAACATCGATCTTTTAATTAGAGAAGTCAAAAAAAGAGAAATCGTCATCGTCGAGGAGAGATATGAAATCGACTGTGAAACCGCGAGCTTTAGAACGATTTTACGGTTCGAGGCGATCGACGCTGCACGATGCGACTGGCGCAACGATTATAACAACGCTTCACGAAATAACCTCGTCGAAAAACGCGACGTCGCCGAATGCGATAAACTTTTACTAGAATTCGTGGTCTTTTCTCTCTTGCTTCTCTCTCTCGTGACATTCTCTGAATCTTTGCTTACTAATAGGGACCCATAATGCATAATAGGTTAGCATCTCGTCTCGTTGACGTTTAATGGTTATGTTTACGTGCGTACCTTTCACTGACAAAGCACTTTGACATCTAACAATATACATTCTTTAAGTACATTCATTATGGGTCTACAGAAACACTAGACGGCAGTAGCATCGATCAATTTTGCGATTAATAAAACATGAATTAGGTTAGCTTTGACTCGATGACAGATAATTCAACACAATACATAGGCAAACGGTTAATTGTCATTAAAAGCCTGAAATACGGTGAAGATAGAATTGTTTTAACATCGAATTTCTATGCTACCACAACTTCAACTCAATAATTAATGAAGTTTGGTTATAATTTTAATCTTACCTCGTAAAACACTCACTCGCGTAAACACGTCGTCCGCGGAGAGCAAGAGAGAGAGAGAGAGAGAGAGAGAGAGAGAGAGAGAGAGAGAGCGAGGGGGGGATGAGGTTGGCATTGTTACCAACGTCGTTGAGCTAGAAAACCACGGGAATTCGAAATCGATTGAATCGATGCTGAGTGCAACGCAGCAGTCGACTGATTTTTAGAGAAAATATTCGGGATCCGAGATTGAATCGCGAGAGCACAAGCTCTGCACTGAGACAATCTGTCCCAATGAACGATCACCTCTCTGTTTCAGACAATATTGAACTCGATGCACAAGTACCAGCCGAGGTTTCACCTGGCGAGAGCCAATCACATCTCGCAGCTCGCCTACTCCACATTCAGGAGTTACGTTTTCAAGGAAACGGAATTTATCGCGGTTACTGCCTACCAAAACGAAAAGGTAAGTGAACATTTGCTTTCCATTTCAATCTATTTTCGTCCACTGATCAGTATTGTGAAATTACGATATTAAACGAAAAGTGAAATAAGAGGTTATAATTACGATACATTGATAGAGATCTTTGCAACAATTCCAAAATTATCGACGGGATAGGAAAACTTTAATAAGTACTGAAATCAATGAAATTCTGTTCTTATCCCAGAAGAAAGTATATTTTATCTTCTGAATGGTTAGAAAAACGACGATTCGAAAAATTAGAGGGTGGAAAGGCAGCGTCTGATCGAAAACAGGGACAAACGAAAAGTTTTTCTTTGGGTTGGGCGTGTTAATTAAAATCCCCCGTTGTCGATCGCGCCGAAAGGGTTCGGGGAACTACCGTAGTTCCTGGTACGCATTATTTTTGATGTTGCGAGCGCGCAAAAGGGCCCCTTGTCCAGATTTTTCGTTGTGCGATTCTTCTCCCCCTTCGTTATCGTCGTCCCTTCCCGGTATCTGGGGCCGGAAGAAGGATATCGTTTGTGTGGATCTCTCCAAACGGCGAACGCCTTCTGCGTTTCTTGAAATCCACTAAATTGAGCTCAATCGGCAGAACGGTTGCTTCACCGTAACTTGGATCGATTGTTTTATGGGATGTGATCTCTAAAGGACATAAAATAAAATGAAAACTTAATTCTGTTGCAGATCACCCAGTTAAAGATCGACAACAATCCGTTCGCGAAAGGGTTCCGGGACACCGGGGCAGGGAAACGCGAGAAAAAGTGAGTATCGCTTTCAAAACTGAGCTAAGTAATGATATAGGTACTTAAGAACGTGCCGTAAAAGATTTCAGAAAGTTTAGAATCCAAGAAGAGAACCATTCACTCGAACTTTTTTGTGGTCTGTATCTGGGTATTTTGATAAAACTATTGTTTCCATGAAAATTCCATTTTTACGGCAAGTTTTTCGTCTCACCAACTACTTTGTCAGAAAAACAATGGTAAATAGGTAAAATCACCAAACATTATCCTATGAAAACGCAGTTCACCACATGGCGCGTTTGAGGAATCTGAAAATTCATGGCAGGTAATTTCGACCAGAACGCAATTTTAAACCATGTCTTCGAGGTAGACCTAACTGATCACGGAGCGTTTAGTTGTCTCCCCTCGATCCGCGCTATTAAGATCAACATGTTGACCTCGGGGTTAGCCCCTAGGGCCTGGGGATGGTTTGGCGGGGCTCATTTGCACCCCGGTCGGCTGGTATCGTCCATTTGTATTCAATATCGCAGGTTTATGAGCTTATATGTCAGGACGAGGGTTCCTGGCCGCAACGAGGTCCATTTCAATTTCATTGGTCGCGTCTAGGGGTGATGGAGGCTCTCGAGTGGATTCTGACGAGGTTAAGTTGCTATGCATAGTCTCGTGGCACCCTCGTTAACGTTGCTAATCCTCGTTAGGCACTTATCGCCGGCCCAAAGCCCGTGTAAGCTCCGCCAATTTGTCTGTATCGCGAATGGCATTAGCGCTGCCGCATTCAGGTGCTGTGACGTAGGGGAAAAAGGGTTGTAACGGAGGGTAAAATTGTTTATGATGCTTGTGACTGTTTCGGTTGAATTTAATGAGCTATCTTATGGTATACAGTAGCAGGCAGAAGTCCGGAATCCATTGACACTTTAATCAGCTTGATGGTCCTTGTGAACACTGCAGCGTATGTTAGGTTATGTTAGTATGTTACTCATCCTTTTAATGAAGCTGTGGATTAGGTAAACTTTGTAGATTAATCTAATCTTAATCTGCACAACCTGAAGTTCTAAATTGATTTTGTTATCTACAGAGGTCTGGTAATCTCAGAAGTAGGTTCATAATTGTGGTAACACTGGCCTATCAGAACCAAAATATTCCCAAACGTCATGTTTCTAAACCAACCGACACCATTGGCCAGTGTATTTACTTAAAAACCTGGCTTATTAACTCTTCCTTAGATACGTGTTCCGCGCGGGTGTGCGAAAAAAGCTGGGACCGAGAAAATTCCGCAGAAATTGAAGCGATGCCCGGCACGGCCCACGGATAAAGAAAGGGCGAGGTTAATCGAGAAAATATGCAAAGCAGGGGGCGCGTCGTGGCGCCGTCTAATTAGAATAAGGGTTAGTTTTGGCTTATGGTTTCGGTTAAGGGTGGCCGGATCCCATCAGGAAGCCGCAGAGAAACGGGAGATGTAGCCGTGGGAGTGGGAGAGAGCGGGGTTGGAACATAGCCAATCATCGGATTAGCATACTGATGCTCAGGGGCGGCGCTGTCGTTAGCGTGGAGGGTGCCACTTGGTTGTAGCTTTGAATTTTATATTGCCGCTACCAGCCAGTAACTGGCGTATAAAAGGGCGCTTTAGAGGTGGTGGTGTCTACTTTCGGTGTCGATGGCCTTATATCTTCTTTTTTTTTCATAAAGATTCTTCCCCTCATTTTCGTTGAAATTCTCTAATTTCTGAAGTTTCATGCAGCTATTACTTAGAATCGGTGTAAATTTGTTACCCTTATTCAATTCGTTGATAACACTTTCAGGCAACTAATATAACATATATGCAAAATGTCGCCCCCCCCCCCCCCCACCAACACATCCTCAACAGTCACGTGCTTACGCCCGCCCGTCAGTGCATTGGCTTCGCACGAGAGCGCATTATTTCGTTAACTTTTTAACAATGCAGTCCGGGGCCGTCCAGTCACGAGACGGCGCAACGCCACTCGAGTGTGTCGAGTCGATTCGTCATGCCGGTTAAAAAGAAATATTTTCAGCCAAATGGGAAAAAAAGGCGACCACTTGGCCCCGCGCGGTTTGTTGTCATGTCATTTATCACCGCACGCGTCGGAACGATCCTATCGGTGTACGCGAAGAATGAATCTGTCTGCGTGCAGATTGTCACGGATCCCCGTTATTATTTGTTACGCCCTCCGCTTTTCCCTCACGTATTGAACATTAAAATTAACTCTCATAAAGACAACTGAATAACCACCTCTTACCAAGTTACACCACACATTCTTCTATGGGAGATACGTTTGACCATCCACAATTCGTTAAGATAGTTCAACTTGGAATAATCGATTCCTAGGATTTCATAGAGAATCACTCTGAACGCGCCACACTTGGTGCTGCGCTTTCAGGGATGCTGGACGGGGGTGGAAACACAAAAAGAGCGTGGCCGGGGTTCATTGCGCCGGCACGAGAGCCCCAAGGTTCAAGGGGTGATTATAAATCCTCGACGATGACACAGGGGTGGGATGACACCGATAGTCGAACGTCAAAGGCGACCGGGGGCTGAATTTTCATTCTGTCTCTGAACATCGTCAACCATCGATGAGACGGCGACTTCACTCGATGAGCAACGCAGAGTAGGCGTCCCATAATTATGGCGAAATTATACGGGACCTTTGAGTCCTTCCACCTCTTCTTTTTGCGACGCGTGCGAGCGCCCCCTCGCGACGATTTAAGGAAAAATTGTGGAGATTTAGGAGTGGGGTGCAGGGTCAGCTGGGGCATCCCAATCACGGGGTATCCCCATTGTCGTTGATCTCGTGGTGGGTGGACTTATTAAGAATAGCGAGATCTTCCCGTTTCTTGGTAAAGGGCGTGACAAAAACGAAATTCACCGGTGACCCGCGCGACGCGACGTGCTTCGGAAGACCGCGTGCCGGTGAAAGCCGTGGAGAAATGCAAGCCGGCTGGCTGGGTTCCCGGAAAAACGATAGAAACTCGGCAAGTCTCGAGCCGTACAGGAAACAAAGGCGAGCACGTGGCCGATCGCTGATCAAAGAGATTCCCCGACCGCACGATAATTCAGCGGCAACTTTTGAAATAGCTCAATTACGCCGGCCGCGATGGATTTCCGTGGGATATGCATAATTCATCGTGGAAAGTCGTACCGGCCACCCGGCTTGCCAAAATGGGTAGATAGAAGAAATATCCTTCGATTGAGATCGATATATCCCCGGTCGGCGTGATTATTGAGTGAAATTGCCACAAGAAGGCGTACCAGTTTGAGGTTAGGCGCGCCACGGTATGGGCTTTCGCGGTGTTAGAAGTAATTGGACATCGCGTTTATGGACTTCTGTACGATTAACTACGTACCTGGGATGGACGGGATATTGTCTGCGTATAATGCAGGGGTCATTCTACGCCAAATCGATCAGTCTCTGCGGTCGATGTCTGGGAGTTTGATGAAATTGAACTTACAGGTAGTGAATAGTAATTAAGCACATTTAATGAGGAGTGAAATGAGGATTCGCAAGCTGTTAAAGGTGGAGGGTTTGATGGGTCCGGTTGAAATAATTTTCAAAATCCCGTTCACAAGCAACTGCTTTCGACAGTTTGGAAACTAGAACAGCTGCGCGCCAGCGCGCGACAGAAGCACGTCTAGGGAATCCAATTACCTCATTCGACGTGTAAGTACAGATAGTTGAATCGATTAAAGAAACGCGCATTTCACGGATAACCACAGAATTGAGGGATTTGGCATTTTAATGTTGCAGAACTTGAGAGTAGGTTAAGGTTAGATTTCGAAACACTAATCTCGTAAACTTCAGCCTTCCGTCATTGAATTTCATTGTTTACTCCATGATGCATCTAAAATTCATGGAAATTAATGTTTGACGGAACTAACGTTGGAATCCTTATAGCCCCTAGCCCCTTGGCTACTTTCAACGAAAAATATGCGGACTTACCATCACAATCCTGAACAAAGGCTCTAGCAATCGTTCGATCATTATCAGAAGCATCCTCTCCTCACTTTCTGGTCGATCTACTTTAGTTTAAATAGAGAACTATCAGCATATGTTCAGAATGCAGACAGCTCTAACCTGAATGTATATTTCTTAAAGTAATTAGCCGAAGCCCCTAAAACGTCATGTGAACCAACCATATCGAACAGCCTGTCTATAAAAAAAATTCATGACCAAAATATTGTTAGATAGCCGAGGGAAGGGAGAGTCACTTACAAAATCCCGTGTAGTCTACGCAAACTATTGATTTTAACGTGCTCTCGCACTTAAGCGCGTCGGAAACCGGAGAACCGTAGCGTAACACCCTTTCGAGCCTCACGGATTCATCCGTACACCGACGATGTACACACTCTGACCATCTCTCTCTGTTTCTCCCCTTCTTTCTACCTCCCCCCCCCCCCCTCTATACGTCTCTCTTTCACTTTGTCGTCGTTTTGCTTTCCCTGTGTCAGTGCATTGATCGCATTACATGGCATTAAGGTATCGGTAAGCCTCTCGTTACGTCCGGCTCCTCTCATGGCCCTAGTCGAGTCTTACACGATACTTAGGTTTGTTCGGCGTGTCCGTTGAAATACGCTGATTTGCATCGTTCTGTTCCTCCCTTAACCCCTTCATTCCCGGCGGGGTGCGTACCTTCTCGGTTAATGAGCTTCGCCGTGGGACGAATTTGTTGATTTGCCGAATTTGTTGCTTGCGTAGATTTTTGAATTGAACTGCCTGTGGGGAACCGGCACTGTGAAGATTTTCGGGGCAAGCCCGTTTTGGAATTGCAACCCGGTTGGGTATCGTGGAAAATTGGTTTCAGAATTGGAAACGGTGGCTTTGAGGGGAATTGGGTTGCAAATTGGGATGTCAAGCTTCCGTGGAATAGCGGTGAGTGTGGAAACTGGAATGTGAACATCTTCGAGGTCAATTCTGCCAATTGGTTCTGTAAGTCTCCTGTTCCAAAGTGGGAAAGTCATTGTATATCACTGTAATTTGCACGGGAGTCCGATCACTTCATTGTGGATTATATACAGGCACCCTAATATAATCGATCTAATGATACGATCTGCGCAACGATGGCAGTTGACACACACTTACGAAACTGCAACAGTTACACCAAACCTGTGTCAAGTATGTAAATTCATTAAGTGGTGGATTGTGGATGCTGTATGGAGCCACTGTGTAACCTATTTTGGATAGTGGGAGTAATTGTAAGAGGAATATCAATGCCATTGTTATTCTGACATGTATTTTCAATTCAATCCGTGATCCCTTAAGATACCTGAACCTGAAAGCCTTAGACACAGTCGAATCATCCTCAAACAAAGACCCTGAATAAGATCGCGTAACTAGCCCTAGAAGATGGCTAACTCTGCGTCGTTGTTGCAGAAGGCAGGCGGTATTGACAGTGTCAGGAGGCGGTTCCAGACTGACAGCAGGTGGTCCAGCATCCCCCGAGAAGCGTCGCTCCTCGAACTCCGTCAATGATCTTCTCGATGACGATGACAAGCTCCTAGACGTCGTGGGTCCTGACACTCCTCACCCCGGACACCATCAGCGCGAACGTGAGCACTCCCGTGAAAGGGACGACAGGACCAGTGAGAGAGGCGAAGGCAGCGATTCATCAGGCTCCGAGAGTGGAGGTGGTCCAGGGCCAACAAGCTCAGAGGGACCTAGACCAGAAGTTTCAGTGGGCCTGCCGCTTCATCCACCTCTATTACCATACCTCTACCCACCAGTTCCCGGCCTATATCCTGGTCCAGGTCCTCTAATACCCCCCAGTCACCTGGGCATTCACGGTGGAGTGTCACCAGGCATGCTCTTTAACGCGCAACTGGCTCTTGCCGCGTCTCAGCATCCAGCCCTGTTTGCGCACTACCACCATCCCTTGGCCAGCCCGTTACATCAGCTGAAGGGACATCGATACGCGCCTTATACCTTACCAGCGCCATCCCACGGCTCCGCTTTCGAGACTGTCACCCCCGGTAGCAGGACTCTCAGTCCTAGATCCCCTCCACCCAGGCCTCCAACTGGATCCCCGACGCCAACGGCGGGCCTGACGTCCAGCAGCAGCTCCGCTGGCGAGCTGAAGTCCATCGAGAACATGGTGAACGGGCTCCAAGAGAAGAGGAGGCGCAGCCCCAGCCTGACACCTGGCCACAGGGGCGATGCGGATGCTGGGGGAGGGAGTCCGTGACAGGAGAACGAGCCCGTGACCAGCACGAACGACGACCTCGAAGACAAGCGGTTGGCTGAACCCTGTGACCCTGAAGCGCTCCACGGCGACGAGAGGGAGCCGGACTCGACCTCCGAGCTGTCGTAGCGAGGGAGAGGGTCGTCGGTTCGACCCGGGACCCTCTGTGCCCCATTCTGGGATGCTTCATGGCGCCCCGGGCCCCTCCGCGTCCCTCTGGTGGACAGGCGGCGACCTGGATGAGGGACGCCCGAGACTACGAAGTGCAATTTTACGCTACGGACTGGGGACGTGTTCTCCTTTGATATCTGGGACTCGGCGCTGGGCTTAGTTCCCTGTGAGTGTATATAATATGGCCGGGGTGGATCGCGCGAGGCCCGGGGTCTACGGACGTTGCACGGTTTGCGAGAGTTGGTGGTGTACATTAACGCGGGGCACGGTAGGGTGGGACGGGTGTGGCTAGGAGAGGGTGAGAGCTAGTGATGGGCAGGGGAGTCACTTTGTAAGCGCGAAAGTCGTTTCGAATCACTTGGAGTATTGACTGAAATCAGGGGTCGTTGAAACTATTGAATATCCTAGGTGATCAAACTATCTTGAAGAGGATTGCACGATATGAACGTCTTCGTCACCTCAGAAGTCATCTAAAATCCTTGCAATGTTCTTCTGATAGCCTGTCAGCAACGAGCTTTGACCAGTACTCGAAGTGTTTCGAACTTGTACACTGCAATTGTTCAGAAGCTTGGTAAGGACAGAGTGACATGCACGTCGCTAGTGATAAATGGCACGATTACGTTCTGCCCGCGTGCGTTTTAGGTGTAAGAGAGGGAGACATTGCAATACAAAAGCACCTCCTACTATTTGCAGCCCCTGTACATATGTATCCTAGTGATACCATATTATATATATATATATATATATATATATATATATATATATATACCTATATATACATATATATATATATATATATATATATATATATAACTACTCTCTGTATTAATTATTGAATATAATATTATATTAATTATTAGAGAGACGTAAATGACGCATAAACGCACGCTGCCCGAAAAGGCCACGAAGCCCCGAACGCGAAAGGAAAAGAAGGTGAAAGAAAATATAAAAGATATGCCACAAATGACATTTTCAATCCGATTCGGTCTCCTTCCCGCTCTTGTCTGCCTCTCGGTATCAAAATCGCGTCTACGCGTGTTTTATAAATGAAAAATTGGGAGTTAAGCGTCGTCCTCGGAGTTACGGGAACGTAGAGAGCGCCACTATCGCAACACATCATTTTTGCAACCTTATCAGACCGAATTGGATCAAAATCACGAACGATCGCTGTGAAGACGTTCGTCCACACCCTCTCGACACTGTTGCTTCGGAGAATCGACACCCTTTTGCTTTAACACCCCGCGCCCCTCGTTCCTCTATTTGTATAAACGTTAGCGATCGATGTAGATAACTGCGGAAAAAAAGTGGCGGAGCGTCGAGCAGTGAACTTTTCAGGAATGCAGTGCTTGGCGAATGTGCAGCACCCTGTCGTTCCTAAAAGCCAAGGGTGGTCACCCCCTCGTTCTGGCCGACGCGTGAGTCCAGTGTGCTCTCGTGATTAACCCTCAGATTGCCGGTAATTTTGAATTTTGGTACTAATTCTACAGCAAGTATGGTATTAGAAACAATTGCAGTTCTGGGAAACTTAATTTAACGGGTGATTAGAATGTTGGAGAGCGACTTCTGTTCGCAGAGCTTGTCATCAACTTTCCCTTGGTAAATTCCTATTGTTATGCTTTATTCTTTTTCACCGAAATGTTGCAATGAAACGAACTGTAGGGCCTGCTATATAATTTTATCGTTCTTATTGTGTACAAATTGTAACTACATTTGTTCAATTTCCTTTTAGTGATTAGTGTCAATTACTTTCAGTTGTAAACTGTCATTAGCGATGAACTTTTTTACAATTCTCCTGTGTAAATGTTGGAATACCGTGTTTTATAATATTTACTACGCAGTGTAATCGTTCTAATTGTACAGAATACGGAATTGTAACACCTCGGCAGTCTAAAAGTGCCGCCACAATTATTCCTCGAACATTTCCTTATTTCAATTGTGGAGAAACTCGTGATACGTAAGACACTATCACGTTTATTGTATAAAAATGTGAATATATACGCCTACACCTGTTCCTACTTCTTTTTTATTAATTAATGCCACTTTGCCAGTTACAAACTGTCATTATATTGATTATTTTAAATATTTCTTTCCTATTTAAAATTTTTAATAAATGCGATGTCTGTTAAATGTTCGTCGGTATTATTTGTTGTTATTTTTTTGTTCTCCTCATTTTCTCGTCCATCTGTCTTAGTGACAAACCTGCGAGCCTAAGTCGCACTTGAACAATTTTAATAAGTAATTTTATTTTCAGACTTGATTATTTTCATTGATTATTTTCACGGAACGAAATCGCTCACTTAAGTCATCCCGTTATTTTTAACGATCACACACACGCACACACACACACACACATTCTCCTCTACCTATCGTGAAAATACACAAAAAGTTTTAATATCCGCAGGGGATTGAAACTAAAAGCCGTGCACTTTCCTCGACCCGAGCGGAAACGAAGTCACGCCGAAGATTTTATAAACGAGAATACCGCTTCTTTTTGGCTCGGTCCTCGGGGAAGGTCTGAAAATGAGATGTAGGAGAGACGCGGAGCGATAATTGAAAATAATTGAAAAATGCGACGGCAGAACGTTCGTGTTTCAAATAAGATGATGCTTGGAAAGCAACGTGACTGCAGCGCGCACAGCCTGGTGCGCAATTCAGGTCCGTATCGTCTAGTAACGGGGCCCTACCCAAGCACAGTGCAGACTAACACAATTGTCCCTCGACGTACAAAGAATCTTGCTCAATCCTCGATTCATTTGTTTCCTTCATTTCACTCTCATTACGATTACTTTCCGAAGCGCGCTGCACACGGTCCTGCAGCAAGGGAGGAGAACACGTTGTCGAGAGAAAAGCAATAAAATGAAAAAGACCAGAATGTAACGCAGCGAAAATCGAAATGTTTTAAACAAACACGAGAATCCGTGATATCCGTGGCTTGTATTGTATATTGTACACCCTCCCAGCCCTCCCTTCCTTCACCCTTACTTCCCAGAAACGCCCTCCGAGATCCACATGACTAAGAATTATATATATATTAATTTAAAAATACGAAACTGTTTTTTTCTCTCTGTTTCTTGTCACCCTCACTCACGTTCTGTGATTACTAGTGCTTTTAGATCCACGGATGTTAATAGGAATTTCTGTTTAACTGCAACTCTCCCGATAATGAGATTTGCACGTAGCTCGACTAATTTCCTGCTATCATCATCAAGGTTTCAAGGTAAGTGAGCAATACCTAATGTTTCTTAACGAGGAAGCAACGTTTGGCGAACTTTTCAAATACAAATCGATATTAATATTCATAGAAGTTGGCAACGGCAAAAGAAACGAATCCGTAGAAGGTGTACGGCAGCGCAAACAAAACTTCGCCACCTGGTGTCAGATCTAGTAATCACTGTTCATCACGTGATCAATCTCTGGACGAATTACCATAGTAATCGTCGTGCAACCGAGAACATGCTCATTCAGGCTCCACTCGATAGTTAAATAAACAAACTTCGCCCGTTAAAAATATGCCACGACCACCTCAAGGTGAGTATCTCAATTTTTTCGCCCCGCCCGCCATAAACGCTAACGACTTAATCGCACGTGAACGCACAAATTACATGATTGTATAATTAAAGCCGCTCGATCAGATCCCTAGGAGCCGGTATATTTATCGGAAACAAGGAATTCCGTGGTTCTTTCTTTTTCACATAACCTAAAATATCGCGTAGCCGCAAACAAGCTTCGCGTTTAAGCATAAATAATTCATGTGCACGCGTGAGTCGTTTGTGGATTCATAAAAAATATACCACAAACAAACATGCGTAATACGAATGACGTGGGGGGCAAGTCCCAATTATAACGTGGGGAAAGTTCCCTTCGATAGCACTTCTGAAGAGATCTTTGGCCCCTCGTAATTGGGCTTAAATTAATGCTCTTAGAAATTACAGAACCATAGACTTACATACAGCGCCCCTAATATCGTTTACATATCTCGGATACCTGTAATTCGTAGTCACAGTCTGATAAGTTTTCCTCTTTAAAGGAATGCTGTGACTAAAAAATGCGATGACCATACGCGGTGTGGAAAATATGGCGTCACAGACTTGGACTAAAACGGGCGGCAGTCACGGCAGCGCCTAATCTGGAAAATCTACGAGCCGTGACATTCCATTTTCATGGTCAATTAATGCAACGCAATCGATCTGACGCCACTGACACCGTTCCGATCCTTTCACTCGTATCTGCTGCGATTTTTTCCACCATCAATTGGCGATAATTGCTCGTCCGAGTTGTCGACGCGCGCTTCCATCTAAATGAAATTAATTAGTGGCGGAAGGAATTACCTAGTAGGAAGGGGCCGCTGAGTATGTCTTTTCCAGCCAAGTGAAATTACCCCCAGTGCATGCGAGTTCTCTTTAGTCATCCTTCGAAATCCCCGTCGAAAGCGTTCGGTTGTAATAGCCATGAATAGATGAAACTGGACTCGAGAAAATTAATGGGCTCCGTCTGAAGTAAGATACGTATCGGTTGACTTTTATGCGGCTCGTTTTTCGATTTTATTCCGCGTTCCGCGAGCAGCCAGCCAGTATCGTGGTAATCGATTCGATCACGAAAGCTGCTCGTCTTTTTGTTGTCTTTAAACGCGATAGACCTACGACAGTTCCGGCGATATTAGCATGACTTCCCCCTCGAGGGTGTATTTGCGGTTTTCTAAAAAGTAATTCGCAAAACGAACGTTCCCAACGTATCCCCAATATTTCTTTATTGCGATGGGCTGCGTTTAAGAGACCCGCTGTGGGATTGCAAAATTCCAGGACTTTGTAACCAAAAATCCTGCATAAGAAATGCTGGCTGATTTATGCAATAAATGTATATGGGATTGGTGTTTCCACTACAGAAATCTGTTAACGTTAACCAGGCTCATTAATCTACCCATTTTCCCGTGGAGTGGCATTCGACAGAGCCGACGTTTCAGTGGAAAAAGGATCCGTGTTCGAAGGGAATCGAAGGAAACACGCGGCCCGCCCGGGGTCCTCGCCGAACCAATTTGTATGCTGATGGCTATCTCCGCGGAATAATTTATAAACGATATTAAACCGTGCTCTTTGGCCGGGGCACGCTACACGCTTGGTACCGGGCCGCCCTCTGCCCGGCCTCATGGAAGGGGGTGGACGTGAATTTATCGTCGGGAATGCAATCTGTCATCGTGTATCGGCGACTAGGATACGACTTCTGGGACTATTAAATCGTGAGTACATTTCGATTGAGGGGGACGAATCAATGGAGAGCAACCGCTAGTGGAAGACGATTTGCGAGCTTGAAATGTGTGGCGACGTTACCACAAAAGGGTAACGCTATACACTTCCATTCTAGAAGGATAGGATTCTTTGACGAACCTTCAGTTTTGGAACAAATGGATCTTTGCAAAACCAAGAATCTAGATATTACTAAACACCGGACACGGGGAAGTGCCATCCGGCCGACTGCAAGTGGTTACCAACGTCCTAACCTCAAATGCTCAATGAATAACCGTGAAACGAGGAAGCAGGTGGAAGAAGCTTGAGAAGCTTTGCGGACGATTCGCGTGGAACGAAGATTAGGAAGCAATCGGAATGTCCGGTGGCCTTTGATCGGCATCGAAACGTGTCCGTGGTATCTCACCGAGGGGACTGCGGAGCGATAGGGGGGGAGGGGGGTCCGGTGAAGTTGAAGGGGCCCGAGGGCCACTCGACAGCCCGATAGCGACGAGGATTTAATTGACACCGGGAGGTGTCGCAGCACTAAACTATGCAAAGTGGCCGACTTGACGGTCGGCTTTTGCTCTGTGAAGCGATTCCAGCCGCTCAGAAGACCCGCTTGGAACGCGATGGCCCGGCGAGGACGGCGATCAAGCCAGAAATTAAGGTTACGCGTCCGTGGAGACGTGTTTTCGGGCTGATCGATCGATCTGTCGTCGACGTCGTCTGAAACTGGCAGTCGAGGTTGAATGGATTCGGGGGTAGGAGGATGGTCTTCTATTTGCATTTCTGGGATACGTGGGGCAGCTGGGATGGGGAAGGAATGCAACGTATATATCCCTGGAAGGTTTTAAAGATCATTTAATAGAACTGCAATTGACTGCAACCGGGCCTATGAACCGTCGGGATTCCCCCGATTCCAGGCAGCGCCCAAGCGCTCCCCGGAGGGCCAAGAAGGAGAGGAAGCGGAAAGAAGGAACGACGAAAAAAATCCGACGAAACGACGGAGACGCGAAACAACGGCGGCCTGGAAAAAAATGGCGAAAAATGCGAACTTCTCACCGCGGCGGGCGACAAAGGGCTGCTGGAGACCAGCGCCGCGCGCAGATAAATCTTTCCGTCTCTCTTCCACCTTTCTCGCTTAGTTGGAGCCACCGTCGAAGCCCCTTTCTGGTCCAGGGTAGCCTGCCCCCCTGCACCCCGCCACGGCTGGCTCTCATTTACACTACGAGCAGCAGGATTTACTGGCCGCAGAATACAATGCGGACCTGTCCGTGTCCATCCAGCGAGACCGGGAGCCATCCTCTAGTCGTGTACCTCTTCGCCGTGGCTATAGATATCCGGTTGGTTGGCCGGCGTCTTCGTCGTCGCCGATGGAAAGAGGAATAATGGGAGCGGAGAGTGTCGGCCGCTGTATTTCGAGCGGATTTACGACGCCAACCGACGCGAGATTGATGCTTGTCGCTGCCTCCTGCCCGTCTCTTTTAGGTTATGAACAGGGGAGTCTGGCCGGGGTAATTAATTAACCCCAGTTGGGAATGTTAGTTGACACCATCGGGCTTGAACCAGTGGCGTTTGAAGGCTTCAGAAACGTTTTAAAGGCCTCTAACAAGGAGCTAAGCTCATCCTGCCAACCTGAGAATCGTCTGGAAAGCAACAGTCCCCAGACTGTGCCAAGAATCCTAGATCCTAAACGTGTTTGGGGCCTTGCACATCTGGCTGGCCCCGAATCGGGGCCTCAGCAATCTCTCTCTTGAAGCATCTCCCAGAGTCCAACCACCCATTCTCACCTGGACACCTAAGTCACCTTCCATTTCAGGGTGAGAGAACTGTACCAACGCAGCACAGGGCCCGAAACGCGGTGTAACAGCTCGGACCCTTTAAGCGGTTGCAGGCGGCGGCATCGTTGCCCTCAAACGCGCCGACAAACGTTGTCCCGCTAGAAACCCCTCCTTCCGCCAACCCTTTCCCAAGCTGCGGTATACACGCAGTCAGCCTCGCCTCGTTCTCCTGTGAAACTGAGATCGGTTGGGACCAGAGGACCGTTTTCGAGACCAGGTGCAAATGGAGAACCGGCTGAGAGTCTTACGTTGCGGTACCCTTGTTAGATCTTCTTAAAATATGGGATTTTAGGGACGCTGATAAAGCGATGTGTCTGTAAAGAATAATTGGTAGACGAATGTGAACAGAAAGCATGGGGAAATAGTGTAGTGGACATAGATGGCAGCCGGATCTATCTTTACTTTCTTTAAAAGATTCTGAAATGCCCACAAAAACTGCAACTACCTGTGAAAACAATAACCCAGCAAAGAGTCCAAGCAATGTTCCCTAAAATACCAGCGCCTGCTGCAAACGAATTTATCACGCCCAGGATTTATCGACCCTCGAGCAACTCGAAAGGAAGGTGGCCAATAAAACGGCAAGTCTCCAGGCATTACTTTTCATCGTCGTCCGAGACCCTCGCGAACAAAGTACGCCTCAGTGTTTCTCTCCCCTTTCACAGACGAATCGTGTGGGAGTGACTCTCCGCCGCAGCTGATTTGCGATCAATTTGCCCTAATTTACAATCGGTGCCCTTGGCTGCGGTGCCTCCAGCGTCGCCGGCCCATGAAAGGCACGCCGAGTGGGCCTCATGTTCCTTCGGGGACCTAAAGATTCATCCCAGCCGACGAGAAATTAATCGAATGGCTTGTAAACCTTGCTGGGCCTTTACTGGCTCTGCTGGAAAATTGATTGGGCCCAAAATGTAAGAAATCCGACCTGCTTGACCTGGGTCCAATCTAACATCGAGTTAATCAGCACCTAACCTTAAATATCTGAAATATGCACTTAATATTACTAAGTGCCATTCAGTGAATCCACTTTTTATAGGGACATTCAGTAAGAATACACTTTCAGAGAACAAAAACACAGTTGACAAGCAAATAAGCCACGTCTGGGAGCGCGAGATTCAATTAAACCATGAAATCTCCTTTCCCAATTCAGCCTGAATGCTCGTTCTGGAAAGAAGCTCAGCTGAAGCTGTTCTTGAGGCCACGATTGAGTAGCCAGAATATTTTTATCGCTTTGATTAATTCTCATTTTATCGTTCTATCAGCGGATTCAAAGAGTCTCAAGACGTTTTTCACACCTCAAACGAGACGCCTGCTTTATTACAGACGGCAGACGACGGATTTACGGCTAACGGTTTCGTTTCTACCTTTTAGGAGTTTTATACGCTTTCAGGTCTGCTGGAATCGTGGCAAAAATAATGACAGGAAACATAAATTTTGCTGAACGGTGATTGCGAGATAAGTGAGAGAGACTGGTTTTCGAGCGGCGATTCAGTGTCTACTCTGTTTTAATTACTTCATTATTTGGCTGGCAAAAACTTTAAAGCACAAAACGCTAGTAGAGCTACAATTAAGAACAGAACTGTGATTTCCACCGAATCACAAAGGGAGAACAATACTGTGGACATAGAACCACTAAGTCCCCAAATTTGGACATCATGAATTACTAGTTGCAGCAAAATTTTCTCCACAAAACAGGAGGGGAAGACATGGGGCCACGAGGGTGACCAGGAGGAAATCCGTGGTGGGGACGGTTGTATTTCACCGTCTCGGTTCCACGGGGCCCGCCATACATAACGTTGGGCCCCTCACAAAGGACTCGTGGTGAGATGGTAGCCTACAAGATCGGATAATATGGGTAGTTATTTGTCGGCGCCGATGTTGGTTTTTGAGCCGGTGTGTTGGCTCGTGCGTGTGAGGCCCCCCCGCAGCGACGGACCCGCTGGTTCCTCTCCCCCGTCACTTCTCAGTTTTCCTTCGTCCTTCTCGCTCGTCCATCGAGGAGTCATCTTCTTCCTTCACGACCCGTTTCTCTTCACCCTTATCTCCGTACTTCTCATCACTTTTCGCGCTCTATCTGCAGGCTGGTCGCTAAGGCCCCTGCAAGCATTCGCGTCCTGAGAGATCAGCGGCCCGATTAAACGCGAAATGGGCATTAATAGGAACCCCTGGGTGCTTGATTCACGGGGCACGGTTTCCGGTGGCTCATCGGATCTGAAGACTTTCGACGATCGAGGATTTAGGTCCGCTACTTCTTTGTTTTGGGACTTCTTTTCGGGTTATATTGCTTGGGTATCAATCTTTAAGATACGCAATTAGATGTCGCTGCTTGCTAGTTTTTGGAACGTCGCGGTCGATTGGTGAACTGTATTGTACCTTATAAAATTAAATTTTATCTAGTACCCATTACATGCTGGTGGCCACACAAGTGTCTCTAGAAATCCCTAGGACCGTTCCCTCTAGGGAACGCCATTCTCTATTAAATAACTCGGCCGGCCGCTGTCTCCTCCTCGCACTTATCTCCCGTCCTCCGTCTAATCGCAATAAACCGAGAAAGGCGAGAGCCGTTAAGCACAAAAATATGGACATCGGCTCGCGGAGGGGTGCAAACGACGTGCAACGGGTGGGGCAGCGGAGAAGGGACCCCGCCGCCACACACATGCTGCGCCGAGGCGTCCGTAACGTCTTTTAATCACGAAATGAGCCGGCTCTCTTCAAACGCCGAGGGGCCCGCGGTCCTCCGTTGGCCGAATTAAGTAAATCAATAAATAACGAGGATACCTCGGCAACACCTGCGCGCGCTCTCCTCGCCGGCACCGAGTAACAGGATTTACGGCGCAAGGCGCCGCGTCGCGCCGATTCTTTCCCTCTCTTCCGCCGTCCCTATCTCTTTGGCGATGAGTTTCACCGGCGCGATTTTGGGAGCTTCGAAGTCCCACAGGCCTCAATGGCTTTGACCTCCGCTAGCAGCTTGGGAGGGACTTGCTCGGTGCAGTACACCAGTGTGCAACAACGCGACACGAGTTTGGGACAAACACTTTTATGGGATATAGACTATTGAGGTAAAGGGGTAATGGGATTATGAGATTTAACCCAGATCCATCATAGACCTAACCTAACCTAAACTAGTTTTCGTTGATATTGAGCTATGTCATTATTATGATTCGATGAAGAGTATAAGGCTGCAATTTATAGATGAGGAGACGCCATTCAAGCACTCCCAAGGACGAGGATCTACCAGTGAACGCAGCTGCACAGCTCGCGATCTCTCTTTATTAATTTTAATATGGGACAGATAAGACGGTTATGAGACTTCATCAAGGAAGATGACGATAGAAAGTGGAGTTAATGAAGATTATATCGCGTGTACAAGTAATCGAGTTAATTTCGTGAACCCAGCTGTTTCGTTTCTTGAGACCAATCCAGCAATTTCTTGACACCCCGTGTTGGACTTCTTCGGTTTAGTTAGATTTTAAGGTTAGGGTTATAGAGTAAATAACCACGTGACTAAACCAACAAGAAGGGGGATATTCGACAAACTGAAATAGTAATAACGATCGCTAAAGCTGATAGTAGGCAAGGATCGTTATTAAAACAGTACAATAAAGAGCAACAATTATGGGAAAGGTAATAACAAAGGGCGTATTAGCAAAAATGGGAACATCTCGCTGCGAAACAGGAAACCTCGATGAGATGAAGGCGCCAATAAAGAGGACACATAAAGAACGAACGAAAAAATGATGAGAGATTAACGTTAACGTCAAGCATGGATGTCATAAATAATAATTATCATGAGAATTATCGGGGAAAACTTGGGTGCCATGGAAAATGCTTTCGATCGTCGTGATTTATGCCTGTGCCATGACAATAGACTTTGGATCAGCCTGAAAGAATGGGAAATAAAGTCCTCTCCTTCAAGTACTTGCAAAAGATCGAAAATTTATGACAAGTGCATAACGTCATCACTAGATGGCAGCTACTTATCTCAGAGAACCGTAAAAACTCCAGATGAATGCGGAGCTAAAATTAATTAGGTTATGTTTGAACAACTGTAATAAAATTCACTAGGAATTCAAAACATATTGCGAAGTGAAAGAAACCCAGATCGTTCTAAGCTATAGAAGTCTCCCGGTCAATCACGCTAATGAAGCTTCGAGTATTCGCTTTTTCGTTCCTGCAAGCGATCGACGTTTATCGAGCGTCTAGTGAACTTTACAGGGAGGAAATTATCTGAGAATCGAAATGGAAGAGATCAATGATTCATTAATCGACGAGTGCACCGCGGTACACTTGGATTTCTTTGGCAGTTTAATGATAGGATTCGGAACGATGAGCCTACCTTTAAACACTTTTTAGAAATGATTCAGCAATGGTAAACCGTAACTTCGCATTAAAGTAAGAAAAGGGCGAAGGGAATTCCCCATCAATGCACAGGAAACTTATCCCCAGCTCGATTCCCCGCGATCATCGCGA
This sequence comes from Andrena hattorfiana, assembly GCA_944738655.2. Classification (NCBI taxonomy): domain Eukaryota; kingdom Metazoa; phylum Arthropoda; class Insecta; order Hymenoptera; family Andrenidae; genus Andrena; species Andrena hattorfiana. The sequence continues at coordinate 2,453,794 of OX122895.1, forward strand.
TTCAGAGACAAAACTGAGGTATGGGCAGAATGTTAAACGTGCCGTTTCAAACTGGAAACTTCTTTAACGAGCATAATTTAATAACGTGGCCTCTACGTTGCCGTGGCACTTTATGTGCCATTGTCGAGGAAGAGCGCGGGAACCATCAGCGGAAACCGCAGGGGAAAGGCAGCGTGTGCTCGTGCCCTTTTTCTGGTTTCTCGATGCTCATTGTCACGGCCTGATAATCATCATGACCTGATCTTTTTCCGAAACACCTCCGAAAACCCAAAGGAAACAAGTGAAGGATCACAAATTGTCAAATACAGTGAAAGAATGGATCGCCACATTTCATTTGCACATTGTGGATTTGTAAAATTGAGGTTAGGTTCCACATAACCCGGCTCTGATACTGGAGACTCTTCTGAACTGTGGTATCACGGTCGATGAATACGAAAATAAGTACACCCACACGAGCACCCGTCTAGGGAAAAAGCTTCGAAGCGCCAAATATGGGAGGTGAAGGGTAGGGGAAGCGGAGACAGTCAATTCGGCGCGAGTTCGCGAAATCGCAAGCAGCGTTCAGCGGAATCATCGCCGGTATTCCGGGAACGCGAGATATGAAATCTGCTTTCCATGGCTGGATCGGACGGCAAAGGGAGCCGCGGCGGCTAGCGACAGCAGCGACAACAGCAGTAACGAGCGGGCTGCTGTTGCCGGTAGCCGCAGCGCCATTTCGCAAATTGAAATGGAACGTTCGTTCGTTCCTCCCTTTTTTTTTCTCGGCGTTTAACCGTAATACGCAGCGCGTTTATCCGTGTGTACAGGGGCCCCGGCAAAAAGAGGAACTGGCGCGTACAAACGGCAAGGAAATATTGCTCGGTGTCGGCGCGCGAAAATTTATTGCCGCGCCTGCCGTCGAGAGCCTGGGACCACGAGAGGGGCAGGAAAGAGGGGCGTTGGAGTGGGGGAAGTGAGGTGGGAGGAGGAGAGGACTGAGGGAGATTGAAGAAAGAAGGATTAAAGGAATAGACGAGAGACAGAGAGAAAGAGAGCGCGAGAGAGCAGAGGTGTAATAGTGAGGTGAGAGGGAAGGTGGGAAATTTGAGGCTGAGATAAAAAAAAGGAATTGAGAAAGTGAAGTTGTTACAAAAACGAAGGGACAGAAGACCACGAAGGTGGGAGAAAATGGCCATACTGGAGAAGATCACTGATGAAAAGGTGTACACTATCAGTCCATTGGTAGCAATGAAGAAGCTTCAGAAGACTTAAACGACAGGAAGAATAAATCGAGAATAGAAAAGGATTGCACTCAGGAAACGAGAAACTGCCCGACAAAACAACGAGGAGGGAAAAGAAAAACACCAAAGGAAGAGAGCATCCGGATGAGGACAAGAGGAGGAAGAGAAGATTACAGGCTCCCCCTGACAGGAAATAGAGAGACTTTAATAAGAGAGTGGACGAAGGGGCGGGAGGGTGCTGTGTTTCGGCTAATCGAAAATGTGAAATGAAACACGAACGGGTACACTCGCGTTACAGGCGACAGACGGTCCGTTAAATTATCGCGCAAAAGGATGACAATGTCCGCGGCGCGTGTTTTCCTTGCAGCGGTCGGCCATTTGCTTTTTAGACGGCTCGTTACACGAGCGTCATCCTCCGTGAGATATTTGTCAAGCCGCCTGTTTGTTTTTTTTTACAGGACACCGTGATTTGCCGCGACAAATAGGCCGAGTGAAACGAGTCGTGCTCGCTTTTAGAAGTGGTGCCTTGAAGAGACGAAGAATCGTGAAGCATCGTTGAGCACTTTTTTTCTTGCACAAACCCGTCCACAGGACCAAGACGGAGCTACTTTAAAGAACACCGGGAAATGTCCCTTTTTTTAATTTACCAATTTGCTACCCGTAGTTGCAAATGCACCATCAGCGGAGGGACAACGGGTCTGCATCTTGTCTTGCGATGCATCTAATTCCTGATTCGCAACAAACCGTCTCTCAGACATCACGCGGCGATCGGGAACCCCGCTCCTTGTTAAAGATTCAGCACGAAACGGCGAGGCGGAGCTCGCCGTACGACTTCATAACGATTTCGTTGGCGGCGACAGCGGGCAACACTTAATAAACGCGCGCCGATGCAGAACGCTGGGGGATTTTCTTGTGCGGCTGCGATGGCGGCGAGCTACATAAATTTCACGAATAATTCCAATCTATCAGGCTTACGTAAGCGCGGTAGGAGTTGGTCGTTTCGCGGCGCAAAACACCCACGTGCGTTTTCTTGCCGTGCGAAAGATGCTATCGGCCGCTGACGGGATGCATTACAAAATTATGCAAAGCGGCGACGTTCGCGATTAATATCTCCGCAAGAGACCCTGTACCTACTCGCCGCTACGTACAGCACACAGGACGCTTCTTAATCCCTGCGTCGATATTTCAAGGGATAAATCTGGAGCAGTGGAGAAAAAGGGATGATATACGATCTTGCGGGTTACATAGATTATGTTCACCAAACTACGAACAATTCGAAAAAACCATCGAGCTCATATGCATTTTGAACTCCGAGGGGTAAATCTAGACTATGAACTGAGCAGAAAGTGTTATATCGGGCAAGATTGTACGGTACCTATTTACTGAGTTAGAAGAGTTTGAAAGATAAGTGCGCGAAGTGCGGCATATGTGACCTAACCTAACATTTACTGCCACTGTCATAAGTCTTCCGCTGTTAGTACGGCAAAGGACTATGCTTTCTACAATCAATGACAGTGTATATTGCTTCTATCGAACGTTCGACGAAACGTAACCAAAGGGCAAATAATGGACCTGGTCACTTAACCACAAAATCACCCGACCTGACTGACAAAAACGGCAAAGAATGTCGGTAAAAAAATGCGATAATCGGTCGCTAGCCGGAAGGTGCTAACGGAATTAAGCCAACGTTTCCTTACTCCTGGCTAATTTCTTGTGTGGTCCCCCGGCAGAGGGGTTAAACGAGGCGATAAATCTTGTCCAGCGTTCGGTGCATGCACGGCCGCATAACGGCGTGCTCGTGTCTGTATACACGCCGCTTTATATCGGGCCGCGTAATTAGGCCGAGAGACAACAGGTGAGCCTGACACAGCTGCCGGCTTCTTATTTCTGCCCTGACATTCGGCTAGACCTTATCTGCCTGAAGGATCGACCGAGATGAATCGGCCGGGAGCGGGGAAAACTTCTTCTGCCCTCGTCAGAGCGGGCTATCTGCGGCCCATCTGTGAAACTGGCCTAGGAAAAGTCTGTTTGAATCAATAGTCGTGGTATTAGAGGTGCGAGGTGGAGTACAGGATTACTAAAGGGTTCGTCAATGGTGAGGTTTTCCCAGCAAGTGCGCCAGTGAGAAAGGCCGTCGGACATACTGGGAAGATTTATTATCGCCCTGTTATTTATTGTACACTTAATGCTAATTGGTTAGAATAAAGGGAGCAGCCAGGATCAAGTGCCGAGTAATCTGATAAGATCTATCATCGCAGAGGTTCAAGGCACGGTTTTCAGCCGGCCGAATTTAAAACCGCTCAGTAATCGGCTTGGCCTTAAGCCGACAGTAAAACAGCGTCTTACAATTCGCCCGTGGCAGCTTTGCACCAACCTGTCGACTTAGTAATCGATTCCACAAATCCGTCTCCATTAACAGGTGCCTTCGGCGCCTTTATCTAACATTTAAATCAATTTCTGACTAAGTCAGACGATTATATGTTACAGTTCCATCCGACGAGTGAGCTTCAATTGCTGCGCGGCCGGGGATAAATCAATTCGAAAGCAACGCATTCGTGTTAATTAGCGTGCGCTAATATTAGAAGGCGACGTTTCGTCGCTGTAAAGCTTCACTCTTCACGGCCGCTCCGAGTGGTGTCCCACCTGATAAGATCTGTTCCTGAGGAGCTATCAGCGGTTCAAGAATAACGGAGCGCTGGTTTTACGACCGGTGACAACGTTTACGGAGATATTTTAAGTCGCCGCGGCTCGTAATTGCTCGTATTAATCGAAATTGTAATCCCGGCCGCATTTTTCTTGGCGATTGTTTTGCGAAAAACAGGATATTGCATAAAAACGAGTAGAGTAAAACTCCAGTTGGACGTAATTTGCACGATTCTGCTATAAACTGGACTAAAGCAGCTAGTCGCTAAATGCTACAGGCAAGTGTCGCCATTGCAGCGTTATAAACTTAATTTACGCCTTATCCTAACCTACTCTGGACTTAAATTATCATATTGGCGACAAGCAGCACAAGATAAATCCATGGGGGAAGTACCGAAGCCAGGAGGAAATGAGTGTTAGTGATCTCAGCGCACCCAGCATCCTAACCTGATCAACGAGTAGGAGTACAGTGATCTAAAGCAAGTGCCGTTTAGGTCACCGATGCAACAAATTCGCCATCGAGTGGCACGAATGCAACTGGGAAGCGAAATGAAGGAGCAGGGACACACGTGGGAAACCGTTTTACGTAACTGGAGAGATTAAGAGGCCCCGGAGATTGCGATCGAGGGATCGATAGCGAGCGGCTAGAGGACCGTCAGGGTAAGCTGGCCGGGCCTGGTCGGGTATAAAGTTGTCCATAGGCCTCCTCTATATAATCCAGAAGCTGGAAAGCCCCTTATGGTGAGCAGACACACTTGGTCGTCGTTTGTTACATCTACTTTTCCTCTCCTCAGCCCCGACCATCCCTGCTTGCCGCCGTGTTCCCTGGCTGGTCGGATTTTCTGCGAGTTGAACTGCAGGGATCATCTGATTGCGTGCAGTCGAGCGGAAGATCCAATTCCTCCAATTAAGCTTTCGCACTTTTTGATGGGAAGGGTGATTGGGGTGATGTGGGTGGGTGAGGGAGGATTTGGGGGTGTGAGAGGCGGAGGAATGGCAGAGGAGGAGGAAGTAGATGAATAGAAGAAGAAGTAGGAATAGTATAGGCGATGAGGATGGAAACGATTAGTTTGATACGTGGGTCGAAAGTAGAAAAGTTGAGGGATACGGTGTAGGCAAGAGGTGAAAGGGACAGGAAGCCAGGGAGGAAGAGAAAATAGGGGAAGTCAGTGAGAACAGGGGGAAAGGATTAAGCCGCTTGTTAAAATCCGAAATTAAGGGCGTCGCCGGTTGATTGGATTCAGCCAGTTCGCGTGACAATTGACTCACGTCATCAGCGCTAACCTCAATCTCATCGGGAACGAGATTGCTCTGCAGAATTCGCGGCGGCGATTTTATAAAGTTTGTGGCTCCCGAAGAAGTCAGGATGGGAGTGGATTTCACTGCCTCCTAAAATGTAGAATCGACTTTTACACTGATGAATCTTGCTCTAGCAGACTCTCGCACCACAAAACCCAATAATTAAAAAGCCCCCGAGCAAGTGAGACTGGAGATATTCACAGAAACATAGTTAAGTCTCCCCACCGCAAAGCGCCACTATCATCGACGCAAACCCTATAAATCTGCACGAAATCATCTAAAAAGCCTAATAACGGCTAACCCTAGCGTGTTGGACATAGTGGCGCGATTCGAACACCCTCAGTTACACCAATATCGCAGTTCGTGGGGCATAGTAGATCACGGACAAGCAGTATAATACGACCCCCACCCTCTCCTCCCTTCCCCGTCGAGTGGTCGAGACACGACAAAACCAGCACTAATTTCACAAACGAATAAACGCGATCCTGGGGTGGTCAGAAATGGTTGGAGCGTGGAAAACGACGACGGAGGGTAGGAAGTTCTGCGAAAGGCGGCCGAGAGACCAAGCTAGGGGCGGTGGATGGAACGTGATAACGCATGGGGTGATACCGATACACCCGTCTGATGGAGATGAGTCAGCTGCACCGACAAAATCGGACTCACCCTCGCGAAGAATTCACCCCCTGACAGTGGGGTGCGATTGAACTTGGCTTGGCCGCGATCTCGTCACAGTGGGCGATCGATCATCGTGGATCCTCGTGACGAATTCGGTCATCCCTGGATCATTTCCGCGGATCGTGAAATTCCATTTGGATGTTGAGGTTAGTTGTGGGAGGATTTGGGATTGACGAAGAAGATCTTGAATCGAATGTACTTTGCTGATTTATCTTAACTAGAGGACTATACGTCCCTGAGTTTTTGAAAGGCGACGACTAAGAAGTGCTCTGTAAAATACCACCATCGAAGGCTACCAGAACTGATTCAAATCTCCACACAAACGGCAAGTCCCAAAGCAACGACAATCTGAATACCGGGGATAGGCTCAAATCCCCAAGAGCGACACGAGGATCAGCCAAAAATGCAGCTCGAATGAGGGAAGCTGGGAAATTGTTGGCCGTTTTACGGTCTAAAACGCTTCGATTCTCTCTGTCCATGTCGGCTGGCCGGATCTAATTGCATTGGTTCGAAACGATCCCGCAGGGACACACCATAAAGCCGATCTCCGATCGGTCTCGGCAAACGATCTGTATTGGCGGGGCCAGTGTGATCTTATCTCGACCGGTGGCGGTGAGATCTCGCTTTGGTCGCCGTGCTCCGATGTCTATCTTTTCGACACCCTTACCGATAAAACCGGCGTCCAGCGCGGCCGAAACCGGCCGATCTCTCTATTCGTGCCGTCGCGTCCCATGAGTAGAGATGGTGACTCGATTCCTTGTCTTGCAAGTCCTCCAGGGACTCGACTATAGGCAGGTCCGAATCGCCTTGCATCTCCCTCTAATGTGAATTCTTCCATCGATAATGCAGTGCATTAACTTAGTACAGGTGGCGGTGTAATGATAATCCTCAACCTAACCTACGAATAAGTGTCACAACGACGAATATTGAAATAGTAAGGAGACGTAGTTAAGTAATCCTATGTTTCTACCCAAACCCAATTTGTGCCCCTCCCGCATCCCAACAATCATATCGCGTCTCTTTGGACTCTACGCGACGTAAGCCCGAAAGTCCTTAGCCGGCCTTAATTAACTCTGGGAGTGGACGAGGGGGCCACCTCATTTGCGGGGCCCGAGAACGGACCGGGCCCTCTGGGTGGCCCCTGGGTGGCCACGGATTCCAGTTTCTCGATAATTGGTTGAGGTGTTTCGACACCCGACCACACCAAGGCCCTCTGTGTATGAGGAATAAATCGAGCCTCCCTGCACTCTTATTCCCCGACCGTTCAGGTGATTTAAGGAGCGCTCGCGGAGTAGGGAAGGGGTTTAAGAGATGGTACGATACGGAGAGCCGATGACACTGCGAGAGGCGCCTGGTTACGATCGTTATGACGCCGAAAGCAAACGATTAATTTGCTGGAACTGCTACTCCGCCGACGGGGAGGTCTTTCGTAAGGGTGTGAGGGTGTGTTCGAAGGAATGACGAGTAAAAGAAAATTATGTGGGATTTATGTTTCTAATCCTCTTGGGGAGAGAGGATTAGTTGCAACGTAGTGCGAACTCAGTTTTTATGAGGGGGTGTAGTCAAAGTGGATGTGTTTAACAGTGCAGCTACCGTTAACGATTTTCTATGGCTTCCTTCGTAATCCTTATTTTAGATAATTGCCGAGGAAGTGTCGAGTGTTGGGAGCCCCATTATTCCACTTTCACTCCTAGAGGAGCTAGAGCATTTGTATTTTTCCCTCCGAGAAATGGACGAAGAATATCGGAAACCCTGAACGATCGGGGTACGTAACCTGTCGTTGGATTTATTAGTTGGAAGAGAAGTAGGAGGGTAGCGGAATACGTGATATGTGTAATTGGCTGTAAGAGGACCGCTAGGCTCGCCCCATGTGAATATCTTGATTACAGCGGTAAACGTTGACAAAAAGACGCCGACATGATTAATCTTAACAGTCTCGGTAGCCTGTAATTACCCAGGCGACCACTGTTTTCGCAAAAAGAACACTATACAGATGGTCCCCCTGTGGTTGACAACTCGAAGTTCTTGGACTTTCATCGCTAAGGTACTTAATCAGTGATTAATGCGCTGCTTGCAGTGGGGGGCACGTTCAGGAATACTGATTAATATGTATGAATCTGGGAGTTGAGGAACTGATATCTGTCGATTTATTCTTCAGTGAAATCGGGAAGATTGTTGGTAAAAGGCTCTTGATACCTCAGAGATCCTTGGTAAACCTGTTACTAGTTTCCTTTTCCCAAGCTAAAAAACTGTGCAAAAAAGTGTACCATCAAGTTCACTGCTATCTTTGATCCTATATCGAGGGTCAAGATTGTCCTCTAAGTCATACACCAGAATTGTCTGACGCGCAGGTGAAACCACGACTTCCGGTGAGTCATAACCTCTTTCTGCCCGAACGCCCAACCCGAAGTCAGCCATAGGGAGGCAGAAAACGCGTATACAGGCGTGCAAGATGTGCATATCAGTGGGGATGCGTCTCCGGAGGATGAGACGCGGGTGTCAGATGCATTCGAGATAAAAGAGCGCGGTCCGTGCACGGTTTCCGGTGCACGTACTCCCTCTGCGAGGGGGACGGATCCCCTTTCCTTTTGCTTTCAACCGCCCGAAAACCAAAACGTGGTGAAACTACGAAATATCCTCTCAACTCTTTTCTCGTGCCGATAAGATCGACTGCTGTGGACCCTGTCGTGCATCCTCGAGATGAGTATTGCACTGGGAACGGTGCAGCGTCTGTCCCAAGGCGAAATGGCCGGCTAGACCGCCTTGGGAAAGTTAATTCCTGCGATGTGGATGGAAATCATCCAGTTTATCTCTTATTTTGTTATTATTGCCAGGAGATTTTTCATCTTTTGGCACATCAGTTCCTTCAGATCTATTTTATGCCATGTGTAGTGCGTTTTAGATAACCTAACCTATTGTATGAAGCCTTCATATTCTCCGCGATGCGTTTAATATCATCTTCAGCCACAATATCAAGACGCTACCACCAAATACATTTGCTATGACGGTTCTTAAGCCGTTCCTTCTCATCTCCCGCAAACCTAACCTCAAAAAGTGCTCAGAGCACTCACCGCGGTCGGTAGTTTCGCCTCTACCACCCCCGAGAAGGTAACAATTCCAGCAATTCGGGATCAGGAAGATCGTCAGGAGAGGGGATTGATAACGGCCTCCCGAAAGAAGCAGATAAAATTTGTGGCGCGGCCGGATCGAGGAGGAAGTTAATGGCGGCGAAAGAACGACGGACTAACAAAGGCAGCGGGCGTGGAGGGGCAAGAAATTTGTGTGGGTTTTTTGTTAGATTCATTAGAAACGTACGATTAGCCCCGTACTGGTGGCCTGGGTCAGTCGCCTCGTAAAAGTAATCTATAATTGGCTCGTAAAACAATAAAGTCTATTAAGCTCGGAAGAAGGCACCCAGTACACTAAGGTTCCTCGAGGAGGCGGTGTAATGGACAGCGTGTACTTTAATAACTAATAACCGACAATCGTGGCATAATCAAAGTTCTGGGGTTCCTCATGGCTTGGCATCTTAATGTAGCTACGAGTTTATATGATCACTGTTGAAAATGGCGTTCACGATTTCGGGCACACTGGGATCTGCCAGTCACTGGCACCTGTAAGACATTGATGTAACTCCTGTGGGGTCTGTAGGGTATATAGAATCTGATATGTGTTTGAACTAAGGTCTAAGCTAAGTGCAAGCTGGGTCTAAACAAGGCCCCACTGGGGACCCACTGTGAATGCGTCACTTAATTTTTTCTGAACGGTGATCGAGCAGTACGTTTTGACGTTAGCCTCCGAGGATCTCAGCACTGCTGTCGAGCGAATCTAAAAGCACTCGTACAGTTCCTTCTTCCTTCTAGAGATAACCGTTGGCCCCTGGCCGCTTTCCTTCGCCTTGTTGCATGCCTGCCGATACGATCCGGTGATTTGGTCGGCCAGCGAGACCTTAAGCGGCCGTTTATGCGAACGGGAGGAAGCTGAAGAGGAGGATCGAGCGCATCGGGAACCGGAATTTCACCGGAGGATGTTGTGACCTTATACGAGGCTCCCTCGATCTCCTCGCAATCAATTAGATCGCCGATAAAGACGATACGTTCCGGAAGCAACTTGTCAGCTTTTTGTTTATTCGAGAATATCGCTTTAGTGCATTGAAAACGGACACTACTTTTGTAAGAACTCTTTTTTATTGCTGAGCACAATTTTGAAAGTCAATTTGATATTCTTTTTGAGAGGAAGTACATAAAATTGACACAAAAGTGGGTTCAAGTCCAGACTCATCAAATGACATTTGCGAATTCGGGAATACGCCACCAGAGGCGCCAATTGGTTAATTTGGTTTGAAGGACCTTGGAAGGAAGCTTGGTTAAGCTCACCAGTCTTAACCTCCACATGAAGAACCCAAATCTACAAGGGTCCTTCAAACAAACCTACCCAGCAACAATTTAATTAATTCCTCTCTCTCCAGCGACATGCCGGCAGCGGAATCAAACGGATGAAGAGGATGTCAGGTGAGGCGAAGCCGAGAAAACGACCTCCGAGTCGTTATTACCTGTCCAACCGGCCAGTGGAAGCACGTCAGCAGTCAGAGGATCCCTCTGGAGCAGGTAGCACACGTGAACGTGGTTTTCGCGAGGGGGCAATGGTGTCGGGCGACACTTGTCTCTTCGTGAAAAACTGGACGTTCCTGGTCGACGGCCATTGGCGTCAGCGTAGATGACTCTGCGATCTGGACTGCGTTTTGGGGTACTTTTGATGGAGCCATGAAAAAAATAGCATAATATTGTAGTGGAACAACTATTCTTTGCTACCAACTGTGCAATTAGCTATTTAATAGCTGTAGATTAGTACCATTTATAAGCAGCACCTAACCTCTTCCCTCTAACCTCGAAAGCATCTACAAAACTCCAATAATATCTACAAATACGACTAACAATGTATCAACAATTGTTTCCAATCAAATTAACCCTTCTTACTCCTCATCATGGCGCCTGCTGCGTCAAAGTTCAGCCAGCATAAAGATAGCACGATTCGACGCCAATGGGGACACTGAGCTCCATCCATCAGCGGTGAACGCTCGTCTTCTGGCATCTTCAGCTGATGCCCCCCGCACCCCTTGGCGTCGTTGGACCATTCCTGTCCTCATTCCCCGTCCACCATCCTGGAATTCAGCGGTGAATTCCCCGTTACGTCCTGCCCCGCGTTTTTATCCGTCCTGTTGGATTTTCTTCCAGGCTTTTTCCCAATTCGCTGTGGACTCGACGACCGGACACTCGGGGCCACGACACTGACCCCGCGGCCGCGTGGGACGGAAAGGGCACCAGCAGAGGGTACAGGTTAATTAAATGGAGAGGAATGCAAACATCTGCTCGTCGCCTCACGTAACGCATTGGAAAGCCCATTCAGATCCACCCCCCGAGCAAGGTCGATACATCAGCTTTTTCCAAATGCCTCAAGGAATCCCCAGAAACGCGCGTGCGCACATTTCTAAAGAGGTACGGGTCCTCGAGGACGCGCTTCGCCAGGAGAAAGGGTGGCGCTGATGCGCCTAGATAAGCTGATCTTCGTTATTTAAGGGGTTCCTCGGGCGATCACTGCTTTGCCACGGCTAGGGAATTATAATGACACCGTGTTTAACGCGGGCACGTGACACTCGCTGCGCGGGGAAATTTTAAATTGCACCGGGCACTATTTATCCGGCAGGAAGCGTCTGGATTCTTCGGGCAGAGCTGATAGGATCTAGGTGGATCGAGTTGTAGGGTTGGTCGTGATGATTCTGAGATAAGGGCTGGCTCTTGGCTGCTTGAAAGGCTCGTCCAGTAAAATAGAATGTTTTAAGTAGACATTGGGAATAGGGCACCTTCTGTTACATCACGCATTGAAATTTACAACAACGCCGTAGTGATTTTAATTAAAAGGAAAAGAAGTTAATTGCGCCTGAATGTAATTACAGTTCGAATAGAACAGAAGAAAGAACGTTAATGCTAGGCCTAACCAAGAATTAGTGGCAGAAATGTATGAAAAACAAAAGGGAACAAAACGATCCCTCATTATTCCCTCTTGCATCATGTTCACATGCAACCTCCTAAGCGTTGAAATTCGCACGTTGTTATTAAATTAAGTACGATCAAATTGCCAGCGATCAACCTGCAGTTTTCCATGGAAAATAATGCGCCTGTAACCGTACACGCGTAGACACAGAAAGCCACCACACGCGTCGAGATTTTTCCTGCATTCTGCTGGACAGAGCCGACGCCGTTGTTCGTCCTTTTTTTCCATCGGTTAAATGAATTCTGCAATTAACTTGCGCGAGCACGCGTAATTTACTGTGGTTAATTTATTACTGATACCTCGCGATTGTAAATCACCTTTTTATTGCTGGGGATAAATAATGGTGTGCAAAAATCGTATACGTTTAGAATCTTTTAGCATTGATCGCCATTGGCAATGGAATCGTGGAAGAATAATTGCAACTTTTTATCATTTTTCAATCTGCAGCATAATTCCGCCTTCCTACGTAATCCGAGAACAATCAGACTTGTCGAAGAAGATGCACAGTCGTTGAATTAATCGCGCGCTATGAATTGAAATGGAAAGAAACAGCGGACGCCCGTGCAATTATGGGATATTTTATACCCAGCAGCATAATCTGACTAAGTTCATTTGCCCCTCATGTTTTAATTAAAAAGATAAAACGCCACGGACAAAGGGCAATCACGGTTCCAGCATTGATATCGTACTCGATCTCGCGTACGATGCTAATGGAACTTATTAATGAAATTATTAACGCAATTCATTAGGTCTGAATTCGCGTCGCGCCAAAAGAAATTGAATACATAATGCGTACTCGACATACTGATCATTTTATATTATTATATGCGCCCAGAGTAGTCTTTATCGCAGCAAGGATAATTTTTATTGCTTTCACGTCCGCTTGGAATCGTTCACCCGCTCTGATTTAATGCGATGTACTCCGAAGTCGTTAAAATTTGCAACATATGATCTGATGTTTTTTCTCACCCTCAGAGGCGGATTAAATTATCCACTAATGACGAATCGGTTCGATGATTTTGAAGAAATGGTTCAGCTAATCGGTTCATAGTTGAAAGAATTTGTGAAGTCCTTTTTGGAAGAAGGCAAACATTTAGAACAGCAAAAATGGAGAACTTAAAACGTAGACTTTGCAGTGACAGTGGTAACAACCTGAGTGACTTATAATCCCTCTCTCACGTTTCATGTTAATTGGCTTTTACAACCCTTTAAAGTGGCGCTCTAATCGTATCAGTTTACAGCCCGCTGGGAAAGCTTTAATTTGTTTATGATCACACCTACGAGGCTGCAAATTGGGTTGTAGATAGTAGTAGGAATGAGGAGATTGTATCAACTGCGGATTTTTTAAGAGCTATCTTTGTATCTCAGATCTCGAATTTAATGCGCATAACCTAAATGAGAGCATGAGCACATTTTCTGAGGTTAGAGTGGTTAGGTTAACCCTACTAGAATGAAATAGCATAGGGGATATTGTGCCACTTAGTGGGACAAATTTGTTTTTTTACTTTGACAGCCGCGTTTCTATAACCGAGTAACTGAGAAACGAAATCTCGAAGTGGCAACGACGTTCCTTCGTATCCTCCACCCCTCCTTTCTGTTTCTCCGTCAACGTTGACACGCAAATAGTTTTAAGGGGCTTCCCGGTCGAACGACCGCCTTGCGTATGTCTTCAGGCTGGCCAAACTAGCGGCACGAAACTCTCGTACAGGAAAAAGGAAGCCACTTTGGTACATCTAACGAGGAACGCAATCGCATTGCAAATGGACGTCTAACGAGAAGCTTGTGTTGAACACGGATCGTTTGCTTTCGGGCAAAATATTTCTACGAAAATGAGAGTGATGGAGGTAAGTTGAAACAGCCTCGAGGCATTTCTTATATTTTTTGTGCCATCGGAAACCGCGTCAGTGCCGATTTCTAGAGGACAGAAATTCCTGTGTACGCCCGAGGAGTGATTAAAGCTTCGAAAGGAGGTATAAAGGCTCCAGAATCACTACAGCCGAACGATTTTTGCTGGAATTACAATGCCAGTCATAGTCATCGTCAATTATTCGAGAGCATGGGCGCGACCGGCAGACAAAGTTCGAGCAAACGACACCCTGCGTGTCCCGTGGTAGTCATTACGCGGCTTTTATGGTAGTCATTTAGTATGCTTTTTAGCTGCGGGTTAACAGCTGTGCATTTCACAGCTACGTAGCTGGCGTGCCGTGTATTCTTCGTCGCGAGAATGCACGCGATCGGCAAGAACGATCCGTGGCGACGAGGAGAAACGAGACGAACTGTCGAAGGACCAATTATTCTTCTCCTTTTAAAACGTTTGTAAAACAATTATCTTTATTAATGAAATTAAAATCTTTCGACCGTATTTATAGAGAATCCAAAAAACCAAAGTGATATCAGCGCATTAGTTCGATCAATTAAACATATAAATAAAAGCTGTTGTGCAGTTTTAATAATTCTCAAATCCAACGTTTCGGTCATTGGTTGCGACCATTTTCAAGGAAAGTTAAAAGGAAAAATACTGCGTTTACTTTTATAAATTTAGCACGATAGCTAAGAACGTGCACCGTGCGAGTCGGTTGGAACGTGACTGAGGTGAACAGTATACACAAAGCGGAACATCCGAAGGGTAAACAAATAAGGCTTAAACGGAGTCGGTAGTGGGAACCGTTAATAATTTTGAAATAAATTAAAATTGAAAGGAGAACACTCCAAACCTCACAACACGCTGTGATCATATCTATAATTATTGTCTATGCGATAAAAGTCCATCACTCATGGATGTCCGAAAAAATATATAATTACATATGCTGTATTATGTAATAATTTTCAGTCATAGTAAGGGATCAAAGAATCGAAAACTCCAATAGAAAAAGAGTAAGGGATCAAAGAATCGAAAACTCCGATAGAAAAAGAGTTTTCGATTCTTTGATCCCTCACTATGACTGAAAATTATTACATAATACAGCATATGTAATTATATATTTTTTCGGACATCCATGAGTGATGGACTTTTATCGCATAGACAATAATTATAGATATGATCACAGCGTGTTGTGAGGTATGGAGTGTTCTCCTTTCAATTTTAATTTATTTCAAAATTATTAACGGTTCCCACTATCGACTCCGTTTAAACCTTATTTGTTTACCCTTCGGATGTTCCGCTTTGTGTATACTGTTCACCTCAGTCACGTTCCAACCGACTCGCACGGTGCACGTTCTTAACTATCGTGCTAAGTTTATAAAAGTAAACGCAGTATTTTTCCTTTTAACTTTCCTTGAAAATGGTCGCAACCAATGACCGAAACGTTGGATTTGAGAATTAGTAAAACTGCACAACAGCTTTTATTTATATATTTAATTGACCGAACTAATGCGCTGATATCACTTTGGTTTTTTGAATTATCTTTATTAACATTTGAGGAGCCATTTCTGCAGCTACCCCATTATATACCATCACTCAAATACGGAACTGAATAGCGGTACAGATATTTCCCAAGAAGAACACATCCACCAATAACCAATAAAACATAAAAGACTTCTGAAAATGTACCTAGAGGAAGCTTTGACCAAGAGATCATCCCAACGCGGATACCAGGTAGCCTAGTTAGACTTGTCTAGTCTCAGAATGGGAATATGGAGGAACAATCGGATATGTGATATATTTTAATACTACCAACCGATTTATCAATACTTCTATGGGGAGTGGATCTTGCTGCCTCTACGAGGACCTGCTCTGCGAGCCCTCTGCTTCGGTAGCAGAAAGTGTCTTCGCTGGGAGACCGGTCCCAGCATTCGAAGCTTTTGCGAGCCGCTCCCGAAGTCACTTTATTAAGCATAGCCGCGGAAGGGGTGGCGGCAGAAGTGGCAGGCCGGCGAAACGGCAGAAAAAGCGAAAGAGAGCCGCGAACAAGACTCGGTGTGAATCTCATCTTTTATTCAGCCAGGTGGCGCTAGTGTGCGTTCAGTGCGACGCGGTCCAGCGGGCTGTGTGAGTGGCGAGAACAGAGGCACCGCGCCACTTAGGGTGTGAAACCGGCAACATGCCATCGAGAAATCCGACGGTACTCCCCCCGTGCCCCGTTCCCGTCGATTGAAAGAATTCACCGAGAATCTCGGTCTCTGAAGTCCCCGGCCATAAAGTCGTTGTCGTCCTGGTATGCGAGCAATTCTACGTCAAACTGTGGGAGATTCGACACCATCGCGTACACCTTGTGGCAAGCCCACGGAAAAGTTTTAACCACTTGGCTCCATCGATTCCCAAGATACTCAGCGTTAAAGGTAAGTAGCCTGGGGAAACTGATAGGCATGTTTGGTACAATATAGAATCGAGAAGAAAGCTTCTATAACCTAAAAGCCCGAAATGATAGTCAGGTAATCATCTCTGTAATGGAGCTAGTGTTTTCTTCTTTTTACACTCGGCGACAGAAGGCGCTATCGATTAGGAAAGAAATTAGGGGATCCCTGACCAATTATGGGAGTCCCGGAAACCGGTGCACCGAAATGCATCATCCCTAAGGGAATTATTGCTACGTTTTGGAATCTAATTGGCTCGTCAACGTCTCGTTATCTTGTCTTCGTGTCCTGCGCTTCCCTTCGTTGACGACGGTTCCTTTTTTTCGTTTGAGATACCGTGACAGCTGGTACTGCTGGATCTTTGCGCATGGATCGTGATTGACGGTCGCATGAAAGCTCATTCTGGAAGTGAGGACCTGAAGAAAGGTAGACTGGTCATCGGAACGATCCAATTGGGCATGTCTAATCAGATACGAAATTGCAGCCGATAGATGGCATCGTGGTTGGTTCAATATTCATGAACGCGTCATATTCGAGGTTAGGCGTTGCGACGCAATTTAGGAGCCGCGTCTAGCACCTAATTGGACCGTCATCGTCTCGTTAGCCTGTCGTCCTGCTCCTGTGCCCCGTGACAGCTGGTACCAAGGCGTCCGCAACGCAGTTTTTAGTCGTGAAAAGGGCCACGATCTCCCAGGTAAATTAAATGTCCCACGGAAACTCTGTCCTCGTCCTCGCTTCCCTTATTGATTCGTAATGATACCTCCCGAACGTGGCGTGTCTCATGCAATCTCCCGATATCGCGAAAGACGAAGGAACGCGGCTGAGACGGGTGGAACCGGTTCCAAAGGCACCTATTCGACCCCCACAGGGTGTCTTTTGGACGTCTGTAAAGGATCGAACATCGCCTCTCGCCTGAATCGAGGACGAATCGACGATTTCAGATCCGTCGATAACGGATACCAGCTCCTGGATTATCAATGACACGTCATTTATCTGCATAATGACCAACGATGTATACTTAAATGAGATGCGCGCGTATTGCCTGTTTGCCATGCCCATTGGTGGGGGACAAATTGGGGCGCAAGATGGCAGAACATGGTATAAGAAAATGACGACGATGATGACGGGTTTGATGAGATTATAAAGTCCCGAGTTTTGAATATTGGAGCATGGCCTACATGGCCGCTTCAAGTTTTCATTTCCACTTGTTCCCCCACTCTCCGTGGTAGCAAAAATCGTAACCACCGTGGAGGAGCCGGCGTCGGTACGCCTCGGAATCCCGATAACACGGGGCGTGCCAGGTGAAAATCGGCGGACTGAGCTTTCCAGGCGTAATCGCGGACCCGTCTGAATTACCGTCGTCCCACTAATGGCCAAATTAAGCGGCGTTTCTATACGGAATTACGGAAGCCGCCGCGCCGATATTTCAAGCATTCGCCGCCGTTAAGGCGAAGTAACGAGGCGAGATAAGGCGCCCCACCGTACTTAAGGCCCTTTGGGGCCCTGCTTAGGGCCCACACAGAAGCCACCGCCATCCAACTCCCCACCACAGGCCCCGCTGGCGTTCTCTGTCGCGCAACTCGAGCGCCCCAAGGCTCTGTCTCCCTTCCCTCCCGACGTCCGACCGAGTGTGTGGGGCCACGCATTTATTTGATGGTGTTTCACGTTCTCCGCGGAGAAATTATCGCTACGAGGTATGCTCGCTTACTGTGACCAACCGCGCGACCAGCGACGGCCTCGAGCCGCTCTCAAGCTGGAATTTTCGGTCTCTTCTCGGGATTTCGGGGTTATCGAACTTCGTTTTAAAGTGTTGCAACCTCTAAAAATTTCTAATTCAAGATGTCATCTACATGTGTATCATCTATGCCACTTACGTCACCCAAAACCATCCATGCAGTTCAACGTCGAAGCGAATTTCGGTACCCGCTGACCTGTAAGTGATCGGAGTCAGACAAATTTAAAGAAACTCACCCTGCTAACCCGGAGCTGTTTATCTCCTTCGCATAAATTATGTTTTCTACTTTGTAGATGCTAATCGCCTGGTTCATCAAATTTTATAGAGACAAATTTTACAGACGCACTGGGCATGAGGATTATTCCGTGAGCCCACCAGGTGCCATTCGAAAAAAGTTCCATTCCTGAACAGACTGCTGAGTGTTCGAAATTAATTCCTGGGCTATTTCCTGCATCGTCGTCTCGCGCGCTCCTTTTGCCCAAGGTTATCTTTAATTTTCGAAACACTTAACTTTGCATCTGTGACTTGACTGAATTAACCTTTGATTTGAACGCAATGTGTAGTCATATTATTCCACCCTCTCATGGTTCACGGCGACTAAACTCTATGTTTTTAAACACCTAATGCCTCGATGCGTTTAATGGCAGTCGAAATGCTTAGGGGACGCGAGGAATGGCATTAAAATCGTTCAAGGATCGGTTGCTCCGTGGATTAAGATCGCGTTTCGGTGCGTCGAACATAGGGTTCGCCTGTTTTCCGGCCAATTTAGACCGATTACGTGTCGTCGCTCGACCCACCACCCCCGCCGCGCGCTTTTTTACATACGCTGAAAGATAAGTGAAGAGTTTATAAGGAATGACCAGTAAAGGGGTTGTAAAACTTTTCAGTCTGATTCTGCAGTAAAAAACAATCCGAATGTGTTGTATAACATTTTTTCATACGAGTCTTCGTTTTCGATTTAATCGCGCTTAAAAATTCGGTATGTAGGGCGTCGGTGATTGGCGCCTGCGTCCACAATTTTTCAAACTCAATTTACTCGAAAACGAAACCTCGTACGGGGAAATTTTATTCCACCTTTCCCCTTCATTTTTTCACGTAGAATCACGTAGTACTAATTTCGGCTCTTGCTGTGGGTTATAATGTATGGATATCGCCCAATAAACGCATATTGAGCGGGTGACGACATTCATAAGAATGGTAACTCCTCCGGACACGCGTACCACCTAGTCCCCGAAGTGTTAATATCAATGGAAGCCAGACTTTTATTTTACCCGCGGCTTATTAGTTAGAATTAGGTGGACAGTTTGATCAGCGACCGGCCGGTTATCAGGCACGACCATCGGGACGAGAAAAGGAGCAACGGGAGGCGAGCGGGGCCGGGCGTGTGATGCAGCGAAGGATTAAATTTCATGACGACCGTCTACTAATGACTCCGTCCGACGAATTGGTCGATCGAATCGATTATAACCAGTCAGCGGCGAAACAAAGCAAAAAGCCGACACCGAACGGTTTCGTCCGTTCGGGGAGATCGGGAGATCCTCCCGTCGCGTCGGCTCTACGTCGCCGGGGATCGTAAACAGGAAACAACCGGGGGCCTTTTTTCAGCCGCCCGAAGTCCGAGGAGCCGCGGCCCGTTTTTCTGACCAATTTGCAGCCATTAACGACTCGTCCTGATGCCGACCTTTCGCTACACGCGCGGAGTCCTCCTGAAGGACCGTCCCCGGCGACAACCGGGAATCGACCGTTCACCCGTCACAGACAATTTAACACCTGGCCTAAATGGTTTGTTAGCGCATAATATCAGCCGGCCGACCGACAGGATACGGGGCATTACAATATGGAAATGACGGGGACCCAACGGCCGTCCCTTGGACAGCACACCTCGGGCGCGGCCAATTTCTGTCACTTTAATACGCCGTATCGGCCGCGCGAGATACGAATTACGCGTCCGCCTTGAACCACGCTGAACCACCACACCGGATACACAGGGAATTAGGGGTCGGCCGAGTCGACTTTAAAATTTCGTGTGTTTCCACGACTGTTTAATCCTTTGTTGGGCCACCTCCTTGCCTGAGACATGGGACAGTACGATATATGATAGGTAAGGATCAGTGATAAGCGATGGCAAGCCTACTTAAGGGGATTGCAGGAAGAAATGGGATCTTCGATTCGTGGTGGGCACCCACTTGCCGCTTGCAAAAGATGTTTCTTTGACTTTCTCACAGCAAGACAGGAAGGGACACCTGAAGAACAGGGAGCACAGGTGAATCCGTGAAGTTGCCGCTTCGACGCCACGCCGGAAGTCACTTCCTGCGAATCGCCTCCAGTAGATATTTCGCCTATTATTATCCCTAGGTTCACTCCCCTTCGAGTATGCGCAGGGGACTTCTGAGGCGTGCTGTAAAGAGACTGGAAGGGTTTGTACCACCCTGTTGGAAACAATTGAGAGCAATGCGTCCTAGAAGTGTCGAAAATCTTCCGTTAAGGTGTCTAATGTTCTGGACAAGATTGCATATGACGTGCGACCCATTTTTGTGGTCCATAAGGCATACAAGACCGGGTGGAATAGCCCACCGAAAATTCGGTAGGTCTCTGCCCCGCCTTTCTATGTGATCCTCCCAACGTTTTGCAACACCAGGAGCGAAATGATCAGCGTGCTGCAGTCGTTCAGCAACGATTTGACATATGGGATACTTCCTATCGTCGATACACCATCATTATCCCGCGTCTTGGAGTGCACGCGCGGTACAATAAGCGTCACGCTTGCCCGCCGGACATGGAAATTAAACGGCGGAACGCGGGATTCGTGTGCAGTTTCAAGGGCTCTGAACAGGTGGGTAATGTGGACGTCAATTATTTTCCTTCTGTTGCGTGGCAAGTGGGCTAAACGTTGACGTTCTTTGAGAAACTGAAAGGTACTTCGCTCACCGCAACCCTACACCACGCAATCAAGACCCAAATACGTCACTCTTCCCAATTACGCAGTGGCGGTTGAAACTGTAACTATGAAGCTTAACTTTCAATGTTACTTCTAAGCATCCCAATTACGTCCCTCCAGTACCATCCTCAAGCTTAACCTCTCACCCCAGAAGCCAAGAAGTCACCCCCTATCTGGTCAACAGCAACGAGGAAAACACGTACGCATGCTACGCATCGAGCAATACGGTAGTTACAATCCCAACTGCCGATCGGAATTGGTAACAACGTTGACTCGGGGGCGGAGGGGACCGATAGCAACTCTCTGGGGTGGCGAAGGGGGTGGCCATAAATCTTGGTGCAATCGAGGGTGTGGTCAAACGCAGTGTCGAATGACCGTGGTCTCGTCTACAAATCTATAAAGGCCCGCTGGCCACCCCCGGCCACCCTCACCATGGCGCAGGCCGCCGGTCCACGCGTGTACGGTCCGCTGCGCGTGTCTTTGCGCGCTCGCAGGGACAAACGAGGCTGCGGGACCGCTGGTCAAACACACGGCACACCTCCATGCCGTCTGTAATATGTTCTCGTCACTGGCATAACGACTGTTTTCCCCTTTCGCGGAAATTGCCGTTTTTCGGTGATTTATCGCGCCGTCGCCAGCGCGCCCGGTGGTCATTTGTTGAACTCAGCACCGCCGTTGTCCCGTTCTGTGGCCGCTGGCGCGGAAGGAAGCTGGGGCCTAGGGTGAAGATTAAGGAGGACGAATTTCGTGACTCCTATGTAAAATGGAGGTAGTCCAGGGTACTTCCAGCGTAGGAAGCTACCTCGAAGGCTGCTGGGCTACAGGGGTCTGGAAGATTCTAGGGACGATCTTTGGGGTTGTGTGAACAGAGAAATGGTCGAGTATAAAGGATCTAGTGATGAATATCTTGTTGCAGGTAATGGTGTGAGCCTTGATGTAAAATAGTCACTATTTTCAGTAAAACTGTACTCTAAACTTAAGATACATCCTGCTCTCTTCTATTTGGACAATTTACAGATGCACATGTCCGCAATAGGGATAACGAACGATCAGGGAATACACCAAGTGATTTCCCTGAAATCTCGTCTGTCTCGTTTCCCTCGTACCCCTCATTATCGCCTTCACGATTCATCGATCCCTCTTCCCCCGGAGCGCTCAACTCGCAGTTCTTTGTGCGATTTCAGCAATTATTGTGGAGGACTACGTGGGAACGGGGTTCGACGTTAATGCGCGAGCGTATATTGTAATGGTTATTAGCGTCATTTAATTTTCTGTCGACGTTCGTTAAATCGCGGGGCCCACCCCTTCGAGGAAGTGGCCGATCCATTTGTCAGCGGCGCGGCCGGAAGCGGGAAAAGATCCGTCCGACGGATGGACGCGCAAAGGGCTTCCTGGGTATCGAGCTGGTTGCAGCATTTGTTCCGCAGAGATTGTGTATTTCGATGGTTTTTCATGTCCATCACAATGTACACATAATATTTACAATTACAAATGCGTTTAATAAGCAATTAATAGGCAACACAACTGACCACACAAATTAACATTCTCCCTTGGGCGGATAACGAGCTCCTTTCCAAAAGAATTTTCCCCTCGACCAGATAGTTAGGCGTGTCCGGCTCGATTTCATTCTTTAAACTTTCCCAAAGTCGATGGCCCCTTTTTTCCTTCTGTCTTAGGGACGATCATTCGTGCGGACACTCAAAGATCAGCCCGTCGGTTTGTGGATGGTGGGCTTAAGGGGATCAACCCCCAGGGATTAGCCCCCGGTGTGGATGAACAGATTATTTTCAGTAGATAAGCCCAGATCGCTTGTCGTGCGCCCAAGAAGTGAAACGGGTATCGGCGGATCGTCTCAATGGGATAGTGGTACTTAAAGCTAATCGTATCGCGTGACGGGGAAAAGTCGAATTGTTTGGGAGTGGACGTAATAAATCTTTGGCAGCATCTCCCTTGCACAAACATAATTATGTTAAACCTCCCCAACCAAAAAAATGCAATCTGGCCGTTGTGTCCACAGATCGATCGAATTTCTCATTTTTCCTGGGTCCTAGTAGTGCCGGAGACCAAGAACGCGCCATCAACGTCAGCAGAATCGGTAAAATATGTCTCTCCGGTGTCCTGGAACCATCACAGACACCACTGAAGACGTTTATCGAGGAGAACAGGTGTACTTCGTCCCAGAAGTCCCTTCTTACCGTTGCTGACCTTTAACCCGCCGGTTCCCTAAGTCAAGTTGACTCACGCTCAAGGGAGCAGACGATGCGACATTTTCTACCCCCGAGGCACTCATCCTAATCACCATATGTAGCGACATTCGGGCCCCGCTCGGGCTCACGGAATGCCGTTCAACGGAAAAATTATCGATCACGGTAATTACCCTTATCTAGTTTATTGCTGGCGTAATCGATCGGGGCTACCAGGAACCTCACTTAACGCGAAAACTTTATTATCTGCCGGCCATCAGCCGAGGAAAAGCTATAAAAAGTTTTACGCTCGCGCGGATTGGGATGGACGCCTTTGACGCGGCGACAGGGGAATTTCGGACCGGGACGAGACAGGAGCCGTGTTTCTGACATAGCCGTGTATTAAAAATTTCGAGGCAACTTCTCTGAGTATCTTTCATATGTTAAGCTCACCCAAAAATTTTATAATAACCAGAGTACCCCGCAGTGAAAATATTCTCATCATGATTTTGGAGTAGTATTAATGGCCGGTAAAATATACTTAATTTTAAATACATTTCCACGTCAGTATTAATAAATCAGTTGGTCACCCTCTATCCAACGGCGCAATAGGAATGCCCTCTGCCGCGAAATTCCATCCCCAATTTACCCGAGAGCCAATAAAAGAGCAAGAACCCGACGTGGCCGACTTATTATCAGCAAGAACAGATACGATCCAAGTGCCTACATAGTCTCCGAAGCGACACGCGTCAAGGTTTTCCCCACAGTGACACGAGTCACCCCATGTTCGTCGCCCCTTGCCTCCTTCACCCGCGTCTCTGCTTCTCGCTGACCCCTGACCTCCCTCCTGGATCCAGCAATTAATCTGGAATTGGATAGGACTGTCTTCCGCGGCGCAGAAACGCGCCACGAAAATATCGGGGAACGGCGTAAAAACGGGCGGAGGGGGCACGTGGATGAGGAAGAGAGGGAGAACGACGAAGTTGGACTGTATCGGAGAAAGAGGCGAGTCGAGGGGGGGAAGAGCACCAACTCATCCCAGTTCCGCTGAAGAAAGCGGGGGGTAAAGTTCAGTCGAGTGAGAGGGCGGTGATCATACAGGACATTGAGCTTCGCGACGCCGACTGCGCCAAATTATAACTTATTTTATGACTTTTTTGCACCGGCCATTTAACCTACCGTCCGACGGGAGGGACCAAGGGGGTTGCTATGGGGAGCCATGGTATCCTGGCGAGAAATTCGGAAATGAAATCACACCCTAATAGCTTCCAGTTTTTTTTTACGCGGGAAGGGGGTGGACTGTTATTGTGGGAACACGATACTGCCACTTTTTACCTAACGCTTGTCGTTTTCTTCGGTGGAATTTGAAACGAAAGTGTAATAAGAGGGACTAAATATAGGTTAAGTCGGCAAAGGTTAATTACACAATAGTTTCTTGCAAACGGTACAGAGAAACAACGCATGACCAGGGAAAGTATATCTTTCCAAGCTCGACGCTGGTAAGAAACGCCTGAAAAAGTTACTAACAACGTTTTAATATAACCTTAAAGGCGGCCGCTTGCGCGAGGCATACGTGTACGACCGCCCGCTGTCGCGATAATGAATTAATAATAGCCCCGTGGACGATTATAAAGCGGGAGGAAGTGATAAAATATGAAAAATTAACAATGTCCAGCGCGTGACGAGTGGCGATCGCGTGTTGATACGAGGTTAACGTAAAACTCCGTTGTTTTCTTCGCTCTTTCGCGTACACCCATAGGCGTAAGCATGACAGCTGTGTAGTGTCAGAAACGCGGACACCATGACGGTGGAGTGTGGGAGAATGAATTGTGTTTGATCGAGGAGGAAAGTGGAAGGAGTCACCCACGAAAAATCCTGTGATACTTTACTTTATTGACTCTGAAGATTTATTTCACAATTTATTTATTTATTTCAGTTTCACACTCTGTACTCTAAGGTGTCTACTAATGTTGTTAATAATTGTGGTCCTGGAGTTCCTGGAGACTACGTAATGAGACAGCTAGGACTGTAAGAATCACTGTGATTAATGATATTTTGTTCAATTCATGCATGCGCGTATATGAATATTTATCGTCCTATGGGCGAATCGAATAAAATATGGACATAAAATTGTAACTTCCTTAATAACTCACTGTAATCATTACTGGCGATGCAATTATCAAGG
This sequence comes from Andrena hattorfiana, assembly GCA_944738655.2. Classification (NCBI taxonomy): domain Eukaryota; kingdom Metazoa; phylum Arthropoda; class Insecta; order Hymenoptera; family Andrenidae; genus Andrena; species Andrena hattorfiana. Next base: position 2,479,016 of record OX122895.1, read on the forward strand.
CAGCGGCTTGAAGATCGCATGAGCAATAAGATAAGCGGCGTGACTGAATTAAATACTATGTTAAGAAACGCGCAAGGAATTGTTCCACCGTTACTAAATCAAACTAACACCTCGCGTTTGCGTAAAATTAATTGCATCCTCGGCGATTCGGACTGAAGCAGCACCGTTGTTGATCGTATCTCGAATCAACACTTGATATCATACAGTCGAGCAGCAGCTGAAGCATAATTCTCGCATTAGCTCTCAGTAACTGTAAATTCCTCAGAAATCCCTAAAAGTCACCAGAACCCTAATTATGAAAAGCCAGCAGACTTATTACGTCACTTTGTTGCACGAAACGAAGTAAATTATAACACGATAATTCTTTTAATCATATTTCGTGGGCCAACCCGCGAAACAATGTCTGAACGTTGGCAATAGTCGTAAAGGAAAAAATGTCCCTTTAATGTCCCCGCGAAATCCGGACGTCGTTGAACAAGGCACCACGCTGTGAATACGCGTCCCGTTTTATGGCCGTTTCGCCGTGGAAACTAAACTTATTACGCAGTGGGGGTGCGCCTCGTTTCCATCCCTTTCGCCCCCGCGAGAGGGAAGCTTTTTATTAAATCACACGTCTCGCGTGCTTCTCGGCGGCCGATTAATTTGCCGTGACGCATTCTTCTGTGGCGTCAGGCCAAACCTATCCATATTTCATGGCCCCCGCGGACCGTGCTTTCCACCACCGTACACCCCCATCTTCTGTTTTCACTTTCGCGACGCGTATGAAGAATGTCAGACGGGCAGGCGCCTCTTCTGGCGGAACGACGGCTGAAACCTTGCTAATATTTGATGGGGCCCAAGAACATCATGCCTGTTAATTCCTATCTCTACTTGGTGTTTGCGTCTAGAGAATTTTTTTAAACGGGGCATCGAAATTTGTGATCGCCACCGATTTAGGACGATTCCCGACTCAAAAACTGGTTGAAAATGTGGAACAAAGTTTTTTCGTACTGGGCTCCATTTTCGAGAAAAGCGACTCGGAATGTGACATAGGTACAGCAGAGCTAAGCGTTGTACGAAAAAACAGTGTTCAACATTTTTTATTTATTTTTGAAGGAGGAATCATCCTGCTTTGATTTTTATTGTGAATTTGTTGTCTGAACAGAGATATGTACTGTTTGATTGTTTATTGTATCATTTCTGTAGTGTACACTGTTGGAACCGTTTATGGTCGTCGGGCCTTTTGTCGAGGTCGAGGAAACAGAGACAAGGGTGGTTCCTGATGGAAGGGTGGAAGGGGGATGAAGGAGTTCTGGAGTCCTGCAAGGGACGGCTAATTCCACCGTGATCGCATCTGATCGATGTCCCTCGACTGCCCCCGTAGAAAAGTTATTGTCCTTTGTATTCCTTCGAGCCTACCTTAGTCTTCCGCAATGGAACCACCAGCTGAAATCGATGTTTCTCTCTCGCATCTGAGAAAACAATGAACTATTGATTACACAAAGCCTGCTCTGAAACTAATCCACCTCACACACAGACTAAATTATACTATTGGCGCTTTAGACATCGAGGTACCAGATTTATCATTGTTCAGTTTTTTAAATTTCGTGTTTCAACTGGTCCATTTTGAAATTCTATTACTGCAACACTTTACGATTCTTCTTTCCAAGATTTTATACATATACCTCAAAAATTTTACGTCCGACAGCATTGGCCTTATGAAGTTCGGGTTTAAAATCAGCGTACAACCATCACCCCATCTTCCAAACCTGTACTTCGGTGGCGGCACATAGCGCCAACGTGGAACGCATCCCGGAGTCTTCCGAGCCGTCGACTTTAAAGAGGAGCCGTGCAATCCGGGACAAAACATATGCATCCCGCAGGAGCTGGCACTGGAGCGCACGAACAGTTTCCTCGGGTCCCCAGCCAGCATGATTCTTTTATTTTACTTTCAGCCGTGCTCCTGGACACGACGTACTCGATTTGACCCCCCCCCCCTTCCTCCCCGCCCCGCCTCTGCTTCGTCCCGAGGAAACAAAGAGGAAAAGTCTTGTGAAGGAGTAGGAGCGTGAAGAGACGAAGGTGAACCCCATCCAAGGGTTCGAGGACGAGGAAGGTCGCATATGGTGCCGCCAACCCCCGAAAGTTTCGCCGTATGTCCACGACGGGGGTGGCTATCTCGCCTGCCTCCCCCTATCCGCCGCCGTACCTCTGACCCTTTTATCTTATCTCACGGCCGATAGATAAGCACCGGCGATAAAGCTGCTGGGCGAAATGAAGGCACGGCCGGCGTGGATGCAGTCGCCATTCCTTAATTAAGTCCCGACGACCATTTATTCGGTTTATTGGCTTGTTTGTCGCGTACTTTCCCCTGGTGACGAACATGCCGCCGAGGGATACTCCGCTGCCGGAACGTTCCGCCGTTTATGGAATTGTTTCTTCGTCCTCCTCCTCTACCGCTCGCCCTCTTCCGTCCCGCGTTTCAGCTCGGTTACCGGAGACCTTGCCGCTCGAGGAATATTCGCCGAGCGGTGGGGGCACACGCAGCGTGCAGGCACAATGACGAATTGCGCGCATTATGGCGGGACGTCATATTGCTCGCGTCGAACACGCGCGGGTTGAACAAGTAGGTACCCGAGCGGAAAAAAAAAGAAACGCGGAGCTAATTACGCTCTCGGGGGCGCAATTAATAAAAGCGATCGTCACTGCCAAAAATGTCAGGCCCATTATTTGCGGTCCAAACAGTCGCTGGCTGTCTCGACTTCCGTCCAGGGCTCAACAGACGAGGCGAGGGGGAAACGAGAGATAAAAAGAAGACGAGGCAGGAGGAAAGAAAAGGGCATAGGCGACTCGGCGAAAGAGATAGGAGATAGAGAGCAGTCGTGGTGAAGGGTGGCGGAGAAGAGAAGAAGAGACCTCATTACGTATTCCTCCGGCATCCCTCTTGATCTCCCCGCATTTTTATTGCACTTGCCGCCGGTAAGAATATGTTTTATTTATATTTCATATTTCTCTTTCGCCGTTGCTCGGCTCTCCCGTGACCACGAGAAAGCTTGATTCCCCGGATTCGCACAGGGTGACCACGGGATACCGGGGAGATCTTTTATATTCTTTTCCCTCAACCGCCCGCTCCGCCGTCCGTGCCCTGTAATTTCGTCATCCCCATTTTTCCACAGCGTTCCCCTTTGCCCAGCCTCTGGAATATTTTCGTCCAGGCTTTTGTCGAAAGTATTTCGCGCTGACACGGTCAAGGGAGAGCGCGGTTGACCCAAATCATTCGATGGGATCACGTGACAACCACCCTTGCACACCCGCGCGGCTTCATCTGATTAATTGGACGCCGCGCATTCTACCCGTGTTCATTTATTGAAGTGCCAATCGTTGTTGTTATCGCGACCGCTGTGTTATTTATCCGTTTCTCGCGGCTGTTTGGAGAGGGGCAGATTGTTTAAAAACAGCGCAACAAACGCGGGATTCGTGTGGAAATTTAAGGTACATACACGATCCGCTTAATTCATCCATTTTGATTACTGTCATTTGTGGTAAATATTGGTTCTATTTATCTAGTATTGTGGCTCTCTTTTTACTGAGACGGGAGGGGAGGGAAAGTCCAGCACGGGGAAAGAGTTGAATCTCGCCGAAAATGTCGCACAGTTAGCGACGCGTAAAGCCTATCCGGTGCTTTGTGTCCTTCCAGGGAGGGTGTTACACGCAATTTGCCACACTTTGCCAGTAATGACTCCGTCGGACCCTTCGACATATTTTATGAGTATCATACTGGGGTGTGCATAACTTACAGCCCAGTGCCTGAACTTACGGGCAACGTGATCTCTCGTCGAGTGTAAAACGGCTAGACAGTGGGAAGGAGGAAGTAAATCACATCCTGTGATCGTAAAACTGTGAAACACCCATGATCGAGGATACATTTATTCGATTCAGTTACATTAGAGAAATCTTTGGAGTACTTGCCACGCCATCAATATATTCAGGATATTACGTTTATTTGAGAATTAAGTGGTACGATAACAAATAATTGAATCAACCCCATTAGTATCGTCGTTACGACCAAGTTGGAACTACCAATACCCCAAAACGACTGTAACCTCAGGTGTATCTACACTTCCCACCGTCAAGATTTCCCTTGGATCCGCAAAATCTTTTCCCTTTTCTCTCATCTCTTCAGCAACGGTGTTCCCTGGGAAGCAGCGGCCCAAAGTAGGACCTAAAAAATTATAAACATTAATCGGCGTCCAAGTGGAGAGGAGTACAGAGCTGTTGGAGGGATTATTCCTACCGCGGAGCGTGTTATCATTAAGATATACATCATAACCGTGTGAAAACGCAAAGGACTCCTCGGCAGGATTGTTCGGCGAGGGTACGTGAGCTGAAACTGCTCACCAGGCTGAGTAATTTCATTGCATATACGTGACGAGCTGCTCCTCGGACATCCTACGCTGCTGGCGATATGAAAACATGCTGGCACACACGAGAAAGCGTTTTGAGCGCGTGGGAATTTCGGATAATTTGATAAGGATTCATGCCAGTGCGAGAGATGCTCCAGCGGTACCAGTGAAATTCCTTATTCCAGTCGCACGCGTGCCCGGATGGCTTTTAAATTCCGTGACCCACCTTTGATGGGGCCCGCTTTCGAAACTCCGGCACAACATCCACGTAAATCAGAAGTTTGATACGTTGGACCGACCGAGAAGCATAAATCACGGCCAGAAATTATATTCCCCAAGAGGAGACGTGTCTCCTCTGCGAAGGTCATCGAACAACTTTGGAGTTAAGATCGAGGGACTCGTCCATTCCACCTGTCCAATCCTGTTCGTTTTAAAACGAATGTTTCCACCATGGAATCTGTTCGGAATATCGTTTTTTTATACATAATCACTTGTGCAGGACAAGATGGATTCAAGAAAAAAGGATAAATCATCAGAAATTCTATCACAGAATTTCTTCTTACATCTCGAGAGAATCTTCACCATTTTCACACAATACGATGGCATGCTGTTTGAAGAATAGCATTGAAATAAAATTTAGAGCACAATTCCACCTGGACGATACTTATTAAAGATCCAAAATTGGAGGAGAGGAATTTTTTCTAAATTATTTTTTAATATTTGAGCGATTTCTTCGTCCAAAATTTGCATAATTAAGAAGCAGGATAATATGTACAACATATATACATATATACAACATAGATAATATATTACAACTTTAATAAATTGTAAGTATTACCGCGAGAAATCCTCAACCATACGCACGTAACACCGTAGTCACGTGGTCCTTCGACAGTTGACATTCAATAAATCGTAGCGAGAATTGTTTCTCGTATATGACACCTATTTGCTTAGCTTAACAGTCTTATACGTACTAAAGTGCATAAAAATATGTTTCCACATGCTCAATTAGAAAAACTTAGCTGGATTACAGCCGAAAGAGCATTATTAAATTCTGCATCGAAGTGTGAAAAAAGGCGGGAAACGAATGTCGCGTACAGTACTTTCATTCAGTGTGACGTTTTGATTATAGCTGATTGATGTTCTTGATTTGTGCAGTTACAATAGTAATTGGATTTATCATTTATAGAGTGGTAAAGATTGAAGACTGGTTCGAGAAATCCAGGTGTGTGATCATATACGTAGCCAATCATTTCTGTTTTAGGTTATGTGTACTTATATTGTCAAGAAGCGTCTTTGCACGTAACCTCTTTATTGATGGAAGATTCCAATTTATTTTTCAACGTTGTTTTCACAGAATGAGTCGATTAAGCCTGAAGAGACGTCATAATCCAAGCAGACAACCGCCTTGTGAAAATGTTCCTCAGATGAATCCAAATGACACTATAGAAATATCAGAAGATGAATCTGACAGTTCACGAGCTCATGAAATAATAAGCAGCGATGCGGAATCAATAGTCTCGTCAGGAGGCATTAACGTATCGCAAGAAGAATTTATGCGTCTGTTTCAAAAATCCACAGACAGCCTAGAATCCGATGAAAGTATAGGAGACCCTACGTCTTCGTTTGCATCAACTGCAAAGCGCAACCCATCGCTGTTTACCTGGCATTCTCCTAATAAAAATGATAAAAGACACACTGTCGAGGTGCAGGATGATTCTGACTCTTCTAATGATTCACATTTGGAGTCAGGATTATTTCATCGCAAGCAAAAGAAGAAGGCCAAAATGTCTTCGGAAGCTCGTACATCGAGCGAATATAAATCTACAGAAGACGCGCTACCTGAAGTAGGGATACAACACGAGCAACTCATATCAGGGATCAGAGTGAAGCTGCCTGTTAAACCTTACTCGTGTCAGGTCGCTGTAATGAATAAGGTGAGGAATTTTGTATGAACTTTTGGATCTCCGTTACTCGTAAAGTAATTATTATTCATCATTTTTTATTAACAGACAATAACAATATCATTTTCAGCTTATACAAGGTTGTGTGAAAAAAGAGAATTGTCTCCTGGAGAGCCCAACGGGAAGTGGAAAAACACTGGCCCTGCTTTGTGGTGTACTAGCATGGCACGATCACTATTGCGGTGAGTACTGTTTATTGCACCATGTAAACTGAAATTAGATTACTAAATGTTCGAAATTAACCAATTGCAAAATTCAATTCAAAAGGAATTATCAATTAAATGTACATTCAACTTAATAGTTATAGTTGTAGTCTCACAGGGGAAGATCCTGAACCTGAGAATTCAAAAAATTCTGAAACTTTGTGAATATGTAGGGGACTTCCTCTTGATTACAACGCAATTTTTGTTTGCTGCCCAAATTCACTCGAAGGGGGTGGAATTAACTTAATTAACCCCTGAAAAGTGTTATAACTCGCGAACTGTAAGAGATAGAAAAAAAGTTTCAACACAAAAGTTACTTCTTTTAATTAGATCTATCATTTGGTAAAAGAATTATTTTTACAGTTCACGAGTTGTAACACAAAATCGGAAAATAACCTGATTTTCAGGGGTCAATTCAAGGGGTCAAACCCCCTTAGAGTGAATTGGGGCAGCAAACAAAAATTGCGTTATAATCAGGAGGAAATTCACAAAGCATATTCACAAAGTTTCAGAATTTTTTGAATTTCCGGGTTCGGAATGTTCTGGTGTCAGATTATAATTAACCTGATAGCTGAAATATCGATCGTATTGATCCTATCTACCCCGTGAAGTGCGGTATTGAGGTTATGATAGTCATAGATACATATATTTTTAAGTTATTTTGGCCGCTCTTAAGGGGAGGTTCCGGTCTAAAAATTGATTTTTTTTATTTTATTTTTCAAATGTTCAACCTTTTAGGAATACGTGTTTAAAAGAATTTGTTGAAATTCATAAAATTCCCGAAGTTATAGGCATTTGAGTGGCGGCAAATAGGTAACAACCGGCCACTCGGCACTCACGTAAAATTTTAAACGCGTTTTTCTCGAAACAGTATTCTCAAAATCGGTGGAACCTGTATCTCCAAAATTTATTATCCGATTCGACTGAAACATTTTTTATTTTGAAGAATATATTTCTGGCTAGGGGGGAAACCAGAAAAATTATAAAAAAATTGAAAATTTATGATTTTTAAAGGCGTTGCAAGGACGGAAAATGTATGGAAAAAAATTTCAAACTTCAAGTGTCGTTATTTTCTAAAAAGTGTCATTTTTGTAATTTTTTCTGGTTTCTCCCCTAGCCAGAAGTATATTCTTCAAAATAAAAAAAGTTTCAGTCGAATCGGATAATAACTTTTTGAGATAAAGGTCCCACCGATTTGAATGAGTTTTTTGACGCCTCAACTTTAACGACTCCCCAGTGCCGTCTGCAATGATTGATTATAAAACAAAAAATATATTTCTATAATTTAAGACATCCTTAATAGAATGCAAAAAGTCCGATTAAATTATATACATTAGTTTTCCTTTAATTAATTTCTAAAAATCACCTATTATTATGGGCTCTAGACCGGAACCTCCCCTTAAGTTACTTTACAATCACCAAGGTCAGGTCAATCTCAATTTTTAAAATAATGCCCTGGTTTAGCTTCTATAATACAAAATGTAACGTGTCTCCTAGGGATTAATTTGCCCTTGAGATTTCTCTGACGCCTCCACGTAAAGAACAATCGTTTCACCTTCAAATTTTGAAGGGAATCGCATTAGTTACTTTCTAAAAATCACCTCTGTATAAAAAAGTACGTACACCTTCCTACAAGTTGAACAAAATAGGGGGGAGGGGATATCGCAGAGGCTGGAGGGATCACCCCCCGTGGGTATACCTGCGTTTGGGCGAGCTGAGTATATCAACAACATTAAAGTATCGGAGGAATTTACAAAAACAAGCATCTTCGGTTTGTTTACCTAACCGCGTGGCCACGGGGCCCTTTCGTCAGTTATCATCGAACTTCCCGCGTGTACGGTTGTTAGTCGTGAATCGCTTACCAAATCTTAATATTCTTCGTACGTGAGGTTCTCGAGTGTTCTAGACATTTTCGACATTAGAACGTGTTTCTCGGTACACGGGGAGCCCCAGCCCGTCGGCTTTGTCAAAGTTTCATTCAGTCTTCCCGTTGTTCACTCGTCAGAAGTTTAAAAACTCATCCGAACAACTTCTTAACGCGTGTCAGGACGACGACGACGACGACGACGACGACGACGACAACGACGACAACGACGACAACGACAACGTCCACCGCTCGTTGGAAGATGCAAAACGGTCGTGTCGAGTAATTCTTGCGTTTAAATTGGGCCGCTGCCTCCGCTCCCACTCGGAAAGTTGCACGCCATTCGAAAGTTTCAGGGAACTTATTTCACCCCCAATGGCCGTCGTCCCCGTAAATACCGGGGAGAATGTATTTTTTAATATCGGCACGGAATACGCTTGAAAAAGTTAGAACAATAGTGGTGCAAGAGTTTGCATAGTCTGATGGCTCCTTAAACTCTTGGGCACCTACGGATTTTCGTAACCCGGTTTAGTCGTAGCATCGGGATGGTCAACAGGACATGAGTATAAGGAAGGGGTAAGTAAAGTCTCAACTTTCTTTAACATTATTTATTTATTCAATTTACACTGTAGTACAGTACACGTATCGGTTTCTGCCACACTGTCATTTTCGTTGTAACATGCTACCAGAACGTTAACTCGATAGCAATAAGCTTAATTCCACAAAATAGGGAATCTTTCATGCGGTAATCGTGTAGCGTGCGCTTCGATGCCTATGTAGAAGGTATCAAGCGTATAATCAGGGACTTTTAGCCGCGGACAAGAATGCTGAGGGAAAGACATTAAGAAAGTTCTCCGTTGTCCTCCAACTCAGCCATTCTCGATCGCCATATTAATTTAAATTATTCAACCGTCTCTCTTTCCCCTTGGCCGCGCCTCCGTTTCTGTGTCCCATGGTCGTATGCATGCCGCTAATTGGTTGCGATTCGCGCAATTTCTAAACAATTAGGTTCGACGGTATATATTGCCCGTCCTTGGCGGTACCAGTTCGCGAACACCGCCCTGGGTGGTAAGCGACCGTACGCCTTTTTGGCGAACGCCTCGATGAGAAACGTAATTTCACGGGGATTGGACAGCCTTGATAGCGGGTTTGCGTTATTATTTCGCGTTTGCATAATACTTTTGCCTCCTTTGTCGCAGTGGTTGCGCAATCGGGGAATGATAATTCCTCTGACTGCAACTGGCAAGTATCCTTGGCTGAACTTTGGCAGCGTTCTCACCGCTACACTTAGGTGTTTTGCAAAAAATGGCTATAGTACGGATGTTGATGTCTTCTTTGCCTACTTTTATCCTGAGAAAGTAGCTAGCTTTTAGTCTCCTGCTCAAGTTAATCACGTTCATTGCTGTTAATGTTGAATTCGAGGCATTTACAACGACATATTTCTTCCCTACGTGGCTTGGCGAACGCGAAGTCGTAGGAACCAACTGGAACAAACCAACCACCGCGTCGTTCCGCTTCCGGAATCACGGTACCCTCCCTAGTTTCCTCCTCTTCCTTTTCCCCAGTGACATCATCCTCGCTGATCTGGAATTATCGAGCACGCGAAACCCTTTTCCGCTCCGAGGACTCGAACATTGTCCCGTGGAAGGAAATCCTGGGATTAATTGGTAGCTTCCATGACAATAGCGTGTCATTGCTGGCCACAGTTTTCCTTCCTAGTTGCTTTCTTTCTCTCTGGACGAATTCCTTTGTTAATATTAATTTCATAATCTGGCAATTCGGGTTTTAAGTCTTAGTCGAATGTGATAGGAAAAAGGGACATTTAGTAAGTTAATGCGTACAGATTTAACGAGTGGCGACCTAGTTCTATTTCTCTACTTATGTCGTGCAACACTAGATGGCACTGATACGCACTCGTAATTAGAGGAACGAGAAATAGTATGTGTGTATATGCCAGGCGCCTCGATTAACGTTAGTCATGACAGCCACCCCTTCCTTTTTCCTCAGTTATAATTCATTTTTATGCTTTAAACTTGGCACTGTCACGCTCCGTTCGAAATAATCGAGTGGTACTGCTAGCCACCGAGACTCTAAACTTGTTGGTAGGTCGAATAAATTTTATCCTCGAGGAGGTACAGAAAATTTTACGTGTCGCCGGGTCTAATCGATTAGACCTCTCTCGTTGACCGAAATTTTCTCCTGAACTGGCTTGCTCGCGTGTCGTTCATCCCTATAAACTATTCGAAGATGACTTAAGTCGTAACTCGGCGGAGAACCTTGAAGCGCGATTCAAGTTTTGATGGATCAAGGTGATTCTTTTGTAATTATGTTTGTCTTGTTACTTTGGCTACCCTCAAAACCTGTTTCCCTACCCGCAGAAAGGTGCATTATTCTGAAGCACCTTGGAAACGCAATCAAACTTCAGCTCGATTGAAAGGTCTGTCGGTTTGGGAACAATTTTGTCTGTAATTAGAGGTTAGCAACTATTCTTGACAGAGAAAGCGCGTGGCTGAAAACAATTTACTTTGCTGATTTACGTACTCTAGTAATTGCCGTAGGAAATTTAGATTGGAGATTGGCAGGTTCCTAGCAATGGCTTTATATCCCATCCGAACACGTTTACCGTCGTAGAAACCACAGAAAGTGATTTACTGTCAAAAGCCTGACCATAAATCGACCAAAATCCCCACAAAGAGCACCCTAAATTTTGCGACCAAGTTCAGGAACTAGCTCCACTGTCGAACTGGAAGCCCAAGCTCCGCGGCTTTCCAACTAGTAACGACTTACGAGTGTCTAAAGTCCCCAGCAAAGAGCATTAATCAGCGATCGCTAAAAAGCCGGAGACGTGTCCCGCGCAATTACCAAGGAATCCGCAGGACGGAATTGTTCTATGAAAGGAGGAGGATCGTGACGCGTTGCGAGCTAGCGGCGCGGAGTTAGGGAAATCGAGAGTCGTCCGTGGGGGAATATAAATTTCGAAAGTTTATCGCTGGATCGCATGCCGGCTAATGTCACTTTATTACACCGACAGCGAAAGACGACGTCGACGAGTTGGGAATAACCGGCGGTTTAAGCGGAAGGGGGGACCCATTGTGTGCGCCTGGAAACTTGGCGAGTCGCAATAATTATCGGCGAACGAGGAATTATATATTGTGTACCGGGCATCGTCGACGTCGTCGTCGCCGTGAATCGTCTTTGCGCCTCAGCATGCAACGATTCCGCGCTGAATATGCAGGCCCTTCTGTGACGTTTCGACATTAATAACGCGACCTGGTCCCGGGTTTTGCGCGACAGAGGTACCAACCGTGGTACCATCGTCGAGCATGGCCCCCAGAAACAGTTTAATCGCTCTTCGTATTGTTCGAGAAGGGACTATAGTTGTAACAAAATCAATTGCCCACCCAATACCATTTGGTGATGGTAATAACACCTCACGTATCCTCGAGGAACTGAGTCATTTTTTTATCTAATTCGTTCAGTTCTTTGGGATCGAATTTGGATTTCTTATCTCGTACCAGGTAATTTGTATGGGTTAGGTATCTGATTTTGAACGGAAAACTTTGTTAAAACTAATCATGCCAGTAATTTTTATCTCATTTTTTTTATTACATTTGTGTTAATTAAAATTCAGACAGCTCGCGCATGAAAGTTGTTAGATTTGGTTATGGGAGCGTGGTGGAAACTTTGATGTTGAAACGAAGCTAAAAATGAAGTCCGTTCCCTCTGAAACAGAATATTTCATCGCCAGTGAAAATTTTTCCTCCGGTTGGGTTTGATGTTACATAACATGTCTGTGAGATTGCGTTTTTTGATAGAGCCTGTCCGAACGTTTGAGAGAATTTTTCTTCGAAGTCTATGCAGTGCAAAGGGAAAAAATTGATTGCCCCAATTTTTGAAACTGCTGCTATCCTGATCACATTTCTTTCTCAACTTAAGCCCATATAGAACTTGACAACATTCAGATCCACTGATCACCCAATTTTGGGACAAATAACCCCCGGTCCTAACCTCTCACTGGTCATTTCATCATCGGTTTAAGGTCGCTCGCACATTTATCGAGCCACTTTCGCCACTTGGCTTCTCAGCCTCCAGAATAATCCCCTGCCTATCTCTAGCGACAGGCGAGCCCCAAACGAGAAATCGGTTTCGATCTAACGTTACCTCGTGCGATTCGCGAAAGGAAAAGAGAGACTGGGCGAACGGAGGGAGAGGGAGAGAGAAGCGTGGAACGGTAGTTGAGGAATGGTGCAGGGCTACCCGCAGAGCACGCTACTTGCTGTGGCAGCTTCACGAAGGAAAGACAAAGGAGGGCCCACGCTTTCATCCGTGCCGACATTAAGGTACCTACCGTATACGCCCTTTTGGGACACAATAAGGTCCGCATGCGGGTCCAACGGATCTCACGTCTTCTACGTACGCATACGGCTTTCTTCACAATGAGAATCTCTCTCTTTCTCCCTCGACTCCCCCTGCTCTTCTACACATCCTCCTCCCCTTTCCTTCTCTCTTCTTGTCTCTCTATCGTTCGATCTCTCTTTTCTACCTCTTGCCCTCTTTTTGCTCCCTTTCGCTTTTTCCCTCCGCTTTGTGTGTCTTGTTTTCCTTTTCGTGCCTGCGCGATTCTTTTTTTTTCCCGCTCTATCTGTTGCCTCTCTCTCACTCTCACCGTTCCGTAGCATCTTTCGTTCAGTCGTGTCTTCTGTTCTGGGGCATCGTGAACGATGATTTGAATTTTGCTTCAGATATCTTGATGCATCGAGTTCTCACTAAACAGTAGCCCTGGTTAGTGGACTGACTAGTTGGCAGTGGTTCACGAGGCCAATTACTCTTAGCTAATCGTCATTCAGTTTACTAAATAGTATGTAGCGATTCGACGCCTTATCAATTAACAATTCGTCCCGACAAATATATGCGTGTCCCATCGGAAGAAGGAAAGCTCTCAAGGGTGCAAAGGGATCTTCTCGATTTCCAATGCCCTCGATTTCTGCCGTTGCAGAAGGTAGTCTCACGTAGCAACGGTTCGAGCGTTATGTAAGAGTGTATGTACCTATTGATCGATAATAGGATGCAGAATCCTCGAGCGGGAGCAAAAGGTTCGCGGACAGGTCTTGCCAGTCCCGGATGGTCCCAAGTAGACGCGGAAGATAAGAGACCCCCCAAAGGTATGGCGTGCGCCGCCGGTTCCCAACCAGTCCTGAACTCCTCTCTCGGGTGGTCCCCAGCGTTCTCGGGCCCCTCCATGTCCCTCCTCCTTTCTACGGCTCTCTGGCCCTCTCGCTGTTTCCGCGGTCCTCTTCCCTCTCGTTGCTCGTTCTTCGATCAACTATTCGTTGCCGATTTCCACACTTCGTTTTCTGCTCTTTCTGTCTCACTTTCAACTCCTCCTCAGGAACTTTTGGTTTCACACTTTCCCTGTCCCTATATAATTGTGGGACGTATGCAATAGATTTGCCTTTTTTACGGATAGGTGCCTACAAGCAGCTCTCTGAGATCGTTAGCGATATCGGAATCCTCAAGCTCTTGCAAATAATCTGAAATCACCACTATCAGCGTTAGATCAACTTCCCCGATCCCTCGTGGAAGCTGCAAACGATGAGGAATCGCGTTTTGGCCCTTTTTTTTACTGTCTCGACCATCGATTTCATATATCATTGGACCTGCCGGGCAAGGAACTCGATCGACCAGCCGCGCTTGCACGCTCGGTTGCCTCGGCCGCGGCAGGACACGTCAGGATCTCTCTCTCCTTCCGAGAAGGGTTTCGCGATTCAAAAAGCGCCGCCCCTTGCGAATTCCAGACGACCCGCGCGATCTTACATAATTTCACATGCCCTGGACGATCCGCAGGCCCTGCCGGGATGTTCAGGAATCGCCCATTCCAGGATTTCCAAGGCAGGGCTAACGATTCCAGATAGCCTGGTCCCCAGGTCCTCATCTAGGATCTTGCTGCGATCCGCCGTTCCAGAAATTCATCCACTTGTTGTCGAAGATATACTTCTTTGTTCATCTTTAAGCTCTATTCCAGCTTTAAAACGCTCGTCCACATCGTGAACTTCCCTTGCCGGTGCATAGGCATCGTTATCCTCATCGTGACTGTCGCAATTAGTATTTCGAAATAACATCAAAAAGTCACAATTCAGGTACACCACCGACCGCATATCTCGCTTGCATAAAACCAGCATCCTCTGCGCTGTAGGAACCCATCACACCGATTTCCCAATGTCTCCAACATAGCGCGCGTTCGAGTTAATGAAAAATGACGCGTATGAACCGCGCGGGGAGATAAATTGACTCTTGGCCTTGAATAATCCGCAGGCCACAGTGAATTCGGTCGGTTCGACGAATTCGACCGCGCATTCCCCGATGTAATTCACGTGGAATCGATCGTGTAGGGCCCCTACACGTTGCCGTGGCCGGGTATTTTTCGTTCGACCGGAAATGTTTTGCAGGTGAATTACGGGCGCCAGGCGCCCCAGGCGTGTCGTGCTGACGATTCGTCGATTGACGCCCCATACTTCCCAATTTTTGCCGTCGCTTCTATTTCCCTCGATTCGCATTCTCGCGTCGTTCGTTACGAACAAGAGAAACGTTTTTTAAGCGGTCATTAGTGGACCGAATTCTGTGTAGACTTTATCGCACTGCAAATAGCTCGGTGCTGATATTAAAGAATCGACGGCATTAAGAGAAAGTAGCCCGGACAATAGTGAACGTGTGAGATTCACCATTAACCTATTCTCACGTGAGGCGCGTGACCGCTGTCACGTGATATGCTCGCGTGTGCCATATGTGTCACGTGACACGGTTGCGTGCGTCGCGCGTGGCGCACTGGTGCGTCTTCCGTGCCTAACGGTTGCGTAGCCGTCGTGCTTTTAATGATGTGTAGGAAAAGTAATTGCAATCAAGCTTTTATAATCTGCAGTCGGATTTGGGCTTAAAGTTTTCCTACTTGTATGTAATGAATTCGAATTAGAATTAAAGTATATAGATTGCAAATCTTAGAGCAGTAGTCATCTTATTACATAAACCTGCAAGTGTTATTCCATCTGGAGATGAGAACGCTGTACATTTTTTAACTTGGAATAAAAAGGACGGAGTAAAATAGTGATGCCACACCGCGAAATTGTTTCTCTGATCGTTCCCATTCGACGTTCGAAATCCCCTACCACTCAGAGTATCGATATTTGGAAACTCAGTTTGCCGAATTACTGCAGACGATTCTTCAAATAAATAAATTTTGGATGCTCTCGCGACGTTCGATCGGCCGGCGTCAATCAATCGGCTTTTTCATCGTCACTATAACGCCCGAATACACCCGTTTCGCTGAGCGGAGGGTTTCCAACCGCAGACGGGGAATCTCCTTTCCGCCTGCAGGATTAACGGAATTGAAATTTCGATTGTTCCACAGCAAAAGTTCGACCCTATCGAGCGGTCGCCTCTTGATTCCGGCAATCGCTGCAACCCTTCTCGCGCTTTTTACTGTGTTCAACGGCATAAAAATGTTTTTTTCGTTCATTCAATGTCGATAGGAAAGGGAGAGTGAACTATGGTATATCGTGGCACATCTTTTTCGGGAATTTTTGCAACTTTTACAACATGCGGGATCAAATAGAGCTGCATAGTAATGCAGAAAGTTGTTCTATTGTGCTTTATTTAGAGGCAACTTTTGTGATAGGGGTGTGAATTTGTTGAAAGCTCGACCTTTGTACAGAGCGAACCCCACAAAATGATCACCGTAAACGTTGCAAAGTTTCGGAATACGCTAAAAATTAAGGTCAACCCACTTACCAAAGCACGATTTCAACTCCAGTCCTCCTATAAACCTGCGAAGCTCCATTCCATTCTCGAATATTAGCTAGAATCCTCGGCAGCCTTTCATTATCAGAACCCCTCCCCTCCGCGCTCGCAGAGGAACGACTGGCGGAAGACTACCAGAAAGGAACAGAACTGGTAACGAGGGAGGAGAGGGGTGACACCCTCTCGAGCCCTTACTTAAGTGCAAAAACTTCTCCCGTGCATTCTGCGCCGCGTGCACTTCGTCTCCCGTACGCGGGCGCGCACGCTCGCGCGACTATACAAATTTATAGCGTGCATACGCACAATATGCGTGCACACGACGTTATACAAAAGCCGCTGGCTGAGCGCGCTCGCGCGCACGGCTTTTTGCGCGTGCGTGCACACCGGATCATGAATATGTATTGGGTCTTTGCGGAAGATATGCGCGTGTCCTTTTTCCAAGCGGCGTGCGTGTGTGCGCGCGCGTAAGATCAAAGGATGCCGCCCACCTTCTTTATGCCCCCATCGTCCCCCTCCACACGCCTCGCCATCCTCTCCTTCTCCTTTTCTTTCAGCCGGCTAATCGGCCCCCCCCTCGCCGCTCTTCTTCTCACTCCGCGGCTCTGCCCTCGCTGAAATTTCGTCTCCGTCGCTCTCGCACGTCGCGTATTTTTTCCCCTCGTCCTCCGCGGTTTCGCCTACCCTCCCCCCTCATCCCTCCCATCGCACTTTATTCGCGCGAGTGTACATTACGCGAGCGTATCCTCCTTTCCAGCTCTCCCCTCCCCTCCCCTCTTTCTTCATCGGCCTTTTCTTCCGTTCCTTTTTTGCTTTTTGTGCCAATGGAGCACGTGATTTTCTGCCGCCGCGCTCCACGACGAAATTTATCGGCGGCCGCCGCCATAATCGCGGTCCTCCCTTGCGGAAACCGGCTGAATAAGTAATCGGGGACTTTGCGCGGCGACCGGTGCGCGGTTTCGCCACTTTGACGAACCGATGGGTATGCGGATGGTTTTATGAAGGAAATGGGACATGATGCGTTTATTCTTTTTCGGAGGGGATGATTTTTGGGAATGGCACGACTGGCAGGACCCAATTTTAGGAGAAGCTTTATTTAAATTTCTACATATCTTCATAAGGCAGTTTTTGAACTCAAGCTTAGGTTATGCCAAGTTTAGCCGAGCCGCCTACCAAAATGGAATTCTCAAAGTCGTAACTCGTAAGGGCTCATCAATACCCTAGCAAAGAAACAAAACCAGAAGTTTCCATTCGCAAGCTATTTAGTTTCCCACGACCAAGATCTACGATATTGTTCTTCGCAGCAGAACGATTCCACTCATGATCCTCGTACCCCTTCGACCATCACCATTCCTCATCGACTTTGTACTAGACCACCGGTGCAATCGAAGCGGGAAACGGCGCGCATTAAACAAGGTGAGAACATTCTTACCGGCTCGGAAAGAAACTGTTGGGATTCGCCCAAGCGTCTGTGAAACGGAAGAGCAGCCGGCGTTCAGCGGATAATGTGCCCACAGCGCGAAAGAATCCTCCTCCTGCATCGCGGCACGGAAGCGAATGCTAATTAATGACCCTTAATTCTCTTTTAATTGGTCACTGACGATCACGGCGATCTGCAAGTACTCGCGCGCCCGTACCTCTCCAGAGAAGCTGCTTTCGGGGCCCTCCTCGCTTTCCCACACTGTCCGCGGCTTGAATCACATGGATCGATCCCTCCTGGGCCCCGTGATTAAACTTTCAAGGTCATAAGTTTCCTCGATCGCCATGCTGCCCGCAACGTCCATCGTGTTCGTGGCGCCGCTTCGCGGTGCCGCGCCGAAGCTGCTTCCCGGGTTAGTCGAGAACAGAACCACTTGTACCAGGCGTCAGGAATGTAGGGCAAGCTAGTGACTGAGCGTGCGAAGATTTTGATCGCCTTTTATTGATGTTGAGGCATTTCTATGGTGGGTGACGATGGTAATTTTAAATTTTTTCAACACCTGCATGAAAATGTGTGTTTTTTTACACTTACTGAGCGGGAGCAAAATGTCCAATTTCAGACGTATCCACGGTTATACTTTTCTCCCAAGGGAAAAAGACTTTACGCGCATGCGTATTCGCAATTTTTTACTTTACTCCCAAGAAAACTGGAGTTTGGCGTTACCCTGTGGTATGAAGATGCAGTTGTTCGACTAATCGTTATCGATCATGTGTGTTTTATCGTATATTACAACTGTCACAGCACCCTTTCTTATTAAAGATACAATTAAAAGATAAAATGAGTAATGACGAGAATACACGTATTTATCAATTTCGACAGAATAAATGAACAATCGAAAATGCATATTTTTTTGCGAATCGCTCAGCAGGCTTTTCAAAAACACCTTTCATGGAGGTGTTGAAAAAAATATAGTGCGTGACAAGGGAGAGCGCAGCTCGGGCAGCAAACTTCACGCTCGTCGGAATCGCTTACTTCTCTCCCTTGTCACGCAATGTACTATTTCTTAATTGATAGTGAATGATGGTTGTAGCTTGGCTCTACGTTAAATTTGGAGAATCAGGACATTAATTACAGTAGTTTACAATGATTAAAAACTGTTATAACTGCTGAGCCAGGGGTATGCCTCGAAGTGGGCGCAAACAGCTCGAATCTAATATAAATTTCGAAGAAAGACTGCGCAGCGGTCGCAAAACGGGGTTTTATTCAAATCGGCCAGGATTTCTACCGCGCGTCGTGTATGGAGAACTTTAAATGAGCCACACACAGAGACAACGGGCATTATATTTGCACAGCGACTCCGCTCGAAGAGCTCGCGCACCTCTTAGATACATAAAAATGTCTGTTCCTTCGTTTCACTTTTTTTTACTGCTGGAGTATTTAAATTTTTCCAACTTCATTCCTTTCTCTGGACTTTGCACTCATCTTCTCCAATATTCGAAAATGATTTCCCCGAGAATCACAAAGTATGACTCGTCTCCGTCGCCTATGCAACCAAAGGGGTTGAAGAGGACAAGTGTGGAGGGTAGGGAAGCTGCTCGTCGTGGGCGTTCGTGGTGCATCCAATACGAGGCACGACGACGACAATGGAAATTAAAAATGCGACTGGAAACTGGCAGGAAAGGAGGTGGAACGAGTGGCAGCAGGTTTCCTCCAGCGGATTTCAGGATATTTCCAAGCCTGGAAAACAATGCCGCCTTCGCGTCAATGAGCCCTCCAGCGTGCTGATGAACTTCCATGAAAACTACGTTCGAATATTTATCCCCGTTCCTTCGCCCCCCACTACCCCTCCTCGCCTCTTTTGTGACTCCGGTTTCTGGTTCCGATGTCTGGGGGCGTATCGGGAAACTTTACGGGAATGCTGAACTGATTTCGAATCTGTTTAACCCTCTGGCTGCCGCGACCCTTTTTGGTGACTTTTTATTTTTCTGGTTGTGGTTCTGAGTGGACAATTTCTTGATTGGGATTGGTTACCATCGGAGTTACCACGAGCCCAAGTCAACGTCCCTTCATTTGGGAGCTGTCTCCACTTTATCCCCGAAATTATACTAACCGATTTCACGCTAAAACAACTCACAGCACTGTCAAATCCATTTAACCATCCAAGCGGGGAATCGAAAGCATCCTACTGGAAACGACCATAACCTTAAAATTTCTTGAGTGACTAAGACGGCCACCCGTTGTTAACGAGGATAATTCCAGGTTGCGATAAATTTTTTATCCAGTTCGTCGTCCATCTCCACTACGTTGCTGCCTATTCCTCTTTGTCGTAACCTCTTCATTCCTCTCGCATCGCTTACGTATCTGTTCTCCCCGGTTCCACGTGTAAGGCGTGCCTACACGTGATGCACTTCATGTACCGAGTGAAACCGCCCCGTGCTACGGCACTAATTAACTGATTCTCATTACGTAGCCGGCGCGCTATACGAGCGCTGCGTTTAATGAGACCACCGGTGGTACGTTGCAGGCTTCATCGAGAAAGGCATTCGAGCTCGATGGGAATTTGTTATGATAATATCGATCGGCCTGTGCCCGGGGGACACGACCAGTTTCATTCGCGACAGTCTAACGAGACTCAGCCGTGATTCTTCTTCGTCCCTCCTCCATTTTCGTTCCCCGCCCGATGGCAAAGAGGGGAATCCCGTGTTTTCTTTTCATTTTGCACGTGTGAGGCGATAATTGAAGGGAATTAGGTGTAGATTGGGAGCTCCGTGGTGGTTAACTTGATGAATTCATCGCTTCCTGAGGTAAACATTCAGAGGTGTAATTTTGGGGATATTTTTAGTACATTTTTGTGCCAGTATTTAAGGTTAGAATTGGATTTCGATAGCTGAGTAAAAAAAATTTTATTGAAAGACTAATAATAAAATTAGCAGTTGGAGTTTAGAAATAGGGATGTTCCAATTTTCTCACATTTAATTTGGCGCCAATTAGTTTAGTCGCTAAAAGTGGAAAGTAGTTGACGCTTACCAAATGATGGGAAAATTTTTACGAATTTTCTGAATATTTTATGCGGCATCGTTGACTCCAATTAATCACCGTGGGTGTGCATGAAATGTTTGCTCGCGCAGGTGTTGAGTGCTATCAAGTTAATATTTGCGAAACTCGATATGCACAAAGTATTGCCAATTTATTTAGTGAACTACTCATGGGTAATTTTAATTGACGCCCGATCCAGACAGTAGGCACATGATTAATGGAGAATTAAATGTACTAAATTCGGAGGGGATTAGCGCTGATATCTTCTCTCCTTGTTCTTGGTCTAAATTCTTCAACTCCGTAATTGGGAGTAGAAGCAATACCAAAG